>CM035108.1:52520919-53988419 GCA_020205505.1 Panax japonicus
TATTTATTTTATGTGGATATAGATGGAGAAAAATTTTTAATGTAACAATTGTTGAAAATTAATATTTTATCTTTTTCTGATAAAATAATTCATTTAAATATATTATTTTAATAATATATTAACGGTGATATTTTTATAATGAATGTGGGATATATGAGTATATGAGGAGGTAGAGTATTTTTGTGGCATTAAATGTTTAACACATGTTTTGTGTGTCGGTGGACAGAATATTTGACCGAAAATTGAGTATAGACTGTAAAATCGCCCGTTTGTGAATTTCGGTCAATTTCTATTTGGAATTTGGAAAAATTTTCTTCTGCAAAGTTGTAGAGAATGGGATTTCCTATGGAAAGTCGCGAGTTTTGAATTTTCTGATAACCGAGCTATTTTCTATGAATTGTTGAAGTTTCGGAGAATAAAATGATTTTTATTAAATTAATGGGGGCCCACTTTTTGGTTGGTGAAATAAAACATGGGCTGCTGATATTTTTTTCCAAAGAGGCATGCTAGACTTTTTCAAAGCATGCGTAGAGAAAAATTTTAAGTAAATAATATTATTTTATTATTTAGTCTCCTTTGGCGTTCTAACATTTTCCTATAAATAGAGGGCTAAGTTAGAATTGAAAATCACACCAGAAACAAAGTTTTCTCTCTTTCTCTCTCTATATTATCGAGCGTATTCTTGTGAGTATACTTTGAGTGTTGCTATACGGTGCGAGTTTCTGTCAGCACTATACCGAAATTCAGTCAGAAGTACGGTTATTTTGAGGTAAGGGATGTTATTTTCTTCTCAAATGATATTTTTTCTTCAATATCATTATGCCGGAATATTGGTGAACTTTTTATCAAATTTGGAACTTTTTGTGCCGGAGTTACTATTCACATATACGGTACTATTCACGTATACGGCACTATTCACGAATACGGCACTATTCACAGAAAAATTATTTTTTTTTCTTTTCGTCCAAAATATCTATTGTGGATACTAGCTTTGATTGTATCCATGTTTTGATCATTCTTGAATTTTACACCACTATGATTATTTTTGAGATATTGTTGGACATGGATAAAACAAAGTACGAATCCTTAATCCTTAATCCTTGTCATTTTGTTTCACTGGATTCGCTTCTTTAAAAATATTTTTTTATCATATTCAATCTTAAAGGAGGTTATTATTGAATATCTTTGGCCTGTAGTGCAAAGATGAATGATTTCTGATGA
Organism: Panax japonicus; assembly: GCA_020205505.1. Taxonomy (NCBI): domain Eukaryota; kingdom Viridiplantae; phylum Streptophyta; class Magnoliopsida; order Apiales; family Araliaceae; genus Panax; species Panax japonicus. Next base: position 52,522,141 of record CM035108.1, read on the forward strand.
ATATCTTTGGCCCGTAGTGCAAAGATGAACAGGTGTTTAGATGAACATGACCAACAGATGAATATCCTTGGCCTATAGTGCAAGGATGAATATATGATTCAAGATGTGCATTGATTGATGTTACAGGGATAAAAAAAATACTGTTGATGGACTGTTAAATTCATAGACATTAGTAGATTTCATCCTCTACGTAACTCTTCTATGAATTAATATTTTCCGCTGCGAATATTGATTTAAAACTTGTTGTCTATTGTATTCTATCAGATTTTTCCCTGTTGAAGACTAACGATAATTTGTTGTATATTATCTTAGTCATAATATTCTTTACTGAGCTAGTTGAGCTCACCCTTTTCCTTTTTGTTCCATTTTTCTTCTCAGGAGACGAGAATATAGCGGGTACGAGTCGGGGTATGAATTGATGGTCCTTGAGAGAGTTGGTTAGTAGTTCTCACCATTTTTGTAAAATAATATATCAATAATTGTATTGAGGACATAGTTGGGTATGTATATTGTTTAGATGACAATGTTTGTATTCAAACTCACAGTTTATGGGTTGTAAAAGTTGTGGTTGTTTCTGTACCATGTATTTGGCGACTCAAAATGGGTTGGATGGAATGGACCTATTTTGGGGGCGTCACATCATACAGTCTTTTGTATACGCAGAACGATCATTCAAGTTAATCATTAACTCGACTTCGTTACGTTATGTGTATTTGTCTTTAATTCAGTTTCTTCACCGTTCACGATTTAATCATTGGTCTTCATTATCATATGGTTAAACCATACACGGGTGTAGGTTCTGTCTGTTTAATATTTGCGTACAGACAACCTTCACGTCGGTTAAAGTGTTTAACACTTACATTTCATTCTAACATTCTCTATCCGATTCACATTCGGCTTTCATTAATCTTATTACTGTTTGTTACGGTTTCCTTGATAAATCATATCTTACTTAATACTTTCTTTATCCACTACATGAAACCCACGTTCATTAATCATTCTTAATGTCGAAGCCATACCGTTCGTTGTATGCTAATACCGATCGTTCATCGCAACAACGTTGCATTTGTGTTCTTTGTCTTTTAATCTCGTTCGATCTTTCCGTTCAACCTTCATTTAAGGTTTAAATCACTTGTTTAAGTGTTACATTAGTTAAACATTATGTTCTTTATCTTCCCCTACGTTTTCCCCAAGAGTTGAGTAGTTAAAAGCTCCTCTCTAGACCTTGCCCTGCACCAGCGCTGTGGCGCTGGTTCCCTTTACATTCTTCGCGCTGAAGCGCCACTGGCACCGCAGCGCCACCCTCATCACTAATACTCGCGCTGTGACGCAAGTTTGCAATGCTCAGCTCCCCGGTCTGGCGCTGCAACGCCACCTTACAAACCATGGCTGGTGTTGCGGCGCCAAGCCCTAATTCTTGAAAAAAAAAATTCTAAGTGTTTGATCGTTTTGAGACGCTTACTTCCCGATCTCATAACTTATTCGTTATAACTCAGAGATGAGGTCAGTTCCAAAGCCATTCTCTTCTTCAGTCTTACTTACTTCAATCCCTCTTAGACATAACTTCGTTCTGAATCCATTAACATGCCATTCGATTGGCTTAATCTTCATCCTTCGTTCATTTTTATGTTATTAACGGTCTTCGTTCGTTTGTCCGTAATTCGGTCATCCAAACTCGGAACTCATTTGTTCTTAATTCCAGGACTCATATTTTCTAAATTCTCTTACATTCTTATGAAACCCGGCACGTTTGGGTTCATTTACTCACTTTCTAATTCTCGTTCGTCTTTTACGAAATTTTTACCATAACTTCGTTATAGCTAAGTTTAAATCCGTTCTTCATGAATGTTTCTACCATTCCTAACAAATCAATAAGCATCTAACTTATACGCGATGGTTTTAAACTTGTCCATCAACAAAAATTATGCTACGATGGTTTTAAATTTATCCATCAATAACGTTTTTCGCTTTTAATCGATATTTTGATTACGATTTCACTTTTGATTGGAATTCGATGTTATAAAACACCATTCCTTACTTATTTCACCGAATCATTCATATGATTCATACGGATCGTTCATATTCATTACGAATCTTATACTTCCTTAAGAAATTTATAAAATAAATTTCTAATTCTTATTTCTTATTTCTTATTTTCTCAATGATTTCAACCATATGAAATCATTCATGAAATCATTTACTTCTTATTCTCATTAATTTATGTTTTCAACATATAAAACTTAAAGAAAATCTAACTTAGAAATTAGGTTTTAATACATTTCCTCTTTATTCTTCTTTCCTTTAGACAAAGTCGTCGATTCGCTAGCTTTTCTATTTCACGAACACATTCGATTTGATCATTCATGCTCATTCTCTTAAGTCTCCTTCTCTCCAAGCTTTTAAGCTCTCTCTCTCTCTCTTTCTTCCAAAGTGTTGGTTGATTTTGAAAAAAATCAACTAACACTTTCAATATATAGATTTTCAAAGCTAGGGGCAAAATAGTCATTTATCCCTAGATTTACTATTCACACCTCTTTACTCCACCTCCTTACTATTCACGAAGCTTCTCTTGGAAGCTTCGTGCTTCCGTCTGTGGAATTTGTCCGACAGTTTTAAAAACTGCGATTCTCGAATCCAAATATTTTTGGATATTTTATCTTTCGTTTACAGTTTAACTTTTACGTATTATTCGGATCTCCGAAAAACTGAAAAACACTTTTTCCACGTTAAGCGTTTTCCTTCACGTTTTCCCCTAACGTAGTTAAACAAATGAAAAATACATAACAGTACTTTTCGTCATTTTTGTTTCGTCCGATTTATGCACGTTTTTTGAGAAAAACTTTTATCGGCTTACTTAACGTTTCACGATATATTATCGCAAATCTTTTGACGGAATGTCATTTCGACATACCGAACTCTCGGAAAGGCTTAAGTTATTCAAACCTCATCCCTTAGGGTTTCATCGGGTGAATAGTGCCTATTTCATCTTTTTCCCCGAAAATATTTTGTTCCTGGAAAAATTTTATTTTCATCTTGAAAATTCTTACTCGTTCAGTCTAGCTCGTAGCCAGAATCCTCCCAATTAATAATCATCATAGGTTCTAGAACGATTAATAAACACATAACACATAATATTATTAATAAAAATTCGTTTTATGAATAATTAATTCTTTAATCTTAAATTCTGAACAATTCGGATTCTCCGGGTTGTTACAGATGGTGTTCCATAAAACTGAATAATTAAAATATAAATGATTAATATATTTTAATAAGTCTAATAATTTGAGTGAAATAAAATCTGAATTTAAAAAAATATTTGATAATTAAAAACTATAAAATATATGAATGACATTTAAATTTAAAAATATCAATTTTAAATTTAAAAATATCTCAAATTATTTTTTCAAAAATCAATAATGATCTTAAAACTTGAAATGAAGGGAGTACAATATTTATAGATGCTCTCTATATTTAAATTTTTAATTAAGAGACAACTCTTAATGATTTAGGTTTATATCTCCATTTTATCGATTAAGAGACAATAAGAGAAACAAAATTTTACCAAATAACTTTATCCTCTTACCGAGTGAGATGTGAAAATATTAAGAGGTAAACAAACACCACCTTAGGTGGTGTGGTCATGCAAGTGTAATTTTTTTAACTGAATAACTGTTGAATGAAGTATTTTATATATATAATTTTTTTTACAATATTAACTATAATATTAAGTAATATTAAATAAATTTACAATATTTTTGAATTTTTTCAAATCGGTAAAATAATAAAAATCAACTCATTCAACTCAACTTTTTTCATTCAAAATTAAGCTTCATTCAACTCATTCAAATTATTTAAATATTCAAAATTATTTCATTCAATTTTATCAAACACCCCATTAGTCTTCACAATCGAAATTTAGTAGAGAGAACCACTTGATCTTCTTTGTTGGGTTATAGGATACGAATTCCAGATAGTCTAATTAATTAAGTTAGGTAATTTATTTTACCAGATTAAATAGACATAATAAAAAATGTTGAAGTAATTAATAGATTAAACTAACTTCACTAATAAACCCCAAATCCCAAATTCTAAAAAAAGTCCATGATCATAAACACATTTTGTATTTATAAATGTAATCATCTTCAATAGATGCATTAAATAGTACAGAAAAGCAAAAGAAAAGAAATTTATGAATGCACACATAAAATCAATAAAAAACGTGAGGATGGGGCGGAGGAGCCGCGGACTCCTCATCATGCCGATCTTGTTGTCTTGTTGAGAAATTTCATCTGTAGTAAGCGAAGTATCGAGATCCATCGGTTTGATGATGAGATTATAAAGAGGAAAAAAAATAAAGGGTTAATTGAGAAGATGGAAGAGCGGGGAAGGGGAAGGAGAAGAGCCGATGTAATAGGATGAAAAAGGGAGTAGGTGGAAGAAAAAGAACAATCGATCAGACTAATAAAGCGAGTTAACTCACCGATTTTTGAAATTGATTGTATCGATTTTTCAAATCGAATGAATTGCTGATGTAAGCTGATGTCAGTTTGGCTTCATGTTGGATGTATTTTTATAGATTAAATTGCAAATCTGACCCTTCTATTTGTCATGTTTTTGCTAAACTGTTCTCTAATTTTTGTTAAACATAATTGTTCTTCATAGATGTGTTAGTCATGCAAATGTGTTTCTCTAATGTTCGCCAAACTTTTTTTAGCACAACTGTTCCTCGTAGATGCGTTAGTCATGCAAATGTGTTCCTTCAATTTTTGTCACCTATTAAAAATTGATTTTCTCTCTCCTCTCCTCATTTTTTATTTTTAAAATTTGTGTAAAAAGTATATTCTTATTCTTCTTCTTTTTAATTGTTTATTTTTATATTGACATTTTGAATTTAATATAAAATATTTCTAAATTCAAAATTAGTATAAATTAATTAATTTTAGATAATATAATTTCTAAAATTATAAACCTTACTATTTTTTTTATTTTATATAAATGGTACTAATAATTGTATGAAAAAAATATAATTAATAAAAAAATACAAGTTTATATAAACCTTACTATTTTTTTTATTAGTGTCATTTAGATAAAATAAAATATAGTAAAGTTTATAATTATGGTAATTATATTATTTAAAATTAATTAATTTATACTAATTTTGAATTTAAAGATATTTTATATTGAATTCAAAATGTCAATATAAAAATAAATAAATAAAAAGAATAAGAAGAGTATACTTTTTACATATATTTTTAAAATAAAAAATAAAAAAAATGAGGAGGGAGGAGAGAGGAGAGAGAAAATCAAATTTAATAGGTTAAAAAAAATTAGAGGAACACATTTGCATGATTAACGCATCTATGAGGAACAGTTATGCGAAAAAAAGTTGATGGAACATTGAAGGAACACTTTTGCATGACTAATGAACCTATAAGGAATAATTATGCTAAAAAAAAGTTTAGGGAATAATTTAGCAAAAATATGATAAATAGGAAGATTAGATTTACAATTTAGTCGTTTTTATATATAAGGAAGGATTAGTCTTCTTATAGGAGTTGTATTTGTATACCATAGAATTATAATTCTGTAATATTAATATAAAAAAGTACATTTAAAATATAACTCAATATTATACTATGAATGAATACAAAACCTAGCATAACCTTTTGTATTCCCTTTTTTATTATTTTTTTTTCAGAAATAAGATTAAGAAAAAAACTTAAAATATATTAAAGAATGGATAAATGACCTAGTAACACTTATAAATTGGCCTTTCTGTTCGAGTTATTGATAAATTGTTGGGCCTTTACAAATTGTTTCATATTATTTGATCATTATTAATTCTTTAAAATCAACTTAAAAGATTTTTAAATTTAAAATGACATAATCAATATGACAGATTCTTTCGATTTTAATCAATAGAATGATAAATATTGAAAAGTGATATAAACATTAATTATACATTTTAATATTCTCATTTTTATGAATTTATATGTATATTTTATTTAAATAATATATTTTTTTTATTTTGTAGGAGATAAATGTTTTATTTATCTTTTGATCAAATAAAGAATAATTGTTACAGTTTTTAAAGATCATGAAAAAGAACTGTTAGAGAATTATCATGATACAGTTGAAATCAATTTAGAGATAAAGCGATAACAATGAAAAAAGAATATCAAGGTCAATATACCTTAGATTATGTTACAATTCATTTGTCTATAAATATGTCTTGTTCGTTGGATGATCTTTAATAAAAGATAAAAGAGCGAGTTTTCTTATTTTATTTTTAATCTTCTACTTCTTATTCTGTATCTTAGTTAATTTATTTATTTTTAATGTCTAGCTAATTTCTTTAATATATGATAAAGATGAAAGTAAATAATTATTCATGATAATATTCTCCATCTCTTCTATTATTTATGTTTTAATGTTTAATTGATTTCGTCTTATTCATGTTACGTTTTTGAAATACCTTCGTTTTATAGTTCTTATGTGATTTTAATTAATTAATTAAGATATTTTGATAGATTATTGTTAAGATATGAGTTTTTCATAATGCATTCTTACTTGAAGAAGTTTTAATTGGTTATAGTTATTCTGTAAATTTTTATAATCTATGTTTGCCCATATTAATTGTAAAATTACCAAATTAAAGGGAATAGAGATTAAAATCGTTATTAAGTTATAAAAATAGAAAAGATGAAGTTACTTATTATGTTTATTGTTTAAGGGATTCAAATTCTTAGATTGTTTCCTCAAGTTTTCATATTGTAATTAGTTTAATTGTAGTTAATCAATTCTTCATCTTTATTTTTAATTTGTCTGAAATAAATATTAAGAATGTTTTAAAATTAATCTAGTCTCTGTGGGTTCGATTTGTACTATGTCAATTTTTCATTTTGACAATGTGCACTTACAGTACAAATTTTTATCACATCATAAACTATCTAAAAATTATTATATTATAAGATTTATTTTTTCATAATTTTTATAAAATTATCTCAATTTTAAATTTTAAAATTTAAAATATCTCAAATTAATTTTTAAAAGTCAATAATAATCATATACTCCCTTGAATATTTTTTGAAATAATTGAGGAGTATGGCAAAAGTTTAGAATAAATCTTGGAGGACGAACATAATCACATTGCACTCATTATTATAGATTTAGTCTATCTCCATATTTATTACACTCATTATTATAATTTTTTATTCACATTTAATGTACTTATTAGTCCCTTTGTTCTGATTTACTTGTTATTTTAAAGAGTAAAATTTATTCTTTTTTATTTGACGTTTATAGATTTCAAGAAATTATTAATAATTTAATTTCCCATATATCCCTATATTAAATATCAATTTGTATATCTTTTATCTTTTTTAATAAATTTTAAAAGAGTAATATTGAGATTTATAACTATTTTGGTCATTCAGACAAAATATTAATTGCATGCATTTCTTAATTTTTGTGTTTTTTTTCTTCTTAAAACGGCAAGTAAAAAAGAACGGAGGGAGTATTGTTTTTCTAAAATAAGATTATAGAAGACAATTTAAAATGGATTAAAGAGTGGATGGGAAATTATTTAATACAAGCTTAATAACCTGTGCAAAGCACAAGTAAATTTAAAAATGATTTATCAAGTAAATTTTATATATAACATTTTGAACGACATTTTAATTGATCTCGAGTTAACTCAACATTCCAAATTTGGTGACTTGAAAGCTCAAAGGTTTTTATCTTTTTCTTTCTTTATTATTATTTTGTATTTTTACTTATCAATTCTTAGTGACAAATGGTATATTATATCTTTAATAATAAATGTGTACTAAATTTTTATGAAAAAAACTTTTGAACTTTTGAGTTGACTTTTGAAAATATCAAATTTTATATCCAAGAAGACATGAAATTAAAAAAACAAACTTTTTAAGCTATCGAGTCATCAAAGTTGAACTAGTGAGTTGAACTACTAAGTTGACTCATTCCTATAAAATGAAAAAAATCGTATTTGATTGTTCATTAGAATGAATGAATTAACTCTTACTAAATTTGTGAATTTTATTTCTTAAGAAATGATATGAAATAACTCATTTCAATGAAAATTGAATGAATCATTTCATTCTTTTCTCTATTTTATTATTTTTTTCACAAATTCTATTTTTTCATTGCGAACGTAACATTGGACATATACAACCATTTATATCTCATGCTTAGTTTTCCCTTGAATATGCTTTGAAGGCAAAAGTTTAATGATATAGATTTTGACTCTCCATATTTGCACTCATAATTAATTAATTTTTACTCTCATTTAATGCATTTGTTACAATTAATGATATTTCCAACTCATATGAGTATTGTTAAAATTTTCATTATCTGGTTTCCATTAATACACCATCCTTTTAGGTTTGTTTAAGATTTGACTAATTTTTAATATAGTCCAATAAGAGCAATAAATGATACTCCCTCTGTCCCAGGATAAAAATTCTGGTAGACTTTTCACGCATATTAAGAAGATGAATGAAATGACAAAATTACCCATAATAATGTCATTAAATATGGAGAAAGAATTAAAATAAGAAAAGTATGAGATATTTAATGCTACGGGTATAATAGGAAAATATGTGTAAAAGTTTGGTTATTAAAGGAAAATGAACATTTAACATGGGACTACCCAAAATAGTAATAAAGACTTTTATCATGGGACAGAGGGAGTATATAATTGATATTTTCATAAGTAAATTTGATAGTTTCACAAGTTCATCATCATATAAATAGTAAATGGGGTCCACTCCATGCGAGAGAGTACCTTACAGAATTAACAATTTAACTTGTGAAAATATCAATTCCTTAAATGATTAATGATAATCCCAATAAGATTTTCTGTAATCCAAATAAATGGACTATGGATACAGAAGGAGCTGCCTATAAATATTAAATAGGTCCCCTATCCACTCTTTGACTTGTTTTAAGTTGTCTCACTGCAAGTCATTTTGTTAAGAGAAGATTGCCCGTATTCGAAGAAAAACAAGAAACCTTGCACAAAATTATTGAGAATTCTACAATAAATCAAGACAGGTATGTATTTATATACATGTTTATTGCATACATTTTTACTACCCATTCTATATATTTTTGACTTTGATATGAAGAAATGAATTAGTTTATTGAGGGAGTAGTTGGTCATCAGTATAATTAAATGGAGAAATGCTGGAAGATGGAAGTCAGTAGAAGAGATTGAACACTTTTTATGCTAAAAAAGACTTGATTAAATTTTAGCCATCGGACATCAATCACTTTTTTATTTTATTTTATTTTATTTTTTTATATATTAAAAAACCTATACTATTGGAGATAGTCGGTGAAGTCTTAGTCTAATAGTAGTAGTTAAGACTGAGATAATGTGACTTTTAGCTCTCATTATTCTCACTTAAGTGAGTTTATTTATTCTTCCTTTAGTGAAGTTTGATTCATTTTTGATATTGTAATAGTGGTGATGTACTTGATTATAAAATTATACTCCCTCTGTCCCTATTTAAATGACGTTTTAGAGTTTTTTATTTGTCCCTAAATAATTGACGTTTGTTCAAATTTAGGAGAATTAATGATAATTTTTTCAAAGTTACCCTTCATTACTCTACTTATTTTTTTGGTACTTTAAACTCTTGTGCTATGATAAATTAATGATTTAATGGTATTATAGATAATTGAGTACTATATTTAATGCTTTTCAATTATTATCTTAATTCTTGTGTCTATCTCTAAAACGTCATTTAAATAGAGACCGATGGAGTATTGTATTTTTTAAAAAGTGGTACTTTCAAAAATAATAAATTCTGGAGATATATTTCATACATAGAACTCGAAACTTATATGAAGAATACTTTTACATGAGCAATATTATGTGCATCTAATTCCTAAATTTAATTTGTATGACACAATAATTACATATATCCATAAATTTAAAAAATAATATCTTGAATTAATTTTTGATAAAATCAGACAATTAATGTTGGGATATTGGAAAATGATTAATTATCTCTCCTTTTCTGCCGGATCAAATATTAATTAGTAATAGAAATCAGACAATTAATGTTTGTGTAAATATTAAATTACATTTAATTAACCTATGAATTCTTCATTAAATGAGATACACCCAAATAAAAGAGAAATAATGGTAAAATTTTGATTGTCTAGCTATTAATTACTCCCTCCGTTCTTTAATATAAGTCGATTTAGAAAAATATTTTTGTTCCTTAATATAAGTCGTTTGAGAATTTCAATTAAGCATTAATTACTTAGTTTCTAATATTACACCAAGTATTAAATATAACTTTGGTTCTGTCACTATTTTCTGTCCAATTAATAACAATCTTTTCTTCCAATACAAGGGCAATATAGATAATTGATATTATAGTTAATGTTATACAATCATTTTCTTAATAGTTGTGCACAACTCTAAAATGACTTATATTAAGGAACGGAAGGAGTATATTCAAATGCAATTACTCCATCCGTCCCTTAATATAAGACTTTTTAAAGTTATGCACAAGTATTAAGGAAATGATTGTATATCATTAAATATAATATCAAATCTCTACTTTGTCCTTGTATTGAAAAAAGAGATTGTTATTTTTTGGACAAAAAATAGTGAGAGAACCAAAATTATATTTAATACTTGAGGTAATATTAAAAATTAAATAATTAATGCTTACTTGAAATTCTGAAACGTCATATACGGGACACAAATCTTTTTTTAAAACGACTTATATTAAGAGGGACGGGGAAGTATTAATTATGCATGAATGTGTAAACCCTCGCTTATAAACCTGATCAATGATAGATTTTGACAAGTTCTGCCACCATTTCTCGTCTAGATACGTACTTCGCTGGTTAATTTTCATAATAATTTGTTCTATTATTCTTTGAGTCTCCCTCTTTTGACAAAAAATAATAATTTCACCGATAGATATTATCTCATGTAATGTTTATAATAGCACGAAGTTGGTTTCCTTAAAAAGAGATGGTAATGTCAAATCAATTAGTGTCGCTAAAAGTTAAAAATGTAACTAAAACAAATGTAAAAATATTACTAAATGCATATTTGCTCTAGCAGCATAATTATTTCTTAGACATTGTCAACAACCTTTATAAATTATGAATTATTAGATTTTATTTACTACAAAAATAGTAATTTTTGCAGAAAGATGGAGCAGACTCAACAAAAGGTGAGACCTGCTCATTGCCTTGTCTTTCCATATCCCATGCAAGGCCACATAAACCCTATGCTTCAATTCTCAAAACGCTTGGAAGAAAAAGGAATTAAGGTCACACTTGTTACCACCAAATTCATGTTCAAATCCTTTCATACAATATCCGAGTCCATGGCACTAGAAACCATTTCTGATGGCTATGATGAAGGACGAAAAGTTGCAGAGATCACCGACTCCTATTTGTCAACGTTTAAACAAGTTGGCTCAGAAACCCTAAGCAACCTAATTGAGAAGCTCAGCACCATAGGCTGCCCGGTTGATTGTATTGTCTACGATTCGGGGTTTCCTTGGGTTATTGACATTGCAAAAAGGTTTGGATTAGTTGGAGCTGCATTCTTCACTCAATCATGCGCTGTGGACAATATATACTACAATGTGCATCGAGGATTATTGGAACTTCCACTTGTTGGACCTCAAGTTTTGATTCCGGGACTGCCAGCATTGGAGCAATCAGATTTGCCAACTTTTCTTTTTCATCAAGGTTCAAATCTGGCTATGTACAATTTGGTTATGAGTCAGTTCTTGGATATTGATAAAGTGGATTGGATGCTTTGCAACACTTTTGACAAGTTGGAAGAAGAGGTACGTAAGTGGTACATTAAAATGTATTTCATTTTTCCAAACCTTCGCACCCTCATGAAAACCTTTCTATCTTATTGGTCAATCCTAAACGTCCTTATTATTCGTTTGATATGAATTTAATAGCATGATGTTCAATGGTGGTCGAGAATCTGTAAGGCTTATCGGAAAATGTTGCATCTTTATAGCACATAAGTTGCGAATGATTTCCCCTTTGTTATACATCAATGCAACTTTTGCGTTATATGAGGATGCAACATTTTTAATTCCTATGAGAATCAACAGATCCGGTTGATATACATGCTTCTTTTTTTAATGAGAACCTAAAATGCAAAATTTTTCTATGTAATTTTGTTGGTGTGATGTTTTTGTTCTTGAGTCTTGACTATTAATTAGTAAATTTCTTCCTCAAAGTACAACTATTAGTGCAAAATCATACACATTGCAAGGTAAATATATAGTTTTGAAATACTAATTATAACACAAGGTAACGATTTGCAATATTGTGAAGTTAGAGTGAGTGATAAACTCGGGGCACAATTTTAAATTTTAGTCTAATGAGAACTATTTACTAACTACTTATCACTAAATATATATAATGCATAGGCGATCAGTTGGATGTCGAATCTGTTACCAATAAAAGCAATTGGACCTACCATCCAAATGAAGTACCTACAAGATGAGAAGAGCCTGCAGGATGACACAGATAGCGGTAACACCCTCCATATGTTCAAGCCTAACGTTGACGCTTGCATGAATTGGCTAAATGAGCGAGAAGATGAATCCGTGGTCTATGTTGCATTTGGGAGTGTGGCAGAACTAAATGATGAACAGATGGAAGAACTGGCTTGGGGTTTAAAACAAAGTGACAAATATTTCCTATGGGTGGTTAGACCATCTGAGGAGCCTAAACTCCCGAAAGATTTTGTGAAAGAGACATTTGAGAAAGGATTAGTGGTCCAGTGGTGCTCCCAATTAGACGTTCTTGCTCACAAGGCGATAGCATGTTTTGTCACACATTGTGGATGGAACTCAACTTTGGAGGCAATAAGTTTGGGAGTCCCAATGGTGGCAGTGCCACGATGGTCGGATCAAACTACTAATGCTAAATATGTTGCGGATGTCTGGAAAATGGGAGTTAAGGCTAAGACTGATGAGAAGGGGATGGTAACTCGAGATGTGGTGGATTGTTGTATAAGAGAAGTAATGGATGAAAAGAATGGGATGGAATTGAAAAGAAATGCGAAGAAATGGATGGAAATGGCTAGAGAGGCGGTTAACGAAGGTGGAAGTTCAGATAAATGGATCAATGAGTTTGCTGCTGATATAATTCAGCACTCAAAATCATGCGGCGCCATCTAAATTATATATTCTACTTGCATCGGTAGCTATATATATATATATATATGCAGACTGGTCTGATGTTTAATGATCAATTTTAATAAGCGAGTATTTTCACATTTATTTGTTTGTCATTGGTTTAGTATGAATTTAATTTCAAAACTTTCTATATATATTAATGTTAGGATGGAAATGGCTAGAGAGGCGGTTAACGAAGGTGGAAGTTCAGATAAATGGATCAATGAGTTTGCTGCTGATATAATTCAGCACTCAAAATCATGCGGCGCCATCTAAATTATATATTCTACTTGCATCGGTAGCTATATATATATATATATATGCAGACTGGTCTGATGTTTAATGATCAATTTTAATAAGCGAGTATTTTCACATTTATTTGTTTGTCATTGGTTTAGTATGAATTTAATTTCAAAACTTTCTATATATATTAATGTTACCTTTCCTTAAAATTTATGATGTTTTCATTTGGTTTTAAAAAATTTCTAGCTACTTATTTAAATAGTTTTCTTTATAATTAAATGGAGAATTCAATTCCCGGAAGTAGGGTTTCTCTTGAAAAGTATATATGGAGTTATATCCTTCTATCTTTAAGTAGGGCTCCCTCCAAAAATATACAGGTATATTCAAGTGGAAGCTTAATTTTGTATGCTTTTGATTATCATATTATCATATTATGTCTTGAATATTCCTTTGGTATGAAGGTGTCAATGTTGTATTTCCCTAACGCATTGAAACTTTGCACATTTATTTGTTCAAATATCATGGGTGGATCAAATCAATCTTCTCCAGCAACAGGACCTCTATCTCAACATTTTGGCATGGAGATCATTTTACATATTACTATATATGTATAGAAATACAGTAGGTGCTCTTCATATCTTACCTTTATCATAAAAAAGTTAATCTTTAAAGAATTAACGAATTAAAATTTTATTTACAGTGAGTGGATACAGAAGTACTTAGTTGAATCTCATTATCTTTTTTTAATGACATGTCATAATCCTAATAGCGTTCGTGTACACACTGTTAGTATATCAAAATTTTACTTCTTTAAAAGGATGTTAAATTACATGCAATAACCAACAAATCTTCATTGGAAAGTTATCAGCAAATACTAATGTTTGATTACATCTTAATGCATATTAATAGGATTATCTCTTAATGCATCTTAACAATTCATATCTTTGTATGAAGAGATTTTCTAAATAGTTAAAAAACAGATACGAGTCAAGACAATGTGTATCTAGGTATTCTCATCTGAACAAAACTCGCGGCGTTGCCCTTCCGCCTCATTTGAGGGGAATTGATAGAGATGACCATGATGATAAAGTTTAGATTTAAGTTAATTACTTGATACATCTTATCTCATATATATATATATAACTGTAACACTCCCTTTCCGAAAAGGAAAGGGAGAGGTCACGTTCAAATTAAATACAACAAATCTCAAAATAATTAACAAAACATTAATAATTTCAATATTTTTAATTATTGATAATCCATAAATGTCAAATTAAAAAGAATTCTCTAAAAATGTACAAAATAATCAAAACCTAAAATAAAGTTAGATTTCTTAACACGAAATCCTAAACAGTCCCTGCAAACTTGTCGGTAGAAAAACATAGCATGAGCCAAATCTATCCATAGTGATGCACAAATATACCACAATATATAATGTTCTTAAACTCATCTTTTCTTTATTCTTCAAACTCGTCTACCCTCATGGTTGTAGAGTCTCATCAAAACCCTACGATTGTAAGCCAAAAGCCAAAATGACCAACCCTAAAAATTTTCTCAAACCATCTCACCTGTATATAATATACAATAATCACCAGAAAATGCACCTGAACATATATACTCCATTACCTTCACCATTTAATTCACCACTAAGATCTCCAACTCCCATTTTCTCTTCGATCATTGAGCCTCCCAGTTCTCCAATCATAGAACAAACTCCTACTGAACATACAACTCCTTTTACCTCAAACCAACAAACAATACAACAATAAACCTCCTCTCCTATTACACCTGATAAGAATTGATGCAAAACATGATTAATTTAGTTAGCAGAATTATGTTGATTTAGTCTTTAACTGTTAACTAAAAAGTAGGAGAGGAGTTGCAGAAGACCTAGTCTGTAGTAGTTGCTTTTATTTAGGAATTATTTGCTATTTTTTAGGCATTGTGGTTATGATTTTTTAGGCATTGTTGATAAAGCTGTAGCTTTTTCTTCTCTCTGTTTTACTCTGTATTCAAACTCTTATTGCATTTGTAAGTCATCTAAAGATTTTTGGTAGCATTACCTATTCTCTGATTGACTCTAATGACCATTCTAAACTTGATAAAAAGAGCGAGAAATGTATCTTTGTTGGGTATAGCGGTGAAACCAAGGGCTATCGGTTGTATAATCCAGAAAATGGGAAACTTGTTATTCGCCGAGATGTTGTATTCGATGAAAACAGTCTCTGGAATTGGAAAGAAGAACAAAATCAGCAAGTGCCTTTTGATATAGTCGAGCCGACACAAGCAACAGAGAATCAAGTGTCACCGCAGAGTTCTCCATCATCAAACTCATCGGGAAGGTTTACTTCAAGAGGATTAAATAATGAAGGCAGCGACAACTCATATTTTGCACCTGATTCTGATACCCCTCCTCGTAAGTATAGATCTTTAGCCGAGATTTATGAATCGTGCACTTTTGCTTTGTTAAGTGCAGAACCTGTTAACTATGAAGAAGTACAAGGGAAAGAAGAATGGGAACACTCTATGGAAGAGGAAATTATTGCAATAAAAAAAATGACACGTGGGAGTTAGTAGACTTGCCACGTGAGAAGAAAGTGATTGGCGTGAAATGGATTTACAAGATGAAATACAATCCTGATGGAACCGTGCAAAAGTATAAAGCAAGGCTCATTGCCAAGGGGTATGTGCAACACCAAGGTACTGATTTTATTGAGAATTTTTCTCCAGTAACAAGATTTGAAACGATTTGAATTGTTTTAGTTGTAGCTGCTCAAAATAAATGGCCAGTATTTCAGTTTGATGTTAAGTCTGTATTTCTAAATGGTTTTTTGGAAGAGGATGTGTATGTGGCACAACCACATGGGTTTATAGTCGAAGGTCAAGAGGAGAAAGTTTACAAGCTTAAGAAGGCGTTGTACGGACTCAAGTAAGCTTCGAGAGCTTGGTATAGCAGGTTGGATACTTATCTTCATCAAAATGGGTATAATAGAAGTGATAGCGAGCCGACATTGTATGTGAAGGTGACGTGTACTGGTGATATTCTTATTATATGTGTTTATGTAGATGACATTATATATACATCATCTTCTAACACTCTTGTCAAGGAATTCAAGGTCAGCATAATGCGGGAATTCGACATGACAGATTTGGGATCTATGCATTACTTTCTTGGCATCCAAGTTCAGTAAACAGATGAAGGAATTTTTATATGCCAGGAAAAGTATACACGGGAATTGCTGAAGTAGTTTAAAATGATGGGTTATAAAACCCCGTCTACTCCCATGAACCCAAATGAGAAGCTATGTGCGAAAGATGGTACTACAAGGGCCGATGAATGAATGTTCAGAAACATGATTGTCGGACTGATGTACTTAACCAACACCTGCCTAGATATAATGTTTCTTATAAGTCAACTGTCTAGATTCATGCATACACTGACCATGCATCATCTCGGAACAACAAAGAGAATCCTTCGCTATGTACGGGAAACTAACGATTATGGGATTTGGTACAAACCGGTTGCTGAATTCAGTTTAATTGATTTTACTGATAGTGATTGGGCAGGTTTTGTGGATGATAGGAATAGCACGAGTGGGTTCATATTCACTCTTGGCTCGGGGGCTGTGTCATGGTCATCAAAGAAATAAGCAAGTGTTGCATTATCATCTTTAGAGGCAGAATACATAGCAGCCTCATCTGCAACGTGCCAATCAATTTGGATGCGGAGAATTTTGGAGGATTTACATCAAGTTCAAGGAGCAGCCACAAAGATTTACTGTGATAACAAGGCCACCATCTCTATGACTAAGAACCCGGTCTTCCATGGGAGAACAAAGCATATTGAACTCCGACACCATTTCATTCGAGAAGCTGTTGCTAACGGCATAGTAATGATGGAGCATTGCTCAACTAATGACCAAAGTGCAGATGGGTTTACGAAGGCACTCTCATATCCGATGTTCGTGAAGTTTCGGTCATCACTCAATGTTTCCAGTTTCGCATCAAAGGGGAGTGATAAGAATTGATGCAAAACGTGATTAATTTAGTTAGCAGAATTATGTTGATTTAGTCTTTAACTGTTAACTAGAAAGTAGGAGAGGAGTTGAAGAAGACCTAGTCTGTAGTAGTTGCTTTTATTTAGGAATTAGTTGCTATTTTTTAGGCATTTTGGTTATGATTTTAGGTTATAAATAAAGGGTGTAATCACCTGTTTGAAGAAGAAAAATAGTAGAGTTTTTTATTCGTCCTGAATTGATAAAGCTGTAGCTTTTTCTTTTCTCTGTTTTACTCTGTATTCAAACTCTTATTGCCTTTGTCTCTCTATTTCCAACCCATCCGATATACGTACCCTCATCCACTACAAGAAAAATACTTAATTTCGATGGATTATTCTGTCGAAAATGACTCTATTTAGTCGACTTTAGCTTAACCCTGACGACATATATATATACATTCGTCGGGATTAATTCCGTCAAAAATTCAGTCGAAAATATTTAAAATCGACAGAATAATACTGACTAAAATTTCGTTGGAAATAAACTAATTTTGATGAAATTTTTTCATCGTCATTATTTCGTCGATGCTAAGGGAATATAATTCAGACGAAATTTCCCTCTAAAATATTATAGTTCCGTCAGAAATAATAATTTTTTAAATAAATTAAAAAAACAATATCGACAGAATTTCCATCGAGAATACCTTATCCCATCGAGATTAACTGATTTATTTTAATTAAATTTTTAAAAGTTGCATTTTCTAGGTTTTTAAACCCTATTTTTGTACCTGTAACATGTTTTATCCCAACAACACAGACAATAATATATTTCACATCCAACATAACTATAAAAACCTATTTTATTTCATTATATCAAATGTAAACTAAGAAATTAATGTTAATATGTTGTAACTGATCAACAATAACAATTATACATTAATCAATGAAGTCTGATTAACAATAATAATTATATATATATATATATATATATATATCAATGTTGCATAAATTATACAATATGATTTTCAAAACTCATACAAACTCAACTGAACTAAACTACAAATGATCTACACTATAATGAATAAAGTTGTACAAATGATCTATAATTTAATGAATAAATCTATACAAATGAACTATAAACTAATCAAAAAATTATCAGGCAGGGGTGGACGACGGTGCTGCTCTGGTGTATAAAAATCAGCGTCGTCGTCCCCCCACTCGCCATCGGCATCACCACTGCCTTCGCCCCCATATTCTGCATCACCACCCTGTTGATAGGAATAAAAATAGAAATCATTAGTCCGATCCGTATATATGCGAGAATTAAATAGACTGCTAAATAAAAATAAAATAACATGCAGAATACCCGAGTAGGTTGCGAGCTAGGGGACCTAAAGCCTGCAATATATAGTAGGGTAACCACCATTCGGAGCACCTCGCCTCTTATTGCGGTGAACTACTCTTACGGTAATTCCGTACTCTCGGCAGTGGCCCCTGCAACAATATCCTAAACTAGCTGGTGAAGACGAGTATGGCTAGGCAACTTCTGACGACGAAAAATCGAATTCGTCTGAAAATTATCTGACACCGCCGCTATAACCCTCTAGAATAGCTCGTCGTCTAAGCCAGTTCCCGTATGAGATGGTCCAACAGGTGCTCTCGGACGATGGCGCGCGCTGGCTCGAGCCTGCAAAAGTAAATAGAACGTAGTACATATTAATTTATATTATTGTTATAAATTAAGATATACCAAGAAATATAAGAAATATATATTATTACCTCCAGGTAGGGTATATGTTAGTATCCTCGGCACGCCCAATACGCGATACCTAGGGGGATCCTGAGACACGACCTATAGACTCAGCTCGTCATCCCGAGATAACTTAATCTCGGGTGGGGGGATGGTGGAATCTAACGACTCAGAATCCCCCCTAAAAACCCGCAACTCAACTATACGCTGGTTTCAAAGCTTTTGAAATTGGTCCTATAATTAATTTTATATACGTGAGTTAATTATATCATTTTATTAATGAGTGGATATTAATAATTGCTTTAAACTAAGATTAGTTTGACCCTTATAGCTATTGTTGCCTAAGACATAGTGTTGTCCTTAGGAAGGTGGAGAATACTCTATGTCGTCGAGTCACATAAAGAGTTGATCAAAACCCATAAAATGTGGCGACGGGGTAGAGTATTTTTTACCTTACTTTCTTTTCACTCATTGAGGTATTCATTGACCGCTTAAGACATCTGGAACTTCCAAGAACTCTAATCGCATGTTCTATAATTGATCGATGTGGGCAAGGAAATCGTACCTTGCTAGGGTTAGGGTTTCGTGTTGGCTGAGGAGGAGAGAAATCCACGAAAAGTACGGAATTGATTGATTGATTGAAGAGGGGAGAACGACAGGTGGGCGATTACTCCAACGACGCGTGGCAGAACTCCTAGAATCCGGGACCCGTGTTAGGGTAAAAGGGATTCCAAGAGCCTTCTTATTGAGTCCTTCGAGTTGAGAGAATGTTCAAACCCCTTTCTAGTGATATTAGAGCTAACTAATTAGAGTTAGAATTGGATTCCATAATAACTAATTAGAGTTGAAAAAGGATTCCATGTTTCCTTAAATAAAGGAGTTTTTTAGATATGAAATAAGATTTCATATTATTCAAAATAAAGGAGTTTATTTGTGAATAGGAAAAAGTATCCGTATTTTCTTAAATAAAGAAGTTTATTTAGACATGGAATGAGATTTCATATTATTCAAAATAAAGGAGTTTATTTATGAAGAGAAAAGAGAATCCGTGTTTTCTTAAATAAAGGAGTTTATTTAGATATGGAATGAGATTTCATATTATTTAAAATAAAGGAGTTTATTTGTGAATAAGAAAGAGAATCCGTGTTTCCTTTAATAAAGGATTTTTATTTCTTGAAATTGGATTCCATAATTAATTAAAATAAATGAGTTTATTTTGATTAAAGATTTTAATTAAAATAAAATACTTTATTTTATTCAAAATAAGATAAATTAAAATAAAAGAGGTTTATTTTGACTTAAATTTGGATTAAAATAAAGGAGTTTATTTTGATTCAAAATTAGATTTTATGCTAACTAAATTTGCCCATTAAATGATATCAATATATATATTGAATGTTTATTATTCATGAGATGAATGTTATTTATTGATGCATATGGTGATGTGTATGATAATAAATGAGTTGAATATGGACTATTGACCAATGTGATTGGATTTTATTTTAGTTGGGTGCATGAATGTATGAGTTTTATTAAATGGGGTCTGCGTACCTCGTCTTCTCTAATTTTTTTTAATATAAATTCTATCCTCCTCCTATGTACTTTCCTTTGATTGTTGATCAAGGTTTCTATTTATTTTAAATAGTTTTGTAGCAGGAATAGTTAGAATTAATTTTAAAAAATTAGAGATCAAGGAGTAAGGAGCGCTTGAAGACCCGTTTGTAATAGAGTCCGGGTTTAAATGTTATAGTTATATTTAAATATTAATTCTTACACCCTAGGTTTGACCTTTTGGTTCACTTGGTGGCTCTAGCGAACTAAACTAGAATAAAAGTTCATAATCAATCCGGATAGAATATAATATTCTATATGTGCACGCTTATACTATATATATTTTATATTATGCAAACATGCTTCCCATGTTAATTAATATAACACATATTATATATATATATATATATATATATATATATATATATATATATATATATATATGTGTGTGTGTGTGTGTGTGTGTGTGTGTGTGTGTGTGTGCATGCGCGCTAAATAAGATGAGACACATTAATAACATGCAAACCCCTCAAATTTTTTATATTAAGTCCTAAGCGTTCAAAGATATTTGGAATATCAAACGTCGCCTTCTAGCATGATAAAAAAAATAGCGTATCAATTAATTATTATAAGTTTGTTGTGTCACCATAAGGCTTATCTTAATTCTTTGAGATGTTAATTTTATCACATTTGATGCTTATAAAGAAAATTGAACAATGTTATTTTGTTGTGTCAGCACAAGGACAATATTTTTCTTTTTTTAATATATGGAGTGCTAGGTTAGACTTAACTTGGATAATTTTGATTCGGATGTGCCACCACTTGATCAAAATAATCTAAGAGGCAAAATATAAGGAGTTGCATAGTTGATGTAATTTACAAGATTTGTCTGCCTATTTATTTATATATAGTTTATTGTGTCACCACAAGGCTATATACATTTAAAATGGGATCCTTATTCTCACCAGCAAATCTTTAATTAGATTTTGTCGAACTATATAAGTGAGGGGTAATATAGTTTGATGACAATAGTGGGAGATACCAATTTAAAACAAGACCTAAATTATTTTGGTAATTAATAAAAGAATGTATGCTAAAATGTTGTTAAGAACAAATTCATTTATAGAATTTTACAATGTCTAAATTACTATCACTGCGAAGCATATTAGATGTTATTTAACCGAACCGTATTAAATGGATTGGTTAAGGAATTTGAGAATAGTTCTCACGGCTGAAAAGCTATCTTATGTCTTTAATACGCCTATCCCTGCAATGGTTGCAGATAATGCCTCCGAGGAAAGATTTCTACTTTTAGAAAGTGGCAATATGATGCACAGTTGGCTCAATGCATCATACTCGCATCCATGAGTAACGAGCTTCAGCGTCAACATGAAACTATGAATGCTCCTACTATACTCTTGTACGTCAAGTAGTTGATGGTGAGGAAAGTAGGACTAATAGATATCAGATATCTAAGGAGCTCTTCCGATCTAGAATGACCAACGACACTACAATACAGACACATGTCCTAAACATGATCAATTTGATTGAACAATTACGATAATAGGTTTTGTCATGGATGGAGAGTTGAGCCAAGATTTGATCTTGTAGTCACTCTGGACTCCTTCTCACAATTGTTGTGAATTTTTCATATGAACAAGCTAAAGATTAGCCTCGCTGATTTGTTTAACATGTTGAAAAATATTAAGAGTCACTTTCCAACCAAGAAAGACCAAGTCTTACTAGTAGGGACCAAAGGATCTTCTAAAAGGAAGAACAAATCTTAGAAGGTAAATAGAAAGGCAAAACTAAAGGATAATAAGAACAAAACTGATACGGATAGCAAAAAAGTTTGTTTCCACTACAATAAGTCTGGACACTGGAAAGAAACTGCAAGAAGCATCTTGCAGAGCTAACCAGAAGAATCTTAGTGAAGTTTCGGTCACAAATACAATTTTGTTCATGATTTAAAATAAATTTTTTCTTTAAGTCAAGGTTCTACTTGGATATTGGATACCGACTTTGGTTATCATAAATATAGATTTATGAAGGGACCAAGTAGAAGTAGAAAGCTAAACAAAGATAAGTAATCTTATGTGTGAGAAATGAAGCAAAGGTTGCTACATTAGTCATATGGACTTATTGTTTAGCATTGCCTACGGGCAAGTCTATTAAGTCAATAAGTTGTTATTGTATTCCAGTTCTCGTTAGAAACATTATTTTCATTTTGTTGTTGGATAATGAAATCTTTGGTATTATATTTAAGAATAATTTTTGTTCTATTTATAATAATAATGTCCTGTATAGAACTTGAATATTACTTAATGGATTTTGTATACTTGACTTATGTGAAAAATTATTTTATAAATTGAACAAACTAGTATAAGAAAAGGAGATGATCGTTCAAAGAGTTGAATGTTTATATTTGATGAAATACAAGTATGAATTATTTGAAAGGTTCAAAGAATTCATAAGTGAAACAAATTGAAAAAGTATTAGGATTCTTTGATCAGATCAAGGAAGGAATACTTGTGCAATGAGTTTCTAAATCATCTCAAATGGTTTTCTCACAATGGGCGCCTCCTGATATACAATAATTGATTGATGTATCTGAAAGGAAAAATTGTACCTTATTGGACATGGTGCGGTCCATAATGATTTTACCGACATTCCAGTATCCTTCTGAGATAATGTCCTAGAAATGGATGCATATCTACGAAAAAGTTAACCTCAAAATTTGGCCACAAAACTCCATAAAAGTTATGGAGAGGAAGTACTCATAATCTTAAGTATGTTAAGATAAGGGGTTGTCCAACTTATGTGAAAAGGTTTCAAAGGATAAGTTTGGGATAAGATTTGACATGTAAAGATTTGTGGGACATCCTAAAGTAAGTTTAGGATATATGTTCTATAATCCTACTTAGCAAAAGGTGTTTATTGCAAAACACGCTACCTTCTAGGATAAAGGTGTTTATCATTGAAGGGGCTAGTGGGAGGATAATAAAATCTTGAAGAGTTCAAGAACCACAAAACACTATAAGTTAAATAAGAGGAACTTGTAGATAGACCTATTATACCACAACTGAATCGTAAATCTGGAATAGTACCAAAGATACCTGGGAGGTATGGATTCATCATAGATGATGATGATGAGGCACGCATCATAGAAGATGATGATCCAGTTACATACGATGAGGTAAGAGTTGTAGACACTTAGAGAAATGGATTGAAACAAGCTTCTCAAAAATGAAACATTCGTTTTGATGAAACAAATCAAAAGAGTTTGATTTTATCACAAATAAGAATGAACCTAGTGTGTACAAAAGGGTCAGTGGGAGCGTCGTGACATTCCTAGTATTATATATTGATATACTACGGATAAGTAATAACATGCCAATGCTAGAATCAGTAAAGATAAAGTTGTCTAAACATTCCTCCACAAATGATTTGGGAAGAGTATACAAATGATTTAATAGGATGCTCGACTTAACCCAAGGAATGTATATTCATTTGATGCTTAAGTTGTTTAGCATGGCGAACTCCAAGAGATGTCTCATGTTGATGAGACATGATGTGTATCTCTCTTAATAGTCCCCATAGACTCCTGAAAAGAGAGATCGCATGAGTGACAATCATGTATATATTAAAATATACGAGACCTGATGCTGATCGGTCATATTCTGGAGAAGATCACTGTAAGACAGTGAAAAACGTCTTAAAGTACTTAACCGGCACTAAGGATGTGATTAAAATTTATGGTCGGTCTAAATTAAAACTAGAGGGCTTAACGGACTCAAGTTTTTCAGACAGACCAAGACGACAGAAATCAACTTTAAGGTAAATGGTTACCTTGAAAGGTGGTACAGTGAATTGAAAAGGTTTCAAACAGCAAGGAGCTGCTGGTTTAGTGATAAAGACAAATTATATAACTATAAATGAAGCTACAATTTGATTTTTTGGATGAAAAGTTCATTATAGAACTAGGAATAGTTTCTAAGTCTCATCTTAGATCTAAACATGTGTTGTGGCACTTTCATTTGATTATAGGAATCATTGAAAGATGGAAATCACTATAGAGATAGTGGACTCTCAAGAACAACATTACATATCCATTACCTAAAGTTTATCCAATAGTAGGATAATCGTCACTTAGAGAAGAAGGGTATGAGATACCATGGCGATTGGCTTTAGTGCAAGTGAGAGATTGAAATTAGAATGCACACAAGAAAATCATGTTTGATGATAAAACAGATACTTTATAACAATCTTATTCATTTATTAATAAAAAGTATTAATTTTTTAAGACTTTTAATTATCTACATGATGCTGTTTTATAATATCTGATAAACCCATAGTTTTAAGCAATGCTTTTAGAATAATGATGATGATCATTCTAATGAGATCTAAATTCTTAGAAAGCTTAAAACTAAAATAGTTCCCAATCATTGGATTACTAAATTGGAGATTAGTGAATCCGGATAGATTGGTATATACGTTGCTTGCTCATTGGATGAGGATGATTGATCTCATGATCATTTGTGTGGAGACACTAAAGCAAGTATGTAGGTGCTTATTAGAGAATAAGTTCACTGAACGTGGCTCGCTAAGGAATACCTAATGGAGTTTTACTTGCCTGTCAATAGGAATTCTTATAATGATAGTAGTACAAGTGATCCTTGGACTTGTGATCATCATAGTATCTTGTGTATGATGAGTTATACTTTGACTTATTTCTTAAAACCCTTAGGGTATATCAAAGAGTATGCTTAAGTATAATAAATTGTACATGGAGATAATGCATGATCAATAAAGAATCTACCACTTCTAGTAAAAGAAGATAAATGTCATATGTGATTCGATAAATGACAACTCAGTAGTCCTTGGCCAAGGCAAAATGAAATTAGAAAGGAGTTTCTAATTTGCTTTATTTGGAGTTGTGCATTTAAGAGTCAAAATACATATAATTAAATAAAATAAGACTTGACAGTAATTCCATGTCTTATATTTAATTGGTACATTGTATAGTGGAAGGATTGAATTGTACGATAACTATTTACTCAAAGGTTCTTTTTATGATTAATGTTAAAATCTATATTATCTGGAAAGTTGTTAATCGCTAGGGAGACTTATCCCTATTGTAGAATAAATATTATTTATTTAAATAAATTAATTATTTAATTTATTTAATTAAATAAGATTAGAATTGTTCTAATTGATTTATTCACAACCGGTTTAATATGGAGAACCTAAAGGGTCACACCATAAAAGGAAGAATAATTATTTAAGAAGTTAATGGCATAATCGTAATAATAAGTTAAGTATATTCAATTTAATCTATGGTGATAGAATAAATTAAATAGCTTAATATTTATTATTTAATATTTTATAAATATTAAATATAGACTAATAAGAGGAGTCTTATTATTATTATTACTATTATCATTATTTAATTTCTAAAGGAGTTTGGGAATTAATTAATAAAAGTACTCTCATATATTCATAATAAGATTAAGAGGTTAAATTAATTAAAAGAGTTTAATTAATTATCCTTAATAAGATTAGAGAGCTTAATTTTAATTAATTAAATAATACCCTATTTTCTAATTAGATTAGAAGGGTTAACTGATATCTTTATAAGAGGAGTTTTATATCAGATATCAATAGACGTGATTTCAATTGTTGGAGAGTACGCTCCTTTTCTATGAGAGATAGAAAAACTATGGTTTTGCCAAACATCCGTCTTCTTGAATCTTTCTTCTTCTTTGGTAGATCACCTCTAGAGGCCAAACATTTGGGTGGCTAACGTTGATCAAAGGAAGGAACAAAACCCGGTGGATTCAAGTTGAACGCGAAAAAGGATTGGAGGTAAACTTGTACCTGAGGAAGCTCGAATCTTCAAGGGTATGATTCTTGTTCTTTATTTTTCCGTTTAATTAATAATTGTGCATAAAGGGTGATCCGGGTTTATGGTTTGTAAAATTTTAAAACTTTTATTTTCCATGCTTCTGCTTATTTTGTGCAATTTGATTGCGTTCATAAATATTACAAACCTAACACTTGGCTCGGGCGAGACTCCTAGTGATGATGCGCACGTGCGAAGTGCAAAGTGCGCCTAAAACGCCAATGCGACTTTGCGACCTGAACTCGCACCTCGCCCCCGGCCCTTGGGACACAAGCGCTGGTGGGTGGTGCTTTGCACCACATCATTGTGACCAAATCCAAGACTTTAATTTCTTTAGTACCACTAGTGAATTAAACTATTTCACATATACTTATAAAGTATTAAATAATTTTATTCCTACTCAATGTGGGACTTAAAGAAAATAGTTTTCTTAAACAACAACAAACCTTTTCATGTACTCCACTTTGGATACAATTAAAACACAATATATAACTCCCACTTGAACCATATATTGCTCTCTATTAATCTCCTTGTATTAGACTATGAAATGCACATTTAATTTAATATAAATTCAATCAATTAATGGGTCTAAATTATTCCCCAAATTGATCAAAACTCATGTAAGAAAAGGTGCAATTAACAAAAAGTACTTAATATCAATTTGCAATAATTTGCTTAAACCAAATATATATGTAATCCCAATTTGCAGAACAAAACCCTTCCCAATTTCAGTAACAAAACAAAAACTCCAAAATTAAATTCCTAATTCAACTATACACCCAATTTCAACAATTATATCAATAACTCACAAATTCCTCTAAATTTCAGCAATTATATTGACAACTCAAAAATTATCCAAATTTTAGTTTACATTCTCATAGAATTACCCATATATATAAACCCAAAAAACTATCAAATGTATATATAAACCCTAAAAAAAATTGGGAAGCACTTACCTTGAACGAGGAGGAGAATCTAGGCAATGGTATATGGCTGTAGTCTCTAGGCCTGCGGTGGGGGTGGGGTGGTTGTGGAGGGGGGTGGGGAAAAACAGGGGGAAAGGGAGGGGAGGGGAGGGGAGGGGAGGGGGAGGGGGAGGGGGTGGGGTGGGGTGGGGTGGGGGGAACTGCTGGTTGGGGGGAAGGGGACTGGTGGCTGGGGAGGAAGGGGGTGGGGCTGTGGTGGGTGTGAGACCGGGGGGAGGGGGAGGGGGAGGGTTGGGGGGACCGGTGACCGGATGGGTGGGGGTGAGGGGGATGAGAGAGGGAATGAGAGTGAGAGAGAGAGAGAGAGAATGAGAGAGAGATTGAGAGAGAAAATGAGAGTGAGTGTGTGACTGAAATGAAAGGTGTTGCTGAAGCTGAATAGATTTTATTCGTTAATTCCCTCGGAACAGACTTAAATTTGACGAAAATTCCCTTGGAAATAACTTTAGTTCGTCGAAATTAGTTTTCGCACTGGCGGGAATCTTGGCGCCACTTGTAGAGTTCTAGTTCCGACGGGAATTCCGTCGGAATAATTATAATATTTTCGAGGGACTTATATTCGACGCATTATTCCCTCAAAATTAAGTTTATTTCGATCGAATGTAGTCTATCGAAACTAAGTCCTTCAGAAATAGCCATTTTCTTTGTAGTGATACCTACTATTAAATATTTCACCAAATCTTCTAATAAGTCTAACAATTAAGTACAATTTAATATTTACACTTGGAATTTGACTAAGTTATTGCATATAATTATCCCAACACATGTACTCATGATTTTGTACCCTATATATGCGTGAACATGGCTCACAAATTTTTTTTATGCATTGATTATGATTTATGGGTGAGAAAAAATCCCACATTAATTGGAGAAAAAGGAATTCCACATTGCCATGTGAATTTCCTTATTCTTATTGTCCAACTTCAACAATTTTACACATCATTTAAGCTCTCTTTTTACAACTATAATAGTACTTGAGTAATTGATATCATGAATGAGAGATTAGCTAGGCTGGCCTAACAAGTCTTTCTTACATACATAAACAAAAATCAGTACATGGATTTATACTACCATAGAAATTTCTGAACATTTAAGACTTTATGAGTGCCCAAAGGTACAATGCACTTAACTGCCGTTTGTTTATTTCTTAATATATCTTACCGACTCCACATTTAATTCGGTAAGAGAATAAAGTAGTTTAGTAAAATTTTATTTGCTTCTCATCCTCTCTTAATTGGGAAAATAAAGATATAAATATAAATCATTAAGAGTTATCTATTAATAAAAAATTTAAATCTATAAAACATCTATAAATATTGTACTCCCTCCATTCAAAATTTTAAGATCATTATTGATTTTTAAAAAGTCAATTTGAGATATTTTTGAATTTAAAATTGATATTTTTGAATTTAAAAGTCATTCAGATATTTAATACTTTTTAGTTACCAAACAACTTTTTAAGTTCAGATATTATTTCACTCCGATGATTTAATTTATTAAGATATATTAATCATTTAGATCTTAATTACTCAATTTTATCAAACACCGCCTTAAACTAGTAAAAGTATTTAGCCTGGAAACATAATTACTTTTTTTCCTTCCAAATATTACTCCCTCCGTTCCTTTTTACTTGTCATTTTAGAGAGTAAACTTGAATTAAGATTAATCCAAATTATTTATCAGCTCCCATAAGCTCCAACAGATAGTCTTCCTACATAAAAAGAATTAACAACAATAGAATATAAGATTATTAGATATAGTAAGTATAAGATAGGAGATTTGGAAGAAATCTCCCTCCATTCTTCAAAGGTTACTTAATGAACAAAGAGTTACTCCCTCCATTCTTATATGTAAGTCGTTTTAGATTTTTTTTGTTATTTTTAATTATTTGTTGTTTGTAATTATTTAGGAGAATTGATCACTATTTTTTTTAAATTACCCATAATTACTCCACCTAATTTTTTGATCCATATTTATGATCTCCTCTACTCTTAAGCTTCTCTCTCCTCCCAATAAAATTCTTTCATCTTTTTTCTTTAAAAATTTGATAATTAAAGTGTCTTATGGGGAGAGAGATAGAGAAAGAAAATAAAAGTAAATGAGACTATTGAGATTTTTTAGGAGTAAAATTATAGAAAATTGCTAATATGTTATTGGAGAGAATATGAAATAAGTAAGGTAAATGGTAGTATTATAGACAATTGATAGTATAATTAATGTTTTTCAATTATTTTCTTAATTCTTGTGAAACGACCTATATTAAAGAACGGAGGGAGTATATTAGTAAAACCTTATTCACACTTGTATTAATTATATATAATCCATATAAAAACTTGAAATACAATAGTCCAATAATTCTATGATTTGTAATTTGACGTATATTTCCTTCTGCAATTGATTTCTATGCAGACAAGGCTAGGGTAACACAACTCCTTTTGGAGTACGTAAATAATTAAATACCGACACAAAATACAGCAAGAATAACAAAAACCACTAGAGTAAATGACTAAATTTGGTTCTGATCTCCTCAGTTGTCATACTCTTGAGCTCTTCATCATTGATCCACCCATACCTCTCAGTAAAAGGATTGGCTAGGGTTTCAGGAGGATAATTGTCTATGCAATCTTTCCAAACATTCCCCCTATCCAAATCCCTCACAACTTCCCACACACAATTGTTGCACTTAAAACCAGCACCAAGACTAATCATCAAAATTCTATCACCCTTTTTAAGCCTCTTTTTAGCCTCCATATACCCTAGAACATACCATAAACCACCAGCAGATGTGTTACCAAATCGGTGAAGCGCCATTCGAGCCGGTTCAATATCAAACTCACTTAACCTTAGACTCTTCCCAACCCCTTCAATAACTGCCCTTCCTCCAGGATGAATACAAAAGTGCTCTATTCCACTCTTTAGATTCAACCCTTCTTCTAGCATTCTAGGGTTTTTCGCCTTTTTCCAAAAGGAAGAGGAAACAATAACATATCGAAGTAATTCCCACAATGGCAACACTTTTGGCACAAGCACAGTTAGGTTCTTGGTTAAAGCTAGAACTCCTGCCTTTGTGAGGGCTTTCGTAAGGCGAAACCCTCTGTAACCAAGATCATCTTCTTCTTGTATGCAACATCCATAAGCTTCATCATTTGAGCCCAAATGAGTACGAACCATACACTTTAACTTCAAAATGGCTTTGTCCTTGAGAGATCTATCATTTGTAAAAAGCATAGAACAACCACCCGAGCGGAACAAACAGTTTGATAACATCATAGACCTATCTTTCCCACAGTACCAATTTGCTGCCATGGATTCTGTGCTCACAACAACAGCAAAGGCTTTCTTGTGAGTCTTAAACAAGTGTTGGACGAGATCAATGGCGACAACGCTTGCGCTGCAGCCCATTCCTGAGAGATTAAAGGACTTAATGTCCGGTTTCATCTTGTAACGATTTACAATCCGGGCAGCTAAAGATGGGACAGTAGATAGCAATGAGACATTTACGACGAGTATATCAATTTGTGAGGGAGAAATTCCAGTCCTTTTGAAGATTTCATCGAGTGTATCGAAACAGAGTCCATCCATTTCTGATATAGAATCAGCAAGATTAGGGTTTTCCTCTGATTGCTCCAAGACAATATTTCTTGGACCATAAGTTTCTTCACCAATACCGGAACTGACAATGGTTCTTAACAGAAATTTGTATTCTTCAAGACCAAGATTTTTGTTGCGCAATACAACACTTGCGCAGGTTTGGGTGTCTAGCCTTCTATCTTCAGAGGCCTTGTAGCATTCATAATCTAGCATGTAGCAGCATTGGTCCCTCCACCGGAAAATTAGCTTGCATAACTGGAAGATAATGTAGAAGAGAGGAAATAGAGAAATAGCCATCAAGAAATCCATATTGGAGAGAGAAAGAGAGAGAGATTGATCAAGATAGATGGAGAGTGAAGTGTTTTGTAGGATTATGTAAGCATTATATAGGCAATGGTACGGCGAAAAGTGGTATTCTGTCGATAAAATCAGTTAGTATTTTAACAATTTATTTAATTTTGATATTTCTACGGGCAGCTTTCTCACGTTCCACAGGTGCAATTAATATAAAGAAAGGGAACCCTAGTGGAATTTTCAAAGATGCTTGTGGAATTTAACCAATGCCCTAATCTCTGATCACACCCTAGATAGTTCAAACTATTAAGAATACAAGTACATAAAGTTAGGCCTCCTTTGCAACAAAAAAATAATAATAATAAAATAATAATAATAATAATAATATAGAAAAGAAGACGAAAATATCCTACTTCAAACGTGGAAGGAAGGCCTACCACTAAACACAAATTAGTCATACTTCCTTCGAGTTCAATTTGTAGACTTATTTTATGCACATTAGGGTTTACTAAGATATGTATTCATAAATTTTCTTGATAACACATATTATCTTACTGTTTAATACAAAAAAATTAATCTAGATATAAGAATATATAACTATATGTAGTAGACAAATCTTATCATATCTATACATTTTAAAAGTGAAAATGAACTTTTATTGGGACGAAAAATGTGTACAAGTGGTGTCCAGGCTATTTAGTGCCGATTATATCGGTTCATTCTTGCCCATTTTGACTGAACTCTCAACTGCTTCATGGCCCATACTACTACGAATTAATCCATCATACGTGCATTAATTAATTAATCTACCATCTCCAATATATTTGGATTAGATTCTTGATAAGAAAATTCAAACACTACTCCTATGATGCAGTGAAGGCATAGATTTCACTATCACCTCTTTTATTTCCCAAGTAAAAAACAGATGTGGATATTGTTCACGAGTTTCTATGCATAGCTTAGCAAACTTGATCAATCTAGTTCAGTCAGATTTATGTTCGGTTGTCCCTTCAAGTTCAACATTATTAAATTTTCAGAATATAATACTACCATATACTTTTTCTAATCATAAAAATGGTTACTATAATATTCTTCTATTTGAAAGTAAGTCTTATTTGACTTTAAACACATTTATTCATGCATTTTAAGATTTCTTAAGCCGCACTTGAACGTATATGCTTTTCAATAATTTTTTATTTGACAAATTGTCAGTTAGTGTAAAGATGTCTCCAAAATTAATCGGCACTAAATAAAAGAGAATTAATTAAATTTATCCTAATCATGTCGTTTATCATAATTTTTATAAACATGTCCTACAGACCATCGGTTTTGGGTGTCCAATTACTAAACATCGTCACTAGGTCTAAATATATCCAAACCTAGCTATTTCTGGTGAACTTAATTATTTAAAAATTATATGTTTTTTATCAATTGAAATTTCTTAATTCTCATTTCGGAATAAATTATGGTGTATTTATTTAAAAAAAAATGGAACAAAAAGACTATAATAGTCTCTCTCAAAGTTATAATAAAAGGCCAAACTGAGGCATGGTAACCTAGAGATTTAGAACAAATGATATTGGTTCTTCATTTGCTTAATTGGAGGAAACAAAGTAGGTGATATCCAGTATAAGAATATAATTTGATTCCAAATCAAGTACGTAACATATAGGAAGAATTAAGATGATATCGTGTGAATATGTTTTGAGAATATAATGCAAAGTTCTTAGTGCAGCTGGCATATACAACTAAAAAAAATAGTGTGGACCAGTTATAGTTAAAATGGCACTATATGGTTGAGAGTTGAGAGTTGAGAGATAAATTATTCTATCCTTTTAGATGCAAAGTGTTGAATAAGATCTGACAAAATGCAATAGTGGACCAGCTGGCAATAAATAGCCTAGACAAAAATGAAAAAAAGATAAAGTAGTGCTTAGTTGTAGCTGCATGTGGCTTTCAAGTTTCATGTTTGAAGATATGATTCACTCGTCATGCTATATAGTAACTGGTTAGAAATTGTCTAATATATCTATATAAAAAATTACTGAGTTACATTGTATTAATTATTTGTCTGGCTAAAAACTACATTTTTTTATCTAATTGCACAGCTTCATTCATAATTGCATAGCTTTATCTAATTTCCATTGCTTATTTGTATTTGTGAATGAAAATACTTAACCCTACAAAAACCCTAATCAACCATTTCATTGAAAGTATTCGGTTGAACAATAAAACATCTTTACGTATATTTATTTTTGAAAAGCAAGGATTTCATTTCAATATAAATCCATACAACTGAACATGACAATCCAAAAGGTGTGGACTGGCCATAAAAAATAGAACAAGAACTATCCCATAAAGACATCACTAAACATAAAATAATGGAACAAAGTAGTCTAATCTGATATAAACCTCCATGAACTATTCCATTAAGCAATTTACCAGATATCCTTGTCTTGAACCTGTTACGTCGTACTTGGATCTGCCAGGCAATTCCCCCTAAAAACATATACATTGATGACCTAACCTCCCAGAATTTATTTTATTTGATTCAAAAATTATTAAAATTACCCAACCAATTAATCTTTTCAACAACCAAACCTCCTCAGCAATATATTCCTCAAAGAGAAACTATAATTGTTTACCATCAAGAGAACTAGAGAAGATTTACAAGGAACCATAATGCAGAAATCTCACCGTACCCAAAAATAAAACGACTTATAAACTCCCTCCTCAAACTCACCACCTTCTCACCAAATCTGAAAAGTGAAAGCCCAATAAATAAGAGAGGAAAGAAGAAAAGGATAAAGACACACAAAACTCACCAATATGAACTGGCACAACTTCCTCAACAAAAAGAAACAGCCAACCAAAATAAGTGTAGAAGGTGATACATCCAAATTGATCACATAATCTGGTACTTTTCACTATTTCATATATCAGTAATTTCTTCTAGAGTTTTGAATAATGTCCCCAAATTGCAATCCTCCATACACTAAATCCCAGATTTTCCATTTTGGAGATATTCATGACCCAGCTTGATAAAATTCCCTTGAAAATCCATTAGCTTGAACCTGGACATAGTGTACTTCATTCTTTTTTGTGTGATCCAAAGTGAAAACTTTCTCTTTTGTTACTTCATTGAGACATTTCGCCTCCTGTATATATAAAAGTATCGTCCAAGTATTATTGTGAACTGTTTCTTTTACCATTCTAATCTCAACTACTCCCCCAAGTCCCCTCCAAATGACAAGATCAAATTATATCTAATGTTTTTGCCATATTGGTATTTTAATTCTATTACAATATTATTTATGTGATTTCATGGGATGTTACACTTGTGTCATGAATTAAAGACTCGATCATATACCTCAAGGTCTAATTTGGATTTATAATACTAACTCTGAATTAGATGGAGTAATAATGTTAGATGTCTCAAATAAGATTACTATAGTGTTATAAAATTTTAATACTAACTAATCATTAATGAAATATACGGTCCATCAATCAACAATAACTCACGGCACATTCATAATTTGAGACTAAATTGAGAACATACCGCTACTCAATTTTGAATCAGATTGTAGATCAGCTTCTTTTTTTTTCTTCTAATTTTTTTTTACCTAATCTCAATATGAACTCTAATTCCGAATGTTTTATTTTCTTCTTCTAATTTTTTAATTAATCTCAATATGAACT
This sequence comes from Panax japonicus, assembly GCA_020205505.1. Taxonomy (NCBI): domain Eukaryota; kingdom Viridiplantae; phylum Streptophyta; class Magnoliopsida; order Apiales; family Araliaceae; genus Panax; species Panax japonicus. The sequence goes on from CM035108.1 coordinate 52,557,362, forward strand.
CTAATTCCTTATGTTTTATTGTTACAATCATGACAAACAAACTTTTATTAATTTATGTTTTACTCTCTCTGTCCCAAATTAACTGCTCAGTTTTGATTTTTTAAGTCAAATTGACTATTTTTAGAATTAATAATTAAGCATATATAAATATATTTCTAAAATTATAAAAATTAGGATTAGTAATAAATTGTATATGCTTTCTTTTGGTTATAATCTCTTCACCTATATTTTAGCAAAAATAGTAAAAAGATTAATTTTAAAAATGGTCAATTTGACTTTAAAAAGTCAAAACTGAACAATTAATTTGGGACGGAGGGAGTAATTTATAACTTCATTTCTCACTAGTTAAAGCTGTTTTTTCAAGTCCTATTTATTGTGCTATTGTAGCATGGAGTGTTTTCCCAAATGGGAAACCTATGTGCTGGCATAGCAGTCTTCTAACTAACCTGATGTCTGTGTTGTATCCTTTCAATCATGTACATACACGAGCCTTCAATTCACAACCAGTTGCATTATTCATTTCTTTGGAATCAATAACCATAAATATTTCAGATAGCATTGGCCTGGTAGCTTTGAAGCCGGACAAAATAGTGATTATTCTTGGGGCTAGTTTAACAGAAATTTACAGGCAAAGTACGCAAGAGAATTACCCAAAATATAGAAATACTTCTTTGATGTTTAAGTTAATAAAAAAAATCTAGTAATCCTCAATCAGTCCACAAGTCGGACTTTATAGTTAAAATAAATCTTTATCATATGGTATCAAAAATAACAAAATCTCAATTATATATCACACCATAATTAGATATGTAATAAAAGAAAATATTCACTTCCTAACACTGTCATAAAAGGAAAGAACATAGCTAGAAAGCCAGATCCAAAGGCCACTCCCGAAGAAATCCAACCTTGACTCTAGTGGCGGAACTAGAACGATTTTATAGGGGGTCAAAAATTTTAAACTAAGCGACCGAAACACCGCCGGCTGCCCCCGCCCCCCTGTTCCGCCTGGACCGGCCTCCCTACCGAGGTCAGATGCGACGACCGAAGCACCGCCGGCTGTCCCCCCCACCGCCCCAGCCCCCTGTTCCACTTAGACCGCCGACCTCCTTACCGGGGTCAACCGCCCCCCTCTAATTCCGCCCTTGCTTGACTCCCAAAGAGATACGAACCGAACTCCCCCAAAGACATACCCCGAAGCCGCCAAGAAGATCCGATCACTTTCCATCTTTGTGTCGATCTGCCAACTCAAGGTATTTCAGCATCATCAATGTATTATTTGACAACTCGGCATCATCAGACTGGGATCTTGCATCAGTCACCCCGGGTTGGAAAGAATGTCAGCGGCGACATCAGACAGCTCCACAAAACAAGGACTCAAGTGCTTCACGTTGAAGATGTCTGAAGTCCTCAAATGACTGGGGAGGCGAAGCCAATGTGTATAACAAGCTTAAGGAGTGGAAAATTGATCTTCTGCAGTATCTCATTGGGTCCAATTTTCCATTCCTTAAGCTTGTTATACACGCTAATAAAAAATTGACCTCGAGTTAAAACTGCCCAAACAAAAATCACCCATATCAAAAAGTAGCTAAAGATGATGACTATCGACCCGAAACTTGTACTTGGCATTGCTTTTGTGAATAGACTGTTTTACCTACTCATGGATACCCCGAAGATGTTTTGCTATACATCTCTTTTGCCTTAGGACTCAAACGACCTACTCATGGAATGAGAACTAAGTCCATGACCCCAGATGGATTCCTACTATAGACAATCTCAAAGGGGATGATCAGTCCGGTTGTTCGGTTTGGAGATATGTTATAGGCAATTTCTGCTTGAGGTAACGCCACATTCCACTATTTTGGTTTAGTTCCAGCCAAACACCTTAAAAGGTTACCTAAACTTCGGTTCACCACCTCAGTTTAACTATCCGTATGGCTGCTGAAATTCAATTGTGTCCCGAGCTTCTCCCATACTCATGATCTTAGTGTCACGATTAGAAGTGATTGATCGCGGAACACCATGTAAATACACAATCTCTCGGAAGTATAGATGGGCGATTCAGGTAGCATCCATTGTTTTTTTTTTCCAGGCTACAAAATGGGTCATCTTGGAAAACCAATCAACCACAACCAAAATAGAATCCACGGCCCATTGGGTACGGGGTAAGCACAACACAAAGTACATACTGACATCAAACCAATGGCCTTTAAGAACAAGTAAAGGGGTGTACACGCCTGCATTAGTGAGACTTTCGTTGGATCGTTGACACACATAACAACGCTTCACATAATCAGCCACGTTACTAGTTATTTTTGGGCCAATAATAATCAGCAAAAATAAGGGCCAACGTCTTATCTCGCCCAAAGTGACCCTTGTTATGAAGTTCACTAATGATATGTTACTTGAGTGAGCAATCTGGAATGCAGAACTGTAATTATTGGGTAAAATCTAATTACGCGCAACACACAAGTATACATGGTCAACAAGTCATAAAGTGAAAGTAGATTATCGTTCCCACGAGGAATTGATTAATAAAAATCACCAAGTACTAACCCGTAACCAACTCAATCTTATTTAAACGAATGCATTTCAAATTATATAATTAAACTACTATTAAATTCCACTAGTTAAATTAAGATTACGGAGATTTAAAATCACAACTTCACTTATTACTTCATTTAAGTTAACACACTTCTCAGCAATTATTCTCTATTCTAAATTGTTAATCAAGAACATTAAAGCAGATAAAATCACCTCTCGATGCATAATACCCATACTCACTTAAATCCACATATGATAAAATTAAGCAATACACCCTAATTAACTAATCCACTATATCTCTATATGAATTACAATTAAAAAGGATTTAAAACACAAGTTCTCTATAAGATTACATATGGCGTAAAGGCATATCTCTACCTTAAACACAAATCATGAATTCTATCTATGCAGAAATCACAAACACATGCTATCATGATCAGATCTAAATCTAAACTTCATCTCTCAAGTTCATATAGATTATCACAGTAATTGATGGCCAATCAATTAAACAATTAAGTCCAAATCACAATAGACAATCCTCACAATAGAACATAATAATTGATAGCGAAGCATATTAAAATAAACTACACAATAAGATCCATTGTAATCTCAAATAAAGAATTAGTTCATTAAATTAAAACTAAGAATCCACACTTGAGTACACATTAAAATATAAGAATAAGATTAAGGAAAAGAAGTGAATCTGTTTTCGGCAAATTCGTCCTCTGTCTCGCTCATGATCTGGATCTCCAATGGCTTCTAAGTGCTTCAATCTCCAAATCTCATAAGAACTATTGTTTTCTCATATTCTACTCTAATCAAATATAATGGAATTCTCTCTCTCTATAATGTATATTATCTCTTTTATGCCTCTTATCATGTATTTATAGGTTACAAGTCTAATTTTTAGATTATGAGCAAACCCAATCCAATTTCGAGTAAAAAAGGTATCAAAATTCGACCCAAACGCGTCAAAAACTTATTCTGGCTCCTACCCCCTCCCCGACGGGGGTTTTCTTCACAAAAATCCCACCTCGGCTGTCTATGCTACTATTTTGCAGCTTGTACCCCTGCCCCGGCGGGGGTTTCCTGTAAGACCCCAACTTTTATGAATAAAGAATAATTTCTCGAAATATATTTTTGAATATTATGGTGTGGATTTGATATAATGTTATAGTTGTGGGTAATATTTATAAATTTTGCAAGGTAAGCAAGTGGTTATATAATATTCGATTGGTCGGGGAATATTCGTTTTAACAGGGAATATTCATACTACGGCACAATCATTGGTGGATCCCACAACGAAAGTATTGTCGTAGTTAGAAAACGGCATAATTATCTTTTTAAAAATAACGGCGAAAGTTTTACCGTTAAACTGTTGAACTACCCGGTAGTAAAACTACAGTAATATGCGTGGCTGTATAGTAGCACACGGTATTGATTTTTGATGCTTACGTGAGAAGTCACTCAGTTATACTCAATCATTGCTACAGTAATTGCTGCATCATATCTCTCATATTATTGATTCGATTATTGTCACAGTATCATCTGCATAATAAGATATATTATTAAATCAATAATTGAGACGACAAAGTTATTCATAATATTAAATTGCAATATTTACAATGTCTAGAAGTTCTGTCAAGGAGAGGTTTGGTCATCTAGTTGCGCGCCAATAAGGAGAAATCCTTATCGGAAAACCCCCTCTTTCCTGAAAACGACCTGGTTGTTAAATATTATGAGTTATAATATTAATGATGAATAAGTTCGTGTTGATTAAAGATGAAATTGATTGTTCCATTGTGTTGGAATTATTAGTGTTAGTGGAAATCTACATTTATTTCGATATTAATTGATGTCTGGAAGTTTTACTGACCAGTTGGGTAATTAATCGGATAAATGAGCAAATAATTGCTATTAATTCACATGATTATAACTATTTATTCACATGTGTGTACTATTGATTCACATGTGTGTACTATTGATTCACATTCTTGTACTATTAGGGGAGTTGGTGCAAAATTGATAATACTTGCATGACTAAGTTAAAAATAGAGGTATAGATGGAGGTACTATGCTGTAATTCGTATTTTCACATGATTATAACTATTGATTCACATGATTGAACTATTGATTCACATTATTTACTATTAGGGGAGGTTGTGCAAGTTTGATAATACTTGCAGGACTAAATTAAAAATGAAAGAAAAGTTGAATGTATTGTACTGTAATATTTCGAGTCCCAAAACGTACAATTATTGAAACTATATTTTCCTATAAATAGAAGTTCATTCTTCCTTCATTTCTCACCAATTCACTAAAGCTATAAAGCAATTATTATAGAGAGAAAGAAGAAGAGAAATCTGCAACCTCTCTACTCCAGTATCCAATTTCTTTCTAAGGTAAGGGGTATTATTTCTTTCGTATTCATGAAGAGAGCTTCTGTTATTCCATTCTTTATTAATATGTTGGAATAACCTGTCTATGCGAAGTACCGCATACATGGTGAAATTCTTCTGTTATTCCTTTCTTTATTATTATGTTAGAATTACCTGTCTATGCGAAGTACCACATACATGGTGAAATTCTTCTGTTATTCCATTCTTTATTATTCTGTTGAAATATCCTGTATATGCGGATTACGCTAGACCTGGTTCCATTCTTTATTATTCTGTTGGAATAACCTGTCTGTGCGATCTATCGCATGCATGGTGAATTCTTTGTTATTCCATTCTTTATTAGTCTGTTGGAATATCCTGTCTGTGCGGATTACGCATGACCTGGTTCCATTCTTTATTATTCTGTTGGAATAACCTGTCTATGTGGATTATCATATGCATGGTGAATGATCCTTCGTATTCATTCCTTATTAAATTGTGGAAATGATCTGTTTATGTGGATTACCGCATGGCGGGTGAAAATCTATTTGTAGTTTCATATATTCTATGATACTCATTTGGTTAAAGTTTTGGCTTCTATACTCCATGAAATTAGTATAATATCCTGGATATTTGCGCTTCATCCGGTATCTTTTCATGGGAATATTCTTCTGAGCATTCTTGAATTTTACTCCACAAAGCAGTACCATGTTGACAATTTAGACGTAATTGATTTCAAGATAAATTAACTTATAAATCTTTAAAATTTATTCTTGAACTTGTTTTATTGAATTATTATGTCATTGTCATCATCCTCATGCTTATATTGTGATGAAAGTCATCTTTGGCTTACGTGCATAGATGGACTTGGTATGATTATGACCAGGGATTATTCGGTATAATCATGACCTGTAATGTTATAAATGATGTGGTAAAAGTCTTCAGTAGCCTGTGGTGCATTGATGGACAGTTTTTGGTATGATTATGACCAGGGATTATTCAGTATAGTCATGACCATTGATGATTTAATGAATATCTTTGGCCCGTAGTGCAGGGATGACTCGGTAATGTGGTTTATTTATTAAGCTGAGTCTCAGCGATAAAAATTGATGAAAACATTTGAAATCATAGAAGATAGTAGATATCATGCTCTACTTGACTCTTCTAATTGATTGCTTATTCCGCTGCAGTTAAACTTGATGTCTATTATATTTTATCAGTTTAACATTGTTGAAGACTAATGATAATTTATTCTGCATTATCTTAGTCATAATATTTCTTACTGGGCTAGTTGAGCTCACTCTTTCTTTTCACTGTTCTCTTCAGGAAATGAGAACGTAGCCGAGACTAGTCGGGGAACAGAGTGACGGTCCAGATGATAGCATTAGTAGTCCTCACTATTCTGTTAAATAGTGTGAACATAAATTTAATGAGGACTCCATTGAGTGTGGATATTGTCTAGATGACAATATTCTTATTAAAACTCTTAGATTATGTTTTGTCGTATTTTACACGACTGTTGTATAATTAAGTTATATTTGAATTTTGTACCATGTATTTGGTGACTCAAGATGGGTGATGTATACCTATTTTTGGGGCGTCATAGTTGGTATCAAATCTTAGGGTTATAATTCCTGGCTGAAATGTGAGACAAGAACTAGGAGGGGAGAGACGGGTAATTCCTTCGCTAGTATGACCTACCTAAGTTTATTTGGTATTTAATTGTTCAGTCAGAGTATAGGGATAATATGTGATATGATAATTAACCCTTGTTTTATGGCAGTATTTGAAAATGGCATCCAAAAATGTTGAGATAAACAATGAATCAAATGAGACCGTTGAGTCACCACAGATTAATGCCCAGGATAATGTGCAACAGGAAAACAATAATCCTCATATAAATAATAACACCGATGAAATGATGAACGATGGGATGATTAGAGGTTTTATGCAATTCATGCAACATCAGGTGAAGGCGGCCCTATCCAAAATGTAGGTGGAAACACTGATAACTCTCGGACGGTCACCATTAAGCAGTTTAAGGAGCTGGGACCACCGGAGTTTTTTGGAGAGCTAAAACAACTTAAGGCGGAGACGTGGATAAAGCAGATCAACAAGATATTTGATGTCTTGGGATGCTCCGAGGAGCAAAAGGTTCCCTTTTCCACCTTCATGTTGCGAGCAGAGGCAGATTACTGGTGGAAATCTGTAAAGCGTACTAAACCTGCCGCACTCAAAATGTCTTGGGAGAAGTTCCAAGAGTTATTTAACGACAAGTACTTTCCTGAAAGTATTCGTCACATGAAGGAGGTAGAGTTCATCAAGCTTGAGCAAAATAGTATGACCGTGGCACAGTACGAAGCTAAGTTTGCTGAGTTGTCTCGGTTTGCGTCCCACTTGGTTGATAATGAGGAGAGAATAACGTGGATGTTTCTAAGAGGTTTGAAACCCGAGATACGTCAATACCTTATCTCTCATAAACAGTGTTTGTATTCAGATGTTATGAATAGGGGTCAGTTATTGGAGCGCGATAATGAGTCAACCCAACCAAGAGAGAGCAACCGACAAGTCGATAATACCAGTGGTAGCAGTCATCGAAGCGGTGACAACAAACGTGGAGAGAATCAACATGCCAAAAATGATACTCACTTCAGTGCTAATAATGGCCATGATTATAAGAGTGGACATTTCAAGAAGAGGACATTCAACAAGGATGGAAAGACCTCAGCACCTGTTGCTAAGGAAGGAGAACGACCACCGATCGTATGTTACAAATGTTGAGGAGAAGGACACATAAGTCCAAACTGCACGATACAGTCCAAAGTGTGTTATAATTGTGGAAAAGAAGGTCACCTAGCCCGATTTTATCGTGCACCAAAGTCAAGTCCAGTTGGGATGGAGGCATCAAATGGTATCCCAGACAAGACAAATCCGGTAGTTCAAGGGAGAGCGTTTTTCGTAACCTCCCAAAAAGCGAAGAATCCGAACGAGGTGATCACGGGTAAACTAATCATAAACTCTAGCGAAGTTTATACTTTATTTGATACCGGTTCTACCCATTCCTTTATTTCTCCTACTTGCGCTCAACGTTTAAATTTGGAGAAATTAGACTTTGACTTATCTGTTGAAACTCCGTTGGGAGAAACCTTCATTACTTCCACGGTTTATAAGTCTTGTTTGATTCAAATCGGTAACTCCACGCTACCTGTCGATCTTATTTCTTTGAAAATAGTGCATTTGATGTGATTTTAGGGGTTGATTGGTTAACTACTCATCATGTTAAAATTGATTGTTTTTGTTAGGTTGTTAGCTTTCATATTCCTAACCAACCTATTATGCGAATTCAAGCAACCAAACCACTAAAATCAATCACTATCCTATCAAGTCATAAAGCTATTTGTTTGTTAAAAAACGGATGTCAAGCTTTCTTAGCCCATGTCACGGATTTAAATAAAGATACGTCAGATTTGAATGATATTTCTATTGTTAATAAATTTCATGACGTATTCCCTAAAGAACTTCCTGGCCTACCCCCAGAGCGTGAAATTGAATTTTGTATCGACCTTGAATATGGTACAAAACCCATGCAAAGCCCCATATCGAAACCCAAATACAGGAATTGTTAGACATCAATTTCATTCATCCTAGTACGTCTCCTTGGGGTGCTCCTGTTCTATTAGTAAAGAAGAAAGATGGAAGTATGTGACTTTGTATTGATTATCGAGAGTTGAATCATGTCACCATCAAAAATAGGTACCCGTTGCCTCGCATTGATGACCTGTTTGACCATTTTCAAGGAGCCAAATTCTTTTCAAAGATTGATCTTCATTCCGAATATCATCAGTTGAAGATTAAAACTGATGACATTCCAAAGACTGCTTTCAGAACTCGGTACAGGCATTATAAACTAGTCATGTTTTTTGGATTGACTAATGCTCCTACTGCCTTCATGGATATGATGAACAGAGTATTCAAGGAATATTTAGATCACTTTATGGTCGTCTTTATTGATGACATCCTCATATACTCCAAAACCCGCGAAGACCATGAGCAACACTTGAGGCTGATACTCCAAATGCTTCGTGAAAATAAGCTTTATGCCAAGTTGAAGAAATGCGAGTTCTAGCTTGAGGAAGTTGCATTCCTTGGGCACGTGATATCAAATCATGGAATATCTGTTGACCCAGCAAAGATTGAAGCAATTCAAAGCTGGGAGCAACCTAAGTCAGTGACCAAAGTACGTAGCTTTCTCGGCTTAGCTGGTTATTATTAGAGATTCATAGAAGGGTTTTCTCGAATCGCTACTCCATTAACTCAGCTAACTCAAAAAGATAAAAAATTATGTTGTAGCGAGGAATGTGAAAACAGTTTTCAAGAACTCAAGAGGAGACTCATTTCAGCACCTGTTCTGACAATACCATCTGGCTCGGAGGGATTTGTCATCTACAGTGATGCTTCAGGCAAAGGGTTAGGGTGTGTTTTCATGCAACATGGGAAAGTCATAGCCTATGCCTCTCGATAACTCAAAGAATATGAGAGGAATTATCCTACTCATTATCTAGAGTTGGCAGCAGTCGTTTTTGCTCTTAAGATTTGGAGGCATTACCTGTATGGAGAGAAGATGGAGATCTATACGGATCATAAAAGCCTCAAATATTTCTTCACTCAAAAGGAACTCAACATGCGGCAAAGATGATGGCTTGAGTTGTTGAAATATTATGATCATACCATACAATACCATCCTAGAAAAGCGAACGTAGTAGGTGACGCATTGAGTAGAAGATCATATGCGGGTACGAGTGCAATACTGTCAATGCAAAGGCCCATTTTGTATGACTTGGAAAGAATGGAAATAGAGTTAAAGACTTCAGGGACCCATGTGATGATGACGAATATACGAGTGGAATCGACTTTAATCGATAAAGTTAAAGTTGTTCAAACTACAGACCTGGAGCTGATGCGTATGAAGAAGAAAGTGCAAGAAGGTGCTATTCCGGAAGTAAGAATCGATGAAGAAGCGATACTTCGAGTCAACTCCAGACTTTGTGTTCCTAACGATTATGACTTGAAGTATAAAATCATGATGGAGGCGCACAATACACCGTTTGCAATCCATCCTGGGAGTACCAAAATGTATCGTGATCTTCGACATACATTTTGGTGGATCAATATGAAGAGAGAGATAACGGGTTTTATCTCAAGGTGTCTAACTGATCAACGAGTCAAGCCGGAGTATCAAGTGTCAAAAGGTCCATTGCTGTGAGACCCCAGATTTTATGAATAAATATTTAATTTTCTCGAAATAAATTTTTTAATATTATGGTGTAAATTTGATATAATGTTATAGTTGTGGGTAGTATTTATAAATTTTACAAAGTATGCAAGTTGTTATATAATATTCCTTTTAACAGGGAATATTCGTACGATGACACAATCATTGGTGGACTCCACAACAGAATTATTGTCGGATTGAGAAAATGACAAATATATTTTTATGAAAATAACGGCAAAAGTTTTACAGTTAAAACTGTTGAACTACTCGGTAGTAAAAGTACAGTAATATGCGTGGTTGCATAGTAGCACACGGTATTGATTATTGATGCTTACGTAAGATGTCACTTAGTTATACTCAATTATTGCTACAGTAATTGATGCATCATATCTATCATATTATTGATTCGATTATTGTCACAGTATCATCTGCATAATATGTTATATTATTAAATCAATAATTGAGACGACATAATTATTTATATTATTAAATTGTAATATTTACAATGTCTAGAATTTCTATCAAAGAGAGATTTGGTCACCTAATTGAGCGCCAATAGGGAGAAATCCTTATTGAAAAGCCCCCTCTTTCCTAGAGACGACCTAGTTGATAAATATTGTGAGTTATAATTTTAATGATGAATGTTATTAAAATTGAAGTTATGTTCGGAGTTAAATTTGGAGACGCGGACTTGATATTTGAGTTCGGAACGATTAAATTAGTAAAAATAGTCTATAAACACAAAATTTTCTGGGATTAACTTTTTGGTCAAAAAGTCAACAGTTGACTTTTTTGGGAAAAGTCAAACTTTGAACTTTCAAAATTTATATTGTTGATAAAAATAATTTCATTGTGTTGGAATTATTTGTGTTAGTGAAAATCTACATTTATTTCGATAATAATTGATGTGTGGAGGTTATATTGACCAATCGGGTATTTAACCGGATAAATGAGCAATTGATTGCTATTATTTCACATGATTATAACTATTTGTTCACATGTGTGTACTATTGATTCACATTCTTGTTACTATTAGGGGAGTTAGTCCAAGATTGATAATACTTGCATGACTAAGTTAAAAATAGAGGTATAGATGGATGTACTATACTGTAATTCGTATTTTCACATGTCTAGAACTATTGATTCACATGATTTACTATTGAATCACATTATTTACTATTAGGGGAGGTGGTGCAAGTTTGATAATACTTGCAGGACTAAATTAATAATAAATGAAAAGTTGGAGGTATTGTACTGTAATTTTTCGAGCCCCAAAACGTGCAATTATTGAAACTATATTTTTCTATAAATAGAAGCTCATTCTTCCTTCCTTTCTCACCAATTCACTAAAGCTATAGAGCAATTATTATAGAGAAAAATTGTAGAGAGAAAATTTATAGAAGAAGAGAAGCCTGCTACCTCACTATTCCAGTATTCCAGTATCCAGCAATTATTATAGAGAAAAATTGTAGAGAGAAAAATTATTATTTCTTTTGTATTCATGAAGAGAACTTCTATTATTCCATTCTTTATTATTATGTTGGAATAACCTGTCTATGCGAAGTACCGCATACATGGTGAAATTCTTCTGTTATTTCGTTCTTTACCATTCCGTTGGAATATCCTGTTTGTGCGTTTTACGTCGGACCTGATTCCGTCTTTATTATTCTGTTGGAATATCCTATCTGTGCGTTTTATGTCGGACCTGGTTCCGTCTTTATTATTCTGTTGGAATATCCTGTATGTGCGTTTTATGCCGGACCTGGTTCCGTCTTTATTATTTTGTTGGAATAACCTGCATGTACGGTCTACCGCATGCTTGGTGATTTCTTTGTTATTCCATTCCTTATTATACTCAGTTGGTTATAGTTTTGACTTCTATACTCCATGAAATTAGTGGAATATCCTTGATATTTTCGCTTTATCCAATATCTTTTCATGAAAATATTCTTCTGAGCATTCTTGAATTTTACTCTACAAAGAAGTATCATGTTGACAATTTGGACGTTATTAGTTCTTAGATAAATTAATTCGTGAACTTGTTTTATTGAATTCTTATATCATTGTCATCATCCTCATGTTTATATTTTTGAAAGTCATCTGTGGCCTGTAGTGCATAGATGGACTTGGTATGATTATGACCAGGGATTATTCAGTATAATCATGACCGTAATGTTACAAATGATGTGATAAAAGTCCTCATTGGCCCGTAGTACATTGATGGACAATTGTTGGCATGATCATGACCATTGATGAATACACGAATATCATTGGCCCTTAGTGCATGGATAATTTGTGGTCGTGATACTAAAGAATATCCTTGGCCGTAGTGCAGGGGTTATTCGATGATGAGGATTATTTATTAAGCTGAGTCTCAGCGATAAAAGTGATGAAAAACCTTTTAAATCATAAAAGATAGTAGATTTTATTCTCTACTTGACTCTTTTAATGGATTGTTTGTCCCGCTGCAGTTAAACTTGATGTCTATTGTATTTTATCAGTTTAACATTGTTGTAGACTAATGATAATTTATTCTTCATTATCTTAGTCATAATATCTCTTACTGGGCTAGTTGAGCTCACCCTTTCTTTCATTGTTCTCTTCAGGAAATGAGAATATAGTTGGGATGAGTCAGGGAACGGAGTGATGGACCAGATGATAGTATTAGTAGTCTTCACTATTCTGTTAAATAGTGTGATAATAAATGTAATGAGGACTTATTCTGAGAGTGGATATTGTCTTGAAGACAGTATTTGTATTAAAACTCACAGCTCATGTTGTATAATTAAGTTTGTATCTGAATTTTGTACCATGTATTTGACGACTCAGAATAGGTGATGTATACCTATTTTGAATGCGTCACAATTGCAACCACTTGAAATTCCAGAATGGAAGTGGGAGCACATTACCATGGATTTCATTACTGGTATTCCCAAGGTTTCTCAAGGCATATATGCGATTTGGGTCATTGTTGATAGATTGACCAAGTCTGCTCATTTCTTACCGATACGAGAAACTTTTACACTTGAATGTCTTGCTATTATGTACATAAACGAGATCATAAGATTGCATGGTATTCCAGTATCCATAGTTTCTGATCGAGACCCAAGATTCACTTCAAGATTTTGGGTTAGTTTGCAAAAAGCTATGGGCACGAATTTACAATTTAGTTCGGCATATCATCCTCAAATGGATGGACAGTCAAAAAGGACTATTCAAACTCTTGAAGATTTATTAAGACTCTGTGTCCTTGACTTCAAGGGAAGTTGGGACAAGTTCTTACCATTGGTGGAGTTTTTCTACAACAACAGTTATCAAACAAGTATTGGCATGGCTCCATTTGAGGCATTGTATGGAAGAAAGTGTCGTTCTCCAGTGTGCTGGGATGAGGTGGGTGAAACAACGTTATTGGGACTGGATTTGGTACGTATGACTATGAAAAAGATTCAAACGATCCGACAACGTATAAAAACCTCACAAGATCGACAAAAGAGTTATGATAATCTTCATCGAAAGGACGTGGAATTCAATATCGGAGATCATGTGTTGTTACGTGTTGCTCCATAGAAAGGAGTTACAAGATTTGAAAAGTTAGGAAAGCTCAATCCTCGATTCTTTGGCCCATTTTTAATCCTCGATCGAGTAGGAACTGTGGCCTATAGACTCGCCTTACAGCCAAGTATATCTCGTGTTCATAACATTTTTCACATATCTATGTTACGTAAATATGTGAAAGGCCCGAACCACATTATTGAATTAGAACCAGACGAGATAGAGGAAGATTTAACATATGAAGAGGTACCTGTTAAAATCTTGGATAAGAAAGATCATATTCTACGCTCTAAAGTTATATCTCAAGTCAAAGTTTTATGGAGAAACCACGATGTTGAGGAAATGTCCTGGGAGTTAGAATCTGAAATGAAATCAAGGTATCCTCACCTCTTCGACATACCAGGTACGCACCCTAATTTTGAGGATGAAATTTCATAAGAAGGGGAGGTTGTAAGACCCCAACTTTTATGAATAAAGAATAATTTTCTCGAAATATATTTTTGAATATTATGGTGTGGATTTCATATAATGTTATAGTTGTGAGTAATATTTATAAATTTTGTAAAGTAAGCAAGTGGCTATATAATATTCGATTGGTCGGAGAATATTCGTTTTAACAAGAAATATTCGTACGACGACACAATCATTGGTGGACCCCACAACGGAAGTATTGTCGTAGTTAGAAAACGACATAATTATCTTTTTTAAAATAACGTTGGAAGTTTTACCGTTAAACTGTTGAACTATCCGGTAGTAAAAGTACAGTTATACGTGTGGTTGCATAGTAGCACACGGTATTGATTATTGATGCTTATGTGAGAAGTCACTCAGTTATACTCAATTATTGCTACAGTAATTGTTGTATCATATCTCTCATATTATTGATTCGATTATTGTCACAGTATCATCTGCATAATATGATATATTATTAAATCAATAATTAAGACGACAAAGTTATTCATATTATTAAATTACAATATTTACAATGTCTAGAAGTTCTGTCAAGGAGAGGTTTTGTCATCTAATTGAGTGCCAATAAGGAGAAATCCTTATCGGAAAGCCCCATCTTTCCTGGGAACGACCTGGTTGTTAAATATTATGAGTTATAATATTAATGATGAATAAGTTCGTGTTGATTAAAGATAAAATTGATAGTTCCATTGTGTTGGAATTATTAGTGTTAGTGGAAATCTATATTTATTTCGATATTAATTGATGTCTGGAAGTTTTACTAACCAGTTGGGTAATTAATCGGATAAATGAGCAATTAATTGCTATTAATTCACATGATTATAACTATTTATTCACATGTGTGTACTATTGATTCACATTCTTGTACTATTAGGGGAGTTGGTGCAAAATTGATAACACTTGCATGACTAAGCTAAAAATAGAGGTATAGATGGAGGTACTATGCTGTAATTCGTATTTTCACATGATTATAACTATTGATTCACATGATTGAACTATTGATTCACATTATTTACTATTAGGGGAGGTGGTGCAGGTTTGATAATACTTGCAGGACTAAATTAAAAATGAAAGAAAAGTTGAATGTATTGTACTGTAATATTTCGAGCCCTAAAACGTGCAATTATCGAAACTATATTTTCCTATAAATAGAAGCTCATTCTTCCTTTATTTCTCACCAATTCACTAAAGTTATAGAGCAATTATTATAGAGAAAAATTATAGAGAGAAAGAAAAAGAGAAGTCTGCAACCTCTCTACTCCAGTATCCAATTTCTTTTCTAAGGTAAGGGGTATTATTTCTTTCGTATTCATGAAGAGAGCTTCTGTTATTCCATTCTTTAGTAATATGTTGGAATAACCTGTCTATGCGAAGTACCGCATACATGGTGAAATTCTTCTGTTATTCCATTCTTTATTATTATGTTAGAATTACCTGTCTATGAGAAGTACCGCATACATGGTGAAATTCTTCTGTTATTCCATTCTTTATTATTCTGTTGAAATATCCTGCCTGTGCGGATTACGCTAGACCTGGTTCTATTCTTTATTATTCTGTTAGAATAACCTGTCTGTGCGGTCTATCGCATGTATGGTGAATTCTTTGTTATTCCATTCTTTATTATTCTGTTGGAATATCCTGTCTGTGCGGATTACGCATGACCTGGTTCCATTCTTTATTATTCTGTTGGAATAACTTGTCTATGTGGTTATCACATGCATGGTGAATGATCCTTCGTATTCATTCCTTATTAAATTGTGGAAATGATCTGTTTATGTGGATTACCGCATGGCGAGTGAAAATCCATTTGTAGTTTCATATATTCTATGATACTCATTTGGTTAAAGTTTTAGCTTCTATACTCCATGAAATTAGTATAATATCCTGGATATTTGCGCTTCATCCGGTATCTTTTCATGGGAATATTCTTCTGAGCATTCTTGAATTTTACTCCACAAAGCAGTATCATGTTGACAATTTGGACGTAATTGATTTCAAGATAAATTAACTTATAAATCTTTAAAATTTATTCTTGAACTTGTTTTATTGAATTATTATGTCATTGTCATCATCCTCATGCTTATATTGTGATAAAAGTCCTCTTTGGCTTACGTGCATAGATGGACTTGGTATGATTATGACCAGGGATTATTCGGTATAATCATGGCCTGTAGTGTGACGCCCCCAAAATAGGTCCATTCCATCCAACCCATTATGAGTCGCCAAATACATGGTACAGAAATAACTACAACTTTATTATTACAACATATAAACTGTGAGTTTAAATACAGATATTGCCGTCTAGACAATATCCACACGCAAATAAATTCCCATCATAATTATTGATACATTATTTTACAAAAATGGTGAAGACTACTAAACAACTCTCTAGAACCTTCATTCTATACCCCGACTAGTACTCGCTACATTCTCGCCTCCTGAGAAGAAAAATGGAACAAAAAGGGAAAGGGTGAGCTCAACTAGCCTAGTAAAGAATATTATGACTAAGATAATATACAACAAATTATCGTTAGTCTTCAACAGGGAAAAATCTAATAGAATACAATAGACAACCAGTTTTAAATCAACAACTGCAGCGGAAACAACAATTCATTAGAAGAGTTAAGTAGAGAATGCAAACTACTATCTTCTATATATGAATTTAAAAATTCATCGTCGATATTTTATCCCTGTAACATCAATCAACATATATATGGAATCAAATATTCATCTTTGCACTACAGGCCAAAGATATTCATCAGTTGGTCATGTTCATATGTAAACACCTGTTTATCTTTGCACTACGGGCCAAAGATATTAATCAGTCGGTCATGTTCATCTCAACACCTGTTCATCTTTGTACTACGGGCCAAAGATATTCATCAAGAAATCATTCATCTTTGCACTACAGGCCAAAGATATTCAGTTATATCATCATTTAGGACTGAGGATGATGAAAAATATTTTAAAGAAAACGAATCCAGTGAAGCAAAAGAACAAATATTAAGGATTCGTACTTTAAACAATTCTCATTCAAAAATACTTCATAAATAACCAGAGTGGGGTAAAATTCAAGAATGATCAAAACATGGATACAATCAAAGCTAGTATCCAGAATAGATATTTGGACAAAAAGAAGAAATTTCATTTTTTGGTGAATAGTGTCGTATTCATGAATAGTGTCATATACGTGAATAGTAACTACGACACCAGAAGATAGAAATTTCACAAAAAACATCATCGTGCTTCGTGAATAGTACTCGTGAATAGTAACTCGTGAATAGTAACCCCGACATGAAAAAGTTCCAAATTTGATAAAAATTTTCAACCAATATTTCAGCATAATGATATTGAAGAAATAATATCATTTGAGAAAAAAATAACATCCCTTACCTCGAAAGACAGTACTTCTAGTTGAAACACCGGATATATGCTATAACTTGAACTTGCACCGTATAGCAATACTCAAAGTATACTCAAAATACTCACAAGAATACGCTCGATAATATAGAGAGAGAAAATGTGAAACCCCAGATTTTATGAATAAATAATTAATTTTCTCGAAATAATTTTTTAATATTATGGTGTGAATTTGAGATAATATTATAGTTGTGGGTAATATTTATAAATTTTGCAAAGTATGCAAGTTGTTATATTATATTCGATTGGTCAGGGAATATTCTTTGTGTCGAAAAATTTTCGTACGATGGTACAATTATTGGTGGACCCCACAACGGAATTATTGTCGGATTGAGAAAACGACAAAAATATTTTATTGAAAATAACTGCAGAAGTTTTACCGTTTATACTGTTGAACTACTGGGTAGAAAAAGTACAGTAATACGCGTTGTTGCATAGTAACACACGGTATTGATTATTGATATTTATGTGAGAAGTCACTCAGTTTGATTCAATTATTGTCGATTAATAATATGAATTATTATAGCGATGATGACGTTTTGTTTTATTCGTATTATTAACGTAATAAAACAGAAACATCTTTTTATATAAAACAGAATACTTTATTAAAGTTATTTTATAAATAGAATATATTATATTTTATTATGCATAGTGTTGCATAGTGTTTTGCATAGTGTTTGCATAGTAAAAATCTTTTTATATAAATAGAATATATTATATTTTATTTAAAGATTTTTCTTTAAATATGGACCGTCAGATTAAAGTAAATCAATCTGGACCGTTCATGGATTAGTTACTATGCATTCCATTTTCCTATAAATAGAAGCTCATTCCTTCATTATTTTCTTACGAATTCACTGAACTCTAGAGAGAGAAACTATAGAGAGATAGAAGAAAAGCTTTTTGCTACTTAACTTTTCTTTTCCCATATCCAGTTTCTGTTACGGTAAAGGGTGTTATTCTTTCTTATTCATGAAGAGAACTGTTGTTATTCCAATTCTTATTATTCTGTTGGAATAACCTGTATACGTGGTCTACCCTATACTTGGTGACATTCTTCTATTATTCTGTTAGAACATCCTGTCTGTGTGTTTTACACCGGACCTGGTTCCGTCTTTATTATTATTCCGTTGGAACATCCTGTCTGTGTGTTTTACACCGGACCTGATTCCGTCTTTATTACTATTCCGTTGGAACATCCTGTCTGTGTGTTTACACCGGACCTGGTTCCGTCTTTATTATTCTGTTGGAACATCCTGTCGGTGCAAATTTTGCCTGACCTGGTTCCGTTATTATTATTCTATTGGAATAACCTGTCTATGCGAAGTACCGCATGCATGGTGATTTCTGTTGTTATTCCATTCTTTATTATACTCAGTTGGTTAAAATTTTGACTTCTATACTCCATGAAATTAGTAGAATATCCTTGATATTTGTGCTTCATCCAGTATCTTTTCATGGAAATATTCTTCTGATCATTCTTGAATTTTACTCTACAAAGCAGTATCATGTGGACAATTTGGACATTAGTAGTTCTTGGACAAATTAATTGTTGAACTTGTTTTATTGAATTCTTATATCATTATCATCATCCTCATGTTTATATTTTTTTGAAAGTCATCTGTGGCCTGTAGTGCATAAATGGACTTGGTATGGTTATGACCAGGGATTATTCGGTGTAATCATGACCGTAATGTTACAAATGATGTGGTAAAAGTCCTCATTGGCCCGTAGTGCATTGATGGACAGTTGTTGGCATGATCATGACCATTGATGAATACACAAATATCCTTGGCCCGTAGTGCATGGAATTTGTGGTCGTGACCCTAATGAGTATCCTTGGCCGTAGTGCAGGGATGATGTGGATTATTTATTAAGCTGAGTCTCAGCGATAAAAGTGATTAAAAACGTTTTAAATCATAAAAGATAGTAGATTCTATTCTCTACTTGACTCTTTTAATGGATTGCTTGTTCTGCTGCAGTTAAACTTGATGTCTATTGTATTTTATCAGTTTAACATTGTTGGAGGCTAATGATAATTTATTCTGCATTATCTTAGTCATAATATTTCTTACTGGGCTAGTTGAGCTCACCCTTTCTTTCACTGTTCTCTTCAGAAAATGAGAACATAGCAGGGACTAGTCGGGAAACGGAGTGACGGTCCAGAGGATAGCATTAGTAGTCCTCACTATTCTGAGAAATAGTGTATTAATAATTGTTATAAGGACTCTTTTTGAGTTTGTATAATCTCTAGTAGACAATAATTGTATTCAAACTCACAGTTATGTTTTGTCATATTGTACACGACAGTTGTATTAGTAAGTTGTATTTGATTTATGTACCATGTATCTGACGACCCAAGATGGGTGATGTATACCTAATTTTGGGGGTGTCACAGTTGGTATCAAAGCTTAGGGATATGATCCCTGGCTAAGATGTGAGACTAGAACTAGGAGGGGAGAGACGGGGAATTCCTTCGCTAGTATGACCTACTTAAATTTATTTTGTATTTAAATTAGTTGGTCAAAGTTTAGAGATATTATGTTACATGTCAATTAATCTTTGTTTTGTGGCAGTGTTTGAAAATGGCATCCGGGAATGTTGAGATTATCAATGGAGCACAGGAGACCGTTGAGTCTCCACAGATCAATAATCAGGATAATGTGCAACTAGAGGACAATACTCCTCATGAAAACAATAACACTGATGAAATGGTGAATGATGGAATGGTCAGAGGCTTTATGCAATTCATGAAACAACAAGCTAAGGCAGCTCCTGTCCAAAATGAAGGTAGAAATACTGATAACTCTCGGACGGTCACCGCTAAGCAGTTTAAGGAGCAATTCATGCAACAACGGGAGAAGGCGGTTCCTGTTCATAATGCAGGAGAAAACAATGGCAACCTATGGTTGGTCATCGCTAAGCAATTCAAGGAGCTGGGACCACCAGAGTTTTTGGGAAAGCCAGAACCACTTAAGGCGGAGACGTGGTTAAAGAAGATCACCAAGATATTTGATGTCTTGGGATGCTCCGAGGAGCAAAAGGTTCCTTTTGCCACCTTTATGTTGCGTGAAGAAGCAGATCATTGGTGGGAATCTGTAAAACGTACCCAGGCTGACGCACTCAAGATGTCTTGGGAGAAGTTCCAAGAGCTGTTCAACGACAAGTACTTTCCCGAAAGTATTCGTCACATGAAGGAGGTAGAGTTTATCAAGCTGGAGCAAAACAATATGACCGTGTTGCAGTACGAGGCTAAGTTTGCGGAGTTGTCCCGATTTGCATCCCATTTGGTCGATAATGAGGAGCGAATGGCGCGAATGTTTCTGCGAGGTTTGAAACCCGATATACGTCAATACCTCATTTCTCATAAACTTTGTTTATATTCAGATATTGTGAATAGGGCTCAGTTAGTGGAGCGCGATAATGAGTTATCACAACCAAAAGGTAATGACTAGCAGCACGATAATAATCATACCGGTGGCAACGACCATCGGAACAATGATAACCATCGTGGGGGAAATTATCATACCAAGAATGGTAACCACTTCTGTGGTAATCGTGGCCAAGATAATAGAAATGGACATTTCAAGAAGAGAAGGTTCAATAATGATGGAAAGACAGCAACGCCAGCACCCGTTTCAAGGGAAGAAAAACGCCCATCGGTCAAATGCGGACAGGAGGGACACATTCGTCCAAACTGTACGCAGCAGTCCAAAGCATGTTTTAATTGCGGAAGAGAAGGTCACCTAGCTCGATTTTGTCGTATAATGAAGTCAATTCCAGCTGGGATAATGATGCCAAAGGATGTCCCAGACAAGCCAAAGCTGGTAGTTTAAGAGAGAGCGTTTTTTTTTCTCGTGACGAGGAACCTGAATAAAATTATCACGGGTAAGTTAATCATAAGCTCTTACGAAGTCTATACCGTGTTAGATACCGGTTCTACTCACTCTTTTATTTCACCTAGTTGTGTTCAATGTTTGTACTTAACTCCGGAGAAGTTAAACTTTGATTTATCTATTGAAACTCCATTGGGAGAAACCTTCGTTACCTCCACTGTTTATAAATCTTATTTGATTCAAATGGACACTTTCACGTTACGTGTTGATCTTGTCTCTTTGAAAATACTTGTCTTTGATGCTATTTTAGGAAACGATTGGTTAACTACTCATCATGTTTTTTGTAAGGTTGTTAGCTTTCATATTCCGAACCAACCTATTATGCGAATTCAAGCAACCAAACCACTAAATTCAATCATTGTCATATCAAGCCATAAGTAAAGAGCCCCGATCCTTTTGTTGATGACTTACTTGTGTGGAATGCACCGAAGCCAGACTTTCTGTAGGCGACGTCGTGAATAACGATAACAAGTTGATAGGTATCATTGTGAGGTGCTATCTAGGTTAAGGGATAGAAGTCACAGTTGGTATCAATTGACGTACTATCCAAGTCTTGGATGTGAGTAACAGTTTTGAATAATATTTTTATCATTAATAAATCTCTTGACGTATTCCTGAAGACTTCTTAGCTTACCCCAGAGCGTGAAATCGAATTTGGTATTGACACCAGTACAAAATCCATTTCTTAAACCCTCAAATATTTTCTTCACCTAAAACGAACGTATAACGTGCCAAAGATGTTGGCTCGAGCTGTTGAAGATTACGATCGTACTATTCAATATCATTGTGGAAGAGTGAACGTGGTAGCTGACGTGTTGAGTAGAAGATCGTATGCGTTTACAAGTGCGATGTTGTTAACACAATGACTCATTTCGTATAACTTGCAAATGATGAAGATGGAGTTAAAGAATCTAGGGACCCACGTGAAGATAACGAATATACGAGTAAAATTGACTTTAATCGATAAAGTTAAAGACGCTCAAGCTACATACCCGAATCTGATGAATGTGAAGAAGAAGGTTCAAGAGGGTGTTATTTTAGAAGCAAGAGTTGCTGAAGAGAGGAAATCTCAACCCTCGATTTAATTGGCCCATTTGAAATCCTCGATTGAGTAGGAACTGTGGCTTATAGACTCGTTTTACCGCCAAATATATTGCGTGTTCATAACGTTTTTTTTTTCGTATCGATGTTACGTAAATATGTGGACGACCCGAACCACATTATTAATTTAGAACCGGACGAGATAGCGGATGATTTAATATTTGAAGAGATACGTGTTACAATCTTGGATAAGAAGAATCGTATTCAATACTCAAAGGTTATATCTCAAGAGTTAGAATTTGAAGTGAAGTCAAGGTATCCTCACCTGTTCGGCATACCAGGTACGTACGTAAATTTCGAGGGCAAAATTCCATACGGAGGGGAGATTGTGAAACCCCAAATTTTATGAATAAAGAATTAATTTTCTCGAAATAATTTTTTAATATTATGGTGTGAATTTGAGATAATATTATAGTTGTGGGTAGTATTTATAAATTTTGCAAAGTATGCAAGTTGTTATATTATATTCGATTGGTCAGGGAATATTCTTTGTGTCAAAAAATATTCGTACGACGGTACAATTATTGGTGGACCCCACAACAGAATTATTGTCGGATTGAGAAAACGACAAAAATATTTTATTGAAAATAACGGCGGAAGTTTTACCGTTTATACTGTTGAACTACTGGGTAGTAAAAGTACAGTAATACGCATTGTTGTATAGTAGCACACGGTATTGATTATTGATATTTATGTGAGAAGTCGCTCAGTTTGATTCAATTATTGTCGATTAATAATATGAATTATTATAGCGATGATGACGTTTTGTTTTATTCGTATTATTAACGTAATAAAACAAAAACATCTTTTTATATAAAACAAAATACTTTATTAAAGTTATTTTATAAATAGAATATATTATATTTTATTATGCATAGTGTTGCATAGTGTTTTGCATAGTGTTGCATAGTGTTTGCATAGTAAAAATCTTTTTATATAAATAGAATATATTATATTTTATTTAAAAGATTTTTCTTTAAATATGGACCGTCAGATTAAAGTAAATCAATCTGGACCGTTCATGGATTAGTTACTATGCATTCCATTTTCCTATAAATAGAAGCTCATTCCTTCATTATTTTCTTACGAATTCAATGAACTCTAGAGAGAGAAACTATAGAGAGATAAAAGAAAAGCTTTTTGCTACTTAACTTTTCTTTTCCCATATCCAGTTTCTGTTACGGTAAGGGGTGTTATTCTTTCTTATTCATGAAGAGAACTGTTGTTATTCCATTTCTTATTATTCTGTTGGAATAACATGTATACGCGGTCTACCCTATACTTGGTGACATTCTTCTATTATTCTGTTGGAACATCCTGTCTGTGTGTTTTACACCGGACCTGGTTCCGTCTTTATTATTATTCTGTTGGAACATCCTGTCTGTGTGTTTTACACCGGACCTGGTTCCTTCTTTATTATTATTCCGTTGGAACATCCTGTCTGTGTGTTTTACACCGGACCTGGTTCCGTCTTTATTACTATTCGTTGGAACATCCTGTCTGTGTGTTTACACCGGACCTGGTTCCGTCTTTATTATTCTGTTGGAACATCCTGTCGGTGCAAATTTTGCCTGACCTGGTTCCGTTATTATTATTCTCTTGGAATAACCTGTCTATGTGAAGTACCGCATGCATGGTGATTTCTGTTGTTATTCCATTCTTTATTATACTCAGTTGGTTAAAGTTTTGACTTCAATACTCCATGAAATTAGTAGAATATCCTTGATATTTGCGCTTCATCTAGTATCTTTTCATGGAAATATTCTTCTGATCATTCTTGAATTTTACTCTACAAAGCAGTATCATGTGGACAATTTGGACATTAGTAGTTCTTGGACAAATTAATTCTTGAACTTGTTTTATTGAATTCTTATATCATTGTCATCATCCTCATGTTTATATTTTTTTGAAAGTCATCTGTGGCCTGTAGTGCATAGATGGACTTGGTATGATTATGACCAGAGATTATTCAGTGTAATCATGACCGTAATGTTACAAATGATGTGGTAAAAGTCCTCATTGGCCCGTAGTGCATTGATGGACAGTTGTTAGCATGATCATGACCATTGATGAATACAAAAATATCATTGGCCCGTAGTGCATGGAATTTGTGGTCGTGACCCTAATGAGTATCCTTGGCCGTAGTGCAGGGATGATGTGGATTATTTATTAAGCTGAGTCTCAGCGATAAAAGTGATTAAAAACTTTTTAAATCATAAAAGATAGTAGATTCTATTCTCTACTTGACTCTTTTAATGGATTGCTTGTTCCGCTGCAGTTAAACTTGATGTCTATTGTATTTTATCAGTTTAACATTGTTGGAGGCTAATGATAATTTATTCTGCATTATCTTAGTCATAATATTTCTTACTGGGCTAGTTTAGCTCACCCTTTCTTTCACTGTTCTCTTCAGGAAATGAGAACATAGCAGGGACTAGTCGGGAAACGGAGTGACGGTCCAGAGGATAGCATTAATAGTCCTCACTATTCTGAAAAATAGTGTATTAATAATTGTAATGAGGACTCTTTTTTAGTTTGTATAATCTCTAGTAGACAATAATTGTATTCAAACTCAGAGTTATGTTTTGTCATATTGTACACGACAATTGTATTAGTAAGTTGTATTTGATTTATGTACCATGTATCTGACGACCCAAGATGGGTGATGATACCTAATTTTGGGGGTGTCATAGAAAACTTCAGTTTCTGGTGTGATTTTCAATTCTAACCTAAGCACCCTATTTATAGGAAATTGCTTAGAACACCAAAGCAGAAAAATTAATATATATATATATATATATATATATAATCTTCACGCACACCTTAGACAATCTGATCTCAGCTCTTTTTCCATGCAAGTGGGCACACCTAACTTGTTAAAAACGTTTTTGTTAATTAAAACAATTAATACTTCCAAAAATCAATTATTTCAGAGCTTTGAAACTTCAATAATTCATAATAAATAGCTCTTTTATCAGAAAAATTCAAAACACACGGCTGTCCATAGGAAATTCCATTATCTACAACTTTGTAGAAGGAAGTTTTTCCAAATTCCAAACAGAAATTGCTCGAAATCCACAAACGGGCGATTTTATAGGCTATAATCGAATTTCGGTCAATAATTGTGTCCACCAACACACAAAATATGTGTTAAACATTTAATTCCACAAAAATACTCTTCCTCCTCATATACTCACATATCCCACATTCAATATAAAAATATCATCGTTAATATATTATTAAAATAATATATTTAAATAAATTATTTTATTAGAAAAGGATAAAATATTAATTTTCAACAATTGTCACATTAAAAATTTTCTCCATCTATATCCACATAAAATCAATATTTTCCTCATCATATGAATCAATAATTAATTATTCACAAATAATATTACAGAATCACAGTACTGGCAACCAGGTCATTCCCAGGAAAGAGGGGGCTTTCCAATAAGAATTTCTCCTTACTGGCGTGCAATTAGGTGACCAAACCTCTCCTTAGACAGAACTTTCTAGACATTTCAATAATGTTATCTAATAATATTATTCAGATAATATGAATTATTGCTTCGATAATGGAAAATACTGTGTAATGACAATTTATTGAAACAACGGTAATATAAAATATCAATGCAACAATTATTGAATCAATAAAATAAAATACTGAATAGTAATTACTGTAACCATTATTGAGTAGTGTCTTCTTACGTAAGAATCAATAATTGGTGCAATACCGTGTGCTATTGTGCAACAACGCGTATTACTGTGTTTTAACCACCGGGTATTCCAACAGTGTTAACGGTAACAACTACGCCGTTATTTATAAATAACTTATACTTGTCGTTTTCTTCATCCAATCGCTTTCCGTTATGGGGCCCACAAAAGACTGCGCCGTCGTACGAATATTCCCCGACAGTACGAATATTCTACGACCAAACGAATATTCCCCGACAACAATGAATATTTTATAACCACTTGCTTATTTTGAAATATTTGCGTATTTTACCCACAAATATCCACATTAATCAAATCAACCCTTACTATTTCAAGATAATAAATAGAGTAAAATAAATTTCATTTATTAATAATTTGGGGTCTTACATGTAGTGTTATAAATGATGTGGTAAAAGTCATCAGTAGCCTGTGGTGCATTGATGGACATTTTTTGGTATGATTATGACCAGGGATTATTCGGTATAGTCATGACATTGATGATTTAATGAATATCCTTGACCCATAGTGCAGGGATGACTCGATGATGTGGTTTATTTATTAAGCTGAGTCTCAGCTATAAAAATTGATGAAAACATTGTAAATCATAGAAGATAGTAGATATCATGTTCTACTTGACTCTTCTAATGGATTGCTTATTCTGCTTCAGTCAAACTTGATGTCTATTATATTTTATCAGTTTAACATTGTTGAAGACTAATAATAATTTATTCTGCATTATCTTAGTCATAATATTTCTTACTTTGCTAGTTGAACTCACCCTTTCTTTTCACTGTTCTCTTTAGAAAATGAGAACGTAGCCGGGACTAGTCGGGGAACGGAGTGACGATCCAGATGATAACATTAGTAGTCCTCACTATTCTGTTAAATAGTGTGACAATAAATGTAATGATGACTCCATTGAGTGTGGATATTGTCTAGATGACAATATTCTTATTTAAACTCTTAGATTATGTTTTGTCATATTTTACACGACTGTTGTATAATTAAGTTGTATTTTAATTTTGAACTATGTATTTGGCGACTCAAGATGGGTGATGTATACTTATCTTGGGGGCGTCACATTTCATTTACAAAAAGCCCGCCCCGGTGGGGGGGGGGGGGTCCTTTTTCTACTACATTGTCCTATGGTAAAACGACCATAACCTTTGATCAGGAAGGATTTACGGGGCCTGCGACCTATCAAATCGAAGATATCGATGAGATCTACAACTTTTATTCTTTGAGAATGGATAGATTCGGATGGGATCAAGGTGGAAATCGGGATTGAAGTAGATGCTATGTAAATGGCAAGCATGACAACTTTTAGCTTTGATCTTTGTTGATAAAAAGGCCATAACTCTCGCATTCGAACTCCGATTGGGATGGTTCAAGATGTTCCAGAAATATAAGAAGTAGATCTACAATAAAATCCAAGTTCCAAGCCAAGGACATGCATCCAACTTAGTGTTAAAAGTCCTTAAATCTTCCCTTCTTGTATTTGCTTGCGTATTTTGGTCCAAAAGATTTCCGAATTTCTTCCCCTTGCTTCTTCATGCCAATAGTCGCTTTTTTCTTGTATTTTCATACCAATAGTTGCTCACACAAGTCCCAATCATATAATCTACAAAATAAACACAAAATGCATGAAAAATAACTAAGAAACATGAGTTTGAGCAACTAATTCAAGTAACAGATACCGGATAAGTATGTATAAAACCTACTTATCAGTAATCCATGAAATAAATATCCATTATGCAAAATAAAGTCACGGCGCTGCCCATCGCTGACCTCTTGAATTATCTGCCCAAATGAAGGATCATATATTGCATACACATCATTAAAACCTCAAAGCCTGCAACTCTGTTACTCATGATGGTAAGGAGAAACGTACGTCGGCTAGTGCATTGACAACACCGTTCAGACTTTTGTCTTAGTGCCTTAACGCAAAAGTGTACTCTTGCAGGTACTCCACCCACTTGGTATACCGTCGAATTAATTTGTGTTGGTTATTGATGTACTTCAGGGCCTCATAATATGTGAAAAGAATGAACTCCCGTTGTATTAGGTAGTGACGCCAATGCTTTAGGGACTGAACTATGGCATAAAACTACAGATCATAGGTAGAGTAATTCTTCTTTGATATTGATAATGTGACGCCCCCAAAATAGGTATACACAACCCATTTTGAGTAGCCAAATACATGGTACATAATTTAAATACAAACTTAATTTATATAACCGTCATACAAAATACGACAACACAAAATGGGTTGTGTATACCTATTTTGGGACCATCACTCAATTCCGGACCATCACTCAATTCCCTGACTAGTCTCATCTATATTCTCATTTTTTGAAGAGAACAATGAAAGAAAAGGGTGAGCTCAACTAGCTCAGTAAAGAATATTATAAATAAGATAATGTAGAATAAATTATCCTTAGTCTTCAACAGTATAAAAACTGATACAATACAATAGACAACAAGTTTAACTGCAGCGGAACAAACAATCCATTAAAAGAGTCAAGTAGAGCATGAAGTTTACTATCTTCTATGATTTAAAAGTTCATCATTAATATTTTATCTTTGCAACATAATTCAATAAATAATCCACATCACCGAATTATCCATGCACTACGGGCCAAGGATATTCGTTAGTATCACATCCATGAATTATCCATGCACTAGGGGCCAAGGAATTCGTTATTATATCCACATCATCGAATTATCCATGAACTACGGGCCAAGGATATTCGCTTGTATCACCAATGGTCATGATCATGCCAAATAATTGTCCATCAATGCATTACGGGCCAATGAGGACTTTTACCACAACATTTGTAACATTACAGGTCATGATTATACCGATACATATTTCCTAGTCATAATCATACCTATCAACAATCCATCTATGCACTACGGGCCAAAGATGACTTTCATCACAGTATAAGCATGAAGATGATGACAATGATATAAGAAATTCAATTAAGTGAGATCAAGGATAAATTTTAAAGATCTATAATTTAATAGTACCCATTAAAAGTACTCCGGCATAAAAAGTAACCATTAATAGTACTCCGACATGAAAAGCTTAAAATTTAACAAGAATGTTCAGAAAAATATTTTAGTGAAACGATACTAGATGAAGCGCAAATTTCAAGGATATTCAACTAATTTCAAGGAGTATAGAAGCAATACTTATAAAAATAAGTGTAGAATTAGGAATATGAAACGAAATAATATTACTTACATACTACAGAGTATCGAAGAAAATATTATTTCCTATGAAAATTGAAAAAAATAATATCCCTTACGAATATTGAACGAAAATAATATTCCTTATGAATATTGAACAAAAATAATATTCATTACGAATATTGAACAAAAATAATATTCATTACGAATATTGAACGAAAATAATATTTCTTATGAATACAAGAAATAATATCTCTTATGAATATGAAATAAATAATACCTCTTACCTTAAAATGAGAGTACTTCTGACTGGTATAGCGGAGATATTCTTGAAGAAAACTTGCACTATTTGCTACATTTAAAGTTTCCTTAAACTCAAAAGAAATACGCTCAATATTATAGAAGAAGAATTCTTTGATTCTGGTTTGATTTTCATTTCTAAACTAAGCATCCTATTTATAAGAAAATGGTAGGATACTATTTAGAAATAATCACGGACTGCACAGTAGGAAAAATCATGGGCGTTCGGTGAATTCGTCTAAAACTTTTGATTTTATTATGCTGCACTTTGAAGTGCAAACACAACGCAACACTATACAAACACTATGCAACACTATGGAGTACTATACAGCACTATGCATCACTATGCAATATATAACAAAAATTGAGATAACTTTCTACCGACGATTTTAATCTTTCAACAATTATTCATCATTAATATTTTAACTCACAATATAACAACCGGATCATTTCTAGGAAAGAGGGGGCTTTTCGAGAAGGACTTCTCCTTATTGGCGCACAATTAGATGACTCCTCGACAGAACTTTTTAGACATTGTCAATAATGCAAATAATAATATGAATAACTGTGTCCTCTCATTTATTGATTTAATAATGTAAAATATTGTGCAGATGATACTGTGATAATAATTGAATCAATAATATGAGATACTATGCAACAACTACTGTGGCAATTATTGAATAAAATTGAGTGACTTCTCATGTAAGTATCAATAATCAAAGATAATGTACAATAACATGTGTTACTGTGCAACCACACGTATTACTGTACATTTATCACTGGGTATTTCAACAGTTTAATGGTAAAAATATTGTCATTACTTTTATAAATGGGTTTTCTAAATTCGACAGTAATTCCATTGTGGGGTCCACCAATGATTGTGTCGTCGTATGAATATTCCCTGATAAAACAAATATTCCCCGACCAAACGAATATTTTATGACAACTTGCTTACTTTGCAAAATTTATAAATATTACCCACAACTATAACATTATATCAAATTCACACCTTATTATTTAAAATGATATTTAGAGAAAATTAAATCTTTATTCATAAAAGTTGGGGTCTTACAATCTCCACTTCTTATGAAATTTTATCCTCGAAATTGGTGTACGTACTTGGTATGTCAAAAAGGTGAGGATACCTTGTTTTCATTTCAAATTCTAACTCTTGTGGTATAACCTTTGAGCGTAGAATATGCTTTTTCTTTTATAAGATTTTAACAAGTACCTCTTTATGCGTTAAATCTTCTGTTATCTCATCTAGTTCAAATTTAATAATGCGAATCAGGTCTTCCACATATTTATGTAACATAAATATGTGAAAAATGTTATGAATAAGAGACATACTTGGCGGTAAAACGAGTCTATAGGCCATAGTTCCTACTCGATCGAGGATTTTAAATGGACCAATGAATCGAGGGTTGAGATTTCCTCTCTTTGTCAATTCTAGTTTTTTTAATAACACCTTCTTCTTCATATTCATCAGCTCCGAGTCTATAGCTTGAGCAACTTTAACTTTATCGATTAAATTCGGTTCTACTCTTATATTTGACATCATCACGTGGGTTCCTAGAGTCTTTAACTCTATCTCCATCATTTGTAAGTTATACGAAATGGGTCTTTGTGTTTGACAATATCGCACTCATAACCGCATACGATCTTCTACTCAACACATCAGCTATCACGTTCTCTTTTCCATGATGGTATTGAATGATATGGTCGTAATCTTTCAACAGCTCGAGCAAACGTCTTTGGCGCATGTTACGTTCGTTTTAGGTGAAGAAATATTTGAGGGTTCTATATCGGGTTCAAGGTCAATATAAAATTCGATTTCACGCTTTGGGGGTAGGCTAGGAAGTTCTTCGGGGAATATGTTAAGAAATTTATTAACAATAGAAATATCATTCAAATCTGACGTATTTTTTGTTTAAATCGGTGACATGTGCTAAAAAAGCTTAACATCCATTTTTCAATAAACGAATGGCTTTATGGCTTGATATGACAGTGATTGACTTTACTGGTTTGGTTGCTTGAATTCGTGGTTAGGAATATAAAAGCTAACAACCTTATGAAAACAATCAATTTTAGCATGATGAGAAGTTAAACAGTCGATTCCTAAAATCGCATCCAATACAAGTATTTTCAAAGAGATGAGATCAACAGGTAATGTGAGGGTATCCATTTGAATCAAACAAGATTTATAAATGGTGGATATAACGAAGGTTTCTCCTAACTGAGTTTCAATAGATAACACTACAAGAAAAAAGGCTAAGCTCGACGGAATTGTTTCCCTCAAAAATAGTATAATACTGACTGAATTATCCCTCGAAGATAAGTCCATCGAAAATAGTCTAACTCCAATGGAAATCAGTCAGAAGTATAAGGGCCACATTGGCGCCAAGTTTTCCACCAACGCAAAAGCTATC
Source organism: Panax japonicus (assembly GCA_020205505.1). Classification (NCBI taxonomy): domain Eukaryota; kingdom Viridiplantae; phylum Streptophyta; class Magnoliopsida; order Apiales; family Araliaceae; genus Panax; species Panax japonicus. The sequence continues at coordinate 52,589,628 of CM035108.1, forward strand.
TTTGACAAAAATATAATTATATCCGAGGGAATGCCCGTCGAGGATAATTTAACTCCGAGGGACTTATATTCGACGAATATTCTGTCGGAATTAACTTATAAAACCTAAAATCAAATCAGTTCAGCCTCAGTTGCCCATTTCATTTATTTCTCTCAAATTACTCTTCGTCTCTCCATCTCTCTTCTCTCCGTCGATAGCTTTCCATCTCTCTATCTCTCCATCTCTCCATCTCACAAATAGTAGGGGCCCTAAAATCAAAGTTCACTCTCAGCAGCAGCTCGTGGCGACGCCATTTTTTTCTCCAGCATCTTATTTTTTTTCGGCAGCAGCTTGTGGCGGCGCTATGGTAGTTTGGGAAAGCATGTGGCGGCACCGTTTCCTCCTTTTCCTCTACCATTATTAGCTAACTTAAAGCTTTAAGGTTATGCTCTAATTTTTCCCTTATTTAAAAGTCCCTAATTAACTTCATAATAATTATTAATATATAATTTTTCTGCCATAATCAATAATTATAAATAATTTGAAGTCCCTAATTTTGGGATACTGTTATGTAATTTAAATTGGGACTGATCGAGGAGTTATATTTGGGACTGTTACATGTTTTGATTTTATGATACTATTAATTTGAATACATATTTTGCATCCAATAACGGGATAGAAGCCTTACCCCTATCCTGTAGAGTGGAGATACTAGGTAAATCTAATTCATGCATGCATGAATATCCAAATTAACTGAATGCGTCTTCTGTGTAGTTAAAAATGTCAGCCGATCGGAGTTGGATGTACCATAGGATACCCAGTGATGGGAGGGGATTAGTCTCATCTTATCGTGTTGGGGTGTCAGATTTCTTGAACAAATCAATAGAACATACGGATGATCCGAACGGGAAGATGTGATGCCCGTGTGTCAAGTGTAAAAACTTGATTTGGAAGAAAGTCGACGATATTAAATTCGACTTATTTTCCCATGGATTTGTGGATGGGTACTACGTATGGACTCATCACGGGGAATCAGAAGCGATTGAAAATATTATGGAACAACCAATTCTACGGGATTCATACATCAAAAACTATGATCCAGTGGAGATGTTGGTAGATGTTTATGGCTCTACTAATATTGACTGGGCTGAAAATGAGCCTTCTTCAAGCAGTGCTAAGGAAGTGCCAAATGATACAGCTGCTCCCTTTTACAAGTTAATATCTGAATCTGGGGTCGCGTTGTATCCGGGAAATGATACGGACACCAAGCAATCTGCAGTGACGATGCTTTTACATTTCAAAAATGAGCACGACTGTAGTGAGAGAGTTTTCAATGATTTGCTTACTATAGTTGGACAGTTCTTACCCAAGGATCATACTCTTTCTGCGAATTATTACGAAGTGAAGAAGGATTGCATGTTATACAATGGGGAGAATAGAGATAAGGGATAATGTGATATATGCAGCTTACCACGCTACAAGGTGACAAAACGTGGGTGGGAAGGAGAAACATGTTCCCAGAAAGATCTTACGGTACTTTCCTCTTGCGTCGAGGCTTCAACGGCTAATCATGTCGTCTCATACGGCTCAACATATGAGTTGGTATCGAACAAGGGATGTCGTGCCTGATCAGCTGACTCACCCAGCGGATGGAGATGAATGGAAGAGATTTAATGCAAATTATCCTGAGTTTGCGGAAGAAGTTAGGAATGTTAGGCTTGGCATGGCTACTAATGGCTTTTTCCCTTTTACTAATTTTAACCAGCCGTACTCAGTTTGGCCAGTTATTATAGTCGCTTATAATCTTCCACTGTTAATGTGCATGAGGGATCCGTATTTGTTCTTGACTTTACTTATTCTGGGGGATAAAAGTCCTACAAAAGACATTAACGTGTACCTTCAACCGTTAGTGGATGAACTAAAGATGTTATGGGAGACAGGGGTCCAGACGTATGATAAATCGATATGCGAGAATTTTTTGATGAAGGCAGCCCTGTTATGGACTATCACTGACTTTCCGGCTCTTTGGATGGTTAGTGGTTGGTCAACTCACGAAAAGCTATCATGTCCAGTGTGTATGGGGGATATGCAAGGAAACTAGTTTTAGCATGGGCAGAAATGTAGTTTCTTTGGAACTGCTAGTAGATTCTTGCCTCTTGATCACAATTACAGAAAGATATCTGCACAGTTCAACAGAAAGACAGAGAAGAAGGGGGTTGTTGGTCGACTGTCGGGCAGTGAGGTTTTGGGCTGGTTGAACCAACATGATTTTCCTTTGTCGGGGAAGGAACACAGTAAATTGAGAGCAGCTGGGTACGGGAAGACTCATAATTGGACACACTTGCCTATATGGTTTGAGTTTCCGTATTGGGGCACACTTTCAGTTCGTCATTGTATAGATGTCATGCATACCGAAAAGAATATTTTCGAGAACTTGTTTTACACCGTATTAGATGCGAGTGGTAAAACTAAAGAAAATGACAATGCTCTAAAAGATTTGGAGGCATTGAGCAATAGGCCAGAAGTGTGGCTTCTCCCTAACACTAAAAATCCTAAAGCTCCATTTTGTCTTACTAAGCAATAAGTTGAAGACGTGTGTAAGTGGGTTAGTGGGTTGAAGCACCCAGATGGATATGCGTCGAACATAACACGTTGTTGTAAGGTTGAGAAATTGAAAATTTCTGGATTCAAGAGTCACGTTTTTCATGTATTCATGCAGAAGTTGATCTCAATTGAATTTCGTGAGATGTTACCCAGAAAAGTTGTGGATGCATTGACGGAACTATCAAATTTCTTTCGAGACCTTTGCTCAACTGTAATTAAGTACAGTGATTTTGAGCAGATGGAGAACAATATTGTTCTTACCATTTGCAAGCTTGAAATGATCTTCCCTCTAGGATTCTTTAACTCGATGGAACATCTGCCTATTCATCTACCTTATGAACTCAAACTTGGACGACCGGTGCAATATCGGTGGATGTATCCTTTTGAGAGGTAATATAAACTACTAATTGCATTATGTTGCTCATATTAATAATAATCATATTTGTCAAAATATTTATCTTAGGTATATGCATTGATTAAAATAAAAAGTCAAGAACAAAGATCGTGTAAAGGGTTCTATTGTTGAATGCTATACAGAGGAAGAGCTAGTCAACTTCTGCTCATTATATTTTGACAATGTTGTTTTAACGAAGCATAACCGTTTAGGAAGGAATGAGGTTGTTGGTCCAATGTCTCATGCTGATGATGAGTTAGATGTATTCACATATCCGGCTAAGCCATTTGGCCATGAGACGCTGACTTAATTAAGCGACAAAGAGTTGAAGATTGTATCTACATACGTGCTTCTAAATATGCCCGAAGTATTATCATACATCACATAAGTCTCAGATTATTTACGGTATTTAGTGCAATTTATAAGTGTAGTAATCTATATATGTTAAAGAAATTTTACTATTTTCGCAGTTCATTCGAAGAGGAAGCGTATGCTTCTAACCCAGCTTTTATTGCAACAAAGTTGGAAACATTCACCAATGCTAATTTCCAACAGTGGTTTAAGAAAAGGGTTGAAGCGGAGAACATTTCTGAGTGTTTTATAGATGTCATACAAGGAACTTACAAAGTTATTAGTTCTTTTCCTGGTTGCATTGTGAATGGGTATAGATTTAGAGTTGATGACTTGAATGAACTCACATCAGTCAATTCTAGGGTTGTGGTGTTAGGAAGCTGCTACCAAGATTCTGAGTCCAATTGCTATGGCCGTTTACATGATGTGGTTGTGCTCAATTATCACGGGGGTAAAAAGGTAGTTATATTTAAGTGTAGCTGGTTCGATACTGAAAAGGGGGTTAAAGTTGATCATAATAGAACACAACCGTATATATCAAGTCGGTGTTAAAGTCTGATGACGTGTTCTTGTTAGCAAGTCAAGTGGCTCAAGTGTATTATGTTCCTAATGTCGTAAATACTCGAAGCCCCTGGTACACAGTAGTCACAACTAAAACATGTTCATTTAATGCTGATAATAACATGTTTGGTATGGATGAGGCATCGATGGTGGTTTTAAAAGTAAATCAATATGGACCGTCGGTGGTGTTTTTAAAAGTAAATCAATTTGGACCGTCGGTGGTGGTTTTAAAAGTAAATCAATCTGAACCGTCGGTGGTGGTTTTAAAAGTAAATCCATCTGGACCGTCGGTTGTGGTTTTAATAGTAATTAATATGGACCGTCCGCTCTAATAGTAAATCAATATGGACCGTTCATGAATTAGTTATTATTTAGTCATTTCTCCTATAAATAGAAGTTTAATTCTTCTTTCATTCTCACCAATTTACTGAGACTCACAAGAGAAACTATAGAGAGAGAAACTATAGAGAGCAAGAAGAAGAGTATTCTGCTACTTCACTATTACAATATCCAGTCTTCTACTAAGGTAATGGATATTATTTGTTGTATCCGTAAGGGATATTATTTTTAGTATTTGTAAGGAATACTGTTTTTCGTATTCGTCCTTTAATTTGTGGGAATAATCTATCTACATGGATTACGTACCGTATGACTGGTGAAAATCCATTTGCAGCTTCGTATGTTATTTCTTTTCATATTCTTAAATCTAAACTTACTATTGTAAGTATTGCTTCTATAATCCTTGAAATTAGTGGAATATCCTTGAGTTTTGCACTTCATCCAGTATCATTTCATTGAAATATTGATCTGAACTTTCTTATTAAATATCAATATTTTCACCCAGGGTACTATTCACCCAGTTACTATTCACTATAATATTATTTACTCGGGTATTCGGGGCACTTTTCATGCCGGGGTACTATTCATGAGTTACTATTCATGGGTTATTATTCACTCAATTACTATTCACTTAAATATTATTCACTCGAATATTTGGGGCACTTTTCATGTCGGGGTACTATTCATGGGGTACTATTCCCAAAGTACTATTCATAGGGTACTATTCACCAAAAAAAAAATTCTTTTCTGTCTAAATTATTTTTGATACATGGATATTATTCTTAAATTTTACTCAACAAAGCAGTATAATGTTTAAATTATTTTTGATACATGGATGTTATCCTTTACTTTCTTTTAATTGAATTCTTATATCATTGTCATCATCCTCATGCTTATATTGTGATGAAAGTCATCTTTGGCTTACGTGCATAGATGGACTGTTGATTGTTATGATTATGACCAGGGATAATTGTTAGGTTTGTAACATTCAAGAACGCAATCAAATTGCAAAAATAATGCGGAAGCGTGTAAAATCAGAGTTTAAAATTTTTACAAACCATAAACCCGGATCATCCTTTATGCGCAATTATTAATTAGACGAAAAGAAAAAGATAAGAATCATACCCTTGAAGATCGAGCTTCCTCAGGTACAAGTTCACCTCCAATCCTTTTCGCGTTCAACTTGAATCCACCGGGTTGGGTTCCTTCCTTTGATCAACATTAGCCACCCAAGTGTTTGGCCTCTAGAGGTGATCCACCAAGGAAGAAGAAGAATTCAAGAAGATGGGTATTTGGCTCAAACCCTAGTTTTCTATCTCTATAGAAAAAGGGGTGTACTCTCCAACAATTGGAATAACGTATGTTTGATATCTGATATAAGACTCCTCTTATAAAGATATCAAGTAACCCTATTAAAAATAAGGTATTATTTATTTAATTAAACTCCTTTAATTAAATGGGCTCCCTAATCTTATTAGGGATAATTAATTAAACTCCTTTAACTAATTTTCCCTCCTAATCCTATTAGGAATAAATGAGAGTACTTATATTAATTAATTCCCAAACTCCTTTAGGAATTAAATAATAATAATAGTAATAATAATAATAAGACTCCTCTTATTAATTTATATTTAATATTTCCAAAATATTAAATAATAAATATTAAGCTATTTAATTTATTCTATCACCATAGATTAAATTAAATATACTTAACTTATTATTACGATTATGCCATTAACTTCTTAAATAATTATTCTTCCTTTTATGGTGTGACCCTTTAGGTTCTCCATATTAAACCGGTTGTGAATAAATCAATTAGAACAATTCTAATCTTATTTAAATAAATAAATTAAACTAATAATTTATTTAAATAAATAATATTTATTCTACAATAGGGATAAGCCTCCCTAGCGATCAACGACTTTCCAGATAATATAGATTTCAACATTAATCATAAAAGAACCTTTGAGTAAATAGTTACCGTACAATTTAATCCTTCTACCATACAATGTCCCAATTAAATATAAGACATGGAATTTCTGTCAAGTCTTATTTTATTTAATTATATGTATTTCGACTCTTAAATGCACAACTCCAAATAATGCAAATTAGAAACTCCTTTCTAATTTCATTCTGCCTTGGCCAAGGACTACTGGGTTGTCATTTATCGAATCACATAGGACATTTCTCTTCTTTTACTAGAAGTGGTAGATTCTTTATTGATCATATATTATCTCCATGTATAACTTATTATACCCAAGCATATCCTTTGATATACCCTAAGGGTCTTAAGGAATAAGTCAAAGTATAACTTATCATACACAAGATACTATGATGATCTCAAGTCCAAGGATCACTTGTACTACTATCACTACAGGAATTCCTATTGACATGCAAGTAAAACTCCATTAGGTATTCCTTAGCGAGTCACGTTCAGTGAACTTATTCTCTAATAAGCACCTACATACTTGCTTTAGTGTCTCTACACAAATGATCATGAGATCAATCATCCTCATCCAATGAGCAAGCAACGTATGTACCAATCTATTCGGATTCACTAATCCCCAATTTAGTAATCCAACGATTGGGAACTATTTTAGTTTTAAGCTTTCTAAGAATTTAGATCTCATTATAATGATCATCATCATTATTCTAAAAGCATTGCTTAAAACTATGGGTTTATCACATATTATAAAACAGCATCATGTAGATAATTAAAAGCCTTTAATAAATAAATACTTTTTATTAATAAATGAATAAGATTGTTTATAAAGTATATGCTTTATCATCAAACATGATTGGCTTGTGTGCATACTACTTTCAATCTCCCACTTGCACTAAAGTCAATCGTCATGGTATCTCATACTCTTCTTCTCTAAGTGACGATTATCATGCTGTTGGATAAGCTTTAGTTAATGGATATGTAATGTTGTTCTTGAGAGTCCACTATCTCTATAGTGATTTCCCATCTTTCAATGATTTCTATAATCAAATGAAAGTGCCACAACACATGTTTGGATCCAAGATGAGACTTAGGAACTATTCCTAGTTCTGTAATGAACTTTTCATCCAAACAATCAACTTGTAGCTTCATTTATAGCTATATATACTTTGTCTTTATCACTAAACCAACAACTCTTTGTTGTTTGGAACCTTTCCAATTCACTGCACCACCGTTCAAGGTAACCCTTTACCTTAAAGTGGATTTTCTGTCTTCTTGGTCTGTCTGAAAAACTTGAGTCTATTAAGACCTCTAGTTTTAATTCAGACTCACCATAAATTTTAATCACATCCTTAGTGCCGGTTAAGTACTTTAAGATGTTTTTCACTGTCTCACAGTGAACTTCTCCAGAATATGACTAATCAACATCAGGTCGCGTATATTTCATTGCATACATGATTGTCACTCATGCGATCTCTCTTTTAGGAGTCTATGGGGACTATTAAAAGAGTTACACTCCATGGCTCATCAACATGAGATATCTCTTGGAGTTTTCCATGCTAAACAACTTTAGCATCAAATGAATATACGTTCCTTGGGTTAAGTCGAGCATCCTTTTAAATCTATCTATATAGATTTGTATGCCCAATTAAGATACTCTTCCCAAATCATTCATGGAGGAATGTTTAGACAACTTTATCTTTACTGATTGTAGCATTGGTATGTTATTCCTCATCCGTATTATATCAACATATAATACCAGAAATGTCACGACGCTCCCACTGACCCTTTTGTACACACTAGGTTCATTCTAATTTTTGATAAAATCAAACTCTTTTGATTATCATATCAAAATGAATGTTCCATTTTTGAGAAGATTGCTTCAATCCATTTCTCTGAGTGTCTACAACTCTTACCTCATCGTATGTAACTGGATCATCATCTTCTATGATACGTACCTCATCATCATCATCCATGATGAATCCATACCTCCTAGGTATCTTCGGTACTATACCAGATTTACGATTCGGTTGTGGTACAATAGGTCTATTTATAGGTTCCTCTTATTTGACTTGTAGTATTTTGTGGTTCTTGAACTTTTCAAGATGTATTATCCTCCCACTAGCCCTTTCAATGATAAACACCTTTATCTTAGAAGGCAGCATGTTTCGCAACAAACATCTTTTGCTAAGTAGGATTATAGAACATATGCCCTAAACTTACTTTAGGATGTCCCACAAATCTGTACTTGTCAAATTTTGTCCCAAGCTTATCCTTTGAAACCTTTTCACATAAGTTGGACAACCCCTTATCTTAACATACTTAAGATTAGGAATCCTCCCTGTCCATAACTTTTATGGAGTCTTGGAGCCAGATTTTGAGGTTACCTTTTCGTAGATATGCAGCCTTTTCTAGGACATTACCCCAGAAGGATACTGGAATGTCGGTAAAATCATTATGGACCGCACCATGTCCAACAAGGTACGATTTTTCCATTCAGATACATCAATCAATTATTGAGTATCAGGAGGTGTCCATTGTGAGAAAACCATTTGAGATGATTTAAAAACTTATTGCACAAGTATTTATTCCTTGATCTAATCAAAGAATCTTAATATTTTGTCAATTTGTTTCACTTCTGAATTCTTTGAACCTTTCAAATAATTCACACTTGTATTTCAACAAATACATACATTCAACTCTTTGAATGATCATCTCCTTTTTCTTATACTAGTTTGTTCAATTTGCAAAATTATTTTCACGTAAGTCAAGTATACAAAATCCATTAAGTAATATTCCAGTTCTATACAAAACATTATTATTATAAATAGAACAACAATTGTTCTTAATTATAATAACAAGGATTTCATTGTCCAACAATAAAATTGAAATAATGTTTCTAACAAGAACTGAAATAAAATAACAATTTATTGACTTAATAGATTTTCCCGTAGGCATTACTAAACTATAAGTTTATATGGCTAATGTAGCAACCTTTCCTTCATTTTCCACACATAGGTTTACTTATATTTGTTTAGCTTTCTACTTCTACTTGGACCCTTCATAAATCTATATTTATGATAACCAAAGTCGGTATCCAATACCCAAGTAGAACCTTGACTTAAAGAAAATTTTATTTTAAATCATGAACAAAATTGTATTTGTAACCGAAACTTCACTAAGCTTCTTTGGTTAGCCTCTGCAAGATGCTTCTCGCAGTTTTCTTCCAGTGTCCAGGCTTATTGCAGTGGAAGCAAACTCCTTTGCTATCCGTATCAGTTTTGTTCTTATTATCCTTTGTTTTTGCCTTTATATTTACCTTCTTAGAATTGTTCTTCTTTTCGGAAGATCCTTTGGCCCCTACCAGTAAGACATGGTATTTCTTGGTTGGAAAGTGACTCTCAACATTTTTCAACATGTTAAGCAAATCAGCGAGGCTGATATCTAGCTCGTTCATATGAAAAATTCACAACAATTATGAAATGAGTCCGGGAGTGAGTGCAAGATCAAATCTTGACTCAACTCTCCATCCATGACAAAATCAGTTGTCCTAATTGTTCAATCAAATTGATCATGTTATGGACTTTTATCTGTACTGTAGTGTCATTGGTCATTCTAGATCGGAAGAGCTCCTTAGATATCTGATATCTATCAGTCCTATTTTCCTCACCATCAACTACTTGATGTGCAGGAATATAATAGGAGCATCCATAGTTTCATGCTGACGCTGAAGCTCGTTACTCATGGATGAGAGCATGATGCATTGAGCCAACTATGCATCATCTAGCCACTTTCTAAAAGTAGAAATATCTTCCTCAGAGGCATTGTCTGCAACCATTGCAGGGATAGGCATATTAAGGACATAAGATAGCTTTTCAGCCGTGAGAACTATTCTCAATTCCTTAACCAATCCGTTTAATTCGGTCCAGTTAAATAACATCTAATATGCTTCGCAGTGATAGTGATTTAGACATTATAAAATTCTGTAAATGAATTTGTAATTAACAACATTTTAACATACATTCTTTTATTAATTACCAAAATAATTTAGGTCTTATTTTAAATTGGTATCTCCCACTATTTTCTTCAAACTATATTACCCTCACTTATATAGTTCGGCAAAATCTAATTAAATATTTGCTAGTGAGAATAAGGATCCCATTTCAAATGTATATAGCCTTGTGTGTGCACAACAAACTATATATAAATAAATAGGTAGACAACTCTTGTCAATTACATCAACTATGTAACTCCTTGTATTTTGCCTCTTAAATCATAATGGTCAAGTGTGTGCACATCCGAACTAAAACGATTTAAGTTAAGTCAGACCCAGCATTTCCATATAAGTAAAGAGAAAACTACAGCCCTTGTGTGTGCACAACAAAGCAGTAATGTTCAATTCCATATAAACATCATATGTAATAAAAACAACATCTTAAATATTTAATACTCGCCTTGTGTGTGCACAACAAACTCATATTAAATACTCAATACTCTATTGTTTCTATCATGCTAGAAGGCGACGTTCGATATTCCAAATATCTTTGAACGTTACAACTTAATATAAAATATTTGAGAGGTTTGTTATTAAAATGTCTCATCTTGTTTAGCGCATGCACATATATATAAAAAATACGCGTCATATTAATAATTAAAAGCCTTTAATAAATAAATACTTTTTATTAATAAATGAATAAGATTGTTTATAAAGTATATGCTTTATCATCAAACATGATTGGCTTGTGTGCATACTACTTTCAATAATTCGTTATAATCATGACCATTGATGATTACACGAATATTATTGGCCCGCAGTGCAAGAATAATTTGTGGACGTGATACTAATGAATATCCTTGACCCGTAGTGCAGGGATGATTCGATGATGTAATTTATTTATTAATCTGAGTCCCTGCGATAAATTTAATGATAAACTTTTTAAATCATAGAAGATAGTAGATATCATGCTCTACTTGACTTTTCTAATGAATTGTTTGTTCCGCTGAAGTTAAACTTGTTGTCTATTATATTCCAACAGTTTAACATTGTTGAAGGCTAATGATAACTTATTTTACATTATCTTAGTCATAATATTTCTTTCTGGGCTAGTTGAGCTCACCCTTTTACTTCCATTATTCTCTTCAGGAAATGAGAACGTAGCTGGAACTAGTCGGGGAACGGAGTGATGGTCCAAGAGGGTGTTATAGTAGTACTTGTTATTCGATAAAATAGTGTGACAATAAATGTAATAAGGACTCTATTTTAGTTTAGATATTGTCTAGAAGACAATATTCGTTTAAAAACTCCCAGCTCATGTTGTATAATTAAGTTTATATTGGTATTCAGTACCATGTATTTGGCGACCCAAGATGGGTGATGTATACCTATTTTGGGGGCGTCACAGTTGGTATCAGAGCTTAGGAATATGATCCCTAGCTGAGATGTGAGACAAGAACTAGGAGGGGAGAGACGGGGAATTCTTTCGCTAGTATGACTTACCTAAGTTTATTTGGTATTTAGTTGGTCGGTCAGAGTATAGGGATAATATGTGACATATTAATTAACCCTTGTTTAGTGGCAGTGTTTGAAAATGGCATCTAAAAATGTTGAGATCAACAATGAAGCACATGAGACCGTTGAGTCACCAACGATCAATACCTATGATAATGTGCAACATGAAGACAATAATCCTCCGGTAAACAACAACACTAATCAAATGATAAACGATGGGATGTTCAGAGGCTTTATGCAATTCATGCAACATTAGGCGAGAGCGACTCCTGTTCAAAATACAGGTGGAAACACTGGCAACTCTCGGATGGTCACTGCTAAGCATTTCAAGGAGCTGAGACCACAAAAGTTTTTGGAAAAGCCAGAACCACTTAAGGCGGAGACGTGGATAAAGCAGATCAACAAGATATTTTATGTCTTGGGATGCTTCGAGGAGCAAAAGGTTCCCTTTGCCACCTTCATGTTGAGAGGAGAAGCAGATTATTGGTGGGAATCAGTAAAGCGTACTCAGCTTGCCGCACTCAAAATATCTTGGGAGAAGTTCCAAGAGCTGTTCAACGACAAGTACTTTCCCGAAAGTATTCGTCACATGAAGGAGGTGGAGTTTATCAAGATAGAAAAAAATAATATGACCGTGTCGCAGTATGAGGCTAAGTTTGCTAAGTTATCCCGGTTCGTATCCCATTTGGTTGATAATGAGGAGAGAATGAAGCGAATGTTTCTGCGAGGTTTGAGACCCGAAATATGTCAATACCACGTTTCTCACAAACTGTGCTGGTATTCAGATATTGTAAATAGGGCTCAATTATTAGAGCGTGATAATGAGTCAACCCAACCAAGAGAGAGCAATCGGCAAGTCGATAATACCAGTGGTAGTAGTCATCGAAGCGATGACAACAAACGTGGAGGGAATCAACATGCCAGAAATGGTAACCACTCCGGTGGTAATCATGACCAAGATAATAGAAGTGGAAATTTCAAGAAGAGGAGATTCAATAATGATGGAAAGACGTCAGCATCAACACTTGTTCTTAAGGAAGGAGAACGACCGCCGGTCGTATGTTACAAATGCGGAGGGGAGGGACACATCAGTCCAAACTATACGCAGCAGTCCAAAGCATGTTACAATTATGGAAGAGAAGGTCACCTAGCCCGATTTTGTCGTGCACCAAAGTCTAGTCCAGCTGGTGTGAGACCCCAAATTTTATGAATAAAGATTTAAATTTCTCGAAATATTTTTTTTAATATTATGGTGTGGATTTGATATAATGTTATAGTTGTGGGTAATATTTACAAATTTTACAAAGTAAGCAAGTGGTTATATAATATTCGATTGGTCGGGGAATATTCTTTTTATCAGGAAATATCCATACGACGGCACAATCATTGGTGGACCCCACAACGGAAGTATTGTCGTAGTTAGAAAACGACAGAATTATCTTTTTATAAAAATAACGGCGAAAGTGTTACTGTTAAAACTTATAAACTACCTGGTAGTAAAAATTCAATAATACGCGTGGTTGCATAGTAGCACATGGTATTGATTATTGATGCTTACGTAAGAAGTCACTCAGTTATACTCAATTATTGCTACAGTAATTGCTGCATCATATCTCTCATATTATTGAATCAATTATTATCACAGTATCATCTGCATAATATGTTATATTATTAAATTAATAATTGAGACGGAAAAGTTATTCATATTATTATTTGCAATATTAACAATGTCTAGAAGTTCTGTCAAGGAGAGGTTTGGTCACCTAATTGCGCGCCAATAAGGAGAAATCCTTATCGGAAAGCCCCCTCTTTCCTGGAAACGACCTGTTTGTTAAATATTGTGAATTATAATATTAATGATGAATACGATTGTGTTGATTAAAGATAAAATTGATAGTTCCATTGTGTTGGAATTATTAGTGTTAGTGAAAATCAACATTTATTTCGATGATAATTGATGTCTGGGGGTTATATTGATAAATTGGGTAATTAATAGGATAAATGAGCAATTAATTGCTACTAATTCACATGCTTATATAACTATTTATTCAAATGTGTGTACTATTGAATCACATTCTTGTACTATTAGGGGAGTTGGTGCAAGATTGATAATACTTGCATGACTAAGTTAAAAATAGAGGTATAGATGGAAGAACTATATTGTAATTCGTATTTTCACATGATTATAACTATTGATTCACATGAATGAACTATTAATTCACATGATTTACTATTAGGGGAGGTGGTGAAAGTTTGATAATACTTGCAGGACTAAATTAAAAATGAAATAAAAGTTGGAGGTATTGTACTGTAATATTTCGAGCCCCAAAACGTGCAATTATCGAAACTATATTTTCCTATAAATAGAAGTTCATTCTTCCTTCATTTTTCACCAATTCACTAAAGCTATAGTGCAATTATTATAGAGAGAAATTATAGAGAGAAAGAAGAAGAGAAGTCTGCTACCTCTCTACTCCAGTATCCAGGTTCTTTCTAAGTTAAGGGGTATTATTTCTTTCGTATTCATGAAGAGAGCTATTGTTATTCCATTCTTTATTATTATATTAGAATAACCTGTCTATGCGAAGTACTGCATACATGGTGAAATTCTTCTATTATTCCATTCTTTATTATTATGTTGGAATATCCTGTCTGTGCGGATTACGCATGACCTGTTCCATTCTTTATTATTCTATTGGAATAACCTGTCTGTGCGGTCTATCGCATGCCTGGTGAATTATGTTGTTATTCCATTCTTTATTATTATGTTAGAATATCCTGTCTGTACGGTTTACGTATGATCTGGTTTCATTCTTTATTATTCTGTTGGAATATCCTGATGTGCGGTTTACACATGACCTGGTTCTGTTCTTTATTATTCTGTTGAGAATAACCTGTCTGTGCGGTTTATCGCATGCATGGTGAATTCTTCTGTTATTCCATTCTTTATTATTCTGTTGGAATAACTTGTCTATGTGGATTACCGCATGCATGGTGAATGATCCTTTATATTCATATGAATAGTATTTTCATTCAAAAGGGGTTTCTGCCAGGGGCAGTTTCATAATTTTTCTGACCCTCAAAAATTCTAGAAAAAATTGAAATGATAATTTGATGAGTTTTCTAGATTGTGTCAAAAATGGCGATTTTTGGATGCATAGATTAAGAGTTATGGATTTTATGGGAAAAACTATTTTAAAAGTAAACCCTTATAACTCTTTGTGGTTAACTCCAAAATTGGTAAAATGTTTATTGGGAGTACATGTATATAACAGGAGTATACCTTGTAAATTTTGGAATTTGTGGATAAAAGTACAATTTATCGGCAGTTTTGGCCATATGAAAATTAGTAAATGAAGTTTAAAAATTCTGAGAAAAATATATGTTCAATATGGGACTATATTATGCTAAATCCCAGAAAAGAAATATTTTTGGGACTGATTTGGTATGTTTCATTAAAATAAACTAGTTATGAGTAAATGAATTAAATATGTTATGTGAAGTAACCAAAATTGGAAAATAGGATTTTATGGTTTGAGAATCCTATATAGGGTATATGCAGATTTTTGATGAGAGATTTGATCATTGGTGATGAAATCTTATGAGTATGGCATTTTGGTAAAGTATAAACAATTAAAATAAATTATATATAAGTTTAAGAAGTGATTAAAATATTGTTATAATATTAATAATATTAGATGATGAGTTTATTAAGTGATTGATAATATTTGGATAAATTTAAAGTCTTTAATATCTATCCTTGTTTTCATTTAATTAATGCTTATATCATTGTCATCATCATCATGTTTATATTGTGATAAAAGTCATCTTTGGCTTACATGCATAGATGGACTTGGTATGATTATGACCAGAGATCATTCGATATAATCATGACCTGTAATGTTATAAATGATGTGGTAAAAGTCATCATGGCCTGTAGTGCATTGATGGACAATTTTTGGTATGATTATGATCATGGATTATTCGGTATAGTCATGACCATTGGTGATTTAATGAATATCCTTGGCCCGTAGTTCAGGGATGATTCGATGATGTGGTTTATTTATTAAGCTGAGTCTCAGTGATAAAAATTGATGAAAACATTTTAAATCATAGAAGATAGTAGATATCATGCTCTACTTGACTCTTCTAATGGATTGCTTATTCTGCTGTAGTTAAACTTGATGTTTGTTGTATTTTATCAATTTAACATTGTTGAAGACTAATGATAATTTATTCTGCATTATCTTAATCATAATATTTCTTACTGGGCTAGTTGAGCTCACCCTTTCTTTTACTGTTCTCTTCAGGAAATGAGAATATAGCTGGGACGAGTCGGGGAACGGAGTGACGGTCCAGATGATAGCATTAGTAGTCCTCACTATTCTGTTAAATAGTGTGATAATAAATGTAATAAGGACTCCATTAAGTGTGGATATTGTCTAGATGACAATATTTGTATTAAAACTCATAGTATATGTTTTGTCGTATATTACATGACGTTTGTATAATTAAGTTTGTATTTGTATTTTGTACCATATATTTGGCAACTCAAGATGGGTGATGTATACTTGTTTTGGGGGCGTCACAACTGGGATGGAGGCATTAAAGGCCGTCCCAGACAAGACAAAACTGGTAGTTCAAGGGAGAGCATTTGTAGTAACCTTCTAAAAAGCGAGGAATCTGAACGAGGTGATCACGGGTAAGCTAATCACAAACTCTTGCGAAGTTTATACCTTATTTGATACCGGATCTACACATTCTTTTATTTCTCCTACTTCCGCTCAATGTTTAAATTTGACTCCGGAGAAATTGACTTTGATTTATCGGTTGAAACTCCGTTGGGGGAAACCTTTATTACATCCACTATTTATAAATCTTATTTGATTCAAATCGGCACCCGCACGTTACCTGTCGATCTTATCTCTTTGAAAATACTTGCATTCGATGTGATTTTAGGGATTGATTGGTTAACCACTCATCATGCTAAAATTGATTATTTTCGTAAGGTTGTTAGCTTTCATATTCCTAACCAACCTATTTTATGAATTCAAGCAACCAAACCACTAAAGTCAATCACTGTCATATCAAGCCTTAAAGCTATTCGTTTATTGAAAAATGGATGTCAAGCTTTTTTAGCTCATGTCACGGATTTAAACAAAAATACGTCAGTCTTGAATGATATTTCTATTGTTAATAAATTTCCTGATGTATTCCCTGAAGAACTTCCTGGCCTACCCTCAGAGCGTGAAATTGAATTATGTATCGACCTTGAATATGATACAAAACGCTCAAATATTTCTTCTCCTAAAACGAACATAACATGCGCCTAATACATTGGCTCGAGCTGTTAAAGATTACGAGCATACCATTCAATATCATAGTGAAAGATCGAACGTGTTAGCTGACGAGTTGAGTAGAAGATTGTATGCGGTTATGAGTGTGACGTTGTTAACACAAAGACTCATTTTGTACGACTTACAAAAGATGGAGATAGAGTTAAAGACTGAAAGAACCTATGTGAAGATAGAAAATGAACCAACTTTAATTGATAAATTTAAAGCCGCTCAAACTACAGACTCAAAGTTGATGAATGTGAAGAAGAAGGTGCAAGAAGGCGCTATTCTAAAAGCAAGAATCGACGAAGAGAGGAAATCTCAACCCTCGATTTTATTGGCCCATTTGAAATCCTTGATCGAGTAGGAACTGTGGCCTATATACTCGTTTTACCACCAAGTATGTCGCGTGTTCATAACGTTTTTCACATATCTATTTTATATAAATATGTGAAAAACCCAAACCAAATTATTGAATTAGAACCGGACGAGATAGCGGAAGATTTAACGTATGAAGAGATACCTGTTAAAATCTTGGATAAGAAGGATCATATTCTACGCTCAAAGGTTATACCTCGATAATGGTACACGGTATTGCACCAATTATTGACTCTTACGTAAGAAAGCACTACTCAATAATGGTTACAGTAATTATTGTTCAGTATTTTATGTTATTGATTCAATAATTGCTGCATTGATATTTTATATTATTGTTGTTTCAATAATTGTCATTACACAGTATTTTTCATTATCGAAGCAATAATTCATATTATCTGAATAATATTATTAGATAACATTATTGGCAATGTCTAGAAAGTTCTGTCTAAGGAGAGGTTTGGTCACCTAATTGCGCGCCAGTAAGGAGAAATTCTTATTGGAAAGCCCCCTCTTTCCTGGGAACGGCCTGGTTGTCAGTATTGTGATTCTGTAATATTATTTGTGAATAATTAAATTATTGATTTATATAATGAGGAAAATATTGATTTTATGTGGATATGGATGGAGAAAATTTTTAAATGTGACAATTGTTGAAAATTAATATTTTATCTTTTTCTGATAAAATAATTCATTTAAATATATTATTTTAATAATATATTAACGGTGATATTTTTACGATGAATGTGGGATATATGAGTATATAAGGAGAAAGAGTATTTTTGTTGCAATGAATATTAAAAACAGATTTTGTGTGTCGGTAGACCTGTTTCTTGACTGAAAATTTGATTATAGCATGTAAAATCGTCCGTTTGTTGATTTCGGTCAATTTCTGTTTGGAATTTGGAAAAACTTCCTTCTGCAAAGTTGTAGAGAATTGAATTTCCTATAAAAACTCGCGAGATTCGAATTTTCTAGCAAAAGGGCTATTTATTATGAATTATTGAAGTTTCGGAGTTCCAAAATAATTGATTTTTGGAAGTTTTAATTATTTTAAATAATAAAAACGTTTTTGGTGAGTGTTCCACATGTTATAAATGTGTCATGTTGCTGAATTCAGATCTAGGAGGGTTGGCGTAGAAAACTTAATATATATATTATTAATTTATTAAATTTTCTGCTTTGGTGTTCTAAGCAATTTCCTATAAATAGGGTGCTTAGGTTAGAATTGAAAATCACACCAGAAACTGAAGTTTTCTCTCTCTATATTATCGAGCGTATTCTTGTGAGTATTTTGAGTATACTTTGAGTATTGCTATACGGTGCAAGTTCGTTCAGTGTTATTCCAGTCAGAGGTACTGTCTTTCGAGGTAAGGGATAGTAAGGGAGGTTATTTTCTTCTGAAATGATATTATTTCTTTAATATCATTATGCCGAAATATTGGTTGGAACTTTTTATCAAATTTGGAACTTTTTCATGTCGGGGTTACTATTCACGAGTTACTATTCACGAGTTACTATTCATGAGTACTATTCACGAAGCGTGAAGATGTTTTTTTTGTGAAATTACTATCTTTTGGTGTCGGAGTTATTATTCACGTATACGACACTATTCACGTATACGACACTATTCACGAATACGACACTATTCATCGAAAAATGAAAATTTTCCCTTTTCGTTTAAAATATCTATTGTGGATACTAGCTTTGGTTGTATCCATGTTTTGATCATTCTTGAATTTTACACCACTATGATGATTTTTGAGGTATTTTTGGACATGAATAAAATAAAGTACGAATCCTTAATCCTTAATCCTTGTCATTTTGTTTCACTGGATTCGTTTCTTTAAAAATATTTTTCATCATCCTCAGTCTTAAATGATGATATTATTGGATATCTTTGGCCTGTAGTGCAAAGATGAATGATTTTTGATGAATATCTTTGGCCTGTAGTGCAAAGATGACTTGTTGATGAATATCTTTGGCCTGTAGTGCAAAGATGACTTGTTGATGAATATCTTTGGCCTGTAGTGCAAAGATGACTTATTGATGTATATCTTTGGCCGTAGTGCAAAGATGAATTTATTAGTATGATTATGAACATGAACTGTGATTTGGTATAACCATGATCTTTGATGTTTCAGGTGATAAAAATTATCTTTGTCCTGGATGGGAAAAGGAATTTAGAACGACAATTACGATTATGAGTTATACATGTGATTGTGGACAGGAATTGTTGATTGATGTTATAGGGATAAAATATTGTTGGTGGACTTTTAACATGGAGAAGATAATAGACCTTATAGTCTATTTAACTCTTCTAATGGATTGTTCGTTCCGCTGCAACTATGGTTGAAAAGTTTTATCATCTACCATATGTTTTAAATCTCTGATTTATTATTGTTGAAGGCTATTGATAATTTATTTATCTTTAGTCATGACATTCTTTACTGAACTAGCTGTGCTCACCCTTTTGCTTCACAATTCCTTTCAGGTAATACGAGTGTAGCTGGGTCGAGCGGGGGAATAACAAGGGAATAGAACGGTGGTCTATAGATGTTGAGGGTGAGGTGAATTTAACTTGGAAGGGTGTTTTGCCACTGTCATACAAGATGTCTAATGACATACCACCTCGTGTCATCATAAGACATGGATGTGCTCATCCACTTGCTGAGTATATCTACCAGTACTAATTATATGATCTTGGAGTCTATTTGAAATATAACTCTCAATTAGAGACAGTGGAGATAATGATATGTCAGGAGAAGACTTGCCATTGGGAAGAATATGATAGTAATCTTCTTGTTTTTCTTTGGGGTCTATTGGGTCAACCAATGATAATTCTGTGGCCATATGATATCTATAATAACCTAGACGCATGGTCTCCCATGTACGAAGGTTTCCTTGAGCACTTCCCAAAGATTTTAATTTCTAAAACAGTTTTCGACTATACCTTTATGTAAGGTGTCATTATGATGTGCTGTCCACGGTTGGGACATGAGTCAAAGTTGATATATATTTGTATCCAAACTCACAGTATATATGTGTTGTTGTATTTTGCATGATAATTGTTGTAATAAAGTTGTAGTTGTTTTCTGTACCATGTATTTAGGGACTCAAAATGGGTTGGATGGAATGGACCTATTTTGGGGTCGTTACAGTTACTATTTAGTCATTTCTCCTATAAATAGAAGCTTAATTCTTCTTCCATTCTCACCAATTTACTGAGACTCACAAGAGAAACTATAGAGAAAGAAACTATAAAGAGCAAAAAGAAGAGTATTCTGCTATTTCACTATTGCAATATCCAGTCTTCTACTAAGGTAAGGGATATTATTTGTTGTATTCGTAAGGGATATTATTTGTAGTATTCGTAAGGAATACTATTTTTCGCATTCGTCCTTTAATCTGTGGGAATAATCTGTCTACGCGGATTACGTACCGTATGACAGGTGAAATCCATTTATAGTTTCGTATGTTATTTCTTTTCATATTCTTAAATCTAAACTCACTATGGTAAGTATTGCTTCTATAATCCTTGAAATTAGTGGAATATCCTTGAGTTTTGCGCTTCATCCAGTATCGTTTCATTGAAATATTGATCTGATCTTTCTTATTAAATATCAATATTTTCACCCGGGGTACTATTCACCCAGTTACTATTCACTATAATATTATTCACTCGGGTATTCGGGACACTTTTCATGCTGGGGTACTATTCATAAGTTACTATTCACCCGATAACTATTCACTCAAATATTATTCACTCGGGTATTCGGGACACTTTTCATGTCGGAGTACTATTCACGAGGAACTATTCTCGAAGTACTATTCATAGGATACTATTCACGGGGTACTATTCATCAAAAAATTTATTTCTTTTCTGTACAAATTATTTTTAATACATGGATATTATTCTTGAATTTTACTCCACAAAGCAGTATCATGTTGACAATTCTGACATTATTGAATCCTGAATAAATTAAATTATAAATCTTTAAAAATTTATCCTTTACTTTCTTTTAATTAAATTCTTATAGCATTGTCATCATCCTTATGCTTATATTGTGATGAAAGTCTTCTTTGGCTTACATGCATAGATGGACTGTTGATTGATATGATTATGACCAGGGATAATTCGGTATAATCATGACCATTGATGATTACACGAATATTCTTAGCATGTAGTGCAAGAATAATTTGTGGACATGATACTAATGAATATCCTTGACCCGTAGTGTAGGGATGATTCGATGATGTGATTTATTTATTAAGTTGAGTCCCAGTGATAAAGTTAATGATAAACTTTTTAAATCATATAAGATAGTAGATATCATGCTCTACTTGACTCTTCTAATGGATTGCTTGTTCCGCTGAAGTTAAACTTGTTGTTTATTATATTCTATCAGTTTAACATTGTTGAAGGCTAATGATAACTTATTCTGCATTATCTTAGTCATAATATTTCTTACTGGGCTAGTTGAGCTCACCCTTTTACTTTCATTGTTCTCTTCAAGAAATGAGAACGTAGCCGGAACTAGTCGGGGAACGAAGTGATGGTCCAAGATGGTGTTATAGTAGTCCTCACTATTCGATAAAATAGTGTGACAATAAATGTAATGAGGACTCTATTTGAGTTTGGATATTGTCTAGAAGACAATATTCGTGTAAAAACTCTCAGCTCATGTTGTATAATTAAGTTTGTATTTGTATTCAGTACCATGTATTTGACGACCTAAGATGGGTGATGTATACCTATTTTGGGGGCGTCACATCTCCCCTCCTAGTTCTAGCCTCAGATATCCGCCAAGGATCATATCCCTAAGCTTTGATACCAACTGTGACGCCCCCAAATAGGTATATGCAACCCATTCTGAGTCGCCAAACACATGGTACCTAATTTAAATACAAACTTAATTTATACAACTGTCATGCAAAATACGATAACACAATAGCTGAGTTTCAATAAAAATATTGTCTCGTAGACATTATCCAAACTCAAATGTAGTCCTCATTACAATTATTATCACACTATTTTTATAGAATAGTGAGGACTACTATAGCAACCATCTCGTACTGTCACTACATTCCCTGATTAGTCCCAACTATATTCTCATTTCCTGAAGAGATCAATGAAAGAAAAGGGTGAGCTCAATTAGCTCAGTAAAGAATATTATGACTAAGATAATATAGAATAAATTATCCTTAGTCTTCAACAGTATAAAAACTGATAGAATATAATAGACAACAAGTTTAATTGCAGTGGAACAAGCAATCCATTAGAAGAGTCAAGTAGAGCATGAAGTCTACTATCTTCTATGATTTAAAAGTTCATCATCAATATTTTATCTTTGCAACACAATTCAATAAATAATCCACATCACCGAATTATCCATGCACTATGGGCCAAAGATATTCGTTAGTATCACATCCACGAATTAATCCATGCACTACGGGCCAAGAATATTTGTTATTATATCCACATCATCGAATTATCCATGCACTACGGGCCAATGATATTCGTTAATATCACCAATTGTCATGATCATGACAAATAATTGTCCATCAATGCACTACGGGCCAATGAGGACTTTTACCACATCATTTGTAATATTACAGGTCATGATTATACCGACACATAATTCCTGGTCATAATCATACCAATCAACTGTCCATCTATGCACTACGGGCCAAAGATGACTTTCATCATAATATAAGCATGGGGATGATGACAATGATATAAGAAATTCAATTAAGTGAGATCAAGGATAAATTTTAAAGATTTATAATTCAATTATCTAGAGTTCAAGAATGTCAAAATTCTCAACATGATAACTACTTTTTGGAGTAAAATTCAAGAATAATATTTATGCATCAAAAATAATTTGGACAGAAAAGAAATCAATTTTTTGGCATGAATAGTATCCCGGGTGAATAGTACTTCGTGAATAGTATTGTATGTATGAATAGTACTGTATGTATGAATAGTGTTGTATGTATGAATAGTATCCATGAATAGTACTCCGGAATGAAAAGCTTAAAATTTAACAAGAATGTTCAGAAAAATATTTCAGTGAAACGATACTAGATGAAGCGTAAATTTCAAGAATATTCTACTAATTTCAGAAGTATGGAAGTAATACTTATCAAAATAAGTGTAGAATTAGGAATATAAAAAGAAATAATATTACTTACATACTACAAAGTATGGAAAAAAATATTATTTCCTACGAATATTGAAAAAAATAATATCCTTTACGAATATTGAACGAAAATAATATTCCTTATGAATATTGAACGAAGATAATATCCCTTCTGAATATTGAACGAAAATAATATTCCTTACGAATATTGAACGAAAATAATATTCCTTACGAATACGAGAAATAATATCTCTTATGAATATGAAATAAATAATACCTCTTACCTTAAAAGGAGAGTACTTCTGACTGGTATAGCGGAGATATTCTTGAAGAAAACTTGCACTATTTGCTACATTTAAAGTTTCCTTAAACTCAAAAGAAATACGCTCAATATTATAGAAGAAAAATTCTCTGATTCTGGTGTGATTTTTATTTCTAAACTAAGCATCCTATTTATAGGAGAATGGCAGGATACTATTTAGGAAATAATCACGGACTACATAGTAGGAAAAATCACAAGCGATCGGTGAATTAGTTTGAAAATTTTGATTTTATATTATGATGCACTATACAGCACTATGCAAACACTATGCAACACTATGCAGTACTATGCCATACTATGCAGCACTATGCAATATAAAACAAAAACTGAGATAACTTTCTACCAACGATTTTGAAAAATGAGTAAATGGGGGTCCATGTAATAAACCAAATTTATAATAAATACTTCATGGCAAACCCCTTTTATTTATCATAAATCACTTGACTAAACACATTTTTAATCTTTCAGCAATTATTCATCGTTAATATTATAACTCACAATATTAACAACCAGATCATTCTCAGGAAATAGAGGGCTTTCCTATAAGGACTTCTCCTTATTGGGGCACAAGTAGATGACCTAACCCCTTTCATCGACAGAACTTTCTATAGATTGTCAATAATGCAATTAATAATATGAATAATTGTGTCATCTCATTTATTGATTTAATAATATAAAATATTGTGCAAATGATACTATGACAATAATTTAATCAACAATAAGAGATACTATACAACAACTACTGTGACAATTATTAAATAAAATTGAGTGACTTCTCATGTAAGCATCAATAATCAAAAATATTGTACAATACTGTGTGCTATTGTGCAACCACGCGTATTACTGTACTTTTATCTCCGGGTATTTCAACAGTTTAACGGTAAAAGTTTTGCCGTTATTTTTATAAAAATATTATTTTTGACACTTTCTAAATCCGACAGTAATTTCGTTGTGGGGTCCACCAATGATTGTGTCTTCATACGAATATTCCCTAATAAAACGAATATTCCCCGAGCAAACTAATATTTTATGACAACTTGCTTACTTTGTAAAATTTATAAATATTACCCACAACTATAACATTATATCAAATCCACACCTTATTATTCAAAATAATATTTAGAGAAAATTAAATCTTTATTCATAAAAGTTGGGGTCTTACAGATAGCTTCTCACTGAAGAAAGCTACGAGATGACCTTTTTAACTCAAAACACCACCAATATGCCAACCCCAAATGCATCACAATTCACCTCGAATACCTTTTTAAATTAGGAAGTGACAAAACTAGTGCCTTCGTCATCTTCTGCATGACCAGTTGAAAACTGGCCTCTGCTTATTAGCTAAATAAAATTTATAAATATCTTTTAGATTGTTCAAGAATTATCTTAATTAATGTTAATATATGAATATATGGGTGATATCTAAGTACATGATACATACATGTAGATGAATGTATTTAAGTGTTAGGTTCATGTACATCTATTTGATCATTATTAATGTGGCTCTAGAAGTATCATAGGAGTCCTACGAATAGCCTTGTACTTTGTTTATTTGAAGCAAGTGAAATCAAAGTGTTCTAGTGTTCTCTAAAGTTATATTTCGCTTCCTCCCTAAAACATATTCTCTTCCTAATTATTCCATCAAATTGGCATCAGAGCTTTGGTCTTAACAGTAGCTCCAATATCCACACATGGTCCTATCATCATAATGATCAATACCAAAAGAATTCTTTTGCATTACTTTAACGTGAAAGCAGTGGATTGCCGAGTCCATTTTGTGATATTTCATACTAAAGTGAACAA
Source organism: Panax japonicus (assembly GCA_020205505.1). NCBI lineage: Eukaryota > Viridiplantae > Streptophyta > Magnoliopsida > Apiales > Araliaceae > Panax > Panax japonicus. The sequence continues at coordinate 52,615,286 of CM035108.1, forward strand.
GTGGTATTCAATCACTTCGGAAAGGAACTATATAGAAGGGGCAAAACTAAGCACGCCAACTATTATTTTTTTTTCTCCAGAGAAGTCTTTCAGTAGGTACCACCAAATTTCAAAAAATTCACTTGGTGTGTAAAGTGGGAACTCAAAATAATTGTTGATTTTTTCAAAGCAATGTGGTGATGGAAAATTCATATAATCTAGTCTCTCTAATTACTCACTTCAACGGTGAAGACTTTGATTATTGGAGCCATAATATGAAAGTATTATTGAAGTCCTTCAAGTTATGGAGTATTTTTGAAGATGGCTATAAAGAACCAAAAACTAAAGAGGGTTTGTCACAAGCCCAGAAAAATAGCCTGAATGAGAAAAGGGATAAGGATAATAAGGCGCTCTTCCAATTTTATAAAGCAATTAAAAGACCAATTTTTGATAGAATTTTAAAAGCAGAAACTTCAAAGGAAGCTTGGGATATTTTGCAATCAATATATAAAGGTGAAGAAAAGGTAAAAAAAGGTATGGCTCCAATCTTTGCGTTTAGAATTTGAGAAGATGTAAATGCAAGAAAATGATACTATTGCTGATTATTTTTCAAAAGTTACTTCAATTGTAAATCAAATGGAAAACAATAGAGAAATTTTACAAGATCAAAAATTAGTAGATAAAATTCTTCGAAGCTTACCATAAAAGTTTATTTTTATCGTTGTAGCTATCGAAGAGTCCAAAGATGTGTCAAAACTGTCTTTGGAAGATTTGTAGGCTTCTTTAAAGGCACATGAGTTCCGTGTTAATCAAAGAAATTCACTTTCTAATGATCAAGCTCTCAAGTCTGAAATTACGGGAGGCCAAGGTGCTCCCCGTGGTCGCGGCCATGGAGGAAGTCGTGGACGTGGAAGAGGTGGCTTCCAAGGAAACAGAGGTAGATGTTTTAACTTTCGTGCCAATGGAAAAGGATCACCATATAACAATAATAATTTGAAGGAAGAATCATTTGAGTATTCAAATAATTCTCAAAGAGGAAGAGGTCGTGGTATTAATCAAAGATAGAGAAAAGGCTATATTGAATGTTTTCATTGTCATAGGCCTGGTCATAAAATTAGTGAATGTTGGTTTAAACCATCTAAAAAGAAGAATTTGGATTGGTGCATGAAAATGAATCAGTTGAGAAAGATTGTTCAGAGTCATTATTAATTATTTGTCAAGAAAATAATAGTCATGTTTGGTATTTTGATAGTGGTGCCACCAAACATATGACAATGAATAAGGATTTATTTTCTACCTTGGTGGAGTCAAATTTTGGGCAAATAAAAATTGGAGATGCTAGAGCCTTTACAATAAAAGGAGTTGGAGAAGTAACTTTCAAAATAAAATCTGAAAATTCTGAAAAAATGACAAATGTTAACTATGTTCCAAGCATCAAAAGTAAGTTGCTAAGTACTGGATAACTTTTGAAAAAAGAATTTGATATATTTTTCATGATAATTTATGTACTCTGTCAAAAAATAATCAGGTTGCGGCAAAGATTAGCTTGGCAAAGAATAATTTATTTTCTCTTCCACTCCAAGTTGAAAATTGTGGGCAAGGAAATCGTGCCTTGCTAGTTAGAATTTTGTGTTGGCTGAGGAGGAGAGAAATTCACGAAGAGTACAAAATTAATTGATTGATTGAAGAGGAGAGAAGAACTGGTGAGCAATTACTCTAATGACGCATGGCAGAACTCCTAGAATCTGGAAACCTTATTAGGGTAGCAGGGATTTAAGGAGCCTTCTTGAGTGTTTCGGGTTGAAAGAGAATGTCCAAGAACCCTTAGAATCTGGAAACCTTGTTAGGGTAGCAGGGATTCGAAGAGATTCAAGCTTCCAAGTCCAGCAAGAGGTCTCAGCTCCAAAAGTCTAAAGTCCCAAAAGAGTCCCCCTTCCTTCATGGAATAGAAGGGGTATTTATAGAGTTTCTTGGAACTTAAGTAGTCACATGTCAGGCACATGTCTTCAAAAAAATTCAAGAAATACCCTTTAGTCATTAGAATAATGCCCATATCGTCATGTCCTTCTAGCTATCAATCCAATCCCTCAATCAATTCCCAAAACGAGCCGCCTCCACGAGCTTTCTGCCTCGAGACACATGGAGGCTTCTCTCTGGTCTAGTACATTTATTTTTGGCTTTTTCGTCTTCATTCCATTAGGTCATGTGAACCCTAATTTGCGCATTTAATGAGGTCGTGAAACCCTAATTGTGCATTTAATTCAATTAGGTCATATGAACCCTAATTTGCACTTGGGCCCACAAAAATTTTCATTATTTTGCTGGTTTTAATGAAGAAGTTTCCAGGTTATGGCATGACAAGTATGGCGACTTAAATTTTGATAACCTAAAATTGTTAGCGGTGAAAGGAATAGTTGGAGGTTCACCCCAGATTAATAAAATTGAGGATACCTGTGAAGCATGTCATTTGGGAAAGTTGCGCCGTAACCCATTTCCCATAAAATCTTCTTGGGGTGCAAGGCAACCACTTGAACTTGTTCATTCAGACATGTGTGGACCTATGACAGTGTTATCTTTTGGAGGTAACAAATATTTCATTTCTTTTATTGATGATTACACAAAAAAAGTGTGGACTTATTTTCTTCATGAAAATCTAAAAGTTTTAAAGCTTTTAAAAATTTTAAAAAGAAGTTAAAAAAAAATCTGGTTGTCACATAAAGAATTTGAGAATCGATTGAGGGTCGGAATATCTTTCAAACGATTTTCATCATTTTTGTAAAGATAATGGCATAAGGCATGAATTGATAGTTCGCTATACACCACATCAAAATGGTGTTTGCGAAAGGAAATCGTACAATCATGGACATGGTTAGGTGCTTTCTGAAAGAAAAAGGTTTCCATGTCAATTTAATTTGGGCAGAAGCTGTTTCTTGTGTAGTTTATTTGATCAACATATCCCCAACAAAAAAATTAAAAAACTTTACTCCTCATGAAGCTTGGTATGGGAGAAAACTGAATGTCCAACATTTGAAGATTTTTAGAAGTGTAGCTTTTGCTCATGTACCAGATGCAATAAGGACAAAACTTGATGACAAGGTAGAAAAATATATTTTTGTTAGATAAAGTGAAAGGTCAAAAGCTTACAACCTGTATAATCCAAAAACAAAGAAAATTGTTATTAAGATGGATGTAACCTTTTATGAAAAAATCTTTTTTCAATGATACTGACTCAAACATTATAGATGAGGTAGCATTGCTCATGGAGGATTTGGATGGTTATAGCAGCATGCCAAGTGAAGATGATTCATCTTTGAACCCAATTGATGCACCATCTCCCTCAGTAGGACAGTCTTCTGGTAGTAGCCTCGAACGAATCAAGATAACGAATTTGCAAGAGATTTATGATACTACAGAGCCGGTAGATGCAGGAGTTATTTTCTTTGCTTTCTATGCAAGAGAAGATCTAATTTCTCATGAAAATACAGCAAAAGAAGAAAAATGGAAACAATCCATGAAGGAAAAAATTATGGCTATCGAAAGGAATGACAAATGGGAACTAGTCAATTTACCACCAAACAAAATACCCATTGGAGTTAAATGGATTTTCAAGACAAAGTTAAATTCAGATGTCTCCGTCAAGTACAAAGTGAGGCTCATTGCAAAGGGGTATACACAGAAATAATGAGAAGATTTTTATGAGGTATTTACACCTATTTCAAGACTTGATATTGTTCTTTTAATTATATCACTTGCAGCTCAAATCAATTGGAAGTGCTCTAAATGGATGTCAAATCGTCATTTCTAAATGGGTTTCTTGAGGAAGAGATCTATGTCGACCAACCACTCGGTTTCGTGAAGAAAGGTGAAGAAGATAAAGTTTACAAATTAAAGAAGGCCTTATATGGTTTGAGGCAGTCACCAAGAGCTTGGTATAGCCGCATTAATTCTTACTTTGAGAAGAATGGTTTTTAAAAATGTCCTCAGGAGCATACTTTATACACCAAAATTGATCCTTCAAAAGGTAGATTTATGGTGGCAAGTCTTTATATTGATGATCTTATTTTTACTGGCAATGATATGAAGATGCTTAATGATTTCAAAGTTTCAACGAAACAAGAGTTTGACATGACTGATTTGGAAGAGTTACATCATATCATTTTTTGGGCATTAAAGTTAGTCAGTCCAGTAAGGGAATTTTTATTTCTCAAGAGAGATATACAAGGGAAATTTTGAAAAAGTTCAAGATGGAGAATGCTAATAATGTTTCAACTCCATGTGTTATTGGGCTTAAGTTAAGCAAGAAAGGTGAAGGAAAGCTTGTGGATCCAACTATTTACCGAAGTTTGGTTGGAAATTTGATGTATTTAACTGCTGTAAGACCAGATTTAATGCTTGTTGTTAATATGATTAACAGGTTCATGGATCCGAAGCCTCACTCAGAACATTGGGAAACAGCTAAAAGAATTTTGAGATATGTGAAAGGCATAATTAATTATGGAATTTTTTTATGAAGCTGGTGTTCTAGTTAGTCTTACTGGATTCACAGACAGTGATTTTGGAGGCAACATTGATGATAGAAAAAGTACTTCAATCTATGTTTTTAATATTGGAAGCGGAGCTATTTCTTGGAGTGCAAAGAAATAACCAATCATTGCTCTTTCAACAACTGAAACTGAATATATAGTTGTTGCATATGTTGGATGTCATCTAGTTTGTTTAGCAGGAATTTTGAAGTATATCAAGCAAAAACAAGAAGTTGATCCAACTTTATCTTGCGATAACACTTCAATAATTTCAGTTACCAAAAAACCAGTTCTTCATGGAAAGGTAAAGCATATTTGATTCGATATCATTTCTTAAGGTAACTTGTGAATGATGGAATTATTAATATCAAGTATTGTAAATCTAAAGAGCAACTAGTTGACATTTTTACAAAACCTGTTTTTTGAGAAGTTTTCAAGAGGCAAATCGCTAAGCTCGGAGTGAAGAATAAATTTGGTTTACAGAAGGCCTTGTTAATTAAACCAAATTTATAAATATCTTCTAGATTGTTCAAGAATTATCTTAATTACTGTTAATACATGTATAGGTGATATCTAAGTACATGATACATGTGTGTAAATAAATGAATTTAAGCGTTAGGTTCATGTACATGTATTTGATAATTATTAATGTGGCTCTAGAAGTATCCTAGGAGTCTTATAAATAGCCTTGTACTTTGTTCATTTGAAGCAAGTGAAATCAAAGTGTTTTAGTGTTTTCTCGATGATATGAGCAATCAAGATGTTTAAATTTCCTGATGAACCTTCGGTAAAAAGACACTAATCCATGGAAACTTCTAACTTCGTACAAGGTCCTGGGTTTGGGCCACTCCAAGACCACATCTATCTTTGACCGATATGCCAAGAAAGGTTACAGAAGTAGTGAAGAAAAAATCTTTATATGATTGATGAACAACCGCTTCATCCGTAGTACTTCAAAAACAATACGGAGTTGCTCAAAGTATGATACCCATGTCAGGATATAAATGAGGATATCGTTGCAATAGGTAATCAAGATTATTAGTTGTTGAAGTATAACACAATTAAAAGTCATGTAGTATCTTAAAAGTTGAGAGAGGATATGAGAGGGTTTTATGTTTGTATGAGAGAGAGTTTTTACAGCTTTTATTCTATACACAAAGTTGTGTCGTGGTATTGCGGAACCTAAAGTTTTAGGGTATAAAATTTGAAAGGATTATTGTAAGCCATTTATATTGATATAGTGGACATTCGAATTTTATCCCTTGTTTTTTTTTCCTTTTAAAGATTTTACATGTTAAATCTTGTGTTGTTTTTATCTTTATATATTTGTTTGGTTTGCGTCGGATTAATTCAGAACAAATGGTGTGATGAAGTAAGTTGATTGGATCTAAGGTAGAGGAGAATTAATCACATTTGTATGACAAATAAATAGAATGAAGATTAATGAATGAATTGGACATGGTCGTCATGACGTTGATGAACAAGAGATTTTGCACTTATAAGGATCATTGTTTTAGTTGCTAAAAGAAGAAGACACAGAAGACGCGAAGGATGAAGCGGATGATGTGGATGATGGAAATGATGTGGTTAATAAGGATGCAATTGATATAGAGGATGCAAATAATGCGGAGGATGTGGATAATGCAGATCATGATGGTTGCAACTATGAAAACGGTGATAGTTAAGCTAAAGTATTTGGGGATTCGAGTTGAGGGACGAATTGTTAGAATACTTCTCGAATCCTATTACGAAAGAATTGCTATATATTATAAAAAGAAAGAAATCATATTTTTAATAGAAGTATAATTTTGTAAATGATTCTATTTGTAGTTGAAGTTTTATTTTAGAAGTGTCATGTTTTGAATAGGAAGATGAGAGTTGTGGATACTTAATAAATAAAAAAGTATTATGTTTAGTTGTTGAAGTGTAGCACAATTAAAATTCATGTAACATCCTATGAATTGAGAGAATGAACAAGTGGATTTTGTGTTGTGAGAGAGAGGTAGGTTTTTGTAACTTTTATGCCATGCTAAAAGTTGTGTCGTGATATTGTGAAATCTAAAGTTTTAAGGTATAAAAATTGAGTATTATTATAAGCTCATTATATTTATGAAACAACCTCCTGGGTCAAATCCCGAGTCCGGAACAAATCTTGGGTCAAATTCCAAGTCCGAATCGAATCAAATCCATCCAAATAAGGCCTCAAACCACTGGCCCAATAGTATCTTCTTGGGTCATCTAGCCCACCACAGGATCCCAAAAGGTCATGACTTGAAGGTACTATTGGTAGTAACTTTATTTCCTTATATGCAGACAAATTTTCCCCCCTATCTTTCGATGTGGGACTGGGGTGCTACAATTGATATAATGGAGATTCAATGTTTGACCCATAATTTTTTTAATTCCTTTAAAAAAAATCACGTTAAATCTTATGTTATTTTTATCTCTTTTTATTTATTTAATTATTTGGTTTGCATGGAATTAATTCCGAACAAATTTCTCAATCTTATTTATTTTTCAACCGCCATCACAAATTTAATAAGCTCCATTGAACTCCTTTCATTATCAAGTTTAGTTCATACTTATTTTCTTGCACCGCTATTTTAGTTATATGTCTAATTTAAACATCTATTTTATATAATATTCCATTTATTTCAAAAAATATAGGTTGAAAGTTGACATTTTCTAGTTAATTTTAAATATTTTCAAATTAAAAATTAGTGTGCTAAATTTAATTTCTAAAAACAATAAAACTTGTATCTAGTAGTATTAATATTTATATGATTTATAATTTTTATAACTGTATTGTTTAAAATTAAATTAATACATATTTCAAAATAAAATTTTGATTTGCTTACAAAATATATCAAAATGACTTTTTCAAGCTCGTATCAAATTAAATACATTACCTCATTTCTGTTCGTCTTTTTAAGGCCATGCTGTGATCATTACTTGTGACCTCTTTGGGGTCATTACTAGGACATGAGATAAAAAAACATTAATGACTCTTTAAAATCTACTAGACCACTAACCACCAAATGTGACATTGTTAGTTAAGTTAATTTAATATGGTTACCATCATATATAGAGAGAGAGAGAGTCCGGTTTTTATCCGGATTTTCGATTTTCTTAAAATACGGACTTTTTTTTATTTTTTTTAAAACAACTATTTTTTTTAATATTTTATGAAACTGAAATTTTTATATAATACAATGTTTTAAATGTGATTTGGATACGTATAACAAAACAGGTCTGTACAGTATGTACAGACTGTACATACATTTTTTGTTATAGGTATCCAAATCACGCTCAAAACATTGTATTATGAAAAATTTTCAGTTCCATAAAATATTAATTTTTTTAATTGTTTTAAAAAAAAGCAAACAAAAATAGGGTCCGAATTTGATCAGGTCCGGGAGTCCGAACCTGATCGGCTATGTGTGTGTATATATATATATATATAAATATATAGCTCAGTTTTTTCCAGCGAATTGGAGGGAACGAACCGCCTATATCGACGATTTTTTCCGTCGGCATAGCATAGAAAATAGGTTTTCTATGTTATAATGTGACGCCCCCAAAATAGGTCCATTCCATCCAACCCATTTTGAGTCGCCAAATACATGGTACAGAAACAACTACAATTTTTACAACCCATAAACTGTGAGTTTGAATACAAACATTGTCATCTAGACAATATACATACCCAACTATGTCCTCAATATAATTATTGATATATTATTTTACAAAAATGGTGAGGACTACTAAACAACTCTCTCAAGGACCATCAATTCATACCCCGACTCGTACTCACTATATTCTCGTCTCCTAAGAAGAAAAATGGAACAAAAAGGAAAAGGGTGAGCTCAACTAGCTCAGTAAAGAATATTATGACTAAGATAATATACAACAAATTATCGTTAGCCTTCAACAGGGAAAAAAATCTAATAGAATACAATAGACAACAAGTTTTAAATCAATATTCGCAGCGGAAAATATTAATTCATAGAAGAGTTACGTAGAGGATGAAATCTACTAATGTCTATGAATTTAACAGTCCATCAACAGTATTTTTATCCATGTAACATCAATCAATGCACATCTTGAATCATATATTCATCCTTGCACTACAGGCCAAGGATATTCATCTGTTGGTCATGTTCATCTAAACACATGTTCATCTTTGCACTACAGGCCAAAGATATTCATCAGAAATCATTCATCTTTGCACTACAGGCCAAAGATATTCAATAATAACATCCTTTAAGACTGAAGATGATAAAAAATATTTTTAAAGAAACGAATCCAGTGAAACAAAATGATAAGGATTAAGGATTAAGGATTCGTACTTTGTTTTATCCATGTCCAAAAATACTTCAAAAATAATCATAGTGGTGTAAAATTCAAGAATGATCAAAACATGGATACAATCAAAGCTAGTATCCATAATAGATATTTTGGACGAAAAGAAAAAAAATAATTTTTCTGTGAATAGTGCCGTATTCGTGAATAGTGCCGTATACGTGAATAGTACCGTATACGTGAATAGTAACTCCGGCACAAAAAGTTCCAAATTTGATAAAAACGTTCACCAATATTTCGGCATAATGATATTGAAGAAAATAATATCATTTAAGAAGAAAATAACATCCCTTACCTCAAAATAGCCGTACTTCTGACTGAATTTCGGTATAGTGCTGACAAAAACTTGCACCGTATAGCAATACTCAAAGTATACTCACAAGAATACGCTCGATAATATAGAGAGAGAAAGAGAGAAAACTTTGTTTCTGGTGTGATTTTCAATTCTAACTTAGCCCTCTATTTATAGGAAAATGTTAGAACGCCAAAGGAGACTAAAATAATAAATTAATATTATTTATTTTTAAAATTCATACGCATGCTTTTAAGACCAGCCACCAGCCATCTTTGAATAAATTTTCAGCAGCCCATGTGTTTGAAAAATCAAAAGTGGGACCCACCCATAATTTAATAAAAATTATTTTATTTTCCGAAACTTCAATAATTCGTAAAAAATAGCTCGTTTATCAGAAAAATTCGAAACTTGCGTCTTTCCATGGGAAATTCCATTCTCTACAACTTTGCAGAAGAAAATTTTTCCAAATTCCAAATAGAAATTGACCGAAATCCACAAACGGACGATTTTACAGTCTATACTCAATTTTCGGTCAAAAATTATGTCCACCGACACACAAAACATGTGTTAAACATTTAATGTCACAAAAATACTCTACCTCCTAATATACTCATATATATCTCACATTCATTGTAAAATATCATCGTTAATATATTATTAAAATAATATATTTAAATGAATTATTTTATCAGAAAAAGATAAAATATTAATTTTCAACAATTGTCACATTAAAAATTTTCTCCATCTATATCCACATAAAATAAATATTTTCTTTATCATAATAATCAATAATTAATTATTAAAAATAATATTACCGAATCACAGTACTGACAACCAGGCCGTTCCCAGGATAGAGGGGGCTTTCCAATAAGGATTTCTCCTTACTGGCGCGCAATTAGATGACCAAACCTCTCCTTGACAGAACTTTCTAGACATTGCCAATAATGTTATCTGATAATATTATTCAAATAATATGAATTATTGATCTGATAATGGAAAATACTGTGTAATGACAATTATTAAAACAATAATAATATAAATATCAACGCAACAATTATTGAATCAATAAAGTAATGAACAGTAACTCCTGTAGCAATTATTGAGTAGTGCCTTCTTACATAAGGATCAATAATTCAAAATACTGTGCAATACCGTGTGCTACTGTGCAACAACGCGTATTACTGTATTTTAACCACCGGTATTCCAACAGTGTAAACGGTAACAACTACGCCGTTATTTTTAAACAAATTATATTTGTCGTTTTCTTCCTCCAATCGCTTTCTGTTATGGGGCCCACACATGGCTGCGCCGTCGTACGAATATTCCCCGACAGTACGAATATTCCACGACCAAACGAATATTCCCCGACAACAATGAATATTTTATAACCACTTGCTTATTTTGAAATATTTGCGTATTTTACCCATAACTATCCACATTAATCAAATCAACCCTTACTATTCAAAATAATAATTAAAGAAAATTAAATTTCATTTATTAATTATTTGGGGTCTTACAACCTCCCCTCCTTATGAAATTTCGTCATCGAAATTGACATACGTACCTGGTGTTTCGAAAAGGTGAGGATACCTCGCTTTCATTTCCGTTTCCAACTCCCAGGTCATTTCCTCTATAGCATGATTCCTCCACAAAACTTTAACTTGTGATATTACCTTCGTGCGTAGGACATGCTCCTTCCTATCCAAGATCTTGGCAGGTACCTCCTCATACGTTAAATCTTCGGCTATCTCGTCCGGTTCTAACTCAATGACGTGGTTCGGGTCTTTCACATATTTACGAAGCACAGATATATGAAAAACATTATGAACACGAGACATACTTGGAGGTAACGCGAGTCTATAGGCTACATTACCTACTCGATCAAGAATTTGAAATGGACCAATAAATCGTGGATTAAGCTTTCCTCTCTTCCCGAATCTTGTAACTCCCTTCCATGGGGCAACACGCAACAATACATGATCCCCAACACTAAATTCTACGTCCTTTCGATGAAGATCCGCATAACTCTTTTGTCGATCTTGTGCCGTTTGTATACGTTGTCGAATCGTTTGGATCTTTTCCGTAGTCATACGTACTAACTCGGGTCCCAACAATGTTGCTTCACCCACCTCGTCCCAACATACTGGAGAGCGACACTTTCGTCCATACAATGCTTCAAATGGGGCCACACCAATGCTTGCCTGATAACTGTTGTTGTAGGAGAATTCCACCAATGGTAAATATTTATCCCAACTGCCCTTGAAGTCTAGGACACAGAGTTTTAATAAATCTTCAAGAGTTTGAATAGTCCTCTCTGATTGTCTGTCCATTTGAGGATGGTATGCCGAACTGAATCGTAACTCCGTACCCATAGCTTTTTGCAAGCTAACCCAAAATCTTGAAGTAAATCTTGGGTCACGATCCGAAACTATGGATACTGGCATGCCATGCAATCTTACAATCTCATTTACGTACATTTGAGCAAGACGTTCAAGGGAATAAGTCTCCCGTATCGGCAAGAAATGAGCAGACTTGGTTAATCTATCAACAATAACCCAAATAGCATTGATGCCTTGAGAAACCGTAGGAAGACCCGTAACGAAATCCATAGTAATGTGTTCCCACTTCCATTTCGGAATCTCAAGTGGTTGCAATGGACCCTTTTGCACTTGATGCTCCGCCTTTACACGTTGACAAGTTAAACACGTTGAAATAAACTTTGCAATCTCTCTCTTCATATTGTTCCACTAAAATGTATGTCGAAGATCACGATACATTTTGGTACTTCCAGGATGAATTGCAAACGGTGTATTGTATGCCTCCATCATGATCTTGTACTTCAAATCAGAATCGTTAGGAACACAAAGTCTGGAGTGGACTCGAAGTATTCCTTCTTCATCAATTCTAGCTTCTGGAATGGCACCTTCTTGTACTTTTGTCTTCATATGCATCAGCTCCGGATCGGTGGCTTGAACAACCTTAACTTTTTCTATTAAAGTTGGCTCTATGCGTATACTTGACATCATTGCACTCATTCCTGCATATGATCTTCTACTCAATGCGTCAGCTACCACGTTCGCTTTTCCAGAATGGTATTGAATAGTGTGGTCGTAATCTTTCAACAGCTCGAGTCAACTTCGTTGCCGCATGTTGAGTTCTTTTTGAGTGAAGAAATATTTGAGGCTTTTATGATCTGAATATATCTCCACTTTCTCCCCGTATAGATAGTGCCTCCAGATCTTTAGCGCGAAAACGACTGCTGCCAACTCTAGATCATGAGTAGGATAATTCCTCTCATACTCTTTAAGTTGTCGCGAGGCATAGGCTATGACTTTCCCACGTTGCATGAGAACACATCCTAACCCTTTGCCTGAAGCATCGCTGTAGATAACAAATCCATCCGAACCAGATGGTATTGTTAGAACAGGTGCCGAAATAAGTCTCCTCTTAAGCTCTTGGAAACTCTTCTCGCATTCCTCGTTCCATACGAATTTTGTATCCTTCCGAGTTAGCTGAGTTAATGGAGTAGCAATTCGAGAAAACCCTTCCACGAATCTCCGATAATAACCAGCTAAGCCCAAAAAGCTACGTACTTCAGTGACCGACTTCGGTTGCTCCCAACTTTGTATTGCTTCAATCTTCGTCGGGTCAACAGATAATCCATTTTTTGACACCACGTGCCCAAGGAATGTTACTTCCTCAAGCCAGAACTCGCATTTCTTCAACTTAGCATAAAACTTGTTTTCACGAAGCCTTTGGAGTACCAGCTTCAAATGGTGCTCATGATCTTCACGGACTTTTGGAATATATGAGGATGTCATCAATAAAGACAACAACGAATTGATCCAAATAATCCTTGAATACTCGGTTCATCATATCCATGAAAGAAGCAGGAGCATTAGTCAATCCAAAAGACATGACTAAGAATTCATAATTCCCATACCGAGTTCTGAAGGCAGTCTTTGGAATATCCTCAGTTCTAATTTTCAACTGATGATATCCAGAACGAAGATCGATTTTTGAAAAGAATTGTGCTCCTTGCAACTGGTCAAACAAGTCATCAATATGAGGTAGAGGATACCTATTCTTGATGGTGACATGGTTCAATTCCCGATAGTCAATACAAAGTCGCATACTCCCGTCTTTCTTCTTTACGAATAAAACAGGAGCACCCCAAGGAGATGTACTAGGACGAATGAAACCGATGTCCAATAACTCCTGTAGTTGGACTTTTAACTCCTGAAGTTCAATAGGAGCCATTCGATATGGGGTTTTAGAAATGGGCTTTGTACCAGGTTCAAGATCAATAAAGAATTCAACTTCACGTTCTGGGGGTAGACCGGGAAGTTCTTCAGCAAAATACGTCAGGAAAGTCAATAACAACAAGAAAATTATTCAATTTTGACGTGTCTTTATTCAAATCCATAACATGGGCTAAGAAAGCTTGAAATCCGTTTTTCAATAAACAATAGCTTTATGATTAGATATGACAGTGATTGATTTTAATGGTTTAGTTGCCTGAATTAGAACAACAGGTTGATTAGGAATATGAAAACTAACAACCTTACGAAAACAATCAATTTTGGCATGATGAGTAGTTAACCAATCAATCCCTAAAATCACATCAAAAGCAAGTATCTTTAAAGAGATCAGGTCAACAGGTAAGGTGATGGTGCCAACTTGAATGAAACAAGATTTATAAACAGTGGATGTGATGAAAGTTTCTCCTAACGGAGTTTCCACAGATAGGTCAAAGTCTAATTTCTCCGGAGTCAAGTTTAAACGTTGAGCGCAAGCAGGAGAGATAAATGAATGGGTAGCACCGGTATCAAGTAAGGTATAAACTTCGCAAGAATTTATAAATAGCTTACCCGTGATCACCTCGTTTGGGTTCCTCGCATGTTGACTAGTCACAACAAACGCTCTTCCAGGAACCATTGACTTTGGCTTTTCTGGGACAGTCTTTTGAGTCACCATCCCCGCTGAACTAGGTTTCGCTACCGTACAATCTCGAGCGATATGTCCTTCCTTTCCATAATTATAGCATACCTTGAACTGTTGTGGGCAGTTTGGACTGATATGTCCCTCTTTTCCGCACTTATAGCATATAACCGGTGATCTTTCTCCTCCCTTAGAACCAGATGCTGCCGGCACTGTCGTCTTCACATGGTCGTTGTTAAATCTCCTCTTTTTAAAATCTCCTCCTGACTCGCTTCTTCTATTTTCATGGCCATGATTACCACCAAAGTGGTTACCATTTTTGTCCGTCTTTTTCTTTCTCCACTGGTTATCGTTATTTTGTTGACTGCTATCTCCGGTATGATCCTGATTGTGGTACCTCGGTTGACCGTACTCGTTATCTCGCTCCAACAATTGAGCCCTGCTAACAACATCTGAATAGAGAGAAAATTTATGAGAGATGAGATATTGTCGTATGCCGGGTTTCAAACCTCTCAGAAACATCCGCGTCATACGTTCCTCATTCTCCACCAAATGAGGTACAAACCTGGATAACTCTGCAAACTTTGCCTCGTACTGAGATACCGTCATGTTATTTTATTCTAATCTGATGAACTCCACTTCCTTCATATGACGAACACTTTCAGGAAAGTATTTGTCATTAAATAGTTTTTGAAACGTCTCCCAAGACATGCTGAGTGCGGCTGGATGGGTACGCTTCACAGACTCCCACCAGTAGTCTGCCTCGCCACGGAACATAAAGGTGGCGAATGGAACCTTCTGTTCCTCCGTGAATCCCAAGACATCGAATATCTTGGTAATTTGCTTGACCCATGTCTCCGCCATGATCGGATCTGGCTTTCCCTTAAATTCTGGTGGTCCCAACTCTTTGAACTGCTTGGCTGTGACAACCCGTGAATTGTTATCATTTCCTCCTGTATTTTGAACACGAGTCTCCCTCGTCTGATTTTGCATGAACTGCAAAAAGCTTCTAAACATTGTGTCGTTCATCGTCTGATCAGTGGTGTTGTTCACAGGAGGAACATTGCCAGCCTGTTGCACGTTTTCCTCGTTGGTGAGTACAGGCGTCTCCACGGTCTCATTTCCACTGTTAATATTCTCAGTCGACATTCTCAGATACTATCATAAAACAAGGGTTAATTAAGGGAATCAATATATCACATAATATCCCTATATACTGACCAACTAGCAAATAAGCTTAGGTAGGACACACTAGCGAAGGATTTACTCGTCTCTCCCCTCCTAGTTCTATTCCCCGATCTCCGCCAGAGATCATATCCCTAAGCTCTGATACCAACTGTGACGCCCCCAAAATAGGTCCATTCCATCCAACCCATTTTGAGTCGCCAAATACATGGTACAGATACAACTACAACTTTTACAACCCATAAACTGTGAGTTTGAATACAAACATTGTCATCTAGACAATATACATACCCAACTATGTCCTCAATATAATTATTGATATATTATTTTACAAAAAATGGTGAGGACTACTAAACAACTCTCTCAAGGACCATCAATTCATACCCCGACTCGTACTCGCTATATTCTCGTCTCCTGAGAAGAAAAATGGAACAAAAAGGAAAAGGGTGAGCTCAACTAGCTCAGTAAAGAATATTATAACTAAGATAATATACAACAAATTATCGTTAGCCTTCAACAGGGAAAAAAATCTAATAGAATACAATAGACAACAAGTTTTAAATCAATATTCGCAGCGGAAAATATTAATTCATAGAAGAGTTACGTAGAGGATGAAATCTACTAATGTCTATGAATTTAACAGTCCATCAATAGTATTTTTATCCATGTAACATCAATCAATGCACATCTTGAATCATATATTCATCCTTGCACTACAGGCCAAGGATATTCATCTGTTGGTCATGTTCATCTAAACACATGTTCATCTTTGCACTACGGGCCAAAGATATTCATCAGAAATCATTCATCTTTGCACTACAGGCCAAAGATATTCAATAATAACATCCTTTAAGACTGCAGATGATAAAAAATATTTTTAAAGAAACGAATCCAGTGAAACAAAATGACAAGGATTAATGATTAAGGATTCGTACTTTGTTTTATCCATGTCCAAAAATACCTCAAAAATAATCATAGTGGTGTAAAATTCAAGAATGATCAAAACATGGATACAATCAAAGCTAGTATCCACAATAGATATTTTGGACGAAAAGAAAAAAAATAATTTTTCTGTGAATAGTGCCGTATTCGTGAATAGTGCCGTATACGTGAATAGTACCGTATACGTGAATAGTAACTCCGGCACAAAAAGTTCCAAATTTGATAAAAACGTTCACCAATATTTCGGCATAATGATATTGAAGAAAATAATATCATTTAAGAAGAAAATAACATCCCTTACCTCAAAATAGTCGTACTTCTGACTGAATTTCGGTATAGTGCTGACAGAAACTCGCACCGTATAGCAACACTCAAAGTATACTCACAAGAATACGCTCGATAATATAGAGAGAGAAAGAGAGAAAACTTTGTTTCTGGTGTGATTTTCAATTCTAACTTAACCCTCTATGTATAGGAAAATGTTAGAACGCCAAAGGAGACTAAAATAATAAATTAATATTATATATTTTTAAAATTCATGCGCATGCTTTTAAGACCAGCCACCAGCCATCTTTGAATAAATTTTCAGCAGCCCATGTGTTTGAAAAATCAAAAGTGGGACCCACCCATAATTTAATAAAAATTATTTTATTTTCCGAAACTTCAATAACTCGTAAAAAATAGCTCGTTTATCAGAAAAATTCGAAACTCGCGAATTTCCATGGGAAATTCCATTCTCTACAACTTTGCAGAAGAAAAGTTTTCCAAATTCCAAATAGAAATTGACCGAAATCCATAAACGGGCGATTTTACAGTCTATACTCAATTTTCGGTCAAAAATTATGTCCACCGACACACAAAACATGTGTTAAACATTTAATGTCACAAAAATACTCTACCTCCTAATATACTCATATATATCCCACATTCATTGTAAAATATCATCGTTAATATATTATTAAAATAATATATTTAAATGAATTATTTTATCAGAAAAAGATAAAATATTAATTTTCAACAATTGTCACATTAAAAATTTTCTCCATCTATATTCACATAAAATAAATATTTTCTTTATCATAATAATCAATAATTAATTATTAAAAATAATATTACCGAATCACAGTACTGACAACCAGGCCGTTCCCAGGATAGAGGGGGCTTTCCAATAAGGATTTCTCCTTACTAGCGCGCAATTAGATGACCAAACCTCTCCTTGACAGAACTTTCTAGACATTGCCAATAATGTTATCTGATAATATTATTCAAATAATATGAATTATTGATCTGATAATGGAAAATACTGTGTAATGACAATTATTAAAATAATAATAATATAAATATCAACGCAGCAATTATTGAATCAATAAAGTAATGAACAGTAACTCCTGTAGCAATTATTGAGTAGTGCCTTCTTACATAAGGATCAATAATTCAAAATACTGTGCAATACCGTGTGCTACTGTGCAATAACGCTTATTACTGTATTTTAACCACCGGTATTCCAACAGTGTAAACGGTAACAACTACGCCATTATTTTTAAACAACTTATATTTGTCGTTTTCTTCCTCCAATCGCTTTCTGTTATGGGGCCCACACATGGCTGCGCCGTCGTACGAATATTCCCCGACAGTACGAATATTCCACGACCAAACGAATATTCCCCGACAACAATGAATATTTTATAACCACTTGCTTATTTTGAAATATTTGCGTATTTTACCCATAACTATCCACATTAATCAAATAAACCCTTACTATTCAAAATAATAATTAAAGGAAATTAAATTTCAATTATTAATTATTTGGAGTCTTACATATAACGACAGAAAAAATCGTCGATATAATCGGTTCATTCTTAGTTCGCCCCTTCCAGTTCACTGGAGAAGCAGACTATATATATATATATATATATATATATATATATATATATATATATATATATATAGCAAGGATCAAGAGCATACTCCTTATTTAACTCACCCGAGCTCACCCCCCTTTAGCGACGGACCCGACGATGGTTCGATCATACAACCGTCGTCTATATTTTTAGCGACGAACAATATATAGCGTCGCTAAAAGTATAAACGATGGTTGTATGACCGAACCGTCGCCGATTCCGTCACTAAAGGGGGGTGAGCTCGGTTGAATTGGATAAGGGGTGAGCTTAAGATCCGGACCCGTGCATACCCCTTATCTTACCCACCCGTGCTCACCCCCTTTCGGACCCGACGACGGTTTCGGTCATACAACCGTCGTCTATACTTTTAGCGATGGACAACATATAGCGTCGCTAAAAGTAAAGACGACGGTTATATGACGGCACCGTCGCCGAGTCTGTCGCTAAAGGGGGGTGAGCACGGGTGAGTAAGATAAGGGATATGCACTTGATCCGAACTGTATATATATATATATATATATAAAAAAAAAACTGATCAGTTTTGGACTCCCGGACCTCATCAAAATCCGGACCTCAATTTTTTTTTTTTGTAGAACAACTAAAAAAATTATGGAACTAAAATTTTTCCATAATACAGTATTTTGGGTGTGTTTTTAATACCTACACCAACCAATGTATGTACAGTCTGCCCAGACTGTACAGAAATATTTTCGTATAGGCATCCAAATTACGCCAAAAACATTGTATTATGTAAAAATTTTAGTTCCATAAATTTTTATTTTTTTTAGTTGTTTCAAAAAAAAGTAAAAAAAAAGGTCTGGATTTTAATAGAGTTCGGGATCCCGGACTGGATCCGGACTCTCTCTCTCTCTCTATATATATATATATATATAGGATTCCATCCACAACAATCGGTTGTTGGGGAGCAACCTATTTTGGCCAGCCGCTACTACCTGTACCGGCTTATAAAAAAAATTGTCTAAGGCCGGTACAGGTAGTAGCGGCTAGCCAAAATGGGTTGCTCCCTAACAACCGGTTGCTGTGGATGGAATCCCTATATATATCAGAAAGCTTCAAGAGCATAATTCTTAAATAGCATAATGCCTTAAATAGCATAATTTTATCAAAACGACGTAGTTTTGGAGGGACGCGGTGGCATTTTTGTAAATACCATGTCACCGCGTATTTACAAAAATGCACCGCGTCCCTCCAAAACTACGTCGTTTTGATAAAATTATGCTATTTAAGGCATTATGCTATTTAAGAATTATGCTCTTGAAACTTTTCGATATATATATATATATATATAGGATCTCCATCCACAACAACCGGTTGTTGGGGAGCAACCCCTTTTATCCAGCCAGTACAAGCTGTACCGGCTTATAAAAAAAAATCTAAGGCCGGTACAGCTTGTACCGGCTGGATAAAAGGGTTGCTCCCCAACAACCGGTTGCTGTGGATGGAGATCCATATATATATATATATATATATATATATATATATATATATATATATATATATATATATATGGATCTCCATCCACAGCAACCGGTTGTTGGGGAGCAACCCATTTTGGCCAGCCACTAATGTTAGCTTAATTATTAGCTTCATCCACTAATGTTACTTAATTATGTTGTTAGTTGTCTGAATCATTGGCCAACCATTGCGTGGAGTATTTGGCTTAATAAAAATGACTTTATCGATCCTTAATCCTAATCACATATCTAATCAAACTTTTGCATAATAGACCTTCTAAAAATATCAGTACATGCCCTAGTAAAATATATTTATTTACTGGTGCTAACCAAACAAATTATAAAGTCACAGTAATTAAATGACCTAGCAAAGATAGACATACCTTTCAACTCATGAATTAAGGAATTGGTAACAAAAGAGTCACAGAAGGCTGATTGGTGTAAATGATACTGTACTACGAAAGCAAAAGACAAGTAGAAAAGTATTAAAAAAAAAAGCATTTGCTGCAAAAGTAGCAATTACTCATGAAGGTGTTATTTACCAGAAGAGGTAGATAATATTAATTATATATATTAAATCATATTAATTGATTGGTCTAATTAAATGTGACATGCATAATATAGAGGGTTTCTCATGGAGCCAGCAGCGCATGCATAATATAGAGGCTTTCTCATCGAGTCAGCATCTAGGGAGTGATATTTTATTCAGCTAAATTTTAATTCTATTGCGTTCATATGGACTCAAAACAAACTACACATCGTTATTGTTTTTCTATATGTTTAAATATCTTTTTTAATCCATCTATGTTAAAGAATAGAAATAATTATTACATATTAATTCCCTAAGGAGAAAATATATAATCTAATGGTTGATGATGTATTTTTTCTCACTCTATATATTATATCTGATATAGTCATTCTAGTATAGATCTCAAATCACAATGCAATAACTGACCAAAATAAAACAATGGTTAAATCCATTTTTTTTCACTTTACTCTCTCTCGATTTATAAATAAATGACTGAATTAAAATTTTTTACAATCGACTCATTTAACTACAAATTATTTTCGAATCGTTACAAAATCCGTTCAATGAGTTGACTTTTAATAGAACATCCAAGTCACTTTTAAATGAACATCCAAGTAAGATACTTCATGTGCCCAGCTATTGCCACGTTATAAAGTAAATGGGTTTAACTATTTTTTGTCGACTTTTTTTTTTTTGCAAATTGTCATAATACCGTCAATATTAATAATGAAAATTTTGTAGTGTTTTTTTCTTTGATAAATTTGTCTTTTATTGTTTTATGATATATTACATATATTATTAAAATAAGAGAAATTTGGGTAAATTTTGAATTTGAGTAATGTCTTTAACATAATTCATAAGTATTTTCCTAATAAGCACAAATTAAAAATTAAAATTCATAAAAAAATTCAAACTTCAAAAATATAACTAAAATTTTGAAAATTAATTATTTTTTTTGAACATTAATATAATTATTATTTATATTATGAAATCTAGGCTTACTTCAAACATCAATTATTAATTTTATCCCAAACCATTAGATACGAAGAGAGAAAGATAACCCAAAATTCTTTCGCATCTAAGGGAACCAAAATTCGTTTAAATCAAGAATCAAAACTCAAAATTTGTATAGATCAAACCAAACCCTAAATTCATTCCCATCAAATCGAAACCCAAAATATGTTCAAATCAAACAATAAGAAACAAATAACATTTTTTTTTATTAGGAATCTGTAATTAGCAGTGAAGCTATTTCAATGGTGATGGGGGTATAAATGGCAACAAATGAACAAATTAATGGGGTTCGTAAAGAGGGAAAGAGAGACCAGTTGAAATCAAAGTGGAAATTTTTCGGTGCTCTATTCTTCTTCATCCTATAGCAAGAAATCGATCTGACTCTGTAGCGGTGGCGCCAAAATCGATCTGTCTCTGGCCCCACCGCCGATGAGGCAATCAGTTACCGGTTACCTGGCAATTGCAATTGTATTTGCTTTCATTTCGTTGTTCTTGTCATTCGTTTCCCTACTTTGGTAGTAAAAGAGGCATTTAGAGATTTATATAGATATATATAACTATATATGTTACATAACTAGATTTGGGGGTTTTGATCAATGGGAATGATGAGAGTTTATGAGAGTGAGAATGAGATTGAAGATGCCTGATTTGTTCTTCTTCTTTTTGGATATTGTTTCCTCAGCTTAATTTCTTCTCTTTGAGGCTCAATATTTTCTCTATTTTCTCCAGAATTTGGAGATGAGGAACCAAATGTTCCTAAATTTGGGTTTCTTGATAATATTTAGGATTTTCAAGAAAAAAAAATTAAGTTTTCCATTCTACTATCTGCTGAGTTTTCTACTATACCATCTACTGAGCCACTCTACTATCTGTTGAGTTTCCACTCTACTACCTGCTGAGTTTCCACTCTACTATCTGTTGAGCCACTCTACAATCTGCTAAGTTTCCACTCTACTATCTGTTGAGCCACTTTACTATCTACAGAGTTCACTCTACGATTTTCACTCTACAACGTACCCAACTGTAGCAGAATTGAGTTTGTCGCGTACTTTGATGATTTGTTGGAATTTCTTGGTTAAGCTTTTGGCTCTACCATCTGGCTCTACTTCAAGACCACATACCAATATATTTTAATGAGGGTTTAGTTTCCTTATTCATATCAGTTAGGTCACTTTAACTGAGGCTCAAATTAGACAATTTAGCACTTTTTCTCCAAAATTGATTTAGACACTTTTTAATTTCTTTCAGTTTTGACTACTTGAACAGTCTAGGCATGTGTATTTTAGTTGCCTAAGGTTACTTTTATCATCATCTCACTTTGTTTAGTCATCTAGCCAACTTTGACCTATCAAAGCTCAGTTTGAGTTTATAAGATATACAAGAACTTAGTCTTATTGTTAGTTTTTGTCTTAGCCATGTTTGGGAATCATTTATAGCATATATTAGTAACTTTATATAAACTCATTACAGTCTTACAAATTCAGGTACTAAAAATTACCTAAAACAAATCACTTTTGGCCTAAAACATGATTTTTAACAAGTCCAATGCTCAAAATAGTTTAGACTTGGTGTCTTTAGCTTGTGTAGCTTACTTATGCCATGTTATAGCCATTGAAACTTGCCTAAAAGGTTCAGGTCTGGCTTCTCTTTATTTAAGTGTTAGATGACACTTTAAAGCTTACTTTTCATGGACTTTTGTGACGGCCCCAAAATAAATATACACCACCCATTCTGAGTCGCCAAATACATGGTACATAAACAAATACAACTACATTAATACAATTGTCGCACAAAATACGATAACACATAAACTGTGAGTTTAAATACAAATATTGTCTTCTAGACAATATACACACTCAAATAAGTCCTCATAATAATTATTGATGCACTATTTTACAAAATAGTGAGGACTGCTAAAATAACTATCTTGAAACATCACTCTATAACCCAACTGGTTCCCGCTATATTCTCACTTTCTGAGAAGAAAAATGGAACAAAAAGGAAAAGAGTGAGCTCTACTAGCCCAGTAAAGAATATTATGACTAAGATAAAGTAGAACAAATTATCGTTAGCTTTCAATAAATCAGATAAAATATAATGGATAATAAGGTTTAAATCAATATTCGCAGCGGAAATAATAATTCATTAGAAGAGTTAAGTAGAGAATAAAATCTACTATCTTTTATGATTTAAAAGTCATCATCAATATTTTGTCCCTGTAACATCAATCAATATACATCTTGAATCAAATATTCATCTTTGCACTATGGGCCAAAGATATTCATCAGTTGGTCATGTTCATCTCAACACTTGTCCATCTTTGCACTACGGGCCAAAGATATTCATCAGGTAATCATTCATCTTTGCATTACATGCCAAAGATATTCATCAAGTAATCATTCATCTTCGCACTCCAGGCCAAAGATATTCAGTTATATCACCATTTAGGACTGAGGATGATGAAAAATATTTTAAAGAAATGAATCCAGTGAGACAAAAGAACAAAGATTAGGGATTTGTTCTTTGGTTTATCCAAGTTCAAAAAACACTCCATAATAAACCATAGTGGAGTAAAATTCAAGAATGAAGATCAAAACATGAATACAATCAAAGATAGTAACCATAATAGATAACTTGGATAAATAAAAGAAAATTTAATTTTTCTGTGAATAGTGTCGTATTCGTGAATAGTGCCGTATACATGAATAGTATCGTATACGTGAATAGTAACCTCGACATGAAAAGGTAAAAATTTCACAAGAAAGTTTAGACCAATATTCCAGTGAACTGACATTAAATGAAGCGCAAAACTCAAAGAATTTCTGATCATTTCAGGAATTATAAAAGCAATACTTACCATAATAAGTTTAGAGTTAGGAATTTGAAATGAACAATATACGAAACTACAAATGGATTTTCAACTGTCATGCAGTAGACAGGTTATTCCCACAGAATAATAAAGAAAGAAATACCAAAAGGATTTCACCATGCATATTTTGCTTCCAAATTTTATGAATAAAGATTTAAATTTCTCGAAATATTTTTTTTGAATATTATGGTGTGGATTTGATATAATCTTATACTTGTGGGTAATATTTATAAATTTTATAAAGTACACAAGTTGTTATATAATATTCGACTGGTCGGGGAATATTCATTTTAAATTCGTACGACGGCACAATCATTGGTGGACCCCACAACGGAATTATTGTCAGATTGAAAAAACGACAAAAATATTTTTATGAAAATAACGGCGGAAGTTTTACCGTTAACTGTTGAAACACCCGGTGTTAAAAGTACAGTAATACGCGTGGTTGCATAGTAGCACACTGTATTGATTATTGATATTTACGTGAGAAGTTACTCAGTTTTATTCAATTATTGCTACAATAATTGTTGCATAGTATCTCACGTTATTTGATTCAATTATTGTCGATATTTTATATATTATTAAATCAATAATTGAGATAACAAAGTTATTAATATTATTATTTGCAATATTAACGATGTCTAGAAGTTCTGTCAAGGAGAGGTTTGGTTACCTAATTGTGCACCAATAGGGAGAAATTCTTATTGGAAAGCCCCATCTTTCCTGGGAACGACCTGGTCGATTAATAGTGTGAATTATAATAATGATGATGAGTTTTGTTTTATTATTATTATAAATGTAATAAAACAAAAAAAAAATTATATAAAACAGAATACTTTTTATAAAGTTTTATTTTATTTGATTATAAATAGAATATAATATATTTTATTATGCATAGTGTTTGCATAGTGCCTACATAGTGTTTGCATAGTAAAATCTTTTTATATAAAATAGAACACTTTTATAAAGTTATTTATTTTCTTAGATTATAAATAGAATATATTATATTTTATTATGCATAGTGTTTGCATAGTAAAATATTTTTATATAAAATAGAATACTTTTATAAAGTTATTTGTTTTATTAGATTTTAAATAATATATATATATATATATATATATATTTTATAAATAGAATATATTATATTTTATTGCATAGTATCCTTTCTATTCTCCTATAAATAGGATGCTTAGTTAGAATTGAAAACACACCACAAATTCAGAGAATTCTTCTTCTATAATCTTGAGCGTGTTTCTTCAGAGTTTTAAGAAGTTTTGAGCGTAGAAAACATTATAAGTTTTCTTCAAGAATATCCTCGCCCTACCAGTCAGAATATTCTTCTTTCTAAGGTAAGGGGTATTATTCTTTTATATTCATTGTCGACGTCGGGATTTTTGAGTGTCCCTTTTCGTTACTTGTTCTTTGGTGTTCTCATGTTAATGTGAGATTTGTTTGAAAAAATAAGTGAAAAAGGTCCGACATGTATAATGTCAATGATTTGACTTTAAGAGTCGCCAGTTGGTGTATTTAACTGGTTGCACCAACGCAACCGAAAAGGTTTGCACATTGACCCAGTGATTTGACACTGCTAGACGGGTCTATGAAACCGAGATTCATTTTGGGTCCGGGGGCTTGATTATGCGGAGGGAAGGTGTTAGACACCCCCCGACATCCGTGTTACCACGGTGACCGCCACTTTCCAAAGAAACTATTATATGAATGTGTATGTGTGTGTGTGTGGATTACTGTGCAATTATTTGGAAGTAGTGTTGTACCTTGTTCGCACCTATATAATAGGGTTTGAATTTATAGAAAATTCAATTTTAAACAAGATATAGCAATGAGGTTTTGTAAAAGATGTTTTTTCAAACCCTGTGCTCAATAGTAATTGAGGCCTTTGATACTTTCATTTTATTATTAAATATTTGGCTTGTTTGCTTTTATTTTCGAGATGCGAAGCATTCTCGAGAAAATAATATACAGCAGTGCCGAACTACTCATGGGCATGACAACCATCCAAGGAAATTCGGACATTATAAAATAATGTACAAGCTGCTTACAACTGAAAAATGTCCATCATGGGAACCAAATCTAGTTTCAGTAGACTGAATCTGTGATCACTTGATTCCTAGGCTCACATGATACTGCAATTTGTATGGAAAGCAGTAAGCAGTTATATATATATAAAGCTGTAAATATATATATAGAGACATGATCAACCACCACGAAGCAACTCCATGGGGGATCAAAAATTTAAATATATAAAAGCGGTATATATATATATATAGGCCGGATCCTGTCCGGACTCCCGGACAGGTTTAAAATCCGGACTTCTTTTTTTTTGGCTTTTTTTTTTGAAACAACTAAAAAAAAAATTTATGGAATTGAAATTTTTACATAATACAGTGTTTTGGGCGTGATTTGGATGCCTATAACAAAATATGTCTGTACAGTCTGGACAGACTGTACATACATTGGTTGGTGTAGGTATTAAAAACACACCCAAAACACTGTATTATGTAAAAATTTCAGTTCCATAAATTTTTTTTTTATTTGTTCTACAAAAAAAAGCAAAAAAAAAAAAAAGGTCCGGATTTTCTCCCGTCCGGGAGGTCCGGACCTGATCCTGTTTATATATATATATATATATATATATGGACATGATCAACCACCACGAAGTAAACTCCAGGTGGGACGAAATGTAAATAAAGCTGTAAAAGAGATCAATTGCCACGAAGTAAACTCTAGGCAGGACGAAATTTAAATAAAGTTGTAAAAGTGATCAAATACCACGAAGTAAACTCCAGGCCTGACAGAAATGTAAATATATATATATATATATAAAAGCAGTAAACACATTGGATGTGAATCCAGGCTCATCGGATATGTCCGACAACAATTATATATATATATATATATATATATATATATATATATATACTTATATATATAATTGTTGTCAGACATATCTGATGAGCCTAGATTTTATATGTCTGACAACAATTATATATATAAGTATATATATATATATATATATACAAAAGCAGATAAACGCTCCAGACTGAAGTCTAGGCTCAATCGAGGCATAACTCGATAATTTTAGTCCATATATGAAATATATACATATATAAGTATATATATACAGATAGAAATGAAAACCACGGACCGAAGTCCGGGCAAACGCACACAACACGATTCTCAATGCGTATAACAGTGTGTGCTAATATGAGAAGAAGGCTTTATATAATGTAAGAAGGCTTACAGTGGGCTGCCAATGTAGACTTCTATGACTTTAAATGGATAAACACTCGGCTCCCGCTGGATAAAAGATAGCTATATGTGAGCTAACAAGTGTTTAAAGATGAGAAAACCCTCAAAAGATGTGTATACAGAGTAAAATCGACAGGGCTTCCTCACCTTTTCATCTCCTTCTCCTCTTTAAATGGCTGACCCCAAGGCTCATATTTATATATTGATGGCCGTAGGTACACCTGCGGCAGCCGCGGTTGTTCCTGTGGCTGGTCATAGTACATCTGAGCCTCGCAGGTCCCGTCATCTCGAAGTACGTGTACTCATGCACTGTAATGTCCGCTCGAACTTGCAGAACTTCAATCCGAGCATCCGAACGAGGTATATCTGACCTTCTTCGGACCGCTTGTGTTGAGAGTTATGCAATGACATGGATTAGAGGTAGTACGAAGTCAGGAAGAGGGGTCTATGCCCATGGTCTTCAAGCTTCAAATTCTATCCAAAGTACTGCCACGCGTAACAGTCACTCGGGATTGTAACACCTCGGTTCTTGTGGGACATTATTGGATGTATATATGTATGAAGTATTGAGATGACGCGCAGGTGTTGAAGAGATAAGATGACGTTTGACTCCTCGTCGGGGTTATCGCCGGTTTGAGTTGAAATTAGATGTTGCTCAGGGTTACATATGAGATTGGACTACTTGTTGGTATGCTGCGATATCATTTTGTGAGAAAAAACGTTGAGGCGGTAAGATGGCATTTTGACTCCTCACCGGGGTTATCGCCAGTTTAAGCGGAAAGCAGACGTTGCTCAAGGTTACATCTGAGATTGGAATTCTTGTTTGTATGCCTCACTGTCATCTGTGGGTGTGCCTGTCTGCCCATTGTTAGCTCCGGGTCTGAGGTATAAGTGCCTCGGCAGGAGGTATGAGCTTAAAGCTGATCGCATGTGTTTGAAACAAACAATTTTGGAGTTATCGTTGGAACTGCAAAAGCACCCCTTAGGGCTATCACCAAGGATGGAGTCGTTATTCCTAGTGTTGTTTCTGGGACTGAAACTGAGCGTCGCGGTGTTATCGTCGAGACAGAACTGTCCTCTCCGGTGTTGTTGTCGGTCTTTTGATCTGCATACCTCGGGGTTATCTCCGAGATTGGAAATGACACTCCTGGTGTGTGTTTTGGGGTTTGGAATAACATTCCCAGTTTGTGTTTTGGGTTGGAACTGATGTTCCCGATTTGCGTTCTGGGTTGGAACTGAACTTCTGGTAGTATCCGGAATGGATGTCAGCTGTCTTCCAGGGTTATCTTTGAAAGACGAATATGCCTTCCTATAATGTCAGTAACAAGCGTGCAGAAAATTTTGAGTGTCTACAGATGTCCCTCTATATCATATTCATGCAATGCAAGGCATGGATAGGATAAAGAATCCTAGACACTTGAAATGCAAGCAACATAAACATGATGCTATATGCAGCAACATGGTGCAAATGTATGATACATGATTATCTGGTAATCCTGTTGGGATGACAATCAGTGATGGCTTGGACATGCGATCCAAGTCTCTAAGGATGTTGACGTTGGGGCTATCACCAAAGTCTTGAATCCTAGACACTGGCTTATATTCCATAGAGGTACCTCTTATATGTAAGAGATATGTGGGGATAAAGATTTTTCGATTTGAGGATGTGTATAACATATTTCCTCATTTTGTCGGAGTTACTGCCAACAGTTTGTCATCGTCCGGGTTGCCTGACCTTCGTTGATGTGTGTATCACAAGATAGATCCCTTCTGGGTGCATTGTCAAGGTTGCTTGACCTTTATTGATGTATGTGTCAATGGTAGCATTGCGTTGTAACCCCCGCCAGGGATACATAGATGAGTTGCTTCGATGGGTTTACTTACCATCGGCTGACACGCCGTCAAAGTTTCTTGACCTTCATTGATGTGTGTATCAATGGTTGCATTGCATTTTAACCCCCATCGAGGATACGTAGATGAGTTTCTTCAATGGGTTTACTTGCCATCGGCTGACATGACGTCAAGGTTGCTTGACCTTCATTGATGTGTATATCAATGGTTGCATTGCATTGTAACCCCCGCCGGGGATACGTGGATGTTTGAAAGATGTGTTTTGTGACCCCCGCCGAGGATACTTAAATGCTTGAAAGATGTGCTTTGTGACCCCCGCCTGGGATATTTCATCAGTTGATAACTTTGGCGTTGTAACCCCCACCGGGGAGGTTTGGTATTTTGTGGTTTTGCGTTGTAACCCCCGCTGGGGAAGTTTAGGGTTGTGACCCTGTAAATGACGGCATCAGATCTTTGCGGGGTATTACCAGGCATGATCTGTGAAAGCTGAGCTCATTGGTATAGTATACCCTGCATTCAGGCGAATACCATTGAGACGACGAGAGTTTAACTTTGACCGATAAGAAACTAGGATTTCAGGCTATTCCGCTCAATTGCGTAGCATTTTTATTCTTGATTTGGCCTTTTCAGCTTGTGAGACCTCCTTTGCAACTCTAAATGGAGTGAGACGGAGGTGTGGGACCCATGTAGAAGTGTCGCAAGTACACCTGCAGGAGCTGCAGGTGAGCCTGCAGTCAACCGTGCCTATGTATAGGCCAATAGTTGCTTTCATAAGTCATTTTCAAGTTGTGCAGCGAAGGAAATCTGAGAGCTTTTCTTTAGATCTATTGAGTTCGGGAAACTTTCTGCATATTCTGCCACCGTACAAGCATTCTTCATTGTCCTGGTAACATATGCATGTATTTTTTTCCAGTTTCTATTCGTTGGAAAATGACTTATCATATGAAATGCATTTAGAAACATAGTAGTGAATATGCATGCTGATATAACTTGATAAAAAATATTCAACATAACAAATGTTAGTATTAAACCATGCTGCACATAATGATGTGAAAATATTTGACTTTTGAAACAGTCAAATTGGCACCTTTTACTGTCATTTCTTATCCTATCTGAGGACAAATGAGTAAAGGTAGAAAAAAAAATTTGGTAATTAGATTACACTTATGGATTTTTTACTGTGATGTGATTATAATGCATTTAGGATGTATATAACTGTATATAGGTGTGCTACTGAATGGCCACCTAGTCATGCCTATGTGCATGTGGATAGTCCCATTTACAAAGGGGGCTATGGCGAAATTTTCCCAAAATGTAGGTATTGGGTAGTCATGCATTTTTAACTCTACTGTAGATGTATATTAAAACAATGCATTTTGAAAAGATCTAGATAAGAATTTACCACACCCTTTCTGAAGTGATTTGGAGACTTGTTGTCCAAATATTATGGATCCGGATCAGCCTAGTATTTCCCGCAGGACCACTTCTGGTGTACGGAGGAGAGCTTCTGAAGAGCCTCAATGTCGTTCTGTCAGACAGCCTCGTCGTTTAGTGGAGGCGGTAATACGTCCTATTTGGGTTGAAGTGCCAAATGTTGAGGACGAGGAGGAGGATGTACCGATCGAGGTTCCTGCTCCTGATGTACGTGTTCCCTGTAGGGAATTGTCAGGTATTCAAGTGACGAACCCAGATCTTCTGGGTGACTTGAGTAGGCATCCTTCAGCATACCTGCACGCAAACGAGGTATGAAGTTAGATCTTTAATCTTCTTTATTTACTATTGATGATGAGTCAAGGATTCTGATGTTTATCTGCATTTGATGTAGGTTCCCTACTTCACACAGCCTCAAGGGAACTGATTTAACATCCACTCTATGTATCAGGCTTTGCATGATGACTACAGAGCGATCTTCCATGGCTGGGGATTTGGGATGTTCTTCTCCATTCTACCCTGTCGCTGTCCCTGGGGTTACCTCAGGGCATTGTTTGAGCGGTGGTTTCACCAGACTCAGTCACTCCATTTGCTGGACTGTGAGGTGATGATGACGCCGATGGATTGGCGGTTTATCACAGGTATGGAGTTTGGAGTGGATCCAGTGCCTTACACAGTGGATATCACCTCTACTGCCGTCAGATCCTTGTTGGGAGTTCCGGCGGAGGCGCTTAAGGGCAGGACTGTTCATACGGGTCCTTTGAGCGTAGATGCTATAAGCGGGCTATGGAGTGAGCTCATACCCGATGATGTGAGAGTCAGGGATCACATTCTTCGGCGATTGTTCCTGATGATCATTAGGGGCTGATTCATAGCAGATAATTCCTCTATGGTATCCTTCGCTTTGATCAGTGCCACTCGACACGTGGATCGTATAGGAGAGTATGATTGGGGTTCTTATACCTTTACCTATTTCCCCAGGGGAATGTGCATGCGATCACAGGGCTTAACCGAGGCATGGTTAGGATTCTACCCATTTCTGTTGGTGAGTGCTTCTCTTGTCTTTTCCCATGTATAGGTTAAGAGTGGTGACTAACAGCAGATGTTTGCCTTTGTGTTGGCAGTTTTGGGCCTATGAGAGGCTTCCATGTTTGCGTCCTATGAGCGTGTTACGTTTAGATACATATCCATGAGGACGGAGATGACATCATTCCATACTGGCGGAGGTCCCTGTTGTTGAGGGTTTCACTCATTGTCACCTACAGCTGGAGTTGTTGACAGCCGATGTCATCACATGGATTCCCTACTCTGGAGAGCATTTGGGAGTTGGTTTTGAGGATGGGTACCCGACTAGAGTATAGTACATCATTTCCACCCGCAGGATTCCTCTCTTCACAGATGGAGGATGGGAGCTCTATTTAGGAAAGTGTGCTATTAGGAGCACTACAAGAGAGATCTGTTATTAGGAGCACTACAAGAGAGATCTGTGTGCCGATCTTGCCTCCTGTCAGGCGTTATTGGCCTGTTTCGCAGTCACCCATCATTAACATCCAATTGATGGGGTTGACGGTTTTACATTATCAGATGGCCCCTGGTCTCAAGAGATGTTCCAATATTGGTGGATCCCTCGTACTATTGGAGCTCAGACTCGCGCCACACAGTTTATAGGGATATGGTTCCAGGATCCGTGATGATGACAGATTGGCTATCCTATGTTAGAGATCCGACTCATGTGACACAGATTGACATATTGACCCGGCAGCTGGACCGAACACATCGTTTCATTCGGCATTTGGGTAGAGATCCTTCAGAGGCAGATACTTTTGATCCTTCCAGCTCTAGCGCTGCCCCCTCAGGTGACCCATATGGCTTTGCCGGTGCAGATCCTCCCTTGTATCGGCCAGACATCCCTGTAGATAGAGATCCAGTAACTCAGGAGGAGTTACATCAGGTGGACATTATCGATGATGTAGACATCGACACTTAGGAATACAAAGATGTATTAGACGATGATATACTTAGGAATGTATGTACAGTTTTCCATTTCCTATATCATATTGTCATCTATTGTATCATGCATGTTATTATGTTATGTATATATATATATATATATATATATATATATATATATATGTCCAGAGATATTCATCATTGACCCCTGGATGGTCTTATGACACGGCCCGTATAGATGTCTTCTTCGACAGTTAGCCATGTTGATCATACCCAACCATTTTTGGTGGTATCTGGTATGCGTTCATGGTATAATAGTATATCACCATTAGACATGGTGATCGTAGATGATTTACTGCAGCATACTATGACCCTGTTAATGTTTCAGGTTCCCACAGGATTTGTAGAGGGTATGCTAGAGCACTGGGTATCGGAAGGCAGATTTTCTGATTCGGGACCCAGGAGTTGACTCCTACTTTAGAGGAGTATGCAAAGTTAACGATGTTGCCGCTAGACAGACCTTGCGTGCATATGGCTATTGGAGACATGAGCATACAGTTTATGACCCTCACCGGATTGAGACGTAGAGTGGTACAGGATGAGATTACATCAGGCCACGTGATATCCCAACGTTTCCTGTTTGACAGGTTTGGTTCTGAGGATAGCTATGCACGGCATTCCAGGGATTTTACCACACCGGAGGACCATTGGCGGTCAGCCAGAGTAGATGTACTGCTTCTATGTGTGTTGTCGTACGTCTTCATGCCGCGGTACATGGATGAGATGGATATCGGCGTCATTATGGCAATGAAAGCTCTTAGGGAGGGTTATACCATTGTACCGATGATCATTGCAGAGACTCTAAGGTCAGCTACATACTGCTGCACTTATCTGGCAGGAGTGTTTACAGGTAGCTCGGTCATGCTGTATGTGTGGTTTATGTCACACTTGAGATCGATTTGAACACTTAGACGACAGGGGTTTTATTTCAGCCATGATATAGCCATGTCGTACTCCTTCCAACCTGCGGAGTGTACAGATGCTGCATCGTGGTCAGCTTTTCTGGTGAGGATTAGAGATCCATTTGCTATATTATCGTGTTCAGGGCTTAGCTCACCCTACAGCTTTATTACTCATGCTCCAGGCATGGATTATCTCCCTCTAGCTGGTTTGAGGGGCATGATTACTTATCACCCATTGGTCGTTATGTGTCAGTTTGACCAGTTTGAGGATTTTCATCCGTATAAGGAGAAAGTGAGTCAGCGCTTCGCTTCACACCATTTATCAGCGGAGGATAGATCCAGGTTGTATGCCTGTTAGGATCAGCGAGGGCTAACTAAATTTTCTGTCAGTCATCCAGGTTGTTCTACAGAGTATTCCGCATGGATGGAGACAGAGACTGCATCAACTGCGGCAGTATCCACAGTGCAGGGGATTGATTCTAACGATGAGGAGCCAATTGAACCTAGATCTTGGGATCTCCAGTCAGCTAGGTTGGTTTGCCACTATGATGACTTTTATTTAAACAGTAGGCTTTAAACCCATTCCCTTCGATGATCTTTCCACCTGCTCTCTTGTTAAGCCCTTCTTAAGTGATAAATGAGTTTTATACTCATAATTGAGTGCGTTTGAGCTTAATCTTTTGGTTGATTTTAAGTGTTTGTGTCTATTCATGCATGTTTTACGTTTTTTGTAGGAATTGGGACAAAAGTTACTTATATCGATGTTTGGGGTGGCTAGATTCGCGTTTTCGGCTTGCCATTTACTAAACAGTCACTTCAAAGTCAATTTGAGTATTGCTTCAGACCTTATTTTGAAAAACTCAAAGAATAAAAGTTGTAGATCTACGTCTCCTCTTTCTGGAACATCTTGAATCATCGAAATCGGAGTTCGGACGAAGACGTTATGTCCATTTTTCCAAAGGACGTCAGAGCAGAAAATTTCTGAAAAAGTGGCCAGTGCCGTGGCACTAGGGGGCAGTGTTCCAACGCCATGCCCAGCACCGGGGCGCTAGGGTAGAGTTTGGTGAGGCTTGGACGTATTTTGGGGCGAATTTTGACATTTTTTTACTCCAAATTGGATTGAGTTTGTTCCTAACCTAAAAATTGGACTTGTAACCTATAAATACATGATGTAAGTCATAAAATAGAGGGAGATTACATAGATTAGATTAGAGATAAACTCCATTATATTAGAACATAAACTCTAGTTCTTATTAGTTTTGGATATTGAAGCAACTTGGAGACCATTGAATAAAAAGAGCAGGAGCTTGAGGAAGATGGAGATTTGCTGATAACAGATTTATTCTTCACTCTAATCTTACTTTTATCTTTTAATGTCTATTCAGTTGTGGATTATTGGTTTTAATTCATTAATTATGAATTAACTCTAATATTAAGACTACCAATTGAATCTTTTATGTCTATAAATTAGTTATTTAATTTATTCCAATTATTTATGTCAAAGTGAATTGTTTATCTTGCCTTATACTCATTGACTAATTATTTGATCAGTAATTACCTTGTTACTCTAGAAGGAATTGAAAGAGGAGATCTAGGGTTAGAACTGGGCATGATAACATGTGACTTAGTTATTTGTATGACGAATAATTAGGTTCGTGAATTGAATGGAAATATTTGTTCACCGCATGTAACACATAAGGAATTGGAATTGAAGGATTTTAATTCAATTGTTTTGTATATGAATATAGCAAGATTAATCTGGATTAAATAGAAGTCATTTGATCACTTGGAAAAGAACTTTTGGCATTTGAGAATTCATGTTAACAATTCAGTAGGCATAATAATTGGGATAATTGGATAATTGATTTATAGTTCATAATTGGGGATATTGAAGTCTTAATTTAAATTAATTTATAAAGAAATTCGGTTTAATTAGTTAATTTAGTTTTCTTAATTAGAAAAATCACACTTTGCAATTGAAAGTGACTCTTCCTTGGACATATTGAGAAATCCTCCAAAAATCTTTCCATAGCTTGCCCAATATTTGTTTCCTTATTTTTTCTAGAAATTGAAATAGAAAATATTATCAAATATCACCAAATAAAATTTAATCTAATAAAATCTTTCTTTTGGTAAACAAAATCTTTCCTTTTTACCCAAATCAAATCTTAATTTTTATTTTGGAAATAAAATGAAATCTTAATTTTATTTTGGAAATAAAATAAAATCTTAATTTTATTTTGGAACTAAAATCAAATCTTTTTTTATTTTAGAAATAAAATAAAATCTTTCTTTATTTTAGAAATAAAATCAAATCTTTCTTTATTTGATATTGACAAGATTTTGTTTTATTATTATTTTTTTTATCAAATTAAATCAAATCTTATTCTTCTTGGAAATAAAATAAAATCTTATTTTATTTTTTTTGAAAAATAAACAAAATCTTTACTTATCTTTTTTTTCTTGAGAAGTAAGGAGTCGATATTCATAATCCACGACCACGTCTTGCATTCGAATCGCAGTAGGGAGTTTTGTTGCCGCATTACTTGGGTGCACTTTTTATTTGCACTAATAAGGAATCCATCATTTGAAAGTTGCTAGCAATTCTACTAATAGCCATCAAAGTTGCTATTACTTGGGTGCAATTTTTTCTGGTTAGGCTAGGTGCTGCTTGCGTGCGTATGTCCAATAGTTAGATTTTAAACTTCAATTAGGGTTGTCTCATAATCACTAGGAGCCACAAACCCATGTATATTCATCACAGTTGCAGTCGCATTGGTAAGCCACCATCAGGAACAACCTTGCGATATCTGACACCTGGTAACAGCCCAGGACCACCTTGAGGATATGTAGTACACGTGAAACGCTTTTCTTGATCAACCGTTGCTTTATTTCTTTGCAATACAGCAGACCCACTGTTTCAACATATATTTCAGCATCCTCACAATCATTAATTTTAAGACAAGGTAAACCATGTTGCTGTCCTGTGAATTTATCGCCAAAGAAACTGCTATTTTCCATAAGAACACTGTTGTGAACACTCAACTTCACAGTAAAACCCTGCTTCCCGAGCAATACTACCTTCAGATCACTGATACAAGGTTCTCCAAACTCAATTGACACCTTCCTTGGAAAATATTCGATCTTGGGCCGAGGCGTGCTCTTAGGGATCAGTGTAGCATTAAGAACTAGTTTATCATAACCTAGTTTCCTTTGATCATCAGGACCAAGTACTGACTTTGATGCGGTGGGTGCTGCCTTTTTTTTAAGGGATGAAGGAAAAAGCCCCTAGGTGGCCGAACCCTATAATTTTTTATTTTTTCTGGACTCCCCAATATTTCTTTTATCTTCCGAGCCCTATTACCTTGATTACATGCATCTTGGTTTTTTCCCTTGGATAATAAAGAAAGATTTGACATTTTTTCGACGAAAAACACGAAGGAAAAAAATGCTTTACATGCAGCGAAATCACCCCAAATGTCCGAACCCTAGAGGGCGAACCCTAGGAGGCCGAACCCTAGGGGGGAATCAATGTTTAATTAGAAGAAAAAAATGAAGTTCGAGAGGAGCAGCAACTATTTGAATCATAACTTTTGATTCGTTTGGAGTTTTGGGGCCCATGTTTTATCAAAACGAAGCTAGCGACGAACCCTACAAAACTCATGGCCTTTGGCCATGATATATACTGTTATAAGTCCAAAAAGTCTTCAAAGGATGCCTTTTGGCTGTCTAAAATTTTTTTTCAAAAATTTTTGAGAAATTTTTTCTTGCATAATTGTGATTCCTAACTCTTTCTGACATTGTTTCTTCTTCTTTTCAAGGATTTGAAGCTTAACTCTCAGACTTTCCTCTTTGCCCAGCAGAGTCGCAAAAGAAATGTGGGCAAGAAAATCGCACCTTGCTA
The DNA here is from genome assembly GCA_020205505.1 of Panax japonicus. NCBI lineage: Eukaryota > Viridiplantae > Streptophyta > Magnoliopsida > Apiales > Araliaceae > Panax > Panax japonicus. Next base: position 52,652,669 of record CM035108.1, read on the forward strand.
GTTAGGGTTTCATGTTGGCTGAGGAGGAGAGAAATCCATAAAGAGCACAAAATTGGTTGATTGATTGAAGAGGGGAGAAGAATAGGTGGGCGATTAATCCAATGACACGTGGCAAAACTCCTAAAATTCAGAAACCGTGTTAGGGTAGCAGGGATTCCAAGAGTCTTCTTGAGTCTTTCGAGTTGAGAGAATGTCCAAGCTTTTTTAGTGCTTTTAGATGAAATGTTCAAGTCTTAAGTCACCAAAAGTCCTCTCCCTTCCTAGAATGGAAGAGGTATTTATAGGATTTCATGGAATTAAGTAGTCACATGTTAGGCACATATTTTCAGAAAAATTCCAAAAATATCTTTTAGTCATTAGAATAATGCTCATATTGCCCTGTCCTTCTAGCCACCAATCAAATCTCTCAAACAATTCCCAAAACGAGCCGCCTCCACAAGTCTTCTGCCTCGGGATATGTGGAGGCTTCTCTCGGGTCTAGCACATTTATTTTTGACTTTTATGTCTTCATTCGATTAAGTTATGCGATCCTAATTTGCTTATTTAATTAGGCAGTGGAATTCTAATTGTGCATTTAATTCAATTAGGTCACGTGAACCCTAATTTTGCACTTGGGCCCATAGTGTTCAATTTATATCTTTTAGAATTTGAAATGTGAATATAATATTTTAAACTAATTAAACCCTTTAAAATCTTATATAATCGACTTGGGAAGCTGATGCACCGCCTTAACGATCCACTTAGCCACTTCTCCTTAAAATTATGTCCACTAACCCATTTTATGCTAGTGTATCAGATACCTAAACGTGGTCTACCCATTCTGCTGAATTGAAGGAACATGGGTCTTCACTTACTTGCTTCATTTATTTAACTTAACTGTCACATCCATTAAATATCAGCCAATTCTGCTGGTGCGCCAGTTTACTGAACGTGGTCTTGCCATAGGGCAGTTCTATGGCAACCGGGATCTGGCGGCGACATTGTAGCGACGGTTTTTTTTTTTTTAATTTCTAAATAATTTATAAAATTTATTGGAATTGGAATTTTTACAGAATAAAGTGATTTGGATGTCATTTTGATACATGTAAAAAATATGCATGTGCAGACTGTACAGACATATTTTTTACATGTATCCAAATGACATCCAAATTACTTTATTCTGTAAAAATTTCAGTTCCAATAAATCTTATAAATTATTTGGGAGACATTAAAAAAAAAAACCAGTCGCTACAATGTCGCCAGATCCCGGTCGGCCTAGACTTTTTACTTTCGATATTGTTTATTTGAAGGAAAATGCTTGTATCACTGTTGTTCCATGTCTTTGCTTGTTTCAAACAGGTATTCGCCCATTTTCTTAATTTTTGACCTAGTTGGATGCATTTGTCTAAACGCTCACTTAACTCTAGTTCTCTAGTCATGTTTAGTTAACTGATTGAAGCTTTTAGTCGAAAATTACTTAACCTAAAACTAAAATTTTAGGATTTTGAGGTAAATAGTAGGTGATCTAACATGCTTTTGTTGGATTAGTTAACACAAGTATTGTTAAGAAATTGGAAAGAATACAGAAAATTAGGACTAAGGATTGACACGGGTAGTCCCTGTCCTTAAGGTGTTTATTGCCCCTTACCACTAAGGTTTGCTAAAGGCTACTAGCAATATACCTCCAGGATTTTATGTCAAAGCCTTTCTCTGTTCTAAGTGATAGCAACTCACTTTCTGAACCTCTAATTTATGCTTCTTTGAAAAGATGATAAGATGAAAGAAAATGGAGACTATCAAGTTTTGTAACTGAAATATAATTGAGCATTATTTACAAATTAAATAATGTAATAATCACATATCAGTTTTAAAACTTAATTATATCCCATAATGATTAAACAAAAACTGTTTAACCATTAATGAAGTTTATTATTCTGATTCAATGTTAAAAAGAGGCTTTTGGCTCCCAGCGACGATGCGCACGTGCGAAGTGCAAAGTGCGTCTAAAGCGTCAATGCGACTTTGCGACCCGAACCCGCACCCCGGGTCGCGGGACGCGGGCGCGGGCGGGTGGTGCTTTGCACCACGCCAATGTAACCAACTCCAAGCCTTTCCTTTAGTACCACTAGTGAATTAAACTATTTCACATATACTTATAAAGTATTAAATAGTTTTATTCCTACTCAATGTGGGACTTAAAGAAAATAGTTTTATTAAACAACAATGAACCTTTTCATGTACTCCACTTTGGATATAATTAAAACACAATATATAACTCCTACTTGAACCATATATTGTTCTCTATTAATCTCCTTGTAATAGACTATCAAATGCACAATTTATTTAATATAAATTCAATCAATTAATGGATCTAAATTAATCCCCAAACTGATCAAAACTCATAAAGAAAAGGTGCAATTAACAATCCCCCACTTGTTTGAAAAACTACTTTTCTTCAAACAATTCTTTATCTATCAACTCTAAGGCTTATATGCATAATAAAAGGTGTGACGAACATTGAACCTTCTATTAGTATAAACAGCTCAAAATCATATCAAAATAGATGGTGTCCGTAGATTGAACCTCTATTTCAAATGATATGACCGAAACTATCATACACACACAAACCTCCCTTTCTGGTGAGCATAATAATCGCTTTGCGCTATTAAAGCCATGCGCAATATCCTGTTTCTTGAACCTCTAAGAGAGTAAACCATAACTCTCTATAAGAAGCGGCTTCACTTCTAGTTCATATAGGCAAAATGTTTCTCTAGCACTTCTGTTGCTATAAGTGCAACACTTTGTTAAGAGCATAGCTCATCCTCAGTCATGCAACAGACGTTACTATCATATACTACATATGAGACCAAATTGATAGTAACACAGCCAACAACTGTGACTTGTTTTTCCCATTGTACCTATAAACTAGGGGTAACCTAGTAATAGGTTGGGTTCCCATCACCCTTGGCTCAGAATGGTTTAAGTCCCATATCTCGTGTAGTCAAACTTATTAAATCTCTCGTCAGAGGCTTAGTAAGTGGATCAACCAAGTTTTTACTTGACTTCACATAGACAATAGTTATGATACCATCATGTATCAATTGTCTCACAAATTCATGTCTTAGACCAATATGTCTAGACTTACCATTATAGGTACCACTATACGCTCTTGTAAGCGTAGCTTCACTATCACAATATAGTGAAATTGGAGGCATTGGATTTGGCCATAGATCTATGTCTAACAACATATTTCTAATCCAATCAGCCTCTTTTCCTGCTTGAGCCAAAGCTATAAACTCTGACTCCATAGTAGAGTGAGAAATACAAGTCTGTTTCTTGCTTGCCCAAGAAACAGCACCACTGGCAAGAGTGAAAATCCACCCACTTGTAGATTTATTATCTCCCACACTATTAATCCAGCTTGCATCAGAGTATCCCTCCAAAACACTAGGGAATTTATAGTAGAACAATCCTATGCCACTGGTTCTTTTTAGATATCCAAGTACCCTTCCAATAGCTTTCCAATGATCAATATTAGGACTGCTCGTATATCTACTAAGTTTAGAAACTGCAAAAGAAATATCTGGCCGGGTACAATGCATAGCATACATAAGGCTACCAATAGCACTTGCGTATTCTAGCTGTGCAATAGCTCTACCCTCATTTTCTTTGAGTTTAACTCCATTCTCAAAAGGAGTATTCACCTCCTTGAACTCGAGATGACTAAACTTAGTTAATATCTTTTCAATATAGTGAGATTGATTCAATACATAACCCCCACTATGTTTTTTAACTTTGATGCCTAAAATAGTATCTACTTCACCTAAGTCTTTCATCTTAAAGACAGAGGATAAATACTTTTTAGTCTCATTTACTCCAACCATATTCGTACTGATGATCAACATATCATCTACGTACAAACAGACTATCACCATATAATCAGAAGAGGTTTTGGAGTATATGCACCTATCTGCACTGTTATATTTAAACCCAAAGTTTATAATAGCAGCGTCAAATCTCTCGTGCCACTGTTTTGGTGCCTGTTTTAGACCATAAAGGGACTTAACTAATTTGCATACTTTAGCCTCATTACCGGGAGCAACAAACCCTTCGGGTTGTTCCATATATACTTCCTCATTCAAATTGCCATTCAAAAATGCAGTCTTTACATCCATTTGATGAACATAAAGATCATATAGTGAAGCTAAGGCAAAAAGAATTCGAATGGAAGTAACTCGTGCTACCGGTGCATAAGTATCAAAATAGTCAATACCTTCTACTTGTCTAAAACCTTTTGCTACTAATCTTGCTTTAAAAGCAGAAATAGTACCGTTAGTGTTGTACTTTGTTCTAAAAACCCATTTGCAACCTATAGGTTTAGAACCTCTAGGTAAATCTGTCAATACCCAAGTATTATTTCCCAAGATTGAATCCATTTCATCATTTACAGCTTCCTTCCAAAAGGCAGCATCCCTAGAAGCCATAGCTTCTTTAAATGATTTAGGATCAGTCTCAAGACTATATACATAGGGTATTTCATTTACCACCTCATCATTTTGGTCTCCTTCCACCAAAAATAATATAGACTGTGATGAAATGAAATCATCACCTAAATCTTTATCTTTTCTAGCTCTAGTACTCCTTCTAGGTCCACTTGGTTGAATTGGAACACTAGGTTCTTCAACCTCAACATTAGACCTTATAGGACCTCTAGGCTCATCAAATTTAGGCATATCCACATTCTCAACATCTTTTGAGAATTTATTTTCAAAAAATTCCACATCCCTTGACTCAGTTATAACATTAGACTCTAAATCAAGAAGCCTGTATGCTTTACTATTTTCAGCATATCCAACAAATATACTTCTAATAGCTCTAGCTCCTAACTTGGTCCTTTTAGGATCAGGAACTCGAAAATAAGCTATACACCCCCACACTTTAAAATAATTTATATTAGGTTTTCTGCCTTTCCATATTTCATAAGGACTAGTTTTAATAACAGTACTAGGAATCCTATTTAAAATATGACATGCAGTTAGAAGAGCTTCACCCCATAAATTATTTGGCAAACAAGCATGATTTAACATACAATTAATCATATCATGAAACACACGATTTTTTCTTTCTGCTAAACCATTTTGTTGAGGTGTATAAGCTGCACTTGTTTGATGTATAATGCCATTTTCTTCACAAAATGCATCAAAAGCATTCAAACAATATTCCATGCCTCTATCAGAACGTAGAATTTTAATCTTCTTCTCAAGTTGATTTTCTACTTCTAATTTGTATTTTTTGAATGAGTTAAACGCCTCATCTTTTGTTCTCAACAAATACACATAACAATATCTGCTAGTATCATCTATAAAAGTAATGAAATATCGTTTTCCACCCCTTGTCAATATTCCATTTAACTCACAGATATCAGTATGTATTAAATCTAATAATTGTGATTCTCTATGAACATTTGGAAATGGTTTTCTCACAATTTTTGATTTAACACAAATTTCACATTTTTCAAGTTCAGTATTGCCAATATCAATCAATTTCATTGCATGCATATTTTTTAAATTATTTGAATTTACATGTCCTAAACGACTATGCCATAAAGAAATTGCACAAGTGATATAAGCAGAAACAGAACTGTTCTTATTAATAGATAATTTATACATTCCATTACAAGCATAACCCTTTCCAACAAAAACACCATTCTTTGAAAGAATGACTTTGCCGGACTCAACAGAAATTTTAAAACCTTTCCTATCTAAAAGATCAACAGAAATTAAATTCTTTCTAATTTCTGACACAAACAACACATTCAGCAAGGTTAGCTTCTTTCCAGAGGTGAAATTGACTTCCACAGTTCCTTTTCCATCAACTTTAGCCGCTGAACTGTTTCCCATCTGAACTTCTTAGTCCAATAATCTCTTCAAATGTTTTAAACATTTCTCGATTATTACAAATATGGACAGTAGCTCCGGAGTCCAACCACCAACCATTCGGCTCACTAACCATGTTAACTTCAGAAATCATAGTCACATCAAGACTAAGATCAGAAACCATGGCAACAAGGTTCTCCTCAACCATGTTAGCAGAGCCACTTTTGCGTTGTTTGCATTCTCTGGCATAGTGTCCAGTTTCTCCACAAACATGACACTTACCCTTTCTCTTATTAGAATCAGATTTTTTATTTTTCTGTCCAGGATGCTTGAACTTATGATTATCTTTTTTAACACCAGGTCCTTTCCCTTTAAATGATCTTGCCTCCAAATAGTTCACACTAGATTGTCCTTGAGTCAAATTCTTAGCATCACGTTTTCGGGCCTCCTCCTCAATACGAAGATGCTTCTGAATTTGATCCAAGGAAAAATCCTCAGATTTATGCATCAACTTTTTAGCAAAATCTTTCCAAGATGGAGGTAATTTTGCAATTATCGCTCCAACTTGAAAAGTTTCAGGCAAGACAATTTTAAGGACCCTCAACTTATTAACAATAACCTGGAGCTCATGCACTTGCTCCAAAATAGGTTTGTTATCAACCATTTTATAATCAAAATATTTAGATACTAAATACTTATTTGTACCTTCTTCCTCAGCCTTGTATTTAAACTCCAAAGCCTCCCATAACTCCCTTGGTGACTGAATATTACTGTAGAAATCATAGAGACGATCCGACAGTGTGTTGAGGATATGTCCACGAGCAAGTTCCTCATCTTCAGTCCTTTTCCTTCTTTGCTCTTTCAGTACTTCGATGGCATCATTATCTGGCTGCTGGCCTTCTACTGTTTTGGGATCTTCTGGAATAGGCTGAAGGTTTGGGTCCAAAACATAAGCAATCTTCAAAACAGTGAGTAAAAATTTCAGTTTGTCTTGCCAACGACTGAAATTATTTCCATCAAAACGATCGAGCTTGACAAAATCCTGGTTCATAATCTTGAAAGATTCTGTATCCATTTCGATAAACACCTTAAGATTGTTAAGAAATTGGAAAGAATACAGAAAATTAGGACTAAGGATTGACACGGGTAGTCCCTGTCCTTAAGGTGTTTATTGCCCCTTACCACTAAGGTTTGCTAAAGGCTACTAGCAATATACCTCCAGGATTTTATGTCAAAGCCTTTCTCTGTTCTAAGTGATAGCAACTCACTTTCTGAACCTCTAATTTATGCTTCTTTGAAAAGATGATAAGATGAAAGAAAATGGAGACTATCAAGTTTTGTAACTGAAATATAATTGAGCATTATTTACAAATTAAATAATGTAATAATCACATATCAGTTTTAAAACTTAATTATATCCCATAATGATTAAACAAAAACTGTTTAACCATTAATGAAGTTTATTATTCTGATTCAATGTTAAAAAGAGGCTTTTGGCTCCCAGCGACGATGCGCACGTGCGAAGTGCAAAGTGCGTCTAAAGCGTCAATGCGACTTTGCGACCCGAACCCGCACCCCGGGTCGCGGGACGCGGGCGCGGGCGGGTGGTGCTTTGCACCACGCCAATGTAACCAACTCCAAGCCTTTCCTTTAGTACCACTAGTGAATTAAACTATTTCACATATACTTATAAAGTATTAAATAGTTTTATTCCTACTCAATGTGGGACTTAAAGAAAATAGTTTTATTAAACAACAATGAACCTTTTCATGTACTCCACTTTGGATATATTTAAAACACAATATATAACTCCTACTTGAACCATATATTGTTCTCTATTAATCTCCTTGTAATAGACTATCAAATGCACAATTTATTTAATATAAATTCAATCAATTAATGGATCTAAATTAATCCCCAAACTGATCAAAACTCATAAAGAAAAGGTGCAATTAACAAGTATACGTTGCATAGATGATAAATTGATATGGTATGCATCGTACAATTTCGCAACATTCATTATTATTCATTTTAATTTCCATTAAGCCTATGAAATATTTAATATTTTATATATTATAAAATAAATCAATTAACACGTATCACTTCATCATCTCCTCGAGTTACATTGTGACAATAAAATCCGTAATAATCAAACACTTTTTACCATCTAGTAAATATGTATTATATATATATATATATGATTGAGAATTGTTTTAAATTTTTTAATTGCGACATCTTTCTAAAAGATTCTAATTTTTGCGTAACAAATTTGAAAGTCCAATAATAATATAGAAAGAAAGGTTGAATAGATTATTACAGATTTAAAATTATCTTATGCCTCTTTGAATTTGTAGATAATTAATTTGTAGTGATTAGAAATTAATATGCAAGACAGTAAAAATTCAATCACACAATGCACAGAGATTTGTCTGGTTCACAACATACATCCCGGGTATATTTCTACGTTCAGTCTCAAGCTCCTCCCCAAGATTTGAGATCATATTACTATCAGCAATAGATACTCATTCAACAGGCGGAGAAACCTTTACAAAATTTTATAGACAAACTTTCAATTTTTCACAACTACCTATCTTGGACAGCAAACTCTCAGCTCCTTCCTCAAGCTTAGTTGTATCTTTTTTTTTAGTTCAATTCTATTCTATGATATGGTCTTGAAACAACAGTCTCTTCCTCACCTCACAAGTTTACTAGAGACCCAACTCCCAACTGACCACTCTAAGACTCTGGTCTTGGTCAAAGAATTACTCGTTTTTCTCACAGGTACATAAAATAAACTGTGAGACCCCAAATTTTACGAATAAAGATTTAAATTTCTCGAAATATTTTTTTTAATATTATGGTGTGGATTTGATATAATGTTATAGTTGTGGGTAGTATTAATAAATTTTGCAAAGTATGCAAGTTGTTGTATTATATTCGATTGGTCAGGAATATTCTTTTTTTCGGAGAATATTCGTACGATGGTACAATCATTGGTGGACCCCACAACGGAATTATTATCTGATTGAGAAAACGACAAAAATATTTTTATGAAAATAACGACGGAAGTTTTACCGTTAAAACTGTTGAACTACCCGGTAGTAAAAGTACAGAAATACGCGTGGTTGCATAGTAGCACACGGTATTGATTATTGATGCTTACGTGAGAAGCCACTCAGTTTTGTTTAATTATTGCTACAGTAATTGCTGCATTGTATCTCATGTTATTTAATTCAATTATTGTCGATATTTTATATATTATTAAATCAATAATTGAGATGACAAAGTTATTAATATTATTATTTGTGATATTAACGATGTCTAGAAATTCTGCCAAGGAGAGGTTTGGTCACCTAATTGCGCGTTAATAGGGAGAAATTCTTATTAGAAAGCCCCCTCTTTCCTGGGAACGACCTGATCGATTAATATTGTGAATTATAATAATGATGATAAATATTGTTAAATATATTGAGATGTCTTTTTATGAAGTCACAGAAGTTTATATATATATATAAATTTTATTTTATTCGTATTATTAATGTAATAAAACAGAAAAGTGTTTTATATAAAACAGAATACTTTTATAAAGTTATTTATTTTATTAGACAATAATTAGATCATAATATATTTTATTATGCATAGTGTTTTGTATAGTAAAATATTTTTATATAAAACAGAATACTTTTATAAAGCTATTTATTTTATTAAACAATAATTAGAATATAATATATTTTATTATGCATAGTATTTTGCATAGTAAAATCTTTTTATATAAAACAGAATATTTTTATAAAGTTATTTATTTTATTAGACAATAATTAGAATATAATATATTTTATTATGTATAGTGTTTGCATAGTAAAATCTTTTTATATAAAATAGAATACTTTTATAAAATTAATTATTTTATTAGATTTTAAATTATATATATATATATATATATTATATTTTATTGCATAGTATCCTTTCTATTTTCCTATAAATAGGATGCTTAGTTAGAATTGAAATCACACCAGAAATTCAGAGAATTCTCTTATATAATATTGAGCGTATTTCTTTAGAGTTTAAGAAAGCTTTGAGCGTAGTGCAAGTTTTCTTCAAGTATATCCTCGCCCTACTAGTCGGAATACTCTTCTTTCTAAGGTAAGGGATATTATTTGTTGTACTCGTAAGAGGTATTGTTTCTTTCGTATTCATGAAGAGAGCTATTGTTATTCCATTTCTTATTATTCTGTTAGAATAATATGTATACGAGGACTACCGTATACATGGTGAAATTCTTCTGTTATTCCATTCTTTATTATTATTTTGGAATAACCTGTTTATGCGAAGTACCGCATACATGGTGAAATTCTTCTATTATTCCATTCTTTATTATTCTGTCAGAATATCCTGTTTGTGCGTTTACGCATGACCTGGTTCCATTATTTATTATTCTGTTGAAATATCTTGTCTGTGCGTTTACGCATGCCCTGGTTCCATTATTTATTATTTTGTTGGGAATAACATGTATGTGCGATCTATGGCATTCATGGTGAATTCTTCAGTTATTCCATTCTTTATTATTCTGTTGGGAATAACATGTCTGTGCGATCTATCGCATGCATGGTGAATTCTTCAGTTATTCCATTTTTTATTATCCTGTTGGGAATAACATGTCTATGCGAAGTACCGCATATATGGTGAATTCTTCAGTTATTCCATTCTTTATTATTCTGTTGGAATAACATGTCTATGTGAATTATCACATGTATGGTGAATGATCCTTTGTATTCATTCCTTATTAAATTGTGAAAATGATCTGTTTACGTAGATTATGATGAAAGTCATAATAAAAGCATTGGACTGATGAAAATCATGGGTATATGTAGTATTAGTAAGTGTTGTGATGAATTATGTTATTATTATGTGAAAACATGAAAGTTTCTTAGAAATCACAAAGAGTTGAAAATCAAATTTTTGGTAAAAATGGAATATGAAATTCAATTGACCATATCTCTTATTATATTTTGAATTTTTGAGTTTGGTCAAATTCTAAAGTTAGATCTATGAGTTTTCTAACTTATCCAAGTAGAATCACTGGAAAAGGTGTTGTAGATTTTCGTGTGGACTGATTTTAGCAAAGGAGTCAAAAACCGCAAAGTACCAAAAAGATATTTCCCATAAATTTAAAAGGGCATTTTCGGCCACTTAATCTGTGAGAAAAATTTCGGCCTTTTGGGACATGGAAATATATGGTATAAAGAACCTCGTGTCCAAAAATGAGCTCATTCTGAGTTAAAATGAGCAAGTTATGACCATTTCAATATTTAGGTTTTTCTGACGAAAAACGCTATAACCGGAGTTCTATAACTCCGATGACCATGAAATTTATACTAGATGCTCACGTTAACATGTGTAAGATCCTGCCAAGATTTGAGAATTTCTGGAGTTAAACTTGATGTAGCTAATTTCTTAAGGAATTAACTAGAAATTGATTTTTGAAAAATACTTAAGAGAGTTGAAAAATTATAAAAAAATACTTGTTGTGTATGAAATTTATGTATATATGTTACAAAGGATAGAAAAATAATAAGTTGATTTGGTAATTTTTCATGAAAATGGTTTAGTTTCAAACATATGAGTTAAATATATTATGTGAAGTTGAAGAATTGGTAAATAGAATTTTAGGACTTGAAAATCCTATATAAGGTATATGCAGATTTTTGATGAGTGATTTGATCATTGGTGATGAAATCTTATGAGTATGACATTTTTGAATGATTAAATGCATTATCTGGTAAAGTGTAAATAATTAAATTAAATTGTTTATAAGTTTAAGAAGTGATTAAAATATTGTTATAATATTAACAATATTAAATTATGAGTTATTTAAGTGATGGATAATATTTGGATAAACTTAAAGTCTTTAATATTTATCCTTATTTTCGTTTGATTAATGCTTATATTATTGTCATTATCCTCATGTTTATATTGTGATGAAAGTCATCTATGGCTTACGTGCAGAGATGGACTTGGTATGATTATGACCAGGAATTATTTGGTATAATTATGACCGTAATGTAACGAATGATGTGGTAAAAGTCCTTATTGGCCTGTAGTTCATTGGTGGACAGTTGTTGGTATGATTATGACCAGGGATTATTCGGTATAATCATGACCATTGATGATTATATGAATATCATTGGCCGTGGTGCAGGGATGATGTTGTTTATTTATTAAGCTGAGTCTCAGCAATAATGTTTATGAAAATCTTTTTAAATAATAGAAGATAGTAGATTTTATGCTCTACTTGACCCTTCTAATGGATTGCTTGTTCCGCTGCAGTTAAACTTGATGTCTATTGTATTTTATAAGTTTAACATTGTTATAGACTAATGATAATTTATTCTGCATTATCTTAGTCATAATATTTCTTACTGGGCTAGTTGAGCTCACCTTTTCTTTCACTGTTCTCTTCAGGAAATGAGAATATAGCTGGGACGAGTCGGGGAACAGAGTGACGGTCCAGATGATAGCATTAGTAGTCCTCACTATTTTGTTAAATAGTATGACAATAAATGTAATATGGACTCCATTGAGTGTGGATATTGTCTAGATGACAATATTCTTATTAAAACTCTCAGTTTATGTTTTGTCGTATTTTACACGACAATTGTATTATTAATTTGTATTTGTATATTCAGTACCTTGTATCTGACGACCCAAGATGGGTGATGTATACCTATTTTAGGGGTGTCACATAAACTAACTCTGACTTTTTCCTCTTTACCAAAGATTTTGATACATATATGCTTCTAAAATAAGCAGATAACAATTTAAAATCAAGTAATAAAAGTTTAATAACTTTTATATGAGAGAAGTGCTTCTGTGTAAGCAGATATAATTTTAAGCTTATAGATATGCTTCTTGATCAAGCAGATATGATAGTTTAATTATATTTTGAAAACTACTTCAGAATAAGCAGATATAGTTTAATGCAAAGTTTATAAAGAATTATTTATTCTTTATAATAAAGAATGTTTTTCTATGGATTGAAACAGATATAGCTTTAAGATAAAAGTTAAAATAACTTTTTTATTATGCAATAAGTATTTTTGTGAATGAATTTATGATCAAATATTTGTGATGACAGATATCAAGTATAATAAATAAATCAATTAAGAAATACTTGATATAATAAATATATTTGTTTGACTCAAAGAATATATAATTTTTTTTTATCTATAATGTGAATAATATATAAAGAAGACCACTTAGGATTTTAAAGAACGTTTGAACAATTCACGCTATCATATGCTTAAGGGTTAAAAAATTCAAATTATTTCGGTGTCTAAGTACAGATATTTATATAAATATTTTTGGAAGACAACTTTGTTAGTTCCCTGTAGGCACGATAGATATCTAGAAGTGGGGTAGAATAGATAATTACAACCTTTTCTTTTAATCTTTTTAAGTTGATGGTAATCAATGCACAACGGAATGAATATATGTGAAAAACCTTCTGTTATATATCTTGAGTTAATGAGATTGAGGCAGTTATGACAGTTATAGCAGATATTGCAGTTATAACAGTTAATGAACACAATAGTTTTAAGTGGTTCAGAGCACTAAAAGCTCCTAGTCCACTCTTCTACTCCTTAAGTAGGAAATCCACTAAGGAAGTCTGTTACACTTCTTGAATCTCACAGATTCCTTCTAGACCAGTAGTCTAGGTACTTCTTAGTTCACTCTTGAACTCTTCAAGTCCAGCAGACTTGGTCTCTCACAGTTCGCTTAGAACTTTTCAAGTCCTTCAGACCTGGAACTCTTACTTCAGTTGATTGAATGTTGTTTAGATCGTGATTGATGCTATTCAGTTTCTAGTAAGCACTTGTTCGAAAGAACTGAATAGCTGAGCAAGCTTTTCCTTTTTCTCAGATCGTAGAGTTGAGCATTGAGTTTTCTTATGCGGTTTTTTCATTCAATACTTGCTTGCTTTTTCTCATCTGTCTTTGATTTGTATATATGTGATCTTGAAATCTATCCGTTGAAGCCATCTGATGAGCCATTAAATGTGTTTTGACATTTTTGAGCTTTGATGGAGACTTTTCTGCACATCTTCTGAACTACACTCTGGCCCACTGACACAACAGACTGCTTTCTCACCTAACACCTCAAAAGGTGTTTTCCTCTGCCCAATGGTCCTTTTCTTAGCTTCTTGAGTACGTTTCTTTTGATCAATACTAAGGATATATTTTGTACGTTGGGACTGGTGAGAGCTTCAACGTTCAAAACCCATTTCATATTTGTTGGAGTCCATCTTCAGATGAACGATAGGGCTTGATGTTTTTGACACAAAGCAGATGACACTCTACTATCAATATCGTAGTGTCTTGTCATATTGGTGCCTGTTCGTAAGAGATCACTACGATTTCTCACAAGGATTTGCACACTACGTTCTTCACTTGCTCGTCTTGCAAACTCTATGTTTTCGAGAGCACACCACGATCTTTGAGTTAGTTTCGACAAACGTCTGGATCACACTTCGATTCGTGGAGAAGGCCCTTCAAGGCAGATTCACTACAATCATCTCAGCACTACGATCCTGCCTTAGCTTCTGCATTCTGTTGATCAGCCGGATAGACTGCAAGTCTATCTATTTCTTTCTAGCCATAGATCAACCTAACAGATTTGATCTCTTTATCTATACAAGTGAACATTAAAGGCTAAGATCAACCTAACACTTTTGATCTATCACTAAGTCCTTCTACATATATCCTTTGAAGGACTTTACATAATCTTGAGTAGTTTCATAAAACATCAAATCACAATATGCATTCTTCCAACAAACTTGAAATTCAAAAATAGTCCGGATAGTTCTCTATTAGAAGTATCTCAAGGTCATTTTGACGATCAAGTGTTAATCTATAATATTTATATAAATAATGGATATATAGAGTATTTATATAAATATTTTCGATAGATAGATCACTAAGAAATTCAAAGATTGTCCGGATAGTTCTCTATTAAAAGTATCTCAGGGACGTTTTGACGATCAAAGTGTAATCTACTTTACGTTATTTATATAAATAATAAATATATGAAATACTTATATAAATATTTTCGATAGACCTCCTTGAAATTCAAAGACTGTTTGGATAGTTATTTATTAAAAATATATCAGGGTCGTTTTGACGATCAAGTATGCGTCTATTTTACAAAATTTATATAAATAATAAATAGATGATATATATATATAATTGTGTATAACAATATATATTCTTATATCTATAACAATAAACAAGTAAGAGATAATTTAATCAAGTAATTTAAACAACTTATCTCAAGTACTTGTGATCAATTTTCTCTTCTTCAAATAATCAAAATTTAGAAGTAACATAGAGAGATTAATTAAAGTTTTAGAAAAAATGTAGACAAGGAGTAAGTTTTTTCTTGATAGTGAATTGGTGAAGTAAAAATGAAGAAAAGCTTTCTATTTATAGGATTTTCAAGCTTGGGATAAAATGGTCTTTTTAAAAAAGTAAAGGTTAAAATTTATTTGTTTTAAATGAAGGGCTCGGATGAGATTAATTTAGCAGTTGTAAGGGCACGAATGGCCCAATCAGCAAGCTCATCTGAAATTTTGAAAGCTTCGAACCTTTGAAAAAATTGCCAAATTTGAATGAAATAAATGCTTTTAATTATAAGATCACATGCCAAATTAATTTACAAAGTTTCAATTCACAACATTAAATACAAGCCTTCTCTTTTTCTTTTCATTTTGCTCATAGACACACACATGCACTTAAACAATTTAAGCACGGGTGCAATGCAGGTATTTTTGGTAAAAAAAAAGAAAAAATCTTTTTCCCCTTTTGTAAAAATAATTTTGAAAGAGAATAAGAATAATCCTTGCCTTAGAGAAATGTTATTTTGTGAAATAATATTTTTAACACTTGATATTAATTTATCAAGGTTAGAATGATATTAGTTTAATTTGGAAAATATTTTTGGTCCAAGTAAATAAGATTTGATACACAAATAAGGCTTAAATATAATTTAGTACCTTAAATTATAGGTCATATTCCACTTCGGTGATTCACCTTTTAATTTTGTCAATTAGATGATTGAAATATTAATTTTTTTCAATTGCAACAAATTGAGCCTGCCACGTCAGAAATTGCTGACGTGACTATATATGTAAGACCCCAACATTTATGACTAAAGATTAATTTCTCTCGAAATATATTTTTGAATATTATGGTGTGGATATAATATAATGTTATAGTTATGAGTAATATTTATAAATTTTACAAAGTAAGCAAGTGGTTATATAATATTCGATTAGTCGGGGAATGTTCGTTTTAACAAGGAATATTAGTACGACGGCACAGTCATTGATGGACCCCACAACGGAAGTATTGTCGTAGAAAAAAATGACAGAATTATCTTTTTATAAAATAACGACGAAAGTGTTACCGTTAAAACTGTTGAACTCCCCGATAGTAAAAGTACAGTAATACGCGTGGTTGCATAGTAGCACACGATATTGATTATTGATGCTTAAGTGAGAAGTCACTCAGTTATACTCAATTATTGCTACAGTAATTGATGCATCATATCTCTCATATTATTGATTCAATTATTGTCACAGTATCATCTACATAATTTGTTGTATTATTAAATCAATAATTGAGACGACAAATTTATTTATATTATTAAATTGCAATATTTATAATGTCTAGAAGTTCTGTCAAGTAGAAGTTTGATCATCTAATTGCGCGCCAATAAGGAGAAATCCTTATCAGAAAACCACCTCTTTCCTAGGAACGACCTGGTTGTTAAATATTGTGAGTTATAATATTAATGATGAATAAGTTCAGGTTGATTAAAGATGATTTTGATAGTTCCATTGTGTTGAGATTATTAGTATTAGTGGAAATTGACATCTATTCCGATGATAATTGATGTCTGGGGTTATATTGATAAATCAGGTAATTAATCGGATAAATGAATAATTAATTGCTACTAATTCACATGCTTATATAACTATTTGTTCACATATGTGTACTATTGAATCACATTCTTTTATTATTAGGGGAGTTGGTGCAAGATTGATAATACTTGCATGACTAAGTTAAAAATGGAGGTATAGATGGAGGTACTATACTATAATTCGTATTTTCACATGATTATAACTATTGATTCACATGATTGAACTATTGATTCACATTATTTACTATTTGGGGAGGTGGTGCAAGTTTGATAATACTTGCAGGACTAAATTAAAAATAAAAAAAAGTTGGAGGTATTGTACTATAATATTTTGAGCCCCAAAACGTGCAATTATCGAAACTATATTTTCCTATAAATAGAAGCTCATTATTCCTTCATTTTTCACCAATTCACTAAAGATTTAGAGCAATTATTATAGAGAGAAATTATAGAGAAAAAGAAGAAGAGAAGTTTGTTACCTCACTATTCAAATATCCAGTTTCTTCTAAGGTAAGGGGTATTATTCTTTCGTATTCATGAAGAGATTTATTTTCTTTCAATAATCGTAAGAGTTATTATTCCATTCTTTATTATTATGTTGGAATAATCTTTCTATGCGAAGTACCTCCAACATGGTGAAATTTTTCTGTAATTTCATTCTTTATTATTCTGTTGGAATAACCTGTCTGTGCCTATCGCATGCCTGGTGAATTCTTCTGTTATTCCATTCTTTATTATTCTGTTAGAATAACCTGTCTACGCGGACTACCGTATGCATGGTGAATTCTTCTGTTATTCCATTCTTTATTATTTTTTTGGAATAATCTGTCTATGTGGATTACCGCATGCATGGTGAATGATCCTTTGTATTTATATGAATAATATTTTCATTTAAAAAGGGGTTTCTGCCAGGGGCCGTTTCATAATTTTTTTGACCCTCAAAAATTCTGGAAAAATTTAAAATGATAACTTGATGAGTTTTCTAGATTGTGTCCAAAAATGACGATTTTTGGATATATAGATTAAGAGTTATGGATTTTATGAGAAATGACTATTTTAAAAGTAAACCCTTATAACTCCTTGTGGTTAACTCCAAAATTGGTAAAAAGTTTATTGGGAGTACATGTATATAACAGGAGTATACCCTGTAAATTTCGGAATTTTTGGAGAAAAGTACAATTTATGATAAATGTCTAAATATTCAACAGTTTTGTCCATATGAAAAATAGTAAATGAATTTTAAGAATTCTGAGAAAAATATATGTTTAATATGGGACTATATTCTGCTAAATCCCAGAAAAGAAATATTTTTGGAACTGATTTGATATTTTTCATGAAAATGAACTAGTTATGAGTAAATGAATTAAATATGTTATGTGAAGTAACAAAATTAAAAAATAGGATTTTATGGCTTGGAGATCCTATATAGGGTATATGCAAATGTTTGATGAGGGATTTGATCATTGGTGATGAAATCTTATGAGTATGGCATTTTTGAATGATTAAATGCATTATTTGGTAAAGTGTAAACAATTGAAATAAATTATTTATAAGTTTAAGAAGTGATTAAAATATTGTTATAAGATTAATAATATTAGATGATGAGTTTATTAAGTGATTGATAATATTTGGATAAATTTAAAGTCTTTAATATTTATCCTTGATTTTGTTTGATTAATGCTTATATCATTGTCGGCATCATCATGCTTATATTGTGATGAAAGTCATCTTTGGCTTACGTGCATAGATGGACTTGGTATGATTATGACCAGGGATCATTCGGTATAATCATTACCTGTAATGTTATAAATGATGTGGTAAAAGTCCTCAGTGGCCTGTAGTGCATTGATGGACAATTTTTGGTATGATTATGATCAGGGATTATTCGGTATAGTCATGACCATTGATGATTTAATGAATATCCTTGGCCCATAGTACAGGGATGATTCGATGATGTGGTTTATTTATTAAGCTAAGTCTCAGCGATAAAAATTGATGAAAATATTCTAAAATATAGAAGATAGTAGATATCATGCTCTACTTGACTCTTCTAATTGATTGCTTATTCCGCTGCAGTTAAACTTGATGTCTATTGTATTTTATCAGTTTAACATTGTTGAAGGCTAATGATAATTTATTCTGCATTATCTTAGTCATAATATTTCTTACTGGGCTAGTTGAGTTCACCCTTTCTTTCATTGTTCTCTTCAGCAAATGAGAATATAGCTGGGACGAGTCGGGGAACGGATTGACGGTCCAGATGATAGCATTAGTAGTCCTCACTATTCTATGGAATAGTGTAATAATAATTGTAATGAGGACTCCATTGAGTGTGGATATTGTCTAGATGACAATATTCTTGTTTAAACTCTCAGCTATGTTTTATCGTATTTTACACGACTCTTGTATATATAATTAAGTTGTATTTGAATTTATGTAGTGTGTATTTGGCGACTCAAGATGGATGATGTATACCTATTTTGGGGGCATCACAATATAGGTGGGGCATTAATCAGCCGAGTTGTAATGAAAAAAATAGTATTTTATTTATTGATTAAACAATTTAGATATAATGGAGGGTAAAATTTTCACAACTTTCTTTAAACTAATTAAACAAATCAAAAGTTTCAACAACAAAACCCTAACTGCAAGTCTCTGAAACTATGAGTTGGAACTGCAAGTTATCATCTCCTCATATTGCCGCCGCCACTGCAAATAATCTTTTCTCTTCACTTCCTTTTACTTTATCATTCCTCTTCAACTTCTTGCCCTTGGAATTAGATTCATGATTCACCTCCACGTTCATAGATCTCTGACTCCGACTCCTCGTCGCCAGTCCTTTAGATTCACCACTCTCCCTCTTCAGCCCACTCTGTATCGATTCTGAGAATTCAATTTCTCGAAACAAATTGATGATCGAAACTTCTTTTGAAGTAAGAATTTCATCATCATGAGCATTTCTGTTAGGAAAATATAAAAAAATCTCGTATTTTCATGGTGTATATTGAGGTTATTTGTGTGTGCAAATTTGAAATTAGGCCCTTGATTTTGTGATAAAATGTCGATTATTGAGATGAATAATGGTTATGGGGTTAAAAATAGTTCTGGGTATTTGTGTTTGTCAATTGTGGATGAACAAGAAAAGCAATTTCGTGGCAAAGATGAAAGGATTGGAGAGGGTGGAGGAGAGAAAGGGATGAAAGAGGAGAGAGAAGATGATGGGCTTTTTTGGGTTCTTATAGTTGTTCTTCAATCTGTTCGTGAAAGGGGAAAAAGGAGATGAAGATTTGCTCATGTTGATCCCGATCTGCTTGCTGGCGTCATTAAACGTTCAATTTATTGTGATGGAACAATTCACGACAAGGACACCAATTCAGATAAGGCCATTAGAACAAAGGAAATCAGAACTGCAAATCATCGGAAGGCACCTTTGATTGTCGATCAAACATCAATCACGACAAACAGATCTGCAAATCAATTCTTAAGTTAGGGTAGGAGATGTTTGGGTTTTGCTGGGAAAGAATCTGTTGAGAAGTGAACAAGGAATATTAGTTTGTTTGGGTTCATGAATTTTTTTAGATTGATTAGTTTCAATTCTTAAGTTAAATTATTATAATTCAAGTGAACAAGGAATATGACCTATTATAAAACTAATTGGTTTTGTTTTTGAAAACTTTTGATTTGTTTAATTAGTTTAAAGAAAGTTGTGACAATTTTACCCTTCATTATATCTAAATTGTTTAATCAATAAATAAAATTCAATTTTTTTCATTACAACTCAGCTGATTAATGCCCCACCTATATAGCCACGTCAGCAATTTCTGACGTGTGAGGCTCAATTTGTTGCAATTGAAAAAAATTAATAGTTCAATCATCTAATTGACAAAATTGAAAGGTGAATCACTAAAGTGGAATATGGCCTATAATTTAAAGTACTAAATTATATTTAAGCCCACAAATAAAACCTATGGAGAGAATTATACTTTAATTACCCTATTTCCCAATTATTATTATCATCAAAATATATTCTAAAAAATAAATAATGTTATAATTGGATTACCTCCTTAGGATAATATCCCTGTAACATCAAACAATATATATCTCAAATCAAATCAAATATTCATCTTTGCACTACAGGCCAAAAATATTCATCAGTTGGTCATGTTCATCTAAACACCTGTTCATCTTTGCACTACGGGCCAAAGATATTCATCAGTTGGTCATGTTCATCTAAACACCTGTTCATCTTTGCACTACGGGCCAAAAATATTCATCAGTTGGTCATGTTCATCTAAAAACATGTTCATCTTTGCACTACGGGCCAAAGATATTCAGTAACACCATCATTTAGAAATGAGGATGGTGAAAAATATTTTAAAGGAAACGAATCCAGTGAAACAAAATAACAAGTATTAAGGATTCGTACCTTAAACAATCCGAGTTCAAAAATACTTCATAAATAATAATACTGAAGTAAAATTCAAGAATGATCAAAACATGGATACAATCAAAGCTAGTATCTAGAATAGATATTTTAGACGAAAAGAAGAAATTTCATTTTTCGGTGAATAGTGTCGTATTCATGAATAGTGTCCGTATACGTGAATAGTGCCGTATACGTGAATAGTAACTCCGACACCAAAAGATAGAAATTTCACAAAAAAAACATCATCACGCTTCGTGAATAGTAATTAGTGAATAGTAACTCATAAATATTAACTCGTGAATAGTAACTCATGAATAGTAACCCCGACATGAAAAAGTTCCAAATTCGATAAAAAGTTCCAACCAATATTTCAGCATAATGATATTGAAGAAATAATATCATTTAAGAAAAAAATAACATCCCTTACCTCGAAAGACAGTACTTCTAGTTAAAACACCGGATATAGGCTATGACTTGAACTTTCACCATATAGCAATACTCAAAGTATACTCAAAATACTCACAAGAATACGCTCGATAATATAGAGAGAGAAAACTTCAGTTTCTGGTGTGATTTTCAATTCTAACCAAAGCACTTATTTATAGAAAATTGCTTAGAACACCAAAGCAGAAAATTTAATATAATAATAATATATATATATATATAAATTCTTACGCCCACTCTTTGAATTCGGAAAATCTGAATTCAAACCACATGCTAGACCCACTAATAACAAAAAAAACATTTTTTATATTAAAATATTTTAAACTTCCAAAAATCAATTATTTCGGAACTCCGGAACTTCAATAATTCATAATAAATAGCCCTTTTATCAGAAAATTTGAATCTCGCGAGTTTTTATAGAAAATTCAATTCTCTACAACTTTGCAGAAGAAAAGTTTTCCAAATTCCAAACAGAAATTGACCGAAATCCACAAACAGGCGATTTTATAAGCTATAATCAAATTTCAGTCAATAAATGGGGTCCACCAACATGAAAAACATGTTTTAAATATTTTTGGTAACAAAAATACTCCTCTTCCACATATACTCATATACCCCACATTCATCGTAAAAATATCATCATTATTATATTATTAAAATATAATAATATATTTAAATGAATTATTTTATCAGAAAAAGATAAAATATTAATTTTCAACAATTGTCACATTAAAAATTTTCTCCATCTATATCCACATAAAATCAATATTTTCCTCATCATATAAATCAATAATTAATTATTCATAAATAATATTACAGAATCACAATATTGACAACTAGGCAGTTCCCAGGAAAGAGGGGGCTTTCCAATAAGAATTTCTCCTTACTGGCGCGCAATTAGGTGACCAAACCTCTCCTTAGACAGAACTTTCTAGACATTGTCAATAATGTTATCTAATAATATTATTCAGATAATATGAATTATTGCTTCGATAATGAAAAATATTATGTAGTGACAATTATTGAAACAACAGTAATATAAAATATCAATACAACAATTATTGAATCAATAACATAAAATACTGAACAGTAATTACTGTAATAATTATTGAGTAATGCCATCTTACCTAAGAATCAATAATTGGTGCAATACCATGTGCTACTGTGCAACGTGTATTACTGTGTTTTAACCTCCGGGTATTTTAACAGTATTAACGGTAACAACTACGCCGTTATTTTTAAACAACTTATATTTGTCGTTTTCTTCATCCAATCGCTTTCCGTTATGGGGCCCACAAAAGACTGTGCCGTCGTACGAATATTCCCTGACAGCAAGAATATTCCACGACCAAACGAATATTCCCCGACAACAATGAATATTTTATAACCACCTGCTTATTTAAAATATTTGCGCATTTTACCCATAACTAACCACATTAATCAAATCAACCCTTACTATTTTAAAATAATAAATAAAGGAAATTCCTTTTTATTTAAAAATTTTCGGGGTCTTACATTATGTATTTACATATTGTGACACGGCTATATCCTGGAAATCCACAAAGCAACCCATGGCAGCTACATCTTCAAATCACTCAGAAATTCTCGCTATACATGAAGCAAGCAGAGAGTGTGTTTGGTTGAGATCAATTATTCAGCATATTCAAAAGTCATGTGGATTACCATCAATCAAAGGCATTCCTACAATTCTGTATGAAGATAACGCTGCATGCATTGCTCAACTTCGAGGAGGATACATCAAGGGAGATAGAACAAAGCATATTTCACCTAAATTCTTCTTCACACATGAGCTACAAAAGAAGGGTGATATAGATGTACATCAAATTCAATCATGTGATAATCTAGCCGACTTATTCACAAAATCGCTACCAAATGCAACGTTTACAAAACTTCGGAAAAGGATCGGAATGTGTCGATTGAAAGACTTATTGTAAGACCCCGAAAATTTTTTATATAAAAAGGAATTTCCTTTATTTGTTTTTTGAAATAGTAAGGGTGAATTTGATTAATGTGGTTAGTTATGGGTAAAATGCGCAAATATTTTAAATAAGCAGGTGGTTATAAAATATTCATTGTTGTCGGGGAATATTCGTTTGGTCATGGAATATTCTTGCTGTCGGGGAATATTCGTACGACGGCGCAGTCTTTTGTGGGCCCCATAACGGAAAGCGATTGGATGAAGAAAACGACAAATATAAGTTGTTTATAAATAACGGCGTAGTTGTTACCGTTAATACTGTTGGAATACCCAGTGGTTAAAACACACTAATACGCGTTGTTGAACAGTAGCACACGGTATTGCACTAAATATTGATTCTTACGTAAGAAGGCACTACTCAATAATTGTTACAGTAATTACTGTTCAGTATTTTATTTTATTGATTCAATAATTGCTGCATTGATATTTTATATTACTGTTGTTTCAATAATTGTCACTACACAGTATTTTCCATTATCGAAGCAATAATTCATATTATCTGAATAATATTATTTGATAACATTATTGGCAATGTCTAGAAAATTCTGTCTAAGGAGAGGTTTGGTCACCTAATTGCGCGCCAGTAAGGAGAAATTCTTATTGGAAAGCCCCCTCTATCCTGGGAACGGCCTGGTTGTCAGTATTGTGATTCTGTAATATTATTTGTGAATAATTAAATTATTGATTTATATGATGTGGACAATATTGATTTTATGTGGATATAGATGGAGAAAATTTTTAATGTGACAATTGTTGAAAATTAATATTTTATCTTTTTATGATAAAATAATTTATTTAAATATATTATTATATTTTAATAATATAATAATGATGATATTTTTACGATGAATGTGGGATATATGAGTATATATGGAGGAAGAGTATTTTTGTTACCAAAAATATTTAAAACATGTTTTTCATGTTGGTGGACCCCATTTATTGACTGAAATTTGATTATAGTCTGTAAAATCGCTTGTTTGTGGATTTCGGTCAATTTCTGTTTGGAATTTGGAAAACTTTTCTTCTGCAAAGTTGTAGAGAATTGAATTTCCTATTAAAACTCACGAGATTCGAATTTTCTGGCAAAATGACTATTTATTATGAATTATTGAAGTTCCAGAGTTCCGAAATAATTGATTTTTGGAAGTTTAAATTATTTTATAAAAGAAAAACGTTTTTTTTACTTTTTCTAGAAGGGAGCATGTGGGAAATGTTAGGAATTGAAATCTAGAATGAGTACGTAGAAGATAATATATATATATATATATATATATATATATATATATATTAATATTATATTAAATTTTTTGCTTTGGTGTTCTAAGCAATTTCCTATAAATAGGGTGCTTAGGTTAGAATTGAAAATCACACCAGAAACTGAAGTTTTCTCTCTCTATATTATCGAGCGTATTCTTGTGAGTATTTTGAGTATACTTTGAGTATTGCTATACGGTGCAAGTTCAAGTCATAGCCTATATCCGGTGTTTCAACTAGAAGTACTGTCTTTCGAGATAAAGGATGTTATTTTCTTCTCAAATGATATTATTTCTTCAATATCATTATGCTGAAATATTGGTTGGAACTTTTTATCAAATTTGGAACTTTTTCATGTCGGGGTTACTATTCATGAGTTACTATTCATGAGTTACTATTCACGAGTTACTATTCACGAGTACTATTCACGAAGCGAGATGATATTTTTTTTGTGAAAATTCTATCTTTTGGTGTCGGAGTTACTATTCACGTATACGGCACTATTCACGTATACGGCACTATTCACGAATACGACACTATTCACCAAAAAAATGAATTTTCTTCTTTTTGTCCAAAATATCTATTCTGGATACTAGCTTTGATTGTATCCATGTTTTGATCATTCTTGAATTTTACTTCAGTATGATTATTTATGAAGTATTTTTGAACTCGGATTGTTTAAAGTACGAATCCTTAATACTTGTTATTTTGTTTCACTGGATTCGCTTCCTTTAAAATATTTTTTATCATCCTCAGTCCTAAATGATGGTGTTACTGAATATCTTTGGCCTGTAGTGCAAAGATGGTTAATTTTATTATGAATATCTTTGGCTCGTAGTGCAAAGATGTACAGGTGTTGAGATGAACATGAACAATTGATGAATATCTTTGGCCCGTAGTGCAAAGATGAACATGTGTTTAGATGAACATGACCAACTGATGAATATCTTTGGCCTGTAGTGCAAAGATGAATATTTGATTTGGTTTGAGATATATATTGATTGATGTTACAGGGATAAAATATTGATGATGGACTTTTAAATTCATAGATGTTAGTAGATTTTATTCTCTACTTAACTCTTCTAATGAATTATTGTTTTCGCTGCAGTTGTTGATTTAAAACTGGTTGTCTATTGTATTCTATTAGATTTTTCCCTGTTGAAGACTAATGATAATTTGTTGTATATTATCTTTGTCATAATATTCTTTACTGGGCTAGTTCAGCTCACCCTTTTTCTTGTTGTTCTATTTTTTTCTTCTCAGGAGACGAGAATGTAGCGAGTACGAGTCGGGGGATGTAATGATGGTTCTAGAGAGAGTTGTTTAGTAGTCCTCACCATTTTTGTAAAATAATGTATCAATAATTATGATGGGAATTTATTTACATGTGGATATTGTCTAAACGACAATATCTGTATTTAAACTCACAGTTTATATGTTGTAATAATAAAGTTGTAGTTATTTCTGTACCATGTATTTGGCGACTCAGAATGGGTTGGATGGAATGGACCTATTTTGGGGGCATCACACTTATGACAACATTTCATCAAGGAGTAATGAATTCCTTTTGAGGGGAAGACTGTACTCTTTTTCCTTAGTCACGATTTTTATCCCAATAGATTTTTCCTAACAAGGTTTTAATGAGACAGTCAATTAAACTATTTATGTAAAAGATATGTACTCTTTTTTCCTTCGTTAAGTTTTTTCCCACTGGATTTTCTTAACAAGGTTTTTAATGAGACATAATCTTCTATCGTAGGTAATCAGGGGAAGTGTTATAATTGGATTACCTCCTTAGGATAAGAGGGAATATAGCTCTATTATTTCTTCTTGCTTCTCATTTCTTCTTTCCTCTTTCCTCTTTCCTCTTTCTTTCCCCTCCCCCGCCATCATTATCTCCTTTCTAATAGTTCAATATCTTGCCTATATAAAGACAAGCTTACAGAAGGAAGATATATAGAATTTACAGAAGGATTCCTCTGAAGAATTTACATAAAGATTTTATTTCTCCATCTTTCTCTCTTATTTTATCCTCTCTTGCTTGTTCTAAATTATTATTAAAACAATTATAAGAGTATATTTTATACACTTCGCTAGAGTTTTATAACAAATACTTATCAAAATCATATCATTATAAATAATTAAGGGAAATTAAGGACAGGGTAATAGAGAGATTCCAACTCCGGAAAAGTATTATTACACTAGTAAGAATTTTTATAAAAAATAATTTATAAAATAAAATGTCAAAATATAATTATAATTAATAGATAATACACTTGTAAATAAGAACTTTTAATAGTTTTAGTGACATGGACCAAACTGTACGGTCAGAAAATACAATACTCTCCCTCTCTCCTCTGACCAACGGTTTCATAATTGTAACGTCAGAAAGTTCATTCCTCCCCTCATAATTGACCACCCGTATCACCGCCGCATTCAGCTTTTCGCGACGGCCCAAATCGTCCTCCATGGAGTTGTTACCTTACGCCGATGTCGATTCCAGCTTGAGAGCTCTGGCCGGTCGAGCCGAGGGTTTCGGCCGCTTCTCCGTCGGTGGCCTCCACGGACCGCTCTATTCAGTCACCACGTTGGCAGGTTCTCTTTCTATTGAATTAATGAGAATAGGATCACTCTGTAATTTAATTGTGCATCTAAATGTGAAATACTTGTATAATTGGTATTAGCTCAAATCAATTGAAGTTCTTGTAAAGATAATCAAATGAAAAAAAATCTGTGTTTGGTTATTCTCATTTCTGTCAAATTTGTGAATTTTGTTCCTTGAGGGAGGGTATGAAATGTTATTCCAGCTGGAATAGAATGAATCATTTCACTCTCCTTTTCATTCCCTTCTCTGTTCCATTCTTTCGCCAATTTCATTCTTTCCATACGTAGCATAAACCTCTTGTGACTATGTAATTAAATTTCTAACAGCTAATTTCAGCTCCTAGTGGCAGAAAACTTGTGTTTTATTCATGTTGTAAAACAATTTAGGTGTAAAAGTTCTTAATTTCTGATGGCAAAGATTGTTCATGTTAACTTGTATGTGATCCTGATGTAGACCTATTGCTTTGATCTTTAAGAAACTGGATAGCCAAGAATTAGAATGTCTTGAATCATGATCGTAGTCCACGGATAGCCTATAGGTTTGAAGATAATAATTTAAGAGAACCCATTCAATAATATAAGGATAAGTTTGAGTAGTGACAAAAACAGAAATTTGATGAGCTGAAAACGGCAAAGGCACTACAACAATAGATGAGGGTGCAGGGAAAAGAAAGAAATAGATTGTTTAGAAGGTAAGGAAAAGGATGAGTAATGGATAAGGAGGAATTCTCACCACAATGTGGACATTTTGAAAGAATAGATCAGATAACTTTGAGGATTTTGAAGCAAGGAAAGATCTTAGGCAAAAACGGCGAATCAGATCTAGATGCTAAGAGGGAAGTAGAAGACATGCAGAAGAAGATATTAGACAAAAACAGAAGGTCGAGAAAATGACTGAACAACATTATGGTTACTACCCAAACTTCATCTTTAAAAAGACAATTGTATAGCAAGGAAAACTTTTGAGTTCTAAATATATTTTTTCATGCTTATGTGTTAGTCTCTCATATTATCAGCGTCATGGTACCCAAGTTCTTAAATTTCATATTTGCTTCATGACTGCATTTAACTACGTAACCAGAAATTCAGTGCATGTGGACAATCATCAGCTCGTGTATTCGAACTTAAACCGAGACTAGCGTGATTAATAATAAAGTACAATCCGGATATTGAAGTTTTATCTGATAATTGTTAGCTTCACAGTTCACATAAAATGAGACGGTTGAAGTTCAGTGATCTTACTGCCCTTTTCTTTAGTGACTATCTTTTCTGGTAGGCCACTATAAATATTATTTGTTGCTATTTAAATTGATCAAATCATGACTTTGAAAGAGAAATTCCAACTTTTTTGTGCATTTTATTAAAATACTTCTAGTACTGATTATTTTGAGCTTGAAAAGTACAGAATTTTCTTGTACACATGTTTGTTCTTTGAGCTCTTTCTTTAATGTATGTGTGAGTGAACATAAAACTTTTAGTTCACCTTGGCCATACAATATGTAAATTTGGTATGTGTTGTCTTCTCTCAGAGTAGATTTGGCATATAGTTCAAGATTACAAATTTTGACAAACTTTTATCTATTTTGAAATGATTTATGTAGAGATAAGACGGAGAAAAACAAAACCATTTGAATTTTCATCATTGTCAACATCTGATCAGATCATAGTCATCTGAATACAAGTGGATTCATTGACTTTAGGATGGACTTTCAGAAATTAAGTTTTACTTACATATTCGATACCCTCGTCTTTTCTTGCAGATGATGGACCAGGATCACTTCGTGATGCATGTCGTAAAAAAGAACCACTCTGGATTGTCTTTGATGTTTCAGGTGTCATTCATCTTTCATCTTACTTATCTGTGTCTTCATATAAGACAGTTGATGGTCGTGGCCAACATGTAAAGCTCACAGGCAAAGGTTTAAGACTGAAGGACTGTGAGCACATAATCATATGCAACCTGGAATTTGAAGCTGGTAGAGGACATGATGTCGATGGGATTCAGATCAAACCAAATTCAAGGCACATATGGATAGACCGTTGTAGCTTGCGCGATTATGATGATGGTCTTATAGATATAACTAGACAAAGTACAGATATTACAGTTTCTAGGTGAGCTGATTTCTATATATGGTACAGTATAACTAAATATTGAGTAAAAACATGTGTCCTGATGTCTATTCGCTCTTGGCTAATAGATGTTATTTCACAAAACACGACAAGACAATGCTTATTGGAGCAGACCCATCTCACATTGGTGATAGATGCATTAGAGTGACCATTCACCACTGCTTTTTTGATGGGACACGACAAAGACAACCACGTGTTCGATTTGGAAAAGTTCATTTGTACAACAATTACACCAGAAACTGGGAAGTATATGCTATTTGTGCTAGTGTAGAATCACAGGTAAATAATGATTTAAGCATATTATAATCAGTGCATAAAGCTATAATCGTTCCCCCCTCCCCCTCCCCCTCCCCCTCCCCCTCCCCCTCCCCTCTCTCCAGTAATTTCTAACATACAATTTCGTGACATTATCCTCTCTCTCTCTTTTTGTTAGATATACTCTCAATGCAACATTTATGAATCAGGACAGAAAAAAAAGGCTTTTGAATATTATACAGAAAAGGTAATTAGGCAGACTCATGTTTTTTCTTATGTTTCTCAAGATTTGTAAAACCTATTTATGATCTTCGTGTTATACGTTCAATTTTTTTTTTGTTATCAAAGAGGTTATATGGAGATAGATGCAGACAATATTTTCAGCCTCAGACGGTCATCGAGCCAGAAAACTTATCGGGTGGATGGGGTTACTGGTTCAGCCATAATGAATAATTCTAGCCTTTTGAAGAAGTTGTAGTTGCTTTAGTTTGATTAAGATTAAGTATGTGAGCACTTCTGAGCGTCTTCTTTCTCACTTTCGAGCTTTTATCCGACCTGGGTATTATTCCTTGTCCAACTTGGGAACTTTGGGGGCTAAAAGTTTATATTAGCATTGTATAACCTCTGAAATGAAGAGTCGTAACGTTCTGTTTTATTGAAGAGCCATAATCATGTTTGTCATAAAGTATGCACAAGAGAGCAATTCCTTAATTTATATGCTCCTCGTGGATGGCTCAAAGTTATCACAAGACTGTTTTTATTTTTCCAATGTATGATCAGCAGAAATAGTCTCGTTGCTAGTTCGTAAAAGTATTCCTCATCTCATTGGCTGTTCACATACTTTACTGATTGCGTTTCTTTGTGTTGGTTAATTAGGCAGCTGATAAAGAGGAGCCAAAGTCGGGGTTGATAAGGTCAGAGGGGGACATGTTCTTAAATGGTGCGCAAGCATGCTCTTTAACAGGAACAAGTGTCGAAAGTGTGTTCCATCCTAGTGAATTTTACCCTACTTGGACTTTAGAACCGGCCTCAGATTCTTTGAAGAATGTTCTCCAAGTCTGTGCAGGCTGGCAATCAATTCCTAGGCCAGCAGAACAGGGTGATGGTTCCATTGCAACCGCATGAACTTGTATTCATCTTATCTACATATATTCTCTGCTATTAAGTTGAAAATTTAAGTAGCTTGTTTCAGTTTAACTAAATGTGAATTTTTTTTGAAGGGGAAATGAATAAAGTTTTACAGCATTTTATTCCACTGCCGTCCTATTTCTTCATGTAGCAGCCTAGTCCTCAAACATTGCCGTCCTTATTTCTTCATAGTACAGTAGAATTTTCTTGCAGCTAAAAATATCATTTGCCAAAGCCATTGCTTCATAGTTAGCTGCATATAGAGCTTTTTCCTCTGATGTTTATACCCAATTATCTACAAAGGTTGGTGGTAAAAAGACCTGGGTTACAAACTGGATATTGTTGGCTAAGAATACGCGCATCCTATTGAATCCGTGATGGATGGACTCCTCCACAAACTTCAGTCTTGTTGCTTGTCTGTAGTTTGGATATTGGTTGTTCGTAGGAGTGAGCAAAAAACGGATAAAACCGAACTACCGAACCGAACCGAAATTTTTTAACCGAATTATTTCGGTTTTTCGGTTTTTTTTCGTATTTCGGTTATAACCGATTTAATGCTCATTATTCGGTTTCGGTTTTGGTTTTAAAAAACACATAATTCGGGTACCCGAATATCCGAAATATTAATATTTAAAAAAATAATAATTTTATACTATTATCTAAATCTAATATCTTCGAGACTTCAACTTCGAGTATCTGTATTTCACTTTATCACTTTCACTTCACTTATTCAGTATTTGAGTTACATCGTTTTTTGCCCTAGCTGTAGCCGACCAGTCGTCTCTCCCACCCAGTCCCAGTCTCCCAGTCCCAGATCTGAAATCTCAAATCCATTCCTCAGCGGCTCAGCCTCTTCTTGCTTCTCGTTACATCATCTGATCTCCAGCCTCCGCCTCTCTCCGATAGTCCGACTGTCCGAGTGTCCGACTCAATCTCTGCGCCGGAGGCCGGCCTCCGCCTCTCGGCTCTCACTGTTTGTCGAGCCGTCTGACCTTTTGCAGTCCGGCTCTCTCCTGCTCTCCCTAGTCCGACAGGTAAATTTCATTCACTAATCTCTAATCTCTATCAAGATTCGTGTGCATGACTGGCTGACTGCATGTTGTTTTGTTGGGGATTAAGTTTATTGATTTTACTAATAGCATCTTCTTTGTGTGTCTTGTCTAATTTGGGTTTAATTTGGTTCTTGTCAATTTGGGTTTCTTTTATTTGTTTATTATCTAATTTAGGTTTAATTGTTTTTCTTCAGAATGGTCACTTTTTTACCCAAAAGAAGAAGAGGGTTTTTCGATTATCTTAGTAATTTTTACTCTGTGTATCCTTACAGTTTAATTTGGGTTATGATTTGATTTCATGATTTGATTTAATTTGGGTAATTTTTTGATTCCAAGCTCATCAACTGATTCCACTGTCAACTGATTTCATGTCTAATTTTCTCCTTACTCGATTATTTTTTTACCATGGGGATTTCTATAGTTGTGTGACTGACATTGATAATGAATCAAGTTACTATAAAAATTTACATGATGCCTTCATAGTGATTCTAATCATGATAAGTTGGTAACTTTGTTACTGCATTCACACACACACATAGTAACACTAGTCAACTTTTAATCATTTGATGAGCTTGAGTATTATGTATTTGAAGTGAATTTGGATTCTGAGTCTCTGACTGCAATTTCAGTTTACAATAGACCTTGTTGATGCTGAATCGCTGTCTCGCTGATGCAGTGATGCTAATGCTGGTTGCTGGTTGCTGGACTGCTGGTTGCTGGTTGCTGGTTGCTGCTGTAGGCCTGTAGTTACTTAGTTACTTAGTTGACTGTTGTAGTTAGTTGTTGCTGCTATAATTTTTTATAAGTGATATTGTAGAAGTGTTTGGGCTTGTTTTGTTAGTTGTTGCTGCTGTAATTTTTACTTTGCTGCTGGACATTGGACATTGTTAAACTGTTAATTTGTTGGACAGTTCACAGTGGTGAGTGGACAGTGTTTGCTAAACAGGTAACAATTGGATGTTAAACAGTAAACACTAAACAGGTAACATTTTGCTGGACAGTGATTCGGTTTTTACCCGAATTACCGAAATTACAATTCGGTAATTCGGTATTCGATAATTCACCTATTTTGAAATTTCGGTTATTAGTTCGGATAGTAGAATTAGCATTATTTCAATTTTCGGTTATAACCGAATAGCTTATTCGGTTCGGTTATAACCGAATGATCACCCCTAGCTGTTCATTGGATATTGTTAGGATAGGATTTTTGTTTAATTTTTGTAAGGTTGTCCGAGTATCAAAAGAGTGTTGTTACAATGACAAAAATAACTTATAAAAATTAAATTACAAAACAATGCGACAGAATATAATTAACGAATGATCAACTTGGGTAAACCTAGTAATAGTAACTTAGACAACATTTTATAAACTACTTTTTGCAATATCCTTTTGTTATCAAAGTAATGATTAGCATTAAGTTACTTGATAGCAAGTTTACCAATTGATCAATACAATATTGACACACAAAACGAAAAATCACTTCCCGCCGGCGTGTCAACATGGCATTGATCAAAATTAACTTTATGCTAACCAAAGTAATATTGATTTCTTAGTTTCACCAAAAACAAACAAGTAAATAAGCATGTATCAAGATTCCAATGTTTCTTAGTTAACAATGAAAGCACTTTTTTAGACATTTATTTACTAGGGATATCAATGCTCTTATTATTTCCTTATGCCCGACTGTGGATAGTCATACGCACGCATACTAGCAACTACCTTCCCAAGTATCAATACAAAAAAATTTAGAGCTGAAAATTTAGCATCATTTTTATTTCATGTGTTATGACTAGAGAAGTGAGAAATTTGCAAACAGCAGCATCTCATACCACCTATGTTCAGACCTAGTTTTAGACCCATATTAAAACAAGAGTAAACACCACCATAAAGTAAACTGAACTAGGGCTTGATATGAATAGTTTCAGCACATGAAACAAGAGTAAACACCACAATAAAGTAACACTTGAACTAGGATCAGCAATACAGGATAATGGAAAACAAATTTCAGAATTGAAAATTGGAATGAGGTTTGTAGTCACAAAGTAACAAATCTCCTCCACAGTAGATTCTACCCTACACCTTAATAGCATACTTTCTCATTGGGAAGTACTTCTCTTTCTTCTTCTCACGTTCAGTCTTCAATGAAGCCTATTACACAAATAAAACAAAAGGGAAAACCACTTCAAAAGGACAAACATATCGGTAAAGATTTCCCCAAGACCAAGTCATTAAAAATGTAGCCTAATGCGCCAAAGATACCATCAAAACAAGAGTACAAGTCCAATTCAGGAGAAAGAATTTAGGTAAGACGGTCAAAGTGCTACTCTAATAAAGAAGAAAGAATTTACGTAAGAAGGTCAAAGTCCAAATCAGAAGAAAGAAGTGGGATTTATTACATTTCAGATTTTGAGAAAAACACCTTAGTTATCTTTTTCACTATTTTGATTTGATAGGCACCAGCCTTGTCTTCTCAACATCAAAAGCAATAAAGTAGTTCAAGTCCCAAAAGAGTATATATTTTCACAAAGGAAAAAAAAGGAATCCATGAAAATATTAGGAAAACAACTAAAAGCGTTAACTTTTTAGTGAAGTAATTATTTACAAGTAATTCAGAAACAGCAAAATACTCGGGTGAAGTTGACTAGCTTCTTAACTCAATCACATCATACTACGTCCAAGAAATCTGGGTCAGCTAATTAAGTTTACTTTAACCATGCAATGAAATTTTCAAAACAGTGATGGGAAATTTTAAATTAGGAAACAAACAATCTATTAACATATAAATGTACTTGTAAAGGAAAAAATATACATAAAGATATAAAAGAACTCAAGATTTGTTATCAAAATGAATAATAAAAGAACAGAAGATTAAAGTAAAAAACCATACCTGGTGCTTGGTAAGACGCCTGCGGATAGCTCTAGTTTTCTTGGGACGCAAATCAAGCGGCAGCAGTTTCTTGTTCTTGTACACTTCCCTCAAAGCAGCCTTCTGTTTCTGTTGCATGACAGTCAACACCTGCGCAATTGACAGCCTCACAACTTTTCTGTATCCACAAAAACACAAAACATGAAATCAGATATTATCCCACATAGACAACTAAGCATATTACTAGTTTACTACCAAGTGATCATTGGTAAGTGGGCAGTAGCCTCATAAAAAATGACTAGCCTCATCACAGATTGTAAAATGGCATATCCAAAATCCCTGTATGTTTAAACTAATAATATTCACGTGAATCAATCAGTGTAAATTAAACACTTCAACCGATACGAGACTTGAGCTTTGTATGGAACTCCAAAACATCCACAGAAAAAATATGAAAATAGAAAACTGAAAAGAAAAAAAATTAATACTGTATAACATTTCATAGCATTATAATCAATATTAATGATCTTCCCCAAATTACATATGTACAAATAGTTGAATTCAATGTATGCACTAAGATGGTTTTTCAATTCTTAGCTTCATTTTTTCTTCTCCATTTATCACTTGTTCAAGGTCCCAACCAAAACAATAATTTTGGGGTCTGAAGATTGCATCAAAATGCTCTAAAAATCTTAATGACACACGCTTCATATCTTGACAAACTAAACGGATCAAAAACTTTAGAGAAAATAAAATTACCATCAATCAATTGTCCGCATGCTATATCATCAAGCGACTAATTTAAACTATTAAAGTAAATGGCTAACAGTAGTGAATGACACTAAAGGCAAATATAAGAACCCCAGCACACCCATCTTGGCAAATATATTGATAAATGTTATAGTACTCCATTTCATTCCAAGTTAAAATCTAGATAAAACATGCATTAGACATTACAAATAAGATTGCATATATGCATAAATGTTTTCTTAGATACAAATATACATAAGACATCAAAGCATAATAGTACGATAGAAAGCTAAATCAGACATAATCAGAGACAATCTAGCAAAATGCGCATATAAATATTACTATCACATATATAAATTATATACATATATATTGAGGAAGATATAAACTTTGTGTGATCTAGAGAGAGTACAGACATTTTGGAGAGCTTGTTAGGAGCGCCGCCGGTGACCTTGGCAACACGGAGGAGAGCGAGCTCAGCCTTTAGTTCCTTCAGCTGGGTCAACAAATCCGTCTTTGATTTACCCCTCAGCTCATGAACCTTAATCCTCGCTATACATTTAAATCATCAAATCAAATCATTTGTATTTTTCAATTTACAGTCAAATCAAAACATTGATTTGATATTTTTCAATTTACAGTCGAATCAAAACATCCAATACAAATAATTGATCTCTTCATAAACAACAAACTGAAAAAGAAACATAAAGGAGATTTTGGGAGCTTACCCATTGCTGTCCTATGACTGAAGCAAAAACCACGGAGGGGCTGCTTGCACTTGCTTCTGAAACCCTAAATAGAAATGAGATGGATTTAGGGTTTTATGTTATCATTTAATATATAGCTATGGAATTCGGGCTGTAACACTGAAATGGGCTGTACTGAGCCTGGGCTTATACAATTTTGGTTTGACTCAAATCCATGCCAAAATAGAGGGCCCATGAGCGTGGTTTATCTTTTCGATTTTCATTATGAATTGTGATTCAGAGTTTCAGAAATTAAAATTCGTAAAATGATTTTAATTATTTAGTCATTACCACTTTTCTAAGTGTCATGCCAAATACACAAAAAAAAGAGAGTAGAAAATGGCTTTGAAAAATATTTCCTTTTTGAGGAGGTAGTTTTATTATATTTACAAGTTTGGTTGTTTAGGGTAGAACTGTCAATTTGATCGATCAAAGTTAATCGTTCGGCCCATTAAAAACCTACTCAAATTTAATTTGAGTGTGAGTTAAGCCGAATTTTAATAAAAATTTAAGCCCAAAGTGTGATGCCACGAGATAGGACTACATAATTCATTCTGAGTCGTCAAATAAATGGTACAAAATCTAAATATAAACTTCATATATACAACTATTAACTGTCGTGTAAAATACGATAAAACATAAGCTCTGAGTTTCAATACAAATACTGTCTCGTAGACAATATACAAACTCAAATAACGTCCTCATTACAATTATTGACACACTATTTTATAGAGTAGTGAAGACTACTATAGTAACCATCTTAGACCATCACTCCATTCCCCGACTAGTCTCAGCTATATTCTCATTTCCTGAATAGAACAATGAAAGAAAATGGTGAGCTCAACTAGCCTAGTAAAGAATATTATGACTAAGATAATGTAGAATAAATTATTATTAGTCTTCAACAGGAAAAAAATCTGATAGAATACAATAGACAACAAATTCTAGATCAACAACTGCAGTGAAAATAATAATCCATTAGAAAAGTCAAGTAGAGCATGATGTCTACTATCTTCTATGATTTAAAAGTTTATCGTCAATATTTTATTCCTGTAACATCAATCAATAATTGTTTTTAATCAACGAATTATATATGCACTACAGGCCAAAGATATTCGTTTGTATCACCAGTGAGCATGATCATGCCAACACATGTCCATCTATACACTACGGGCCAAAGAGGACTTTCACCACAAACTTTTATCTGTAACATTAAAGGTCATGATTATACAATACATAATTTCTGGTCATAATCATACCAATCAACAGTCTATATTTGCACTATGGAACAAAGATGATTTTCAGCACAATATAAGTATGAGGATGATGACAATGATATAAAGAATAAATCAAATGAGATCAATGATAAATATTAGAGATTTATAATTTAATTTATCCAGAGTTCAAGAATGTCCAAATTGTCAACATTATCACCAATTGTGAAGTAAAATTCAAAAATGATATTTAAGATTCATATTTCCAAGATAATTTGGATAAACAATATATATATATATATATATATATATATATATATTATAGGTTTATATGTATATATATAATTATATCAGTTATTACATATTTACACTATTTATATTTACATATAGTATCAACTAAAAATTAAGTACTATAATTTCTTTAAAGTGGTCACTTATATCGATTAACAAAATTTAGTAATTATATAAAATAAAATAAAAAAGATTGTGGGTCATTAGTGTTAATTTAAACTTCAATTTGGTTAGCATGAAGAATGAGGCATGTCAAACATTTTAGGTAAGTTACCTTATTATTTTGTTAATATTATTTGAACTAATAAACTAAATAAGTCTCACATAAACATTTTAAACTTCATTATTTTCTTTTGTTAATATTATTCAGATTATTACCTTATTTTGAAATTTATGTAATATGTATAGCATAATATTTTAATTCTATTTTTTATGGTCGGAGTTAAATAATATTAAATTCGTTTCAAAATTAGAGATGCATTTGTAAAATGACGATTTTTTAAGGATAAATTTATATTTTCAAATATAATCTTAATATTGTAGAGGTGCAACTTTAACATTTTCAGTAACAAAAACAAGTGATTATAAAGACGACGTTGCCACTGATATGGTTTGAGGGTTTATAGT
The DNA here is from genome assembly GCA_020205505.1 of Panax japonicus. Lineage (NCBI taxonomy): Eukaryota > Viridiplantae > Streptophyta > Magnoliopsida > Apiales > Araliaceae > Panax > Panax japonicus. Next base: position 52,691,287 of record CM035108.1, read on the forward strand.
TAGTGGTGAAACAAATGGTGTTCAAATCTAACATATAAAGACATTGGGCTCTCTAACTTAAAATCAATTTGCAATGACAAGAGTTGACATAAAGTCATTATATACTAAACATATTTTCTCAAACTACTTTATGTGAGATAAAATATATACTCTCTCATGTGTAACTTGTGGACCACACAAGATAAATTTAAAGAAAAATAGTACATTAACCTTTGAAGAGCTAATAAACAACAGTTAACTTTGAGCCCAATTGAAAAGTTGATAATAGTCTTAAGTATAGTCTTATTTCAATATTTCATTATTCATTATATGCTATAGTATATCAATTTGGGTTACTTTGTTACGCATTTCTCTCCTCTTTAATATATTGTACTCCTTTAATTTCAAATTTTAAGATCATTAAAATAAAAAATTTTAAATAACTCAGAGGATTAATGTAAGGCTCCGAATTTTATGAAATAAAAGTATTCAATTTTTCTATTTAGTAAATAGATTAAATTGATAAAAGTTTAAAGTTAAGGGTGATATATGTAAAATTTTCAAAATAAGCAAGTAGTTATAAAATATTCGGTTGGTCGTGGAATATTCTTGTTGTCGGGGAATATTCGTACGATGATGCAGCCTTTTGTGGGCCCCATAAAGGAAAGCGATTGGATGAAGAAAATGACAAGTATAAGTTTTTTATAAATAACGACGTAGTTGTTACCGTTAACACTGTTGGATTACCAGGTGGTTAAAATACAGTAATACGCGGTGTTGCACAGTAGCACACGGTATTGCACAGTATTTTTGAATTATTGATTCTTACGTAAGAAGGCACTACTCAATAATTATAATGACGAATTATTTGAGTGTGAATATTGTCTAGAAGATAATATTTGTATTTAAACTCGCAGTTTGTGTGTTGTCGTATTTTGCACGACAATTATATTAATAAAGTTATAGTTATTTTTGTACCATGTATTTGGCGACTCAGAATGGGTCGGGTGGCATTGGACATGTTACGCCCCCAAAAATAGGTATACATCACCCATCTTAAGTCGCCAGATACATGGTACAAAATTCAAATACAACTTAATTATACATCAATCGTGTAAAATACGACAAAACATAATCTAAGAGTTTTAATACGTATATTGTCATCTAGACAGTATACAAACTCAATGAAGTCCTCATTACATTTATTATCACACTATTTAACAGAATAGTGAGGACTACTAATGCTATCATCTGGACCGTCACTCCGTTCCCCGACTCATCCCAGCTATATTCTCATTTTCTGAAGAGAACAGTGAAAGAAAGGGTGAACTCAACTAGCCCAGTAAGAAATATTATGACTAAGATAATGCAGAATAAATTATCAATAGTCTTCAACAATGTTAAACTGATAAAATACAATAGACATCAAGTTTAACTGCAGCGGAATAAGTAATCCATTAGAAAAATCAAGTAGAGCATGATATCTACTATCTTCTATAATTTTAAAACATTTTCATCAATTTTTATCGCTGAGACTCAGCTTAATAAATAAACCACATCATCAAGTCATCCTTGCACTACGGGCCAAGGATATTCATTAAATCATCAATGGTCATGACTATACTGAATAATTCCTGATTATAATCATACCAAAAACTGTCCATCAATGCACTACAGGCCATTGAGGACTTTTACCACATCGTTTATAACATTACAGGTCATGATTATACCGAATGATCCCTGGTCATAATTATACCAAGTCCATCTCTGAACGTAAGCCAAAGATATACAACTATAAAATCAGTCCATCTTTGCACGTAAGCCAAAGATATACAATTCAATAATCAACAGTCCATCTTTGCACATAAACCAAATATCACCATATAAGCATAAGGATGATGACAATGATATAAGCATTAATCAAACAAGGATAAATATTAAAGACTTTAAATTTATCTAAATATTATCAATCACTTAATAAACTCATAATCTAATATTATTAATATTATAACAATATTTTAATCACTTCTTAAACTTATAAACAATTTATTTCAATTATTTATACTTTACCAAATAATGCATTTAATCATTCAAAAATTCCATACTCATAAGATTTTATCACCAATGATCAAATCCCTATCAAAAATCTGCATATATCCTATATAGGATTCTCAAGCCATAAAATCCTATTTTCCAACTTTGTTACTTCACATAAAATATTTAACTCATTTACTCATAACTAGATCATTTTTATGAAAAATACCAAATCAGTCCAAAAAATATTTCTTTTCTGGAATTTAGCAGAATATATTCCCATATTGAACATATATTTTTTTTGGAATTTTTAAAATTCATTTACTATTTTTCAAAAATCAATTTCTAATTAATTCCTTAAGAAATTAGCTACCTCAAGTTTAACTCCAGAAATTCCTAAATCTTGGCAAGATCTTACACATGTTAACGTGAGCTTTCAGTTTAAATTTCATGGTCATCGGAGTTATAGAACTCCGGTTATAGCGTTTTTCGTCAAAAAAAAGATAAATATTGAAATGGTCATAACTTGCTCATTTTAAGTCGGAATGAACTCATTTTTTGACAGGAGGTACTTTATACCATATATTTTCATGTCCCAAAAGGCCGGAATTTTTTTCACAAATTAAGTGGCCGAAAATGCCTTTTTAAAAATCTAGGCAGTAACTTTTTCGAAATTGGCAGTTTTTGATTCCTTCGCTAAAATCAGTCCACACGAAAATCTACAACACCTTTTCCAGTGATTCCACTTGGATAAGTTAGAAAACTCATAGATCTAACTTTAGAACTTGACCACACTCAAAAATTCGAAATATAATAGGAGATATGGTCAATTGAATTTCATGTTCCATTTTCAACAAAATTTGATTTTCAACCCTTTGCGATTTCTAAGAAACTTTCATGTTTTCACATAATAACCAACATAACTCATCATAACAATGACATAATAATTCAATAAAACAAGTTCAAGAATAAATTCTAAAGATTTATAAGTTATTTTATCCTGAACTCAATAATGTCCAAATTGTCAACATGATACTTCTTTGTAGAGTAAAATTCAAGAATGCTCAGAAGAATATTTCCATGAAAAGATACTGGATGATGCACCAATATCAAGGATATTCTACTAATTTTATGGAGTATAGAAGTCAAAACTTTAACCAACTGAGTATAATAAAGAATATATGAAACTGCAAATGGATTTTCACCCGCCATGTGGTAATCCACGTATACAGATCATTTCCACAATTTAATAAGGAATGAATACAAAGGATCATTCACCATGCATGTGGTAATCCACATAGATAGGTTATTCCAACAGAATAATAAAGAATGGAATAACAGAAGGATTCACCATGCGTGCGATAGACTGCACAGACAGGTTATTCCCAACAGAATAATAAATGATGGAACCAGGTCCGGCGTAAATGCACAGACAGGATATTCTGATAGAATAATAAATAATGGAACCAGGTCCGGCGTAAACGCACAGACGGGATATTCCGACAGAATAATAAAGAATGGAATAATAAAAGAATTTCACCATGTATGCGGTACTTTGCATATACAGGTTATTCCAACATAATAATAAGGAATGGAATAACAGAAGAATTTCACCATGTATGCGGTACTTCGCATATACAAGTTATTCCAACATAATAATAAAGAATAGAATAACAGAAGTTCTCTTCACGAATACGAAAGAAATAATACCCCTTACGGGTACAACAAATAATATCCCTTACCGTAAAAGAAGAGTATTCCTACTGGTAGGGCGATGATATACTTGAAGAAAACTTGCACTTCGCTCAAAGCTTTCTTAAACTCTAAACAAATGCGCTCAAGATTATAGAAGAAGAATTCTCTCTCTAGAGTTTCAGTGAATTCGTAAGAAATAATGAAGGAATGAACTTCTATTTATAGAAGAATGGACTGAATAGTAACTAATCCATGAACGGTCTAGATTAATTTACTTTTAAACGGGCGGTCCAGATTGATTTACTATAAAATATTCTAATAAAACAAATCTTTTAAATAAAATATAATATATTCTATTTATAATCTAATAAAACGAATAACTTTATAAATGTATTCTGTTTTATATAAAAATATTTTACTATGCAAAATAATATGAAGGCACTATGCAATACTATGCATAATAAAATATAATATATTCTAATTATTGTCTAATAAAATGAATAACTTTATAAAAGTATTCTGTTTTATATAAAAAAAATTTACTATGCAAAACACTATGCATAATAGAATATAATATATTCTATTTATAGTCTAATAAAACGAATAACTTTATAAAAGTATTCTGTTTTATATAAAAAGCTTTTCTGTTTTATTACGTTAATAATACTAATAAAATAGAACTCATCATCATTATTACAATTCACATTATTAATCGACCAGGTCGTTCCCAGGAAAGAAGGGGCTTTTTAATAAGAATTTCTCCCTATTGGCGCGTAATTAGGTGACTAAACCTCTCCTTGGCAGAACTTCTAGGCATCGTTAATATTATAAATAATAATATTAACAACTTGTCATCTCAATTATTGATTTAATAATATAAAAAATATCGACAATAATTGAATCAAATAACGTGAGATACTATGCAATAATTACTGTAGCAATAATTGAATAAAATTGAGTGACTTCTCACGTAAGCATCAATAATCAATACCGTGTGCTACTATGCAACCACACATATTACTGTACTTTTACTACCGGGTAGTTCAACAGTTTTAACGGTAAAACTTCCGCCGTTATTTTCATAAATATATTTTTATCATTTTCTCATTCCGACAATAATTCCGTTCCGTTGTGGGGTCAACCAATGATTGCGTCGTTGTACGAATATTCCCTGCTAAAACGAATATTTCCCGACCAATTGAATATTATATAACAACTTGCATACTTTATGTTGATTAATTCACGTTCTAGTCGAAATGTTTTGATGATGATTTACTCGTCGGTACTAAATTATGAATTGTGGATTTCAGGAATCTATCTCAAGAAGTATGTGTTGGATTATTCAAGAAGATTGAAGATGTTTTGAGTCCTAAGAAAAATATGTAAGGTCATTGCAAATATCTAATTTTTCAATTCAAGGCTCTAGGACATTTTATGTGTGCATTAAATATTTACTAGGGTATTTAAGACACTTTTCGTGTCGGGGTACTACTCCCGAAGTACTATTCACGGGGTACTATTCACCAAAAAAATATATTTCTTTTCTGTCCAAATTATTTTTGGTACATGAATATTATTCTTGAATTTTACTCCACAAAACAGTATCATGTTGACAATTTAGACGTTATTGATTTCTGGATAAATTAAATTATAAATCTTTAAAATTTATCCTTAAACTTGTTTTATTGAATTATTATGTCATTGTCATCATCCTCATGCTTATATTGTTATGAAAGTCATCTGTGGCTTACGAGCATAGATGGACTGTTGATTATTGGTTTTACAGTTGTATATTTTTTGGCTTACGTGCAAAGATGGACTGTTGATTATTGGTTTTATAGTTGTATATCTTTGGCTTACGTGAAAAGATGGACAGGTGTATGACATGATCATAACCACTGGTGATAATAACGAATATCCTTGGCCCGTAGTGCATGGATAATTCGATGATGTGATTGACAGGATCATAACCATTAGTTAACAGTTGAATGTATTTGGCCGTAGTGCACTGACAGACAATTGATTGGTATGATCATGATCATTGGTTTTATAATTGAATATCTTTGGCCCGTAGTGCAAAGGTAGACAACTGATTGGTATGATCATTGTTATTACATTTGAATATCTTTAGCCTTTGGTATAAGTATATTGAGTAAACGTTCTATTAAGCCTTTGTGGCATGGAGAAACTGTTGAGTTATAAGATTAAAATATGAATTATGGATTTAACTATAATTTTGGTGGTTTAAGTGAAGACATGTGATGATAGTTCTTTTTTTCTTGGGTATAACAAAGAACTGTTGTTAAGTATTAAATGAATGAAATATTAACGATGTACTTTTAATCTAGAAGAGATAGTAGACATTATATTCTACTTGACTCTTCTAATGGATTACTTATTCCGCTGCAGTTGTTGATCTAAAACTTGTTGTCTATTATATTCCATCAGTTGTTATACTGTTGAAGGATAAGGATAATTTATTCTGCATTATCTTTGTCATAATAATTCTTACTTGGCTAGTTGAGCTCACCCTTTTCTTTCAATGTTCTCTTCAAGAAATGAGAGTATAGCTGGGACTGGTCGGGGAATGGATTGACGGTCCGAGATGGTGGCTATAGTAGTCCTCACTATTTTTATAAAATAGTGTGATAATAATTGAAATGAGAACTCCATTGAGTGTGAATATTGTCTAGAAGGCAATATTCGTGTTTAAAATCTCAGCTATGTTTTGTCGTATTTTGCACGACAATTGTATAATTAAGTTTGTAGTTGAGTTATGTACCATGTATCTGGCGACTCAAGATGGGTGATGTATACATATTTTGGGGGCATCAGATCTATCATATTTATCATAAAGAAAAATTCAGAGTGCGCATATTGTTTTTATAAGTGTAATACCTTATTGGTTAATATGGAGCATCAGGTAATTGGTTAATATGGAGCATCAGGTAATGGGTAATATATATATATATGAACCAGGATCCAGTCTACGATCCCGATTTTTATCAAGTTACGGGATTTTTTTTTATAAAACAACTAAAAAAAAGTTTAATATTTTATGGAAGTAAATTTTTTACATAATACAGTGTTTTGGGTGTGATTTGAATACATATAACAAAACAGGTTTGTACAGTCTGTACAAATCTGTTTTGTTATATGCATCCAAATCACACCCAAAATATTGTATTATATAAAAAATTCACTTTCATAAAATATTAAACTTTTTTTTAGTTGTTTAAAAAAAACAAAACAAAAAAAAAGTTTGAGAGTCCGGATAGGAACCAGATTCTCTCTCTCTCTCTCTCTCTCTATATATATATATATATATATATATATATCGATTAAAATAATAAGAATTCTATTTTTTTAACTAATGAATACTAATGTATTAAGGGATCCTCTAATGGGTAATATATTAATTAAAATAATAAAAATTCTATTTTTAACTAATAAAGGTACGTATACAGGTTACTTCTTATTTATTAGAAACATATTTATTATTATTTTGTTTAATTAGTTCGAATAGAAGGAATTTAAAGAATTATATTTGGAATATAAATTTTGGAGTATTAATAATTTATATAAGGCGATGATTAAAGGGATATTAAACAAATTATGAATTATTTTGGAATTATAATAATATATTTGAAAGAAAATTTTATTAGAGAAGATAAAATACCAACTTTTAACAAATGTCACATGCTAATAAATTACTCCATTTAAATCCACATTGAATAAATATTTTCTTATCATATAAATTAATAATTAATTATTCACAAATAATATTACAGAATCACAATTATGACAACCAGACCATTCCCAGGAAAGAGGGGGCTTTCCGATAAAGATTTCTCCTTACTGGTGCATAATTAAATGACCTAACCCCTTTTATCGACAGAAATTTCTAGACATTGCCAATAATGCTATCTAATAATATTATTCAAATAATATGAATTATTGATCGGATAATGGAAAATACTGTGCAGTGACAATTATTAAAACAACAATAATATAAAATATCAACGTAGCAATTATTGAATCAATAAAATAAAATATTGAACATTAATTATTGTAATAATTATTGAGTAGTGCCTTCTTACGTAAGAATCAATAATTCAAAAATACTATGCAATACAGTATGCTACTATGCAACCACGCGTATTACTGTATTTTAACCACCAGGTATTCCAACAGTGTTAATAGTAACAATTACGCCGTTATTTATAAAAATTCATACTTGTCGTTTTCTTCATCTGGCAGTTATCCGTTATGGGGCCAACAAATGGCTGCTCCGTCGTACGAATATTCCCCGACAATAAGAATATTCCACGACCAAACGAATATTCCCCGACAACAATGAATATTTTATAACCACTTGCTTATTTTATAAAATTTGCACATTTCACTCATAACCAAAGCATTATATCAAATTAACACCTTATTATTTCAAAAAAATAATTAGAGGAAATTCAATTTTATTTATAAAAAGTTGGAGTCTTACAACGTCCCCTCCTTATAAAATTTCGTCCTCAAAATTGATGTACGTACCTGGTATTTCGAAAAGGTGAGGGTACCTCGCTTTCATCTCTGATTCCAACTCCCAGGTCATTTCCTCGATAGCATGGTTCATCCACAAAACCTTAACTTGTGGTATAACCTTTGTGCGTAGGACATGTTCTTTCTTATCCAAGATCTTAACAGGTATCTCCTCGTACGTTAAATCTTCAGCTATCTCGTCTGGTTCTAACTCAATAATATGGTTTGGGTCTTTTACATATTTACGAAGAATATATATGTGAAAAATATTATGAACATGAGACATGTTTGGAGGTAATGTGAGTCTATAGGCCACATTTTCTATTCGGTCAAGAATCTCAAATAGACCAACAAATCGTGGATTGACCTTTCCTCTCTTTCCAAATCTTGTAACTCTCTTCCATAGAGCAATACGTAATAATACATGATCCCCAATATTAAATTTCACGTCCTTTCGATGAAGATTCGTATAACTCCTTTATCAATCTTGTGTCGTTTGTATACATTGTCGGATCATTTAAATCTTTACTGTAGTCATGCGTACCAATTCTGGTCCCAACAACGTTGCTTCTCCCACCTCGCCCCAATATACTGGAGAACAACACTTTCGTCCATACAATGCCTCGAATGGAGCCATTCCTATACTTGTTTGATAACTGTAGTTGTAGGAGAATTCCACCAATGACAAATACTTATCCCAACTTTCTTTGAAATCAAGGACACAGAGTCTTAATAAATCTTCAAGATTTTGAAAAGTCCTTTCCGATTTCTCGTCCGTTTGAGGATGGTATGCTGAACTGAATCGTAAATCCGCGCCCATAGCTTTCTGCAAACTAACCCAAAATCGTGAAGTGAATCTTGGGTCATGATCCAAAACTATGGATACTGGAATGCCATGTAATCTCACAATCTCATTCACGTACATACGAGCAAGACGTTAAAGAGAATAAGTCTCCCGTATAGGCAAGAAATGAGCAGACTTGGTTAATCTATCAACAATAACCCAAATTGCATCTATGCCTTGAGAAACTTTGGGATGACCCGTAAGGAAATCTATAGTAATGTGTTCCCGCTTCTATTCTGGAATCTCAAGTGGTTACAATGGACCTTTTGGCATTTGATGCCCTGCCTTTACAGGTTGACAAGTTAAACACCTCGAGATAAACTCTGCGATCTCTCTCTTCATATTGTTCCACCAAAATGTATGTCGAAGATCATGATATATTTTGGTACTACCCGGATGGATTGCAAATGGTGTGTTTTGTGCCTCCATCATGATTCTATGTTTCAAGCCAGAATAGTTAGGAACGCAAAGTCTGGAGTTGACTCGAAGTATTCCTTCTTCATCAATTCTTGCTTCTGGAATAACACCTTGTACTTTCTTCTTCATACTCATCAGCTCCAGGTCTGTAGCTTGAGCAGCTTTAACTTTATCGATTAAAGTCGGTTCTACTCGTATATTTGATATCATTACATGGGTATTTGGAGCCTTAAACTATATCTCCATCCTTTGTAAGTCGTACAAAATGGGTCTTTGTGTCAACAACATCGTACTCGTACTTGCATACGATCTTCTACTCAATGCGTCAGCTACAATGTTTCCTTTTCCAGGATGATATTGAATGCTATGGTCGTAATCTTTCAACAGCTTGAGCCAACGTCGTTGCCGCATGTTGAGTTCCTTTTGGGTGAAGAAATATTTGAGGCTTTTATGATCTGTATAAATCTTAACTTTCTCCCCATACAGGTACTGTCTCCAGATTTTTAACGCAAAAATGACTGCTGCCAACTCTAAATCATGAGTAGGATAATTCCTCTCATATTCTTTGAGTTGTCGCGAGGCATAGGCTATAAATTTCCCATGTTGCATGAGAACACATCCTAACCCTTTACCTGAAGCATCGCTGTAGATAAAAAATCCATCCGAACCAGATGGTATTGTCAGAACAAGTGCCGAAATAAGTCTCCTCTTAAGTTCTTGGAAACTCTTCTCGCATTCCTCGCTCCATACGAATTTTTTATCTTTTCGAGTAAGCTGAGTTAACGAAGTAACGATTCAAGAAAATCCTTCCACGAATCTCTGATAATTAATAACCAGCTAAGCCAAGAATGCTACGTACTTCGGTCACCGACTTCGGTTGTTCCCAACTTTGTATTGCTTCAATCTTCGCCAGGTCAACAGATACTCTATGTTTTGACACCATGTGCCCAAGGAATGCTACTTCCTTAATCCAGAACTCGCATTTCTTTAGCTTGGCATATAGCTTATTTTCACGAAGTATTTGAAGTACTAGCTTCAAATGGTGCTCATGATCTTCACGGCTTTTAGAATAGATGAGGATGTCATCAATAAAGACAACAACGAACTGATCTAAATATTTCTTGAAAATACAGTTCATCATATCCATAAAAGTAGCTGGAGCATTAGTCAATCCAAAAGACGTGACTAAGAATTTATAATGTCCGTACCGAGTTCTGAAGGCAGTCTTTGGAATATCCTCAGTTTTAATCTTCAGCTGATGATATCCAGAACGAAGATCAATCTTTGAAAAGAATTGTGCTCCTTGCAACTGGTCGAATAGGTCATCAATGCGAGGTAACAGATATCTATTCTTGATGGTGACATGGTTCAATTCTCGGTATTCAATACAAATTCGCATACTCCCGTCTTTCTTCTTTACGAATAACACATGAGAACCCAAGGAGATGTACTAGGACGAATGAAACCGATGTCTAACAACTCATGTAGTTAGACCTTTAACTCTTGAAGTTCAATAGGAGCCATTCGATATGGAGTTTTAGAAGTGGGCTTTGTACCCATTTTAAGGTCAATAAAGAATTCAACTTCACGTTCTGGGGGTAGATCGGGAATTTCTTCAGGAAATACGTCAGCAAATTCACTAACAACGGAAATATTATTCAAATCTGAAGTGTGTTTTTTCAAGTCCATAACATGGGCTAAGAAAGCTTGACATCCGTTTTTTAATAAACGAATGGCTTTATGGCTTGATATGACAGTGATTGACTTTAATGGTTTGGTTGCTTGAATTCACATAACAGGTTGGTTAGGAATATGAAAACTAACAACCTTATGAAAATAATCAATTTTGGCATGATGAACAAGTATCTTTAAAGAGATAAGATCAACAAGTAATGTGATGGTGCCAACTTGGATCAAGCAAGATTTATAAACAGTGGATGTAATGAAAGTTTCTCTTTGAAATACCAAGTACGTAAATTTTGGAGACGAAATTTCATAAGGAAGGGAGATTGTAAGACCCCGAATTTTATGAAATAAAAGTATTCAATTTTTTTTATAATTATTATTCAGTAAATGATTAAATTTATAAAAAGTTAAAGTTAAGGGAGATATATGTAAAGTTTATAAAATACACAAGTGGTTATAAAATACTTATTGTTGTCGGGGAATATTCGTTTGGTCGTGGAATATTCTTGTTGTCAAGGAATATTCGTACGACAGCGCAGCCATTTGTGGGCCCCATAACAGAATAACTATCGGATGAAGAAAATGATAAATTTGAGTTTTTATAAATAACGACGTAATTGTTACCATTTACACTGTTGGATTACCTGGTGGTTAAAATACAGTAATACGCGTGGTTGCACCGTAGCACACAGTATTACACAGTATTTTTGAATTATTAATTCTTACGTATGAAGGCACTACTCAATAACTGTCACAGTAATTACTGTTCAATATTTTATTTTATTAGTTCAATAATTGCTGCGTTGATATTTTATATTATTGTTATTTCAATAATTGTCATTGCACAGTATTTCCCATTATCAGATCAATAATTCATATTATTTGAATAATATTATTAGATAGCATTATTGGTAATGTCTAGAAAGTTCTGTCAATGAGAGATTTGGTCACCTAATTGTGCGCTAGTAAGAAGAAATCCTTATCGGAAAGCCCCTCTTTCCTATTAACGGTCTGGTTGTCATTATTGTGATTTTGCAATATTATTTATGAATAATTAATTATTGATTTATATGATAAGGAAATATTTATTTTATGTGGATTAAATAATGAATTAATGCTGAGGTGTTTTATCAGTATTTAGTCGGAATGGAGAAATTGTTAAAAATTGATATTTTGTCTTTTCGGATAAATTAATACATTCAAATATATTATTATATTACATTATAAATGTATAATATGATAATATAATAATATAATAATGGTAATATTTTTACATTAAATTCACGGTGCATGAATCAAATGAGAGAAATCTAGAAATCAAAATAAGAACAAAATATGGGATTTTCAGAAAAAATTAGTTTATTACTTGATATTGTAAAATCCATAACTCTTTGTGTATAATGAGTTAGGAGATGATCTATATATCAAAATAAATCCCTGGAAGTAAGCTAACCGTAGAAATTGGAAACACCCAAAAATTCATTGTGGATTTTTCGTGGTGACTGTTTGAATGAAACTGGTCCGAAAGACTCATAATCCAAAAAATCAGTGTTCTTGAGATATATTGTGTGAGTTATAATTTTTAATCCGACCGTTGGATCGTTGTGATTTTTGAATATGTTATACATATATAAGTTGAGTATATATCCACAAATTTTGAATCGTTAAAAATTAACGTATGATTTGTTATGAATTTTTAGAGGTGACTGATTCGAAAATAATTTTTATAAATGATTTTTGGTGGAGATTTCTAGAAGGTGGGACCCACTTTTGGTTGTTGGGAAAGATGGCTGATCTCTGATGGGCCCCACTTATGGTGGCTGAAATATTTTCAAAGAAGTGTGCGTAGAAATTTTTTTATTAATATTTTATTAATTTAGTCTCCTTAGACGTTCTAGCATTTTCCTATAAATAGGGTGCTTAGTTAGAATTGAAAATCACACCAGAAACATATGTTTTCTCTCTCTATATTATCGAGCGTATTTTTGTGAGTATTTAGATACTTTGAGAGTTATTATTCAGTGCAAGTTTCCTTTGGCTTTACATCCGATATTCCAGTTAGAAATACTGCTCTTTTGACGTAAAGGATTATAAGGGTTATTATGTTTTTCAGTTTCGTAATTTTTTCTACCCTCAAATAATTCTGGAAAAATTTGAAATGATAATTTGTTGAGTTTTCTAGATTGTGTCCAAAAATGACGATTTTTAAATGTATAGGTTAGGAGTGGTTAACTCTAAAATTGGTAAAATTTTTATTGGGAATACACGTATATAACAACAGTATACTCTATAAATTTCAGAATTTTTGGATAAATGTACAGTTTATGATAAATGTCTAAATATTCGGCAATTTTGGTCTTATAAAAATAGTAAATGAATTTTAAAAATTTCGAGAAAAATATATGTTCAATATGGGACTATATTCTGCTAAATCTCAGAAAAAAAAATTTATGGGACTGATTTGGTATTTTTCATGAAAATAGACTTGTTAGGAGTAAATGATTTAAATATGTTATTTGAAGAAAAAAAAATTAGAAAATAGGATTTTATGGCTTGAGAACCCTATATAAGGTATATGCAAATTTTTGATGAGAGTTTTGGTTATTGGTGATGAAATTTTATGAGTTTGACATTTTAGGATGATTAAATGTATTAATTAGTAAAGTGTAAATAATTAAAATAAATTGTTTATAAGTTTAAGAAATGATTAAAATATTATGGTAATATTAATAATATTAGATTATGAGATTATTAAGTGATTTATAACATTTAGATTAAGGTGTTATGAAATTATTGATTTAAAATATTATTTAATGATTAATAATATTAGTAAATAAATTTAATGTTATTATATAATGAATAATATTAAATGGAGTTTATAATATAATGAATAATGTTATTATCTTCGTTAAATATTCGTTGAAATATTATTTTCTGTTCAAATCATTTTTGATATATTATTATTTTTGAATTTTACTCCACAAAGCAGTATCATGTTGACAATTTGGTTATTATTGAATTCTGGATAAATTAAATTGTTAAAATCTTTAAAATTTATTATTTATCTCATGTGATTGATACTTTATATCCTTGTCATGATCCTCATGGTTATATTGTAATGAAAGTCATCATTGGCTCGTAGTGCATATATGGACTGTTGTTTATTAGTTTTACAGTTGTATGCCTTTGGCGTGTAGTGCAAAGAAGAACTGTTGATTGATATCTTTAGCCTGTAGTGCAAAGATGACCTGTTGTTGAATATCTTTGGCCCGTTGTGCAAAGATGACATATTATTGAATATCTTTCACCTGTAGTGCAAAGATGACCTGTTGTAGAATATCTTTGGCCCGTAATGCAAAGATGGCCTGTTATTAAATATCTTTGGTCTGTAGTGCAAAGATGACATGTTGTTAAATATCTTTGTCCTGTAGTGCAAAGATGAACTGTTAATGAATATCTTTAGCCCGTGGTGCAAAGATGAACTTATTAGTATGATTATGAACAAGAACTGTGATTTGGTATAACCATGATCTTTGATGTTTCAGGTAAAGACATGTGATGAAAATTATCTTCGTCCTGGATGAGAAGAGGAATTTAGAACCACAAATATGATTATGAGTTATTCACATGATTGTGGACAGGAACTGTTGATTGAAGTTATAGGGATAAAATATTGTTGGTGGACTTTTAACATGGAGAAGATAATAGACTTTATGGTCTATTTAACTCTTCTAATGGATTGTTCGTTCCGCCGAAACTATGGTTGAAAAGTTTTATCATCTACTATATGTTCTAAATCTCTGATTTATTATTGACGAAGGCTATTGATAATTTAATTATCTTTAGTCATAATATTCTTTACAGGGCTATTTGTGCTCACCCTTTTGCGTCAAAATTCCTTTCAGGTAATAAGAGTGTAGCTAGGTCGAACGGGGATAACAGGGGAATAGAACGGTGGTTTATAGTTATTGAGTTCTCCCTAAACAGTATGGAAATAATTTTATTGAGAACTTTAGATAAGTGTGTTGTATTTTATACGTCATTTAATAGTTATATTTGGTGAATCAAATAGGATGAAACGAACCTAACTTTGGAAGGGTGTGACGCCCCCAAAATTAGGTATACATCACCCATCTTGGGTCGTCAGATACATGGTAAATAATTCAAATACAACTTACTAATACAACTGTCGTGTACAATACGACAAAACATAACTGTGAGTTTGAATATAATTATTGTCTACTAGAGATTATACAAACTCAAAAAGAGTCCTCATTAAAATTATTAATACACTATTTCTCAGAATAGTGAGGACTACTAATGCTATCCTCTGGACCGTCACTCCGTTCCCCGACTAGTCCCTGCTATGTTCTCATTTCCTGAAGAGAATAGTGAAAGAAAGGGTGATCTCAACTAGCCCAGTAAGAAATATTATGACTAAGATAATGCAGAATAAATTATCATTAGCCTCCAACAATGTTAAACTGATAAAATATAATAGACATCAAGTTTAACTGCAGCGGAACAAGCAATCCATTAAAAGAGTCAAGTAGAGAATAGAATCTACAATATTTTATGATTTAAAAAGTTTTTCATCACTTTTATCGCTGAGACTCAGCTCAATAAATAAACCACGTCATTAAATCATCCATGCACTACAGGCCAAGGATATTCTTTAGTATCACGACCACGAATTATCCATGCACTACGGGCCAAAGATAATCGTGTTTTCATCAACGGTCCTGATCATGCCATAAAACAATTCATCTTTGCTCCCTTGGTCGAAGAGAATCCATAGCCATAATCATACCAAAAACTGTCCATCAATGTACGGGCCAATGAGGAATTTTAATTTTCACATCATTTATAATATTACGGTCATGATTATACAGAATAATCCCTGGTCATAATCATACCAAGTCCATCTATGCACTACAGGCCACAGATGACTTTCAACATAACATAAACATGAGGATGATGACAATGATATAAGAATTCAATAAATCAAGTTCAAGAATTAATTTGTTCAAGAACTACTAACGTCCAAATTGTCAACATGATACTGCTTTGTAGTGTAAAATTCAAGAATGATCAGAAGAATATTTCCATGAAAAGATACTGGATGAAGCGCAAATATCAAGGATATTCTACTAATTTCATGGAGTATAGAAGTCAAAACTTTAACCAACTGAGTATAATAAAGAATGGAATAACAAAAGAAATCACCATGCATGCGGTACTTCGCATAGGCAGGTTATTCCAACGGAATACTAAATAACGGAACCAGGTCAGGTGAAATTCACACCGACAGGATGTTCCAACAGAATAATAAATTCGGAATAATAAATGATGGAACCAGGTTCGGCGTATAGCACAGACAGGATATTCCGACAGAATAATAAAGACGGAATAATAAAAATAGAACCAGGTCCGGCGTATAGCACAGACAGGATATTCCGACAAAATAATAAAGACGGAATAATAGAAGAATGTCACCAAGTATAGGGTGGACCGCGTCTACAGGTTATTCCAACAGAATAATAAGAAATGGAATAACAACAGTTCTCTTCATGAATAAGAAAGAATAACACCCTTTACCGTAACAGAAACTGGATATAGGAAAAGAAAAGTTAAGTAGCAAAAAGCTTTTCTTCTATCTCTCTATAGTTTCTCTCTCTAGAGTTCAGTGAATTCGTAAGAAAATAATGAAGGAATGAGCTTCTATTTATAGGAAAATGGAATGCATAGTAACTAATCCATGAACGGTCCAGATTGATTTACTTTAATCTTACGGTCCATATTTAAAGAAAAATCTTTTAAATAAAATATAATATATTCTATTTATATAAAAAGCTTTTTACTATGCAAACACTATACAAAATACTATGCAACACTATGCATAATAAAATATAATATATTCTATTCATAGAATAACTTTAATAAAGTATTATGTTTTATATAAAAAGATATTTCTGTTTTATTACGTTAATAATACGAATAAAACAAAATGTCATCATCGTTATAATAATTCATATTATTAATCGACAATAATTGAATCAAACTGAGCGACTTCTCACATAAATATCAATAATCAATACCGTATGCTACTATGCAACAACGCGTATTACTGTACTTTTACTACCCAGTAGTTCAACAGTATCAACGGTAAAACTTCCGCCGTTATTTTTAAAAACATATTTTTGTCGTTTTCTCAATCCGACAATAATTCCGCTGTGGGGTCCACCAATAATTGTACTGTCGTACGAATATTTTCCGACACAAAGAATATTTTCTGACCAATCGAATATAATATAACAACTTGCATACTTTGCAAAATTTATAAATACTACCGACAACTATAATATTATCTCAAATTCACACCATAATATTAAAAAATTATTTCGAGAAAATTAATTCTTTATTCATAAAATATGGGGTTTCACAATCTCCCCTCCTTATGGAATTTCGCCCTCGAAATTTACGTACGTACCTGGTATGCCGAACAGGTGAGGATACCTTGACTTCACTTCAAATTCTAACTCTTGAGATATAACCTTTGAGTGTTGAATACGATTCTTCTTATCCAAGATTGTAACACGTATCTCTTCAAACGTTCAATCATCCGCTATCTCATTCGGTTCTAAATTAATAATTTGTTCGGGTCGTCCACATATTTACGTAACATCGATACGAGAAAAAAAACGTTATGAACACGCAATATATTTGGCGGTAAAACGAGTCTATAAGCCACAGTTCCTACTAAATCGAGGATTTCAAATGGGCCAATTAAATCGAGGGTTGAGATTTCCGCTCTTCAGTAACTCTTGCTTCTAAAATAACACCCTCTTGAACCTTCTTCTTCACATTCTTCAGATTCGGGTATGTAGCTTGAGCGTCTTTAACTTTATCGATTAAAGTCAATTTTACTCGTATATTCTTTATCTTCACGTGGGTCCCTAGAGTCTTTAACTCTATCTTCATCATTTGCAAGTTATATGAAATGAGTCTTTGTGTTAACAACATCGCACTTGTAAACGCATACGATCTTCTACTCAACACGTCACCTACCACGTTCGTTCTTCCACGATGATATTGAATAGTACGATCGTAATCTTCAACAGCTCGAGTCAACGTCTTTGGTGCATGTTACTTTCGTTTTAGTTGAAAAAATTATTTTGAGGGTTTAAGAAATGGGTTTTGTACTGGTGTCAATACAAAATTCGATTTCACGCTCTAGGATAGGCTAAGAAATCTTCAGGAATACGTCAAGAGATTTATTAATGATAAAAATATCATTCAAAACTGTTACTCACATCCAAGACTTGGATAGTACGTCACATTGATACTAACTGTGACTTCTATCCCTTAACCTAGATAGCACCTCACAATGATACCTATCAACTTGTTATCGTCATTCACGACGTCGCCTACAGAAAGTCTGGCTTCGGTGCATTCCACACAAGGAAGTCATCAACAAAAGGATCGGGGCTCTTTACTTATGGCTTGATATGACAATGATTGAATTTAGTGGTTTGGTTGCTTGAAATCGCATAATAGGTTGGTTAGGAATATGAAAGCTAACAACCTTATGAAAACATGACGAGTAGTTAACCAATCGTTTCCTAAAATCGCATCAAAGGCAAGTATTTTCAAAGAGACAAAATCAACACGTAACGTGAAAGTGTCGATTTGAATCAAATAAGATTTATAAACAGTGGAGGTAACGAAGGTTTCTCCCAATGGAGTTTCAATAGATAAATCAAAGTTTAACTTCTCCGGAGTTAAGTACAAATATTGAACACAACTAGGTGAAATAAAAGAGTGAGTAGAACCGATATCTAACACGGTATAGATTTCGTAAGAGCTTATGATTAACTTACCCGTGATAATTTTATTCAGGTTCCTCGTCACGAGAAAAAAAACGCTCTCTCTTAAACTACCGGCTTTGGCTTGTCTGGGACATCCTTTGGCATCACTATCCCAGCTGGACTTGACTTCACCATACGACAAAGTCGAGCTAGGTGACCTTCTCTTCCGTAATTAAAACACGCTTTGGATTGCTGCGTACAGTTTGGACGGATGTGTCCCTCCTGTCCGCATTTGAAACATACGACCGGTGGTCGTTCTTCTTCCTTTGAAACGAGTGTCGGTGCTGCTATCTTTCCATCATTATTGAACTTTCTTTTCTTGAAATGTCCATTTCTATTATCTTGGCCATGATTACCACCGAAGTGGTTACCATTCTTGGTATGATAATTTCCCCCGCGATGGTTATCATTGTTCCGATGGCCGTTGCCACCGGTATGATTATTATCGGGTTGCTGGTCATTACCTTTTGGTTGTGATAACTCATTATCGCGCTCCACTAACTGAGCCCTATTCACAATATCTGAATATAAACAATGTTTATGAGAAATGAGGTATTGACGTATATTGGGTTTCAAACCTCGCAGAAACATTCGCGCCATTCGCTCCTCATTATCGACCAAATGGGATGCAAATCGGGACAACTCCGCAAACTTAGCCTCGTACTGCAACACGGTCATATTGTTTTGCTCCAGCTTGATAAACTCTACCTCCTTCATGTGACGAATACTTTCGGGAAAGTACTTGTCGTTGAACAGCTCTTGGAACTTATCCCAAGACATCTTGAGTGCGTCAGTCTGGGTACGTTTTACAGATTCCCACCAATGATCTGCTTCTTCATGCAACATAAAGGTGGCAAAAGGAACCTTTTGCTCCTCGGAGCATCCCAAGACATCAAATATCTTGGTGATCTGCTTTAACCACGTCTCCGCCTTAAGTGGTTCTGGCTTTCCCAAAAAATCCGGTGGTCCCAGCTCCTTGAACTGCTTAGCGGTGACCAACTGTGGGTTGCCATTGTCTTTACCTGCATTATGAACAGGAGTCGCCTTCGCCTGATGTTGCATGAATTCTAAAAAGTTCCTAAATGTATCGTCGTTCGTCAATTGATCAGTGTTGTTGTTTACAGGAGGATTATAGCCATCCTGTTTCACATTGTCCTGATTATTGATCTGTGGAGACTCAACGGTCTCCTGTGCTCTATTGATAATCTCAACATTCTCGGATGCCATTTTCAAACACTGCCACAAAACAAGGGTTAATTAACATATCACATATTATCCCTATACTTTGACCGACCAATTAAATACCAAATAAACTTAGGTAGATCATACTAGCGAAGGAATTCCCCGTCTCTCCCGTCCTAGTTCTTATCTCACATCTTAGCCAGGGATCATATCCCTAAGCTCTGATACCAACTGTGACGCCCCCAAAATTAGGTATACATCACCCATCTTGGGTCGTCAGATACATGGTACATAATTTAAATACAACTTACTAATACAACTGTCGTGTAAAATACGACAAAAAATAACTGTGAGTTTGAATACAATTATTGTCTACTAGAGATTATACAAACTCAAAAAGAGTCCTCATTACAATTATTAATACACTATTTCTCAGAATAGTGAGGACTACTAATGTTATCCTCTGGACCGTCACTCCGTTCCCCGACTAGTCCCTGCTATGTTCTCATTTCCTGAAGAGAACAGTGAAAGAAAGGGTGAGCTCAACTAGCCTAGTAAGAAATATTATGACTAAGATAATGCATAATAAATTATCATTAGCCTCCAACAATGTTAAACTGATAAAATATAATAGACATCAAGTTTAACTGCAGCGGAACAAGCAATCCATTAAAAGAGTCAAGTAGAGAATAGAATCTACTATCTTTTATGATTTAAAAAGTTTTTCATCACTTTTATCGTTGAGACTCAGCTCAATAAATAAACCACATCATTAAATCATCCCTGCACTACAGGCCAAGGAAATTCTTTAGTATCACGACCACGAATTATCCATGCACTACGGGCCAAAGATAATCGTGTTTTCATCAACGGTCCTGATCATGCCATAAAACAATTCATCTTTGCTCCCTTGGCCGAAGAGAATCCATAGCCATAATCATACCAAAAACTGACCATCAATGCACTACGGGCCAATGAGGACTTTTAATTTTCACATCATTTGTAATATTACGGTCATGATTATACCTAATAATCCCTGGTCATAATCATACCAAGTCCATCTATGCACTACAGGCCACAGATGACTTTCAACATAACATAAACATGAGGATGATGACAATGATATAAGAATTCAATAAAACAAGTTCAAGAATTAATTTGTCCAAGAACTACTAACGTCCAAATTGTCAACATGATACTGCTTTGTAGTGTAAAATTCAAGAATGATCAGAAGAATATTTCCATGAAAAGATACTGGATGAAGCGCAAATATCAAGGATATTCTACTAATTTCATGGAGTATAGAAGTCAAAACTTTAACCAACTGAGTATAATAAAGAATGGAATAACAAAAGAAATCACCATGCATGCGGTACTTCGCATAGGCAGGTTATTCCAACGGAATACTAAATAACGGAACCAGGTCAGGTGAAATTCACACCGACAGGATGTTCCAACAGAATAATAAATTCGGAATAATAAATGATGGAACCAGGTTCGGCGTATAGCACAGACAGGATATTCCGACAGAATAATAAAGACGGAATAATAAAAATAGAACCAGGTCCGGCGTATAGCACAGACAGGATATTCCGACAAAATAATAAAGACGGAATAATAGAAGAATGTCACCAAGTATAGGGTGGACCGCGTCTACAGGTTATTCCAACAGAATAATAAGAAATGGAATAACAACAGTTCTCTTCATGAATAAGAAAGAATAACACCCTTTACCGTAACAGAAACTGGATATAGGAAAAGAAAAGTTAAGTAGCAAAAAGCTTTTCTTCTATCTCTCTATAGTTTCTCTCTCTAGAGTTCAGTGAATTCGTAAGAAAATAATGAAGGAATGAGCTTCTATTTATAGGAAAATGGAATGCATAGTAACTAATCCATGAACGGTCCAGATTGATTTACTTTAATCTTACGGTCCATATTTAAAGAAAAATCTTTTAAATAAAATATAATATATTCTATTTATATAAAAAGCTTTTTACTATGCAAACACTATACAAAATACTATGCAACACTATGCATAATAAAATATAATATATTCTATTCATAGAATAACTTTAATAAAGTATTATGTTTTATATAAAAAGATATTTCTGTTTTATTACGTTAATAATACGAATAAAACAAAACGTCATCATCGTTATAATAATTCATATTATTAATCGACAATAATTGAATCAAACTGAGCGACTTCTCACATAAATATCAATAATCAATACCGTATGCTACTATGCAACAACGCGTATTACTGTACTTTTACTACCCAGTAGTTCAACAGTATCAACGGTAAAACTTCCGCCGTTATTTTTAAAAACATATTTTTGTCGTTTTCTCAATCCGACAATAATTCCGCTGTGGGGTCCACCAATAATTGTACTGTCGTACGAATATTTTCCGACACAAAGAATATTTTCTGACCAATCGAATATAATATAACAACTTGCATACTTTGCAAAATTTATAAATACTACCGACAACTATAATATTATCTCAAATTCACACCATAATATTAAAAAATTATTTCGAGAAAATTAATTCTTTATTCATAAAATATGGGGTTTCACAATCTCCCCTCCTTATGGAATTTCGCCCTCGAAATTTACGTACGTACCTGGTATGCCGAACAGGTGAGGATACCTTGACTTCACTTCAAATTCTAACTCTTGAGATATAACCTTTGAGTGTTGAATACGATTCTTCTTATCCAAGATTGTAACACGTATCTCTTCAAACGTTAAATCATCCGCTATCTCATTCGGTTCTAAATTAATAATTTGTTCGGGTCGTCCACATATTTACGTAACATCGATACGAGAAAAAAAACGTTATGAACACGCAATATATTTGGCGGTAAAACGAGTCTATAAGCCACAGTTCCTACTAAATCGAGGATTTCAAATGGGCCAATTAAATCGAGGGTTGAGATTTCCGCTCTTCAGTAACTCTTGCTTCTAAAATAACACCTTCTTGAACCTTCTTCTTCACATTCTTCAGATTCGGGTATGTAGCTTGAGCGTCTTTAACTTTATCGATTAAAGTCAATTTTACTCGTATATTCTTTATCTTCACGTGGGTCCCTAGAGTCTTTAACTCTATCTTCATCATTTGCAAGTTATATGAAATGAGTCTTTGTGTTAACAACATCGCACTTGTAAACGCATACGATCTTCTACTCAACACGTCAGCTACCACGTTCGTTCTTCCACGATGATATTGAATAGTACGATCGTAATCTTCAACAGCTCGAGTCAACGTCTTTGGTGCATGTTACTTTCGTTTTAGTTGAAAAAATTATTTTGAGGGTTTAAGAAATGGGTTTTGTACTGGTGTCAATACAAAATTCGATTTCACGCTCTAGGATAGGCTAAGAAATCTTCAGGAATACGTCAAGAGATTTATTAATGATAAAAATATCATTCAAAACTGTTACTCACATCCAAGACTTGGATAGTACGTCACATTGATACTAACTGTGACTTCTATCCCTTAACCTAGATAGCACCTCACAATGATACCTATCAACTTGTTATCGTCATTCACGACGTCGCCTACAGAAAGTCTGGCTTCGGTGCATTCCACACAAGGAAGTCATCAACAAAAGGATCGGGGCTCTTTACTTATGGCTTGATATGACAATGATTGAATTTAGTGGTTTGGTTGCTTGAAATCGCATAATAGGTTGGTTAGGAATATGAAAGCTAACAACCTTATGAAAACATGACGAGTAGTTAACCAATCGTTTCCTAAAATCGCATCAAAGGCAAGTATTTTCAAAGAGACAAAATCAACACGTAACGTGAAAGTGTCGATTTGAATCAAATAAGATTTATAAACAGTGGAGGTAACGAAGGTTTCTCCCAATGGAGTTTCAATAGATAAATCAAAGTTTAACTTCTCCGGAGTTAAGTACAAATATTGAACACAACTAGGTGAAATAAAAGAGTGAGTAGAACCGATATCTAACACGGTATAGATTTCGTAAGAGCTTATGATTAACTTACCCGTGATAATTTTATTCAGGTTCCTCGTCACGAGAAAAAAAACGCTCTCTCTTAAACTACCGGCTTTGGCTTGTCTGGGACATCCTTTGGCATCACTATCCCAGCTGGACTTGACTTCACCATAATACAAAGTCGAGCTAGGTGACCTTCTCTTCCGCAATTAAAACACGCTTTGGATTGCTGCGTACAGTTTGGACGGATGTGTCCCTCCTGTCCGCATTTGAAACATATGACCGGTGGTCGTTCTTCTTCCTTTGAAACGAGTGTCGGTGCTGCTATCTTTCCATCATTATTGAACTTTCTTTTCTTGAAATGTCCATTTCTATTATCTTGGCCATGATTACCACCGAAGTGGTTACCATTCTTGGTATGATAATTTCCCCCGCGATGGTTATCATTGTTCCGATTGCCGTTGCCACCGGTATGATTATTATCGGGTTGCTGGTCATTACCTTTTGGTTGTGATAACTCATTATCGCGCTCCACTAACTGAGCCCTATTCACAATATCTGAATATAAACAATGTTTATGAGAAATGAGGTATTGACGTATATTGGGTTTCAAACCTCGCAGAAACATTCGCGCCATTCGCTCCTCATTATCGACCAAATGGGATGCAAATCGGGACAACTCCGCAAACTTAGCCTCGTACTGCAACACGGTTATATTGTTTTGCTCCAGCTTGATAAACTCTACCTCCTTCATGTGACGAATACTTTCGGGAAAGTACTTGTCGTTGAACAGCTCTTGGAACTTCTCCCAAGACATCTTGAGTGCGTCAGTCTGGGTACGTTTTACAGATTCCCACCAATGATCTGCTTCTTCATGCAACATAAAGGTGGCAAAAGGAACCTTTTGCTCCTCGGAGCATCCCAAGACATCAAATATCTTGGTGATCTGCTTTAACCACGTCTCCGCCTTAAGTGGTTCTGGCTTTCCCAAAAAATCCGGTGGTCCCAGCTCCTTGAACTGCTTAGCGGTGACCAACTATGGGTTGCCATTGTCTTTACCTGCATTATGAACAGGAGTTGCCTTCGCCTGATGTTGCATGAATTCTAAAAAGTTCCTAAATGTATCGTCGTTCGTCAATTGATCAGTGTTGTTGTTTATAGGAGGATTATAGCCATCCTGTTTCACATTGTCCTGATTATTGATCTGTGGAGACTCAACGGTCTCCTGTGCTCTATTGATAATCTCAACATTCTCGGATGCCATTTTCAAACACTGCCACAAAACAAGGGTTAATTAACATATCACATATTATCCCTATACTTTGACCGACCAATTAAATACCAAATAAACTTAGGTAGATCATACTAGCGAAGGAATTCCCCGTCTCTCCCCTCCTAGTTCTTATCTCACATCTTAGCCAGGGATCATATCCCTAAGCTCTGATACCAACTGTGACGCCCCCAAAATTAGGTATACATCACCCATCTTGGGTCGTCAGATACATGGTACATAATTTAAATACAACTTACTAATACAACTGTCGTGTACAATACGACAAAAAATAACTGTGAGTTTGAATACAATTATTGTCTACTAGAGATTATACAAACTCAAAAAGAGTCCTCATTACAATTATTAATACACTATTTCTCAGAATAGTGAGGACTACTAATGTTATCCTCTGGACCGTCACTCCGTTCCCCGACTAGTCCCTGCTATGTTCTCATTTCCTGAAGAGAACAGTGAAAGAAAGGGTGAGCTCAACTAGCCTAGTAAGAAATATTATGACTAAGATAATGCATAATAAATTATCATTAGCCTCCAACAATGTTAAACTGATAAAATATAATAGACATCAAGTTTAACTGCAGCGGAACAAGCAATCCATTAAAAGAGTCAAGTAGAGAATAGAATCTACTATCTTTTATGATTTAAAAAGTTTTTCATCACTTTTATCGCTGAGACTCAGCTCAATAAATAAACCACATCATTAAATCATCCCTGCACTACAGGCCAAGGAAATTCTTTAGTATCACGACCACGAATTATCCATGCACTACGGGCCAAAGATAATCGTGTTTTCATCAACGGTCCTGATCATGCCATAAAACAATTCATCTTTGCTCCCTTGGCCGAAGAGAATCCATAGCCATAATCATACCAAAAACTGACCATCAATGCACTACGGGCCAATGAGGACTTTTAATTTTCACATCATTTGTAATATTACGGTCATGATTATACCTAATAATCCCTGGTCATAATCATACCAAGTCCATCTATGCACTACAGGCCACAGATGACTTTCAACATAACATAAACATGAGGATGATGACAATGATATAAGAATTCAATAAAACAAGTTCAAGAATTAATTTGTCCAAGAACTACTAACGTCCAAATTGTCAACATGATACTGCTTTGTAGTGTAAAATTCAAGAATGATCAGAAGAATATTTCCATGAAAAGATACTGGATGAAGCGCAAATATCAAGGATATTCTACTAATTTCATGGAGTATAGAAGTCAAAACTTTAACCAACTGAGTATAATAAAGAATGGAATAACAAAAGAAATCACTATGCATGCGGTACTTCGCATAGGCAGGTTAATCCAATAGAATACTAAATAACGGAACCAGGTCAGGTGAAATTCACACCGACAGGATGTTCCAATAGAATAATAAATGCGGAATAATAAATGATGGAACCAGGTCCGGCGTATAGCACAGACAGGATATTCCGACATAATAATAAAGACGGAATAATAAAAATGAAACTAGGTCCGGCGTATAGCACAGACAGGATATTCCGACAAAATAATAAAGACGGAATAATAGAAGAATGTCACCAAGTATAGGGTAGACCGCGTATACAGGTTATTCCAACAGAATAATTAGAAATGGAATAACAACAGTTCTCTTTATGAATAAGAAAGAATAACACCCCTTACCGTAACAGAAATTGGATATAGGAAAAGAAAAGTTAAGTAGCAAAAAGCTTTTCTTCTATCTCTCTATAGTTTCTCTATCTTGAGTTCAATGAATTCGTAAGAAAATAATGAAGGAATGAGCTTCTATTTATAGGAAAATAGAATGCATAGTAACTAATCCATGAACGGTCCAGATTGATTTACTTTAATCTTACGGTCCATATTTAAAGAAAAATCTTTTAAATAAAATATAATATATTCTATTTATATAAAAAGATTTTTACTATGCAAACACTATGCAAAACACTATGCAACACTATGCATAATAAAATATAATATATTCTATTTATAGAATAACTTTAATAAAGTATTCTGTTTTATATAAAAAGATGTTTCTGTTTTATTACGTTAATAATACGAATAAAACAAAACGTCATCATCGCTATAATAATTCATATTATTAATCGACAATAATTGAATCAAACTGAGTGACTTCTCACATAAATATCAATAATCAATACCGTGTGCTACTATGCAACAACGCGTATTACTGTACTTTTACTACCCAGTAGTTCAACAGTATCAACGGTAAAACTTCCGCCGTTATTTTCAATAACATATTTTTGTCGTTTTCTCAATCCGACAATAATTCCGCTGTGGGGTCCACTAATAATTGTACTGTCGTACGAATATTTTCTGACACAAAGAATATTTCCTGACCAATCGAATATAATATAACAACTTGCATACTTTGCAAAATTTATAAATATTACCCACAACTATAATATTATCTCAAATTCACACCATAATATTAAAAAATTATTTCGAGAAAATTAATTCTTTATTCATAAAATATGGGGTTTCACAAAGGGTGTTTTGCCACTATCATACAAGATGTCTAATGACATACAACCTCGTGTTATCATAAGACAGGGTTGTGTACATCCACTTGCTGAGTATGTCTACGAGCACTACCTATATAATCTTGGAGTTTGGTTGAAATATAATTTTCAGTTGCAGATAGTGGAGATAGTTATATGTCAAGAGAAGACTCATCATTGGAAAGAACATGATAGTAATCTTCTCGTTTTTCTTTGGGGTCTATTGGGTCAACCAAGGATAAACCTATGGACATATGATATCTAACATAACCTAGACGCATGGCTTCCCATGTATGAAGGTTTCCTTGAGCACTTTCCAAAGATTTTAATTTCTAAAATAGTTATTGATTGTACCTTTATGTAAGGTGTCATTGTGATGTGTAATCCAAGGTTAGGATGAGAGTCACAGTTGGTACATATTTGTATCAAAACTCACAACTTATGTGTTGTTGTATTTTGCACAACAATTATAATAATGAAGTTGTAGTTATTTTCTGTACCATGTATTTGGCGACTCAGAATGGGTTGGGTGGACTGTACCTATTTTGGGGGCGTCACAAGGAACATTGTCATCATGTTGCATGTTCTCTTGGTTGGTGAGTAAATGTATCTCCACGGTCTCATTCACTCCATCATTAATATTTTCAGCTGTCATTCTTAAATACTAACAAAAAACAAGGGTTAATAAAAGAAATTGATATGCAACATAATAACCCTATACTCTGACCAACCAACAAATAAGCTTAGGTAGGACATACTAGCGAAGGATTTACTCGTCTCTCCCCTCCTAGTTCTATTCCCCAATCTCCGCCAGAGACCATATCCCTAAGCTCTGATACCAACTGTGATGCCCCCAAAATAGGTATACATCACTCATTCTGAGTCGCCAAATACATGGTACAGAAAATAACTATAACTTTATTATTATAATTGTCGTGCAAAATACAAAAACATATATACTGTGAGTTTAAATACAAATATTATCTTCTAGACAGTATTCAAACTCAAATAAGTCCTCATTACAATTATTGATACATTATTTTACAAAAATAATGAGGACTACTAAAACAAAACTTTCTAGAACCATCATTCCATACCCCGACTAGTACCTGCTACATTCTCGCCTCCTGAGAAGAAAAATAGAACAAAGAAGAAAAGGGTGAGCTCAACTAGCCCAGTAAACAACATTATGACTAAGATAATATAGAACAAATTATCGTTAGTCCTCAACATGGAAAAATCTGATAGAATATAATAGACAACAAGTTTTAGATCAATATTCACAGCGGAAATAACAATTCATTAGAAGAGTTAAGTAGAGAATGAAATCTAATATCTTCTATGATTTTAAAGTTCATCATCAATATTTTATCCTTGTGACATCAATCAATATATATCTTGAATCAAATACTCATATTTGTAATATGACCAAAATATTCAATCGTATCCCCAGTTGGTCATGTTCATCTCAATACATGTTCATCTTTGCACTACAAGCCAAAGATATTCATCATGAAATCGTTCATCTTTGCACTACAGGCCAAAGATATTCATCATGTAATCGTTCATCTTTGCACTACAGGCCAAAGATATTCAGTTATATCACCATTTAGGACTGAGAATGATGAAAATATTTTTAAAAAAATGAATCCAGTGGGATAAAAGGACAAGGATTAAGGATTTGTATTTTAGTTCATCCATGTTCAAAAATACTCCATAATAAACCATTATGGAGCAAAATTCAAGAATGAAGATTAAAATATGGATACAATCAAAGCTAGTAATCATAATAAACAACTTGGACAAAGAAAAAAAAATTTAATTTTTTTGTGAATAGTGTCGTTTACGTGAATGGTATCATATACGTGAATAGTAACTTCGACACAAAAAGATAATAATTTCACAAGAAAAATCTTACCAATATTCCAGCATAATGATATTGAAAGAAATAATATCATTTATATAAAAAAAATAACACCCCTTACCTCAAAAGGACAATACTTCTGACTGAAATATAAAATATAGTGCTGAAGGAAACTTACACCGTATAGCAACACTCAAAGTATCAAAATACTCACAAAAATACGTTCGATAATACAGAGAGAGAAAAATTCATTTTCTGATATGATTTTCAATTCTAACATAAGTACCCTATTTATACGAAAATGCTTAGAACACCAAAGCAGAAAATTTAATAAAATATTATTATTTATATAAAAAATCATACGCACCATTAAAAATCTAATTTCAGCACATTTACAACACATGTGTGGCCCACCAAAATGAAAAAATGTTTTTCTTTAAAAAAACATTTAAAACTTCAAAAATCAATTATTCTGGAACTTCAATAATTCATAATAAATAGCCCTTTATCAGAAAAATTCGAATCTTATGTCCAATCTATAGGAAATTCAATTCTCTACAACATTGTAAGTTTAAGTTTTTCCAAATTTCAAACAGAAATTGATCGAAATCCACATACGGACGATTTTACAAGCTATAATTTAATTTCATTCAAAAATGGGGCCCACCAACATGTTTAACATGTTTTGAGCATTTTTTGTAACAAAAATACTCTTCCTCCTCATTTATTCATATATCACACATTCATTGTAAAAATATCACCAATATTATATTATTGTAATATAATAATATATTTAAATGAATTATTTTATCAAAAAAGATAAAATATCAATTTTCAACAATTGTCACTTTTCTAAAAATTCCTCTATTTATATCCACATAAATAAATATTTTTCTTATCATATAAATTAATAATTAATTATTCATAAATAATATTACAGAATCACAATAATGACAACCAAGCCGTTCCTAGGAAAGAGAGGGCTTTCCAATAAGGATTTCTCCTTACTGGCGTGTAATTAGATGACCTAACCCCTTTCCTTGACAGAACTTTCTAGACATTGCCAATAATACTATCTAATAATATTATTCAAATAATATGAATTATTTATTTGATAATGGGAAATATTGTGCAGTGATAATTATTAAAGCAACAATAATATAAAATATCAACATAGCAATTATTGAATCAATAAAATAAAATATTGAACATTAATTACTGTAACAATTATTGAGAAGTGCCTTCTTACGTAAGAATCAATAATTGGTGTAATACCGTGTGCTACTGTGAAACACCGCGTATTACTGTGTTTTAACCACCGGGCATTCCAATAGTGTTAACGGTAACAACTACGCCGTTAGTTATAAAAAACTCATACTTGTCATTTTCTTTATCCAATCACTTTCCGTTATGGGGCCCACAAAAGGCTGCGTCATCGTACAAATATTCTCTGACAGCAAGAATATTCCACGACCAAACAAATATTCCCCGACAACAATGAATATTTTATAACCACTTACTTATTTAAAATATTTATGCATTTAACCCATAACTAACCACATTAATCAAATCAACCCTTACTATTTCAAAATAATAAATAGAGAAAATTTCATTTTATTCATAAAAGTTGAGGTCTTACACTTACAATGTCCACCAGAATCCAATCAGGAATAGAATTTTTTGTAAAATCACCTTATAACTGCAATTAGTGGCTGATAGATTTCTTCCTAAATTAAACCTCCTTATCCTGCCAGATAATGAAACATAAACTTACTTTAATAAGAACTCTCCCACTGTCAAAATAAATATATATGATGGGTCAACACCAAATCTAGTCCATTAAATAAATTGGGCTACACATTGGCTAGACCCAAATAATCAACCCCAACACTACCCTCAATCTTTTATTTATAAGGAACTTAAAATAAGATAGTATACAAATTTATACCAACAGAGGAACCATATCTGCCGAAGACGAACTGTCTCACCTAAATACCATACACCAAATAAAAACCCTTGGCGCCCAATATCGCCAACTCACTCCTTTTTTCACTCCTAAGACGGATAAACAATTGCCCTTATTACTATCGAGGATCTAGAGATGCAACCTTATACCAACCAAACCAACCTTACCACTACCGAAGATATAAAGAAACAACCTTATACCAACCGAACCAACCATATCACTACCGAAGATATAAAGAATCAACCTTATCACAACCGAAGATATAAAGTGTAAGACCCCAACTTTTATGAATAAAGATGAATTTTTCTATAAATATCATTTTTGAATATTAAGGTGTGAATTTGTTATAATGTTATAGTTGTGGGTAATATTTATAAATTTTGTAAAGTAAGCAAGTTGTTATAAAATATTCGATTGGTCGACGAATATTCGTTTTAATAGGGAATATTCGTACGACGGTACAATCATTGGTGGACCCCACAACGAAATTATTATCAGAGTTAAAAAATGACAAAAATATTTTTTTTATAAAAATAACGGCGGAAGTTTTACCATTAACTGTTGAAATACCTTGTGGTAAAAGTACAGTAATACGCGTGAATGCATAGTAGCACACGGTATTGATTATTGATGCTTACGTGAGAAGTCACTCAGTTATACTTAATTATTGTTACAATAATTGTTGCATAGTATCTCACGTTATTTGATTCAATAATTGTTATAATATTTTATATTATTAAATCAATAATTGAGATGACAAGTTATTCATATTATTATTTGCATAATTAACAATGTCTAGAAAGTTCTGTTAAGGAAAGGGGTTTGGTCACCTAATTGCGCGCCAATAGGGAGAAATCCTTATCGAAAAGCCCCCTCTTTTCTGGGAACGATCTGATTGTTAATATTGCGAGTTATAATAATGATGAATAAATATTCTTAAAAATATTGAGGGAATTTTTTATGAAGTATTGTTGTAAATTTTGCTTATTATTTGGACCTACATTTACCCATTTTTCAAAATAATCAGTATAAAATTATTCAGTATATATATATATATATATATATATAATATGTGTGTGAAAGTGACATGTGGGTGGGGCCCACATGTGGGATGAAGAATGAAAATTGGGGTGGGGGAGGAAACATGTTTGGGAGGGAGTTGTAGTATTATATATATATATATATATATATATAATACTAATGTGTGTGTGTGTATGAAAATTAATGTGCGTGTGTGAGTTTGCCTTTGTCGTAAGGCAAAGGTTATATATATATATATATTTTATAAGTTTTGTTTTTTTTTATAAAAAATAGAATATATTATATTTTATTATACATAGTATTTGCATAGTGTCTGCATAGTGTTTGTATAGTAAGGAAAATCGAATTATTCAAAAAAATTTGGCGTCCGTGATTTTCAAGAAACTGTGCATCCGTGATTTTCCTTCATGGCGCCCCTTCCATTCTCCTATAAATAGGATGCTCCATTTAGAAAATAAAATCACACCAGAATCAGAGAATTCTTCTTTTATAATATTGAGCGTATTTCTTTCGATTTTTAGGAAGCTTTGAGTGTAGAAAATAGTAAAAGTTTTCTTCAAGAATATACCCGCTATACCAGTTGGAATACTCTCCTTTTTAAGGTAAAAGATGTTATTTTTGTTCAATATTCGAAAAAAATAATATTTTCTTCCATACACTTTAGTATGTAAGTAATATTATTTAATTTCTAATTTCTAATTCTACACTTATTTTGTTAAAGTTTTAGCTTCTATACTCCATGAAATTAGTAGAATATCCTTAAAATTTGCGTTTCATCCAGTATCTTTTCATAGAAATATTATTCTGAGCATTCTTGATAACTTTTAACTTTTTTACGCAGGAGTACTATTCACAGGGTACTATTCACCCGGGGAACTATTCATGATAAAAATTGATTTCTTTGCTATCCAAATAATTTTTTTTATACAATATCATTCTTCAATTTTACTCCACAAAGCAGTATCATGTTGATAATTTGGACATTATTGAATTCTGGATAAATTAAATTATTAATCTTTAAAAATTTATCTTTTGTTTTCTTTTAATTGAATTCTTATATTATTTTCATCATCCTCATGTATATATAGTGTTGAAAGTCATCTTTGGCTTACGTACATAGATGGACTGTTGATTGGTATGATTATGACTATGGATCATTCGGTATAATCATGACCTGTAATGTTACAAATGATAAAAGTCCTCATTGGCCCATAGTGCATTGATGGACAGTTGTTGACATGATCATAACCATTGGTGAAAACACGAATATCCTTGGCCCATAGTGCATGGATAATTCGTGGTTGTGATACTAATGAATATCATTGGCCCATCAGTGGATTATTTATTAAGTTGAGTCTCAGCGATAAAATTGATGATAAACTTTTTAAATCGTAGAAGATAGTAGATATCATGCTCTACTTGACTCTTCTAATGGATTGCTTGTTCCGCTGCAGTTAAATTTGATGTTTATTATATTTTATCAGTTTAACACTGTTGAAGGCTCACGATAATTTATTCTGCATTATCTTTGTCATAATATTTCTTACTGGGCTAGTTGAGCTCACCCTTTTACTTTCATTATTCTCTTCATGAAATGAGAACGTAGCTGAGACTAGTCGGGGAATGGAATGACGATTCGAGATGGTTGTTTTAGTAGTCATCACTATTTAGTGTGATAATAAATGTAATGAGGATTGAATTTGAGTTTGGGTATTGTCTATGAGATAATATTCGTGTAAAAACCCTCAGCTTATGTTGTATAATTAAGTTTATCTTTGTATTCAGTACCATGTATTTGGCAACTCAAGATGGGTGATGTATACCTATTTTGGGGGTGTCACATAAAGAACCAACCTTATACCAATCGAACCAATCTTATCACTACCAAAGATCATATGCGGTAGCTGACGCATTGAGAAGAAGGTCATATGGAGATAGAGTTAAAGACTCCAGGGACCCACGCGATGATGGCAAATATATGAGTAGAACTGACTTTAATCAATAAAGTTAAAGCTACTCAAATCACGGATCTGGAGCTTATGTGTATGAGGAAGAAAGTGCAAGAAGGTGTTATTCTGGAAGCAAAAATCGATGAAGAAGGAATACTTCGAGTCAACTCCAGACTTTGTGTTCCTAAGGACCCTGTTTTAAAGTATAAAATCATGATGGAGGCACACACAACACACCATTTTCAATCCATCTTGGGAGTACCAAAATGTATCATGATCTTCGACATACATTTTGGTGGAGCAATATGAAAAGAGAGATCGTAGAGTTTATCTCAAGGTGTTTAACGTGTCAACGAGTCAAGGCAGAGCATCAAGTGCCAAAAGTTCCATTGAAACCACTTGAAATTCCAGAATAGAAGTGGGAACACATTACCATGGATTTCGTTACTGGTCTTCCCAAGGTTTCTCAAGGCATTGATGCATTTTGGATCATTGTTGATAGATTGACCAAGTCTGTTCATTTCTTACCTATACGAGAAACTTATACACTTGAAAGTCTTTCTCGTATATACATAAATAAGATTGTAAGACTGCATGGTATGCCATTATCCATAGTTTCTGATCATGACCCAAGATTCACTTCATAATTTTGGGTTAGTTTACAAAAAACTATGGGCACGGATTTACGATTTAGTTCGGTATATCATCCTCAAACGGACGGGCAGTCGAAGAGGACTATTCAAACTCTTGAAGATCTATTAAGACTCTGTGTTCTTGACTTTAAGGGAAGTTGGGACAAATTCTTGCCATTAGTGGAATTTTTCTACAACAATAGTTATCAAGCAAGCATCGGCATGGCTCCATTCGAGGCGTTGTATGGAAGCAAGTGTCGTTCTCCGGTATATTAGGACGAGGTGGTTGAAGCAACGTTGTTGGGACCGAAATTGGTACGTATGACTATGGAGAAGATTTAAATGATCTGACAACGTATAAAAATCTCACAAGATCGACAAAAGAGTTATGTTGATCTTCATCGAAAGGACGTGGAATTCAATATTGGTGATCATGTGTTGTTACGTGTTGCTCCATGGAAAGGAGTTACAAGATTTGGAAAGAGAGAAAAGCTCAATCCTCGATTCATTGGCCCATTTGAAATCCTTGACCGAGTAGGAATTGTCGCTTATAGACTCATTTTATCGCCAAGTATGTCTCGTGTTCATAACTTTTTTCACATATCTATGTTACGTAAATATGTGGAAGACCCAAACCATATTATTGAGTTAGAACTAGATGAAATAACAGAAGATTTAACATATGAAGAGGTACTTGTTAAAATCTTTGATAAGAAAGAACATATTCTACGCTCCAAGGTTATACCTCCAGTTCAAAATTTTGTGGAGAAACCACGATGTTAAAGAAATGACCTGGGAGTTAGAATCTGAAATGAAAATAAGGTATCATCACCTCTTCGTCATACCAGGTACATACCCTAATTTCGAGGGCAAAATTTCATAAGAAGGGAAGGTTGTAAGACCCCAACTTTTATGAATAAAGATGAATTTTTCTATAAATATCATTTTTAAGTATTAAGGTGTGAATTTGTTATAATGTTATAGTTGTGGGTAATATTTAAAAATTTTATAAAGTAAGCAAGTTGTTATAAAATATTCGATTGGTCAGGAATATTTGTTTTAACAGGAAATATTCGTACGATGGCACAATCATTGGTTGACCCCACAACGAAATTATTGTTGGAGTTAGAAAACGCCAAAAATATTTTTTTATGAAAATAACGGTGAAAGTTTTATCGTTAACTGTTGAAATACCCGATGGTAAAAGTACAGTAATATGCGTGGTTGCATAGTAGCACACGGTATTGATTATTGATGCTTACGTGAGAAGTCACTCAGTTATACTCAATTATTGTTACAGTAATTGCTGCATAGTATCTCACGTTATTTGATTTATTTATTATTATAATATTTTATATTATTAAATCAATAATTGAGATGACAAGTTATTCATATTATTATTTACATAATTAACAATGTCTAGAAAATTCTGTCGATAAAAGAGGTTTGGTCACCTAATTGAGCACCAATAGGGAGAAATCCTTATCAAAAAGCTCCTTCTTTCCTGAGAACAATCTGGTTGTTAATATTTCGAGTTATAATAATGATGAATAAATGTTGTTAAAAAAAGTCTTAAGGGATTTTTTTTATGACGTATTTTTTTTGTTAAATTTGCTTCTTATTTGGGACCACATTTCACTCTTGTTCGAAAATAATATATTGTATAAATTCTTTAGATATATATTATATAATTCTGTGTGTAAAAGTGCATTGTGGTGGGGCCCACATGTGGATGAGAATGAAATGGGGGTGGGGAGAACGTTGTTTGGCGGAGTTTGTATTTTTATATATATATATATATATATATATATATATATATATATAGTATATATATATATCTATTTATAAGTTTATTTTTTATAAAATAGAATATATCATATTTTCTTATGACATAGTAGAAAAATCAATTATTTAGAAATTTTCAGCGTCCGTGATTTTTCATGAGAGAAAATGTGCATCGTGATTTTTCTTAATAGTGCCCACTTCAATTCTCCTTTTAAATAGGATTCAGTTTAAATAAAAAAAACATCAGAATAGAGCATTTTTTTTTATAATATTGAGCCTATTTCTTTGAGTTTTAGGAAGATTTGAGTGTAGGAAAACAGTACAAATTTTCTTCAATGAAAATATATTACGCTATACCAGTTGGAATACTTCCGTTTAAGGTAAGGGATGTATTTTTTTGTTCAAATTAGTAAGAAAATAATATTTTCCATACTCTGTAGTATGTAAGTAATATATTCATTTCAAATTACGAGAATTCTACACTCATTTGTTAAGTTTTGGC
This sequence comes from Panax japonicus, assembly GCA_020205505.1. NCBI lineage: Eukaryota > Viridiplantae > Streptophyta > Magnoliopsida > Apiales > Araliaceae > Panax > Panax japonicus. The sequence goes on from CM035108.1 coordinate 52,729,047, forward strand.
TTATATACTCCATAAAGGATTTAATATATATCCTTAAATTTGCGTTTCATCAGTATCATTTCAATGAAAATATATCTGAACTGTTTTCTTGATAGTTTAACTTTTTCAGCCAGATTACTATTCATGGTAGTACTATTTCCTGAATTAATTCATCCGGTGGTATATTCACTCGGTAAACGTAGTTTTATGAAAAAAATGATTTTCTTTGTTTGTCCAAATCATTTTTTTATATAATAATTCTGAATTTAACTCCCACAAAGCTAGTATCATGTGACAATGGTACATTATTGAATTCTGTGATAAATTAAATTATTAATCTTTAAAAATTTATCCTTTGGTGTTTCTTTTAATTGAATTCTTATATCATTGTCTCATCCTCATGCTTTATATTATGATGAAAGTATCTTCAGCTCTGATTGATAGATGGGCTTTGTGTTGGTATGCTTATGATCGGGATCATTCGGTATAATATGACTGTAATGTTTAAATGAATAAAAGTCTCATTGGCCTGTAGTGCATTGATGATAGTTGTTGGCATAATCACGACAATTGGTGTTGAAAACTAGAATATCCTTGTCCGTAGTGCAATGGATAAATTCTTGGTAGTGATACTAACGGAATTCCTTGCCCGTATGTGCATGCTATGAATTAATTCAGGCTGGATTATTTAGTAGATGAGTATCCAGGATTTAAACTTGATGCTAAACTTTTTAAATCGTAGAAAGATAGTAGATATCAGTGCTATACTTGATCTTTAATGGATTGCTTGTTCCGCTGCAGTTAAACTTGATGTTTATTATATTTTATTAGTTTAACACTGTTGAATGCTAACGATAATTTATTCTGCATTATCTTAGTCATAATATTTCTTATTGGGCTAGTTAAGCTCACCCTTTTGCTTTCATTGTTTTCTTCAGGAAATGAAAACGTAGTCGGGACTAGTCGGGGAATGGAGTAACGGTCCGAGATGGTTGTTTTAGTAGTCCTCACTATTTAGTGTGATAATAAATATAATGATAATTGAATTTGAGTTTGGTTATTGTCTATGAGATAATATTCGTGTAAAAACTCTCAGCTCATGTTGTATAATTAAATTTGTATTTATATTCAGTACCATGTATTTGGCGACTCAAGATGGGTGATGTATACCTATTTTGGGGGCGTCACAGAAAGAACCAACCTTATACCAATTAAACCAATCTTATCACTACCGAAGATATAAAGAACCAACCTTATCACAACTAAACCAACCTTATCACAGCCGAATACACAAATAATTGAGCCAACCTTATAACAATCGAAGATCGATAAATAAACAACCGAACACCAATAAAATCTCGTTCGCTCCCAAGAGCCGAACAGATCCCACCCAACACCAAAAAATCTTGTTCCCTCCTAGGAGTCGAATAGATTCCAACGAACACCAAAACTAATCATGTTCACCTCCTAAAGGTCGAACAGATTCCACCGAACACCAAATAATCAATCATGTTCACCACCTAATGATCGAACAGGTTTTACCAAACCTCCAAACAATCTTGTTCACTGCCTAAGGGTCGAATAGATTCCACCGAACCCCCCAAAATAATCTTGTTCATTGCCTAAGGGTCGAAAAATTCCACCGAACCCCCAAAAAAATCATGTTCATCACCTAAGGGTCGAACAGGTCCCACCAAACCTCCAATCAGTCATGTTCACCGCCTAAGGGTCAAACAGATTCCACTGAACCCCTAAAAAATCATGTTCACTGCCAAAAGGTTGAACAGATTATACTAAACCCCCAAACAATCGTGTTCACCGCCTAAGGGTCGAACAGGTTCCACCGAACCTCCAAAACAATCATGTTCACCGCCAAAGGGTCAAACAAGTTTCACCAAACCTCCAAACAATCCTGTTCACCGCCTAAGGGTCGAACAAGTTCCATCGAACCTTCAAACAACCCTCTTCACTGCCAAAGGGTCGAACATGTCCCACTGAACCTCAACTGTTTGACCCTTTAGCGATGAACAGGATTGTTTTGGAGGTTCGGTGGAACCTGTTCGACCCTTAGGCGATGAACAAGATTTTTTGGAGGTTCAATGGAATCTGTTCAACCCTTTGGTGGTGAACAAGATTTTTTTTGGGCTTCGGTAGAATCTGTCCAACCCTTAGGCGGTGAACATGATTGTTTAGAGGTTTGGTAGGACCTGTTCTACCCTTAGGCGATTTATAGGATTTTTTGGGGGTTCGATGGAATCTGTTCGACCCTTAGGCGTTGAAAAAGATTGATTGGGGGTTTGGTGGGACCATTTCGACCCTTAGGTGGTGAACAGGATTGTTTGGAGGTTCAGTGAAATTTGTTTGACCCTTAGGCAATGAACATAATTATTTTGGGGGGTTCGGTGGAATCTGTTCGACGCCTAAACATGATTGTTGTGGGGGTTCGGTGGAATTTGTTCAACCCTTAGGCGGTGGACAGGAATATTTTGGGGGGTTCAGTGGAATATGTTCGACCCTTAGGCGGTGACCAGGATTGTTTGGAGGTTTGGTGGAACCTGTTCGACCCTTAGGCGGTGAACATGATTGATTATTTGGTGTTCAGTGGAATTTGTTCGACCCTTAAGAGGTGAACATGATTAGTTTTGGTGTTCGGTGGAATTTGTTCGACCCTTAGGAGGTGAACGAGATTTTTCGGTGTTCGGTGGGATCTGTTCGACTCCTAGGAGTGAATGAGATTTTATTGGTGTTCGATCGGTTATTTATCTATCTTTGGTTGTAATAAGGTTGGCTCGATTATCTGTGTATTTAGCTATGATAAGATTGGTTTGGTTGTGATAAGATTGGTTTGGTTGTGATAAGGTTGGTTCTTTATATCTTCAGTGGTGATAAGGTTGGTTCGGTTGGTATAAGATTGGTTCTTTATATCTTCGGTTGTGATAAGGTTAGTTCTTTATATCTTCCGTAGTGATAAGGTTGGTTCAATTGGTATAAGGTTGTTTCTTTATATCTTCGTTAGTGGTAAGGTTGGTTCGGTTGGTATAAGGATATATCTTTAGATCTTCGATAGTAATAAGAACAATTATTTATCTATCTCATGACTGAACAAAAGGAGTGAGGCGGAGATATTGGGAGCCAAGGGTTTCTGTTTGGCATATGGTGTTTAGGTGAGACAGTTCTTCTTCAGCAAATACGGATCCTCTGTTGGTATAAATTTGTATACTCTCTTATTTTAAGCTCTTTATAAATAAGAGACTATGGGGCAATGATGGGGTGTGATTATTTGGGTATAGCCAAGGTGTAGCCCAATTTATTTAATGGACTAGATTTGGTATTGATCCATCATATATATTTATTTTGACAGTGGGAGTGTTCTTATTAAAGTTAGATTGTATTTCCTTATGTGGCGGGATAAAGAGGTTTAATTTGGGAAGAAATCTATCAGCCATTAATTACAGTTATAAGGTGATTATACAAAGAATTTCTATTCCTGATTGGATTCAGGTGGACATGACAGCTATAAATACAGCAATAAGCAAGAGTTTAGGGGATACAAGAACACAATAGCATATGACACAAATAAACACTTTGTACTCTCCATATTATGATAGTGAATTTCTCTTTCTCTCCGTGGTTTTTTTCCAATTGGGTTTCCACGTAAATTCTTGTTTTCATATTTTATATCTCTTTGTTTAAACATGTGAGTGCATTTCTTGAGTTTGATTTCACAACAATACAATCAACCGTTAGTACGATTTTGAACTGTTATTTTGATGATTTCGTCAAGCGTACAAAATTTGACGTTAACATACACGAATATTTTAAATAATGATTCAATAATAAACAATGGCTAAATTTACCTTTAAACATTTATTTATATGAAAAGGCAATAAAAGAGCAACACTTTTTCAAACCGCGGTAAATAAGTAGTGTTTTGGATTGAAGGAATGGAATGAAGAATGGAATGATTCATTTCATTCTAGTTGGAATGAGTTATTCCATATGTTCTCCCTCTTTCAAAGAATCAAACACAATTTTTTTCATTTCAATCGCAATCAAACACAATTTTTTTCGTTCTATATGAATGAGTTATTCAATTCACACCTTCATTATTTCAATCCAAACGTAGCATAGAGAATCTTGTACGAAAAAATGATTTTTTTAAAGAAAAGTAAAGCAAGGAAAATAAAAAATTGAGAAAATTATTTTTTTTGCAAGTGTTTGGTTGATAATATAATTTAAATAAACCTAAATTTTCTCATGACAAAATCGTGACGCTCACACATGTAAAATGTAAACGGTTTTTTTTTCTTTCCTTTCCCATCCCCGTCCCGTCATTCAAGCATTTGATGATAATATAAAAGTAATAAAATTATTATTAATTTTTAAAAATTAATTTAAAATGTTTTTTCAAACTCAAAATTATGATGATTAATTAAAAAACATGAAACAGTGTCTTTTATAATGAATAGTATTTTTTAAATAATTTATAAATTTCAACATTCAATTGACCAAAATTAAAATAATTCGTGTCAATTTAAATTTAAAAATATTTTAAATTAACTTTAAAAAGTATCTTATTATTTGAAAGGGATAAAGTATTATACATTATGACTTGTGAAGATGATATAAAGTTGTAGAAACTTTTGAAGTTCACATATCATCACGAACACAAGTTGTAGAAGTTTAATATTGTGAGGTTAAGCCAAGTAGTTACTTCCTGTTGGCCTTTTGTGTATGAGAATATGTCATGGGCTTTTGAGTGTAGCTACAAAATTGCACAATATCCTAACTCGTCCTACCATCTTAATAGCCAATAGCCAATAGCCAATAGCAAATAGCCATATACAATAATGTAGGGGTAATGGACAAATAACACTAGCATTGTGCTGATGGTTCTCGATCCACAAGGGAAATTGACAAAGTTGAGAAAGAAACTCTTCAAGAAAATGACACTCTTATCATCAACGGCCGTTTGTAGACATGGTCTTTAAGTTAGACTAGGATTTCTTTACTTGTTTGACATATTCTCCAAATATACATAATTGCATACTTAGGTTGGCCCTCGCAATATGAATTAAAGTTTGATACACTCATTTAGGTGTGTTAACGCCAAGATCAGTGCCGTCAGTTTGGGCCGTCGGAGAATAGCTCCAATGTGAGAATAAGTACATGTTGAATAAAATTTAATAATGGAGACTTAATGTTCTAGTGTTATAAAATAATATGAATGTGTACCTGATAATTAGGGTATAGACTTGTATTTATAACGATCACACCTCCTTGTCCGTATAGAATCAGGATTTCTCATTAGGTATGATTCTTTAATAGGATTGTACAGAATCTCCTTAAAGAAAAAAAGTCGGATTATATCCTGACAGGTTCCTACATAGAGTTAAATACCTTTACATGAATTTTGGTAGACCATATAATTCAGGCCCAAATAATTACGCCCAACGAGGTGTATATGTATGTGTGTGTTTTGTTATGTATATGAGGAGGAGGAGGAGGAGGAGGAGGAGGAGGAGGATTGAATTTGATTTTGGGAGACTTGAAAACTAAAAAAATTTGAATTTAGCATCTGCAAATTAATACTGTGAACATGACTTATTTACAAATGACGTCGTTTCTTAGTTGGCCATTTGGCCATACCTAGTGTCCGCAGTTTAATATTGCGAATGGGAGACATTTACAAGGAGTATTCTGGTCATCTGTCTTGTCTGCATTATTAAACTGCAGAATACTATAAATTAAATTACGGATGTGAGCAATATAGGTCGTTAGATATCCGGATGGACGATCGAAATTTGTTGTAAAGATAGACACTTTTTTACAATTTTAACTATGGATCAGCCCTATTTGAGTAACCAAGTTTGTAATCATTGATCTGTATAATGGAGGGTAAAGATTGAATAAGTTACAGCTTGTAACAGCAGTCACTAAATTTCAAAAAGTTATTCGCAATTACATAATTGCCCCCTTCAAATTTAAATTTGCAAGCTTGGTTAATTCCTCCTTCCCGCTACATGCTGTAGCGACAGTCATGTTTTTTTAACTCCCCAAATTTTCATGACTGCTGACTTTTTGTGTGTGTATATATATATATATATATATATATGGTGATTCTCGTGTTAAATTAAACAAAGGGACTAAGACTGATCATTCGGTTATAACCGAATCGAATAGTTTATTCGATTATAACCAAAAATTGAAATTTTTTATTCTTCTTTTCTGTTCAAAACTCAAAAACATAGTGTTAAGGCTTGTTCGGTTATTCGGTTAATCGAATAATTTAAATTCAAAAACCAAACCTGAACCCGAAAACAGGAAAATAAAACGGGTATAATCGAAATATAAAAAATAACCGAATAATCGAAAAAATTAGGTTAAATTTTTTTGGTTCAGTTCGGTTATTCGGTTTTATCCATTTTTTGCTCAATCCTAAATGGGACAGTGGCCCAAAAAATTAAAATTAAAATTAAATAATTAGTCACCGTAATTAATTAAAATCACATAAGCTAAAGCTAGAAGGAATAATTGACTAGTTAATCATCGTAATAATTAAAATCATATAAGTATTTTGCTTATATTAAAATTAAATTTGATTGTAAGAAGTTGAATTTTAAGATTTCTCAAATTGAACTTAAAAGATTAAAATATATTTCTAATGTTAGTGATCCTCAAGACACCCAAGATGCCCTATTTTAGTGATACTTTTTGAGGTTTTATTAGTTATTGATATTGTAATAGTGATGATATATTTCATTATCAAATTATATTGTACACCCTGAAATGGGGCTTGTCAAAAAATTGTAAATTACTCATTCTGTTTCAAAATATAATATTATTATTGATTTTTTGAAGTTAATTTAAGATATTTTCAACTCAAAATTGACATAATTTTTTTTCATTTTAGTCAATACAATAATAAATATTATAAATCATCTAAAAAGTATTACTCACCCTAAAATATATTTCATAACTTTTAATAAATCATCTTAATTTCATGTTTGAAAACTTGAAGAGGCACTATTTATACGATTTTAATTAATTACAGTGATTAATTTTAATACAGAGAGTGTGTCATAAAGAGGCACTATTTATATGATTTTAATTAATTACGGTGATTAATTATTTAATTTTAATTTTTTGGGCGATTGTCCCTTTGTTTAATTTAACACGGGAATCACGATATATATCATAGAAATTTGGGAAGTTAGAAAAACATGACACTGTCGCTACAACATATATGGTAAGGAGAAATTAACCAAGCTTGCAAATTTAAAACTGAAGGTGGCAATTATGTAATTGCGAATAGTTTTTTGAAGTTTAGTGACCGAAGCTACAGGATGTAGCAACAAGGCCTTTAAATAATTCAATCCTTATCATCTATTATATTGATCAACGGTTACAAGCTTGGTTGCTCAAATAGTGTCCATAACAATCGGTTGTCATGAATTAATTTCCATACACACACACACACACACACACACACACACACACACACACACACACACACACATATATATATATATATATATATATATATATATATATACGGAAAGCTTCAAGAGCATAATTCTTAAATAGCATAATGTCTTAAATAGCATAATTTTATCAAAACGACGTCGTTTTCATGGGACGCGGTGGTATTTTTATAAATACCATGCCACCGCGTATTTACAAAAATACCACCACGTCCCATGAAAACGACGTCATTTTAATAAAATTGTGCTATTTAAGAATTATGCTCTTGAAGCTTCCCGTATATATATATATATGTTAAGTAACCAACTCATCTAAAAGCTTAAGTTGTTAGATAGAGGGCCCAACAATGTTTATCATGCTAACAGTCCCCCTCAAATGTAACTTGGGAGAAATTAAAGTGCATTTGCACTATTAAATTAATATAAAGATAATTGTGCAGCTGGGAAGATTAGAACCCAAGACCTTGCACACCCAGAGCTCTGATACCATGTTAAGTAACCAACTCATCTAAAAGCTTAAGCTGTTAGATAGAGGGCCCAACAATGTTTATCATGCTAACAATATATATATATATATATATATATATATATATATATATATAGGGTCTCCATCCACAGCAACCGGTTGTTGAGGAGCAACCCCTTTTATCCAGTCGTAACAGCTTGTACCGGCTTATAAAAAAAAAAATCTAAGGCCGGTACAAGCTGTTACGGCTGGATAAAAGGGGTTGCTTCCCAACAACCGGTTGCTGTGGATGGAGACCCATATATATATATATATATATATATATATATATATATATATATATATATATATATATATATATATATATATATATATATATATGGTCTGGATCTTAAGCTCACCCCTTATTTAGCTCACCTTGTTCACCCCCTTTTAGCGACGGACCGGGCGACGATTCAGTTCGTCACGTAGAACCGTCGTCTTAGTTTTTAGCGACGGACCGAACATATAGCGACGGACTGAATCGTCACCCGGTCCTTCGCTAAAGGAGGGTGAGCAAGGTGAGCTAGATAAGGGGTGAGTTTAAAATCCAGACTATATATATATATATATATATATATAGAACACGGATCAGGTCCGGACTCCCGGACATGATCAAAATTCGGACCCAAATTTTTTTTTTTTTGTAGAACAACTAAAAAAAAATATTTTTGGAACTAAAATTTTTCCATAATACAGTGTTTTGGGTGTGTTTTTAATACCTACACCAACCAATGTATGTACAGTCTGCCCAGACTGTACAGACATGTTTTGTTATACGTATCCAAATCACACCCAAAACACTGTATTATGTAAAAATTCAAGTTCCATATTTTTTTTTAGTTGTTTTAAAAAAAACAAAAAAAAATCCGAATTTTGTTAAAATCCGGGAGTCCGGACCTGATCCGGACTATATATATACTAGCGATAACCCGTACCTGAAGGCACGGTGTAACGAAAAATTAAATTAAAATTTAAAAAATATTACATTATCTAAAGACATACATACTCAATCAACAATACATATTCAACCACCAAAACATCGAGCTAGTCGGTACTAATTTCACTAAATTTCGGCAGAATTTTCTTTAAAAATAGATATCCGAAAAATTCTAAACTTATCTACAAAACTTACAATCATCAATACTTATCTGTGTGTGTGGGTTCGAAATTTGAATAAGAAGGACAAGAGAGAGAGAGCTGCTGACGTGTATTTTGATGTGACATTTATGTATTTTCTCTCTCCGCTCTGTTTTATATTATATATATATATATATATATATATATATATATATATATATGGAAAATGATCCATAACAACCATTTTGCTAATGTCACTATTCCAACAACTAGATCTCCAACCGTCCAATAGCAGATCTAATGGATTGGGCATGGGTCTGATTGCAAGAAGTCCTAGTAGCTAGTGTAAGTCCTACTAGCGGTCAGAGAAATGACTAAATTGCCCTTGAGTTTATTTGAATTTTCAAAATAATATCATTTTTCCTGACTTAATAGGACCTGCGACCACTCGACTTAAAACCAGATCTAATTTGGTTGTTACTATCGTGTGTTTGATGTAGAACAAAGAGAGAGCCTCCCATAGTTGCTGCCACATGTTGAAACTCAATGAGTGACCCACAAACATAATCTTCTTCCCCTTCATTCTCTAAGAAAATCAACTCATCAAACTAGCACTAGTTAACTTAAATTAATTATCTCACTCCAATAAACTCTCTTTTTTTCTATAAAAATTGGCTTCATTTGAATTTTCAAGTCAAACGAACCATTTATAGAATTAATAATTAAGCATATTTACTTATAAAAAAATTGAACTATAAACATTAGGATTAACATTAAATTCGATATAGTTTTGTATTGTCGTAATCTTTCAACCTATATTTGTAAAAATTTGATTTTAAAAATAACCATTTTGACTTGAAAAGTGATAAATACACAAACATATATTTAATTATAATTTAATATATAATTTGACTCGGTTATAACCGAATACTCACCATCTCTACTTCCTAAAATTTGAGGTTAATTGGAGTGTTATTTGTAATACCCTCTTTCATTTTCAATTTAAAAATAAAAATCAAATGTTTTTATTAAAACTAGAGTTCTGTTATACGGATATATATTTTGACTAAGAAGTGGGAACATTCAACTTTCATTCAATATAATTAAAAAAATCATCTTACATGATGAAAAATTTATATCGATATTAAATATCGACCTATGTAGAGGTGTGAAAGATTTTTGGTTTTTCGGATCGAATCGGTCGATTCAGTAAAAAAAATCGGTCCGATTTCGGTACAAAAAAAATCGGTATATACCGATTTCAGTACAGAGTTTTTATGGTTCAGTATTACCGAACCGTACTAGTATATACCGGTTTTCCAATTTTTTATTATTATTAATTAGAAATTAATAATAAAATAATAATAATAATAATAAATAATGATTATAATAATAAAATATTAATATTAATAATAATAATAAAATAATAATTATATTAATTTTTAGTATTTATTCGGTACCGAATCAGCAAATCGGTTCGGTATACCGGTCCAACCGGTATCGGTATCGAAATTTGGATAATTTCGATACCGATTCGGTTTGGGCTGGTATTTATCGGTTGCACACCCCTAGACCTATGTGATATATAGAAGAGAAAAAAAAATTAAGAGGGAAACACATAATATTATTTTATTTTATCACTTACTAACAGCATTTGCGGCGGTAGTCTTTGGACCTCCAAACACACCGAATTAATTTTGATGCGTTGAGTTGCGTTTCAAATAAAGTGCTATTAGATGAATAAAAATTTTAAGTGTGTTTAAACTTTTAACCTTTTTAAATACACCAAACGTTACAAACACTGAATAATCAAATATACACTTAAAATTATATTTTAATTATAATTTAATTTCGTTCGAAAATTTATTGTCATATATATTATTTCCTAATTAAAATCATATAATGGCATTGTCAAAGAAAGTTGCCTGAATTTGAGCCGCTCAACGGTCTAACTTACAAAGCGCGTGGACTAAAAAAAATAGCCACTACAAGTCTAGTATACTGGCCACTGACTAGTCTTTACACCAATAATTTAAATGATGACATCATCAAATTAAATTAAATCAAATCAAAAAATTATTAAGTCCAGTCTTAATTAATTAAGGGGATTAATTCACTTAATTTGATAATTCATTAATTCTTATATATAAATGATTATGTAAGATGATATCATCAATTGAAATTAATACCTATATATGTTCAATCGAAAAACTCACTGAGTTAATTAGGGTTAACTCGATTTATGTTAGTAAAAAGCAAATAATTTTTTATTTTTATTCTCTAAGAAGAGAAAATAAATCTAAAATATTTTTTATTTTTCGTTCTACCAAACTTAATATAATATTTTTTACTAAAAATATTGTTTAAGATAATATATCTTGACCAATTTTATGTAAGATAATTTAATTATTATAATTTTATTAAGATATTCAATTTTTAGATATAGCCAATTAAAAATTTAAAAATATCATTATTAAATTATTAAATTAATTAATTGAAATATATAGTGTAGGTTTTCTTTCTCAAATCTATATAATAAAATATAAATGATTTTGAATTTTCCGCCCATCCTAATAAATCATTTGGGCCATCCAAAATTTGAGATAAATCTCATCGTCTATAGTGCCGGAGGCACGGGACTGTTGCTAGTATTATTATAATTAGTTTAATTTAGCGCAAAAAATTATTAGGAATTAGTATTCCAATCAAACTCAAATATTACGGGTAAAAATAATTACTGAATCATGTATTATTTTTTTTGACATGAATGTCTGACAAATTATTAAAACCATTATTTAAACTAATCCCTGCATTGCATGAGTTATCAACTACTAAATAAATAAAGTGTAATAGTAGTAGTCATTTAATAAAGAAACTGATAAATTTATGACAAAAAATAATATTTTTACAATAAAATTATCGCTATAGGACATATAGCGACGGTTTTCACCGTCGTTATACATCTATAACGACACTTTTATAATAAAAATATCAAAAAATATTCTGAAAATATCAATTTTTATTTATTAAACCACCAACCAAACGAGGCCTTCCTTTTTGGCTCGTTATACATCGTAAAAAATTTCATTCAAATTATGATTATGATATATATACATACTTAAGATAAATAAAAATTAAAAAAATTTATTTTAATTTATTTTATTTTATCACATACAATAATATAATGTTATTAAATATTTTATATATATCATTTTCTCTACGTAATAACGCAATTGGCCCTCCAAAGTCAAACCTGTCAAATTGATATCAACACAAAAAAAAATTATTTTGTGAGGATAAATTTTGAGAAAATGATATTGATGAAATATAATAAGATCATTCTATATCAATATATTAGTTGAAATTTTTTGTTTAAAAAATAAAGGAGATTCTCTTATTCGAAGTCACTTATTGTGATATGTAATTATTTAGAATCTTTCTATGTATTGCCATAGTTTTTAGTAGAATTTTAATTACGACATATTCGTATATATCGAATAAAAATTAAGAATGACATCACCTTAATTTATTCTATTTTATTGCATATAATTCTACTTTACTTATAATTTAATTTCATCACATATTTGTCAACATATATATCGTTTTTCCTATTATTTATAACAATAATTATGGCATTCTTCACTTCACAACATTTTAAATTTGAATCATAATTTGTAAGCTAGATAAACAAAGTCTCTCTCTCTCTCTCTATATATATATATATATAGGGAAAAGGGACAAAAAAGTCCTTGATATTTACTCCGATGTCCCACTTGCACCTTAAACTAATTTTTTTTTCCAAAAGTACCCTTAACATTACATTTTTGGGTCGCTTGTGCCCTGCCGTTAACAGAATACAAACGGTGTTAAAATCTGATGACGTGGCATGCTTAATTATAAAATATATTTTACATAAAACAATATATATCATTTAATCAAAATAAAAAATGCTAAAATTCAAAATAAAAAAAAGCATAACATATTTACAGAATTTAATCAAGATAATAAAATTCAAATTATTTTGTTAACTAATCAAAACAACTAATTAAATAAAATAAGTTGTATAACATATTTACATCATTTAATCAAAATACTAAAATTCAAAATATAACATATTTACATCAAATACTAATTAAAAAATAATACAAAAATACTAATTAAAAAAATACTAAAATACTAAAAAATCAAATTAAAAAATACTAAAATACTAACATTCTGTTTTTTAAAAAAATTCTATTTTTTAAAAAAGGCTTTTTTTTAAAAAAAATCTATTATACAAAAATTCAGTTTTTAAAAAACAAACTGTTTTTAAAAGAGTTCCCTTTTTTCAAAAAACAATATGTTTTTTAAAAAATTCTATTTTTTTAAAAAAATTTGCTTTTAAAAAAGTTACGTTTTTTCAAAAAAGTTTGTTTTTAAAAAAATTCTATTTTTTTAAAAAAATCTGTTTTTTAAAAAAAAGTTGTTTTTTAAAAAAAATTGTTTTTTTTAAAAAATTCTGTTTTTTTAAAAAAGCTGTTTTAAAAAAAAATCTATTTTTTTTAAAAAAACTGCTTTTAAAAAAGTTCCTTTTTTTAAAAAATAGTTTGTTTTTAAAAAAATCTGCTTTCGTTTTCTAAAAAAATGTTGTTTTTAAGCAAATTCTATTTTTTTTTTTTAAATCTGCATTTATTTTTTTAAAAAAGTTCGTTTTTAAAAAAATTCTACTTTTTTAAAAAAATATGTTTTTTAAAAGAAAATTGTTTTTAAAAAATTCTTTTTTTAAAAAAGCTGTTTTTAAAAAATTCTATTTTTTTTAAAAAAAACTGCTTTTAAAAAAGTTATGTTTTTTTTTAAAAAGTTTGTTTTTTAAAAAAATCTATTTTTTTAAAAAAAATTCTGCTTTCGTTTTCTGAAAAAGGTTGTTTTTAAGCAAATTCTATTTTTTTTAAAAAAAATCTTCTTTCATTTTTTTAAAAAAGTTTGTTTTTAAAAAAATTCTATTTTTTTAAAAATTATGTTTTTTTAAACAAATTTGTTTTAAAAAAATTTTGTAAATATGTTATGTTTTTTTTTTATTTTGAATTTTAGTATTTTTTGTTTTGATTAAATGATATATATTATTTTATTTAAAATATATTTTATAATTAAACCTGTCACGTCATCGAATTTTAACACCGTTTGTATTTTGTTAACGACAGGGGCACAAGCGACCCAAAAATGTAACGTTAAGGGTACTTTTAGAAGAAAAAATTAGTTTAGGGTGCAAGTGGGACATCAGGGTAAACATCAGGGGCTTTTTTGACCCTTTTTCCCATATTTATATATATATATATATATATATATATATATATATATATATATAAATTGGGCAAATGGTCAAAAATGTCCCTGACTTTTATCCCGATGTTCCACTTTCAAAAGTACCCTTAACGTTATATTTTTTGGGTCACCCGTACCCTTGCCGTTTACAAAAGACAAACGGGGTTAAAATGTGTTGACGTGACAGACTTAAATATAAAACATATTCTAAATAAAATAATATATATCATTTAATAAAAACAAAAAAATACTAAAATTCAAAATAAAAAAAATCATAACATATTTACATAATTTAATCAAAATAATAAAATTTAAATTATTTTGTTAACTAATCAAAACAACTAATTAAATAAAATAAGTTGTAAAACATATTTACATCATTTAATCAAAATTGTATGACCCCAACTTATTATAAATAAAATTTATTTTTCCTCTATTTATTATCTAGAAATAATAAGGTAATAATTTGATATAATACTTTGGTTATGGGTGAAATGTGAAAATTTTATAAAATAAGTAAGTGGTTATAAAATATTCATTGTTGTCGGGGAATATTTGTTTTGTCGGGGAATATTCGTACGACGGCGCAGCCATTTGTGGGCCCCATAACAGAAAACGATTGGATAAAGAACAACGATAAAGTTTTAGTTTTTATAATTAACGGCGTAATCATTACCGTTAACACTGTTGGAATACCTGGTGGTTAAAATAAAGTAATACACGTGGTTGCACAGTAGCACATGATATTGCACAGTATTTTTGAAATTATTGATTCTTACGTAACAAGGCACTAATCAATAATTGTTACAGTAGTTACTGTTCAATATTTTATTTTATTAATTCAATAATTGCTGCGTTGATAGTTTATATTATTATTATTTCAATAATTGTCATTGCACAATATTTTCCATTATCAGATCAATAATTCATATTATTTGAATAATATTATTAGATAGCATTATTGGCAATGTCTAGAAAGTTCTGTCAATGAAAGGTTTGGTCACCTAATTGCGCGCCAATAAGGAGAAATCCTTATCGGAAAGCCCCCTCTTTCCTAGGAACTGCTTGGTTGTCATTATTGTGATTCTGTAATATTATTTATGAATAATTAATTATTGATTTATATGATAAAAAAATATTTATTTGATGAGGATATAAATGGTGAATTTATTTATGTAGTTATAAGTGAAGGAATTAATGTTGAGGTGTTTTATTAGTATTTTGTCGGATTGGAGGTATTAAAAGATCAAACCGGTGTTCTTAAAGCTCTATTGCGTGAGTTATAATTTTAATCCGACCGTTGGATCGTTGTGATTTTTAGATATGTTATACATATATAAGTTGAGTATATATCCACAAATTTTGAACCATTAAAAATTAACGTATTATTTGTAACGAATTTTAAGAGGAGTTAAAAATCATCCGTTTATGGGTTTCAGATATTTTCTGTCTGCAATTTGGAAAAATTTGAAGCTATAAAGTTGTAGCGAATTCGATTTCGTGTGGAATGGACATAAAATTCGTATTTTTCTGATAAACGGGCTATTTTCTATGAATTACTGAAGTTTCGAAAAATAAAATTATTTTTATTAAAATTGGGTGGGACCCACTTTTGTTTAAAAACATGTGGGCTGCTTCCAAGATGGCATGGTTGAATTTTTCAAAGGTGTGCGTAGAATTGAGAAAAGAAATAATAATATTTTATTATTTTAGTCTCCTATGGCGTTCTAGCATTTTCCTATAAATAGGCGTTTAGGTTAGAATTGAAAATCGTACTAGAAATAATTTTTCTTTCTCTCTATATTGTCAAGCGTATTTTAGTGAGTATTTATATACTTTGAGAGTTGTTATTCAGTGCAAATTCCCTTCGACTTTACATCTGGTATTCCGAACAGAAGTACTATCATTTTGAGGTAAGGGATGTTATTTTTTTCATAAATGATATTATTTTTTTCAATATCATTATGCCAAATTATTGATATAAATTTTATTGTGAAATTTCTACCTTTTTGTGTCGGGGTTACTATTCACGTATACGGCACTATTCACCGAAAAATAAAATTTTCTCTTTTTCGTCCCAGATGTCTAGTATGGTTACTATCTTTGATTGTATCCATGTTTTGGTCTTTATTTTTGAATTCTACTTCACAATTGGTTATTATGGAGTATTATTGCACTTGGATAAACTGTTATATGAATCCCTAATATTTGTCCTTTTGTCTCATTGCTAGGTCCAGATGATAGCATTAGTAGTTCTCACTATTCTGTTAAATAGTGTGACAATAAATGTAATGAGGACTCCTTTGAGTGTAGATATTGCCCAGATGACAATATTCTTATTAAAACTCTCAGCTATGTTTTGTCGTATTTTTACACGACGTTTGTATAATTAAGTTATATTTGTATTTTATACCATGTATCTAGCGACTCAAGATGGGTGATGTATACCTATTTTTGGGGGAGTCACAGTTGGTATCAAAGCTTAGGGATATGATCCCTGGCTGAGATGTGAGACAAGAACTAGGAGGGGAGAGACGAGGAATTCCTTCGCTAGTATGACCAACCTAAGTTTATTTGGTATGTAATTGGTTGGTCAGAGTATATGGATAATATGTGATATGTCAATTAACCCTTGTTTTGTGACAGTGTTTGAAAATGGTATCTGAAAATGTTGAGATAAGTAATAGAGCAAAATAATATGATCGTATCGCAGTATGAGGCTAAGTTTACGGAGTTATCTCGGTTTGCATCCCATTTGTTCGATAATGAGGAGCGAATGACGTGAATGTTTCTAAGAGGTTTGAAACCCGATATACGTCAATACCTCATTTCTCATAAACTTTGTTTATATTCAGATGTTGTGAATAAGGCTCAGTTATTGGAGCACGATAATGAGTTAGCACAACCAAAAGGTAAAGACCAACAACACGATAATAATCGTACTGGTGGCAATGGCCATCGGAACAACGATGACCATCGTGGGGGAAATTATCATGCCAAAAATGGTAACCACTTCGGTGGTAATCATGGCCAAAATAATAGAAGTGGAAATTTCAAGAACAGAAGGTCATTTAGTTCGATTTTGTCGTATAGTGAAGTCAAGTCTAGCTGGGATGGTGGCACCAAAGGCAGATACGGACAAAACAAAGTCGGAGGTTTCAGGAAGAGCATTTTTTGTGACTTCTCAAAAAGCGAGTAACCCGAACGAAGTTAGCACGGGTTAGTTAATTATAAATTCTTGTAAAGTCTATACCTTATTAGATATCGATTCTACTCATTCTTTTATCTCTCTTGCTTGTGCTCAAAGTTTAAATTTGACTCCGAAGAGATTATACTTTGATTTATCTGTTGAAACTCGATTAGGAGAAACCTTCGTTACCTCCACTGTTTATAAATCTTGCTGATTCAAATCGACAATTTCACGTTACCTGTCAATCTTATCTCTTTGAAAATATTTGCCTTTGATTTAATTTTAGGAATCGATTGGTTAACTACTTATCATGTTTTTTGTAAGGTTGTTAGCTTTTGTATTCCTAACCAACCTATTATGCGAATTCAAGTAACCAAACCACTAAAGTTAATCACTGTTATATAAAGCCATAAGTAACGAGCCCCGATCCTTTCGTTGTTGACTTACTTGTGTGGAATGCACCGAAGCCAGACTTTCTGTAGGCGACGTCGTGAATGACGATGACAAGTTGATAGGTATCAATGTGACGTACTATCCAAGTCTTGGATGAGAGTAACAGTTTTGAATGACATTTCTATTATTAATAAATTTCGTGACGTATTTTCTGGAGATTTCCTGGCCTACCCCTAGAGCGTGAAATCGAATTTTGTATTGACCCCAGTACAAAACCCCATTTCTAAAACCTTAAATATTTCTTCAACTAAAACGAACGTAACATGCGCCAAAGACGTTGGCTCGAGCTGTTGAAGATTACAATCGTACCATTCAATACCAGCATAGAAAAACGAACGTGGTAGCTGACGCGTTGAGTAAAAGATCGTATGCGAGTGCAAATATACGAATCTACGTGAAGATAACGAATATATGATTAGAATCGACTTTAGTCGATAATGTTAATGCTGCTAAAGCTACAGACCCGGAGCTGATGAATACAAAGAAGAAGGTTCAAGATGGTGTTATTTTAAAAGCAAGAGTTGTTGAAGAGAGAAAATATCAACCCTCGATTTAATTGGCCCATTTGAAATCCTCGATCGAGTAGGAACTGTCGCCTATAGACTCATTTTACCGCCAAGTATGTTGATGTTCATAACGTTTTTAACGTATTGATGTTAAGTAAATATGTGGACGACCCGAACCATATTATTAATTTAGAACCGGACCGGACGAGATAGAGGATAATTTAACGTATGAAGATGTACCTGTTAAAATCTTGAAATATATTTTGCGCTCAAAGGTTATACCTCAAGAGTTAGAATCTAGCGAAGTGTCCTCATTTGTTCGACATACCAGGTACGTACGTAAATTTTGAGGGCGAAATTTCATAAAGAGGGGAGATTATAAAATCCCAAATTTTACGAATAAAGATTTAATTTTCTCAAAATATTTTTTTCAAGATTATGGTGTTGATTTGAGATAATGTTATAGTTGTGGGTAATATTTATAAATTTTGAAAAGTATGCAAGTTGTTGTATAATATTCGTTTGGTCGGGGAATATTCTTTTTGTCAGGAAATATCCGTACGACGACACAATCATTGGTGGACCCCGAAACAGAATTATTATCGGATTAAGAAAACAACAAAAATATTTTTATGAAAATAATGGCGGAAGTTTTACCGTTAAAACTGTTGAACTACTCGGTAGTAAAAGTACAGTAATACGCGTGGTTGTATAGTAACACACAGTATTAATTATTGATGATTACGTGAGAAGTTTTGTTCAATTATTGCTACAGTAATTGCTGCAGTAATTGCTGCATAGTATCTCACGTTATTTGATTCAATTATTGTCGATATTTTGTATATTATTAAATCAATAATTGAGACGACGAAGTTATTAATATTATTATTTTCGATATTAACACTGTCTAAAAGTTTTGTCAATGAGAGGTTTAGGCACCTAATTGCGCGCCAATAGGGAGAAATCCTTATTGGAAAGCCCCCTTTTTTCTGGGAACGATCTGGTCGATTAATATTGTAAATTATAATAATGATGATAAATATTGTTAAATATATTGAGGAGCCTTTTTTTGAAGTCACAGAAGTTTATATATATATATATATATATATATATATATATATATATATATATATATATAAGTTTTTTTCATTTAGTATTATTAATGTAATAAAATAGAAAAGCTTTTTATATTTTATTATGCATAATATTTTGTATAGTAAAATCTTTTTATATAAAACAGAATACTTTTATAAAGTTATTTGTTTTATTAGACAATAATTAGAATATAATATATTTTATTATGCATAGTATTTTGCATAGTAAAATCTTTTTATATAAAACAGAATACTTTTATAAAGTTATTTATTTTATTAGACAATAATTAGAATATAATATATTCTATTATGCATAGTATTTGCATAGTGCCTGTATAGTAAAATCTTTTTATATAAAACAGAACACTTTTATAAAGTTATTTATTTTATTAGATTTTAAATAATATATATATATATTATAAATAGAATATATTATATTTTATTGCATAGTATTCTTTCTATTTTTCCTATAAAGATGCTTAGTTAGAATTAAAAATCACACCAGAAGTTCAGAGAATTCTCCTTCTATAATCTTGAGCGTATTTCTTTAAAGTTTTAAGAAGCTTTGAGCGTAGTGCAAGTTTTCTTCAAGTATATCTCCGCCCTACCCGTCGAAGTACTCTTCTTTATAAGGTAAGGGGTATTATTTCTTTCGTATTCATGAAAAGAACTTCTTTTATTCCATTCCATATTATTATGTTGGAATAACATGTTTATGCGAAGTACTGCATACATGTTAAAATTCTTTTGTTATTTCATTCTTTATCATTCTATTGGAATATCCTGTCTGTCCGTTTACGCATGACTTAGTTCCATTATTTATTATTCTGTTGAAATAACCTGTCTGTGCGGTCTATCGCATGCATGGTGATTTCTGTTGTTATTTCATTCTTTATCATTATATTGGAATATCACGTCTGTGCGTTTATGCATGACCTGGTTCCATTATTTATTATTATATTGGGAATAACCTGTATGTGCGATCTATCGCATGCATGGTGAATCCTTCTGTTATTCCATTCTTTATTATTCTGTTGGAATAACTTGTCTGTGTGAATTACCACATTCATGGGGAATGATACTTTGTATTCATTTTTATTAAATTATGGAAATGATCTGGCTACGTGGATTACCGCATGGCGGGCGAAAATCCATTTGCAGTTTCATATATTTTATTATACACAGTTGGTTAAAGCTTTGGCTTCTATATTCCTTGAAATTAGTGAAATATCCTGGATATTTGCGCTTTATCCAGTATCTTTTCGTGGAAATATTCTTCTGAGCATTCTTGAATTTTTCTCTACAAAGCAGTATCATGTTGACAATTTGGACATTATTGAGTTCAGGATAAATTAACTTATAAATCTTTAAAATTTATTCTTGAAATTATTTTATTGAATTATTATTTCATTATCGTGATGAGTTATGTTGGTTATTATGTGAAAACATGAAAGTTTCTTAGAAATCACAAAGGGTTGAAAATCAAATTTTGGTGAAAATGGAATATGAAATTCAATTGACCATATCTCCTATTATATTTTGAATTTTTGAGTGTGGTCAAGTTCTATAGTTATATCTATGAGTTTTTTTAACTTATCCAAGTGGAATCACTAGAAAATGTGTTGTAGATTTTCGTGTGGACTGATTTTAGCAAAGGAATCAAAAACTGCAAAGTACCAAAAAGGTTACTATCCAAAAATTTAAAAGGGCATTTTTAGCCACTTAATTTGTGAGAAAAATTTTGGCCTTTTGGGACATGGAAATATATGGTATAAAGTACCTCCTGTCCAAAAATGAGTTCATTTCGACTTAAAATGAGCAAGTTATGACTATTTTAATATTTAGGTTTTTTCGACGAAAAATGCTATAACCGAAGTTCTATAACCCCGATGACCATGAAATTTAAACTGTAAGCTCACGTTAATATGTGTAAGATCTTGTCAAGATTTGAGAATTTCTGGAGTTAAACTTGAGGTAGCTAATTTCTTAAGGAATTAATTAGAAATTGATTTTTGAAAAATACTTAAAAGAGTTAAAAAATTATAAAAAATTACTTGTTGTGTATGAAATATATGTATATATGTTTGGGCAAAGGATAGAAAAATAACAAGTTGATTTGGTAATTTTCATGAAAATGGTTTAATTACGAACATATGAGTTAAATATGTTATGTGAAGTTAAAAAATTAGTAAATAGGATTTTATGGCTTGAGAATCCTATATAGGGTATATGCAGATTTTTGTTAAGGGATTTGATCATTGGTGATGAAATTTTATGAGTATGATATTTTTGAATGATTAAATGCATTATTTGGTAAAGTATAAACAATTGAAATAAAGTATTTATAAGTTTAAGAAGTGATTAAAATATTATTATAATATTAATAATATTATATTATGAGTTTATTAAGTGATTGATAATATTTGGATAAATTTAAAGTCTTTAATATTTATCCTTGTTTTCGTTTGATTAATGCTTATATCATTGTCATCATTCTCATGTTTATATTGTGATAAAAGTCATCTTTGCCTTACGTGCATAGATGGACTTGGTGTGATTATGACCAGGGATTATTCAGTATAGTCATGACCGTAATGTGACGGATGATGTGGTAAAATTTCTCAGTGGCCTGTAGTACATTGATGGACAGTTTTTGGTATTATTATGACCAGAGATTATTTGGTATAGTCATGACCATTGATGATTTAATAAATATCCTTGGCCCGTAGTGCAGTGATGATTCGATGATGTGATTTATTTATTAAGCTGAGTCTCAGCGATTAAGTTGATGAAAAACTTTTTAAATCATAGAAGATAGTAGATTTTTTTTCTCTACTTGACTCTTTTAATGGATTGCTTGTTCCGCTGCAGTTAAACTTGATGTTTTTTGTATTTTATCAGTTTAACATTGTTGAAGGCTAATGATAATTTATTTTGCATTATCTTAGTCATAATATTTTTTACTGGGTTAGTTGAGCTCACCATTTCTTTCACTGTTCTCTTCAGAAAATGAGAATATAGCTAGGACGAGTCGGGGAACGGAGTGACGGTCCAGATGATAGCATTAGTAGTTCTCACTATTCTGTTAAATAGTGTGACAATAAATGTAATGAGGACTCCTTTGAGTGTGGATATTGTCTAGATGACAATATTCTAATTAAAAATCTCAGCTATATTTTGTCGTATTTTTACACGACGTTTGTATAATTAAGTTGTATTTATATTTTGTATCATGTATCTGACTACTCAAGATGAGTGATGTATACCTATTTTTGGGGGTGTCACAACTAAAATACTAAAATTCAAATTATTTTATTAATTAATCAAAACAAAAATTCAAATTACATCATTAAAATACTAAAATCATAATACTAAATACTAATTGATATAAAATTTTTAAATTACTAAAATCATA
This sequence comes from Panax japonicus, assembly GCA_020205505.1. Lineage (NCBI taxonomy): Eukaryota > Viridiplantae > Streptophyta > Magnoliopsida > Apiales > Araliaceae > Panax > Panax japonicus. The sequence continues at coordinate 52,752,054 of CM035108.1, forward strand.
ATACTAAATAATATTTTTAAAATTCAAAACTGGAGTATTATGATTATTTTAGTAATTTTTAATATTAATTTTTAAAATCATATCAATTTAAAAATATTTTAGTATTATCAATTTTTAAACTGGAGTATTATCAATTTTTAATATTTTAGTAATTTAAACATATTATTTAGTAATAATAATATACGGTTCCCTTCTCAAGCGAATCATAGGAGCGATTTAAAAACGAATCGACTATAACGATAATTTTTTCCGTCGCTATAATATATAAAGTCGACGACATTGCTATGACAATACAAACCGTTGTTATATCTCAAAAAATCGTAGTTATAATCGATTTATTTTTTCTATTACTTAAGAAGGAACCGTGTGTGTATATATATATACCTTTATGTACGCGTATGAGTAATTAATTTAATATAAATCTACCTTTCGATCAAGTTAGCACTAATTATTTAATTTATTGTGACAAGGATGCCAAACCACATTATTGACTAAAGTAGATTAAAGAAAATGATAAGGAATATAATTAAGATCACCCAAGTAAGCAACTTGCACACTCAAAAAAAGTAAGCAACTTGCTAAATGGGGGATGAATCTCCAAAAGAGTTGACCCATATTAAAGGAAATAATAAATCTTATTGTTATTATTAATAATAATAATAATATGCTTTTATTAACTTATATTCTTTCTTTAGGTTAAATTATCTCATCCCTCTTGATTTATTAATAAAATTTAGACTTTTTATGCCTCACTTGGGGATCTAAACCTACTACTATTAGTGTTATTATGATGTTTATGCTGATTAATAAACTGTGATTATGACTTTATATAAAATCTTTATTTTGAATCCATCAAATTTCATTTAACTTTTATAAGTTAAGCTTTCAATTTAGGCTTAATTACATATATTATATTAATTTAATTATTTTAAAAAGGCACATTAATGAATTAATTAATCAATTAATTTTTTTTAGGTAGGTATTATTAATTCATTAGAACCATATGAAGAAAGGTATTTAAGTCCCGGGTTGGGGGGCGTCCGGTGCAAATGTACCGGACTAACGTCCGGTACACTGTTTACAGTATTTTTTCAATAAAAAACGTACTTTCTTTTACAATTTTTTGTTCAAACTTACTCTATTATTTTTTATTTTTTTTTCTCATAATTGTGAAAAAAAAGGTAGCACCGGACGTACCGGTCGTTAAGGAACCGGACCCCCCCCTAATTTAAATTCAAATATTTGTTGTGGTAAAGTTTGACCATCCCATCCAATACGTGGTGGTCAAGATTGATAGTGTGAAAACCACATATTCATGTGTATGTAGACTGTACCCCTACAATGTCTATATCTACTTTAGTTCACTAAAAGAACATTTACCAAAAAAATAAAATTAAAATTAAAATTAAAAACTAAAGTCTGTTGTCACCACTTGCAGCTCCAAGAGTTCCTCCCCAATAATCTCACCACAATAACAAATTACAAATTAACCAAAAATAATTACAAATTATTAATCTCAAATTTCTTATTTATTTTTATAAATAAAATTGAGCTACTAGTAACAAGATAATTAAATAATTTAAAAAAGAGATTATTTAATATTATATCCAACTAAGTATTATAATCCATACTATTTGGGATTCAAAATTTGTGGATAAAATTAACTTTTAAAAATAGATGTATCTTATCGTAATTATCTATACTTGAACTAATGAGAATATAATATTTTTGTTATTAGTAGTACGGTCCGAACGATAAATTTTTATCCAATTCTTTAAATAATTTTGGACAAAATATATTATTTAAAATTATCTCATAAATAATTTTATAAAAAATAAATACGTGATTAAGACTAATCCTAGAATTAATAATTTTAAAATTATAATCCATAAACATAATACTGAGATTATAATCTATAAAAATATAATCTCCAAATTATAATTCTTCCAAGTAAAAATAAAGATAACTATTAGATCCCACATCTGACAGTTGAAGGCTCCTTTTTCCCCCACTGAGTTGGCCTATTTCTTAATTCTTATCTCTCTTTCTCCTTCCGTATAAATAGATATGATCTACTCCCAAACTTTTCATGTCCAACCCCTTCTCCCTCTAGAATTCTGAAAAATCTTTGCTTTCTGATATTGTTTCTTGATTGATATCTGAAGAACAAAAAAATTTAATTTATTTTCTCTCTCTTCTTCTAATTCCCCCTCTCAAGAACAGAGTACTACTAAATAATTTTCCAGACCCTTTTTCAATGGTACTATATTTCTCTCTGACTCTGATATTTGTTTATCTGTTGATATCTGTTGATATTTCTCTCCTTGCATGTTTAATGATATGTTTTTTTTCTTCTTTTTTCAGGCTAGTGGAACTGAAAATATCATATATGAAGAGGTATTTCCTATGTTTATTTGTGTAAATATGATTTTTCCCCATAGATTCATATAGTTATTTTTAAAGGAATCATGCATGACCCATTTATCTTTTCTAAATCTTTGTACAGGAATTTGTATTGAATTCGAGAGGAATGAAGCTTTTCACTTGTAGTTGGGTGCCTAATTGTGAACCAAGAGCTTTAATTTTTCTCTGCCATGGTTATGGCATGGAATGCAGCATCTCAATGAGAGGTCAATATATATATATATATATATATAAACTCTTTAAATACATGGGGAAAAAAAACAAGTAAATTAACAAGGAGATGGTTCGAAACTGCAGGTGCAGCTACTAGACTTGCAAATGCAGGATTTGCAGTTTATGGGATGGATGAAGAAGGCCATGGAAAGTCAGCTGGGCTTCAGGGTTTTGTCCCAAATTTTGATGCTTTGGTCACAGATTGTTCAGATCATTTTACTAGCATTTGTGGTATGTTTTTCTGTTTTTAATTTTCTTTTGTCTTTCTCTCTTCATTATTAGCTTAGTTATTGACATATTATTGGATTGGGTGGGGGAGAAGTAATTTTAGAAATCCCCCCTTCTTTTTGAAATACCCCCTGATAGACATCTTTATAAGACTATAATTTTGCTCTTTACTTCATGAGAGGCAGAGTTCTTTTTTCCATTTTCAAATTATTCAGCAAAAATAAATAAAATAAATATATTTTTCAGTTTGCTACATATGAAAAAGTAGTTGATCTATGGGTTGAACTTTAATTATATGCAGAAAGGAAGGAAAACTCAAACAAGTTGAGGTTTTTGATGGGAGAATCAATGGGAGGAGCAATGGTGCTCCTTCTACACAGGAAAAAGCCAGCCTTTTGGGATGGTGGTGTCTTGGTTGCTCCTATGTGCAAGGTACACTCTTTCTTGCTCATAAATTATTTTGTAAATTTAATGTGCAAATTTATCCCACATGAAAACGTTTTCATTTGCCTGTTTTAGCTTTGCACAATTTCATAGCAGTAATTTTAGGAAAAAATAATAATTCTAGAATCTTGTCCACAGATAACACATGGAAAAGATTGTTTGGTAAGCATAAAATAGGGGATTGGTGTTTAGACAGGTTCTTTGCATTTCCAGAATTACCAAAAGAGAAAAAGAAAGAAACTGAAGACCATATAATTTTAATATATTTTACTCCATTATTGAATATAAATTATATAAGAAGAATAAAGCTATCTTAGCAACCATCAATAAAAGAAAACAAACTAATTAACAAATAGAAGCCATAAGCATGAAAGAGACGGAAATTTACTCGAAAAGAAACTCTTTATTCATTATAATCTGAACTTCATTACACTTCTTGGCTTGATCTTTACATTATGTTGTCTAAACAATCAGATTGCAGATGATGTAAAGCCAAATCCTTTGGTGATTAATGTTTTGACAAAGCTTACCCGGGTAATTCCCACATGGAAAATCATCCCAACTCAAGATCTTGTTGATATTGCCTTCAGAGATCCTCAAGTAAGAAAAGAGGTATAACACACACAATCTATCTTTTCCTTTTCCCTGAAAGAATTTATTTTTATTTTTTCACCCAAGTAAAATCTTTTCTTTTTATGGCAGGTTCGATCCAACCCTTATTGCTACAAAGGGCGCCCTCGCCTACAAACTGCCTACCAACTACTGACTGTCAGCTTGGATCTCGAAAAAAGACTTCAAGAGGTTAATAACGCTTCTCAAATTTTCTTTTATTTATTTTTTTGGTATTTAACATCCTTTATATTGTCTAGTTAACTAACTCTTATGCTTCATCTTACATTAATCAGGTTTCATTACCTTTCCTTGTTGTCCATGGTGAAGATGACAAAGTGACTGATCCATCAGTGAGCAAGCTTTTACATGAAACGGCTACCAGCTCCGACAAGACCATCAAGTTGTATCCCGGAATGTGGCACTCCCTCACTTATGGTGAGTTTCCGGAGAATATAGACACTGTGTTTTCAGACATTATCGAATGGTTAGATGAGAAAGTAGACTTGGGAATTGCAAGACTAGAAAGTGAACACAAAATCAGAAATGATGCTTTTGACAAAGCTAACTCCAGCAAAACAATACTTATAGACTAATAAAAGTGCAGTGACATTCAAAGTATATGCAGTGGTTTTATAGTATAGTAGTAATACAGGTTATGTAAAAAGGCCTAGGTGTTGTTTCTGGTCATGATTCTTTTTTTCATCAATACGAGTTGTATACAATAATACTCAGTATCACAAAATCAAAATCATAGTCAGATGTTTGTTTTTCTTCTAGCTTGAACTAGTACAGACAATCCGTTTAACCGATACTCATAACAGCTGCATGCCATTTAATTTACATACAGAAGAAAAAATTATATAAATTCATTCTAGATGAGATGTTGTCCCAAATCACATGGTGCAAAACCAACTCTTTTGGCATTATTATCTCACAAAGAAAAGGAAAGAAAACAGAACAGAAGGATCAAAGTAAAGCAAGGAAAACACCAGAAAAAGCCAAAAGAATTTTAAGACTAGCTACAAGCGTCTTCAGAGATTGTTGATATTGATTTATTGTACTTAAACAGACCTCTCCAAACCAGTGTTTTTTATTCCATCTGATCGGCCAAGCAAGAATAGTGTCAGCAGATGAGGTTTTCATAGTTAAGTCACTTGTTTTCTGGGTGGTCGTATATATTATTGGTTCATTTTTAGCAAACTGCCTAAACTAATTTGGACTGATCAATGACAATACTGGATCATATCCTTCGTTCCAGATGTAACGAAATTACTTGTGAATTAGTGGTAATCTAATAGTCAATTGCAATTTCATAATGTTGCATCATTACATGCCACAACACAAGAGTGGCCGGCCGGCCGGCCGGCTATGAAAAAACAACAAAAAGGAGATCACCAAGTCTTTGGATTGTGTGAAAATGACCATTTATTCAACGATAATGGCTATCATCATCATATATAGACTATACTTGCGTAAGCTGAACCTAATACATGCTTTATATAATTGAGGGTTTAAAAAAATGAAAATTTCTACATATATATGACCTCTTAAATCAACATTTTATATGTATGCATCAGAGCAAACCAACTCCTTTCTTTCACATGAATCTAATATATGATCAAAATGTAGATGTGGAGTCAAATTAGATTTTAAACACATAACACACTTTTTCATGAGGTAGGGTGGGTCATATAAATTGCAGTCCATTATTTATTGAACACTGTAGCAACAAAACTGAAAACCGATTAGCCAAGAAATTCAATAGTCAATGTATGAAAGTAAGCAGAAAGAACTTTCAGAAACAGAAAGATTCCGGAGGCAAGACACAACGTTTAGAACGCTCAAGACTTGTTTATAGTCTTGACAGTCACTGACAAGATTAATGTTTTCTTATGATCCAACAGGAAGGAAGTGCGATTCCGGTTGTTCCAACAAGAACAAGGCAATGCTTAAGCAACCTGCAGTCCAGTTTCGTGTTGCTCAACCTCCATCAGCAGGCCATTTGAATATACCTCAAAGTTTTTATATACAAGGAATTGATATTTTCACAAGTAAAAATGAAAGTTCCACAAGACTCTTCTCATATGAATAATAGATAGGTCCCACAATCATGTGAGAGAGATATCAATTCTGTATATTAATATATACATCAAAACACTGTAGATATGTAGGTACTACAAAAAGACATTGGAACCCAACTTGTCTTAAAAGCTTAAGCCAATAGATCTTGGGCCCAACCTTGTATATTAAGCCTTCAACATCATGATATGAGACCATGTCAACAACTCACATGTTACCTTAACAGAGTCATATATAGAAGGGTCATTAGAAGGAAGTGAACTAGCTGTACAGCTAAACAAACAAGCCAGACCCTTAGTTAACAAGCAAAGCATAGCATGCAGTTCTTGATATTTACAAAAAATGGTTTCATGGCTCTCAGACCTAGCTAGGAATTGTGTTAAATGAATCAGAAAGCTAATCAATCACCACTATACCACCATAGTAACACTGCTACGAACAAGACCCATTTTGACCTAAAATCATATACTTGAGCTTGATGAACTCTGTTCCAATCCAATAAAATGCATGCTTCATGTCACAAAATTCTAACAATAATTACTCTTGCTGACGCGACCTTAATTTGAATTGTAAAAAGGAGAGAAATAATATATCATAAAAAATCCTGCAAGTTGGTAATAAGGAACATACGAGGGGATTTGCTGGTGCATGAAAAGGACGAAACCTAGGATGTCCATGACGACATGGTATATCACCCAACCATCCAGATATTCGGCTGCCGTCACAATCAGGCCTGAGAATTAGGGAGCTCAACTTTTTTTTTTAATGTGACTTTGCCAGTCAGTCATTGAAATTTTCTTAAGTTTGTAAAAATTTTGGATTGTTTTTCTAATGTTTCAATTGTTTATAAGGTATTACTAACTATTTCTGTGACATTGAAAGAAAATTTTTCAAAGTTATAATTGTTAAAAAATTATTTGCAATCGACTATGACACAAGAAATATTAAATGGATTCGCAACCATATGCATCGGGAAAGATATGCTGGACAAATTTGATTTTGAACACTTAATTGAAGATTTTGTGTCTAAGAATATTAGAAGAATTTATTAATGTGTATTCTCATATATTTTGTTGTAGTCGAATTATTATGTTTTAAGTTTTAGAAAGACGCTCTTAAAGGAGATGATCTCTATGAAAGTAGGAAAAGGGGTGCCTATATTTTCAGGTGCAAGGTACCCTAATGACGTGTGATAGATAACTGATGAAATGAGAACGACTGGTATATATTTATTCAATAGAAGCCATATGTGTGCATATATTTTGGAAGGTTTGCCGACCAAGTACGTACTAGTAGACACTCTTCTTTTTATTTGGCTCAACCCGCTAATCAGTAATCACCACCACTACTATATATGCCAAAATTAAGATATATATATATATATATGAGAAATGATTCGTGGAATACGTTAGCTATTAACCCTGTTTCAACTAATCCTATATAAAGATAATTACTGATAATTATCCTTATAATTATTTATTATTTTATTTTAATGATTAATAAATAGTATATATATACGAGAATAATTAGGACCTCTAGCGGCCACGTTTTGATTGGCCGCTAAAGGGAGTAGCGGCCAGCATAAAAGAAATTTGCTGGCCGCTAGAGGGAGTAGCGGCCAGCATAAAAGAAACTTGCTGGCCGCTACTCTCTCTAGCGGTTGGGCGCTCATCTCAGCCATTAACTCCAATTTTGGACGGCTGGATGAGCGTTGGTTGAAACAGAGTTAATAGCTAATGTATTTCACGGATCGTTTCCCCATATATATATATATATGGGAAAAATGTATGTACACAGCCGTGTATTACACATTCGACTATGACGACAGTTTTTTGAGCTATAGCGACGGTTTCACCTGTCGTCATAGCTATTCTGAGTTATGGCGACAGTTTACCGTCGTCATAGTCAAAAAAAACCGTCACCACAACCCTACTGTGTAATACACAGCTGTGTATATACATATAGCCATATATATATATATATATATATATATATATATAATCCATTTCCTCTCTTCTTAAATTTCTAGCTCTTCCATCCATTTTACGCCAAATATTTGTTAGAATTTTAGCCTAGTTTAAAGTGAATTTAATTAATCATTTAAAATGAATCTAAGTCTCACATTGGTTAAAAACTAAAATATTAATGAATTTATATACAATAAAGTTGCTCTTGAATTTGGGTCTCAATGGACACATCATTCTTGTGGAAGTGAGAGAACCTAGCCATGCGATACTGATTGCTCGTCTTGGTCATTAAAGTTATTTTATTTAGTTCTATTATCAAAATTTTGTCGTTTTAAGAAATGCAATTTGTCCGAACAGAAGCGCTAAAACTTCATCGTTTTGGAAAGCTCTATCTACCCGAACGGAAGCTCCCGTTCTAATAGGCTCAAAACTACGTCGTTTTTGGTATTAATGAATGTGTCCATTCTACGAAAACTCAAAACTACGTCGTTTTTGCCAAAGAATGTCATGTCATATCTTTTCAAAGGGACAACAAATTTGAAAGGTCATTAAGTTCACTCTCAATAAATACATGGCAAAGGTCACCTTTTCATTCATTCAATTCAATATAGCATCAAGCATTTCTAGTCTTCTAGTATTCATTATTCATAGTTTATTTGAGTGAGAAGTTCAGAACATTTTCTTTGATTTATTGTATGTTATTTGTAGTCCTGCTATAGCATACGTTGTCATTGTCATTGTGACGATGTTTACGTTTTATTTGACAGCATGTACTTTTAATTTATTTGTTTTTACTATTTTTTGTGAAGACAATGTTTCGTTTGGTTTTCATTTTTCGTCATAGGCTACCAAAATCTTAGGAACGCCCTGCCGCCCTGGTATACTCCACCTCCGGTCTTCCTTGTCCTTCCATTTCCGGCAAGTTTTTCAGAAATAGAGAGTTGGATAAAACTAAAATCTGAGGTCAGAATTTGAGATGGACTATTAGGCGCGGGATATATCTGTTGTGGGGTTTGGGGTTTGAACTTTGGATAAAACACGACTGGTGGGTGGTGCAGTGAGTTTTCAGAAAATAAATAATGCATTGATTTCTATTAATATAGCCTCCTAGACTTTAATAACCTGGTGATTTTGGGTCACAACTCACAATTAATTTATGGTTAAATAACACTACTAACCCTATCATCTCGTGTGGGTGGGTGAGGTACTACTAAAATATAATTTAGAATCAAAATATGCAGAAAAATAATAAATGAGTTTTTCATATTTTCCATTACATTTTATTGTATTGCAAAATTTACTCCATCATAACCTTAATATTATATATAATATGCAAAATTTCTCTCAAACATACAACAGACAGGATCAAGAGTAAACCTCTTAAGTAGTAGAACTCTCTTAAATAATAGAACTTTATCAAAACGACGTAATTTTGATAAGACGCGGTGGCATTTTCGTAAATACCATGCCACCGCGTATTTACAAAAATACCACCGCGTCTTATCAAAACTACGTCGTTTTGATAAAATTCTATTATTTAAGGCATTCTGCTATTTAAGAATTATACTCTTAATCCTTTCTGCTCAAACATATATAATATAGTCCATTTAACTTGAAATTCTATTTTTCAATTTTCTAGCATTAATAAATTTAGTCCAAACTCTGAACATTATTCTTAATTTTGACGTGGGAGAAAAAAAATAAACTTCGTAAGTTTAAAATTGTCATTTTAAGGGATAACGTATAATTTTAAATGAATTTTTGTAGTTTGGTGTAGCAATTTTTGACACATACGGGTTCGTGTTGTACAATATACTTTAATTTACTCCAGAAGCTACTATATTTAATAATTAAAACACGAGTAATAATGAAAAACAAAGATGAAACAAAAAGGCACAAAGTAACATTAGACGTCCAAGGTGGTCAATAATAATACAATTAGTCGAAGCTACATCCTCTTATAAAATCCTATTTACTTGCAATCAAGCTCTTCAAACAAGAATAGAAAAAATACCAATATAATGCACAGTCACTTCATCAAGACTAGGACTTCAAATCCTTCCGGTATTGGCAGGTATGAACCCATACACCATCACCTTTATACTCAGTAGACACTATATGTCATGTATTTGTTTTAGTAGATCCTGAAAGGCTGAAAGCAAAAGGATTGTGGCTCTTCCCCTCGCCAGTTTCCAACAGTAATTAGCACCGGTCCCTATCCAGAGGGGTTCCTGAAAATGACCATCAAGTTGAAATCTGTTAGAAGCAACCTGCATAACAAATAATACTAATATTTATTAAAAGCTTTAGTAGAATCACCTTAATACAAAAATCATGGGCACGACAACATTTCAGATGTTATACACCATATCGCCTTAAAGCATTGCTTAAACTTGGCATTACATTATATGCTTGATAAGATCTTCTCAATTCAATGATAGAACCAACCTGGACCCAAAACAATTAATGTCACATCATTAGACAATCACGTACATATTGTTAAAGTTGTGAGGATCACATTATGAGCCTATTCAAGAAATGCTCAGGCACCAACTCAACACTTGCTTTTCTAATTAGATGAGATGAAAAGCAACCTAACCAAAATCTCATATAGAGCACAGGATGAACTGATTGTATCGAATATGACTAAAACCAAACTGTCATAAACATGTCCAGTAGTTCTTCATTCTGGGTAAGAGTAGTCCCTCATTCTGGGTAAGTGTAGAGAAGCACAAGAGGCTAGAACAACAAAGCCCATAAGCTAAAAAAGAAGAGTTCACTCCAACATAAATAGAGCAAAAGAATAAGAAATCAAGATTGTGCAACCAAAATTTACCCAAAGAAAAAAAAATAATATATTGTTTCTACCGTTGTGTTTGTTTTAATTGACAAATATTATTTTGATGCTTTATAATTTATATCTATGCTATTTCTACAACATTAATTTTCATGATACATTCTGTCATCAGGGGACAAAGTAAAGGAGAACTTAGGAATTAGGATCATATCATTGCACTTGTGGAACATTATGGGCTTATGGCACTAGAAACCAACCTTTCACAGAATAGCATCAAGTAGAAAAGATATTACATTACACAATCGTCGTCTTCTATAATCAGTGTAGTCTAAATAGGTTCTTAAAGTACCCATTCATGACAAGAATCAGAAAAATTTTAGTTGGGAAAAGATGGCTTCAGCAAGAATAGTAAATCATAGTAGTGTGTTCCAATTGGTTCGAGTCATGAAGGCATGGTGCAAAAGTGCAAGTCATAAAAGTATGGTATAAAGAGGTCATGCATTTGTTAAGCTCAAACAAAGAACCTAGACTACATTGGAAAAGCAGAACTGTCAAAGCCTTCTTATATTGAAGGTCATCTATCCAGACATATCTCACTGTATCCAGAATATTAAAAAGAGCAAAAAAGAAAAGATCACCCAAGCGCAGGAAAGGCAACAGAAAGAACAGAAAGGGAAAATAATAGCAACATAGCTAATGTATCTAAGATTCATTACACAGCACCTAAACTACAAAATTAGCTTGTGAGGTGACACTGAGTGGGAAGACGTAAAAAAATTGTTTGACCAGTCATGAAACCAAACAAGACGGCGAAGAAATTTTTAAGTTCCGCTGCAGCTTATAGAACAATCCCCCTTAAACCCATTTGTTACCTTGGGTAGACCACGCAAGGTGAAAACAGCACTGTGATGTTGCAAACATATAGTGCTGTGAATGCATTAAAATTATCTATCTTCACAAGATAGAGAAATAACTTTTTCCCTTGTGAAGTAGGTAATCTACGTTTACCCAATGTAAAAACATAAGCAAAAATTTGAAAGTTAAAAGATCGTATAGAAAGGAGGCATCCACTAGTTTCAAAAAAAAAAACTTAACCTTAACACAGCTAAATGGGCGTAAGGACTAAAGAGTAGGCTTGACAGTAATACACTTACAATGATTAATACTGATGTAAACCCTATTGAAAATCCCTCGTTGATACTCCGTAAATAATGATCAAGAATGCTAGATGTTGTGGCCAAAATACTTAACAGAAGACCACCTGCATGGTTTTCATAAAGAAAATAGTAGAGAGAGAGAAACATGGTTTTAGTAAATTGCATCAATGTTGTAATAAGTTTAATGAAATATATCGGGCAGACATACCCCAAAAACGAGTAGAAGCTTGGATCTTCGTTAAATATTCAATAGTGGCCTTTCCAGGTTTTATATTTGGTATTCTGGCACCCATCTTATTTAAGTAATCTGCAATCTCCTTTGGCATGTTGGCCTGTAAAGAACACTAGTCAATACAAGTACTGAAATATCTTATATCAGAAATAAAAATAGCAACAATTATAATGTTCTAACTTTAACCAATGTTCTAAAAGGCACTAGGCGGGAGGCGGGCGGCCGAGGGGGGCCTAGCGCCTAGGGGGCCTAGGCGGGGCCTGGGCGGGGCCTAGGCGGGATTTTTTATTTTAAGGTAATTTTAATATTTTATCTTACATTTATCCAAACAAAATAATAATATAAAGCATAACAATCTATAATAAAGATAATAAAGGTCTTTTCTTAAAGTTCAAACACATATCCATATTGCTAATGTCAAAGTTCAAACACAAACATGCAATTGTTCAAAGTATAAACATATTTTTAACGTATTATTTTTATTTATAAATAAAATTGCTATTAAATAATAAATTTTAAAATTTCAAGAATTTAATTCAATAATAAAACTTCAGAAACTAAACATAAATTTAAGAATTATAAAATAGAATTAAACTAAATATTATAAATGTATCCTCATTTATATAATTTGAAGTTGGTACAAGTTCAAAAAATTACAACTATAATAAAATTATTCATTTGACTTGATATTGTTCACTTCTTGTTGTGATTTGATATGCTACAACCTGTATTATGAATATGGTAATCATTAGAAAAATAAATATATCAAGATTTGGTTTGGGTAATTATTAAAATAAAAAAAAATCTCCGCCTAGAACCCGCCTAATTTTCTAGAGAATTTTTTTTGTCGCCTTGGGCCTAGGTGAGGCGCCTGGGGGCTTATAGGCGCCAAGGGGGGGCCTAGGTCCTAGGCGGGGCGCCAAGAGGGGGCTTAGCGCCTAGGCGGGGCCTAGGCGGACCTAGGCGGGGATTTTTAGAACAGAGACTTTAACATATACATACACCGCCTCTTTCCCAAATTAAGTGTCATTTTTCAAAACGATGCACAAGGCACAGACTTTAGACTTGCTGCACATTTAAATATCATATAATTTCACAACACTTTTCCCAAATTATCAATATTTATAAGATAACCAGAGGAAGATTTTTATCAGAAGAGAGAAATATACACGAGGGAGGCCAAGGAGTCCTACCTAAGTGCAATAGAAAACAAATTACAGCCCCTAAAATAAGTGCAGTTCTCCAATTCCTAAACAAATATGAAATAGAAAGACCATAAAAGGCTCTCATGACCTATGCTCACAAAAAAGCTACAAAGAAAACTCTTAATCTCTCAACAACAGTGAAGGCAAAAACTGTTCGGGAAAAAATTACACTATAGATGCAAAGAAATACATTTTAACAAATTATATTAAAAAATACATGTTAGAGTCATCTGTAGTCTGTACGTCTTAAATATGTGTAAATGAAATGGTTACTCGATCTGGTTCACTGTTCTAGCTTTAGAAGCTTTAGCTGGATATGTAGGATGATAACTTTGTAGACAGTGAAACTGATTCTAAATTACATAAAAACATTGGGAGCAAGACTGCAAGATTTTGCAGGCTTACTTGTGCATCTGAACTCACCGCCTCGGATAATTGCATTGCCAGGTGAGATCATGTGCAATTACATAAATGAAATTATTGACAATATGCAGAAGTGAATCTTTTTCTTTATAAGATAAAGAGAGAAAAAAAAACAGAGACTAGGCCTGCTTAATCTCTGCCTAGGTCTGCTTAATCTCCGCCTATGCCTGCTTAATTCCTGTCTTAGGCACTCGGCTGGTCCTCTACCGCCTAGATTTGTCTGGGCGCCCAGGCTACTGCCTAGGCAAGAATCAGACCTTTACCGCATTGAAGTTCTACAATACTTGAAATGAATTTGTTAAGCCTTAAAACATTATTTTTTTGGTAATTTCATGTAAAAATTTAAAGATTATATCTAGTATATGCATTGTATAGTATAACAAGTATATACAACAGAAAAATAAATAAATGAGACAGCAAAAGAAAATGCCAACTTCGTCTAGGAAAATGCTAGGTGGCGTGCACTTCCCCGCCTAGCGATTAGTTCTTGATTTGATCGTGGACTAGACTATGGCTAGTGGAATGTACTGGATAAGGTCTAACCCTACTTCCTATAGTGCCAATAACTTTTCACGGCTTTTGGGTTGGCTTGTGGTGAAGATGCCCCGCTGGTACTCTTGGGTAGTGGATTATTGTAGGCTCGGGTAGGACCCAGATCATTTATAAGTGACAATGAAGGGAGGGTGACAATGAGTTTATTATTCTGCATTCACATCACACATCCAGAAACAGAAAGTTATACAAGGCCTATAGACTAATGCATATCATTAATATAAACCAAATACTAAACTGAAGCCCTAAGCTTAGAAAGAATCTTTTGCGTACCAAATGTAGAACAACAAAAGAAAGGACGATTGTAATTGATTGTGAACAAAGAAAGAGAAAACGTCCAAAAAGAGAAGGGACCTAAAGATTTGACCACGAATGCCAGTTGGATGAAGGGGTGAACTTAAGAAGCAATGACAACTACCATTGAGATTACGAAAGAAGCATTGAAGCAACTTTATTATTATCCATATCCAAAAGGTACTTGCTAATTTCTTATCCAAAACATTTAAAATCTTAGTAATCAATATTCAACCTCAAAATTGAATCATTAATATCGATACAGATATAAAGAACATACCTACACATGAACAAGATAAATCAATTCCTTTTTCAATTTTTTCCTCGCATGTAACAGTCGAGGATCAAGATATATCAAAGAATATATTCAAGTAATGATTACAGAAAAAAGTAAGAAATACTCAATTTGCTACAGAGAAAACAAGCAGCATATATATAGTTTTCAAAGAATAACAATCACTACGTTAAGATATACTTACAATGTCAAATATATTGAACAGGAAAACAAAGAATGCGTAAATTGAATAGTAAACCCATGGCTTTGCTCCAAGAGATGTTCCAGGATTTAGTATCTGTTTCACATGTTCCCAAAAAGGCGAACCAAGAAGACTGCAAAGAATAATTTATTAGAAGGTCGTAATGGTAATTCTTCACAAGATAATGATAAGTAAAGGGGATGTCTTTTTCCAAAATTTATTTTACTAGTTACAAAAGGTTCCTTGTGGAAATAGCAATTCCCCAAGTATGGTTAATTTAGTTATGCATGCAGGGAAAAAAAGAGCCCAAATCTCCATTGTATCAAGAAGGAAAATATCCAGTCTAAGGCATCTTTATGAGAAGAATCTCCCTTAACGAGCAGGAGATTAATTTATTAAAAGCCATTAAATGAGACTGTCAAACCAGAACACGCATAATATATAATTTAATATTATATGTTTATGTGTTTGGACTCTGGAAAATGACCTTTTAGAGTTCCCCTACGTGGCCTCCAAAATGAGGCTCTTAGTATCCTCATAAATTAAAAGGGTATCTTTATACTCAACAAGAAGAGTAAATAGAAAAGGATTCACATGAAAATATTACAACTGCCATTGAATAACCTTGCAATTATGCTGGGAAACGCCAAGAGATAGGTGGTGGTGAGTATCGGCTGCATTCCTGATGGATTAATATTGAATGGGATATATGGTTCCACCTCCGTAATCGGGGAGTCTTGTCTGCCCAAAACATATCAACCCAACAGATACGAGTCAATTTGGCATATACCATATAACAAAGTTAGTACGGTTAGAATGAAAAAGTGATAGTTGATGTCAACTTTTAATCAATGTTATAAAACAAAAAACCAAAGCTTTTAAATCAATAAGATTCTCAGTATTTGAATGTGTAAATTGATATTCCAATCTATTAACATATATACTTGGTACACATTTATGAATTATGATGATGCCCAGATCAATTATAAATTTCCACAAACCAGTTATGCCCTTTGGGTCTGCACAAGTTGGGGAGTGAATTGCTGCTCAGAATTGGAGTCCAGCACCTTATTCCAAACTTTTGTCTTTGGAGGCAGTGAGGAACTATGGATTTAGAATGATAATTATATAATCAACTCATATAAATTCATTTCAAGATCAATTTTTAGGTCTGCAGTCCTTAATTCCAATTCCGAAAAATGGAATTCATAAAACTTCTAATCAATAAAATAAACTTCATTCCATTTATTCTGTTAAAACAGTAAAATAATTTTGATTTCACCATAGCTATCAGGGCCTTAATTTCTATGAAAATGTAAAAGAGGGGGACAAAGTCACCTTGAAGTAGAAGCAAGTTTGAAACCATAGTACTGTAGCTTGATTTTCCTACAACCTTCTGTTACAACAACCGCCCACATGGTGACTACTGTGAAAATGCCTAATACTGCAAGTATGTATGGCCACCAGCTCAGAGCACTTCCTGCAATAGGGATACAAGCCCAAAAAAGCACTTAGCAATGTATTAGGATATATGACGAATATAAGCATGTTTCCTCACAACACTCTAGAGGGTTGTATTTCGATTAAAAAGTTTGTTACTTGATCATTCAAATAGCAAAAATAGAACTAAAACCTTCAACCCTCAACCATAAACGGAAAACAAGAACTGCCACCCATAATTTGTTTCTTTTTATACAAGAATTTATTCAATTTTTCAAGGCACATGACTAAACGAACTTCAATTACATAGAATATTATAATTAAAGTGAGTGCAATGACTAGCATCACTAGCCAAATCATTCTGCTCCTAGACTCCTGACATATTTGTTCGAAACTTCTAATAAATAAAATCAAGATGCCCTCTGACAATATATGAGAAAAAAATATATGATTCGAACAACTTGGACTGAGAACAATAAAACAAGTAGACAAATAGCTTCTAGAATTTGAAGTGCTTTTTAGTCTGTCACCCACCTGAGAGCTGAGATAACATCTTGTATAATGTATCAGTGTAACCCGTCAAAATTCCGACACAAATAATCAGAGATGATCCTTGGCCTGAACCACAAATCAAGAAAGATGAAGAACACTACACCAGATATGACAAGAAAAATACACAAATTTTCATATATATATATATATATATATATATATATGTATAGTCTATCCATAATGTATTTAACTTTTTATAAATAAAATTAAAACCAAAACGGCTTCAAAAAGGGGAACCATCCCAATGCAAGTAAAGCAATAAACTGTCAATTATTATTATTAATATTAATATTAATATTAATATTATTATTACTGTTATTATTATTATTATTATTATTATTATACCTACACTCCACAAAAAGATTCCAATTGACTTTTTGAGGTTATTTTGTGACATTTATGAATTCAATTGAATTTAATGAATACAATTGTGAATATAAACAATCTGGAACGGACAACTAATACAAAATATGTTGTTATAAAAACTTGAATAAATTTACATCAATTTTAAATTTTAGGATTTGCCCTTTCAAATTAAGTTTCAAATTAAGTTCCGAATTAGTAGATACTGCCAAAGGGAGTGGCGATTCCATACGCAAAAAGAAGAGATTCATGGAATAGCAGAGGCAAATAGAGATTATGTGTATTTTTGTTAATTCATGAACATGATCTATACATCTCGACCGGAAAAGAATCAAGAGAAAAAGAAAGAATCGAAATTGATCGATATATTTCTCGAAACAAACGAAAAGGAAACAAAAGATGAAACAAAAAACATAAGATCAACTAAGCCCTCTTGGGGACTTTCTTAAGAATAACTGAATAAGAAAGAGGACCCTCATGTAAATACCATGAAATAAGGTTTGATTCCGAGATACTATAAATATTCCATTCCAAAAATGGAAGGTTCGAATTGACTTCTTGAAGTCAAAATGGGACTCTTTTTGCATACGGTAAAATACTACAATCCTAGAGCAAAAAACTTAACTCTAATTTATCATTCTTATTCAAATTTTCATGAATGAGATTGAAACTGAGTTTTGAACATCGTCATATGGTCCTTAAACCTCCTAAATCTTTACAAAAAGAAAAGTTCTTTAATTTTGCAAGTTACCACCTTGGAATTGACCTAAAGAGGCCGACTCCATCATACGCGCATAATATTGAACAAAAGAAAATCCCTTTTTTAATAAGTTACCAATTATCACAATAAAAAAAGTAGTAACACTAGACTATGTGGAGAACAGAGATATATGTGCTACGTAGATCTTCTAATTGAAATTGCATGCAATGCATTTGAAAATTTGAAAATTTGAAAATGAAAGTCGAAACAACATATATATAAACATGCACACACACACACACATATTCTCTATATCCAGTATAAAATCTAAAAAAAAAACATAGTATTACTACTTTTATGCAGCTACAATTCTCATATGATTTCAAAAAAATTATTCATTTATAAATCTACAGTTTTCTACTTTACTATCCTTTCATCTCTCTCTGTCTTGGTACCTTTCTTACTCGTGATGAAACTAAAGTGACACACTGAAATGATGGTAAAGAAATAAAAACACCGTATTCAATCTTGAAGGTCTTTGAGTCCACAAGAAATTGATAAAACTGTTGAGCAGTTGTATCAGTTCTATTTCAGATATAATAGTGATACTTAGTTTAAAATAATAACCCTAGTATACTATCTAACGCAAAAATATATATATATATATATATATATACAATAAAGTTAAAAAATTAAGCCCAAAACATAAAACAGGCCCAAAAAATAATCAAAGCTATTGGGATAACCTAAATAATAGTAAAATTAACATAAAGATATTGACATTCCATAAAGTCTAGAATAAATAATAACATGATCTTCCTTGATACTTCGCTTTGCGTCATAAAGGCATTTATGCATTTTCAAGCCAATAGCATACTAACAAAATAAAAAAGAATATACAACAATGTCGGTTAAAATTTCAAAGGAATAAAGCATTAAAATAATTGTTCTGATTAAGAAAACATAGGAGACCAGAAAGGGTGTGAATAAGAAGTCAACAAGCAATGAGGAAAAATACTACAGAATTACAATAACTTATAAATGAAAAAAAGGCCATATACTACCGAATGTGTCAAAAGTTAAAGAGTAATACCGAAACCAGAGTCTGATATTTTGTCACAAATCCAATTCATAGTCATTGCACCACAAACCAATAGAAATGTTGTCACCATCACATGTTTTACCCTGAATACAGCATACATGGAAACAAAGTAAAAACTTTAGAGAGGGAAATTAGTTGGAGAAATGACTTTAGCAACAATATGACCAACTTTAGTAAAATTGGAAGAACAAAATTAATAGCGTTAAATGAACCAATCATGATGATAACTTATCCAAAAACCAAAAATAAAAAATAAAAAAATCAGGATGATAACTTTCCCAAAAAAAAAATTGGATGACAAATCAAGATTTTAAGTCTCAATGCACATGAAAAGATGTTATTAGAAGAAATAGTTTTACAAATGTTTCAAAGTTGCATAATTTGAAATTGAAAACATAATTTCACATAAAAGAGCATCTACTTTAAATTCAATGGTTATGATTTTTTTGCTTATATACATAATGGTTTGACATATAAAATACTAGTGCGAGCAATTCCTTGTGTGAAGAGGATAGAGTAAGTACCTTGAGGAGAGTAGGTACCAAAAGTGAGAACACCCACTTACGGTACAAGAAGTAGAAGAGAAAGAATTTATAAAGCACTATTGTATGTACCAAAGAATTGAAAAGTGATGAAAAATTCGAGCATATTGATATGATACCAGACTTTTTTTTTTTTTTGTTAAGTAGGAAATCTTACAAAATTGATATACAATAAAATCCATATTGACATAATATAGTAAACCAAGCTCTCCAACTTGATCAAATAAAGTATATAAAATCCTCCTATTTCTTCATTGTGAAGCAAGCATTGGTGCATAGACTAAACCTAAGTGAGCTCCACAAGCCATATCTACTTCATGGAATTAAGGAATTTAAGAAACATCACTGAAATTTTGGTAGTCCGAACTCCAAAATTACCTGTAAGTTGCTGCATAGATGGAATAAGGTAGTGAATAGCAAGCAAGAACCAAAGCCTCCATTATTGCAAAGCCTAGCGAGATCCACCATCTAAAATAGACCAAGAAATTTCTAGAGAATGTAAGAATCCATGTTGAATGACCTTAGCAATAATCGAATTGATGCAAAACTGTAAATCAAGGATTTGTCTCACTGCTTGAGATGAATAGCTACACACACATATAACTCTTAATCTTCTCATGGCCATCTAAGCCTTCTTTCCGCAGCTTTACTAACGAAGGAACAAGATGACAAAGTACCTTAACATAAGATTTCCGATATTTAGCATTTTGTTGAAAGAAATTTCAGATTCAAAAGAAGAAAAATATAACACAGGAAGACTATCTAGGTCAAACATAATATGGAAACGTGAAAAATTTTAACAGAGCATGCTTTAGATTAGTATCCTTCTTCTGAGTGGGAAGGATTTATGTTAAAGAGAATTAAGACACCCAAAGATGGCACAATACAAATTATAATTTATACGTTCATATATTGCATGAATAAGAATGTTACATAGATAAATAAAAAGAGAATCTCATCTGACTTGCACAACAAAAATTTAGAAACCCGTTATGAGAAAGCAATACTTTTATCTGTTTAATATAATGTGAGAGCACATTTCTGAAAGGCCTACCAACACTAATAAGCTAAAAGAGAAAAAAGAAAAAATTAATTTCTTCTTTACACAGTTATTTTAATTCACCTTAATGCTTCGCAGCTAGTTTTAGAAGATCTATGATATTAGAATTAAGAATTTTCTGGAATATTAGTTCAACAAGACATGCAGACGCTAATTCACGATGCTACAAGACTTGCATAAAAAACATGAAATGAAACCAAAGAGGTGTCACTAGGTGTGCCACTGTAAATTTTCAAATTAGTGGATCAGCAACATTCAATTGAGGCTAAGAAAGCAGCAAACCTGCATTAGGATTGATGCTGCGATTTGAGGACTGATTCCAAGTTGAAAAAGGGAAAGCTTAAGTTCCGGCGCGAAATCACCAAGTTCATCTGCCAAAAAAAGATGAATTTTTTATTGATTAAAGTAAAAGAAAAAAAAATCCTACAAAGCATCCTTCTCTAACAAAAATTGCAAGGATCCACTATAACAGCAAACAACCACTATTGATGTTATATGTTATCAGTCATATATTATAATTTCTGTCCATATCCCTTGTGAACCATCTGGAGTAATGATTAATGTCATATTTAAAAGAAGCAATTACTATAAGCTTTATCCCTGATTCTACAAGCCAAGAGCTGATGATGTGCCACCATGTATGACGAATTCAATGAAGAAAAATAATTGTAAATAATTTCTTTCATCTCTCAGGCTCCTACATTTTGTCTACCTCTTACTTTCCCTCTTCCAAAATACAAGCGACCAACTAATTCCAATACATTGACATTATGTCAAAAAAGAATGACTTTTAAAAACTCAAGAAAATAGGTTTTCTAAGATGAGACACAGAAAGCTGATGAGAAGTAACAAAAGTTGTTACCTTTCATTATTTGATCATTGTATTTTCTCCCTGTTAAATATCCTTTACTTTATAATACAATAGATTTTACATCATTTGAGCTAATTAACCTCTTTCAAGAAGGTCAACAAACAGATCTTTTTAACCGATATAAATTGCTTAGAATAAATTTTAAATAACTGAAATTTTTATCTCACATCTATGCTTTGGTCGCCCGCAAACCATGGAAGTCAATACACTCTCTGGAACTTCATACATAGATCTACTAATAGCAAATGAATTGGGCTTCTTCATAGAAGAGTTCAAGTAGTAATGCCTTAACTTTTAATCTATACTCTTACTCTTAGGTCATGAATAATCCGTCAAGTATGGGAAAGAACTGATGAAATTCCAAATTCTTTAGTTTCCTACTTGACTTTAATAGTTTAATGTCACCAGAAGCGCAAAATATTACAGCAACTAACAATATATGCAAGTAAACAGTTAAGTTACATTTCACAACCTTTGTAAGATTGACTAGAGAAACACCGAGTTGCAACAAGTATAAGAAGCTTTTAAAGAATTATCAGTAAACTTTTATCTTCTAAGTTCCAATTATCTACAATAATCAACAAAGGGTATTAGGAATGAAAGTCAATTTTTGGGTGCTGATATTTACTTTATATGCTACAGAAAAATATAACTCCAATAAATATAAATATATAGTATTTTGTAAGGAGAACTTGGATAAATATATTAACATACCAACAGATCCCGAGACAAAACTAAGGTAGTCCTCTGGTATCAACCTTCTATCAAAACCCGGTAGAGGAACAAAATATCCAACACGACTAATCACAAGTAAGAAAGCAGTCACAAATAACCTTCGGCGTATCTCACTCTTGAAAAAATACTCAGCTGCACCATTGAGGAGTGAACCCAGGCGCACAAAGTTCAAAAATCTGTTTTTAAATGTTTTAGGTCTGTACTGCAAGGTTTCAAAGTTTTGGTCATCACTTACTCCATTACCATCATTTGGCACGAAAACTTCCTGAGTTAAAGATTCTGCAGATGTTGCCTTCACACTCGTATAGTCACCTCTGCGCTGATCCTGTAAATAGAGAGAGATATTCCCATTTTCTTTTGAGTGATAAGGTCTGTTTGGCAGCACAAAATGCCTTCTGCTGAACTCTGAAGAACTTTTCTTGAGGGACGTGTGAGTTTTAGTATATAGTGGACGATAACACCGGAGAATGGGTGTAGTCTTCCCACCTGTTAAGTTAGAGAAGTTACAACTTAAGCCAAGATACATTTGCATCTATACTATAAGAAAGATTCTAGGAAAAAACAGATCAAAAATACTAGTAAGCATGTGCCATGTTCTCCAAGGATCGATGTATATAATAATGATTTGGTGAGCTTATCCGCCAGAAGACTCTAAACAGCAAGTCAACATTACTCCATAATGGAAATAACAATCAGTATAAAAACCATCTCCGAGCTAGAATTAAAAAAGTATTCAAAACAGCACATCAGAAAAACAAAATGTTTGTTAAGACTATTCACATATACAAGGATATGGAAGCCGTAGCGTAAACTGAAAACCTAAACATAACACTAAAACGTAATACTATTCATAATATCAATATCAATTAAAGTCTCAGGCCCTAGAACCTCAACCCAGACAAACAAACAAAAAAAATTAAATTTAAAACAAACACATAAAATTTGCTATCCAGCATATATTTACCGAGCATATGTTTATCACCGAAGTATTTTAACACAATTGAACTTGAGATAACAGATATTGAAGCAATAATACTCGTTTTTTGCTAACCAGACCGATAAATTTGAACCTTTAGATGCTTTTCTAGTTTAACGTTTATATTCTTGTGATTACTCATAAAGCATAAATAAATTATACCTTGATTACAGACGTGTTTTGTGACAAAGAATTGGGGACGGAAATTGTGAGAGCTAAGAAGAGTCGCTTCCATGCCGAAACCTATCAGTATCAGATAACTAAGGTAGAAACCAGAGTAGTGAATTTCTCTTTCTCCTGCCTAAGCGAACTCCTCCGCCAGAAGAAGCTAGCTTTGTAACAGATCCAGATCGCCGTACTTCAAGTCATGCCCTTGCCGGCGCCAAGCAGCTGAGGGTCGGCGAAGAGGTTGTCTAAAGATTTAGGGGTTTATTCCAAATGTCAGCCAAATTTAGCAGTATTATGTACGATAATCTCTGAGGCTGAGACTAGCCGTAACAACTAATCAAATTGGAACCTAGACCAAAAAATGGCACCAATTCTCATCGATTAAAACCGTACCAACAGTTTTGATTTATGTGACAATTTTAGGTGAATTCACGATTAGCATAAAATCAAAATTGCACCATGTATGTATGTAGTATATCTAATAAATTCTAATATTATTTTTCACTTGAACAAGTTTAGAGAAAATATATGTTTTATATTATCATTTTTAACCAGTTGAAAGAAGATGGATAGAAGTTATAGAGTCAAAAATTAAGTATTTGAGTTTTGGAATTTCGGATATGTTTGATGCGTTACTAGAGGGGCTTATAGCTAAGAGGCCAAATTCGTTAGTTCGAGCACTTGATGCATTGATTAAGGTTTATACTATAGTAGTAATAGTCTAATATATTATTTTTCAAATTAGGTACAGTTATGATTATATTCTATAAATTCTCCCTGCAATATATGAGATAAAATTCCTGGTATATACTTTTAATTTTTGGAAAACTAGATAAACCTTCTTAGTTGTTATTGAATATATGGTATCTGTTGTTTTATTTAAAACATCATTCCTTTATTATAAACTAAAACTATTTTATGTATCTCACTGTTTATGATTTGATGGATAAATTTGACATGTTTGGCAGAAGAAGCTTTGTTTCTATGCTTGATATAATTCACATTGCCGACTTTGTCACTAAGTTTATTACTCGATGTGAGCTTTGTGTTAAATTCTATTGAAGACTTAGACCTTTTTGTTGTTTCAATTGGTTTTGAAACCGAAACCGCACCGCACAGTTTTAAATCGCACCAATCGCAAGCGATTTCGTGTGCGATTTTGAATTTGTCAAACCGTACTTAAGCAATTTCGGGTGCGGTTTGTACTTCAAACCGCACCATACTCACCCCTGTTTGAGACCACTCCTCTGTACACATTGGAATAAATGTTAGGAAATTGATATTTTTACATTACTTTTACCTAAAAATATCGCTATCGATGTATAACGACGATAAAAATATCAGCTTCCTAAATGTTATATCAAATGAAAGGAAAGGGATATAACAAGAGGAATTTAAAATATATACAATATTATATGAGAATAATGGACACAATATAATACAAAATATACAATATTATAACACATAAAATAATATATGCATATATAATATTATATAATATAATATAATATTAATATGTATTACATTTATTTTATATTATATTATATTTATAATACAATATAATATATTTATTTATTTAGAGTTTTATTTAATAAAAAATGGTGATTTTTATGATATGATATTGAATTAATATATTTTTTTTATTAATGTTCTATTTAGTAATATTTAAATTTTATTTTAAGTTATAAGTCATTATCAGCCGAACATCTTTACAACTTGTTTTAACTTATTTTGTGATTTATAAATAAATCTGGTGCCAAACGTTTTTATTTATAAGAGTCACACCTTAAAATAATTTATAAATCAATTTAAATTTTAACTTTAAATAATTCTAAAATAAATCATTCACGAACAACCCCCCTTTGTGAGTGTTTGTTTAATTTTTATTTTTTGGATGTGATTACTCTACAACCCAAATGTTGCACTTGTTGCCACTAACGCGGTTGATTTTCGTTCAAAGTCAGGAATATTCCATCTCTTTTTTAATAGAAATATTGATTGGGTCCGTTTTTAGCACTTGTACATTTTGGAAGGTGAGCTATGCTAAAAAAAGAGGAAGGGATGGTTAAAATTAAGGGGGTAAACGAATCGAATCGGAGCAAACAGAGAGCTACTCGAATTCGACTCGAAATAATAAATGCATACTCGAATTCGGCTCGAATTCGAATTATATTTAAAAAATTCTACTCAGATTCGACTCGACTCAAATATTTATTATTCGAATTCGATCCGACTCGACTCGAATATTTTTTCAAACTACTCGCGAGCTTCAAATTCAAGCTCGAATTCGAGTCTCCACATAATAACTAGTTTTATAATAAATATAATTATAAATTGAATTTGTTATTTTACTTAAAAAAAGGAAATATATTTATTATTACACTTTGCAAATATAAAATCATAATTAAAATTAAAAACAAAACAAAATAATAACTAATTATCCTAATTTGATTTAAATTTGTATATATTATAAGAGAATATATCGAACATCTAATCGAATATGTATTAACCGAGTATGTATCGAATCACCATCAAAAATTCGAGTAGTTTGAATCTTTAACGAGTCGAGTATAACCTTGCTCAGATTATACTCATATTTTTATTCGAACTATTTTTAATGCTCAGATTTGGATCATATTATTAACGAATCCAAGTCTCGCTCGTATTTTTTTGAGTCGAGTCCGAATCGAGCCCGAACTGTGTTGGCTCGTTTACAGCCTTAGTTAAAATGTATAAATAGAAGGGTCAATTTTACATTTCAGTCCAGTGTGATTATAATACATAGAACAGTAAGTCTATTATCACATAAAATTAGTCACATACCGCTCGCATACACTCACATGCATATTTTGATGGCCCATGTGCAGAGCAAGTTCCGTGAGCCATCAAAATATAATGTGAGTGTATGCGAGCGGTATGCGATTGATTTTATGTGATAGTAGACTTATTCTATATAGAATTGGGAGATACATACAAGTAGCCATAGTACTTTTCGAGAATGGCTAAATCACTATCCAAGTTTTAAGTTACGCCAATTGAATGAGCGTCGAGTTTAAAAATTGAAATTGAACGCCACTTCAAGTGGCGTTGCTATACCAAATTAATTTTGTTAAAAAAAAAATTTGTCCCAACATTTTAAAATGAATTTTTTTTAAACAAATTTTTTTTTAAAAAAATAGAAAAGTCAGACCTTTCAACGCCATTCACATTGGCGTTGGATGTAATACCCTAAAAAAATTTCTCACCTACTTCGGCGCCAATGTGACTGGTGTTTTGTGGTACTTTAATTTTTTTATCTCACTTATTCAACTCAAACTATGCATCAATTTTGAATCCGCCGCATCTCACTTTTTCTTCTCCTTTTCTTCCCTTTCTTCTTGCTCTTTCTACTTTCATTCTTCATCAAACTACCGATCACCCATCCGCGATTCGCGCATCCTTCTCTTTTCCCTCTCATTTTCTTCATTCATCAATCTTTATTTATCATGTCTCTTTTCATTCTTTTATTCCATTTTTCCGGTAAGTTTCAATTTATCTCTATTTTCTCCATAAATTTTGTTTAGAACACTCCAAAAGATATGTACATTAGTATTTTGTGTAATTAATTTAATATTATTGTATAATCAAGTAATGATAGTGTGACAAACACCATTTTTTGTTGGTTTAAGTTTGTGTTGTGATATTAAGTTTTTTGTTGTGATAAGAATAAAATTTGTATTATTAATACAGCGTTTGTGCGTTTTGAGGGATGAGAAGGGATGGAAAGAGAAGTATAAGAGGGGAAATGATGAAAAATAATTATAATATTTCTTTTTGTGAGAATTAGAAAGGAAATGAGATGATGAAATTTTAATAATATTTTTTCTTGTTTTTAAATTTACAAGTATGGAGGGCAAGAAAATGATTTTTATTTTTAAACTACACTATTATACACTATTACTATATTAACTTATTTAAAAATAAAATAAAAAATATGATATACATTTTAAAATATCTCAAATTGACTTTTAAAAAATTGATAATAATTTTATATTCCTCCCTTTGTTGGGTAAAAGATGATAATTTATTTAATTATTAAACCTTCAAATACAGTAAATAAAATATTATTAACAAGATATATTGCTATAGTTATTTCTACATTTTACAGGAGCCGTCTCCCCTTAAATATAGGCGTGCCGATTGGGGGAATTTCTGAATTTTATGGGGTGTAGGACAAATTAGATTTGAGTGTGCTTTGATCACAACCATGATAAAGAAATGACGAGTGTTGACCTACACATTCCAACTTCCTATTAACGAGATTACTATCACCCTCTAGGATGTGGAGGGAGGTACTAATGACTCTTCATACTCTTGGATTCTCTGTGACACATTAACGATGGGAGTGCTACCATTTCGAAGTGGTGCAATTTAGTTGAGCATCTTCTCAGAAGTAGACTGACTCCTCTCCTAATATGGATATTACTTCTAATAGCCTTAGGCTGCATGGGGTGAATGTTAAACACTTAATATATACTGACAGATGCATTATCATACCACATTAGGGCTCACCTACTTATACTCATAACCTACATACTTTGTGATAGATTGTACACAAAATTATGTTAAGTTAAAGTTTTTACTTTTATTAGAGGATCTGGGGACGATGCATACATACAGTTGGGGTAGTGCATGTCTAACTTATTTATATTGTCATCACCACCGGCCCTAGGCAAACAAAAGAGACCAGTCCACGTCAGTTTAAATTTAATGGATCACAAAAAATTTACCCAATAAAATAGGCCCAAATTGCCATTAAAAACTCAGGGCCGACCCTGACTGTCGTGGGACTAATCCAACTACCAACGATGTCTCCGGCTGTTTAGTATTATTACGGGTAATGATTTATTTGACTTATTTATTAATAACTGAAAAAGAATATAATGAATACAGAAAATTAGGACCAAGGATTGACACGGGTAGTCCCTGTCCTTAAGGTGTTTATTGCCCCTTACCACTAAGGTTTGCTAAAGGCTACTAGCAATATACCTCCAGGATTTTATGTCAAAGCTTATATCTGTTCTAAGTGATAGCAATTCACTCTAAACCTCAATTTATGCTGCTGTGTAAAAGAAGATAGAAGATAGAAGAAAGAAGAGGAGACTCTCCAATTTCATAACTGAATTGTGAGTTAAGAATCATTTATAAAATAAATGATATATTAATCACATCAGTTTTGCATCCCATAATGATTAAATAAAAACTGTTTTAATCATTAATGAAGTTTATTATTCTGGTTTAATGTTAAAAAGAAACTTATGGCTCCTAGCGACGATGCGCACGTGCGAAGTGCAAAGTGCGCCTAAAGCGCCAATGCGACTTTGCGACCCGAACCCGCACCACGGTCCCCGGGTCGCGGGACGCGGGCGCGGGCGGGTGGTGCTTTGCACCACGCCATTGTGACCAACTCCAAGCCTTTCCTTTAGTTCCACTAGTGAATTAAACTATTCCACATATACTTATAAAGTATTAAATAGTTTTATTCCTACTCAATGTGGGACTTAAAGAAAATAGTTTTCTTAAACAACAATAAACCTTTTCATGTACTCCACTTTGGATACAATTAAAACACAATATATAACTCCTACTTGAACCATATATTGCTCTCTATTAATCTCCTTATAATAGGCTATCAAATGCACAATTTATTTAATATAAATTCAATCAATTAATGGGTCTAAATTAATCCCCAAAATGATCAAAACTCATAAAGAAAAGGTGCAATTAACAATAACATATTCATAATCTTGTAACTACATTGTCTAACATTGTAGATATGAACTTGGGAGCGCTTTAAATCTATAGCGCCTCGTAGAAGATTAAATCATGATGACATGCTTAAAGACATGTTATCAGAGTCTAACTTATCTACACCATTTTCTTTGCCACACAGACCGTGGGTCGTGTGCAAGGTAATTGAAACTTATCGTTTATATAAAGTTTGGTTGATGTACTCAAGGTTTGGTACTAGCTAATGTTGGCAAAGATTCCGTATTGTTGTTATATATATATATATATACGGGAAGCTTCAAGAGCATAATTCTTAAATAGCATAATGCCTTAAATAGCATAATTTTATCAAACCGACGTAGTTTTGTAAACACGAGGTGGCATTTTTGTAAATACCATGCCACCGCGTATGGAATGGCTCCTATTGAACTTCAGGAGTTAAAGACTCAACTGCAGGAATTGTTAGACATCGGTTTCATTCGTCCTAGTACGTCTCCTTGGGGTGCTCCTATTCTATTCGTGAAGAAGAAAGATGGGAGTATGCGATTTTGTATTGATTATCGGGAGTTGAACCATGTTACTATCAAAAATAGATATCCATTGCCTCGCATTGATGACCTGTTTGACCAGTTGTAAGGCGCCAATTTTTTTTCAAAGATTGATCTTCGTTCCAGATATCACCAATTGAAGATTAGAACTGATGACATTCCAAAGACGGCTTTCAGAACTCGATACGGGCATTATGAATTCCTAGTCATGTCTTTTGGATTGACTAATGCTCTTGCTGCCTTCATGGATATGATGAACCTAGTATTCAAGGAATATTTGGATCACTTTGTGGTCGTCTTTATTGATGAAATCCTTATTTATTCCAAAAGCCGTGAAGATTATGAGAAACACTTGAGGTTGATACTTCAAAAGCTTCGTGAATATAAGCTTTATGCCAAGTTAAAGAAATGCGAGTTCTGGCTTGAGGAAGTAGCATTACTTGGGCACGTGGTATCAAGTCATGGAATATCTGTTGATCCAGCAAAGATTGAAGTTATTAAAAGCTGGGAGCAACCTAAATCAGTGACCGAAGTACTTAGCTTTCTCGACTTAGTTGGTTATTATCGGAGATTCGTAGAAGGGTTTTCTCGAATCGTTATTCCCTTAACTCAGCTTACTCGGAAAGATAAAAAATTTAGTTGGAACGAGGAATGTGAGAAGAGTTTTCAAGAACTCAAGAGAAGACTCATTTAAGCACCTGTTCTGACAATACCATCTGACTCGGAGGGATTTGTCATCTACAGTGATGCTTTAGGCAAAGGGTCAGGATGTGTTCTCATGCAACATGGGAAAATCATAGCCTATGCCTCTCGACAACTCAAAGAATATGAGAGGAATTATCCTACTCATGATCTAGAGTTGACAGTTGTTGTCTTCGCATTTAAAATTTGAAGGCATTACTTGTATGAGGAGAAAGTGGAGATCTTTACGGATCATAAAAGCCTCAAATATTTCATCACTCAAAAGGAACTCAACATACGACAACGACGTTGGCTTGAACTGTTGAAAGATTATGATCATACCATCCAATACCATCCTGGAAAAGCAAACGTGGTAGCTGACGCATTGAGTAAAAGATCATATGCGGGTACGAGTGCGATATTATCAACGTAGAGGCCCATTTTTTATGACTTGCAAAGGACGGAGATAGAGATAAAGACTCCAGGAACCCACGTGATGATGGCGAATATAAGAGTAGAACCGACTTTAATCGATAAAGTTAAAGCTGCTCAAGCTATAGACCTGGAGCTGATGCATATGAGGAAGAAAGTACAAGAAGGTGCTATGTCGGAAGCAAGAATAGACGAAGAAAGAATACTTCGAGTCAACTCCAGACTTTGTGTTCCTAACGATCCTGAGTTAAAGTATAAAATCATGATGGAGGCGTACAACACACCGTTTGCAATCCATCCTAGGAATACCAAAATGTATCATAATCTTCGACATACATTTTGGTGGGGCAATATGAAGAGAAAGATAGCGTTGTTTATCTCAAGGTGTTTAACTTGTCAATAAGTCAAGGCAGAGCATCAAGTACCAAAAGGTCCATTGCAACCACTTGAAATTCCAGAATGGAAGTGGGATCACATTACCATGGATTTCGTTACTGGTCTTCCCAAGGTTTCTCAACGCATAAATATAATTTGGGTCATTGTTGATAGATTGACCAAGTCTGCTCATTTCTTACCAATACGAGAAACTTATACACTTGAACGTCTTACTCGTATGTACATAAATGAGATTGTAAGACTACATGGTATGCCAGTATCCATAGTTTCTGATCAAGACCCAAGATTCACTTCACGATTTTGGGTTAGTTTACAAAAAGCTATGGGCACGAATTTACGATTTAGTTAGGCATATCATCCTCAAACGGACGGACAATCGGAGAGGACTATTCAAACTCTTGAAGATTTATTAAGACTCTGTCTCCTTGACTTCAAGGAAAGTTGGGATAAGTTCTTACCATTGGTGGAGTTTTCTTACAACAACAGTTATCAAACAAGTATTGGCATGGCTCCATTCGAGGCGTTGTATGGAAGAAAGTGTTGTTCTCCAGTATGCTGGGATGAGGTGGGTGAAGCAACGTTGTTGGGACGGTAGTTGGTACGTATGACTACGGAAAAGATTCAAATGATCCGAAAACGTATAAAACCTCACAAGACCAACAAAAGTTATGTTGATCTTCATCGAAAGGACATGGAATTCGATATTGGAGATCATGTGTTGTTACGTGTTGCTCCATGGAAAGGAGTTACAAGATTTGGAAAGAGAGGAAAGCTTAATCCTCGATTCATTGGCCCATTTTTAATCCTCGATCGAGTAGGGACTGTAGCCTATAGACTCGCTTTACCGCCAAGTACGTCTCGTGTTCATAACATTTTTCATATATCCATGTTACGTAAATATGTGAAAGACCCGAACCACATTATTGAGTTGAACCGGACGAAATAACGGAAGATTTAATGTATAAAGAGGTTCCTGTTCAAATCTTGGATAAGAAGGGACATATTCTACGCTCCAAGGTTATACCTCAAGTCAAAGTTTTATGGAGGAACCACGATGTTGAAGAAATGACCTGGGAGTTAGAATATGAAATGAAATCAAGTAGGGGTGAACATTTGGTTATTAACCGAACCGAACAAGAAATTCGGTTATAACCGATACCCGAAAATGTCCTATTTTAGCTATCCGAACAAATAACCGAAATGTCTACTAACCGAATAACCGAAAACCGAATAGGCTATTCGGTTATTCGGTTAATAACCGAAATCTCTACTGCTAGTGCTGTATTGCACAATGACTGCTAGTTTAATTGATTTCGTCCAAGTTAAATTTTTCGTGTCTACCCTTTTCATATCAGTTATAAAATTTGTTGTTTTTGTAATGGAAGCATAAATATTAACTTAGGAAAACATTAATTAGTTAATATCATCTATACAATAAAATTGAAATTAAAAGAAGGGAAATTGGGGAAATCACACTGAAGATGATATCCTGAGCGCAAATTGGTTTCAGCGAAGAAGATAGAATCCCATGGCTCTTGCTGATTCTGAAGAAAGTACACCCACAACCAATTATCCGATACAACCAATTTCCCATGGCTCTCGCAGTAACGTCGCCATTTTTCTGATGAATATGCATAACCAGAAAAAAAAATAAAACAAAATTTGAGCTATGGATTATTGGGGGAAAATCACGACTTCTCTAAGCTCTCGTATTCAGCATGTACAAACCTCAAACCTGATCTGGATTAAGTTCGCCGGAGGGTTCGCCGGTGCCGACTTCTAGGTCTCTCTCGGCAGAGCCTTCGCCACTTTCAAGGTACCCAGAATAGTACAGACTACAGCGATTCAAACCGAATCTGGGCTAGAGAGTTTCCGGTAAGAGCAACTGAGCAACAGAGCAAGTGAGATTCAACCGAGCAAAAGAGAGAAAAAAAGAACTGTTTGGGATTTTAGAGAGAGAAAAGGGGAGGATTTTAGAGAGAAAAAGAGAACTGGGTTCCATTTGAGTCTTTTGACCATTTATAATGTACTCTCTCTCTCTCTACGTAACTATTTACTCTATTTCTAATTTCTATGCACGAAGTGTAAAAAAAAATCCGACTTTTATTCGGTTATTCGGTTAAACCGAATAACCTAAAACTAATATCCGTATAAACTAACCGAAAACCGTAAAAAAATTGGATATAACCGAATTGTTAAAAATAACCGAATTATCAGAAAATTTCGGTTAAATTATTTCGGTTCGGTTCGATAATTCGGTTATATCCGTTTTTTGCTCAGTCCTAAAATCAAGGTATCCTTACCTCTTCGACATACCAGGTACGTACCCTAATTTCGAGGGCAAAATTTCATAAGAAGGGGAGATTGTAAGACCCCAACTTTTATGAATAAAGATGAATTTTCTATAATTGTCATTTTTGAATATTATGGAATAAATTTGATATAATGTTATATTTGTGGGTAATAGTTATAAATTTTACAAAGTACGCAAGTTGTTATATAATATTCGATTGGTCAGGGAATATTCGTTTTAACAGGAAATATTCGTACGACGGCACAATCATAGGTGGATTCCACAATGGAATTATTTTCGGATTGAGAAAACGACAAAAATATTTTATGAAAATAACGGCGGAAGTTTTATCGTTAACTGTTGAAATACCCGGTGTTAAAAGTACAGGAAAACGCGTGATTGCATAGTAGCACACGGTATTGATTATTGATGCTTACGTGAGAAGTCACTCAGTTTTGTTCAATTATTGCTTCAATAATTATTGCATAGTATCTCACATTAATTGATTCAATTATTGTCGATATTTTATATATTATTAAATTAATAATTGAGACGACGAAGTTATTAATATTATTATTTGTAATATTAACGATGTCTAGAAGTTCTGCCAAGGAGAGGTTTGGTCACCTAATTGCTTGCCAATAGGGAAAAATCCTTATTGGAAAGCCCCCTCTTTCCTGAGAACGACCTGGTCGATTAATAGTGTGAATTATAATAATGATGAAGTTTTGTTTTATTAGTATTATTAATGTAATAAAACAGAAAATCTTTTTATATAAAACAGAATACATTTATAAAGTTATTCATCTTATTAGATTATAAATAGAATACAATATATTTTATTTTAATTTTTTTATTTTATTAGAATATTTTATAGTAAACCAATCTAGACCGTCCGTTTAAAAGTAAATCAATCTGGACCGTTCAGGAATTAGTTACTATTCAGTCCATTCTCCTATAAATAGAAGCTCATTCCTTCATTATTTCTTACGAATTCACTGAAACTCTAGAAAGAGAAACTATAGAGAGAAAGAAGAAAAGTATTCTGCTAGTTCACTACTCCTATATCCAGTTTGTTCTATGGTAAGGGGTATTATTTCTTTCGTATTCATAAAGAGAACTTCTGTTATTCCATTTTATTTATTCTGTTGGAATAACTTGTATACGCGGTCTACCATATACTTGGTGAAATTCTTCTGTTATTCCATTCTTTATCATTATGTTGGAATAACCTGTCTATGCAAAGTACCGCATGCATGGTGAAATTCTTCTGTTATTCCATTCTTTATTATTTTGTTGGAACATCCTGTCTGTGCGTTTACGCACGACCTGGTTCTGTTATTTATTATTCTGTTGGAACATCCTGTCGGTGCGAATTTCGCTTGACCTGATTCCGTTATTTATTATTCTATTGGAATATCATGTCTATGCGTTTATGCATGACCTGGTTCAGTTATTTATTATTCTGTTAGAATATCCTGTCTGTGCGTTAACGCATGACCTGTGTGATGCCCCCAAAATAGGTCCAATCCATCCTACTTATTTTGAGTCGTCAAATACATGGTACAGAAAACAACTAGAATTTTATTACTACAATTGTCGTGCAAAATACAACAACACATATGTTGTGAGTTTTGATACAAATATATATATCAACTGTGACTCTTGACACCAACTTGGATAGCACGTCACAATGGCACCTTACATAAAGGTACAGTCAAAAACTGTTTTAGAAATTAAAATCCTTGGGAAGTGCTCAAGGAAACCTTCGTATATAGGAGGCCATGCGTCTAGGTTATGATAGATATCATATGTCAAGAGAATTATCCTTGGTTGATCCAATAGATCCCAAAGAAAAATGAGAAGATTACTATCATGTTCCTTCCAATGCTGAGTCTTCTCTTGATATATAACTATCTCCACCATCTGCAATTGAACATTATGTTTTAACCAAACTCCAAGATCATATAGGTAGTGCTCGTAGATATAATCAGCAAGTGGATGTTCACAACCCTATCTTATGATAACACGAGGTTGTATGTCATTAGACATCTTGTATGATAGTGGCAAAATACCCTTCCAAAGTTGGGTTCACCTCACCCTATTCGGTTCACCAAAATTAAATATCAAATAACGTATACAATACGACACACTCATCTAAAGTTCTCAATAAAATTATTTCCATACTATTTAGGGAGAACCTCAACAGCTATAGACCACCGTTCTATTCCCCTGTTATCCCCGCTTGACCCGGAAACACTCTTATTACCTGAAAGGAATTGTGAAGCAAAAGGGTGAACACAACTAGCTCAGTAAAGAATATCATGACTAAAGATAATTAAATTATCAATAGCCTTCATCAGTAATAAATCAGAGATTTAGAACATATGGTAGATGATAAAACTTTTCAACCATAGTTGCAGCGGAACGAGCAATCCATTAGAAAAGTCAAATAGACCATAAAGTCTATTATCTTCTCCATGTTAAAAGTCCACCAATAATATTTTATCCCTGTAACATCAATCAACAATTCCTGTCTACAATCATATAAATAACTCGTAATCATATTTGTGGTTCCAAATTCCTTTTCTTATCCAAGACGAAGATAATTTTCATCACCTGTCTTTACCTGAAACATCAAAGATCATGGTTATACCAAATCACAGTTCCTGTTCATAATCATACTAATAAGTTCATCTTTACACTACATGCCATAAATATTCAACAACAGGTCATCTTTGCACTACATGCCAAAGATATTCAACAACAGGTCATCTTTGCACTACGGGCCAAAGATATTCAACAACATGTCATCTTTGCACTACGGGCCAAAGATATTCAACAAAAGGTCATCTTTGCACTACGAGCCAAAGATATTCATATCTCAAAGAATATATAATCATTTCAGAATTTATATAAACAATAATTATAACCATGTTGATCAATTCACCTTTGCATTTTAAGCTAAAGATATTCAATTATAAATTCAATGGTCATGATCATACCATTCAACAATTCAACTTTGCACTACTGGCCAAAGAGAACCCATAGTTACGATCATACCAATAATCTACCCATCTTTACACTCAAGTCAAAGAGAAATATCATCATTAGGGTTATAAAAATGTTATATATGATAATAAAAATAATATAATCAACATATAGATTTAATCTCAAGAGTAAGATTCATAAATCAATGATTTCATAACACCTTAATTCAAATGTTATAAATCACTTAATAATCTCATAATCTAATATTATTAATATTACCATAATATTTCAATCATTTCTTAAACTTATAAATAATTTATTTTAATTGTTTACACTTTACTAATTAATGCATTTAATCACCCTAAAATGCCAAACTCATAAGATTTCAACACCAATAACCAAAACCCTCATAAAAAATCTGCATATACCTCATATAGGATTCTCAAGCCATAAAATCATATTTTTCAATTTTTTTACTTCACATAATCTATTTAATTTATTTACTCATAACTAGTTCATTTTCATAAAAAATACCAAATCAGTACAAATAAATTTTTTTTTCTGGGATTTAGTAGAATATAGTCCCATATTGAACATATATTTTTCTCGGAATTTTTAAAATTCATTTACTATTTTTTATATGGCCAAAGCTACCGAATATTTAGACATTTATCATAAATTTTACTTTTGTCCAAAAATTCCGAAATTTATAGAGTATACTGATATTATATAGATGTACTCCCAATAAAAATTTCATCAATTTTGGAGTTAACCACAAGCAGTTATAAGGGTTTATTTTTAAAATAGTCTTTTCCTATAAAATTCATAACTTCTAATCTATACATCCAAAAATCACCATTTTTGGACACAATCAAGAAAACTCATCAAATTATCATTTCAAATTTTTCCAGAATTTTTGAGAGTCGAAAAAATTACGAAACTGAAAAACATAATAACCCTTAAAATCCCTTAATTCAAAAGAGCAGTATTTCTGACTGGAATATCGGATGTAAAGCCGAAGGAAAATTGGACTGAATAGCAACTCTCTAAGTATCTAAATACTCACAAAAATATGCTCGACAATATAGAGAGAAAGAAAACTTGTTTCTGGTGTGATTTTCAATTCTAACATAATAACCTATTTATAGGAAAATGTTAGAACGCCAAAAGAGACTAAATAATAAAATAATATTATTTATTTCACCCTTCTTCTATTTCTATGCTTACTTTGTTGAACAAGATGAGCAGCCTCATTGAAAAAAAATTCAGTACATGTTTTCAAAACAAACAAAAGTGGGTCCCACCCATATTTTAATAAAAATTATTTTATTTTCCGAAATTTCAGTAATTCATAGAAAATAGTCCGTTTATCAGAAAAATACAAATTTTATGTCCATTTCACATGAAATCGAATTCTCTACAACTTTTTAGCTTTAAGTTTTTCCAAATTCCAGACAAAAAATATCCGAAATCCATAAACGGACGATTTTCAACACCTTTTAAAATTCATAACAAATCATACGTTAATTTTTAACGGTTCAAAATTTGTGGACATATACTCAACTTATATATGTATAACATATCCAAAAATCACTACGATCTAACGTTCGGATCAAAATTATCACTTACGCAATAGAGCTTTAAGAACACCAATTTGATCTTTTAATACCTTCAATTCGACAAAATATTGATAAAACACCTCAACATTAATTCCTTCATTTATAACCACATAAATAAATCCATTAGTTATATCCGCATCAAATAAATATTTCTTTATCATTTAAATCAATAATTAATTATTCACAAATAATATTACAGAATCACAATAATGACAACCAGCCAGTTTCCAGGAAAGAGAGGACTTTTCAATAAGGATTTCTCCGTACTGGCGCGTAATTAGGTGATCAAACCTCTCCTTGACAGAACTTTCTAGACATTGCCAAATAATGTTATCTAATAATATTATCCAAATATTATGAATTATTGATCTGATAATGGAAAATACTGTGTAGTGATAATTATTGAAACAACGATAATATAAAATATCAACGCAGTAATTATTGAATCAATAAAATAAAATATGGAACAGTAATTACTGTAACAATTATTGAGTAGAGCCTTCTTACGTAAGAATCAATAATTCAAAAATATTGTGCAATACCGTGTGCTACTGTGCAACCACGCATATTACTATATTTTAACCACCAGGTAATCCAAACAGTAATAATTACGCCGTTATTTATAAAAACTCAAACTTGTCGTTTTCTTCATCCGACAGTTATTCTATTATGGGGCCCACAAATGGCTGCGCCATCGTACGAATATTCCCCGACAGTAAGAATATTCCACGACCAAACGAATATTCCCCGATAACAATAAATATTTTACAACCACTTGCTTATTTTGAAAAAAAAATTCATATGTCACCCTTAAC
Source organism: Panax japonicus (assembly GCA_020205505.1). Taxonomy (NCBI): domain Eukaryota; kingdom Viridiplantae; phylum Streptophyta; class Magnoliopsida; order Apiales; family Araliaceae; genus Panax; species Panax japonicus. Next base: position 52,791,210 of record CM035108.1, read on the forward strand.
TTTACTTTCTATCAATTTAACCATTTACTGAATAATAAGAAAAATTGAATACTTTTATTTCATAAAAATCTTGGTCTTACAATCTCCACTCCTTATAAAATTTCGTCCCTAAAATTTACGTACCTGGTATTTCAAAGAGTTGAGAATACCTTACATTCATTTCAGATTCTATCTCCTAGATCAGCTCTTCTGTATCATGATTTCTCCATTGCTCATTTCCTGTATTTCAGATATCATTCTAGAATACATCTTCAAAATAAAGGTTAATTGACATATCATAATTTGTCAACTTATGAAAGAAAAATCAGCTTAGGTAGGACACACACTGGCGAAGGATATTACTCGTCTCTCCCTTCCTAGTTCTAATCCCGGATCTCCGCCAGAGATCATATCCCTAAGCTCTGATACCAACTGTGATGCCCCCAAAATAGGTCCAATCCATCCCACTTATTCTGAGTCACCAAATACATGGTACCAAAAATAAATACAACTTTATTACTACAATTGTCGTGCAAAATACAACAACACATATGCTGTGAGTTTTGATACAAATATATATACTAACTGTGACTCTTGACACCAACTTGGATAGCACGTCACAATGGCACCTTACATAAAGGTACAGTCAAAAACTGTTTTAGAAATTAAAATATTTGGGAAGTGCTCAAGGAAACCTTCGTACATAAGAGACCATGCGTCTAGGTTATGATAGATATCATATGTCCAGAGAATTATCCTTGGTTGATCTAATAGACCCCAAAGAAAAATGAGAAGATTACTATCATGTTCCTTCCAATAGTGAGTCTTCTCTTGACATATAACTATCTCCACCGTCTACAATTGAACATTATGTTTCAACCAAACTCCAAGATCATATAGGTAGTGCTCGTAGATATAATCAGCAAGTGGATGTTCACAACCCTATCTTATGATAACACGAGGTTGTATGTCATTAGACATCTTGTATGATAGTGGCAAAACACCTTTCCAAAGTTGGGTTCACCTCACCCTATTCGGTTCACCAAAATTAAATATCAAATGACGTATACAATACGACACACTCATCTAAAGTTCTCAATAAAATTATTTCTGTACTATTTAAGTGGAACCTCAACAGTTATAGACCACCGTTCTATTCTCCTGTTATCCCCGCTCGACCCGGCAACACTCTTATTACCTGAAAGGAATTGTGAAGCAAAAGGGTGAGCACAACTAGCTTAGTAAAGAATATCATGACTAAAGATAATTAAATTATCAATAGCATTCATCAGTAATAAATCAGAGATTTAGAACATATAGTAGATGATAAAACTTTTCAACCATAGTTGCAGTGGAACGAGCAATCCATTAGAAAAGTCAAATAGACTATAAAGTCTATTATCTTCTCCATGTTAAAAGTCCACCAATAATATTTTATCCCTGTAACATCAATCAACAATTCCTGTCCACAATCATATGAATAACTCATAATCATATTTGTGGTTCCAGATTTCTTTTTTCATCCAAGACGAAGATAATTTTCATCACTTGTCTTTACTTGAAACATCAAAGATCATGGTTATACCAAATCACAGTTCATGTTCATAATCATACTAATAAGTTCATCTTTGCATTACATGCCAAAGATATTTAACAACAGGTCATCTTTGCACTACGGGCCAAAGATATTCAACAACAGGTCATATTTGCACTACGGGCCAAAGATATTCAGCAACAGGTCATCTTTGCACTACGAGCCAAAGATATTCATATCTCAAAGAATATATAATCATTTCAGAATTTATATAAACAATAATTATAACCATGTTGATCAATTCACCTTTGCACTTTAAGCTAAAGATATTCTGTGAGACCCCAAATTTTATTAATAAAGATTTAATTTTTCTCGAAATATTTTTTTTAATATTAAGGTGTGGATTTGTTATAATGTTATAGTTGTGGGTAATATTTATAAATTTTATAAAATAAGCAAGTTGTTATATTATATTCGATTAGTCGGAGAATATTCTTTGTGTCAGGAAATATTTGTACGACGGCACAATCATTAGTGGACCCCACAACAGAATTATTGTCGGATTGAGAAAACGACAAAAATATTTTTATGAAAATAACGGTGAAAGTTTTACCGTTAATACTGTTGAACTACTTGGTAGTAAAAATACAGTAATACGCGTGGTTGCATAGTAGCACACGGTATTGATTATTGATGCTTACATGAGAAGTCACTCAGTTTTATTCAATTATTGCTTCAGTAATTGTTGCATAGTATCTCACGTTATTTGATTAAATTATTTTTGATATTTTATATATTATTAAATCAATAATTGAGACGACGAAGTTATTAACATTATTATTTGCAATATTAACGGTGTCTAGAAGTTCTGCCAAGGAGAGGTTTGGTCACCTAATTACGCGCCAATAGGGAGAAATCCTTATTGGAAAGCCCCCTCTTTCCTGGGAACGACCTGATCGATTAATAGTGTGAATTATAATAATGATGATGAAGTTTATTTTATTAGTATTATTAATGTAATAAAACTGAAAAACTTTTTATATAAAACAGAATACTTTTATAAAGTTATTTGTTTTATTAGACAATAATTAAAATATATTATATTTTATTATGCATAGTATTTTGCATAGTAAAATCTTTTTCTATAAAACAGAATACTTTTATAAAGTTATTTATTTTATTAGCCAATAATTAGAATATATTATATTTTATTATGCATAGTATTTGTATAGTAAAATCTTTTTATATAAAACAGAATACTTTTATAAAGTTATTCATTTTATTAGATTATAAATAAAATATATTATATTATATTTAAAAAGATTTTGTTTTATTAGAATATTTTATTAAATCAATCTGGACCGTCCGTTTAAAAGTGAATCAATCTGGACCGTTCATGAATTAGTTACTATTTAATCCATTCTTCTATAAATAGAAGCTCATTCCTTCATTATTTCTTACGAATTCACTGAAACTCTAGAGAGAGAAACTGTAGAGAGAATTCTTCTTCTATAATCTTGAGCGTTTTTCTTTAGAGTTTAAGAAAGCTTTGAGCGTAGTGCAAGTTTTCTTCAAGTATATCCCCGCCCTAACCGTCGGAGTACTCTTCTTTATAAGGTAAGGGATATTATTTGTTGTACTCGTAAGGGGTATTATTTCTTTCGTATTCATGAAGAGAATTATTTTCTTTCAAATACTCATAAGAGTTGTTGTTCTATTCTTTATTATTATGTTGGAATAACCTGTCTATGCGAAGTACCGCATACATGGCGAAATTCTTCTGTTATTCCATTCTTTATTATTATGTTAGAATAACATGTCTATGCGAAGTACCGCATACATGGTGAAATTCTTCTGTTATTCCATTCTTTATTATTTTGTTGGAATAACCTGTATACGGGGACTACCCTATACTTGGTGAAATTCTTCTGTTATTCCATTCTTTATTATTCTGTTGAAATAACCTGAATATGCGAAGTACCGCATACATGGTGAAATTCTTCTGTTATTCCATTTTTTATTATTCTGTCGGAATATCCTTTCTGTGCGTTTGCTCATGACCTGATTCCATTATTTATTATTCTGTTGGAATAACCTGTCTGTGCGGTCTATTGCATGCATGGTGAATTCTGTTGTTATTCCATTCTTTATTATTCTGTCGAAATATCTGTCTGTGCGTTTACGCATGACCTAGTTCCATTATTTATTATTATGTTGGAATAACATGTTTGTACGGTCTATTGCATGCATAGTGAATTCTGTTGTTATTCCATTATTTATTATTCTGTCGGAATATCCTGTCTGTGCGTTTACCTATGACCTGGTTCCATTTTTTATTATTCTGTTGGGAATAACCTGTATGTGCAGTCTATCGCACGCATGGTGAATCCTTCTGTTATTCCATTCTTTATTATTCTGTTGGAATAACATATATATGTGGATTACCACATGCATGATGAATAATCCTTTATATTCATTTTTTATTAAATTGTGGAAATGATCTGTTTACGTGGATTATGATGAAAGTCATAATATAAGCATTGGACTGTTGATTATGATGAAAGTCATAATAAAAGCACTGGACTGATGAAAATCATGGGTATATGTAGTATTAGTAAGTGTTATGATAAGTTATGTTGGTTATTATGTGAAAACATGAAAGTTTCTTAGAAATCACAAAGGATTGAAAATCAGATTTTGGTGAAAATGAAATATGAAATTCAATTGACCATATCTCCTATTCTATTTCGAATTTTTGAGTGTGGTCAACTCTTAGAGTTAGATCTATGAGTTTTCTAACTTATCCAAGTGGAATCACTGGAAAAAGTGGTGTAGATTTTCGTGTGGACTAATTTTAGCAAAGGAGTCAAAAACTAAAAATTCCAAAAAGGCTACTGTCCAAAATTTTGTAAGGGCTGTTTCGGCCACTTAATTTATGAGAAAAATTATTGCCTTTTGGGACATGAAAATATATGGTATAAAGTATCTCTTGTCCAAAAATGAGTTCATTCTGACTTAAAATGACCAATTTATGACCATTTCAATATTTAGGTTTTTCCAACTAAAAATGCTATAACCGGAGTTCTATAACTCCGATGACCATGAAATTTAAACTGGAAGCTCACGTTAACATGTGTAAGATCCTACCAAGATTTGGGAATTTCTGAAGTTAAACTTGAGGTAGCTAATTTCTTAAGAAATTAATTAGAAATTAATTTTTGAAAAATAGTAAATGAATTTTAAAAATTCCGAGAAAACTATATGTTCAATATAGGACTATATTCTGCTAAATCCCAGGAAAAAAATATATTTGGGACTGATTTGGTATTTTTCATGAAAATGATCTAGTTATGAGTAAATGAGTTAAATATGTTATGTGAAGTAACAAAATTGGAAAATAAGATTTTATGGCTTGAGAATCCTATATAGGGTATATGTAGATTTTTGATGAGGGATTTGATCATTGGTGATGAAATCTTATGAGTATGACATTTTTGAATGATTAAATGTATTATTTGGTAAAGTGTAAACAGCTAAAATAAATTATTTATAAGTTTAAGAAGTGATTAAAATATTGTTATAATATTAATAATATTAGATTATGAGTTTATTAAGTGATTGATAATATTTGGATTAAGGTGTTATAAAATCATTGATTTGTGAATCTTACTCTTGAGATTAATTATATTTATGAACATATAGATTTAATCTCAAGAGTAAGATTCATAAATCAATAATTTTATAACACCTTAATCCAAATGTTATAAATCACTTAATAATCTCATAATCTAATATTATTAATATTACCATAATATTTCAATCATTTCTTAAACTTATAAATAATTTATTTTAATTATTTACACTTTACTAATTAATGCATTTAATCACCCTAAAATGCCAAACTCATAAGATTTCAACACCAATAACCAAAACCCTCATAAAATATCTCCATATACCTGGATTCTCAAGCCATAAAATTATATTTTCCAATTTTCTTATTTCACATAACATATTTAATTCATTTACTCATAACTAGTCTATTTTCATGAAAAATATCAAATCAGTACAAACATATTTTTTTTTTGGGATTTAGCAGAATATAGTCTCATATTGAACATATATTTTTCTCGGAATTTTTAAAATTCATTTACTATTTTTCATATGGACAAAACTGCCGAATATTTAGATATTTATCATAAATTATACTTTTGTCCAAAAATTCCAAAATTTATAGAGTATATTGATATTATATAGATGTAATCCCAATAAAAATTTCATCAATTTTGGAGTTAACCACAAGGAGTTATAAGGGTTTATTTTTAAAATAGTCTTTTCCCATAAAATTCATAACTCCTAATCTATACATCCAAAAATTATCATTTTTGGACACAATCAAGAAAACTCATCAAATTATCATTTCAAATTTTTCCAGAAATTTTGAAGGTCGAAAAAATTACGAAACTGAAAAACATAATAACCCTTAAAATCTTTTAACTCAAAATAACAGTATTTCTGACAGAAATATCGGATGTAAAGCCGAAGGAAACTTGGACTGAATAATAACTCTCCAAGTATCTAAATACTCATAAAAATATGCTCGACAATATAGAGAGAAAGAAAACTTGTTTTTGGTGTGATTTTCAATTCTAACATAAGCACCTATTTATAGAAAAATACTAGAACGCCAAATGAGACTAAATAATAAAATAATATTATTTATTTCTCCCTTCTTCTACGCTTACTTTATTAAACAAGATGAGCAGCCCTCATTGAAAACAAATTCAGCACATGTTTTCAAAACAAACAAAAGTGGGTCCCACCCATATTTTAATAAAAATTATTTTATTTTCTGAAACTTCAGTAATTCATAGAAAATAGCTCGTTTATCAGAAAAATACGAATTTTATATCCATTCCACACGAAATCGAATTTTTTACAACTTTGTAGCTTTAAGTTTTTCTAAATTCCAGACAAAAAATATCCAAAATTCATAAACAGACGATTTTCAACACCTTTTAAAATTCATAACAAATCATACGTTAATTTTTAACGGTTCAAAATTTATGGACATATACTCAACTTATATATGTATAAAATATCCAAAAATCATAACGATCCAACGGCCGGATCAAAATTATCACTCACACAATAGAGCTTTAAGAACACCGATTTGATCTTTTAATACCTCAAATCCGACAAAATACTGATAAAACACCTCAACATTAATTCCTTCATTTATAACCACATAAATAAATTCATCATTTATATCTGCATCAAATAAATATTTTTTTATCATATAAATTAATAATTAATTATTCACAAATAATATTACAGAAACACAATAATGACAACCAAGCAGTTCCCAGGAAAGAGGGGGATTTCCGATAAGGATTTTTCCTTATTGGCGCGCAATTAAGTGACCAAACCTCTCATTGACAGAACTTTTTAGACATTGTCAAATAATGTTATCTAATAATATTATCCAAATACTATGAATTATTGATCTGATAATGGAAAATACTGTGTAGTGATAATTATTAAAACAACAATAATATAAAATATCAACGCAGCAATTATTGAATCAATAAAATAAAATATGGAACAGTAATTACTGTAACAATTATTGAGTAGAGCCTTCTTACGTAAGAATCAATAATTCAAAAATATTGTGCAATACCGTGTGCTACTGTGCAACTACGCATATTACTGTATTTTAACCATCAGGTAATCCAACAGTGTTAACGGTAAGAATTACGCCGTTATTTATAAAAATTCAAACTTGTCATTTTTTTCATCCGACAATTATTCTGTTATGGGGCCCACAAATGGCTGCGCCGTCCTACGAATATTCCCCGACGGTAAGAATATTTCACGACCAAACGAATATTCTCCGATAACAATAAATATTTTATAACCACTTGCTTATTTTAAAAAAAATTCATATGTCACCCTTAACTTTACTTTCTATCAATTTAACCATTTACTGAATAATAAGAAAAATTGAATACTTTTATTTCATAAAATTCAGGGTCTTACAACCTGGTTCCGTTATTTATTATTCTGTTGGAATAACCTGTCTGTGCGGTCTATCGCATGCCTGGTTATTTTTTTTGTTATTCATTCTTTATTATACTCAGTTGGTTAAAGTTTTGACTTCTATACTCCATGAAATTAGTAGAATATTCTTGATATTTGTGCTTCATCCAGTATCTTTTTATGAAAATATTCTTCTGAGCATTCTTGAATTTTACTCTGCAAAGAAGTATCATGTTGACAATTTGAACGTTATTAGTTCCTGGATAAATTAATTATTGAACTTGTTTTATTGAATTCTTATATCATTGTCATCATCCTCATGTTTATATTATGTTGAAAGTCATCTGTGGCCTGTAGTGCATAGATGGACTTGGTATGATTATGACCAGGGATTAATCGGTATAATCATGACCGTAATGTTACAAATGATGTGGTAAAAGTCCTCATTGGCCCGTAATACATTGATGAACGGTTGTTGGCATGATCATGACCATTGATGAATACACGAATATCCTTGGTCCGTAGTACATTGATAATTTGTGGTTGTGATACTAATGAATATCTTTGGCCGTAGTGCAGGGATGATGTGGATTATTTATTAAGCTGAGTCTCAGCGATAAAAGTGATGAAAAACCTTTTAAATCATAAAAGATAGTAGATTTTATCCTCTACTTGACTCTTTTAATGAATTGCTTGTTCCGCTGCAGTTAAACTTGATGTTTGTTATATTGTATCAGTTTAACACTGTTGAAGGCTAACGATAATTTATTCTGTATTATCTTAGTCATAATATTTCTTACTGGGCTAGTTGAGCTCACCCTTTTACTTTCATTGTTCTCTTCAGGAAATAAGAACGTAGCAGGGACTAGTCGGGGAACGGAGTGACGGTCCAGATAATAACATTAGTAATCCTCACCATTCTGTTAAATAGTGTGATAATAAATGTAATGAGGACTCAATTGAGTGTGGATATTGTCTAGATGACAATATTTGTATTAAAACTCACAGCATATATTTTGTATTTGGCGACTCAAGATGGATGATGTATATCTATTTTGGGGGCGTCACATAAAATGACTTATAAGTTGAAGGATAATACTATATGCACCGAGAGTAGAGTTCATGTATTGCTTACCAATGAAAAATGTTTAAACATTCAATTATAGGTTCGCTTCCTAATTTTTCTTTTTTCATTGTGTGTACAATTTTTTAAGTATAATTAATGTCCCTAGTATTATTCCAAGTTAAAATAAGATATAAAGACTACTAAAATAAGGACACAAGAGTTTACAATTAATTAAACTAACTTATTTTAAAATGATTTATAAGTCATTTTTAAATAAGCTAAAATTTGATACTTATCAATAAAGCTTATAAATCAAAAAAATAAGTTCATCCCAAACACTACAAAACAACTTATAAGCTGTTTTACCAACTTATAAATTGTTCCCAAACACCACCTACATATAATGGCAACCGAGGCATTCTTGAATACTTAACCCATACAAGTGCACAACTCTACCCCTCTAACATGAGATCAAAAGCTCTTCCAATAACGTAAACTACAAATGCCAAAAATAAAAATAATAATAAATAAATAAAATACAAATTTATTTAGTGTTTTTAACATTAAGAGAATTTACCATTAAGTTCACCCAATAATAATTATTAAGAGAAAAATAATGCTCAAATAGATTCTTTAATACTAGAATTACATATTAAGAAAATGCAAGAAAAAATTTACTTGGCTGTACTCTTAAGAGGAGAGAATTCTACAGAGTAACATAATATTCAGAAATTGCACAAAATAATGCAACTACAACAACAAAATATCCAAAGACTGCAAGAAATACATATTAGAGGTCTAGAGATGTCACTTGCTGCATCTTCATGGGCACCTTCACTTTACCAAGAGAATGGGGGCATGCATTCTTCCATTCTTGATATGAGAACTCACTCAATTACACAAATCAATGAACGATGTAACATGCCTCACCTTGTACTCGACAGCTAAAATCCGTGAAATCAGTAAATCTGTGTGTTGAGACAAGGGCCATACCTTCGTAACCTACACATGAAAACCCAAACTCAGACAAGTTTAGTGTAATATGAACTAGAGTGTTTGTTCGGGGTGGAGGTGGACGGAGAGAGGGCGTACACTACCCACCAATGAACATAAGTTGGAACGAAAAGGATAGCGTATGAAAACATCAACAAAGTGCAAATCAACGACGGATGGGAAAAAATCACCATTCTAATGCAGGGTTCACAAATAATAATCCACATGCAGAAAAAGATCGGAACAAGGTAATGTTTAAGTTGATACTTGACGGTAATGGGTCTGCGCACCTTTGATCTACGCATTTTCAGACAATTTTATTGCGAATTTCTTCAAGTTTTTTCAGGATCTCTCCTGGAGTTCTATCCAATTCATCAGCAATTTTCCGCTGCAAATCCATGGGCAATGTTGGGAACTGCTCACACAGATCACCATCAACCACATCCTACAAACCCATTCCAACATTTTGTTGTTATCCTAACATCGTGAATTGAACAAAAGCATATTGCATCGCAGTTATACATCGAAAGAAAGATATTGCAATTTTATTAGTACAAACTGCAAAGCAAAAACTCATTCACAAAAATAAATGTAATATCAGCAGCATCTACAACTGATTAAACACCAAATTACAATAGTTAGTAACTAGAGCCTTTCTTGTCACAAATGTGATTTGCTTAATAAACAATCAAAGGTACTATCGAGGAGGTTGATTGTTTCAATGACTAATAACATCAAAATAGACTGCCTAATGTATAATATAACTGATTCTCCTCTAAGAAAAAACTAAGGGGGTGTTTGTTTAGAACTGAATGACTAATGGCTGAATCAGTCAGTCATTCAGTGCGTTTGTTTTGAACAAAAATCGTCTGAATGGCTGAATCGGTCAAATTTTTGGACTGAATGGTCAAGTGTAATTTTTTTGGTTGAATGAACTAAATGACTGCTAAATGAAATATTTTATATTTAATTTTTTTTTACAATATTAACTATTATATTAAGTAATATTAAATAAATTTACAACAATTTTGAATTTTTTCAGATGGTTAAAATAATAAAAATCTTACTCAAATGTTTAAAACATGTCAATTATCAAACAACTTTTTTCATTTAGTATTCAAAATTCTGCTTCATTCAACTCGTTCATACTTTTTCATTCAGTTTTATCAAACACACCCTAATAAATGAAATAAGTTCAATAAATTAGGCAAAATTTGTTGTGCTCTTGGTGAACTTCATCCATACACAGAGTAAGGAACTACAATGCATGAGCATAGTACCTCTGCTGAATTCAAAATTTTAAACTACTTAACACAGAAGAAAAAGTCTCCTTCATGCTCAAATAAATCATAATACCGTCCATAAAAGTAAGAAACAAAATAAACTCTATGCCATTGAACACCATTATTTTGAGCTCGGTGGATTCTACTCATCCACAGAGAGAGAGAGAGAGAGAGCTATGGTACATGAGCCAAGTACTTCTTCTTGAAAGAGCCAAGCAATTTTTAAACTACTAAACACCAGAATGCAAAACTGAGTCCGTCTCGCTCCATAATAAACCTCAGAGATCTTGTTCGCAATCCAATAAAATAAAACTAGTGAAGTAAAATATGATGCAAATGTTGGTTAATGGACTGAATATTTTCTTCTGAATGCACTAATTAAAGGATGCATAAATGCACATTATAGGGCACAAGGGAACACAAGGCTTACCTTAACAGGAAAATAGGCAGATCTGTATGCCATGTGGTCTCTTCCGCATAAAGGTGGGTGTTCCTGCCTCATATGCATCTCCAAATGATTGAAAAAGTCAACATCATCCCTAGAATTGAATGCAAGCAATGCACCTAAGCTGCCCATCACAGTTGCATAAATGATAGACTCCTGGCCTCCAGGAATAAGAGATGCTTTCTGCAAGCTTGTTATAACATCACCAACATGAAACTGCACTATTTCTTCTACTTTGTTCGGGGCTCCATTCAGTTTCCCCTGCTCCCATTTGATCTTTCCACCAGTTGGATCTTCTTCAATCTCATCAGAAACATCCTGTTGTAGCCGCACAAAATAGATATTCCCAAACTTGTCACCACCTGCCATGGTATCAAAATCTATATGGTACGCTGCAGTAAGCCATCTTGGCACGGAATCATCAGCAAATATATAGAGCTGATTTTCATCACGCCTATACTTGCAATAGTGGAATGACTGTTAAAAAAAACAATAAACACCATCAGTTAGAGTCAGTAGAGATATATATATAAACCAAAAAAAGAAGAATTCAAGCATCAATTGCAAGCAGAAGTAGTTTGTGAGCTGCAACTAATTGAGGGAAAAAACATGAAAAAGAAATAAAGGAAATGTTTTATCTTTGACTTTTTGAGATTTTGAAGGTTATAATAACAACTTGCTTCCTATCAAAATGAAACTGCCTTAAAAACCAGATAGGGAAGATTTATTTAAGTAAGTCATTCAGCTTAGGCCCTGTTTTGTGCATTCTTTTAATGTTGCTTTATTATGTATATATAATAAATTTACAGAGGAAAAACAAAGAAAAAGTCAAATATTAAACATAAAAGCAGAAGTAAATAGAACTTTCTTTTTAAGAAGTTAAAAAGTAATCTAGAATGCATTAGGTAGAAAAGTCCAAAATGTAGATGATGAAGAATTATCAATAAAATAGATCTCATTTTACCAATGCAATTCCAACCAGTGCCTTAGGTACACTGCATGAAGAATGCTTACATAGCTTTGCTGCATACTGAAGAATGGTTTAACAGGTATGCAATTTGTCGCAACCTAAAATTTGTTGTAGATATCTTTTGTTATATTGAAAGAAAGGGTAACTTAACTTGTATAATTTTTAAAGTAAAGTGTAGGGCACGTTAGATGGATGAGAAGTGAAACATCTACATGAAGGAAACCAGCAAAGAAGTAAAGTAAATATTTCAGTAAATTTATGAAGCACTATACAAAGCCCTTGTATGTAATAATTGATGCCTCTATTTGGGCATGTGCATTCACATGGACCTAAGACATAATTTCATTTTTATTATTTGTTTAGAAAAAATTGTCCTATAAGATAACATGTGATCCTCAAAATCAAATATCAAAATTCATAGTTAAAAATGACAATCAAATATATAATGAAAACTACATATTTTGTAAGAGAGCATACCTCCTGAATGTCACCGACATAAATCCGATCACGATATGTGTGAATAGAGGCAATTGTGTTGGGAAATAATTTATTCTCACATTTTCTAAGCAATCTCCGTTTTCCCAAATCATACAATCTAAGCACAGGTCCTATTCCAGCAAGTAATCTTCCTTGGAACTGGGACAATGCAAGAGGGATACCATCAACTTGTGTTTTGTGCAAAAGTTCAATAGATCTCCCATCTTTTAGAAAGCGATAAATATGAATATATCCTGCTGAGAAAGATCTTTTGGGCCAAAATTGCAGGCCTTTTGCTGTACCAACAGCTAAAAGAGTTCCATACTCTTTATCGTGGAAGTTCACTGTGCATATACTGAAGGCAGCTTCATTATCTTGAAGCTCCAGCAGACAAGATGTTTCTGTTGTCCTTGGGTCAAGGACTCTAATGCAAGAAACCCACTTATCTGACTCTGCTTTAGGATAACCAAACTGCTCATCAGAGAGGGGATCATCCTTATCCTCATCATCACCACCATTTTCCGTCTCCATTTTTCCAGTGTCACCCATTCCAGCAGTCTCAAAGCACTCCTTTCTTGCAGCTTTCACGCTCTTCTGCAGCAAATGCTCCCTGATCACTCTCAATTATTACTAAAAGTTTCTTCTTTGGTTGAAGCACAAACTTCCTTGGAGTGTACCTCAAAGGAATGGTAGTTTCGTTAAAAGTTTCTCCTAATCTCTCAATGGTAAACACCCTTAATGCATCTCCAGCAACAGCAACAACACCTTCGGCACACTGATCAGACGAAAATGAGGCTGCATATTCAAGAGTCTCATATGACAGGGGAGTAAGCAAAAAATGTCCTTGGTGGATATAACCAAGCCATGGTCTACTTGACAAACAAAGCATGGCACGCCGTCCTCTCACAGCAACAGAGAAGAGCTTTGGGGCTCTCAGTCCTAAGAACCGGGAGCGAGCATCTGACAGCTGACCTGTAACCATGTCCACCACAGTTCTGAATAAAACCCCACTTTGTAAACCTGCATTAAGAAAAAGACTGGCAGGATGGTCCGCACCATCCTCACCACCTACAGAGGCCTGAACTTCAAGAAAGAGGAGAGATTCTGGGGATGAAGAGACACTTTGCAGGCTCAGAATCTGCATACAGTCATCAGGATCTAATGACAAGATACGAATAGTGTTGTCGTAGGATCCTACTGCAAGAAATCGAGATCTCTGTCTTCCCTCAGGTACAGGTGCAATGTCCAAACAAGCTACATCCCCAGACATTTCGTGTTTCTCAACCTCCATTAACTGGCCTGTCATATCCACCTCAAAGTATATAAGTTCCCCTCCACTCAGTGCAATTACCACCTGAAGCCTATTAGACCCAACCTTAACGATGGTTCTTTTTCCAGGGGTTCTCCATTCATTTATACGCCCATCTTCCCTTATATGTCTAATACCAGTTGGATGAACTTGCATGAGAGAATCATCGCCTATCAAAGATACAGCAAGAGAAGGGGTAGTATCAAGGAACCCGCTATCACTAACTTCTTCAACTGTCTCACCAATAGAAAGGACAAGAGTAGCATTAGCAAATGAAACAACAATATAAGCATCAAATTCATCATTAACATTCTTTTTCACAGTCCAAACTGCGCTTGGAACACCAGGAAGCTGGGACACAGCCATTTCACTAATAGCCAAACCAGGTCTTAGTATTCGTAGCGAAGAACGAGGACCCCGCCCACAAAGTGAAAATATTTGAGGAGTTTCTTCCTCAAAGAGATTTGATACTTTCATGTCCATAATTGGCATCAAGCTCTCAACTTGGTCAATCCTAACCAGGTTCTTCAGCCCTCTGGGCTGAAAAAACACAGGCTGAAAACCTTCTTCTGTTTCCATTAATGTAGAAGACGAAGATTCCACATCAGGATCATCTCCAATTGCCTGGAACTGATACAAACCGTGATTCCCAAACTCTGATGCAGCAAAGAGAAACCCCGATTTCAGTACACACAACGAAGACGTAACCGGGATGGTATCAAAATACTTAATTTTCAACTCGGAAACACGTTCATTATCATGTTCCAATGTGACCTTAAAGACATCCCCGTACTCCGTTTGCAAGAGAAAGAAAAACATGGACTTTTGTTTGTGCATAGCAGCAGAAACTATAAGAACCCCACGTTCAGCTGGCAAATCTGCCCGTCTAGGAATCACAGCTCGCACATCCGGATAACCCTGATTCTTATATATCACAAAATTTTCAGCGCAGACAAGTACACCACTAGGGCCATCCCCACCACCCGGTACCGTAACAAGCATATTAGCACCGTTGTCAACCTGCTCCGACCACTTCCTTGAAACGTGGTTAAGCCCTAAATCTAATTCATAAAATGTAAGGTGTTTTTGTGCCTCACTTGCAGCCTGCCCAGTTGAATCCTGGTCAGCTTCCGAATAATCCAACTCAATCGCCGCAAATATTGGATTATCAAAACCACAATCAACCCCAGTAATAGAATACACAATTGTATGTGACTTAGTGTGCTTCTAAAGGCGACGAAATAGTTAACCTAGCAGAAGTATCTCTATTCAACACATAAACAAGCTTCTGCTTTTCACAAGCACCAATCATTACCGCACGACCTTTTGGGTCAATTGCCAAGTACTGACCCGGAACAATCCGGCGACAGCCTGATTTTCCAAAAGTTTCCTGGTGAATTTTATCAAACACATTTTTTTCTTTGTTGTATTCAAGGATTATTATTCGACCCGAATCAGAACCAACAACAATGTAATCTTTTTGGGCACCAGTTAAACGAAATTGAGCTAAAGAACGAATAGCACCAAATACTTCAACTGAGAGAATGGTTTGGATCTTACCATTATCGTCAGGGCGCAAGAGATCAAGGACTTTCCCGCGAGCGACCACGATTTCTTGGGATTTTCCGCCGGTGAAGCTGCCGTTAATGGCGCAGACTATGCCGGTGGCTTGTTGCAGAGTGAGATTGTAGAGATACATAGCTAAACCACTCGAAATAAATTTGAAAAAATAAACTAGGGTTTATATAGAAATACTTGGAAGAAATACTAAAACCCTAGAAATCAAAAATGATAAAAGGCAACATAAACTCTTCGTGAAGAGAGAGGGAAGGGTTTAAGTAAAAATAAGTCGGTGAGAAACCCAAGTAACAGTAACGAGCTCTTCAGAACCTACTGATTTGAGCGGTTCTGTGAAGAAACTTCTTTTCAAGTCCAAAAATTAGGGCAAGTTATTAAAAACTTAGGGGATTTCTTTAACCAATTTAAGGCTTGCATGAAAACTAGTATACAATTAAATTTTATTTTATTTTTAATTTTCAAAAACATGATATTTGAAAGTCTTATGTCATGTGTGAACCAACATTAATTGTATACCAGTGAGACAAAGACATTAATGGTAGAAAATTTGTTTTTATGATAGTGATAAATTAATAAATAAAATATTGTTTATAATTTAGAAACTTTAAAATTGGCTTTTATTTTGATTGGGAGTAAGTATATATTTGTTAAATTGTTAATTTCACAATACTTTTTTATTATTATTATTTTCACAATTATGAAAATAATATTTTTTTGTTGTGGATTTAACAATTTCCTATATTTATAATCTATTACTATATATAAACACTCAAAATATGGTAAATCGTTAGTTTGGTAGTCATTTTAGGGCAGTAATAAATTTTATTTAGTCGCAATAAATTTCTTCCAATAAATATTATTACATAGTACTCGGTTACTGAAGAGAGAGATTTTGTATTCTGTTTGAAAAGTCTTAGATAAGTCTCAGTCTTTAGGTTACTTAGCTAATGTTTCTTCATTTCTCTAAGTCACACTCTTTACGTTGAGTAGTTAGAAATTGAGATAATTTCTCATTATGTTAGTTTGTAAAAAGCCATTTACAAGCCTAAGGTAAGTCATTTCCAGAATTGTTAAGTTCTCTTTGTTTTGTATTTCTATTCTTAACATTCTGGTATCAGAGCTCCCATTGGGCCTGATAAAATCAAAACAACAATCTTTGACGTTTTTTGCAGCAGCATAGAAGATGACTACTGAAGGAAATTTTGTGTAGTCCTCGCTTTGATGGTCACTATGACAATTGGAGCATATTAATGGAGAATTTCATGCGATCTAAGGAATTATGGGGGTCGGTGGAGACTGGCTATGAGGAGCCAGCAAGTGAACAGTGCAGACAGAAACACAATGGAAGAGGCTAGAAGAATTGAAATTGAAAGATCTGAAAGTTCAAAACTTTCTCTTTTAGGCCATAGATTAGACGATATTGGAGACTATTCTTATGAATAAAACTTCCAAACAAATTTGGGAGTCTTTTCAAGCACAACGGAATAAGTAAAAGATCACCTTCATTGATATATTCATAATCATACATACATTGTTCTTAGAGTTAGTTAAGTGATAAGCAGTTAATACATACATAGCAGTTATAGCAGTTAAGTACATAATGTAAATGACATAAATTAAACGACACAATGGATTTTAAGTGGTTTAAAGACTCAAGCTCTTAATTCACTCTTCTGCTTTAACTCGTAGGATTTCCACTAAGGAAGGGCAGCATCCTGAATCACTAAGATTCCTTCAAGGCAGTAGCCTTGGAACTTCAGTTCACTAAGAACTCTTCAAGCTCAGCATGCTTGGAACTCATCTAGTTCCCTAGGAATTCTTCAAGCCCAGCAGGCTTGGAACTTCATTTAGTCCCTCCGAACAAGGACCTCTCAGGCCCTGGCTACTTGTTGTCGATGTTGTTGTTGGTGTTGAGCTACTAAGATGTCTTTAAGCTTGATCATCTTCTATACTTAGCAGCTTGGCGTGGTCTTCTTTGCATTCTGCTTTGAGTTTGGACCACATCTTCTCTGGTGCAGCCGATCTTAATTCTGTTATGCTCATCTTCATCTGATGTCAGCTATGCATCATCACCATTTGGGTTTGCTAAGTGTTTGAGCTTTTGGTAGACTTCTTCTGGCACTTAGCAATTTCTGAACCCTTCTTGAAAGATTTGTAGACATGGTTCTGCATCTGTTTTGGTTCAACTTTTGGTTCTTGGTGATTTGTAGAGTGGCTCTCTGGATTTTCTTTGTACTCTGCCACTTTTCTGAATGCTAGCTTCTTCGCCTTCTCGGCTCTTAGCTTAGCTGTCATCTTCAGTGGCATTCCCATCTTTGTTGAATGAAGCTTTAGTCTGTTCAAGTACTTCTTTCAAGCTGCTTCACTTCCACCTTGTAGTCTCACTGTCACTGAGACTAGTTCTGTTTAGCTCTGGTTGAACTCGTAGAGTCAACACTATAGCATTCCAACAACTCTACGATCCTTCAACTCAACAATTCTTGATCTTTGAAGCTCTGGCTAATATATACTCCTTCCCAATCTTTCCGTTGGAATATAGCCGTTGAAAGCTATTTGAATTGCTTCGTAGATCTCAAGTTATTTTGGTGCAGACTGCTTGATGTGACGTGACAGTTCTTTTATGACTTTACTGACACAACAGTCTGCTACCTTACCTACCGCCTTAGAGTTGTCATTTTTCCTTGTCAGGCAGGTATTCAACTTTATTTCTCCTTTCTGATTCCTCGATCAGAATATCAGGAGTTTTTTTTTCGCATCGATGCTCTCAAATAATAATGTTCAAATATCAGTCTTCAGATTGAACTGTTGTCAATGCTTCAATCTTCAATGACCGAACTCTACGATTCTGATGCATGTTCTTGGACCTGATCGTAGTGTTTTGTTGAATGTTGCTCATTGACTGGTTGCGACAACACTACGATCCTGAAGAGTGTTCATTAGATCTTCAATGTAGAACACTTCTTTCTCCATTTGTGCAGTGCTTCAACACTTCTATTTGCCTTTGACTGATCTCAGGAACTGATAGCTTGACTCCTTGTTCTGGTCTCTTCTAAACAGCAAGACACCTCAGATTTATGGCATGCCCAGCTCGCTTTCTCCTTGTGATCTCCCGTTCACTTATCATCAATGGACTGACCCATGCTTAATCACTTTAGCCTTGTTCTTCAGAAGCTGACCAGTATCTCTGTGTAAACTATATCAGTTCCTTCTTTGCTTGGCAAACACTACGATCCTAGTTGACCCCAAGATCGTTGTCTTATGTTCATTTGACAGCTACTGTACTTGCTGACTTTTTCTTAGTCACTTTTGTTGAAGTCTTCTTTTGATCTACTTGTAGAAGAATTCATCTTGAATGACTTTACAACTCAATCTGGATGCTGATTGGGTTGATGCTTAGATCTTTTGTTAGCTTTCAGCCATTCATTGAGTGCTCTCTGGTTTCCTTTAGGTGGAGTATAACTTTGTAGCTCTGTCCAGAGGCTTCATCCTTTGGATATCCTGGGAGTGCTCATTTGTTGAGAATCGTGTTTACTCTACGATTCTGCCTTGGAGTTATGAGACCTTCTGTTGAAGCCTTATTTATGCACTCTATAATTTGGCTTAGGTTCTACAGACACTACGACTCCGAGATCAGATCTTGACACTCTACGATTTCTGCCTTTAAGCTTGTTGTCTTCATATGATCTGGCTCGACTACGATCTATGCCTCTTATTTGAACAGTAGACTCTACAACTCCGAGTGTGGTCTACGATTCTTGACTTGGCTTTGGCAGATGCTCGGTCGGCTTTTAGACAGACTGTCTCT
The DNA here is from genome assembly GCA_020205505.1 of Panax japonicus. Classification (NCBI taxonomy): domain Eukaryota; kingdom Viridiplantae; phylum Streptophyta; class Magnoliopsida; order Apiales; family Araliaceae; genus Panax; species Panax japonicus. The sequence goes on from CM035108.1 coordinate 52,810,685, forward strand.
ATGATTCTGAACATGACTTCTTCAATAGACTACGACTTTAAGGAAGTTCTACTTGATACACTATGATCCTTCCTCGTCTCTCCTGGAAGTCTACGAACTCCGAAATCTACTATCTTGCAGACTACGATTCCGCCTTGATAGTTCTCGAGCTTTCCTTGACTCTCCTGGCAGACTACGATTTCTGGTGTAGTGCTCGACGATTAGACATGCCTATCTATTACATTATAAGATCAACCTAACAAGCTTGATCTTTCTATATTTATAGTCCTTGTACATAATTTCTTTTGAAGAACTTTACAAAGATATTTTGCTTATGTAGGATCAACCTAACATATTTGATCAATTCTTTCTAAGTCCTTGTACATATGTTTCTATTATCTATCAAAGGACTTTACAGTTTTTCTTAATGTAAGCATACTTGCATATTAATTCATTTATATCATAATCAAATCATATATAAATAGAAATATTATTCACATGCTTATTCCTAACAATCTCCCCCTATTTGATTATGACAAAAATAATTAGTGCATATGCATGATATGAATGAATCATATATATACTGTGAGCAGCTGTATTTCTAAAATAGATAATCATGGAAGTCATTGATAATAATATGGAATTACATAAACTATAACCCTTTACATCCTAGATCCAGAACATACCTAATTAGATAAACTATGAATCATATATAAACTATGAACTATGAATTACATAAACTATGAATCATATATATACAGTGAGCAGCTGTATTTCTAAAACAGATAATCATGAATATCATTGATAATAATATGGAATTACATAAACTATAACCCTTTACATCCTGGATCCAGAACATACCTAACTAGATAAACTATGAATCATATATAAACTATAAACTATGAATTATATAAACTATGAATCATATATATACAGTGAACAACTGTATTTCTAAAACAGATAATCATGAATGTCATTGATAATAATATGGAATTACATAAACTATAACCCTTTACATCCTGGATCCAGAATATACCTAACTCCATTTCCTTTCTCTACTCCTCAGATTCACTGCTTTTCTTCTTTTTCTGGCTCCCCCTCAAACTTTGCATTCATGGGATCATCATCCTTTGACTCCCCTCAGATGATGATTCTGCTACTACTGCTGCTATATTCTTCTTTGCCTTCCTCTTGGCTTTCTTATCTTTGCCTTTTCTGATCTCCTTGCTCTTCCTTGAGTTTCTTTTTTATGCCTCTTTTTCTCCCCCTTTTTGTCATTAATCACTTGTGAGAGCTGCTCCATTTTGGACATAAGTTGCTCCATCAAGTAAGATGAGTTACCAACCTCCATCTTAAGTTCTTGTTGGCTCAGCTCAAGCTGTTGGGAAAGAGACGGATTCAAATTGTCAATCTTGTGTGTGAGAGAGAGAATTTGCTCTTCATTAGCCTTCTGTGCTCGTAGAGCTTCTGCCTTATGATCATTCATAGCCTTCAGATATATTTGATCTCTCTCTTTGATTTTGAGAGATATATCAGACATAGTCGCTTGAAGTCTGTCTTGAACTGCATTGCCTCCTGCTTTGGTCAACATCTTGGTCTCTTCAGTGATGATTGATATCGTCTCAGCAAATTCATCAGAATTCTTTACTAACTCCTTCTCCATAGGAGTTTGGTCATGTGGTTGGGCAAACTTTTATTGAATACCAGACCGGACTCCACGATTCTTGGACAGATTCTCGAAAACGGTAAGAATATGATAAATCGTTGAATGACAATTGCCATGGGAGGATGAAGGAACATCACATAATTTTGCTTGAGTACAGGGAAGCTTCTCATACTGAACTTAATCATCTTTAGTGGTAGAGTGAAGAGACTCTACGATCATGTACTTGGGCAGTACCCTTCTACCATCTGAACCCACTCTACTAATCATAGGGAATGTAGTGGTTTCTAGCATGTCGGTAGATTTTGTAGTGAGGTTGTTCTTTGATCATTTTGGTTGCAAACTTTTTTACTCTTGGGAAATTTTTGTAAGGTTTTGTGAAAATCAAAGTAGCAATCAAATTGCAAAAATAGGGAAAGCAAATTAAAATCAGATTTTAAAATTTTTCACAAACCAATTACTCGGATCATCCTTTATGCATATTATTAATTAAAACGAAGAACAAGAAGTTATAGAATCATACCCTTGTGAATACGAGCTTCCTCAGGTACGAGTTCACCTCCTACTTCTCCGCGATCTCATTGAATCTCCGGGTAGATTCCTTCCTTTGATCAATGTTAGCCACCCAAGTGTATGGCCTCTAAAGGTGATCCACCGATGAAGAAGAATTTTCAAGAGAAAATGGTGTATTGGCTCAAACCCTAGTTTTTCCTATCTCTATAGAAAAAGGGGGCGTACTCTCCAACTATTGGAATTGCGTATATATTTATGATATCTGATATAAGACTCCTCTTATAAAGATATCAGGTAACCCTATTAAAATAAGGTATTATTTATTTAATTAAATGGGATCCCTAATCCTATTATGGATAATTAATTAAACTCCTTTAAATAATTTTCCCTCCTAATCTTATTAGGAATAAATGAGAGTACTTATATTAAATTAATTCCTAAACTCTTTTAAAAATTTAAATAATAATAATAATTGTAATAATATTAATAAGACTCCTCTTACTAATTTATATTTAATATTTCTAAAATATTAAATAATAAATATTAAGCTATTTAATTTATCCTATCATCAAAGATTAAATTAAATATACTTAACATATTATTACGATTATGCCATGAACTTCTTAAATAATTATTTTTTCTTTTATGGTGTGACCCTTTAGGTTCTCGATATTAAACCGGTTGTGAATAAATCAATTAAAACAATTCTAATCTTATTTAAATAAATAAATTAAATGATTAATTTATTTAAATAAATAATATTTATTCTACAATATGGATAAGCCTCCCTAGCGATCAACGACTTTTCAGATAATATAGATTTCAACATTAATCATAAAAGAACCTTTGAGTAAATAGTTACCGTACAATTCAATCCTTCCACCATACAATATCCCAATTAAATATAAGACATTGAATTACTGTCAAGTCTTTATCGAATCACATATGACATTTCTCTTTTTTTACTATAATTAGAAGATTCTTTATTGATCATTCATTATCTTCATATATAACTTATTACACCTAAGCATATCCTTTGATATACTCTAAGAGTCTTAAGGAATAAGTCAAAGTGTAATTCATTATATATAAGATACTATGATGATCTCAAGTCTAAGGATCATTTATACTACTATAACTACATGAATTTCTATTGACAGACAAGTAAAACTCCATTAGGTATTTCCTTAGCGAGTCACGTTCAGTGAACTTATTCTCTAATAAACACCTACATACTTGCTTTAGTGTCTCCACACAAATGATCATAAGATCAATCATCCTCATCTAATGAGCAAGCAACGTATATACCAATCTATCCGGATTCACTAATCCCCTTTTTATTAATCCATTGATTGGGAACATTTTAGTTTTAAGCTATCTAAGAATTTAGATCTCATTAGCATGATTTCATCATGATTCTAAAAGCATTGCTTAAAACTATGAGTTTATCACATATTATTAAAACAACACCATGTTGATAATAAATACCTTTAATAAATAATTCATTTATTAATAAATAAATAAGATTGATTATAAAGTATATGCTTTATCATCATAAATGATTGGCTTGTATGCGTACTACTTTCAATCTCCCATTTGCACTAAAGCCAATCGTCGTGGTATCTCATACCCATCTTCTCTAAGTGACGATTAAACTGCTGTTGTGTTAACGCTTTAGTAAATGGATCTGCAATATTGTCTTGAGAGTCCACACGCTCTAGGGTGACGTCTCCTCTTTTAATGATCTCTCTGATCAAATGAAACCACCGCAATAATTGTTTAGATTTCTGATGAGACCTAGGTTCCTTAGCCTGCGTAACAGCTCCGGTGTTGTCACAGAATAAAGGTACTTGTAAGACCCCAACTTTTTTAATAAAGATGATTTTTCTATAAATATCATTTTTAAATATTATGGAATGAATTTGATATAATGTTATAGTTGAGGGTAATATTTATAAATTTTGCAAAGTACGCAAGTTGTTATATAATATTCGATTGGTCGGAGAATATTCGTTTTAACAGGAAATATTCGTACGACGACATAATCATTGGTGGACCCCACAACAAAATTATTGTCGGATTGAGAAAATGACAAAAATATTTTTATGAAAATAACGGCGGAAGTTTTACAGTAAAAACTGTTGAACTACTCGGTAGTAAAAGTACAGTAATACATGTGGTTGCATAGTAGCACACGATAATGATTATTGATGCTTACGTGAGAAGTCACTCAGTTTTGTTCAATTATTGCTACAGTAATCGCTGCATAGTATCTCACGTTATTTGATTCAATTATTGTCGATATTATATATATATATATATATATTATTAAATCAATAATTGAGACGACGAAGTTATTAATATTATTATTTGCAATATTAACGATGTCTAGAAGTTCTGCCAAGGAGAGATTTGGTCACCTAATTGCGCGCCAATAGGGAGAAATCCTTATTGGAAAGCCCCCTCTTTCCTGGGAACGACCTGGTCGATTAATATTGTGAATTATAATAAAAGTGATAAATATTGTTAAAATTATTAAGGTGATTTTTATGAAGTATTTGTTATAAATTGGCTTGTTAAATGGACCCCCATTTACCTATTTTTCAAAATAATCGGTAAAAAATTATTCTATATTATAAAGGTAGGGGCCACATGTGGGGCCCACGTATGGAAAAATGAGATGGGTGGGAGAAATGAAATGTTAGGAAATTGGGGGGGGGGGGAATGAGTTAACGTACAAAAGAGGGAGTATATAGATTATGTATATATATATAATTAATTTTTGCATGTGTGGAATTAAGGGAGTATATTAATATATTTATATATGTTATCAAGTTGTCAAATATGTGGGTGGGTGGGTGATGGATGAATTTGGCAGGTTATGGGAAGTTTCTTTTCAAAAGTTGTTCACGGGGGTTGAATTTTTCTTTTAAGCATGTGTGGGTTTATATATATATATATATATATATATTTTTTACTTGATTATTCTTATTGGAGGATGTAAGACCCCAACTTTTTATAAATAAAATCGAATTTTCTCTAATTATTATTCTTGATTAATAAGGTGGTAATTTGATATAATGCTTTGGTTATGGGTGAAATGTGCAAATTTTGCAAAATAAACAAGTGGTTATTAAAATATTCATTTTTGTCGGGGAATATTCGTTTGGTCGTGGAATATTCTTGCTGTCGGGGAATATTCGTACGACGGCGCAGCCATTTGTGGGCCCCATACCGAAAAACGGTTGGATGAAAGAGAACGACAAAGATTGAGTTTTATAAATAACGGCGTAAATTATTACCGTTAACACTGTTGGGTTACCTGGTGGTTAAAATACAGTAATACGCGTGGTTGCACAGTAGCACACGGTATTGCACAGTATTATTGAATTATTGATTCGTACGTAAGAAGGTACTACTCAATAATTGTTACAGCAGTTACTGTTCATTATTTTATTATATTGATTCAATAATTGCTGCATTGTTAGTTTATATTATTATTGTTTCAATAATTATCACTGCACAGTATTTCTCATTATCAGATCAATAATTCATATTATTTGAATAATATTATTAGATAACATTATTGGAAATGTCTAGAAAATTCTGTCAAGGAGAGGTTAGGTCATCTAATTGCGCGTCAGTAAGGAGAAATCCTTATTGGAAAGCCCCCTCTTTTCTGGGAACGGCCTGGTTGTCATAATTGTGATTCTGTAATATTATTTAAGAATAATTAATTATTGATTCATATGATAAGAAAATATTTATTTGATGTGGATATAATTGATGAATGTATTATTTTATGTGGATATAATTGAAGGAATTAATGTGGAGGTGTTTTATCAGTATTTTGTCGGACCGAAAGTATTAAAAATCATCCGTTTATGGATTTTGGATATTTTTTATTGGGAATTTGGAAAAACTTTCTTTTACAAAGTTGTAGAGAATTCAATTTCAGGTAGAATGGATATAAAATTCATATTTTTCTGATAAACGGTCTATTTTCTATGAATTGTTGAAGTTTCAGAAAATAAAATGATTTTTATTAAATTATAGGTGGGACCCACTTTTATTCTAACACATGTGGGCTGCTAATTTGGGTCAAGGATGGCTGGTGGTTGAATTGGTCTTTAGGAATGCGTAGAAATGAGTTTTGTAATAATATTAATTTATTAATTTAGTCTCCTTTGGCGTTCTAGCATTTTCCTATAAATAGAGGGTTAAGTTAGAATTGAAAATCACACCAAAAACAAAGTTTTCTCTCTTTCTCTCTCTATATTATCGAGCGTATTCTTGTGAGTATACTTTGAGTGTTGCTATACGGTGCAAGTTTCTATCAGCACTATACCGAAATTCAGTTAGAAGTGCGGTTATTTTGAGGTAAGGGATGTCATTTTCTTCTTAAATGATATTATATTCTTAAATATCATTATGCCAAAATATTGGTTGAACTTTTTATCAAATTTAGAACTTGTTGTGTCGGGGTTACTATTCACGTATACGGCACTATTCACGTATACAACACTATTCACGAATACGGCACTATTCACCGAAAAATAAAAAATTTTCTTTTTGTCCAAGATGTCTATTTTGGCTACTATTTTTGATTGTATCCATGTTTTGATCATTATTTTTGAATTCTGTTTTAAAATTGGTTATTATGGAGTATTATTGATCTTGGATAAAACTGTTGTACGAATCCCTAATATTTGTCCTTCTATCTCACTGGATTCGTTCTTAAAAATATTTTTCATCATCCTCGGTCCTTAATGATGATATTATTGAATATCTTTGGCCTGTAGTGCAAAGATAAATGATTACTAATGAATATCTTTGGCCCGTAGTGCAAAGATGAACAGGTGTTGAGATGAACATGACCAACCGGTGATATAAATGAATATCTTTGGCCTGTAGTGCAAAGATGATTAAAGATGTATATTGATTTTTGTTATAGGGATAAAATATTGATGATGGACTCTTAAATATTAGAAGATAGTAGAATTCATCCTCTACGTGACTCTTCTAATGGATTGCTGTTTCCACTGTATTTGTTGATCTAAAACTTGTTGTCGATTATATTTTATCAGATTTTTTCCTGTTGAAGACTAACGATAATTTTTTGTATATTATCTTAGTCATAATGTTCTTTACTGGGCTAATTGAGCTCACCCTTTTCCTTTTTATTCCACTTTTCTTCTCAGGAGGTGAGAACATAGCATGATCGAGTCGGGGTATGGAGTGAGGTTTCTAGAAAGATGTTTTAGCAGTCCTCACTATTTTTGTAAAATAGTGTTTGAATAATTGTAATGAGGACTTATTTGCGTGTGGATATTGTCTAGAAGACAATATTTGTATTTAAACTCACAGTATGTATTGTCGTATTTCACACGACATTTGTATTATTGAAGTTATAGTTGCTTTATGTACCATGTATTTGGCGACTCAGAATGGGTGTTGTATACCTGTTTTGGGGGTGTCACAGTTGGCATCAAAGCTTAGGGATATGGTCTTTGGTGGAGATCGGGGAATAGAACTAGGAGGGGAGAGATGAGTAAATCATTTGCTAGTGTGTCCTACTAAGCTTATTTGTTGGTCGGTCATAATATAGGGATATTATATGACATGTTAATTTGTTTAATTAACCCTTGTTTTATGGCAGTATTTAAGAATGGCTGTTGAGAACGTTAACAATGGAGTATACGAGACTGTGGAGCAACCTTTAGTCACAAACCAGGAGAACGAGCAACATGAAGGCAATATTCCTCCTGTAAACAACACTACTGAGCAAACGATGAACGATGGAATGTTTAGGAGCTTTTTGCAGTTCATGCAAAATCAGGCGAGGGAGACTCGTGTACAAAATATGGGTGGAAATGATGGCAACACGCGGTCTGTAACAACCAAGCAGTTTAAGGAGTTGGGACCACCAGAATTTAAGGGAAAACCGGATCCGATCATGGCAGAAACATGGGTCAAGCAAGTTACCAAGATATTTGATGTCTTGGGATGCACGGAGGAACAGAAGGTTCCATTCTCTACCTTTATGTTTCGTGGTGAAGCAGATTACTGGTGGGAATCTGTGAAGCGTACCCAACTAGATGTACTCAACATGTCTTGGGAAAGATTTCAGAAACTTTTCAATGACAAGTACTTTCCTAAAAGTATTAGTCATATGAAAGAGGTAGAGTTTATTAGACTCGAACAGAATAACATGACGGTGTCTCAATACGAGGCAAAGTTCGCAGAGTTGTCTAGGTTTGCATCTCATTTGGTGGAGAATGAGGAACGCATGACGTGAATGTTTCTGAGAGGTTTAAAACCCGAGATTCGTCAATACCTTATATCGCATAAATTTTCTTTATATTCAGATGTTGTAAACAGGGCTCAGTTGTTAGAGCGAGATAGTGAGTATACTCAACCGAGGGACCACAACCAGGGTCATATCGGTGACAGCAGTCATCAGAACGATGATAACCAGCGAGGAAGGAAGAATACAGACAAAGGCGGTAACCACTCAGGTGTTAATCATGGCCATGATAATAGAAGAGGTGACTCAAGTGAAAATTTCAGAAGGAGAAGATTCAACAACGACGGGAAGACATCAGCAGCAGCACCAACACTAACAACAAATTCTAGGGGAGGAGAACGACCGCCAGTTAGATGTTACAAATGCGGGAAGGAGGGACATATCAGCCCAAACTGTCCACAACAATCCAAGGTATGTTACAACTGTGGAAAGGAAGGCCACATTGCTCGAGATTGTACTATAGCGAAACCAAGTTCAGCGGGAGTGGTGATTCCAAGGGCTGTCCCGGATAAGTCAAAATCAGCGGTTCCTTGAAGAGTGTTTGTCGTGACTGGCCAAAATGTGAGGAACCCAAACGAAGTGATCACGGGTAAGCTAATCTTGAATTCCTGCGAAGTTTATACCTTACTAGATACCGGTTCTACCCATTCTTTTATCTCTCCTGCTTGTGCTCAACGTTTAAACTTGACTCCGGAGAAATTAGATTTTGATTTATCTGTTGAAACTCTATTGGGTGAAACCTTCGTTACATCTACAGTTTATAAATCTTTCATGATCCAAGTTGGCATTATCACATTACCTGTGGATTTTATCTCTTTAAAGATACTTGCTTTTGATGTGATTTTAGGAATTAATTGGTTAACCACTCATCATGCCAAAATTGATTGTTTTCGTAAGGTTGTTAGTTTTCATATTCCTAACCAACCTGTCATACGAATTCAAACTACTAAACCACTAAAATCAATTAATGTCATATCAAGCCACAAAGTTATTCGTTTATTGAAAAACGGATGCCAAGCTTTCTTAGCCCATGTTATGGATTTGAATAAAGACAAGTCAGATTTGAATAATATTTCCGTGGTTAGAGAATTTCCTGATGTATTTCCTGAAGAGCTTCCCTGTCTACCCCCGGAACGTGAAGTTGAATTCTTTATTGATCTTGAACCGGGTATAAAACCCATTTCTAAAACCCCGTATCGAATGGCTCTTATTGAACTTCAGGAGTTAAAAGTCCAACTACAGGAATTGTTAGACATCGGTTTCATTTAGTCCTAGTACATCTCCTTGGGGTGCTCCTATTTTATTCGTAAAGAAGAAAGACGGGAGTATGCGACTTTGTATTGACTACCGAGAATTAAACCATGTCACCATCAAGAATAGGTATCCACTACCTCGCATTGATGACCTGTTTGACCAGTTGCAAGGAGCACAATTCTTTTCAAAGATCGATCTTCGTTCTGGATATCATCAGCTGAAGATTAAAACTGAGGATATTCTAAAGAATGCCTTCAGAACTGGGTACGGGCATTATGAATTCTTAGTCATGTCTTTTGGATTGACTAATGCTCCAGCTACTTTCATGGATATGATGAACCGTGTATTCAAGGAATATTTGGATCAATTCGTTGTTGTCTTTATTGATGACATCCTCATCTATTCCAAAAGCCGTGAAGATCATGAGCACCATTTGAAGCTAGTACTTCAAAGACTTCGTGAACACAAGCTTTATGCCAAGCTGAAGAAATGCGAGTTCTGGCTTGAGGAAGTAGTATTCCTTGGGCACGTGGTGTCAAAACATGGAGTATCTGTGGACCCGGCGAAGATTGAAGTAATACAAAGTTGGGAGCAGCCAAAGTCGGTGACCGAAATGTGTAGCTTTCTGGGCTTAGCTGGTTATTATCGGAGATTCATGGAAGGATTTTCTTGAATCGCTACTCCGTTAACTCAGCTAACTCGGAAGGATGCAAAATTCGTATGGAGCGAGGAATGCGAGAAGAGCTTCCAAGAGCTCAAGAGGAGACTCATTTCGGCACCTGTTCTGAAAATACCATCTTGTTCAAATGGATTTATTATCTACAGCGATGCTTCTAGCAAGGGGTTAGGATGTGTTCTCATGCAACATGGGAAAGTCATAGCCTATTCCTCACGACAACTCAAAGAATATGAGAGGAATTATCCTACTCATGATCTGGAGTTGGCAGCAGTCGTATTCGCGTTGAAGATATGGAGACACTACTTGTACGGGGAGAAAGTGGAGATTTATACGGACCATAAAAGCCTCAAATATTTCTTCACCCAAAAAGAACTCAATATGCGGCAACGACGTTGGCTTGAGCTGTTGAAAGATTACGATTACACTATTCAATATCATCTTGGAAAAGCGAACGTAGTAGCTGACGCATTGAGTAGAAGATCATATGCGAGTACGAGTGCAATATTGTCAACGCAAAGGCCCATTTTGAATGACTTGCAAAGGATGGAGGTAGAATTAAAGACTCCAAGGACCCACATGATGATGACAAATATACGAGTAGAACCGAATTTAATTGATAAAGTTAAAGCTGCTCAAGCTACGGACCTGGGGCTGATGCAAATGAAGAAGAAAGTACAAGATGGTGCTATTCCAGAAGCAAGAATCGATGAAGAAGGAATACTTCGATTCAACTCTTGACTTTGCGTTCCGAACGATTCTGACTTGAAGCATAGAATCATGATGGAGGCACACAACACCCCGTTTGTAATCCTTCCTGGGAGTACCAAAATGTATCGTGATATTCGACACACATTTTGGTGGAACAATATGAATAGAGAGATCGCGGAGTTTATCTCGAGGTGTTTAACTTGTTAACGTGTAAAGGCGGAGCATCAAATGCCAAAAGGTCCATTGCAATCACTTGAGATTCCGAATGGAAGTGGGAACACATTACAATGGATTTCGTTACAGGTCTTCCCAAGGTTTCTCAAGGTATAGATGCGATTTTGGTTATTGTTGATAGATTAACCAAGTCCGCCCATTTCTTGCTGATACGTGAGACTTATTCCCTTAAACGTCTTGCTCGTATGTACGTGAACGAGATTGTGAGATTGCATGGCATGCCAGTATCCATAGTTTCGGATCGTGACCCAAGATTCACTTCAAGATTTTGGGTTAGCTTGCAGAAAGCTATGGGCACGGATTTACGATTCAGTTCAGCATATCATCCTCAAATGGATGGACAATCAGAGAGGACTATTCAAACCCTTGAAGATTTGTTAAGACTTTGTGTTCTAGATTTCAAAGGAAGTTGGGATAAGTACTTGCCACTGGTGGAATTCTCTTACAACAACAGTTATCAAGCAAGTATAGGCATGGCTCCATTTGAGGCAGTTGTATGGACGAAAGTGTCGTTTTCCAGTATGCTGGGATGAGGTGGGAGAAACAACGTTTTTGGTACCAGAGTTAGTACGCATGACTACAGAAAAGATCCAAATGATTCGACAACGCATTCAAACTTCACAAGATCGACAAAAGAGTTATGCTGATCTTCATAGAAAGGACGTGGAGTTTAATATTGGGGATCATGTACTGTTACGTGTTGCTCCATGGAAGGGAGTTATAAGATTTGGAAAGAGAGGAAAGCTCAATCCAAGATTTGTTGGTCCATTTGAGATTCTTGACCGAATAGGAAACGTAGCCTATAGACTCGCGTTACCTCCAAGTATGTCTCGTGTTCACAATGTATTCCACATATCTATGCTTCATAAATATGTGAAAGACCCGAACCACATTATTGCATTAGAACCAGACGAGATAACTGAAGATTTAACATACGAGGAGATACCTGTTGAGATTTTGGATAGGAAAGAGCATGTCTTACGCACGAAGGTTATACCACAAGTTAATGTTTTGTGGAGAAACCATACAATTGAGAAAATGACATGGGATTTGGAATCAGAAATGAAAGCGAGATACCCTCACCTTTTCGATACACCAGGTACGTACGTCAATTTCGAGGACAAAATTTCATAAGGAGGGGAGGTTGTAAGACCCCAACTTTTTATAAATAAAATCGAATTTTCTCTAATTATTATTCTTGATTAATAAGGTGGTAATTTGATATAATGCTTTGGTTATGGGTGAAATGTGAAAATTTTACAAAATAAATAAGTGGTTATTAAAATATTCATTTTTGTCGGAGAATATTCGTTTGGTCGTAGGAATATTCTTGCTGTTGGGGAATATTCGTACGACGGCGCAGCCATTTGTGGGGGCCCCATACCGGAAAACGGTTGGATGAAAGAAAACGACAAAGGATGAGTTTTATAAATAACGACGTAAATTGTTACCATTAACACTGTTGGGTTACCTGGTGGTTAAAATACAGTAATACGTGTGGTTGCACAGTAGCACACGGTATTGCACAGTATTGTTGAATTTTTGATTCGTACGTAAGAAGTACAAGTAGTTACTGTTCATTATTTTATTATATTGATTCAATAATTGCTGCATTGTTAGTTTATATTATTATTGTTTCATTAATTGTCACTGCACAATATTTCTCATTATCAGATCAATAATTCATATTATTTGAATAATATTATTAGATAACATTATTGGCAATGTCTAGAAAGTTCTGTCATAGAGAGGTTAGATCATCTAATTGCGCGCCAGTAAGGAGAAATCCTTATTGGAAAGCCCCCTCTTTTCCTGGGAACGGTCTGGTTGTCATAACTGTGATTCTGTAATATTATTTAAGAATAATTAATTATTGATTCATATGATAAGGAAATATTTATTTGATTTGGATATAATTGATGAATATATTATTTTATGTGGATATAATTAAAGGAATTAATGTGGAGGTGTTTTATCAGTATTTTGTCGGACCGGAAGTATTAAAAATCATCCGTTTGTGGATTTCGGATATTTTCTGTTGGGAATTTGGAAAACCTTTCTTTTACAAAGTTGTAGAGAATTCGATTTCAGGCAGAATGGATATAAAATTCGTATTTTTCTGATAAACGGTATATTTTTTATGAATCGTTGAAGTTTTAGAAAATAAAATAATTTTTTATTAAATTATAGGTGGGACCCACTTTTATTATAACACATGTGGGCTGATAATTTGGGTCAAGGATGGCTGGTGGCTGAATTGGTCTTTAGGCATGCGTAGAAATGAGTTTTGTAATAATATTAATTTATTAATTTAGTCTCCTTTGGCGTTCTAGCATTTTCCTATAAATAGAGGGCTAAGTTAGAATTGAAAATCACACCAGAAATAAAGTTTTCTCTCTTTCTCTCTCTATATTATCGAGTGTATTCTTGTGAGTATACTTTGAGTGTTGCTATACGGTGCGTGTTTCTGTCAGCACTATACCGAAATTCAGTCAGAAGTGCGGTTATTTTGATGTAAGGGATGTTATTTTCTTCTTAAATGATATTATTTTATTCAATATAATTATGCCAAAATATTGGTTGAACTTTTTATCAAATTTGGAACTTGTTGTGTCGGGGTTACTATTCACGTATACGACACTATTCACGTATATGGCACTATTCACGAATACGGCTCACCAAAAAATAAAAAATTTTCTTTTTATCCAAGATGTCTATTTTGGCTACTATCTTTAATTGTATCCATGTTTTGATCGTTATTTTTGAATTCTGCTTCAAAATTGGTTATTATGAAGTATTATTGATCTCGGATAAAACTGTTGTACGAATCCCTAATATTTGTCCTTCTATCTCACTGGATTCGTTCTTAAAAATATTTTTCATCATCTTCAGTCCTTAATGATGATATTATTGAATATCTTTGGCCTGTAGTGCAAAGATAAATGATTACTAATGAATATCTTTGGCCCGTAGTGCAAAGATGAACAGATGTTGAGATGAACATGACCAACCGGTGATATAAATGAATATATTTGTCCTGTAGTGCAAAGATGATTAAAGATGTATATTGATTGTTGTTATAGGGATAAAATATTGATGATGGACTCTTAAATATTAAAAGATAGTAGAATTCATCCTCTACGTGACTCTTCTAATGGATTGCTGTTTCCGCTGTATTTGTTTATCTAAAACTTGTTGTCGATTATATTTTATCAGATTTTTCCCTGTTGAAGACTAACGATAATTTTTTGTATATTATCTTAGTCATAATGTTCTTTACTGTGCTAGTTGAGCTCACCCTTTTCCTTTTTGTTCCATTTTTCTTCTCAGGAGGTGAGAACATAGCAGGATCGAGTCGGGGTATAGAGTGTGGTTTCTAGAAAGATGTTTTAGCAGTCCTCACTATTTCTGTAAAGTAGTGTTTGAATAATTGTAATGAGGACTTATTTGCGTGTAGATATTTTCTAGAAGATATTATTTGTATTTAAACTCACAGTATGTATTATCGTATTTCACATGACATTTGTATTATTGAAGTTGTAGTTGCTTTATATACCATGTATTTGGCGACTCAGAATGGGTGTTGTATACCTGTTTTGGGGGCGTCACAAAGGAAGGTTTGAATTTTGCATCCGTAGGTTATAAAAATTTCATCCGTGAATTGCATCGCTGTTGCGTCCGTGATTTTTTCTCAAATAGTATCCTTTTCGTTCTCGTATAAAAAGGATGCTTAGTTAGAATTGAAAACCACACCAGAAATTTAAAAAATTATTCTATAATCTTGAGCTTATTTCTTTAGAGTTTTAAGAAGCTTTGAGCGTAATGCAAGTTTTCTTCAAGAATATCCTCGCCCTATTAGTCGGAATACTCTTCTTTTACGGTAAGGGGTATTATTTCTTTCTTTCGTCTTCATGAAGAGAACTTCTATTATTCCATTCTTTAATATTATGTTGGAATAACCTGTCTATGCGAAGTACCGCATACTTGGTGAAATTCTTCTGTTATTCCATTCTTTATTATTATATTGGAATAACCTTTCTATGCGAAATACCGCATACATGGTGAAATTCTTCTGTTATTCCATTATTTATTATTCTGTTGGAACATCCTGTCTGTGTGTTACGCATGACCTGGTTCCGTTATTTATTATTCTGTTGGAACATCCTGTCTGTGCGTTTACGCATGACCTGGTTCCATTATTTATTATTCTGATGAAATATCCTGTCTGTGCGTTTATGCATGACCTGGTTCCGTTATTTATTATTCTGTTGAAAAAACCTGTCTGTGCGGTCTATCGCATTCCTGGTGATTTCTTTTGTTATTTCATTCTTTATTATACTCAGTTGGTTAAAGTTTTGACTTCTATACTCCATAAAATTAGTGGAATATCCTTGATATTTGCGCTTCATCTAGTATCTTTTCATGGAAATATTCTTCTGAGCATTCTTGAATTTTACTCTACAAAGAAGTATCATGTTGACAATTTGGACGTTATTAGTTCCTGGATAAATTAATTCTTGAACTTGTTTTATTGAATTCTTATATCATTGTCATCATCCTCATGTTTATATTATGTTGAAAGTCATATGTGGCCTGTAGTGCATAGATGGACTTGGTATTATTATGACCTGTGATTATTCGGTATAATCATAACCGTAATGTTACAAATGATGTGGTAAAAATCCTCATTGGCCCGTAGTGCATTGATGGACAGTTGTTGGCATGATCATGACCATTGATGAATACACGAATATCCTTGGCCCGTAATGCATGGATAATTTATGGTTGTGATACTAATGAATATCATTGGCCGTAGTGCAGAGATGATGTGGATTATTTATTAAGCTGAGTCCCAGCGATAAAAGTGATGAAAAATCCTTTTAAATCATAAAAAATAGTAGATTTTATTCTCTACTTGACTCTTTTAATAGATTGCTTATTCCTCTGTAGTTAAACTTGATGCCTATTGTATTTTATTAGTTTAACATTGTTAAAGATTAATGATAATTTATTATGCATTATCTTAGTCATAATATTTCTTACTGGGCTAGTTGAGCTCACCCTTTCTTTCATTGTTCTCTTCAGGAAATGAGAACGTAGCCGGGACTAGTCGGGGAACGGAGTAACGGTCCAGATGATAGTATTAGTAGTCCTCACTATTCTGTTAAATAGTGTGATAATAAATGTAATGAGGAATCTTTTAAGTGTGGATATTGTGTAGATGCTAATATTCTTATTAAAACTCTCAGTGTATGTTTTGTCGTATTTTACACGACAGCTGTATTATTAAGTTGTATTTGAATTTTGTACCATGTATTTGGCGACTCAAGATGGGTATTGTATACCTATTTTGGGGGCATCACAGTTGGTATCAGAGCTTAGGGATATGATCCCTGGCTAAGATGTGAGACAAGAACTAGGAGGGGAGCGACGGGGAATACCTTCGCTAGTATGACCTACCTAAGTTTATTTGGTATTTTATTGGTCGGTTAGAGTATAGGGATAATATGTGATATGTTAATTAACCCTTATTTTGTGGCAGTATTTGAAAATGACATCCGAGTATGTTGAGAACATCAATGGAGCACAGGAGACCGTTGAGTCTCCACAGATCAATAATCAGGATAATGTGCATCAGGAAGGCGACAATCTTTAGGGCAAACAATAACACGGACCAGATGATGAATGATGGAATGTTCAGAGGCTTTATTCAATTCATGCAACATCAGGCAAGAGCGACTCCTGTCCAAAATGCAGGTGGAAACACTGGAAACTCTCGGACGGTCACCGCTAACCACCAGAGTTTTTTGGAGAGCAAAAACAACTTAAGGCGGAGACGTGGATATATCAGATCAAAAAGATATTTGATGTCTTGGGATGCTCCGAGGAGCAAAAGGTTCCCTTTGCCACCTTCATGTTGCGAGCAGAGGCAGATTACTAGTGGGAATCTATAAAGCGTACTCAACCTGCCGCACTGAAGATGTCTTGGGAGAAGTTCCAAAAACTGTTCAATGACAAGTACTTTCCTGAAAGTATTCGTTACATAAAAGAGGTAGAGTTCATCAAGATGGAGCAAAACAACATGACTGTGTCGCAGTACAAAGCCAAGTTTGCCGAGTTGTCCCGGTTTGTGTCCCATTTGGTTGATAATGAGGAGAGAATGACGCGAATATTTCTAAGAGGTTTGAAACCCGAGATACGTCAATATCTTTTTTCTCATAAATTGTGTTTGTATTCAGATGTTGTTAATAAGGCTCAGTTATTAGAGCGCGATAATGAGTCAACCCAACCAAAAGAGAGCAGCTGACAAAATGATAATACCAGTGATAACAGTCATCGAAGTGGTGACAACAAGCGTGGAGGGAATCAACATGCCAGAAATGGTAACCACTTCGGTGGTAATCATGGTCAAAACAATAAGAATGGACATTTCAAGAAGGAGATTCAACAATGATGGAAAGACGTCAACATCATCACCTATCGTTAAGGAAGGAGAACGACCACCTATCATATGTTTCAAACGTGGAGAGGAGGGACACATCAGTCCAAGCTACGTGATGCCATACAAAGCATGCTATAATTGTGGAAGAGAAGGTCACATAGCCCAATTTTGTCGTGCACCAAAGTCAAATCTAGCTGGGATGGAGGCATCAAAGGTCGTCCCAGACAAGACAAAACCAGTAGTTCAAGGGAGAGCGTTTGTCGTGACCTCCCAAAAAGAAAGGAACCCGAACGAGGTCATCACGGGTATGCTTATAATAAACTCTAGCGAAGTATATACCTTATTTGATGCCGGTTCTACCCATTCTTTTATTTCTTCTACTTGCTCTCAACGTTTAAATTTAACTCCGGAGAAATTAGACTTTGACTTATCTGTTGAAACTCCGTTGGGAGAAACCTTCATTACATCCACTATTTACAAGTCTTGTTTAGTTCAAATCGCCACCCGCACATTACCTATCGATCTTATTTCTTTGAAAATACTTGCATTTTATGTGATTCTAGGGATTGATTGGTTAACTACTCATCATGCAAAAATTAATTGCTTTCGTAAGGTTGTTAGCTTTCATATTCCTAACCAACATATTCTGCGAATTCAAGCAACCAAACCATTAAAATCAATCACTGTCATCTCAAGCCATAAAGCTATTCGTTTATTGAAAAACGGATGTCAAGCTTTCTTAGCTCATGTCACGGATCTAAACAAAAATACGTCAGTTTTGAATGATATTTCTATTGTTAATAAATTTCCTGACGTATTCCCTGAAGAACTTCCTGGCCTACCCCCAGAACGTGAAATTGAATTTTGTATCAACCTTGAACCTGGTACAAAACCCATTTCCAAAGCCCCATAAGACATGTTGAGTGCGGCTGGCTGGGTACGCTTTACAGATTCCCACCAGTAATCTACCTCTTCACAGAACATAAAGGTGGCGAATGGAACCTTCTATTCCTCCGTGCATCCCAAGACATCGAATATTTTGGTAATTTGCTTGACCCACATTTCTGCCTTAATCGGATCAGGCTTTCCCCTGAAATCTAGTGGTCCCAACTCTTTGAACTGCTTGGCTGTGATAGACTGCGCGTTGCTATCACTTCCACCCGTATTTTGTACACGAGTCTCCCTCGTCTGATTTTGCATGAATTGCAAAAAGCTCCTAAATATTCCATCATTCATCGTTTGCTCGGTAGCGTTGTTTACAGGAGGAATATTGTCTTCCTCTTGCATGTTCTCCTAGTTTGTGACTAAAGGTTGTTCCACAGTCTCATATACTCCATTGTTAACGTTCTCAGCAACCATTCTTAAATACTGTCATAAAACAAGGGTTAATTAAACAAATTAACATATCATATAATATCCCTATATTATTACCGATCAACAAATAAGCTTAGATAGGACACACTAGCAAAGGATTTACTCATCTCTCCCCTCCTAGTTCTATTCCCCGATCTCCGCCAGAGACCATTCTGAGTCGCCAAATGCATGGTACAGAAAGCAAACTACAACTTCAATAATACAATTGTCATGCAAAATACGACAACACATACTGTGAATTTAAATACAAATATTGTCTTCTAGATAATATCAACACTCAAATAAGTTCTCATTACAATTATTCATACACTATTTTACAGAAATAGTGAGGACTGCTAAAACATCTTTCTAGAACCATCACTCCATACCCCGACTCGATCCTGCTATGTTCTCACCTCCTGAGAAGAAAAATGGAACAAAAAGAAAAAGGGTGAGCTCAACTAGCCCAGTAAAGAATATTATGACTAAGATAATATACAATAAATTATCATTAGTCTTCAACAGGGAAATATCTGATAGAATTTAATAGACAACAAGTTTTAGATCAACAAATGCAGCAGAAACAGCAATCCATTAGAAGAGTCACATAGAGAATGAATTCTACTATCTTCTAAGATTTAAAAGTCCATCATCAATATTTTATCCCTATAACATCAATCAATATACATCTTTAATCAGATATTCATCTTTGCACTACAGGCCAATGATATTCATTTATATCACCAGTCGGTCATGTTCATCTCAACACCTGTTCATCTTTACACTACGGGCCCAAGATATTCATCAGTTAATCATTCATCTTTGCACTACAGGCCAAAGATATTCAATAATATCATCATTTAAGACTGAGGATGATGAAAAATATTTTAAAGAAAATGAATCCAGTGAGACAGAAAGACAAATATTAGGGATTCATATAACAATTTATTCAAGATCAATAATACTTCATAATAACCAATGGTGAAACAAAATTCAAAAATAAAGATCAAAATATATATACAATCAAAGATAGTAACCATAATAGACATCTTAGACAAAAAGGAAAATTTTTATTTTTCGGTGAATAGTGATGTATTCGTGAATAGTGCCGTATACATAAATAGTAACCCCGACACAAAAAGTTCAAAATTTAATTAAAAAGTTCACCAATATTTCGGCATAATGATATTGAAGAAAATAATATCATTTAAGAAGAAAATAATATCCCTTACCTCAAAGAAACAGTACTTCGAAATGAAAGGTCGGAAGTGATGCTGAATAAAACTTGTACTGAACAACAACTCTCAAAGTATCCAAATACTCACAAAATACGCTCGATAATATAGAGAGAGAAAGGGAGAAAACTTTGTTTCAGGTGTGATTTTCAATTCTAACTTAGCCCTCTATTTATAGGAAAATGTTAGCATGCCGAAGCAGACTTGACCTGCTACCTGATGGCTTTACCTGCTACTATTGCCACCCACCACATTTAAAATTCAATTTCAGCACATTTCTCACCAACCAAAAGTGGGGCCCACTAATTTTAGAATTTCCCACCAAAATGATAAATTCGAATACTTCAACAATTTCTAAACCAGTCACCTCTTAAAATTCATAACAAATCATACGTTCATTTTTAACGGTTCAAAATTTGTGGACATATACTCAACTTATATATTATAACATATCCAAAAATCACATCGATCCAACGGTCGGATCAAAAATTATAACTCACGCAATATATCTCAAGAACACTGGTTTGATCTTTTAATACCTCCAATCCGACAAAATACTGATAAAACACCTCAACATTAATTCCTTTATTTATAACCACATAAATAAATCCATCATTTATATCTGCATCAAATAAATATTTTTTTATCATATAAATTAATAATTAATTATTCACAAATAATATTACAGAATCACAATTATGACAACCAGACAATTAGGTGGCCAAACCTCTCCTTGATAGAAATTTCTAGACATTGCCAATAATGATATCTAATAACATTATTCAAATAATATGAATTATTGATCTGATAATGGAAAATAATGTGCAGTGACAATTATTGAAATAACAATAATATAAAATATCAACGCAGCAATTATTGAATCAATAAAATAAAATATTGAACAGTAATTACTGTAACAATTATTGAGTAGTGCATTCTTACGTACGAAACAATAATTCAGCAATATTGTACAATTCCGTGCGCTACTGTGCAACCACGCGTATTACTGTATTTTAACCACCAGGTAACCCAAAAGTGTTAATGGTAACAACTACGTCGTTATTTATAAAAACTCAAACTTTGTTATTTTATTCATCAGACTGTTATTCCGTTATGGGGCCTATAATTTACTACGCCGTCATACGGATATTCCCGACAAAAAGAATAATCCACGACCAAACGAATATTCCCCGAAAAAGGAATATTTTATAACCACTTGATTATTTTGCAAAATTTGCACATTTCACCCATAATCAAAGCATTATATCAAATTAACACCTTATTAATTTAGAATAATGAATGGAAGAAAATTCAATTATATTTATAATAAGTTGGGGTCTTACACAGATAATGATTATGCAGGAGATATAGAAGACATGAAAAGTACATCGGGCTATGTTTTTATGTTGGGATCTGGAGTTGTTACATGTTCCTCAAGAAAACAATCTATAGTCACACTTTTAACCATAGAAGCAGAGTTCGTGACTGGAGTTGCTTGTGCTAGTTAAGCTGTGACACCCCCAAAATAGGTATACATCACCCATTCTGAGTCGCGAAATATATGATACAGAATATAAATACAAACTTAATTATACAATTGTCGTGTAACATAAGCTGGAAGTTTTAAAATAAATATTGTCTTCTAGATAATATCCAAACTCAAATGGAGTCCTCATTACAATTATTATCACACCATTTCACAGAATAGTGAGGACTACTAAAGCAACCATCTGGACCGTCACTCCATTCTCCGACTAGTCCCAGCTATATTCTCATTTCCTGAAGAGAACAATGAAAGTAAAGGGTGAGCTCAACTAGCCTAGTAAAGAATATTATGACTAAGATAAAGCAGAATAAATTATCGTTAGCCTTCAACGGTGTTAAACTGATAGAATATAATAGACAACAAGTTTAACTGCAGCAGAATAAATAATCCATTAGAAGTGTCAAGTAGAGCATGATATCTACTATCTTCCATGATTTAAAAGTTTATCATCAATTTTATCGCTGAGACTCAGCTCAATAAATAATTCACATCACTAAATTATCCATGTACTACGGGTCAAAGATATTCATTATTATCACATCCATGAATCATCCAAGCACTACGAGCCAAGGATATTTGTGACGCCCCCAAAATATTGGTATACATCACCTATCTTGAGTCGCCAGATACATGGTACAGAATATAAATACAATCTTTAATATACAACAAGAGAGATGTGAGTTTTAATATAAATATTATCTTCTAGACAATATCCACTCTCAGAATAAGTCTTCATTACATTTATTGTCACACTATTTAATAGAATAGTGAGGACTACTAATGCTATCATCTGGACTGTCAAACCATTCTTCGACTCTTCCCAGATATATTCCCATTTCCTGAAGAGAACAGTGAAGGAAAGGGTGAGCTCAACTAGCCCAGTAATTAATATTATGACTAAGATAATGCAGAATAAATTATCATTAGTCTTCAACAATGTTAAACTGATAAAATACAATAGACATCAAGTTTAACTGCAGCGGAACAAGCAATCCATTAAAAGAGTCAAGTAGAGAATAAAATCTATTATCTTTTATGATTTAAAAAGTTTTTCATCACTTTTATCGTTGAGACTCAGCTTAATAAATAATCCACATCATCAAATCATCCTTGCACTACAGGCCAAGGATATTATTTAGTATCACGACCACGAATTATCTATGCACTACGGGCCAAAGATAATCGTGTTTTCATCAACGGTCCTAATCATGCCATAAAATAATTCATCTTTACTCCCTTGGCCGAAGAGAATCCATAGCCATAATCATACCAAAAATTGTCCATCAATGCACTACGGGCCAATAAGGATTTTTTCCACATCATTTGTAACATTACGGTCATGATTATACCGAATAATCCCTGGTCATAATATTACCAAGTCCATTTATGCACTACAGGCCACAGATGACTTTCAACAAAATATAAACATGAGGATGATGACAATGATATAAGAATTCAATAAAACAAGTTCAAGAATTAAATTATTCAAGAACTAATAACGTCCAAATTGTACAATTATTCTCAACTAACTATCCCAATTAATTTAAGGTAATGGATATTATTTTGTTCAGTATTCATAAGAAATAATATTTTCTTCCATACTCTGTAGTATGTAAGTAATATATTTCGTTTCATATTCCTAATTCTACACTTATTTTGATAAGTATTGCTTCTATACTCTTTGAAATTAGTAGAATATCCTTGAAATTTGCGCTTCATCTAGTATCGTTCCACTGAAATATTTTTCTAGACATTCTTGTTAAATTTAAACTTTTCATTCTGGGGTACTATTCATAGGGTACTATTCACTCAGGTATTATTCACCCGGGGTACTATTCACGATAAAAATTAATTTCTTTTCTGTCCAAATTATTTTTGATACATGAATACTATTCTTGAATTTTACTCCGCAAAGCAGTTATCATGTTGACAATTTGGACATTTTTAAACTCTGGATAAATTAAAAATCTTTAATATTTATCCTTGATTTCGTTTAATTGATGCTTATATCATTGTTATCATCCTCATGCTTATATTGTGATGGAAGTCATCTTTGGCCCGTAGTGCATAGATGGACTGGTCATTGGTATTATTATGACCAGGAATTATGTATTGGTATAATCATGATATGTAATGTTATAAATGATGTGTTAAAAGTCTTCATTGGCCTGTAGTACATTGATGGATAGTTGTTGGCATGATCATAAACACTGGAGATAATAACGAATATCCTTGGCCTGTAGTGCATGGATAATTCAGTGATGTGAATTATTTATTGAGTTGTGTTACATCGATAAAATATTAATGATGAACTTTTAAATCATGGAATATAATAGATATCATGGTCTACTTGACTCTTCTAATGGATTGTTTGTTCTGTTGCAGTTAAACTTGTTATCTATTGTATTATATTAGTTTAACACTGTTAAAGGCTAACAATAATTTATTTTGCATTATCTTAGTCATAATATTCTTTACGGGGCTAGTTGAGCTCACCCTTTGCTTTCATTGTTCTCTTCAGGAAATGAGAACATAGCTGGGACTAGTCGGGGAATGGAGTGACGGTCCAAGATGGTGGCTGTAGTAGTCCTCACTATTTTATAAAATAGTATGATAATAATTGTAATGAGAACTCCATTTGAGTTTGGATATTATCTACGAGACAATATTCGTGTTAAAAGTCTCAGCTTATGTTACACGACAGTTGTATAATTAAGTTTGTATTTGAATTATGTACCACGTATTTGGCGACTCAGAATGGATTGTGTATACCTGTTTTGGTGGCGTCACATTGTATGACTTACAAAAGATAGATAGAGTTAAAGACACCAGGGACTAACATGAAGATTGCACATATATGATTAGAACCGACTTCAATCAATAGAATTAAAGCTGCTTAAGTTACTGACCCAAAACTGGTGAATATGATGAAGAAAGTACAAGAAAGTGTTATTCCGAAAGTAAGAATCGACGAGGAAAGGATACTTCGAATCAAATCTTGGCTATGTGTCCCTAACGACCCTGATTTAAAATATAAAATCATAATGGAGGTACATAACAAACTATTTGCAATCCACCTTGGAAGTACCAAAATGTATCATGACATTCGACATACGTTTTGGTGGAATAATATGAAGGAGATCGCAAAGTTTATTTCAAGATGTTTAACTTGTCAACGTGTCAAGGCAGAACATCAAGAACCTAAGGGTCCATTGCAAATACTTGAGGTTCTAGAATAGAAGTGGGAACACATCACTATAATTTTTTGACATGTCTTTTCAAGATTTCCCAAGGCTTGGACATAATTTGGGTAATTATAGATAGATTAACCAAGTCTGCTCATTCTTATCCATACGAGAAAAATATTCATTTAAAAGTCTTGCTAGTATGTACATAAGCAAG
The DNA here is from genome assembly GCA_020205505.1 of Panax japonicus. NCBI lineage: Eukaryota > Viridiplantae > Streptophyta > Magnoliopsida > Apiales > Araliaceae > Panax > Panax japonicus. The sequence goes on from CM035108.1 coordinate 52,836,000, forward strand.
ATTGTGAGATTGCATGACATGCCAGTATCCATAATTTCTAACCATGACCATAGATTCACTTTACGATTTTAGATCAACTTCCAAAAAGCTATGAGCACTGAGCTACAGTTTTGCACACCATCCCTAGACGGACGGGAAATCGAAAAAGCCAATCTAGACTCTCGAAGATCTATTGGAACTTTGCGTACTAAACTTCAAGGAAATTTGGGACAAGTATTTACCCTTGGTTGAAATCTCTTACAACAACAATTATCAAGCAAATATAGACATGGCTCCATTTAAGGCTTTGTGTGGATGAAAGTGTCTGAAACAACCCGGGTCAAATCTTGAGTCCGAAATAAATCATGGGTCAAATCCCAAGTTCGAATCGAATCAAATGCATCAAAATAAAGCCTTAAACCACTAACCCAATAGTATCTTCTTGGGTCATCCTAGCCCACCACATGCTCACCCAAAAGGTCATAACTTGAAGGTACTGTTGTTAGTAACTTAATTCCCTTATATACATACAAAATTTTTTCATATATTTTGATGTGGGACTAGGGTGTTACAAACTCCCCCACTTAAATTTCTGACGTCCCCTTCAGAACCGATCACACACACGATCCACAGATCTTTGCCTTTTTAACCATCGTGGGATAATACCAGCTGGCTTCGTGTCCCTACCTTCGGACCTCCTTTTTTCTATTGTGAGATAATACCACAAGCTTTCGTGTCCCCACCTCCGACAACCCGATCGGATGACCCAACCCGAGCTTTTGAGATTCGACTTTGATACCATATGAAACAACCCGGGTTAAATCCTAAGTCCACAACAAATCTTGGGTCAAATCCTAAGTCTGAATCAAATCAAATCCATCCAAATAAAGCCTTAAACCACTGTCCCAATAGTATCTTTTTGGGTCATCTTAGCCCACCACAGGCTCACCCAAAAGGTTATGACTTGAAAGTACTATTGTAAATAACTTAATTCCTTATACACAGACAAACTTTTCTCATATATTTCGATGTGGGACTGAGGTGTTATAGTGTCGCTCTCCAGTATGTTAGAACGAGGTAGGAGAAGCAAGATTATTGGGACCAGAGTTGTTACGCATGACTAAAGAAAAGATCCAAGTGATCCAACAAATGAATACAAGCAACACAAGAGCGACAAAAGAGTTATGTTGATCTTCATTGAAGGGACGAGGGACTCAATGTCAGAGACTATGTATTTTTACATGTTACTCCATGAAAATGAGTTACGATATTCAAAAAGAGAGAAAAACTCAACCCTCGATTTATTTTCCCATTTGAAATTCTCGACCGAGTGGGAACTGTGTACTATAGACTAGCTCTACCGCCAAGCACGTCATGCGTTCATAACGTTTTTCAAATATCCATGTTACGTAAATATATTGAGGACCCAAACCACATCATTGAATTAGAACCAGACGAAATAGCAGAGCATTATGAGGTACCTATTAAGATCTTAGATAAAAAGGAACAAATCGTACGCTTAAAGGTTATACATCTATTCAAAGTTCTATAGAATAACCATGACACAGTGGAAATGACCTGGGAGCTAGAATCTGAAATAAAAGTTAAGTATCCTTACCTCTTCAAAATTGCAAGTACGTCAATTTCGGAGATGAAATTTCATAAGCAAGTGAGGTTGTAAGACCCCAACTTTTAATAAATAAAACTTAATTTTCATTATAAATATTATTCTAAATAGTAAGGTGTTAAATTGATAAAAAAGTTAAAGTTACGGATGATATGTGTAAATTATAATAAAAAAAAGAATGTTAGGAAATGTTCGTTATAAGAAACAAAATGAATGTCAAAAAATATTCTATAAAGTATGACAACACCGAATCAACCAATCATTAGTGAACCACACAACGAAATAATTGTCGGATACAGAAAACAACATAAATAACATTTTCAATAAAAATTGTTGGCGGAATTATTACCTTTAACTATTAAAATATCCAGTAATAAAAAAATAATAGCAAATGCACAATATTTCACATTATTGAATCAATAATTGTCACGATAGCAAATGCACAATATTTCATATTATAGAACTAAAAATTATCACAGTAGCAAATACACAGTATTTCACATTACTGAACCAATAATTGTCACCGTAACAAGGGTAGTAATAAAAAGTCATGAGTATTAAATAGTTAGGCATACTCATTATTTGAAGAATATTTCATACTTAAACAATTATTATATTAATACATTAAGTCAATAATGTAAACGATAGATAGTATAATAATAATTATGAATAGTAAAAAAATATAATCTTGAAATGTGAAAAATGAGGATACTTAACATGTGGTAGATTAATTGTAATCTTGAAATGTGAAAAGTGTGAATAATAGATTAAAAATAATCTTGAAATGTGAAAAGTGTGATTAATTGATATGTGGTAAATGTTGGTTAAGTTTTGACTATAAATTGAGGACTTAGCATAAAGAGTTTCATAACTTTTTTGTTTAGTGTAAGTGTATGTCTAAGTGTTCTAAGGCTACATTAAGTATTGATAAATATAAGTAAGAGTGCAAGAATTGTACTGGTGAGTTTTTCTATAAAAGCTACACAAGCACCCACATTCATCACACAATGTTTACAACTCTTCATTTAAATGAAGATTCATTTTGAAAAACTTCATTTGGAAGATTGTTTTGAAATATTATTCCCTCAAAAACTATTTTGAAGTTTATTCTACTCTATTTTGTACATTACACAAATTTATACTATCAAGTCACGTTGACGATTTCATAATATAAGAGTTAGTGTACACCATGAAACTTATATGTGTAGGTTACTAATTAAATTATAAATATACTGTAAGACCTCGAATTTTATGAGATGAAAGTATTCAATTTTCTTATAATTATTATTCTATTTAGCAAATGGTTAAATTGATAAAAGGTTAAAGTTAAGGGTGATATGTGAAAAAATTTCAAAGTAAGCAAGTTGATTTAAAATATTCTTTTTGTTAGGGAATATCCGTACAACGACACCATTATTGGTGGACCCCACAATGGAATAACTGTCGGAGTTAGAAAATGACATAAATAACTTTTTATAAAAATAATAGTGAAAGTTTTACCGTTAAACTGTTGAAATACCCGGTGGTAAAAATACAGTAATACGCATGGTTGCATAGTAGCACATGCTATTAATTATTGATTCTTACGTAAGATGCCACTCAATTTACTCAATTATTACTACATTAATTGTTGCATAGTATCTCACGTTATTTGATTCAATTATTGTCATAGTATCACCTGCATAATAATTTATATTATTAAATCAATAATTGAGACAACAAAGTTATTCATATTATTATTTGCAATATTGACGATGTCTAGAAAGTTCTGTCGAGAAGAGGTTTGGTCACCTAATTGTGCGTGAATAGGGAAAAATCCTTATTGGAAAGCCCCCTCTTTCTTGGGAATGATTTGGTTGTTAAATATTATAAGTTATAATATTAATGATGAATAATTGTTGAAGTATTAAGAATGTGTTTATTGAAGATAAGTGAATTACAAAAGTTAGAGGGGGAATAATGCAAACTTGCAAAATTTTAGGGGTACCAAAGTGTAATAAGTTAAATCAATCTGGACCATTGGTGGTGGTTTTAATAGTAAATCAATCTGGACCGTCGATGGTGGTTTTAAAAGTAAATTAATCTAGACCGTTGGTGGTGGTTTTAAAAGTAAATCAATCTGAACCGTCGGTGGTGGTTAAAGTAAATCAATCTGGACCGTTGGTTGTGGTTTTAATAGTAATCAATATGGACCATCCGTTCTAATAGTAAATTAATCTGGATCGTTCGTGAATTAGTTACTATTTAGTCATTTCTCCTATAAATAGAAGCTTAATTCTTCTTTCATTCTAACCAATTCACTAAGACTAACAAGAGAAACTATAGAGAGCAAGAAGAAGAGTATTCTGCTACTTCACTATTGCAATATCCAGTCTTCTACTAAGGTAAGGGGTATTATTTATTTCGTATTCATAAGGAATACTATTTTTCGTATTCATCCTTTAATATGTCGGAATAACCTGTTTACTCGGATTACGTACCGTATGACAGGTGAAAATCTATTTGCAGTTTCGTATGTTATTTCTTTTCATATTCTTAAATCTAAACTTACTATGGTAAGTATTGCTTCTATAATCCTTGAAATTAGTGGAATATCCTTGAGTTATGCGCTTCATCCAGTCTTCTCCTATTAAATATCAATATTTTCATCGGGGGTACTATTCACGAGTTACTATTCACTAAAATATTATTCACTCGGGTATTCGAGGCACTTTTCATATCGGGGTATTATTCATAAGCTACTATTCACGGGTTACTATTCAACCGGTTACTATGCACTCAAATATTATTCACTCGGGTATTCGGGGCACTTTTTATGCCAAGGTACTATTCACGGAGTACTATTTCCAAAGTACTATTCACAGGGTACTATTCACCAAAAAATTTATTTCTTTACTGTCCAAATTATTTTTGATACATGGATATTATTCTTGAATTTTACTCCACAAAGTAGTATCATGTTAACAGTTTGGACATTATTAAATTCTGGATAAATTAAATTATAAATTTTTTAAATTTATCATTTGCTTTCATTAATTGAATTCTTATATCATTGTCATCATCCCCATGCTTATATTGTGTTGAAAGTCATCTTTGGCTTACGTGCATAGATGGACTGTTGATTGGTATGATTATGACCAGGGATCATTCGGTATAATCATGACCCGTAATGTTATAAATGATGTGGTAAAAGTCCTCATTGGCCTGTAGTGCATTGATGGACTGTTGGTATGATTATAACCAGGGATTATTCGGTATAATCATGACCATTGATGATTACATGAATGTCTTTGGCCCGTAGTGCAGGGATGATTCGATGATGTAGTTTATTTATTAAACTGAGTCTCAGCGATAAAGTTGATGAAAAACTTTTTAAATCATAGAAGATAGTAGATATCATGCTCTACTTGACTCTTCTAATGGATTGTTTGTTCCGTTGCAGTTAAACTTGTTGTCTATTATATTCTATCAGTTTAACATTGTTGGAGGCTAACGATAACTTATTCAGTATTATCTTAGTCATAATATTTCCTATTGGGCTAGTTGAGCTCACACTTTTGCTTTTATTGTTCTCTTCAAAAAATGAGAACGTAGCCAGGGACTAGTCGGGGAACGGAGTGATGGTCCGAGATGGTGTTATAGTAGTCCTCACTATTCTATAAAATTGTTTGACAATAAATGTAATGAGGACTCCATTTGAGTTTGGATATTGTCTAGATGACAATATTCATGTAAAAACTCTCAGCTCATGTTGTATAATTAAGTTTGTATTTGTATTCAGTACCATGTATTTGGCAATCCAAGATGTGTGGTGTATACCTATTTTGGGGGCGTCACATATACATATAGGTTGATCAATTACATAGAAAATAATATATGTCCACGTAGTAAGGTAAGTGATATCATTCTCTTTTATATTCGCAAACTTAAACTTACAATGATAAGAAATTATTGTTCGTTTCTATAACCCTTAACATTAAATGGTAAACATTCCTGAAATGATTAAAATTTCTTTAATAGTTAATTGGTTCTTCATCTAATATCTTTTGACCTGAATCATCCTGTTGAATTTTAACTACTATATTTGAACTGTGAACCTTAAATATTATTCTTGAACTCGAATCGATATTTTTCTTATTTATGTTCATCCTGTATATCGTTGTTATTTGTACTAATCATCTGGACTTAAGTTGTTATGAATGTCTTTGGCCTGTATGCAAATATCATTATTATTTATACTAATTATATGGACTTAAGTTGTTGGTGAATGTCTTTGATATGTATGCAACAACACGTGGTGAAAGTTTTCTTGTGTAACTTATTCTTCGTTATCATAGTGTAATAATTATAATTAGGAAAATTTATGTGTATTGTTTGTATTTTTTATTACTCAAATTGGGTTGTGTAACTCTGAATTTAGGGGCGTCACATATGGTCCATTAAAGCATTTATATATGTACTCAATGTTTTTCTTTATGTTTCGATGTGAGATTTTACTATCACACAACAATCTCTCCCCTTTAACGTTGATACCAATATCACTAAGAAAATGATATATATGTCGACAAATTTTATGACAAAGTTGAATCGCGACTGATGTGAAACTCTGAACGATAACATACAATAACAATGAGTTAATTCTTAATTGAATATATTAACAAAGTGTTTAGTTATGCCAAAAATAGTCCAGCTTTAATATAATGTTAGATTTATAAAAGAGACCCAAATCTATTAACTAATATAAAGGCAGGACCAAAAACATTTTTGTTTCAATATGTTGTTTGGGAACTGTCACTTCTAATGACAAAGTGTTTCCTTTAGGTTATGTTTGTTTTTAAGGATTATAATCCTAGGATTCAGAGGCGGAAGGAGGGGAGGGGCATATGCCCCCAAGGCTAGGGGAGAAGGGGGGTAGGTATATTTAATTCATAATTCATCTAGAGCAGCACTGCAGTAGTCGCTAATCTGGTGGGTGAGTTTTAAAGTTTTTTTTAAAACTTACTAAATGAAACGATGTCGTTTCATTTAGTAAGATAAAAAAACAAAAAAACTTTAAACCCTTTTAAGTTTTAGCAGCCAACGCCCAAGTCCCTACAGTTCCTTTTTCTTCTTCAATAGCCAGCGACCCAGTACCAGTGCGTGGCTCCTTTTTTCTTCTTCTTTAGCAGCAGCGGCCCCCAGCAGCTCGCTAATCGCCCCTCTTTCGCCAATCGTCGCTGCAGGCCTACAAGTCGTAGCTCCGCCTCTCCGGTAACGGTAAGTTTTAGTAGTTGTCAATTTAATTGAATATTTGATTTAGGGTTTTAAAAAATTAGGGATTTGTGGTTATTGTTGTCATTAGTTAAAATTGATACAAATAAGGAATTTTGTGTTTAATGTTGGCATTAAATTAGAGATTTAGAGTTTGTTATGCCATGAATTATAGATTATGTGTTATTATCCTTGAATTGATATTGTATATTGTTTGTGAACTAATTGAATTAGGTTAGTTGATGAAATTAATATGAAATATTTAAATTGATAAAATTATTGTGAAATACTATAATTGGGCAAAATAAAATTATTAGCATTTGATGTTTTTATTTATTCTAGATGGATAAATACGTGATTAAGCGACCAAGAACTGTTGATTCTTCTAATAATCAATTACCAAGTTCTGAAGCAAGTGGTGGTATAATTAAGAAATTCACGTGTGGAGTTCAATTCGAATGATATTGTTAGTGATATGGGGTTACGTAAATCAATGGAAGACTTTGATAGTGTGATTAGAGATCAAGTTCGAAGAGAGTATTTGACTAGAGGTCCATGTCAACCAATTTCCCATAATTATCCCCAAAAATACGAAACTAATGTGAAGAGAAGTTTTCAGCCCGCTTGGTTTAAAAATTTTGAGTAGAGTATAACATTTCAAAGGATGCGGCCTTTTTCTTTTTTTGCTATCTATTTAGCAATTCAAACAGAGTAGATGATGATTTACAAAAAAAGGGTTCAGCAACTGAAAAAAGGCATTGGAAAATTTTCAAGAACATGCGGTTGCTTTGAATAGTGCTCATAATAATGCTAGAATACGACTTCAAGGTTTTTAAAATCAAAGGCAAAGTGTGTCACATATACTACTAGCACATGGGCAAGAGATGGAGGTTGCTTATCGCACCCGTTTAACGACGGCTTTGGATGTCACACGCCTTCTTTTGAAGCAAGATTTGCCTTTTCGTGGACATGATGAGTCATTGACTTCATCAAATAAGGGAAATTTCCTTGAGTTTTTTAAGTAGTACAACTTACGAAATGAAGAGGTAGGCAAGGTAGTTAATGAGAATGCTCCTGGAAACAATCAAATAACTTCTCCAAAAATTCAAAAAGAACTAACAAGTGCTTGTGCTGTGGAAACTACACTTGTCATCATCAATGATATTGGGGACAAAATCTTTTCTATTATGGTTGATGAATCTCGAGATGTTTCAGTAAAGGAGCAAATGAGAGTTGTTTTGAGATATGTAAACAACCATAGAGATGTGATTGAAAGGTTTCTTGGTGTGGTACATGTGTCTAACACTTCATCTATTTCTTTGAAAATGTTTTTGATGAATTATTTGCAAAACATAAATTTTCATTATCGAGATTGAGAGGTCAAGGATATGATGAGGCTTCAAATATGCGAGGTGAGTTCAATAGATTGGAAGCTTTTATTTTAAAAGAAAATCCATATGCAAGGTGTGCCCATTGTTTTTCTCACCAACTCCAATTAGTTGTTGTTGTTGTTGCCAAGAGCAACCGTATTGTAAGTGATTTTTTTCAATATGTTACTATTATTGTGAATGTGGCTGGAGCATCATGTAAAAGGAAAGATAAACTTAGACAGCTTGAACATGATAGGATCGTAGAGTGTTTGGAAAAAGGAGAGATAGTTAGTGGTAAAGGAAAATCAAGAAATCAGTTTAAGACGGCCAAGAGATACTCGTTGGGGTCACATTACATAACAATAATTCTTCTTATGTCTATGTGGACTTACGTATTACAAGTGCTTGAAAATGTGCATGATGATTGTGCTTCTGATGATAATTGCGGAATTGCCTAAGTTTGATTGATAAGATAGAGAATTATAAATTTGTATTTGTGATGCATTTGATGAAATATTTATTGGGAATCACAAATGATTTGTCACTTGCCTTAAAACAAAAAGATCAAAATATTGTACATGTTGTGAGATTGATTGGGGTAATGAAAGCTCGACTACAAGATTTTAGGGAGGCAGAATGGGAGAATTTTTTGAAGAAGGTCAATATTTTTTCGCGAGAAGAATATGATCCCAATAATTAATATGGAAGACAACATGAGATCTCGCGGTCGTAGCAGGCGCAATGGATAAATTATTACTAATTTTTATCATTATCGTGTTGAGATTTTTTGTCAAGTATAAGTATAATCTCTAAAATCTTTTTTCATTATTCCTATCCAAGAATTTATCTTTTTTTGTTGATTTTTCATTATTATAGTGTAGGTTGTTGATTCAGTTGTTCAAGAGATGAATAATCATTTTTCAGAAGCAAGCACAAAGTTACCTTTATGCATATCATGCCTTGATCCAAGTGATTCGTTCTCTAAATTTGACAAAAATAAATTACTCCGTCTTGCTGAGTTTTATCCAGAAGACTTCTCATTGATTGATCGCATGATACTTGGGGATCGACTTGTTAATCACATTTATGATATGTGATGCGATAATCAATTTATTGGGATCGAATATTTGGGAAGTCTTGTTAAGATGCTGATTGAAACAAGAAGAAATATGACTTTTACATTGGTATATCAATTGATCGAGTTGACTTTGGTATTACCAGTTGCGACTGCTACTGTTGAAAGAGTATTCTCTACGATAAAAATTGTTAAGACTGACTTGCGTATTAAAATGGGGGACGAGTGGATGAATGACAGTCTGATAGTTTATATTGAGAAGGATATTTTTTCAACAATTGAAAACAAACAAATTTTGAAACGTTTTCAAACTACGCAAAGTCGCAGAATACAGTTGTCTCCTCTCAATCGTACATTCGAAAGAAGCACTTCAAGCGTCAATAATTAATTATTTTTTTAATGATGTATTTTGCCCCTCCTCTGAAATTGTCCTGGTTCCGCCACTACCGTGATTATAATCTATGAGATTATAATTCCAAGACTATTAATCCTAAGATTATAATCCTGAAATTATAATTATAATTTCAAGACTATTAAGTCATTTTATAATTCCGAGAGTAATAGTCCCAAGTCTAAATTTAAAAATAAACAAGACACTTAAAATTAATAGTCTTATCCCAAGTATAATCCTTACAAACAAACATATCCTTGATTCTAAAACTTCAATTATTTATTGGCCTTAATTTAGAATGAAATTTTGATGTTGAAACTTAGAAATCTTTTGGATGAATTTCGCTCTCATTGAATCTCCATGGATGAACAAGGATTGTAATAAGAAGAATGTCAGGAATTCAAGGAAAAGTAGAAGAAAAGTAACTACGATGAAAGAAAAGAAGCTTGCAAGAGACGAAAAATAGTAATGTTATTCAGTTCATCGATGCCCTCAATAAGACTCCTGCTCTCAATACATACTGTAATCTAATCTATCTGATACGACTAACTAACCGACCACTAGAAAGCTGCCACGTGGACTATTAAATTGAAGAAAAATGTTGCAGCAAAACCATTAACATATCTAAGCTAAACGACTGCGTTTCAATAACCGACTCACTAAACTTAGATGCTGACATTCCCTTTCCCTTGAGAATTTCCTTGCCCCCAAGGATTAAAGTTTGGAAACAGCTTATTAATTTGTTCCCATTCTTCCCAGGTGGCATCTTCTGGAATTTTGCTAGACCATTGTACCAAAACCAAAGTGACTGGTCTATTGCCTCTTTTGATCAATCTTCTGTCCAAAATGGCTCAGGCCTCAACTCACCTTCTTCTGATACTTGTGACAGCATAGTCTGAACAACCTTCTTAACTCCTATCTTTTTCTTAAGTTGTGACGCATGAAAGACATCATGAATCTTGGTTATCGTAGGTAACTTCAACTGGTAGGCTACCTTTCCCACTTTTCTAGTTACAGTATAAGGCCCATAGTATTTGGCCGATAACTTCAGATTCTTCCTGGCACTTAGAGTTAATTGTCTATAAGGTTGTATTTTCAGGAACACTTCATCTCCCACATCCAGCTCCCTTTCCATCCTCTTCTTGTCTGCATAAATTTTCATCCTTTCCTGAGCCTTCTGTAAGTTCTCCTTAAGCAGTTGCTGCATCTCCCTTCTATCCTTGACAAAAATCCTTACTGTGGGATTATCAATTTTATTTACCAGGTGATAATTCAGAATAGGAGGATTTATCCCATATAGAGCCTTGTAAGGGGTCATTCCAATGGATTTATGGTAATTGGTGTCGTACCACCATTCGACCAAGGGTAGCCATCTCTTCCACTGTGTAGGTTTGTGTCCACTCATATTTACTCTTTCAGTTTGCCCATCTGTTTGGGGATGGTAGGCTTGTGCTTAGTTTTACTTTTGTTCCCAAAGCCTTAAACAACTCCTTCCAGAAACTGCTCACAAAAATTTTGTCTATGTCTGATATAATGGTCTTTGAGGGTCCATGAAGTTTAACTAACGAGTCTAGAACCAGTTGGGCTACTTGGGAGGATGTAAAGGGGTGTGCTAATGCCATTAGGTGACAACCTTTGGTGAACGTATCCACTACTACCAGTATGGTATCCCTTCCTTCAGATTTTGGGAGACCTTCTACAAAATCCATAGTAATAACTTCCCATGCTTGACTGGGAATGGGAATAGGCCTGTAACAAACCTGGGGTTGGTATATGCTCTGACTTATTCCTCTGACAAACCACACACTGCCTTACATATTCAGTCAAGTCTTTCTTAAGGCTAGGCCAATAAAAGATAGTTTCAGCTCTCTTAATAGAAACTGTAGTGCCCGAATGCCCTCCTTCTGGGCCATCATGGATGGATTCCATGATTTTTAGTCTTAAGTCTCATGTATTTCCCACATAAATTTTTCCTAAGTCTCCTTAGTATTCCTTCATGTAAACTGAATTCTGAAGGATTTTGGGGAGTTACAATCAGCTTAGCTATGATCTGTTGAGCCTCTAGATCTCCCTCTAAGCTACTAATGACTTCTTCATTCCAGCTGGGACTAACTTCTATAACTGTAGTGCAGTTCACTTCCGTTTCATGTTGCCTTGATAATGCATCTGCAGCCAAGTTGTCTTTTCCCTTTTTATACATAATGGTGTAATCAAAGCCCATCATTTTGGATACCCACTTCTACTGCACCAGAGTAGTTAGCTTCTGTTCTATGAAATATTTCAGGGCTTCATGGTCTGTCTTTCTAATAAATCTTTGCACCAAAAAGTAGGTTCTCCATTTTTGAACAGCCATTATGATGGCCAATAATTCCTTCTCATAAGTTGAAAACCCTAAATGTTTTTCAGATAGGGCTTTACTGAAATAAGTCAAGGGCTTCCCTTCTTGCGTTACGACAGCCCCTACTCCTGTCTGGCAAGCATCCGTTTCTAATACAAATGGCTTGCTAAAGTCCGATAAGGCAAGAACTGGGGTGGTTGACATAGCTTCTTTTAATTTGTTGAATGATTCTTCAGCCTTAGAATTCCACTTGAATGCACCCTTTTTGAACAGGTTAGTTAATGATCTTGAGATGATACCATAATGGTGTACAAACCTCCTATAATAGCCTGTAAGGCCTAGGAATCCCCTTAATGATTTTAGGGTATTGGGGATGGACCACTGCTTCATGGCCTCTATCTTGGTGTCATCTGCTGCAACTCCTTCCTCCTTAATCACATGTCCCAAGTATTCCACCCTTAATTGAGCAAAATTACACTTGCTTTTCTTCACGAACAACTTGTTTTTTCTAAGAAGGGTAAACACTTGCCTAAGATGTCCAAGGTGATCCTCCAAAGTTTGACTGTATACCAGAATGTCATAAAAAAAACCCAGTACAAATCTCCTTAGATGATGACTAAAAACCTCATTCATTATACATTGAAAAGTGGCTTGGGCATTGGTTAGCCCAAAAGGCATTACCATGAATTCATAATGCCCTTGATGTGTTTTAAATGCTATTTTCTGAATATCCTCATCCTTTACTCTGATCTGATGGTACCCACTTCTCAAATCCAACTTGGTAAAAATTCCTGCTGCCCTTGAGCTCATCCAAAAGTTCTTCTATCACTGGTATGGGAAACTTATTCTTTATGGTAATATTATTCAAGGCTCTATAATCCACACAAAACCTCCAGGCGTGATCCTTCTTCTTTACTAGTAGGACAGGAGAAGCATAAGGAGAGGTGCTATGCATAATGATCCCACTATCTAACATTTCTCTCACCATCTTCTCTATTTGTGTTTTTTGAATGTATGGGTACCTGTAAGGATTTGAATTAACTGGATTGCAACCTGGTATGATGGGAATGTGGTGGTCCTGCTTTCTTATAGGAGGGAGACCTTGAGGTTCCTGGAACAGCTCCCCAAATTCGTCTAGCAGCCTTTTAATTTCTGCAGGAGGGTCTTGTTCCTTAGGGTTTTTTTCTTCTGTGGCTGTTAATTGGGCTAGGAAATAGGTTTCATTTTTTGGATCCCAATTGAACTTTTCTTGTACTTGGACAGTATAAAAGTGTGCCCCCTCCTCCTGGTTTCCCAAGGCCATCCTTTTGCCTTCCCAATGTATTATGACTTTTCTTTCCTCAAAGTCAAATATGATGGGGCTAACTATTTTCATCCACTGCACCCCTAGGATAACATCATAACCCCCCAGTGGCAACATGTACATGGGGGCTTGGAATTCCCCTTGTTTCATTTTCCAAGTGAACCTTGGAATCAACCTGTTGCAATAGATGATTTCGCCATTAGCAATTTTTACTTTTACTGGACTGCAAGGCTCAGAATTCAGTTGACACATCTTGACCAAAGCTTCTGAAATGAAATTGTGTGTAGAGCCACTATCCATTAACATATTTATAGTCTTGTTCTTCACCTGTCCTTGTAGTTTAATGGTATGAATCCCATTGGTTCCAGTGATTGCATGAAGGGATACCCCACACTCATCCTCTACATGCAGTTTTTCTTCCCCTCTTCTTGAACTATCATTGCCATCTCTGACCTTGGTTCTTCTACTAGATGACAAGGTTTTTCTTCCTCTTCTGTAATCATGATATAAATTTGCTTATTCTTGCATTTGTGCCCCAGTGTGTAGACTTCATCACAATGGTAGCATAACCCTTTCTCCCTTCTGGCAGTCATTTCAGTCATACTGAGTCTCTTAACAGGATAAGATTTCGGTTGACCACCTCCTCCTTTGTCAATACTTTGATGATCCTTGACTATAGATCTGGACAGCTTATGTGAGCCTGTGGAACTGCTATATGCAGCCCTACTGGTATGATATTGCCTTTTGTCCAACGATTCTAAGTGCACCTCTAGCCCTCTTGCTTGGTTAATAGCCTCTTTGAGTGTAGATGGTCTGTTTATATAGATGGCAGTGGCTATTTCTTCCTTTAGCCCACTCAGAAAACTTTCAATGAAATAATTTTCACTATAATGTTTGTTCTGAGCCACCATGTAAGTTTTCAGCTCCTCAAAGCTTCTAATGTATTCATCTACCTTGCCTTTCTGGGTAAGTTTATTAAATTGCCCAATTAAATTCTCATGTTCCCTTGAGGTAAATCTTTTACAGACTTGGCTGACAAAGTCTTCCCATAACAAGCAGGTGTGCTCATCCTGAAAGGACTGGTACCAGACATCTGCTTCACCTTCAAGGTATAAGGCTGCATATAACACCTTAGTTATGGAATCCAGTATTAGGTTTAATTGGAAGAATTTTTCACATTTTTTAATCCATCCCCTCGGATCCTTTCCCTCAAACTTTGGAAAATCCATCTTGGGCATTCATAAATTCAGACTGGGAGACTATGGTCTCACAAGGTTCCCTTCTACAGTTGGGGGCTAGGGATAAGCAATGGTAGAGACTGGAGGAGGGCTATAATTTCTGAATGAGCCAGTGGGAAGAGGGTGAGTGGATATGATAGGGGTGACATACTCATTGCTAATGAATTGATTCCAGGAACTAAAGTAGGTGTTCCCAATGTATGATTCATATCAATATATGGAAACCATGGGTAAAAAGTAACATTATTGTAAGGATTTCTGTGATTGTTTAGAGGAGTGGTATTTAAGCTTATAGGTCGAACATAAGGTTTAGTGGGTAAAGAGTTAAGGAAAGTAGGATTATATGAAATCTCAAATGATGTGGTATGTGCAGGAACTGGTATATATGGCTTATTGATGTTTCGAGGAGTTGTATTCATGAGCTGAGTGGAATAAGGAATTGAAAGAGGCGAGTAACTCTGAGCAGGTGACAAAGGAGGTATAAGAATATGATTAGTAACATTGTATGCACGAAGGGCACTAACAGGAATCTGACTTGCATCTTTGGATCTAGGTTTTTCTGGAGCAGTATTATGAACTGCTTCGAGCACTTCAGATATCATCTTCATCAATTCATCATTAGAGGTTTGGAGCTTCTGATTGAGGTTTGAAACTTGCTCTTCTACTAAACCAAACTGCTCTCTAATTTGCTCAAAGTTCCTCTCTACCTGATCCATTCTGCTTTCAATGGTTTTCAGATTCTTCTCGTGCTTGTGCAAGCTATTTTTTTTGCGGTGGAATCAGCCATGGTTTCCAGCCCAGGGTTGCTTTGATACCAATTTGTTTGGAATTCAAGGAAAAGTAGAAGATAAGTAACTGAGATGAAAGAAAAGAAGCTTGCAAGAGACGAAAAATAGTAATGTTATTCAGTTCATCGATGCCCTCAATAAGACTCCTGCTCTCTATACATACTGTAATCTAATCTATCTGATAAGGCTAACTAACTGACCACTAGAAAGCTGCCATGTTGACTATTGAATTGAAGAAAAATGTTGCAACAAAACCATTAACATATCTAAGCTAAACGACTGCGTTTCAATAACCGACTCACTAAACTTAGATGCTGACAAAGAAGTTTCGATTGGCTCTTGATTCAGCAAGAGGAGCAAAACCCTAACTGATGTCAATTTTTTTTTTCTAGACGCTAGTGCAATAACTGCAGTTACAATGTACTTGCAACCTTGAGGACTGCTCATGTATACAAATCAATCGGTATCTTCCAAATCAATCTCTTGGTTAATTACATTGCTTTAAAGTTTAGATCATATCTAAAAGCAGCTGTGCATTTACATTCTGCAATATGGACTATAAGGAATTGTTCGACATCTATTTTACAAAAAGTAGTAGCTAGAGATCAATTGAACTAGGACATCTAGAAAAAATATGGGTAAAGAACACACAAGTTCTCTTCCTCTTTTATTTTATTTTTGCTCCACAAAGCTCGGCAGAATACACATACAACTACACATCTTGAGAAGCCCATCAATTTCAAGATTCCCTTGTCAGCAACGGCTCCAAATTAGGGTCCGTCACTTTGGATGGGAAAAAATGTCTATCACCCGACTCCATAGCAGTGCTTGTAAAGTCCTCCGTCCTCTGTTTCAGCACTCTCTGGAAAATGTTTGGCTTATAATTCAGTGCCATTTCTGGCGTCTTTGGCGATTCAATCAAGCTCTGCACATGTTGAAGGCAAGTTTGAACAGCATCATGCACTCGCACAAAGTACCACTCTTTACCAATCAGATCAACAACACCAGATCTTGTTAGGGTTAACAAAACGTCCCGGTTTGGGTTGGCAATGGCCATCTGCAGTAGAATCCCAATAATTGCAGAGAGTCAGGGAATCAAGGACTTGAGCAAGTAATAGACTGATTGCAAGTTATAAACCCCAATTCTTTAGCTAGAAAGTAGTATTCACCTGGATGCCTCGTGACTTGTATTCTTGATGCAAGTCCTTCAAGGCTTGGATGGCACTGGAGTCTATATATGTAACAGCTGATGAAAGATAATAAACGATACAAGTGAGGCACACATAATAGAGTACGGAAAAACTCTTACAAACATAACAACCAACTACTCTATAAACTTGAGCTACGAGAGAAGGTTTAACTCAAGTATATTACATCCTCAACATGACTGTCATAAACTAGCAAGTCTTTTCCACAAGAGGGCTTAGCATATATAATATTAATACTTATAGATTCTATCGTAGCACCTAGCTAGATCTGATTCTGTGTACTTAGGTTTAAGCTATTAGGAGGTGTAACTTCAAGTGTATAATATCCTCAAAATTTTTTCAATCAGCAAAGCTAACTGGACATGAGCTAAAACTGAGAGAAGTTAAGAAGTTTACTGTAGATAGGAGTAGCTTGTGCAAAATCAAAGAAGCTACAGAAATCGAACCTAAGATATTCTCATTTAAAACTCAATAAAAGAAATAGCGTCAGCCAACAACATGCAGGTGTCAACAGAAACAGTATAGAGCATTTCAGAATTCAACATAGTACATGTAATCTGTTTTTGTAATCCAACAGTAGCAAAAATTATAACTCAAGTGTTTTTTTCACTGCAGTACAAAAATGGGTAAAAGAGAACAAAAACTCAGACCGACACCTTACATGTTGGGAAATGACAATTGCAAAAATGTAAACAAGTTGCAATGCAGTGAAAACATGCATTCGACACAAATTGGAATTAGAGCTCAAGATTATGAATACATACGTGCCAACTCTATAATGACAAAATATACTCTTTCCATTTCTGGCCCTCGTCTTGTAGATCCATCATTCTCAACTTCAAACTCTCGCAACCTGAAAGCATAGTGTAGATGATTTCAATTATATTTATTAATTTGGAGAATCAGGAGCATCGATTCATTGAAAAATGAAATACAAATCAGAAGTCGATCCATTGAAAAGTGAAATACAATTCAGAAGTAAAAGAAGTCAGATTTCCCTATACTCTGTCACTTTAAGCCACGCTAGTTGTTACCTGTCTTTTATGTAACTTATATTGGCAAAGTATATGGGCGCATCGATTCTAACAATCACGATTCCACTGTATTTATATGCTTCTGGATACTGCTGAATGTTTCTGTAAACGGTGGTGCCTGGAAGGCGCCCCAAGACAGCTGTAGTAAAAACAAGTTGGTAAACAAGTGGAAAAAAGCTTACAACAGTATTATTTACAAAAGGAAGCACACAGGAATTCAGGCAGAATTGCACTCTATAATTACTTTCCAAACACCAAAATGTCTTTCATCGATCTGCCAAAAGAAGGAAGAAACTCCCAAGATAAAGCAGTCTAAAGACTAGGTGAGAAATTTTCCAGAAGTTGAGATAGAGGACAAATGGAAAAAGGAAGTGACATAATTGAAAGGTGTGTATTCCCTCTTTCCCAATACAAGAGTCCAGTCTTGAAGAAACAAAGTTTCTTTACATTTTTTTTCCTGATAAAAGACTTAAACACAATCAATGACCTGAATCACAACTTACTTCAATGTTATGAGATTTGGTAATTTTATTTGAAAGTGAATTCTCCTTTTGGGAAGTCCTAAAAAGTTAAAGCAAACACTCATTTTGGGACAGGGGGAGGATAATTCAATCTTAAATAAAGTATCCAAGTTGCTAGTACATAATGAAACTGGGATAAGACTGACAATTGATGAAGAACTGAAGATGGAGAAAGTGAAGTATTAGGCAAGATTAATAAAACCAGTGGTGCTGCTAATTTATGGGAATTTTACAACAACTAATATGTATAGCCTGTTGAATTGTTAAAAACACAGCAAGTAATATGGTTTTATTGTGGTACAGTGGTGCAGCTAAGTATTTAGACAACCATTGTAATAAAAGAATCACTCACCAAGATGTGGATTTGCCGATTCATGGATGACGAAAGCAAGCGAAACACCAACCTAGGAATTTAAAATCATGCAACAGTTAATAAGATAAAACTTATCCACGGTTACAAAGAACTTTGGGCACTGTGAACAGATGCAGATTGCCATTGGATGCACAGGTGGTGGCAGAACTGGCAGAAGGTCAAATTAATTTTGCATGCTAAAATGCGAAGTCAAGATAAGAAACTCTGGAAATTCACTATACACAAGTGGAAGAACTTCCAGGCAAAAAAATAGCAACTAGGAGAAGAATGAAAGAAGAAGAAATAGATTCATGTGCCTTTTAGTATCCTCGAGTAACTATCACTTATCAGATCATGAAAATAACGTAAAGTTGCCATTGGTGTTATGAAAATTCTAAATTCTAGCACTTCAAAGTAGAACAAGTTAATAAATTTATTGAATGCCTCACCCCAAAATCTGTAAATCTCAACCTCATTCAGCAACAAGGTTAGTAGACTAGCAAAGTAACTTAAAGCCAAAGGATTGCTGTTTATAAGCAGCACTAGATAAACAGTCAGGTATTAAGAACATGGCTTCATAAGTATATCAAACAAGGCTGGTAGTTTACACATGCCATTCATAGCTTTAAATCTTATATGTCATGATGCTACACACATACAATATCCATTATTGAATTTGAACACAACCACAGAGATATAGCGGCATAATCTACTATATCACTGATACAATCAGGAAAAAAAAGACTAGTGGAAATTACAAGGGCTTATAAGTACTTCATTTTGGATTGTTATCTACCAGTACACTAATTTTAAGTATTAATTAGGTTAGGGAACTATGTACCTAGTTAAGGGCATGAAATACATTGTTGGCCTGTTCTCAAATGGTTCTGTAATCTATGCCATGAAATGACAAGAAATGAACCAAAAATATAGCAGAAGATTGTAATAGGTGATGTTAATGGGCATAAGGAATTTTAAAAGAACTATGCTTATGACCATTGCCTGAAGAAGTATTACATTGTCATTAGAACTAGTTTCTACTTTCGAGAACAACTATCGTGCCATGGTAATGCAACATGAGTTTGCAAGGTCACACAAGACAGGTTTGCAGCTTCATGCACCCGCTTAGAAGATAAAGTAAAAGGCTGTATAGTCAAGTCTAAAGGACGACTTCAACTTTTGCTCAGCGGAAGTACAATGAACTAGTCTCTACGTTTTTTATGATATTTGATACAAAGTACACCATGCCTAGGTCCTTAAGTTATATTTCAGAACAGGATTAGGACAGAAGAGTTGATTTCCTTGGCATCAATTTGAACTTGAGATTTCTTCAGCTCAGAGTGCATGGGACTCAAAAAAGTTTCATAGAGTTCACGAAGACATTTTTCAGTACACTATCATATGCTTATACTTACCCCAACAAGAACACCAATCTCTATACCAAGGAACAAGGTTGTTGAACTAGTAATGGTCCATAGAAGAAAATCTTTCTTATCAACACTCCACAAGAATATAGCCTCGTCATAATCCACCTGAAAAAAAAACAGTCAATAACAGAAATTTAATGTTGTGAGCGTACCAAGAGCATACCAATGTAAATTCTATACAAACTTAAATTTTCTGTTCACAATAAAGTGCAGGACTGGTACTACGTCAATGATGAATGCTAAAGGAGGTTCTTACAAGAGAGAAATTTTTAGTAGTGGTATGATTTCAGGGAAATAATACAAGGAACTTGAAGGATTAAAATTTAAAAATAAGTATAAAAATTGAAATCTGAGTCATTTCACTTGTTGTATTTGAGCGATTCAAAGATTTTTGCTGCAATAGATTTTGAGTAATAAAAGGGGTGCTTGGTAAATGTAGCATACTCAAGTTTTAAAACAACTTCCTTTGGAAGTCAGTAGATGAAAAATGTTTTTAATCTACCATTAAAATCAATGTCAGTTAGTCATAATTATCAGAATCGTACGTATGTATGATACGATGCGACAATTAGATGCATATCGCATGATTAATCAAAAATGACACCGTATCATACGATTCAGTTATGATACGATACATATCTTACGATAAGATACAATACATGATACTTTTTAAAGTTAGCTACTGACTTGAAAAAGTTTTTATATAGATCCAAAAGAGTAAATGTAAAGTTGAGCCTTCTATTTTAAATGAAGAGATTTTTTAGTGTTAACATATTCTATATCGCTTAAAGAGTATAATTGTTTTTTACAGTTTCATATCTTCTTTTACAGAATGTCGATTTATTTTTCTCACATCACTTTCTACGTGTAAAAACATAAAGATTAGTAAAATAATATCTAATAAATCAATTTAGAGTATTTTGGCTATTATTTAAATTTAAAATTTAGTCTATAATAATATTTACTTAACTATAGTCAAGTTAATATGCTTGATTTATCATATAAATTATGTTTTTTATATGCTTGAATATATATTACTGCATTTTTCCTTTCGTTTCTGTATCGTACGATACGATACATGAAACATGATACGGCGATTCGATTCACGATTTCACAACTATGCAGTTAGGTTTACTCATATAGCTAGTATGTATAGGGATTTAACTTCTTTATGGAAGCATGAGCAAGTTGAAACTACGAATAGCCACTCTGTGCAAAAAAAAATACCAAAGTTTTAAGTCCATGAGAAATGCAATACCTTTTCAATCTTAAAGTAACCTTATTTCTAGTGTCTTTTGTAAGTTCTTCTGCAAGTTGATTGTCATCTGGGTAGCTACTTGTAAGGTACCTGCAGGTACTTCTCACCTAGTACCTAAGTTCGCTGTCACGAATAACCTCATTAACTAGCTTATATACAGGGCTCTAACTTCTTTTTTAGGTAGTAGTCGTAAGTAATTCAGCCTGTAGTGACCTAGTGCAGTAAGATACTACAAATCTCCTTATGGTCTGACCACACAAGACCTTAAGAAAGAGTAGTAACATTTCTGTTCTACAGTAGATCAAGACTTGTGATTCTTGTTGCTAAAATGAGGTTAAGATGCCCTGATTCTATATTTCTAATCCTTATTTTGTTAACTCAAACTTCTCGTGCTGCATCAAACAACTGATAAAGGATTCCCTGTACAACTACTAATGAATTGCAAGTTGTATGCTTGTATCACTAAATACAATTATCGCCTTACGAACCAATGATTTCCAACTATGTGGCTATCTCCAACTCAGCCAGTATCGCATCATATCAAGGCATACACAATCTTTCTTGATCTAAGTTTATCATGATTCATATATCCAAAAGAACCAAAGCTGCATACCACTATACATCATACAGCCAAATCTGCTACCATCTTACAGAATTCCATGTGCATACAATAATGAGCTGGAATTAACCAAAGCACTGAATGCTACCATCTTTACGCACCCTACATGACCCGAAACTTACAGCTCCTGGTATTACTACAGAAAGAATACCTTAATAGAGTGATTGATCTTGCTCTACTGAGATGTCTCAATTTCTCTCCTCATTCTCAGCATATTCCATGTCATTCAGCATCAAATAGCCAGAGGATCCCATGTACTTGCATTAATGAATTACAAGTAATCAAATTATTTGTTTAGATATAAACTTTCCTAATTCAGTATGAACCTGACTCCATGAACCAATGTTATCTACTTATAAGGATATGAACTTGTGAAGCTTCAGACAAGGCTCCAAATGGATGTGCTAAAGATCCTAATAATTATTTACTTACTTTTTACAAGAAATAAATTATTCCATTACAGAGAAAATATTCGCAATAAGTTCTTAAATAGAGCATCACCTAACTTGCTTATACAACTAAAGGAGCCCTATTTTTCTGAGGATTGATAGTGAGGAAGAAAAACTCTCACAATGTTTCTGAATAAAGTTGCCAATATTTTCATGAAAAGTAAATTTGCACCTTCTGAATCATAGAATATGACATTTATGGCAACCGAAGCAAGCCAATGAACTAACAGGTCAAGAATCATAATGTACTCACCAGCCCAATTACAGCAGAGACTACAATGGCAGCCAGAGCACACTGCAAAACAGATAAAACGCAACACCCAAAGGGAGCATCTTAAGTAAAGAGGTTTATGATAAATGAAATTAACTTATAACTGCATAGGTAATTAGGTACCATCTGATCTAAACTTCACATCTTCATTGAAAATTAAAAAATAAATATTGGAACAAACAAGACAAGCTTGCGGTGGAACTTAGATTTTGAAATTATCTGGGCAATTAGACACTGCAGCATATGCTTACCAAAGCAGGCCAATAACAGCAGCCATTGTGTTTTTAAAGAGAATAATCATGTGTCACCAGAGAGCCATACCTGGGGTATGTATTCAAATATTGGAGTCATAAATAAAAGGGCACAGCACATTATGATCCCCATCACAATTCCAGATAAGCCAGTTTTTGCTCCGCTTTCATGATTTACAGCTGACCTAGAAAAGGAGCCTACATGACACATTCAAAGAATAACTGTTCTTTAAAAGCATTTCAAGTATTCAGCATAGAGGGTCATGATGCACAGAGCATTATATATGAAGTCTGTCTGTTTAAGTACAAATTTTCAAAACTTATACATGCATGACCACAGACTCACCTGTTGTGGGGTATGCTGAAAAAAATGAACCAAAGATATTGGCCACACCAAGACCAAACAACTGGAGAATCCAAACAATAAATGTGTTAGTTTTTAAGTTTTCTGCTTTTGTGAATAGACTAAATAGAATTACCTGGAGAGATAACTAAAGGACTAAACAATAGCACCAGATACCTTTCAGTTTCTGATTCTCTATATTTAGCATATATATATAAATTATGCCACATAATATAGCTCCAGTAAATACAATATGTAGCATATATTCGAATTTTTTATATGGAAAAGGACAAAATTGACTAGTGCTAATGAATTTCCAATGATTAATATAAGAAGTTTAATGGAAATAAGACATGAATTGATACAAAGGCGCATTCTACAGTATCCAGAATGCAGCAGCCACATTAGTTATTCAACTGAAGTTTCCTTCAGCAGATGAAACAGATATCGGACTACATATTGAAAATAGTGGCACATTAGCAAAACTAAAAAATGACATTCTTTTATTTACTGAAGGCATCATGTTCTCAATTCCTATCTTGTAATACTGTGTTCTAAATCATAACATTAAGTAGGGACTGCAGGAACATATAAATAACACAGAATTCAAGATTACTGATTCACAGAAGTAATAGAAACAAGTGCACTTGTTAAATTAACACGTGGTTGAGATACAATGGAAGTTGTCATACTATAATGTCAATGACTTTAAGGGCAGGATCTAAAATATCTTCAAATAACTTGAAACCACAGTGCAGATGACCATAAGCTCAGAGAAAAATTAGTGTCAAACACAAGCTGGTGCCATTAGCAAAAATGCATGATGCCCAGATAGCTAGCTAAGTTATGATAAATGATACTGCCGTCAATGGTTTGACTGGTGTCTTTATATCACCCAGTTATACTAATAACTGTTACCCATAAGAATACTTTCCATCTTTCCAGAGGATAACCTGTTACAAGTTCATGCTCGCTAACATACCTCTTGATTCGAATCCAATTCATAGCCATTCTTTGCTGCCAGGGCTTTGGCAATTCCAACAGATTCCTTAGGTCCAAGAATAAAGTGGTAGAAAAGATCATTAGTATATATCCAAATTAAAACAGGTAGAACATTCTGAGCTAATAATAAACTTATATTCTCTTACCAATATAGCAACACCGGTGATGAGCATTGCAGTTGGGATCAAAGATTTGGCATGCCCAAGATCTTTAGGAATGGAAAATTTTGGGAGGCCCTGAGGTATATCTCCCACCTAAAACACACAAATCCAATGTTCCTTACAATGTATTCTTATAACTTAATTTAGTTTAATTCAACTTTATGTTAATAAAGATCCTCTTATGCAAGTTTCTTCTGTACCGTCATTCCAATTCTACCAGATTTACCTGTTTTATCGTATCTCATTCATCACCAAAGCGAAACAAAAGAAATATTTGGGCTCAGATACATAGTAAAATTGTTCGAATTCAGACTATAATAGCAAGCCGAAAAATATATAGAATAACAGAACTAGAAGAAAAAATATATCGGTGGCCTATGTTCCACCACACGAATTACTCAAAAGACTGCATCTTGTATTGCTGATTGATTAATTGAATATTGAATAGAAGATACTTAGATATGATTATAAAAGAGCTCTACGAGAAACTAAGCTTATTTGAATAGGAATTAGGAAACAAGTGACCTAATTAAGCTCCTAATCATAATAGAAAACATAATATAAGGAAACAATAACTCCTAATTAATCCCTTTGTCCTCAAAAGGATGGCCTAAGCTACAATTTTTTTGTCCTCAAAAGGATGACCAAAGTACATAAAGTAAAGGGTAAATATGTCATTTAATTGGATCCACTAGTATACTAAAAAAATACTCATCACTTTATTTAATTTGGTGGGGTCACTTGGGATAAACTTGGTACTTTTTATACTCTCTTTCCTCTATTTTACTTTTCTTAATTTGTGTGCAAAATGTACTTTGGCCATCCTTTTGATGACGGAGGTAGTATACTAATAAACACAATATATGGAAACCTTGAATTACACTAAGAGTATATCTAACACTTCCCCTCAAGAATCATTACAAGATAAAAGACCCCTAATTATGAATGCAGAAACTATCAATAAAAGGATTTAACTGCCAGCAAGTTCAGCTGGCATTCATAATATCCGTGTCATGGTAATAAAGAAAGTGATGCCCCAGTACAGATGTACTGCCAGCGGACAATTTATATCTTGTCATATGCAGTGCTGTATCCAAGCAATAAAACAACTTCTTCACCCTTGCTAGATGTCACCCAAACCCAAAACTGCACCACCCACAAAAGTGTAAAATAACAAATTAACAGGAAAAGAAAAGGGCTGAACTATCTCCAACACACAATCAGAAAAACTCATTAACTTAAAAAATTGCATTTTAATACTTGTGCTCCCAAACATTAGTAATGCAACTTTGGTGTACTTGCGTTCCCAAATTATTTTTAGTTCTCTACGTCTAATTGCACAAATACCTTCAAACTTAATATCATATTCTCCAACATCCCATATTAAATTAGTCCTAGAACAATCAACTTGTACATGTAACTAAAAATCTTCTCTGAATTTTAGAGTTATTGCATTTCGCTAGTAAGAGAACACCGAACTATAAGCATCCATAGAAAGTTAACCCTACGGTCCGTAACACATTTAGCCTATGGAGTGTACCATGTTCCCTTGTTTGATCCACGAACCGAAACGATCCATGTTACAGGTAACATCGATTGAAAATAGCATAGGATTTCATTTGGGGTAGGACAAGCTCTTGGTACTGATTGACCAGTTCTCGATATTATACAGATTCATCATTTGGATGAACAATAGCTAATTTCAAATAATTTGACATGCTAAAAAATAGAATAAGATAAATCTTGTCTTTATGTTAAAACTCTGACAACATTTAATTATATGCACACAAATTTGCTCTTTTCCAGCAGTTCAAAGTGAGCTATTCATGTTATTCTCACCAAAGAAATGGAAGATGGATGAAATATTTTCACAAAGGCAGTACCCAGAACAACTGCTGTAAGGGGACCAGCTGCTCGCAGAAACCGCAAGTATTTCCTTGTCTTTCCCTGTTTTTGAATTTTCTAAATGATCAATAAAACTCTAATATGAATTGAGAAGAAAAGAGCACTCTGTGCATAAGAAAGCCCATAATGAGATCGTACCAAGTGCTTCATGACCAAAAGAATCGCAAGAATAAGGGAGCCCATAACAAACGGAGGCCATGAGAACTACAAAAGAAAAACACTGCCCATGGTTATGAAATTAAGTACAACCCGAATGCCAAATAAGTAGATGCAAGCATATAAGGGTCATTCTAATAGACTAATAACAATGGACCATATAAGTGGTTAAGGAATTAAGCGCAAACTGAATGCCAAATAAGTAATGCAAGCATATAAGGGTCATTCTAGCAGCAATGGACCAAAATAAAAGGTGAAAGAGATGTCACACCAAATCAATGGGAGTATAGCTTATGTTCATTTGCATAATAAATTGCAAGACCAAGTTTAATCTATATTATGTAACAATGACCTAGTAATGTATAGTAAGTTAATGTTAGAAATAGTGGTTGATGCAGGACAAGTTTAGAAAAGACTCAAAATAAAGATTAGGGATAAAAGAAGAGGGATAAAGGACCAATCTACGCAGGGAATCAGTAGAGAAACACACATAGAAAGCTCAAGGATTTGATCTCAAATGAATTAAATCATTAATGACTTGACTCTGAAAAATGATCTGTATGGAGTAGAGAAACCCCAAGTCTTACAACAAAAGCAACCTAATTATTATAAGAAACAGTCCTAATAATAATGTACTACTACAATTAAACTTCTACAGTAATCTACCTAATATAATTAGATTACGATTATTTTGTATCAACATAATAATATAATAAGAATAATTAATCTCCTCTTGTCACAATCCGCACTGATGGTGATTGTGGGAGTGCATTTGATGAAACATAGCTCCTCGAGAGATGTATACGATTTCTTCCTAAGGAGCCACCCCATGATTATTTAGGTTTATGAACATTATACTTACAAGAATTAGCAGGATCTCAGATTCAATCTCTCGGTTGTAAAACTTCGATAGCTTTTCATTGAAGGTAAAAGCTTTTCCCAAAACCCCAGTATCACGGCTTTGCATTGGGGTACAATAAGGCATGAGTTATACACACACACACACACACACACACGTATGCATACACATTTGCATGAGTTTTCGCCCTTTAAAATTTTCTTTTTATTTTTATTTCTCCTTTTGTCATTAAAACTACAAAAAGGTGTTACTTTTATTGAGTAGTTTTCGAGGGGTTCTTTGTTGAAAAAGGAAAATCAATGATGTCACCCCATCTTAATTCTAGGATAATAAATACTCTTTTATGTTTTATTAATTTGGT
Organism: Panax japonicus; assembly: GCA_020205505.1. Classification (NCBI taxonomy): domain Eukaryota; kingdom Viridiplantae; phylum Streptophyta; class Magnoliopsida; order Apiales; family Araliaceae; genus Panax; species Panax japonicus. The sequence goes on from CM035108.1 coordinate 52,863,536, forward strand.
AAATAGAAACTATAGGTATGTACAAGGATGAGGGGACCAATTAGGTTATGCATGGAAATACTAGAATCAGCAGTCCACAGGTTTATAATTAAACAAAATAGACATTACAAGCTACGAAACAACATCTAAGAACAACTCAAGCTAACAGAAACACAAACCCCTGATAGTTATACCAAATAAATTAATAAAATGATAAGTCAATTTAATTATATGAGAAAATATGGACATGTGAATAGATTACCCATGATATTCAGGCATGCAAAGGCATACCTTGTCTGCTCCATTTATTATACTCTTGACCAATGGAATAATTTTACTACTTCGTGTAATATCATATCCCAAGAAATATTTTGCCTGAGATAGGGCAATCACAATGGCTGAAGAAGTAGTAAAGCCAGAAATCACAGAGTGGCTAATGAAACGGATAAGCCATCCCAGCCTGCAGTGGGAAAAGAATAGGGTTTAGATAATCAGTACAAAAAATTAAAGATTAGACTTGAAGAATAAAAAAGGAAAATATTATGCTTGTTTGGGTTATTAAAATGTTGACATGATGCCTGATGGGTATATTTGACACCTCCTTCCAGCCCTAAAAGAAACATAGATAGGCTATAAGCAATTTAGTAAGTTTGCAACCAATAAGCAAGTGTAATACTCCCACAAGTCCCAGCATGCATTTAACTAAACACAAAGCGCTGCAGGCTTGAACTAAAAGACAGACTAGACATATACTTCTCGGGAATGGTTCTTGACAGCAGTGATAAAAGTAAACGAAAACGTGATACATGCATGAAATTATAAATCTATTAGGGCCAGTTGATAGATGATTCGGCCTATCAAACTTTGGATACTACTTCTATCAATGTTCACAAGCCTTTTTTAAATTCTAAGGTTGATGGGGATTGAAGTTGAATGTCCTAAATGTGATTTATGCATTTCACTTGTTAAAAAGGTAGCTGGTGTAGAAGAAATACAAGGATTTGATCTTTGAAAGAATCAAAACCCACTTCACGAGACAGAAGAGTTAAAACCTGAAAAGCAGCTACTAACTACATAAATTAGCTTAAGTACCTCAAGAGCCCCATTGTGCATTCCATAACCCCCACCATGAGTGCCAATAATATAGCAAGTTCTGTGTATAACTCATCAGACGAATCAACTAAACTTCCTAAGATATTAGAAACCAGTAGGGAAACCAATGCTACAGGACCAATTGCGAGCTGACGAGATGACCCAAATATTGCATACATAAATATAGGTACAAAACCGGAATCTGCAAAATCCAGCAGAATGCATAAGTTAGCGTCTGTCGCAGGGATAAATACTCGAGGTAAAACACCAAAATCCGAATGACTAGTGTTTAAATCACTAGTGATGAGGATGCAGTGTTGCAGTGAACTTCCACGCATCACAATCCGTAAAATAGACAGTGAGCTTTAATGGCACTACAGGTATTAAATAATCAAGAAAGGTGTGCTGTATATTCATGTCCATAATTTGTGAGTTCAATTTCAAGAACTTAAATTTTCCAAGGAATAGGAAACACATCAGGCTACAAATTTTTGCTAATTTTCTGCATCTCATAAACTTCAAAATGTAGAAAATATTTGGTTATCATCATTATTCCAAAAAGGCGAAATCTACTTTCAAGATCAAAGCTCCAGATTTGAATTATTACCCAAAAATGCCATTAACAAATTCTTCACTAATAAAAATCGTGGTGTGGAAGCAAATTGTATATTGATCAGATAATAAACTTACAGAGTCCGTAGATTGGTTGAAGCCCAGCTAGCTTTGCATAAGACATTGACTGGTCACAAAACAAAAGAATCAAAAGAACTGATTGCAATATGAAACCAATCTAATTAATTAACTACTATCAACATACAACCGACATAATGGTTATGACATGATCCGTCAATAAGGTAAAGATTAATAATAGTAATAATCCTTAAGAAATGTCACCTTCAAAACAGATGTTTAATTTGCTGTACACTAGACAGTATAAAGGGGTGGAGTGGGTATGTGATAGTGTAAACAACTAACTAAAGTTGGAGAAACAAGCCACCCAATCATTAAGAATAAAAAAAATGCAAATTACATGGTAAAATTATGTAACAATGAAAGGGGCTATGGAACATAAAGAGCATCAAATAACACAGGAAACAAATCTATATCATACAAACATGAATTTCACTCACCAATACAGTTTGAACAAGTAATTCGTAATTATGTAAATACGAATTATAAACTAATTTTAGTTGGCTACCGGTTGTCACAATGTTTCATAGGAAACAGGGCATAAAACAAAATGTCAAAATCCACTAACTAAAATTAGAAACTAATCGAAAAGCATAACAATCTAATCACTATTCAAAAAAGAAAAAACCAATCCAAACAGAGTCCCGTACCAACCGCACCAATTAGAAATCAAAAGATCAAAATTAGCATACATTCAAACTTTTAAGAAAATATACAAAAACAATCTAATCTGTTTGGTTCCAAACATATGGACGAATTCAAGAGATAAGACATAATTCCAAAACAAAAATTGCTTGCTGATTGCTTTGAGGAAAAAAGAAAAATTCTAATAACCGAACAGAATATAGTACTACTCTAAAATTAATTCGTCTATGTTCACTGAATTTGAGTTTCGGGAGAGAGAAAAAGAACCTGAGGGACGAGCATAATTCCGACGGTAACGCCGGCCATGAGATCCGCCTGTAAGTAATCCTCCCATTTGTAGGTACGAATCCAACGGTAACAAGGAACGAATAGCTCAATCCAATCATTCAAGGTCATCCCCTTCAGCTTGGCTCGCCATTTGGATACCAGGGGGGAGAATTGCGACGAGGAGGAAGAAGAAGACGACGTAGTGGAGGGGTGGTCGAAGGGGATGATTTTGATGGAACGATGAGTCGGCATGGAGCCGGAAGGTTCGGCGGCGGCGTCGGAGAGGTTGCGCAAGCTGGTTGAGGCGTAGGTTATCTCCATGCGCACCGGATGCGCATATTGTAACTTTGTAAAGATGTCCGGTCTTCTTTCTTCCTCTAAGACCAGCCATCATCATGATAGATAATAGAATAATAGGCCGAGGAGTGATTTGGTGGACTCCACCAAGTTGTAAGACTTTTACTGCAATTTTGGCTACCTGGTTTAATCAATAACACATGTTAATTAAGTAACATCAGATTTATAAATTGACTAGTTGATTGCCCGTGCAATGCACGGGATAGTTTGAATAATGGATTAAATAATTTTCTTGTTTGAAAGGATATATTTTTGTTTGTTTGGGCTTTATTGTTAGAAATGCAAATAGAGTAAATCTTTAGAGCTGGTACTGATCAAGTTATTGGGTGCTTCTATGTGGACTATTCAGAAGTTTTAGCCGTACGATGTGCTATGATAAATAATAAATTATATTTCATAATGGGTTAAATATATAGGGGTATTTGTGCCTCCATGCCTAAATACAATATAATCTAGCCAAGCGACATGCTATTCCTTGAGGTAAATTACCACCTGCTATAAAATCAAGTAAAAAACAGAGAAAGTAATGATATACTAACATCTCAAACTTAAAATATCAATTTATACTCCTAAAAACTGGCTTGAATATGATAGCCTCAACCCAATCACAACACTAATACCAAACTTTACAATTCAAATTACTTGAGCCACACAAATATATGATCAAGCAATAAATCACAAATATACAAAGAATCAAAAGAAAACCCATTACCCTAATCTCCAAAATTGAGGAAATAAACAAATGAAAATACTTAAGAGCCTGCAAGCTCCTCAAACTGCTTGACCCAATCCTTAATCAGTGGGTATTATTCAGTTCCCACTTAACAGCATCCTTGACATTTTCAAGCTCTCCACTTGAAGCCATTTGCTGTCCATACTCTAAAATGATACATGACATCATTGACACTGTAAATGCCATGGGCAGTCGAAACTTCACATTGTCCCCTGCGTCATAATACCCTCCAACCAAATTAACCTGCAAGAAATCAAAACATTTAAAATCTAAATTATTCCCTATTTATTTTTTTCATTCTTTGTTCAGACAGATCTCACGGTTTAATTCATTACCATTCTAGTAGCTAACGCAAAAATAGAAAAGAAAAAAGGGATTTAAGAAAATGTTGATGAGATATCTAGTTTACAGTCTTCTTTCTCTTCATTTGTACCCCCTTCTTCACTTTCCTGTATTGAAAAAGTTGCAAGATGAGAGGAATAAGTATAAAACGAAAGAGATTATCTAAACCACGGCAAGATATCAAAGGTAGAAAGAGTTGGAAAAAATGGAATCAATCTTCAGACTTAAGTAGCACGCAAAGATGGAATGTACCACTTAAAATATGCAACGTATCTTCATTGTCAACTATCATTAGTTTCGATCTGTATTTCTCTTTTTCCTCCCTTTAACTGATAAGTGGAAGATTATATGGATTAAAAGTAACATTTCAAAATTTAATGGCTCGTATAATTATCTTTTCATTGATTTTTCTCACTTCCTAATGATTGCTTCATTACCAAGAAAATAATCACAAAAAGATGTCGCGTACAATCAGTATCTATAAAAGTGCTTGCATGACATTTCAAACTTTGCCCTTGTCAGGAGAGGCAATGCAAGAGCGTTTTCAGTTATACAAAATTGGTAAGAAAGAAAATAGTAAGAGCTTCTTGGTTAATTCCTTAAAACTTCAACATATGCCCAAAAAATTCATCCAAACATCAACTCGGCAGTTTAACCATATAAAATAAAGCCAACACTTTAACCAAGAATCAACACATTGTACTCTTCCAACAACGCAGAAATCGGGCCTTACTCTGCTACCTTCTTTTCAACTTGAAATATTCCATAGAGCACCTTTTCCAAGGTCATCATATATGTAATAATCCTCACCTCTTTTAGGATAAGTTGATAATACTCCCCTCACCCCCCCCCCCCCAAAGAAAACAAAGAATATAAAAAAACTACAGTGGCACAATACAATTCATAATTTCTGACATAACATTTTGATGAATGTGAATATTATACCATCTAAACATTATTGTAAGTGATGTGTGGTGCCAAAGTACTACATATGGAGGAATGTCACAAATTTACAATTTGTAGTCCCTCCTTTTACAAATGAGAGTTCTTTATAGGGGTGGAAATTTTCTTTGTTGACATTCTTTTTTCCAAATATTAAGGTTGTATCTGACAAAGGTAGACAAAATTTTGCAAGTAATATCAGTTTAAATGTTAGCTATGCTTCAGTGAACCAAGGCATCCTTCAATAACTCCCTGTCCAGAAAATAAGAGGTATCTGTTTCAATTAAAGAATTTAATCTCTAATAATAGAAAGAAAATATCAGATTTTTAATTAATGTTGCCTGTTATTTTCATATACCATTTGAACTCTTTGTCTCTGGAAGCAAACGAACTGGCCCAAAATGGCAACTTATATATTCAGTGTTCGTTCTATATCATTGCCTTACCAACATATGGCTGCAAATTGCTTAGAGAAAAAAAATAAATGCCAAGTTACCTGGGTCTTGCTTGAAACTGAGAACTGAATTGAATAATTATAAACCCTTCTTGCTGCAATAGAAAAACTCCACACGTTCAGTGATTGGTCTTGTAGTTCTGGGCTCTTTGATGACTATTCTTATAGCTTCCAATATCTGACAATTGTACTTTTAATGTCAGTTGCTCCAAGTCCTTGAGTGCCAGCCAGAAAAAATTACAGTCTTCAACATTATCTACCCCTTTTATCTTAAGGACAGAGTTAAGAGCTGCAAAAAGATGAAGGCATGGCTTTGCTTAATTATTTTCCTTATTTCGACTCACATTTTTTTTGTCTTACACTTTTACTTTACCCTCAGAAGCTTGAAGAGAGATTCAATGAGAAAGAGGAACAGAAAGTCCAATACCTATTTTATATACACAACACATTCCAATATTCCATTTACTTATAGTCAATGAGATTTTTGATAGTATAAAATGACACAATGTTCTCGGGGTGACCATCATAAGTTCATCATCATGCCATCACTAATTTACTTAATAAATTCAATGAATTCTTTCTATAAAACATAGGTAATAGTAATACATATAGATTCATGTTACTGAAAGAAATAGAGCCTTAAACTGAGGTCACCTGATGGAAGTTGTGAGAAGTTGTGAGAGGTTGTCTGGGAACTAAAACCTCGGACGTGTCCACAGCTGCAAAAACAATGAATATTTCGAGGACTAATTACTTTTGCATAAATTTATAAATAAAATTTTAAAAATAAATCAGTGAAATTAGAAACATTTTGAAGAGGTAAAAAGGGCAAAAGCAAAATCACATAAAGAAACAATAAATCAGTAGTACCTTGAGATACATCTACTTCTTATTCCTGTTCTTAGCCATAGCTCTCGCGCGAACAGAGAATCAAAGAAATCCAAAACCTGCAACTCAAGAATTGAATTAGGTTAGGAGAGAAAACTTTAGGAATTTAACCCTTCTCTCGTCGCACTCACAGAATTTAAAACAAATAGAATCCCTAATATCTTCTTCCACCAAACAAAGCACCGATCAAATGAAGTACCAAAAATTGACAATCAAAAATGGACAAAAAAATCAAAACCCACCAACATATATAGAAATCAAAAGCAGCCCAAAAAAATTATAATTTGTTCATTGAATAATGAAATCAAAAAGAAAAAAGTATGCGTGAAGATAGATCAGAATGAAGATGAACAGAGTTTTGAAGACCCCCACCTTGTATTATTGAGAGAAAGCTTAATGAGAGATAAAAATTAATTGGGTGAAGATGAAGACTCACGTAACCAGAAGACATTTTTTAGAAATGGGCATCCTTTATAATGATGTTTTTCTTTTCTCCTCATCACTAAGAGATTAAGCATCCATGTAGCCCAGTAACCAAAGACATAAATCAATTTTCTAGGTTGTACTGATCCAAATAAATTAGCTATATAAAAATGAGAAAATATATACACCCAAACAAACATATAAATATACATATAAAATAAATATGATTGAGACTCTGCATATTTTTTTTATCTTCAATCAAATAAGAGCAACACCACTTTTTTCTTATGTCCAAAAATTGTTTTTTGAAAAAAATCCTAGAAATCAAGTGTTATCATACCTAATCAATCTCCCCCTCTTACTACTCTTACACCATATGAAAATGAAAAATGAAACAACTAAACGGATCATATGAAAAATGAAACAAATGAAACAAATTCACCTTTGAATTATTCAAAAACTCAAATCATAGTCACTCATCTCCCTTGGGAACGAAAAAAAAAAGGATAAGTAAACCCAAAAGTAACTAAAATTCTATAAACATTAAACTCACATGAAGCCTTAACATAAATCTGGACTGTTCCAGTTGATTTAGTTGACATAAAATCAAAGACATTAAAAATATCACCACTTATATAACAACACTCATCTACTCTATTACGATCATCAACAACAACCACTATATAACAGCACTCATCTATTTTATTACGATCATCAACAACAATCAACCATTACAACACAACCGAAACAACACAAAATTTCAAAAATTAATCATTGAAATTCCATAATCCATTTTTTCAATTAAAAGTTTTACTCGATACTTACCAAACATAATCGTCACTTAGCAACCTCTGCTTGCCATCTCCGCCGCTTAGCAAAAGATATCACCACTTATCAAAAGCAATCTGTGCACGGGCCGAAGTGAGCAACGATCAGAACATGAACAAAGAGTAAGCACAAAATCAACAAACTTTCTGGAGGCTCAAATGAGACTTTCTTTTACAAAATCTGTTCAAATAGTTCTCCAATTTCCTCTTTGCCCTGCAAAATAAATTACAAAAAGATCAATTATGCGACTTCATGGAAGGTTAGTGTAGAACTGATCAATTCATTTTGGAACCCTAACCTGGCTGTTTGTTGATAACCCAAAATATGTAACTTTTAATATTGGGGAAATCGGGAAGAGAAAGGGAGTGAGGTAGAGTTGGGGTTGGATTGGGAAGAGTTGAGGTTTTGATTTTGGGGAAGAAAGTAACAGAGAAAGTTGAGCACTGTATTGGGGAAATCGGGAATAGGAAGGGAGTGAGGTAGAGTTGAGGTTTTGATTTTGGGGAAAAAAGGAACAGAGAAGTGGATTTGGAATGAAGACTCGACAACAGCAGGAGAGAGAGAGAGTTTATTTGGGCGGGATCTTTTGTTTGTGAGATGAGATGTGAGCCGCTAGATTAAATTAGAAGAATTGAGATTTAATCTGAGCCGTTATTGTGGTTTGTCAATTTTAAAATGAAAGTAGATTCAAAATTGGTTGTGTTTTATTATATAGATGATCAAATTATTTTGACTTACAATTTATTACATCAAATATTTAATCGTATATTACAATATAACTCTCAAATTAAGATTCTGATTAAAATTAGTCAGAATATCTGATCTATCTATGAATCTGCTCGAGTCTATAGTGTTCTATATCATTTGATCATATAAATATATGAATTAATTTACTTTTTAAAAAAATCAAGTAATACCATATGGTTGAAATACCGTATAACATATATACATTCTCATTATTTGTAAGACTAGCATTTCTCTTTGCCTTAGCCTGAACCCTAGAATTCTTCTTCACCAAAATCGCATTTCTAATGTGAGACGACACGCTTGACTTTCCATTAATATGAGTTATAGGATTTTCAAGCTCCACCATGTCTTCTTCCTCATTTTCCTCAAAAATTCTTAAAAAGTCCTCAATTTTTTCTACTCTCTTCCTCAATTCATCCGACAATTCTCTCCTTTCCTTTCAAAATCCTAGATTTTGTACCACCAGTCCCACCAAGTCTCACATTCTTCACTGCTCTGCTTGAAAGTTGATAACTTTTCATAGAAAGCTCATAAAGATACTCCATAAAACGGGTTAATTCTCTGGTAATCGACTTTTATCATCTCTGATCATCGGATCTATGACGCCCCCAAATTCAGATATATTGTGTACCTCAAATCTGGTGTTCCACGATCTAACTTATAAAACATACTAATAACACATACAACGAAATAATAGAATAATTTACATTGATATAACATATATATTCTTGTCCCAACTCTCATAACCATTACTAATAAAAAACATAACTTAATACATAACCATAATTAAGTCTTAATACAACATAGATTATAGCATAGATGAACAAAGTTACTCTGTAGCCTTGCCTTTTCCCTTATTCTTTCCTGAAGTTCCACACTGTTCTGCCTAAACTGAAAATTTTAAGGAAAGTAAGAATAAGCAACAAATTTGCCCAATAAGTAATATAATGTGACGCCCTCAAAATAGGTCCACACAACCCAATTTGAGTCACTAAAATACATGGTACAGAATCCAAATACAAACTTTATTTATACAACTGTCGTGCAAAATACGACAACACATAAGTTGAGAGTTTTAATACAAATATTATCTTGTAGACAATATACAAACTCAAATAAAGTCCTTATTACAATTATTGTCACGCTATTTTACAAAACAGTGAGTACTACTATAATAACAATCTTGGACCATTACTCCACTCCCTGACTAGTCCCAACTATATTCTCGCCTCCTAAGAAGAATAATAGAACCAAAAAGGAAAAGGGTGAGCTCAACTAGCCTAGTAAAGAATATTATGACTAAGATAATTTATAAAAAAATATCATTAGTCCTCAACAAGGAAAATCTAATAGAATACAATAGACAACAAATTTTAGATCAACAACTGCAGCGAAAATAGTAATCCATTAAAAGAGTCAAATAGAGCTTGATGCATGTCTACTATCTTCTATGATTTAAAAGTTTATCATCAATATTTTATCCATGTAATACCACTCAATAATTATTTCTAATCAACGAATTATCTATCCATTACGGGCCAAAGATAATCGTTTGTATCACCAGTGGTCATGATCATGTCAAACATTTGTCCATCTATGCACTACGGGATAAAGAAGACTTTCACCACAACCTTTATCTGTAACATCAAAGGTTATGATTATACCAATACACAGTTCTTGGTCATAATCATACCAATCAACAGTTCATCCTTGCACTACGGGCAAAAGATAACTTTCAGCACAATATAAGCATGAGGATAATGACAATGATATAAAGAATCAATCAAGTGATATCAATGATAAATATTAGAGATTTATAATTCAATTTATCCAAAGTTCATGAATGTCCAAGTTGTCAACATAATAACTAATTGTGGAGTAAAATTCAAGTATGATATTTATGTATCAAAAATAATTTAAACTGAAAAGAAACTAAGTTTGTCGTGAATAGTACCCTAAATAAATTGTACCCTTAGTGAATAGTACCCCATGAATAGTATCCTGAATGAATAGTACTCTGGTATTAAAATTTAATAAAAAAGTTCAGACCAATTTTTTAATGAAATGATATTAGATGAAGCGCAAACCTCAAGAAATTTTTAATCATTTCAAGAATTATAGAAGCAATACTTACCACAGTAAGTTTAAATTTTGGAATATGAAATGAAATAATATACGAAACTAAAAATGGATTTTCACCCGTCATACGGTAATCCGCGTAGACAGATCATTTCCACAACTTAATAAAGAATGAATACGAAGGGTTATTCACCAGACATGCGGTAATCCGCATAGACAAGTTATTCCCACAGATTAATAAAGAATGAATACGAAGGGTTATTCACTAGGCATGCAGTAATCCGCGTAAACAGGTTATTCCCACAAATTAATAAGGAATTGAATGACAATCCTTATGAGTATAAAGAAAATAACATCCTTTACGAATACGAAAGAAATAATATCCCTTACCTTAGTAGGAGATTGGATACTACAATAATGTAGTAGCATAATACTCTTCTTCTTTCTCTCTCTATAGTTTCTCTCACTATAGCTTGTGATTATAACTTTGCTCTTCAAAAATGGTAGGAAATAATAAATGGATGGAGGAGTATTTATAGGCTAGGAAAAGGTGGCAAATTACAATGTTAATTATACTTTAGTACCTTCATTTTTGCCTCCATTTTTAATTTAGTCCTTTAAGTATTATTAATCTTGCATAACCTCCCCTAATAGTACTTGAATGTAAACGAATAGTTCCTTTCATGTGAACCAATAGTAATTAATTACTCATTTATCTGATTAATTGCCTGTTTGGTCAATTTAACATCCAGAAATCAACTATTATTGAAATATATGTAGATTTTCACTAAAATTAATATTCCCAATACAATGGAAATATTTTTATCAATAATTATTCATCATTAATATTATAATTCACAATATTAACAATAAGATCGTTCTAAAAAAAGAGGGGACTTTCCAATAAGGATTTCTCATTATTGGCGCGCAATTAAATTACCTAACCCCTTTTCTCGACAGAACTTTCTAGACATTGTCAAATATGCAATTAATAATATGAATAATTATGTCATCTCAATTATTGATTTAATAATATAAAATATTGTGCAGATGATACTGCGACAACAATGGAATAAATAATATGAGATATTATGCAGCAACTATTCTGACAATTATTGAATAAAACTGAGTGACTTCTTACGTAAGCATCAATAATCAGAGATACTGTGCAATACCTTGTGCTACTGTGAAATAACGCGTATTACTCTAATTTTATCACTGGGTATTTCAACAGTTTAACGGTAAAGTTTTACCGTTATTTTTATAAAAAGTTATTTTTGTCGCTTCCTATATCTAACAGTTATTCCGTTGTGGGGTCCACCAATGATTGCGCCATCGTACAATATTTCCCGACCAAACAAATATTTTATGACAACTTGCTTACTTTGAATAATTTGCAAATATCACCAATAACTATAGCATTATATCAAATCAACACCTTATTACTCAAAATAATATTTAGAGAAAATTAAATTTTTATTCATAAAAATTTAGGGGGTTATATATGTGACGCCCCCAAAATTAGGTATACATCACCCATCTTGAGTCGTCAGATACATGGTATAGAATTCAAATACAACTTACTAATACCACTGTCGTGTATAATACGACAAAATACAACTGTGAGTTTGAATACAATAATTGTCTACTAGAGATCATACAAACTCAAAAGGAGTCCTCAATACAATTATTGTCACACTATTTAACAAATAATGAGGACTACTAATACTATTCTTTGGTCCATCACTCCGTTCCCCGACTCGTCCCAGCTATATTCTCATTTCCTGAAGAGAACAATGAAAGAAAGGGTGAGCTCAACTAGCCTAGTAAGAAATATTATGACTAAGATAATGCAGAATAAATTATCATTAGCCTTCAACAGTGTTAAACTGATAAAATATAATAAACATCAAGTTTAACTGCAGCAGAATCACCAATCCATTAAAAGAGTCAAGTAGAAAATAAAATCTACTATCTTTTATGATTTAAAAGGTTTTTTATCACTGCTATAGCTGAGACTCAGCTTAATAAATATTCCACATCATCGAATCACCCCTGCACTACGGCCAAGGATATTCTTTAGTATCACGATCACAATTATTCATGCACTACGGGCCAAGAATATTTGTGTATTCATTAATGGTCATGATCATGGCAACAACTGTCCATCAATGCACTACGGGCCAATGAGGATTTTTAATTTTTACATCATTTGTAATATTACGGTCATGATTACACCGAATAATCCCTGGTCATAATCATACCAAGTCCATCTATGCACTACAGGCCACAGATGACTTTTAACAAAATATAAACATGAGGATGATGACAATGATATAAGAATTCAATAAAACAAGTTCAAGAATTATTTTATCCAGGAATTATTAACGTCCAAATTGTCAACACGATACTGTTTTGTGGTGTAAAATTCAAGAATGCTCAGAAGAATATTTCCATGAAAAGATACTAGATGAAGCGCAAATATCAAGAATATTCCACTAATTTCATGGAGTATAGAAGTCAAAGTTTTATCCAACTGAGTATAATAAAGAATGGAATAACAAAAGAAATCACCATGCATGCGATAGACCGCACAGACAGGTTATTCCAGCAGAATAATAATAACGGAACCAGGTCAGGTGAAATTCACACCGACGGGATGTTCCAACAGAATAATAAATAACGGAACCAGGTCCGGCGTAAAACGCACAGACAGGATATTCCAACAGAATAATAAAGAATGGAACCAGGTCCGGCGTAAAACACACAGACAGGATGTTCCAACAGAATAATAATAAAGACGGAACCAGGTCCGGCGTATAGCACAGACAGGATATTCTGACAGAAATATAAAGACAAAATAGTAAATGAATGTCACCAAGTATAGGGTATTCCGCGTATACAGGTTATTCCAACAGAATAATAATGAATGGAATAACATAAGGATTTCACCAAGTATAGGGTATTCCGCGTATACAGGTCATGTATAGGGTATGCCACCTTTACAGGTTATTCCAACAGAATAACAAAGAATGGAATAACATAAGTTCTCTTCAAGAAGAAAGAATAATACCCCTTACCTTATTAGGAGATTGAATACTGCAGTAGTGTAGTAACCGAATACTCTTCTTCTTTCTCTCTTACTCTTTCTATACTTTCTCTCTCTATAGCTTGAACGAATTCGTGAAAAATAATGAAGCCCTAGGCCTCTATTTATAGAAGATTTATTACTATTTATGAAAGTATTTACTATTTACGAAGGTAATTACTATTGACGAATGTAATTACTATTGACGAAGGTAATTACTATTGACGAAGGTAATTACTATTTACGAAGGTAATTACTATTTACGAAAGAGACTCTTAGATGATGACACATGGCCCCCCATAAATAATTAAACTTATCACAAACGTCTAATAATAGACTCTTTATATACATCAAGGATTGAATAAAAATTACCAGAAATCATTTTATTTTTAATCAACACATATTTAATCTTTCAACAATTATTAATCATTTATAACTTGTCGTCTCAATTATTGTTTAAATAATATAACATATTATACAGATGATACTGTGACAATAATTGAATCAATAATATAAGAGATATGATGCAGCAATTACTGTAGCAATAATTGAGTATAGCTGAGTGACTTCTCACGTAAGCATCAATAATCAAAACCGTGTGCTACTATGCAGCAACGCGTTTTACTGTACTTTTACTACCGAGTAGTTCAACAGTTTTAACGGTAACACTTCTGCCGTTATTTTATAGAAATACAATTTTGTCGTTTTCTAATACGACAATACTTTCGTTATGGGGTCCACCAATGATTGTGCCGTCGTACGAATATTCCCCGACAAAAAGAATATTCCCCGACCAAACGAATATTTTATAACAACTTGCGTACTTTGCAAAATTTATAAATATTACCCACAACTATAACATTATATCAAATTTATTCCATAATATTCAAAAATAATAATTATAAAAATTCATCTTTATTTATAAAAACTGGGGTCTTACAACCTACCCTTCTTATGAAATTTCGCTCTCGAAATTAGGGTACGTACCTGGTATGTCGAAGAGGTAAGGATACCTTGATTTTATTTCAGATTCTAACTCCCAAGTCATTTCCTCAACATCGTGGTTTCTCCACAAAACTTTGACTTGAGGTATAACCTTGGAGCGTAGAATATGTTCCTTCTTATCCAAGATTTGAACATGAATCTCTTCATACGTCAAATCTTCCGCTATTTCGTCCGGTTCTAACTCAATAATGTGGTTCGGGTCTTTCACATATTTACGTAACATGGATATGTGAAAAACGTTATGAACACGAGACATACTTGGCGGTAAAGCAAGTCTATAGGCCACAGTTCCTATTCGATCGAGGATTAAAAATGGACCGATGAATCGAGGATTGAGTTTTCCTCTCTTTCCAAATCTTGTAACTCCTTTCCATGGAGTAACACGTAACAACACATGATCTCCTATATTGAATTCCACGTCCTTTCGATGAAGATCAACATAACTCTTTTGTCGACTTTGTGAGGTTTTTATACGTTGTCGGATCGTTTGAATCTTTTTCGTAGTCATACGTACCAACTCTGGTCCCAACAACGTTGCTTCACCCACCTCATCCCAGCATACTGGATAACGACACTTTCTTCCATACAACGCTTCGAATGGAGCCATGCCAATACTTGCTTGATAACTGTTGTTATAGGAAAACTCCACCAATGGTAAGAACTTGTCCCAACTTCCCTTGAAATCAAGGACACAGAGTCTTAATAGATCTTCAAGAGTTTGAATAGTCCTCTCCGACTGTCCGTCCGTCTGAGGATGATATGCCGAGCTAAATCGTAGTTCTGTGCCCATAGCTTTTTGCAAACTAACCCAAAATCGTGAAGTAAATCTTGGGTCTCGATCAGAAACTATGGATACCGGTATACCATGCAGTCTTACAATCTCGTTTATGTACATACGAGCAAGACTTTCAAGTGTATAAGTTTCTCGTATCGGTAAGAAATGAGCAGACTTGGTCAATCTATCAACAATGACCCAAATCGCATCTATGCCTTGAGAAACCTTAGGAAGACCGGTAACGAAATCCATGGTAATGTGCTCCCACTTCTATTCTAGAATTTCAAGTGGTTGCAACGGACCTTTTGGTACTTGATGCTCCGCTTTAACTCGTTGACAAGTTAGACACCTTGAGATAAACAACGCTATCTCTCTCTTCATATTGCTCCACCAAAATGTATGACGAATATCATGATACATTTTGGTACTCCCAGGATGGATTGCAAACGGTGTATTGTGCGCCTCCATCATGATTTTATACTTTAAATCAGGGTCATTAGGAACACAAAGTCTGGAGTTGACTCAAAGTATTCCTTCTTCATCGATTCTTGCTTCCGGCATAGCACCCTCTTGCACTTTCTTCCTCATACGTATCAGCTCCAGGTCTGTAGCTTGAGCAGCTTTAACTTTATCGATTAAAGTCGGTTCTACTCGTATATTCGCCATCGTCACATGCGTCCCTGGAGTCTTTAACTCTATCTCCATCCTTTGCAAGTCACACAAAATGGGCCCTTGCGTTGATAATATCGCACTCGTACTTGCATGTGATCTTCTACTCAATGCGTCAGCTACCATGTTTGCTTTTTCAGGATGGTATTGGATGGTATGATCATAATCTTTCAACAGTTCAAGCCAACGTCGTTGTCGCATGTTGAGTTCCTTTTGAGTGAAGAAATATTTGAGGCTTTTATGATCCGTAAAGATCTCCACTTTCTCCCCATACAAGTAATGCCTCCAAATTTTAAGTGCAAAGACAACAGCTGCTAACTCTAGATCATGAGTAGGATAATTCTTCTCATATTCTTTGAGTTGTCGCGAGGCATAGGCTATGACTTTTCCATGTTGCATGAGAACACATCCCAGCCCTTTGCCCGAAGCATCACTGTAGATGACAAATCCCTCCGAGCCAGATGGTATTGTTAGAACAGGTGCTGAAATGAGTCTCCTCTTGAGTTCTTGAAAACTCTTTTCACATTCTTCGCTCCAACCGAACTTTGTATCTTTCCGAGTCAGCTGAGTCAATGGAGTAGCGATTTGAGAAAGTCCTTCCACGAATCTCCGATAATAACCAGCTAAACCGAGAAAGCTACGTACTTCGGTCACTGATTTAGGTTGCTCCCAGCTTTGAATAACTTCAATCTTTGCTGGGTCAACAGATATTCCATGACTTGATACCACGTGCCCAAGGAATGCTACTTCCTCAAGCCAGAACTCGCATTTCTTCAACTTGGCATAAAGCTTATATTCACGAAGCTTTTGGAGTGTCAGCCTCAAGTGTTGCTCATGATCTTCACGGCTTTTGGAATAAATAAGGATGTCATCAATAAAGACGACCACAAAGTGATCCAAATATTCCTTGAATACTCGGTTCATCATATCCATGAAGGCAGCAGGAGCATTAGTCAATCCAAAGGACATGACTAGGAATTCATAATGCCCGTACCGAGTTCTGAAAGCCGTCTTTGGAATGTCATCGGTCCTAATCTTCAATTGGTGATACCAGGAACGAAGATCAATCTTTGAAAAGAATTTGGCTCCTTGCAACTGGTCAAACAGGTCATCAATTCGTGGCAATGGATACCTATTTTTGATGGTACATGATTCAACTCCCGATAATCAATACAAAGTCGCATACTCCCATCTTTCTTTTTCACGAATAGAACAGGAGCACCCCAAGGAGAAGTACTAGGACGAATAAAGCCAATGTCTAACAATTCCTGCAGTTGGGTTTTTAACTCCTGGAGTTCAATAGGAGCCATTCGATATGAGGCTTTAGAAATGGGTTTTGTACCGGGTTCAAGGTTGATACAAAATTCAATCTCACGTTCTGGGAGTAGGCCAGGAAGTTCTTCGGGGAATACGTCAGGAAATTCATTATCAATAGAAATATCATTCAAAACTGACGTATTTTTGTTTAAATCTGTGACATGAGCTAAGAAAGCTTGACATCCGTTTTTCAATAAACGAATAGCTTTATGGCTTGAGATGACCGTGATTGATTTTAATGGTTTGGTCGCTTGAATTCGCATAATAGGTTGATTAGGAATATGAAAGCTAACAACCTTATGGAAACAATCAATTTTTGCATGATGAGTAGTTAACCAATCAATCCCTAGAATTACGTCAAATGCAAGTATTTTCAATGAAATAAGATCTACAGGTAATGTGAGGGTACCGATTTGAACCAAACAAGATTTATAAACAGTGGATGTAATGAAGGTTTTTCCCAACGGAGTTTCCACAGATAAGTCAAAGTCTAATTTCTCCGGAGTCAAATTTAATCGATGAGCGCAAGTAGGAGAAATAAAAGAATGGGTAGAACCGGTATCAAATAAAGTATAGACTTCGTTAGAGTTTATGATAAGCTTACCCGTGATGACCTCATTCGGGTTCCTGGCTTTCTGGGAGGTCACAACAAACGCTCTCCCTTGCACTACCGGCTTTGACCTTTCTGGGACAGGCCTTTGGTGCCTCCATCCTAGCTGAATTTGTCTTTGGTAAACGACAAAATCGGGCTAAGTGACCTTCTCTTCCACAATTATAACATGCTTTGGACGGCATCGCACAATTTGGACTGATGTGTCCCTCCCCTCCGCATTTGAAGCATATGATAAGTGGTCTTTCTCCTTCCTTAACAACGGGTGCTGGTGTTGACGTCTTTCCATCATTGTTGAATCTCCCCTTCTTGAAATGTCCATTCTTATTATTTTGGCCCTGATTACCATCGAAGTGGTAACCATTTCTGGCCTGCTGATTCCCTCCACGCTTGTTGTCACTGTAAGACCCCGAAAATTTTTAAATAAAAAGGAATTTCCTTTATTTATTTTTTTTGAAATAGTAAGGGTGAATTTGATTAATGTGGTTAGTTATGGGTAAAATGCGCAAATATTTTAAATAAGCAGGTGGTCGGGGAATATTCGTTTGGTCGTGGAATATTCTTGCTGTCGGGGAATATTCGTACGACGGCGCAGTCTTTTGTGGGCCCCATAACGGAAAGCGATTGGATGAAGAAAACAACAAAAATAAGTTGTTTATAAATAACGGCGTAGCTGTTACCGTTAATACTGTTGGAATACCCAGTGGTTAAAACACAATAATACGCGTTGTTGCACAGTAGCACACGGTATTGCACCAATTATTGATTCTTACATAAGAAGGCACTACTCAATAATGGTTACAGTAATTACTGTTCAGTATTTTATTTTATTGACTCAATAATGGTTACAGTAATTACTGTTCAGTATTCTTGTGAGTATTTTGAGTATACTTTGAGTATTGCTATACGGTGCAAGTTCAAGTCATAGCCTATATCCGGTTTTTCAATCAGAAGTACTGTCTTTCGAGGTAAGGGATGTTATTTTCTTCTCAAATGATATTATTTCTTCAATATCATTATGCTGAAATATTGGTTGGAATTTTTTTATCAAATTTGGAATTTTTTCATTTCGGGGTTACTATTCACGAGTTACTATTCATGAGTTACTATTCACGAGTATTATTCACGAAACGTGATGATGTTTTTTGTGAAATTTCTATCTTTTGGTGTCGAAGTTACTATTCACGAATACGACATTATTCACCGAAAAATGAAATTTCTTCTTTTCGTCCAAAATATCTATTCTGGATACTAGCTTTGATTGTATCCATGTTTTGATCATTCTTGAATTTTACTTAAGTATGATTATTTATGAAGTATTTTTGAACTCGGATTGTTTAGAGTACGAATCCTTAATACTTGTTATTTTGTTTCACTGGATTCGTTTCCTTTAAAATATTTTTCATCATCCTCAGTCCTATATGATGGTGTTACTGAATATCTTTAGCCTGTAGTGCAAAGATGGTTGATTTTATTATGAATATCTTTGGCCCGTAGTGCAAAGATGTACAGGTGTTGAGATGAACATGAACAATTGATGAATATTTTTGGCCCGTAGTGCAAAGATGAACAGGTGTTTAGATGAACATGACCAACTGATGAATATCTTTGGCCTGTAGTGCAAAGATGAATATTTGATTTGATTTGAGATATATATTGATTGATTTTACATGGATAAAATATTGATGATAGACTTTTAAATTCATAGATGTTAGTAGATTTCATTCTCTACTTAACTCTTCTAATGAATTGTTGTTTCCGCTGCAGTTATTGATCTAAAACTTGTTGTCTATTGTATTCTGTCAGATTTTTCCCTGTTGAAGACTAAGGATAATTTGTTGTACATTATCTTAGTCATAATATTCTTTACTGGGCTAGTTGAGCTCACCCTTTTTCTTGTTGTTCTATTTTTTCTTCTCAGGAGACGAGAATGTAACGAGTACGAGTCGGGGGATGTAATGATGGTTCTAGAGAGATAGTTTATCAATAATTATGATGGGGATTTATTTGTATGTGGATATTGTCTAGACGGCAACAGTTTATATGTTGTAATAATAAAGTTGTAGTTATTTCTGTACCATGTATTTGGCGACTCAGAATGGGTTGGATGGAATGGACCTATTTTGGGGGCGTCACAGTTGGTATCAGAGCTTAGGGATATGATCTCTGGCGGAGATCGGGGAATAGAACTAGGAGGGGAGAGACGAGTAAATCCTTCGCTAGTGTGTCCTACCTAAGCTTATTTGTTGGTCGGTCATAATATAGGGGTATTATGTGATTTGTTAATTTGTTTAATTAACCCTTGTTTTATGGCAGTATTTGAGAATGTCGACTGAGAATGTTAACAGTGGAGTAAATGAGACCGTGGAGATGCTTGTACTTACCAACGAGGAGAATGTGCAACAGGCTGGTAATGTTCCTCCTGTGAACAACGCCATTGAGCAGATGATGAACGACGGGATGTTTAGGAGATTTTTGCAGTTCATGCAAAACCAGACGAGGGAGACTCGTGTTCAAAATACAGGAGGAAATGATAGCAATTCACGGGTGGTCACAGCCAAGCAGTTCAAAGAGTTGGAAACCACCAGAATTTAAGGGAAAGCCCGATCCGATCATGGCGGAAACATGGGTCAAGCAAATTACCAAGATATTCGATGTCTTGGGATGCACGGAGGAACAGAAGGTTCTATTCACCACCTTTATGTTCCGTGGCGAGGCAGACTACTGGTGGGAGTCTGTGAAGCGTACACATCCAGCCGCACTCGGCATGTCATGGGAGACATTTCAGAAACTTTTCAACGAAAAATACTTTCCTGAAAGTATTCGCCATATGAAGGAAGTGGAGTTTATTAGACTAGAGCAGAATAACATGACGGTGTCCCAGTACGAGGCGAAGTTCGCGGAGTTATCCAGGTTTGCACCTCATTTGGTGGAGAATGAGGAACGTATGACGCGAATGTTTCTGAGAGGTTTGAAACCCGACATACGTCAGTATCTCATTTCTCATAAATTTTCTCTCTATTCAGATGTTGTAAACAGGGCTCAGTTGTTAGAGCGAGATAACGAGTACGTTCAACCGAGGGATCATAACCAGGATCATACCGAAGATAGCAGTCATCAGAATAACGATAACCAGCGGAGAAAGAAGAATATGGACAAAGGCGGTAACCACTCTTGTGGTAATCGTGGCCATGAAAATAGAAGAAGCGAGTCGGGATGAGATTTTAAAAAGAAGAGATTTAACAACGACCATGTGAAGACGACAGTGCCAGCAGCAACTGGTTCCAAGGGAGGAGAAAGACCATCGGTCGTATATTACAAATGCGGGAAAGAGGGACATATCAGCCCAAACTACCCACAACAGTTCAAGGTATGCTATAATTGTGGAAAGGAAGGGCATATCGCTCGAGAGTATACGGTAGCGAAACCAATTCCAGCGGGGATGGTGATTCAAAAGGCTGTCCCAGAAAAGTCAAAGTCAACGGTTCCTGGAAGAGCGTTTGTCGTGACCGGTCAAAATGCGAGGAACCCGAACGAAGTTAGCACGGGTTAGTTAATTATAATTCTTGCGAAGCTTATACCTTACTAGGTACCGGTTCTACCCATTCTTTTATCTCTCTTGCTTGCGCTCAATGTTTGAACTTGACTACGGAGAAATTAGACTTTGACCTATCTATGGAGACTCCGTTAGGAGAAACTTTCATTACATTAGTTGTTTAGAAATCTTACTTGATTCAAGTTGGCACCATCACATTACCTTTTGATCTTATCTCTTTAAAAATACTTGCTTTTGATGTGATTTTGGGGATTGATTGGTTAACTACTCATCATGCCAAAATTGATTGTTTTCGTAAGGTTGTTAGTTTTTATATTCCTAAGCAACCTGTTATTTGAATTCAAGTAACGAAACCATTGAAGTCAAATTCTTTCATATTAAATTATAAAGCCATTTATTTATTGAAAAACGAATGTCAAGCTTTCTTAGCCCATGTTATGGATTTGAATAAAGACACGTCAGATTTGAATAATATTTCTGTTGTTATTGATTTTTCCTGATGTATTTCCTGAAGAATTTCTTGGCTTACTCCCAGAGCGTGATATTGAATTTGTATCGACTTTAAATCCGGTACAAAACCCATTTCTAAAATCTCATATCGAATGGCTCCTATTGAACTTCAGGAGTTAAAAATTCAACTGTAGAAGTTTGTACCCGAGCCTTTATCTGGTGACTTCTTTGTGGAATGCACCGAAGCCAGACTCTCCGTAGGGGACGCCATATTCGTGCGGTAGTAAACTGATAGGTGTCATTGTAACGTGCTATCCAAGGTTGGGATATGAGTCACAGTTGAGAACAACCTAAGTCGGTAATCGAAATACGTAGATTTCTAGGCTTAGTTGATTATTATCGGAGATTCGTTGAACGATATTCTCGAATCGCTATTCCATTAACGTAGCTGACTTGTAGAGATACAAAATTCAAATGGAGCAAGGAATGTGGGAAGAGCTTCGAAGAACTCAAGAGGAGATTCATTTCGGCACATGTTCTGACCATACCGTCTTAGAAAAGCGAACGTGGTAGCTGACGTGTTGAGTAGAAGATCGTATACGAGTATGAGTACGATATTGTCAAAGACTCATTTCATATAATTTATAAATAATAGAGATGGAGATAAAAACTCTAGGTACCTACGTGATGATATACGAATATAATCGACTTTAATCGATAACATTAAAGCTGTTCAAGCTACACACCGGAGCTGATGAATATGAAGAATGAGGTACAAGAAGTTGTTATTCCAAAAGCGAGAATTGGCGAGGTGAGGAAATCTCAAACCTTCGATTTATTAATCCATTTGAAATTCTCGATCGAATAGGAACTGTGGCCTATAGACTCGTTTTACCGCCAAGCATGTCGCGTGTTTATAATGTTTTTTTTATACCGATGTGGACGACTCAAACCATGTTATTGAGTTAGAACCGGACGAAATAGTTGAAGACTTAACGTACGAGAAGGTACCTGTCAAGATGTTAGATGGGAAGGAACATGTCCTACGCACGAAGGTCATACCACAAGTTAAAGTTTTGTGGAGGAATCATGCTATAGAGGAAATGAAATTGGAGTTGGAAACGAAAATGAAAGCGAGGTATCTTTACCTTTTTGAAACACCAGTTACGTACGTCAATTTCGAGGACGAAATTTCATAAGGAGGGGAGGATGTAAGACCTCGAAAATTTTTAAATAAAAAGGAATTTCCTTTATTTATTTTTTTTGAAATAGTAAGGGTGAATTTGATTAATGTGGTTAGTTATGGGTAAAATGTGTAAATATTTTAAATAAGCAGGTGGTCGGGGAATATTCGTTTGGTCGTGGAATATTCTTGCTGTCGGGGAATATTCGTACGACGGCGCAGTCTTTTGTGGGCCCCATAACGGAAAGCGATTGGATGAAGAAAACGACAAAAATAAGTTGTTTATAAATAACGGCGTAGCTGTTACCGTTAATACTGTTGGAATACCCGGTGGTTAAAACACAGTAATACGCGTTGTTGCACAGTAGCACACGGTATTGCACCAATTATTGATTCTTACGTAAGAAGGCACTACTCAATAATGGTTACAGTAATTACTATTCAGTATTTTATTTTATTGATTCAATAATTGTTGCATTGATATTTTATATTATTGTTGTTTCAATAATTGTCACTACACAGTATTTTTCATTATCGAAGCAATAATTCATATTATCTGAATAATATTATTAGATAACATTATTGGCAATGTCTAGAAAGTTCTGTCTAAGGAGAGGTTTGGTCACCTAATTGCACGCCAGTAAGGAGAAATCTTTATTTGAAAGCCTCCTCTATCCTGGGAACGGCCTGGTTGTCAATATTGTGATTCTGTAATATTATTTGTGAATAATTAATTATTGATTCATATGACGAGGAAAATATTGATTTTATATGGATATAGATGGAGAAAATTTTTAATGTGACAATTGTTGAAAATTAATATATTATTTTTTTTGATAAAATAATTCATTTAAATATATTATTTTAATAATATATTAACGGTGATATTTTTATAATAAATGTGGGATATATGAGTATATGAGGAGGAAGAGTATTTTTGTGGCATTAAATGTTTAACACATATTTTGTGTGTTGGTGGACATAATTATTGACTGAAATTTGATTATAGCCTGTAAAATCGACCGTTTGTGGATTTCGGTCAATTTCTGTTTGGAATTTAAAAAAACTTCTTTCTGTAAAGTTGTAGAGAGTTGAATTTCCTATAAAAACTCGCGAGATTTGAATTTTCTGGCAAAAGGGCTATTTATTATGAATTATTGAAGTTCCGAAGCTCCGAAATAATTGATTTTTGGAAGTTTAAAATATTTTTATTTACAAAAACGTTTTATTCATTTTTGAAACTCATTTAACATGTGATTAGGAGCTGAATTCAGTTGGCAAGTGTACGTATGAGGTTTTGGAAAATATATATTATTATTATATTAAATTTTCTGCTTTGGTGTTCTAAGCATTTTCCTATAAATAGGGTGCTTAGGTTAGAATTGAAAATCACACCAGAAACTGAAGTTTTCTCTCTCTATATTATCGAGCGTATTCTTGTGAGTATTTTGAGTATACTTTGAGTATTGCTATACGGTGCAAGTTCAAGTCATAGCCTATATCCGGTTTTTCAACCAGAAGAACTGTCTTTCGAGGTAAGGGATGTTATTTTCTTCTCAAATGATATTATTTCTTCAATATCATTATGCTGAAATATTGGTTGTAATTTTTTTATCAAATTTGGAATTTTTTCATTTCGGGGTTACTATTCATGAGTTACTATTCACGAGTTACTATTCATGAGTTACTATTCACGAGTATTATTCACAAAACGTGATGATGTTTTTTGTGAAATTTCTATCTTTTGGTGTCGAAGTTACTATTCACGAATACGACATTATTCACCGAAAAATAAAATTTCTTCTTTTCGTCCAAAATATCTATTCTGGATACTAGCTTTGATTGTATCCATGTTTTGATCATTCTTGAATTTTACTTCAGTATGATTATTTATGAAGTATTTTTGAACTCGAATTGTTTAGAGTACGAATCCTTAATACTTGTTATTTTGTTTCACTGGATTCGTTTCCTTTAAAATATTTTTCATCATCCTCAGTCCTATATGATGGTGTTATTGAATATCTTGGGCCTGTAGTGCAAAGATGGTTGATTTTATTATGAATATCTTTGGCCCGTAGTGCAAAGATGTACAGGTGTTGAGATGAACATGAACAATTGATGAATATCTTTGGCCCGTAGTGCAAAGATGAACAGGTGTTTAGATGAACATGACCAACTGATCAATATCTTTGGCCTGTAGTGCAAAGATGAATATTTGATTTGATTTGAGATATATATTGATTGATGTTACAGGGATAAAATATTGATGATAGACTTTTAAATTCATAGATGTTAGTAGATTTCATTCTCTACTTAACTCTTCTAATGAATTGTTGTTTCCGCTGCAGTTGTTGATCTAAAACTTGTTGTCTATTGTATTCTGTCAGATTTTTCCCTGTTGAAGACTAAGGATAATTTGTTGTACACTATCTTAGTCATAATATTCTTTACTGGGCTAGTTGAGCTCACCATTTTTCTTGTTGTTCTATTTTTTCTTCTCAGGAGACGAGAATGTAACGAGTACGAGTCGGGGGATGTAACGATTGCATGTGCTCCATTGCTATTCTCAACATTCTCAGATGTCATTTTCAGATACTGCCACAAAACAAAGGTTAATTTATATGTAACATAATATCTCTAAACTCTGACCAACCAATTTAAATACAAAATAAATTTAAGTAGGTCATACTAGCAAAGGAATTCCCCGTCTTTCCCCTCCTAGTTCTAGTCTCACATCTTAGCCAGGGATCATATCCCTAAGCTCTGATACCAACTGTGACGCCCCCATAATTAGGTATACATCACCCATCTTGAGTCGTCAGATACATGGTACAGAATTCAAATACAACTTACTAATACCACTGTCGTGTATAATACAAAAGAAAGTATATACAATTTATTACTAATCTTAATTTTTATAATTTTAGAAATATATTTATATATGCTTAATTATTAATTCTAAGAATAGTCAATTTGACTTAAAAAAGTCAAAACTGAGCAGTTAATTTGAGACTGAGAGAGTAATAAACATCAAGTTTAACTGCAGCAGAATCAGCAATCCATTAAAAGAGTCAAGTAGAAAATAAAATCTACTATCTTTTATGATTTAAAAGGTTTTTCATCACTGCTATAGCTGAGACTCAGCTTAATAAATATTCCACATCATCGAATCACCCCTGCACTACGGCCAAGGATATTCTTTAGTATCACGACCACAATTATTCATGCACTACGGGCCAAGAATATTTGTGTATTCATTAATGGTCATGATCATGCCAACAACTGTCCATCAATGTACTACGGGCCAATGAGGATTTTTAATTTTTACATCATTTGTAATATTACGGTCATGATTACACCGAATAATCCCTGGTCATAATTATACCAAGTCCATCTATGCACTACAGGCCACAAATGACTTTTAACAAAATATAAACATGAGGATGATGACAATGATATAAGAATTCAATAAAACAAGTTCAATAATTATTTTATCCAGGAATTATTAACGTCCAAATTGTCAACACGATACTGTTTTGTGGTGTAAAATTCAAGAATGCTCAGAAGAATATTTCCATGAAAAGATACTGGATGAAGCGCAAATATCAAGAATATTCCACTAATTTCATGGAGTATAGAAGTCAAAGTTTTATCCAACTGAGTATAATAAAGAATGGAATAACAAAAGAAATCACCATGCATGCGACAGACCGCACAGACAGGTTATTCCAGCAGAATAATAATAACGGAACCAGGTCAGGTGAAATTCACACCGACAGGATGTTCCAACAGAATAATAAATAACGGAACCAGGTCCGGCGTAAAACGCACAGACAGGATATTCCAACAGAATAATAAAGAATGGAACCAGGTCCGGCGTAAAACACACAGACAGGATGTTCCAACAGAATAATAATAAAGACGGAACCAGGTCCGGCGTATAGCACAGACAGGATATTCCGACAGAAATATAAAGACAAAATAGTAAATGGATGTCACCAAGTATAGGGTATTCCGCGTATACAGGTTATTCCAACAGAATAATAATGAATGGAATAACATAAGGATTTCACCAAGTATAGGGTATTCCGCGTATACAGGTCATGTATAGGGTATGCCACCTTTACAGGTTATTCCAACAGAATAACAAAGAATGGAATAACATAAGTTCTCTTCAAGAAGAAAGAATAATACCCCTTACCTTATTAGGAGATTGAATACTGCAGTAGTGTAGTAACCGAATACTCTTCTTCTTTCTCTCTTACTCTCTCTATACTTTCTCTCTCTATAGCTTGAACGAATTTGTGAAAAATAATGAAGCCTAGGCCTCTATTTATAGAAGATTTATTACTATTTACGAAAGTATTTACTATTTATGAAGGTAATTACTATTGACGAATGTAATTACTATTGACGAAGGTAATTACTATTGACGAAGGTAATTACTATTTACGAAGGTAATTACTATTTACGAAAGAGACTCTTAGATGATGACACATGGCCCCCCATAAATAATTAAACTTATCACAAACGTCTAATAATAGACTCTTTATATACATCAAGGATTGAATAAAAATTACCAGAAATCATTTTATTTTTAATCAACACATATTTAATCTTTCAACAATTATTAATCATTTATAACTTGTCGTCTCAATTATTGTTTAAATAATATAACATATTATACAGATGATACTGTGACAATAATTGAATCAATAATATAAGAGATATGATGCAGCAATTACTGTAGCAATTGAGTATAGCTGAGTGACTTCTCACGTAAGCATCAATAATCAAAATCGTGTGCTTGATGAGTGAGTTTTATACACATGAATTGGATATATTCGGGCTTAATTTATTGTTGTTCTCAAGTCTTTTAGGATGTTTTTATGTGTTTGTGTCTATTCAAGCATGTTTTATATTGTTTTGTAGGATTTGGGACAAAAGTTGCTTGGATCGACGTTCGGGGTGGCTAGATGCGCGTTTTCGGCTTGTCATTTACACAGCAGGTCACTTCAGAGCCAATTTGACTATAGCTCCGGATATTATTTCGAAAATCTTCAAGAATGAAAGTTGTAGATCTACTTCTCCTCTTTCCAGAACATCTTGAATCATCTAAATCGGAGTTCGGACGAAGAAGTTATGGCCTGTTTTCCCAAAGGACGTCGGAGCAGAAAATGTTAGACTTTGTGGCAGCGCCGGGGCGCTCGTTTTTGGCTTGATACCAGCGCCGGGGCGCTGGGGGGCAGAATGCCAGCGCCGTGCCCAGCGCCGGGGCGCTGGGGAAGGGTCTGGTGCGGGTCCTGGACGCGTTTTGGGCGAATTTTGACACCTTTTTGACTCCAAATTGGATTGGGATTGTTTCCTAAACTCAAAATTAGACTTGTAACCTATAAATACATGATGTAAGACATAAAATAAAGGGGGATTACATAGCTTAGCTTGGAGATTACATAGCTTAGCTTGGAGATTACATAGCTAAGACTAGATTAAACACTCCTTTAGATTAGAACATAACCCTAGTTCTTATTAGTTTTGGAGATTGAAGCAACTTGGAGGCCATTGAAGATCAAGAGCAAGAGCAAGAGGGGAGCATCAGATTTGCTGACAACAGATTCTATTCTCTTCTCTTCTCTTACTTTTATCTTTTAATGTCTATTCAATTGTGGATTCTTGATTTTAATTCATTAATTATGAACTAATTTCTTTTATTAAGATTTCAATTGAACTTTTTATGGCTATGAATTAGTTATTCATTATATTCCAATTATTTATGTTAAAGTGAGTTGTTTATCTTGTCTTGTGCATATTGCTTAATTATCTGATCAGTAATTACTTTGTTACTCTAGAAGGAATTGGAAGAGGAATTCTAGGGTTAGAACTGGGCATGATATCATGTGACTTAGTTATTTGCACAGTGAATAATTGGGTTTGTGAATTGAATGGAAAAATATCTGTTCACCGCATGTAACACATAAGGAATTGGGATTGGAAAGAGTTTAATTCAATTTATTTTTCATAGGAATATAGCAAAATTAATCTGGATTAAATAGAAGGCAATTGATCACTTGGAAAAGGACTTTTGGCATTTGAGAATTCCTGTTAACAATTCAATAGACATAATAATTGGGATAATTGGATAATTGATTTATAATTCATAATTGGGGATATTGAAGTCTTAATCTTTATTTATTTGAATTCATTTGTTAAAATCTTAGTTTTAATTTGTTAATTTAGTTTTCTTAATTAGAAAAAACACAATTTGAGATTGTTTAAATAAAATTAGTTTGGTTAAGAATTAGTACTTGGTGATTTTTATTAAATAATTCCTCGTGGGAACGATACTTTTCTTATCACTTTATTACTTGTTGACCGTGTATACTTGCACGTATTCATTGATTGCGAAATCGATCAACAAGTTTTTGGCGCCGTTGCCGGAGAATTAATTTAATAATTATTTACCAATATTAATTTCAATCAAATTAGTCTTAATTTAAACTTTTTTATTTTTATTTTTAATTCTCTTTCTATATTTCTTTCTTTTCAGGTACCATGGATGACTTTGTGTATCAATGGCCATACACGAACATGACTCAACCAAGGGGAGAGGAGATTGACAGACTCGAGAAACTTTCTGCATTGTCAGCACAGATTGAGACACTTTCGAGGATGTTTGAAGCTTTTGAAGCTCAGCGTCGTCAAAGTATGGTGGTTACTTGCGATTATTGTGCTAGAAATCATATGAGTCATCAATACACCATCAGTTTCGAGCCGGTACAGTATAGTGGTGATTACCCCAATAATTATGTCTATCCCAACAACTATCATCAGGATTGGGGGTATCACCCGGATTTTTCATGGAGTAACAATCAAGATCAATTTTATGCTCCAAGTCCAACACATCCACAGGATTTCTTGTGTCCACCTCCACTACAACAGGAAGAACATTCAAATTGGGAGGAAGCCTTGGAAAAATTTATTAAAGCTTCTGAAAAAAGGAATGAGGAACAAGACAAGAAAATGAATCAAGTAGAGCTGGATTTGCAAAGCCAAGGGGCGTTGATCAAGAATCTAGAAAATCAAGTGGAACAGATAGCACATGCGTTGAACAACCGTCCTCAATACACCTGGCCCTATGACATGGATTCCGAGACTGATGGTGAGCCCGAGCCAAATCTATAACTGGATGAGCCACGAGATGAAAAAGAGGAGATAAGTGGGGATAATGACAACAAGGTCGGTGAAGAACTAATTGTGAGACCCAATGATGATGAGCCAATGTTATTTATGCCTCAAATGCCTTCTCCTCCACAGTTCAAGAGTCCGGTTAGATTTGCAAAACCTTGTTCGATTGGTAGTCATGTCGTCGACAATACTCTCTGTGATGTAAAAGCAAGTACACCTTCGAAACCATGGTGCGATGAGCTGGAGAAGATAGATGAAGAAATTATTGTGTCTGACAAGCCTCATTGCCAGAATATATTCGCAGACACAATGGAGAAACCACCTAGATGTTGGACGTTCTTGAATAAGATCTTATCTAAAGAAAGCATGCTAGGTGACTTTAATACAATGGCTATCGTAAATGGGAACCTACCAAAAGCTATATTATTTTCGATGGATGGAGGGTTCCTCAACTTTCGAAGAGGAATTGGATAGCATTGACCAGACAAAGTCAGGCTGAGACTATAAAACAAGCGCTTATTGGGAGGCAACCCAAGTTTAATTTTTATTTTTAATTTTTATTAATTTTTATATAAGTAGTTTTGAATTTGCATTTATTTAGGATTTAATAAAATTGCTTTTATCATGGTTTTACAGGTTATTCAAGTCAAATTCAAGTGTGGTGCCCAATTTGTTCCATGTGCTTAGCCTATTCTCCAAACTTAGCGGACAAGGAGGAAGATTGCTATATTTTCAGGGAAGTCCTCTGCTTTAATTTTTTCTATTTCAGTCATTGAGGACAATGTCTAGTTTAAGTTTGGGGGCATTTTAGTGTAGTATTGCATATAGTTAGTTATTTACATTGTAAGTTCGTTATGTTTTCGGGTTATTTACATTTAGTTTTTGCATTCAGTTTTTTGTTTTAAAAAAAAAATTTTAAAATCGCAAAAATAGTAGTTAGTTTACTATGTTTGTTGCAGTTAGTTTATATTTGCATGATTCCAACTGTTAGATAGTAAAAGTCTATTTTGGCCAATGATGAGACTGGAGTTAAGTAGATAAGTATAGTATTGAATATTAAGGCTTTGATGTGATTTCTTGTTATGAATTGAATCTTTTCCTGTTTGAAACTGGTATAATCAAGGTTTGCACGTTAATAACATCTATGTTGACTGATTAAGTTTAAATTGATACATAATGGATTTCTTAAGGATAATACTAGTGTGAAGGAATGAAAGACATGAATAGGCGGAGATGGCTAAATTTTGATAAAAACTTAAGTTTGGGGGGAAATTTTGGGGTATATAAGCTTTAAAAAAACATGTTGAGTCTTGTGGTGGGTTGAGGAGAAACACTCCCCATAAACATAAGCGTGAGATGGAGCGTAAAATGCACTCACCAACCATCTATCAAAAAAATAAAAATAAATTACCGTGGCTAGTTCTGTTTCAGGGCCTTTGTTACTTGAGTAAGTACGCCCGAAGGGGTATCTTAAAACCTAGCGCCCTAAGGTCTTATATGGTCTGGGAGTCGTTGGTCGAAAGCTCGCTAAGGGGTGACACTGTTAGCCTAATGGAATGAGACATTGCACAGTCATGGTTAAAAAAAAATAAATAAAACGGGAAAAGAGAAAAAAGCCCCTGTAATGAAAAGTAAAGCATAAGTATCCCAGATTGGACTCTTGAACTTGGTGGATGTTTGACTTTAGTTGGATCTAGCTTGTTCGTGAATTTTGTGAGTTTTCACTGTATGATGCCTTCGAAGATATCTATTATGTCTTAAATTTGATTTTATAACAGTTAACATTGTTGTGGAGCACACGCGCACTATATCAGTGATAACAGTCTAAGATTTGATGATTGATTGGGAAATTACTGATTTGTTTTAATATGATGTATTATCATGTTTACTTGATTTCTCTAAGGCCGGTTGAATAGACTTGTTTCTGTCATTACTGTTGGATTCGTAGGCATATAGATTAGTTTCATTACATTGCATTATATAACATTTTTGTGTTTTTGCTTGAGGACAAGCAAATGTTTAAGTTTGGGGGTATTTGATGAGTGAGTTTTATACACATGAATTGGATACATTCGGGCTTAATTTATTGTTGTTCTCAAGTATTTTAGGATGTTTTTATGTGTTTGTGTCTATTCAAGCATGTTTTATATTGTTTTGTAGGATTTGGGACAAAAGTTGCTTGGATCGACGTTCGGGGTGGCTAGATGCGCGTTTTCGGCTTGTCATTTACACAGCAGTCACTTCAGAGCCAATTTGACTATAGCTCCGGACATTATTTCGAAAATCTTTAAGAATGAAAGTTGTAGATCTACTTCTCCTCTTTCCAGAACATCTTGAATCATCTAAATCGAAGTTCGGACGAAGAAGTTATGGCCGTTTTCCCAAAGGACGTCGGAGCAGAAAATGTTAGACTTTGTGGCAGCGCCGGGGCCCTCGTTTTTGGCTTGATACCAGCGCCGGGGCTCTGGGGGGCAGAATGCCAGCGCCGTGCCCAGCGCCGGGGCGCTGGGGAAGGGTCTGGTGCGGGCCTGGACGCGTTTTGGGCGAATTTTGACACCTTTTTGACTCCAAATTGGATTGGGATTGTTCCTAAACTCAAAATTAGACTTGTAACCTATAAATACATGATGTAAGACATAAAATAAAGGAGGATTACATAGCTTAGCTTGGAGATTACATAGCTTAGCTTGGAGATTACATAGCTAAGACTAGATTAAACACTCCTTTAGATTAGAACATAACCCTAGTTCTTATTAGTTTTGGAGATTGAAGCAACTTGGAGGCCATTGAAGATCAAGAGCAAGAGCAAGAGGGGAGCATCAGATTTGCTGACAACAGATTCTATTCTCTTCTCTTCTCTTACTTTTATCTTTTAATGTCTATTCAATTGTGGATTCTTGATTTTAATTCATTAATTATGAACTAATTTCTTTTATTAAGATTTCAATTGAACTTTTTATGGCTATGAATTAGTTATTCATTATATTCCAATTATTTATGTTAAAGTGAGTTGTTTATCTTGTCTTGTGCATATTGCTTAATTATCTGATCAGTAATTACTTTGTTACTCTAGAAGGAATTGGAAGAGGAATTCTAGGGTTAGAACTGGGCATGATATCATGTGACTTAGTTATTTGCACAGTGAATAATTGGGTTTGTGAATTGAATGGAAAAATATCTGTTCACCGCATGTAACACATAAGGAATTGGGATTGGAAAGAGTTTAATTCAATTTATTTTGCATAGGAATATAGCAAAATTAATCTGGATTAAATAGAAGGCAATTGATCACTTGGAAAAGGACTTTTGGCATTTGAGAATTCCTGTTAACAATTCAATAGACATAATAATTGGGATAATTGGATAATTGATTTATAATTCATAATTGGGGATATTGAAGTCTTAATCTTTATTTATTTGAATTCATTTGTTAAAATCTTAGTTTTAATTTGTTAATTTAGTTTTCTTAATTAGAAAAAACATAATTTGAGATTGTTTAAATAAAATTAGTTTGGTTAAGAATTAGTACTTGGTGATTTTTATTAAATAATTCCTCGTGGGAACGATACTTTTCTTATCACTTTATTACTTGTTGACCGTGTATACTTGCACGTATTCATTGATTGCGAAATCGATCAACAATGCTACTATGCAGTAACACGTATTACTGTACTTTTACTACCGAGTAGTTCAACAGTTTTAACGGTAACACTACCGCCGTTATTTTATAGAAAGACAATTTTGTCGTTTTCTAACTACGACAATACTTTCGTTATGGGGTCCACCAATGATTGTGCCGTCGTACGAATATTCCCCGACAAAAAGAATATTCTTCGACCAAACAAATATTTTATAACAACTTGCGTACTTTGCAAAATTTATAAATATTACCCACAACTATAACATTATATCAAATTTATTCCATAATATTCAAAAATAATAATTATAAAAATTCATCTTTATTTATAAAAACTGGGGTCTTACAATATATATCAATAAATGTGAACAGACATATATAAAGCTCGTAATCTCAAAGGGTATAATTGTGACGCCCCCAAAATAGGTATACATCACCCATCTTGAGTCGCCAAATACATGGTACAAAATTTAAATACAACTTAATAATACAACTGTCGTGTAAAATACGACAAAACATAAACTAAGAGTTTTAATAAGAATATTATCATCTAGACAATATCCACACTCAATGGAGTCCTCATTATATTTATTATCACACTATTTAACAGAATAGTGAGGACTACTAATGCTATCATCTGGACCGTCACTCTGTTTCCTGACTCGTCCCAGCTATATTCTCATTTCCTGAAGAGAATAGTGAAAGAAAGGGTGAGCTCAACTAGCCCAGTAAGAAATATTATGACTAAGATAATGCAGAATAAATTATCCTTAGCCTTCAACAGTATAACAACTGATAGAATATAATAGACAACAAGTTTTAGATCAGCAACTGCAGTGGAATAAACAATCCATTAGAAGAGTCAAGTAGAGCATAAAATCTACTGTTTTCTATGATTTAAAAAGTTTTTCATCAACTTTATCGCCGAGACTCGGCTTAATAAATAAAATCAAATCAATCATCCCTGCACCACGGCCAAGGATATTCATGTAATCATCAATGTTCATGATTATATCGAATAATCCCTGGTCATAATCATACCAACAACTGTTCGTTAATGAACTATAGGCCAATGAGGACTTTCACCACATCATTCGTCACATTACGGTCATGATTATACCGAATAATCCTTGGTCATAATCATACCAAGTCCATCTATGCACGTAAGTCAAAGATGACTTTCATCACAATATAAGCATGAGGATGATGACAATGATATAATAATTCAATAAAACAAGTTCAAGGATAGTTTTTAAAGATTTATAAATTAATTTATCCAAAAACCAATAACGTCCAAATTGTCAACATGATACTGCTTTGTGGAGTGAAATTCAAGAATGCTCAGAAGAATATTTCCATGAAAAGATACTAGATGAAGAGCAAATATCCAGGATATTCTATTAATTTCATGAAGTATAGAAGCCAAAACTTTGACCAACTGAGTATAATAGAATATATGAAACTGTAAATGGATTTTTTCCCGCCATGTGGTAATCCACGTAGACAGATCATTTCAACAGAATAATAAAGAATGGAATAATAGAAGAATTCATCATGGATGCGATAAACCACACAGACAGATTATTCCCAATAGAATAATAAAGAATGGAACTAGGTCATGCGTAATCTGCACAGACAGAATATTCCAACAGAATAATAAAGAATGGAACCAGGTCATGCGTAATCCGCACAAGCAGGATATTCCAACAGAATAATAAAAAATGGAATAACAACAAAATTCACCAGGCATGCGATAGACCACACAGACAGGTTATTCCAACAGAATAATAAAGAATGGAATAACAGAAGAATTTCACCATGTATGCGGTACTTCGCATAGACAGGTTATTCCAACATAATAATAAAGAATGGAATAACAACAAAATTCACTAGGCATACGATAGACCGCACAGACAGGTTATTCCAACAGAATAATAAAGAATGGAATAACAGAAGAATTTCACCATGTATGCGGTACTTCGCATAGACAGGTTATTCCAACATAATAATAAAGAATAGAATAACAACTCTTACGAGTATTAAAAGAAAATAACTCTCTTCATGAATACGAAAGAATAATACCTCTTACCTTAAAAGAAAACTGGATACTGGAATAGTGAGGTAGCAGACTTCTCTTCTTCTTTCTCTCTATAATTTTTCTCTATAATAATTGCTCTATAGCTTTAGTGAATTGGTGAGAAATAAGGGAAGAATGAGCTTCTATTTATAGAAAAATATAGTTTCGATAATTGCACATTTTGGGGCTCGAAATATTACAGCATAATACCTTTCTCTTTTTCTTCATTTTTAATTTAGTCCTGCAAGTATTATTAAACTTGCACCACCTCTCCTAATAGTAAATCATGTGAATCAATAGTAAACCATGTGAATCAATAATTCTAGACATGTGAAAATATGAATTACAGTATAGTACCTCCATCTATACCTCCATTTTTAACTTAGTCATCCAAGTATTATCAATCTTGCATCACCTCCCCTAATAGTACAAGAATGTGAATCAATTGTACACACATGTGAATAAATAGTTATAATCATGTGAATTAATAGCAATTAATTCCTCATTTATCCGATTAATTACCTGATTGGTCAATATAACCTCTAGACATCAATTATTATCGAAATAAATATCGATTTCCACTAACACTAATAATTCTAACACAATGGAACTATCAATTTCATCATTAATCAACATAAAATTATTCATCATTAATATTATAACTCACAATATTTAACAATCAGGTCGTTCCCAGGAATGAGGGGGCTTTCCGATAAGGATTTCTCCTTATTGGCACGCAATTAGGTGACCAAACCTCTCCTTGACAAAACTTCTAGACATTGTCAATATTGCAATTTAATAATATGAATAACTTTGTCGTCTCAATTATTGATTTAATAATATATCATATTATGCAGATGATACTGTGACAATAATCGAATCAATAATATGAGAGATATGATGCAGCAATTACTGTAGCAATAATTGAGTATAACTGAGTGACTTCTCACGTAAGCATTAATAACCAATACCGTGTGCTACTATGCAATCACGCGTATTAATGTAATTTTACTACCGGGTAGTTCAACAATTTTAACGTAACACTTCTGTCATTATTTTTATAAAAAGATAATTCTGTCGTTTTCTTACTATGACAATACTTTTGTTGTGGGGTCCACCAATGATTGTGCCATCGTACAAATATTCCCCGACCAATCGAATATTATATAACCACTTGCTTACTTTGCAAAATTTGTAAATATTACCCACAACTATAACATTATATCAAATCCACACCATAATATTCAAAAATATATTTTGAGAAAATTATTCTTTATTCATAAAAGTTGGGGTCTTACAATAATGGTAAATGATAGCTCAGGAATTTAAGTAAGAACGTTGTGAACA
The DNA here is from genome assembly GCA_020205505.1 of Panax japonicus. Taxonomy (NCBI): domain Eukaryota; kingdom Viridiplantae; phylum Streptophyta; class Magnoliopsida; order Apiales; family Araliaceae; genus Panax; species Panax japonicus. The sequence continues at coordinate 52,900,901 of CM035108.1, forward strand.
AAGAATATCTCAATAGTTCCAAATCTGTTCTTTAAATTTAAATAATGAGTCATTATAGACTGAAGGATTATTATAAGAATTCAATGGTTTCAACATTTCTAAGTGGATGAAATTTTAACACTGAGTAGTCACTATGAACCAAAAACTCCTGCTAGGATTAATAGTAGTTCACTGATAACCCACAAGTACAATAGGTGATCAGCCCAAAGTACCCTATGTTATACCTAAAATTTAAACATGTTGTTCGTGCACATGTCGGTCTCCCTACAGTATATAATTTCCCCTTCTATATATGAAGGTTTTTCATCTCAATAGATTATAAGAGTCCACACAAAATAATTGGTTTGGATAGCTTTATAATTCATAGATATTGGTCTAGCTGGATCAAATGACATAGACACATTTGTTAATATATTTAGGAACAATTTATAAGTTCAATGTTTGCAACAGGGTTCAAGGAATATAACTGTGATTTAAATCAAGTTTCAGAGTATGAATAATAACTTTCATGAATTTATATAACACAAGAATCATACTAACAATTATTTACTCATATGATCAATAAGAGTACAAGTTTAGGTACTTGACTGAATCGTTGATTATATCCGATCTTGACTTCTTATCTTTTGAATAACCTATTTTTATCATAACGGTTAATCTTCATTAACCCGTAAATTTAAATCTTAATTGATCTAATATACTAGCCTTAGATAACTAAGACTTCACAAAAAAAATTTATTTTATTAATTGTTTCCTTTATTTATCATTCTCTATTAATCTTCACATTCATTTCATAAGATAATCTTTTATTATCTTAATTGTTCATTTAAGGATTCACACCTTATTATATTCATAAAGCATTCTTACTGTATTTCTTAAGTAATTTCCTTAATTACCATTCAAACTTTATTAGTTCACAAATGATTTGTTATTACTTTGATTTGTAGTTAGAAATATCTCTTTCTATCTCTCTAATTTATTTATGTCTTATTTTCCCACAATTAAATAATCTTTAAAGATATTTAATTGTTCATTATTATTATTTCATACTTAGAGTAATTACTAACTTTTAATACTAATTTAATTGTCCACAATTAAAATGTTTATTAATGTCATTTTAATTGTTCACACTTCATTAATTTCACGTACAATTAGAAATAGTCTTTAGTATTAATGTAATTATTTACTATTTATTAAACCACATTATTATTCAAATGGTTTAAACTTTATTAATTTGGAATTAAAATAAGTACTATCTTAATTGATTATTAATTCCACAATTTAAACCACCTTTAGTTTTAATTGTTTAATTATAACTTATGAACTCCTTAAAGAAATATTTTAATATTAGAATAATTGAAATCTACTAATCCACAATTAAAATTACTTTAATTGTCTTTAATTTAAATAATCTTTTAATATTATTTTATCTTAGAAAAATTTTCATTTTTGATCCGTTGACCCAACCCAACCCAACCCAACCCAACCCGATCAGCTGGGAAACTAGGTTCTGGTGTTGGATAATGGATGTCAGTTTGTTGGATCGAAGTTTGAATAAATTTTGATGGAATTGAACATTCAACATCGGACTACATCAGTGGCATATTCTCAGTCTAACGATTATTAGTTCCTTACTGCCACTCCTCAATTTGTCCTGATCATCCAAAAGCTTATGCTTCTGCTCGGAGAGGTCAAAGCATTTCCACTTTAATGTTTTCACCTCGAGGATGAGTTCTTCGGTTCGGCGTTGGGATGTATTATGTTGCCTCCGTTCCTCCATCAGGGAGGACTTCAAGGCTTCCACCTAACTTTGGAGGCATTCGATGCTGGCCTTGAGCTCTTTTCTCTTATCTGGACCTTCATTTATTTTTCTTAACAATTGGCCAAAGGCTGTCATGGAATGAATCATATAAACATAAAGAATGTTTTAGATACTCTACATAAGTTTTGGAGATGAGAATTTAGAAAGGGATGTGAGGGTTACTTACTCGGCCTTGGTAGACGACGGTGGCCAGGATCAAATCTTTTGGGTCAAGGTCTTTGTATACTTTGTCGTCATCTTCAAAGACGAAGATGCCAAAGCTGTGATATGGAATGCCCTCGGGTAAATCCTCAGTCCATATAGAGGACAATAACTTTCTTTGGGGTGATCTTGAAGAGGAGTGGACTTCATTGGTGATGGTTAAAGGAGGGGTTGGATCCCTTTCGGGTTTGGCTTTTTTTTATGGTGGTTCGGTAGGAGTTTCCTCATTATGGGTTCGGGGTGTTGTTTGTTTGTTTATTTCAGTTTTGGTGATTGTGGGGATACTGTCGGGTTCGATGGGTTGGGTTAATATGGGTGAGAGAGTTGGAGGTGGGGGAGGAATTTTGGTTAATATTGATAGGAATCTAATGATAGAATAGTAGAGTGTTTAATTAAGGGGGAGTTTAATTAAACCCTGATTAGATTCCAAATATATATATGATTTGATGATGAAGCATGTATGTGACTTAATATTAAAGCTTATAAAGTATATTTGTATGAATTAGTTTTGTTTTGTCTTTATCTGAGATATCTATGTACAAGGACTTAGAATTGTAAGATCAAACTTGTTAGGTTGATCGTTATCCCGTCTGCAATTTCTTAAATCAAAAGGACATACTATATACCCCCTCCTCTTCTAAATACTCCTTTTTCCCAAATTACCAAATTGGATCCATATTTATAAAATGATAGAAGTTAAAAAAAATATTTTTAAAATATTCATTAAAAATATAACAGTATTAGCACGATGATACTCAATTATGATAAAACTAGATTTGTTAAGAATTTTATGTCATTTTATACTCAAAAAAATATAAATATATATTTAATACTATGTTAGGTTTCAAAATTAAAGATAAAATTTGACTTTTGAGGCCTACTGACTGCATATGAAATTTTAAAATTGGTATGACACATAAAAGTTTAGAATAAATAAATTTTATAGTTAATAATTTTTGTTATATAATATACAATTATAATTATTATATCAATTAAAATTAAATAAATTCATATATATATATATATATATATATATGAGACACACAATTACATAATAACATACCAAAGGTTATTCTTTAGTGGTATATAGTATATACTACCTCTCTTTTTATTTTGTATGGTTATAAATTTAAGTTTATCTCATAGTAAAGTCAACACAAGAGGTGCATAAAAAAGTGTCCCTAAGTTTTCCATAGTGTCTCTTATGCCACAATGATTGAAATGTGGTAGTATAAGTAGCTCAAAATAGTTTAAGAAGTAATAATGTTTAAAAACAGTTCCTAAATTCAAAGTGATAGTTTGTTTAATAGTACTTTCCTTTTTAATGTGCAACAGGTTCAAGTTTCTCCGATAAGAAAGTTAACAACTCCTCCGTCCGTTTATAATAAACGACGTTTTTAATTTTTTTAAATTATTTGACGTTTTATATAATACAGAAGAATCAACCATAATCTTTTCAAAATTATTTCTCATTAAAAAATGAAAGAGATAATATGAGATAAGTTTATGGTAAACGGTATTACAGACAATTGATACTATGTTTAATGTTTTTTCAACCATTTCCTTAATTTTTATGTACAACTCTAAAACGTCAGTTTAATTTTTTTCAGCGAACTGGAGGGAGCGAACTAAGAACGAACCGGCTATAGCGACATTTTTTTCGTCGCTATAGCCGGTTCGTTCTTAGTTCGCTCCCTCTAGTTCACTGGAGAAACGGACTATATATATATATATATATATATATATATATATATATATATATATATATATAGAGTCCGGATCCAGTCCGGGATCCCGGACTCTACTAAAATACGGACCTTTTTTTTTTTTTTTTTTTTGCTTTTTTTTTTGAAACAACTAAAAAAAAAAAAATTTATGGAATTGAAATTTTTCCATAATACAGTGTTTTGGGCGTGATTTGGATGCCTATAACGAAATATGTCTGTACAGTCTGGGCAGACTGTACATACATTGGTTGGTGTAGGTATTAAAAACACGCCCAAAACATTGTATTATGGAAAAATTTCAGTTCCATAATTTTATTTTTTTTTTTAGCTGTTCTACAAAAATAAAAATAAATAAATAAAAAATTAAGGGTCCGGATTTGATCAGGTCCGGGAGTCCGGACCTGATCAATTCTGTATATATATATATATATATATATATATATATATATATATATATATATTATGGGAGGTAGGGAGTACTACATAGCAAAGGTAAATTTCTTCTAAATTCTCCCACTAATATCTTATTGCATTTCAACCTAGAGGGTTATCAGGTTAATAGTTCCCCCCACCAAACCATTGACATCTTCAGTACCAAAGCATGCATATATATCAACATGTAATCTCTTCTCACACTTGGTATTTTTTAAAAATAAAATAAAATTGACAACAAGTACACTCTGATCATTATTAGGGTTGGACTGAAATTATCAAGAAGACTCACTGCAAAAACAATGTAGGGCTTCCCTTTGACATTAATTGTCTCCAACTCAAAAAAGAAACAAACATCTGATCTTAATACAATAATGACTTATCCGTATAATCTTAATATATACATTAATGACTTATCCTAATTGTCCTTAAACTATTCTTTAAATAAGAACGAGTATCCACGGTGAAAATAATGGTCAATAAAAGTAAGAAAATAATAACCTCCTTAATTATAGGGTGGCTAAACATGGATTACTTATGTCCTTATAGATCTAGTCAAGTACACCAATATAATTAGACGTGGTAAACAGGCTGGACTGTCAGTGGACCGGGCCAAAATGGACCAATTGGTCGGAAAAAATTGGGTTCTTTACATAAGAATACAACAAAAATAAAATAATTACAACAATAGTGCACCAACTAAATTATTTTAATAACAGTAAACTACTGAATAATAATGCCAAAAATAATGCAATACACATCAGTATATCCAATCCAATCCAACAAAAAAAGAAATCCCTAAAATCAAGGAGAAAACTACTCCACTTATTTTATTAGTTACCAAATAACCGAAATACTCACCAAATCACGTCACCAAATTACTCAAAAATCAGACGAAGAACAAAAAGGGAACTTCATAGATCGTTGAATCTGTAAAACAAGAGCAATCGAGAAGGAGCGATATCAGTAATAGAGAAGAAATCGAAATCAAAAGCAACATAAAGCATAAACAGAGCATCCGAACATCGCATTACGATAAGCGATTTCAAGATATTTTCGGAACAGAAGAAAAAATTATATTCTGAGAAAACAAACTAAGTCTGCAACGAAATTCAAAGGTACGAATGTAGAATTATTATATATATTGAATCAATTATAATATGCATAATCTATACACTGGTTACGTATTGGTTACAAAATTTAAATTTGGGGATATTCATATAAAGGTTTGGTTACTTTGATTAAAACAAACAACATTTCTCAATTCAACCATACAAAATCATACATTTTCAAAATTTAATATAATGAGTGAACAAAAAATTTTGCAGAACGCATTGATACTATTAATATATATTTTGGAAACTATAAAATGTTGATTTGTAAACCCATAAAGTAATATTATTAATTTCACATTGGAAAGGGAAATGTATTTTGTCATTCATGGATTGAAGAATTCATTTAATATATTGGCAACATTAAAATATAGATTTGGTTACTTTAAAAGCATGCATAATTAAATAAAATTTATTTCGAATTTAAATGTTCATTCTTAATAACTTATCATCTGCAAACACATTATTTTTGTATTGTTTATAAATTGACTAAAATCATACTGTTACATATGCATAGATACTAATTATTTCTATTTTGGTTACTAAAAATTGTTAATTTAGTCACATGGAAAATAAGAATAATTTTATTACTTTGTAAATAATACTATTTTTTATTAATTTAAACATGCATTATATGGAATAATTCATAAAATATTTTAGTTACTATATAATGTTCATTTGGAAACCAATAGAAAAATAATTCAAGCATACAAAATCATATCTTTTCAAAATTTAATAAAATGAGTGAACAACAAAAAATTTTGCAAAAAGCATTGATACTATTAATATATATTTTGAAAACTATAAAATGTTGATTTGGAAACCTATAAATAATATTATTAATTTCATTTTGGAAAGAGAAATGTATTTTGTCATTCATGGATTGAAGAATTCATTTAATATATTGGCAACATTAAAATATAGATTTGGTTACTTTAAATGCATGCATAATTAAATAAAATTTATTTCGAATTTAAGTGTTGATTCTTAATAACTTATCATCTCCAAACACATTATTTTTGTTTTGTTTATAAATTAACTAAAATCATACTAGTTACATATACATAGATACTAATTATTTCTATTTTGGTTACTAAAAATTGTTAATTTAGTCACATGGAAAATAAGAATAATTTTATTACTTTGCAAATAATACTATTTTTTATTAATTTAAACATGCATTAATTGGAATAATTCATAAAATATTTTAGTTACTATATAATGTTCATTTGGAAACCAATAGAAAAATAATTCAACCATACAAAATCATATCTTTTCAAAATTTAATAAAATGATTGAACAAAAAAATTTGCAACAAGCATTGATACTATTAATATATATTTTTGAAACTATAAATGTTGATTTCGAAAACCATAAAGTAATAAGTAGTATCTATGCATATGTAATTGCCTGTCTTTATTCATTTTATAAAGAAAACAAAAATTATGATTCAGGGGATGTTATTTTATTTTTGTATTGTTTATAAATTGACTAAAAACATATTGTTAAATATGCATATATACTAATTATTTCTATTTTTGTTACTAAAAATTGTTAATTTAGTCACATGTAAAATAAGAATAATTTTATTACTTTCCAAATAATACTATTTTTTATTAATTTAAACATGCATTATCTGGAATAATTAATAAAATATTTTAGTTAGTATATAATGTTGATTTGGAAACCAATAAACAAATATTATTAATTTCAATTACTAAAGGAAAATGTATTGCTCAATCATGGTTCAAATTTTAATGTTCATTCTTTATTATTTAACCTCCCCTGAACCATATTTTCTTGCATTAATAATATTACTTTATGGGTTTCCAAATCAACATTTTATAGTTTCCAAAATATATATTAATAGTATCAATGCTTTCTGCAAAATTTGTTGTTCATTTTTTATTATTTAACATCCCCTGAACAATAATTTTTGTTTTCTTTATAAAATGAATAAAGACAGGCAATTACATATGCATAGATACTAATTATATCTGTTTTGGAAACTGAAAATTGTTGATTCACTCAACTAGAAAATAATATTACTTTTTTTAATATCCAACTAATAATAATTTTAATAATTTAAACATTCATAATCTGACATCATTCATATAATATTTTGGCTACAACTGTATGTCTATTCATTCTTTAAAGTTGACAACGCAAACAATGTGTTAAAACATAATTATTACTAAAAAAGTTATAATTGATTACTGTGTAATGTTAATATACTAACTACTTACATAATTGTATTTATTTTAATGTTTCAGTTGCCGTAACATGGATATGATTCTAGTTGTAATTTACTTCAATGGTACGTGGAGTGACAGTAACCAATATCAAAATTTCGAAGTTACCGGCCTACTAGTCCCGTCAACATGTTCATTCACAGAAATACACAACTTGATATGCAATGCATTAAGCCTAGAATGCTACAAAACAGAGTTGTCAATCAAATTTCATATTAGCAGCAACATCCCTCCAATCAAGGTGACAAATGAATCAACTTTCAAATTCTATTGGAAATCAGTAAAAAATCAGGTGAACATGGCAAGTATCCACTGATTATAGATTATGAATACCACATTGGAGGAACTATAGACTTACAAAACAACATAATTGAAGAAGAAAATGTAATGCAAGATGAAATGCCGATCATATTGGCACAAAGGAATACTGATCTTGAATTTTTGGAAACACAAGAAGACCAATTTGGATCACAATTTGTTGAGCATCTAGCCATTGAAGCTGTTGATAAAGAACATGACAGACAACACAAGAAAGAAAGAACAAGTGATGAGGTCATATCAGATCCGAATAAGTTTGAAGTAAGAATTCATCAAACTTACAAAGATAAAAGAATATTAACACAAGCGATAAGGCTACAATCAATCAGACAAAACAGGCAACACAAGGTAGAAAGAACTAATGGAAGGGACTTTGTTCTGGTATGCATCGACAATGAAAGTTGCAAATGGAAGCTAAGAGCATCAAAATTACGGAAAACAAATATGTTCAAGGTGAGAGAGTTTAATGATATACACACTTGTTCATCCAATATACTACTTGGAGATCATAGACAAGCAAATAGTGAAATGGTTAGTGAATGCATAATGCATAGACTAACTAACTTCAAGAAAATTTACACACCAACCGATATTGTGGAAGATATGATGACGGAGTATAATGTGTCCATATCCTACCAAAAAGCTTGGAGAGCGAAAGAAAAAGCAATGGAGAAAATAAGAGGGAATCCACACGACTACACTATGATTCCTTCGTGGTTGCACATGCTGAAAAAAACAAATCCAGGTATCAATTAGAAACCGTTTTTATGTTTTTAAAATTTCAATTACCAATAATAAATAATTTGGTTACCTATTAGTTAAATTTTGGCTACTAATTATATTAATTAAAAATAAATAAAAATCATTTTTTCATGCGAGCGTTATATAGAATAAATGTAACTATTTAAAAAGCATTTTAGAAACCATCTGAATACTATAAAAAATATTAAATTATTATTAATTGCATGCCATTAGTACTACACTTAGAGCATTGTCAACTACAAATATGGGCAATATGTAGTACATATATTTACATTAACCAAACTGAAAATATGTAGTACATATATTTACATTGTCAACGACTTTTCTCCCCCTAATGGTGGGAAGACTATTAAAATAACAATCCTCAAAATATACCTTAAAAATATCACTTTGAATTCTTTCTTAGAAGATGAACACCAAATAACAATAATTAAATTGATAATTTGGTAATTATTTTACTTTGATATAATCAACAAGTAAAGGAATCTTCTGGTTCTTTAAATGATGTTCATGGGAGTTTTCAATAATTCAATGCATCATTATTGATCCTAAATGATCATGCCAAATCATAAAAATATTTGGATCCAAACACTTCTAGTATATTGCACACTTCTGGTGTATTACAACATTTGTTTCAACTATTCTCATTTTAGTATAATATAACCCAGAAGAGAAAATATACAATTTTTTTAATATGAGTTTCTGGCCCGATACTATTGAAGTAATATAAAAAAATTCTTCACTGCCTTCGTTATTGATTTCAATATAATAACTATTATAACGTATATCCTTAAAGCTGAGCAAATTTTTGCTTGTCTCAGAAGAATATAAAGAATCATCATTACAAAGTTTTGTGCCCTTTGAAAATATTATAATCGCTCTTCCAGAGACTTTAATTAAATTTGATGAATAATCACTCTTCAAGAGTCTTCAATTATGTTTGATGAATAATCGCTCTTCTAGAGCCTTTAAAGTTTGATGAGCTTCTGACCCATACAACTTCATAAATGCAAAGCATAAATTTAACTTTATTACTTGAAACATAAATAAAACATATAATAAAAATACTTATTATAATGTCATAATATAATGAAATAAAAATAATTAATTGGTATGAACATTTTTATCAACATATCATCAAAGAAACCATAGATATCAAAATTAGTTATATCCACTCCATTTGAAAAGTCAAAATAATTCATGGGATTTTTAGGATCATTCCATTTCCTTTTCTTTTATGGAGTCTTGGTACAAATCTACCAAATGTTTAGGAGTACGACGGGTACATTCCATTTTCTATATTGATAGTTCTTTTCACGCCTACGACCACAACCATAATTTCCTCTATGTTTATCAAATGAGGTTTCATTCAATTTAGGGAATGTAATAGAATCGGTAGAGCGAGATTGTTGGTTTTTCAGCAAAAACTCATTATTTTGTACAGCCACTAGAAGAAATGATATCACTTCTAGGAATATAATATCTGTTATCGCTTCAGGGAATATATTATGAACTTATACTCACAATATTGTTACTACAGGAGCATATTCGAGGCATGAAATATAGTAAATATTTTTTTTCTAACATGTCTTTATCAATATTTTTTTCATGGAGATGATAGCGAATAAAAATAATTAATTTTACATGATCCTGCAAGGATGCATGATTGCCAACTTTAATTATATCTCCAAGGTTCTTTGCATTTATATGAATCTCAGAATCAAGATTACATTACAAATAATTCTTGCTCAATATAAATCAAGGGCAACAAATTCAAATTTATAAAATTTGAATATTAAATAACTAAACATATTTCCCATCAAATTAAATAATTATATATGTTCAGATTTAATTATAATGAAATAATTTATAGAAATGCAGTAAAATAAGAAACTAAATTTTTTCACTAAAACTAAATAACAAACCAACACTACTAAGTATATTTGTCATTGTAACTTCATACAAAAATATATCAAAAATCATTAGAAATTTAGTTTATTATAATATAACAACGCTACGTAATTATCACCATTCAAAGACTGAAAAATTTGCATGAGGTATATAAAAATGTAAAGAATAAATGATAATAGTTCATGCCTCTTATCATAATGAATACCTTTTAAATGATGCATTCGTTTACATAGAATTTGTGGTTTCTACAACCATTTTGAAGTTACAAAAGTTTTCCTTTATTTCAGATTGTACATTGTTAAGCCTTGTAATAGAATATTATTCAGTTAGAAAAATTCATGAAACCGTGTTGATTAATTTTAGAAAACTGTTTTTTTATAGTACTAAATAGTACCATAGAGGATGGTAATATTACATGAGTATATACTTGTTCTCCAACAAATATTCATAGCCCAATATGTTTCCCTATATATTCTTGAGATAACATTTCTCAAATATACTTGTACATATGTATAGGCATATAATTCCACCAAATATAGTAACAGATATAGAGGATGTGTTTGTTGAGGTGTTCTTTTATGGTGTCACCAGTCAAATATTTGATTGCTATTTACTCTTTTAGCAGACTGATATATTTCCCCCGCTTTACCTCAATGCTTACCATTCTTTCATAAAGTTATGTAGATCTAGATAATAGTATGCAGTAATAATATAAAAGGGAATGAATATTTAAAACTTTGTTTGACATGTAGTACTAATGACAACTATCAGATATTTCTTTTAGCAAATTTCAAATAATAATTATCAAACAAGCTATTGATTTTTTCAGAATAATTAAACTATTTGTGATCACATGCATAGAATAATTATCAAAAAGAAAAAAATAGTATAGGCATGCATGATGACCATGCAATACTCAAACACATATATATAGAGAGTTATATCTTCTTCTATTTCAAACCAAAAATGATTATCTTCAAGATGAAGGTGAGGAGCAATTCATGCTGATAACGTGTTATAAAATATTATTAAAATCAAGAATAAATATGATTAGAAGAAAGAAAGTATTCTCATAACCTTTTGTATCAATCAATCACTTTACAATGCTCTTATTTATAGATATAAGAACATAAATATTAGAGGGTTACAAAACTCAAAGGAAATTATAATAAAGAGGGGTAGGAATGTATCTAGACATGGGTAAGAATGTTTCTAGACTTCCACACACTATGTATAATTTTATAACAAAGTAAGTATTCTTTATATTTTACTTACAACTGATAAGAGAAAGCTATAGAGTGAGAATAAGAGAGAAAGAAAAGAAATATTCGAGAAACAAAACACACCAACAACACAAAGTTCTACTACTACACTATTGCAATATCTAGTCTCTTATTAAGGAAAGGGATATCATTTCTTTCATACTCGCAAGGGATGTCATATTCTTCCATCCGTAGAGGGTTATCATTTTCTATCATACTCCATATTATGGTAAAAAGTTATTATTCGTTTCTATCGCTTTATCATTAAACAGTGAATTTTTTTGAAATTAGTATAATATCTTTAATAGTTTATGTTTCATCTAATATTTTTTTCACCTGAATCTTCCTAATGCGTTTTACACATTATAGTTGAATTGCGAACCTTATTTATTCTATTCTTGATCTCTAATCAAATTTTTAGATATCATGTTGATAATTTGGGCATTCTTGGACTCTGGATATATTAAATTACAAATCTCTAATGTTTATTCTTGATCTTATTGTTCTTATTATTTCTATTCATCCTTTATATCATTATCATAATTCTTATACTTAAATTGTCGTGAAAAGTTCTATTTGGCTCGTAGTGCAAATATGAACTGTTGATCAACATGATCATGACCATTGGTGTTATAAATGAATATCTTTGGCCCATAGTGCAAATATAAACTGTTGATTTGTATGATTATGAACATGAATTATTGATTAGTGTTACATAAATAAAATATTGATGGTAAAATTTTAAATTGGAGAAGATAGTAGTCATTATAGTCTACTTAACTCTTCTAATGGATACTTGTTTAGATGCAGTTATCATTGAAAACTTATATTATCTTTAAATCTCTGATATATCACTGTTGAAGGCTAAATATAATTTATTATTCACCATCTTAGTCTTGATATTTTTTTACTAGGCTATTTGAGCTCACCCTTTTCCTTTTTGTTCCATTGTTCTTCTCAGAAAATGAAAGTATAACTGGGACTAGCCGGGGAATGGAGTAATGGTCCGAGATAGTTACTATGATAATCTTCACTATGTTGTAAAATAGTGTGACAATAATTATATTGAGGACTTTATTTAGATGTTAATATTGTCTTACTATACGCAGTACAAAATTTGTATAGAAAACTCACATATATGCGTTGTCATATTTTGCACGATAATATATTAGTTGTAAATAGAAAATTTTGTATTTGGTAGTATGTATTTTTGGCAATTCAAATTAAGTTGTGTGGCGTCACATTAATTACAAATAACACATTCTTATTTGATCATTTCCCCACGAATACCCCATTTTTAGTCATTACAATTTTATCCGACTCAAAGATAACTTTTATTCCCACCTTGCCTAGCAAAGACATAAACACAAGCTTCCGACAGATGTTTGGCACATGAAGCACATCTGTCAATGAGATGATTTTTCCGAAGATAAGCCTAATATCTTCATTTTACCAAAACAAGTGTCTCTCATTCTCCCAATAGTGTATAAGAGGAAAATGCTTTTTTAATGCCATAAATGTGCTTGGTTGCACTTACCACCCAATAACATCCGCAACAACCAAATTTGCATTTGGTGGGGGCAAGTTTGTCATTACTCTTCATGTGTCTGCATTGCACAGCATGATGTCCAGGCCAGGGTTACCACAAACAAAATAATTACCTTCTTTTGGTTTTTCTGGTTTTGATTTTGTAAGAACAAAATCAACCTTTGCAATATTCAAGACTAATAAAATCTTTGTTTGTCATCTCTTAAAATTAGAACCAGAAAATGCCTCAATTTTTGTGACATGCCTTAGTAGCGGTTAACATAGCAGAATCCATGTTTATTCTTAAGATTGTAATAAAATAATTGGAAAACTACTATGAAAATTTAAACAGAGTTAGAAATATATCACTCAAATGAATTGAGGCGTGCGTAGAACATTGTCTTTAAGGATAATTTCAGCACCTTCGATATTATATATCACCGGTGCAAAAGGTTACCCTTCAGGATTCAACAATTCCGTCTTCTTTAATGTGCACTCAAATAGAGAAGGTGACATGAATAGGTCATTGTTTTTTTTTGAATTTTAGAACAGATGATTCAAAAAAAAGATTGTAGTGCAATATATATATATATATATATATATATATATATATATATATATATATATATATATATATATTATTACATGAAGTAGAAGACATGCATGTTGAAATATCTTTCTGTTATAAGAGTAAAAATTTATCCATTTCTATTCTATCATGCTTGGGCCATGGCTAAGTATTAAGCTATATATCAAAAAGGTTTCGTAACAGCTAGAAAGTTAAAAGTTTTGCAACGGCTAGAAAATAAATTACTCAATTAATAAAAATCAATCTCATTGATTTTGCAACGGAAGAAAATCAATTTTGTAATTCAAACAATATGAAATTTAATCTTAACAATAATTAAAGCAACTAACTTCACTTTGAAATTTCTTTTAAATTTTATATAAAAAATAAAATAAAAAATCTAATAAATTAAGCAACTAGCTAGTCCAACTTATGACCAACATTACATTACGCAGGTATCCATATTAAATAGCATGTAATCTATAAATACATATATCCATAAATCAAGATTATATATGATATTAATTGGGCATATATTGTATAGTTCGGACAACAAAATATAATAACCAACTTATGCATCTCAACATGACATGAATGTACTGCATGTCCAGGACAATTTATCAATCACATTTATATTAATAATTGACTCAATCAAATAAATCCATCCTCAACTGACTTGGCCCAATCACTTTCATACCTTAATATAATAAATCATTATTATTATGATTTATGATGCACTGAATTAGCATGCAAATTAGCATACATGCATACATACATACAAATGGTTAGCATAAAATTAACTTTTGTCAATTACCAATACAATATTGACACAAGCCTACTTAATACTACCTCCGTTCCTAAAAAATTGTTTAAGGTTTTTGTCGTTTAAAGTTTTTGTACGTTTGAAATTCAATCACTACCCCTTTATGAGAAGTTGAAAATTATTAATAAAAAGAAGAAAATTTCTAGGGAAAATGAGAGAAGGTAGGAGTAATATAGGAAAATAAATAATTTATTTTTCTCGAAAGTTATAAACGAAAAACTTTTTGGAATAATTTTTTTCTTTTAAAACGACAATCTTTTATGAACGGAGGAAGTGACAATTCTTATTATCTAGCCTAGTTATCACAAGCCCAAAAACATATCCATGTTAGACTCGATTAGAATTAAGAGAACCGATATTTTCATATAAAAAATTGATATTTTCACGTGATCTATGTCATATTGTTAATGATAAGCCTTATCATTCCCCAAACTTTATCAAAAGAGATGGAGATAAGATGACAACATTCAAATCTGAAGGCTTAGATGATAACATTAGTTACAACAACTCTGTAATTTAAAATTCTTTGTATTTTATCATTATCTTGTACTAGCCACACTATAAATATAAGAGGCCACATACATTCTGTAAGTGAGCCAAATATTATATTATTTCATGGTATCAAGAGCCACATAAAACAAACGTTTTTTTTTTCTCCTTCCTACATATCCCATCTGCATTTTTTTTTCTATCAAATGGCAGACTCCACTAGCACTAACTCTCCATCACCACTGTCGGGCAATATCACCACATCTGACTCTCCTATTTCCCAAACTCCTATTAAGCTCCACCACAATGTTACTCTAAAACTTACAAGGGATAATTATCTCTTATGGAAAACACAACTTGTCCCATATTTAAAAGGCCAAAATCTTTTTGGCTATGTAGACGGTACTATAACTTGTCCGTCTCCCACCCTCGAGGTCTCTATTTCTACATCTCCTACTGGCAGCCACCTTAATCCTGCATATTCAGCTTGGGTTCAACAGGATCAAATGATCTTGAGCGCCATTATCTCCTCCATCTCTGAAGAATTGCTACCGCATGTAGTGGGAGACTTTACTTCACACCAAGTCTGGGATATTCTTGCCCAACTCTTCTGCTCAAACTCCCGAGCACGTTCCACTCAACTTAAATATCACCTGTCTTCTATCCGAAAAGGACATGACTCTATCGATACGTACTATGACCGTATCATGTCCATCGCCACTACCTTGGCTGCGATTGGCGAACCACTTCGCCACTCTGATCACTTGTCATATCTTCTTGCTGGGCTCGACTCATCTTTCGATGCAGTCATCACATCTATCCATACGATGATTAATCCACCATCTCTTCCTGCTGTCTATGAACTTCTACGCCGCCAAGAGGATCGTACCCGTGCTTTACAACTTCCCACTGAGAACCCATCTGCCCACTCTGCTGTTCGGAATCCTCCCAATCAACATTCTTCATTTCGCACGGACAGTGGGCGTGGTAGCCGTCATTCTTTCCGTGGCACCCGAGGTGGCAGGGGGCGCACTCGCTACACCAACTCTAGCTCGTATACTCCACGATGCCAAATTTGCAAAGGCGATGGACACACGGCAGCCAAATGTGCGCTTCGATTTGATCAAAATTTTCATGGTCCCAACTCGCCGTCAGCCGCTTATACTGCAAGTCACGCTCCATATACGCCTGTCGACTCCTGGTTTCACGACTCTGGAGCTACTCATCATATCACAGCTGATCTAAACAATCTCAATCTCACTGCTGACCCTTATAATGGAACCGATCAACTTCAAATCGGAGATGGTGCTGGGTTGAAAATCACTCACAGTGGTAATGGTATCATCCACACTCCTACTCATGCTTTTCAATTGAGTAATGTCTTACGAGTTCCACATATTTGCAAAAATCTTTTATCTATTAGCAAATTTACTCGTGACAATAATGTTTTTGTTGAGTTTCATGCATCTTATTTTTGTGTTAAGGACGAGACCACGGAGAGAACACTGCACCGAGGAAAATGTGAAGCCGGGCTCTATCCTCTCCACCCATCTTCTCCACAACAATCGTCTGCTTTCTTTGGTGTCCGAGCACCCTTGGATGTCTGGCACTCTCGCCTTGGTCATTCCGCATTTCCTCTTACGCTTTCCATTGTTCGTCAGTAAGCGTTGCCATATGAAAATAAGAGAGCTTTTAACATTTGTAACTCATGTCAAATGGCTAAAAGCAAACAGCTTCCTTTTCATTTATCTATGTCTCGTTCTGCTTTTCCTTTTGAACTAATATTTTTGGATTTGTGGGGGCCATCTCCCTCACCTTCAATAAATGGCAAACGATATTTTTTATCCATTGTTGATCATTATTCTCGTTATTCATGGATTTTTCCCTTACAGTCTAAATCAGATGCTTTTACTATTTTTGTCCAATTCCAAAATCATATTGAAAGACAATTTAATCAAAAAATTAAAGTCGTCCAAACTGATTGGGGAGGTGAATTTCGACCATTCACACAATATTTTAATACCCATGGAATTCTACATCGTCATCCTTGTCCACACACTCATCAACAAAATGGCATCATCGAACGAAAACACCGTCATATTGTCGAAACTGGTCTTGCCCTCTTGGCCGAATCTTCTACACATTTTTCTTACTGGGAAGATGCATTCAACACTGCATGTTTTCTTCTCAACCGACTACCAACTCCAGTTCTTCAAAATATTTCTCCATTCCAAAAGTTATTTCACAAAAAACCTGACTACACCTTTCTTCGTACTTTTGGTTGCGCATGTTGGCCTTATCTCCGTCCGTACAATCGACACAAACTCGATTTTCGATCCAAAATTTGTGTTTTTTTGGGCTATAGTCCTACCCATCGCGGATATAAATGTCTCGACCTCGACACAAATCGTGTGTACATCTCTCTTAACGTCGTCTTTGATGAAACTCGTTTCCCCTTCGCCACACCACCTCCATCCAAGCCCACTCACACTAGTACATCCTTGCCAATGAATCTCCAAGTCTACCCGACACATTCACCATTTCAATACCCTATCGGATTGTCGCCCACTCCTCCACTGTCCAAGCAATTTCCAGTTTCCAACTCCATCCCACTGCAAGCTCAACCTAGTCCTCTATCCACTCAGCCTAATCTACAAAACCTCCTAACAGACCCAACAAGACCCCAGCCTGTCTTACCTATTACATCCAGTTCACCAACCATTACTGTCAGTCACGCCAGCCCCTTGTCAGCTTCACATAGTCCACTATCCGACCCAAGCAACATGTCTTCGACTTCACCTGAGCCTACCTCACCCGGCTTACCACAACTACTCAGTGTATCCAATCCCCGTGTGATGAAGTCCTTACACCCGATGCATACGAGACTTCGCAATAATATTATTCGGCCAAAGGAGTTTACAGACGGCACGATTCGGTATCCTTTGTCTCGGGCTCTTTTGGCGACTTGTACACCTGAACAAGTCGAACCCACTTGCTATACACAGGCGGTAAAATTTCCGGCATGGCGTACGGCTATGAACAGTGAGTTTGATGCACTTATGCGCAATGGCACTTGGACACTTGTTCCACCCCCATCTCGCAACTCCATCATTGGATGCAAATGGGTTTTCCGCATTAAGCACAAACCTGATGGGTCCATTGAGAGACATAAAGCGCGACTAGTAGCCAAGGGATTCCATCAACAACAAGGGCTCGACTATGATGAGACATTTAGTCCGGTTATCAAACCTACGACGATTCGACTAATACTCTCCTATGCGGTAACTTGTAATTGGGTTATTAAGCAAATTGATATTTCTAATGCCTTTTTACATGGTTTTCTTTCAGAGACAGTTTACATGCAGCAACCTCCAGGTTTTGTTCATCCACACTTTCCGAATCATGTATGCAAGTTACGCAAAGCACTTTATGGCCTCAAACAAGCACCACGGGCCTGGTTCTCGCGCTTAAGTTCAGAGTTATTAGCACTCGGGTTCATTAACTCTCGGGCCGATACGTCCTTGTTTATTCGTCGGCAAGCCTCAACATGCATTTTTGTTCTTGTCTACGTGGATGACATTATTATTACAGGGTCAAATATATCGCTAGTCAATGATTTTATTGCATCTCTTTGCAGCGATTTTGCGGTCAAAGATCTTGGTGATATTCACTACTTTCTCGGCATCGAAGTTATTCGCGACGCCAACTCTATGTTTCTTATCCAACAACGCTACATTACAAATCTACTGGCTCGCACCGGCATGCTCACAGCAAAACCCATTGCATCACCAATGTCATCCTCGACAACACTTACCTCTACGGATGGACATCCTTATTCGGACCCAACTCTTTATCGAAGCACAGTGGGTGCACTTAACTACCTTGCTTTCACGCGACCCGACATCTCTTATGCTGTCAACCGTTTATGTCAGTTCATGCATCGTCCCCTAATTCCTCACTGGGCAGCTGTTAAACGTGTACTGCGCTACTTAAAACATACTATACATTATGGTATACTACTCACTCGAGCACCACATTCCTCTCTTGTAGCTTTTGGTGATGCGGATTGGGCCGGTGATTCGGAAACTCGTCGCTCCACAATGGGACATTGCATATATTTTGGCGGTAATCTTATTTCATGGGGTTCTCGTAAACAAACAACGGTCGCTCGTTCAAGCACCGAGGCCGAATACCGTGCGCTTGCGTATACAACTTCCGAGTTAACCTGGATCACATTTTTATTTCGTGAATTGGATATTCATGTTACTCCGACCCCGATCATTCTTTGTGATAATATTGGTGCTACCTACATGGCCGCTAATCCCGTGTTTCATGCTCGCACTAAACACGTCGAGATAGATTTTCATTTTGTCCGAGAGAAGGTCGCATCCAAGTCCATTCGTGTATGCTTTGTTAGTACCAAAGATCAACTTGCAGACATTTTCACGAAACCTCTCTCAATTCAACGTTTTGCACCATTACGAGACAAGCTCCGGGTCCGCGAACTCCCCCTACGCTTGAGGGGGCGTGTTAATGATAAGCCTTATCATTCCCCAAACTTTATCAAAAGAGATGGAGATAAGATGACAACATTCAAATCTGAAGGCTTAGATGATAACATTAGTTACAACAACTCTGTAATTTAAAATTCTTTGTATTTTATCATTATCTTGTACTAGCCACACTATAAATATAAGAGGCCACATACATTCTGTAAGTGAGCCAAATATTATATTATTTCAGAATAGTGAGTGGGTCTCATCTCCACATGAGAGAGCCTCGTGTAAAAATATTATTTTAACATGTGAAAATATCAGTTTTCACAATATTAATTAGTCTGATTTTATATAAATACAATTAATTATAATATTATCCCACAAAATAAAATTACATTATGAGGTTAATATATAGTTCCCAGTAAAGCATTGACATCTTCAGTACCAAAGCTCCACAGGATTGCAACAAATCAAATACTCGTCTAATTAAATATATTCTTGCACCTTCGTATTTTGTCATATAATTTGATGTCTTGTTTATCCTCTCCAGTTCCTCCTCGATCTGCACCGTCATCAGGTTCTGCTTCAATTGCCTCATCATCATATCCTCCGTCCAGCTCGATCGGCCATTTTCAAAACCCTCTGCACTCGATCTCTCCCTCTTCTACCCTGTCTGAAAACTCCTTGGCAACTGAAATAGACGTATGTAAACCATTCCCATATTCACTTCCCTCATTATTTATTTATTTTTAAAAAAAAAACAAATGATCACCTTTAATAAAATGAGACTCTTGTTTTGAATTAGGAAAAAAATAAATAAATTACAAATTAGTTTCATTCCTTTGACAATATATATATATATATATATATATATATATATATATATATATATATATACGGTCCTGATCAAATGCATAGCCCTTATCTTACTCACCCGTGCTCACCCCCTTTAGCGACGGACCCAGCGACGGTTCGGTCATATAACTGTCGTCTATACTTTTAGCGACGCTATATGTTATCCGTCGCTAAAAGTATAGACGACGGTTGTATAACCGAAATCATCGCCGGGTCCGTCGCTAAAGGGGGGTGAACACGGGTGAGTAAGATAAGGAGTATGCACTTGATCCTCTCTCTTTCTCTCTCTCTATATATATATATATATATTCTATCTAATAAAATATAAATGATTTTGAATTTCCCGCTCACTTAATAAATCATCTGGGCCGTCCAAAGTTTGGGATAAATCCCACCGTTCATACATCTATCTAATAAAATACATCTATCTATCTAATAATCTAATAATAATTTAATAAAATACAAATGACTTTAAATTTCCCGCTCACTCAATAAATTATTTTGTTCGTTCAAAGTTTGAGATAAATCATATTGTCCATACAGTGCCGGAGGCACGAGACCCAGCTAGTATCTAATAAAATACAAATGATTTTGAATTTTTCGCTCACTCAATAAATCATCTGGGCCGTCCAAAGTTTGAGATAAATCTCACCGTCCATACATCTATCTAATAAAATACATCTATCTATCTAATCTATCTAATAATGATTTTGAATTTCCCGCTTACTTAATAAATCATCTGGGCCGTTCTAAGTTTAAGATAAATCTCACTGCCCATACAGTGCCGGAGTCACGGGACCCAGCTAGTATATATATATAGGTTATATGTATATACACAGTAGGGCTATACATGGCGACATATTTTTTGGGCTATAGCGACGGTAAACTGTCGCCATAGCCCAGAATAGCTATGACGACGGGTGAAACCATCGCTATAGCCCAAAAAATCGTCGTCATAGCCTACTGTGTAATACACAGCTGTGTACATACATTTTTCTCTATATATACACAGCTGTATATATACATATAGCCCTATATATATATATATATATGATAATGATTCATAACATAACATATATTTGTTATGAATGGACATACACCATTTATACTATTAAAAATAAGAAGGAATGATCAGAATTAAAAATTGAAAATCGACGGTCTTCTACTACTAATTAGAATAAGGATTTATGTTTAGGGTTTAGCTAATTAAATAAATATTTAGGGTTTAATAATGATTTGACTTGACTAATAAATGTTTAAGGTTTATTAATTAGGATTCAATACTTATTAACTAGGGTTTAATATTTATTAACTTGTTATAAAAGATTACTAAAAAGTAAGAACAAAATGATTAGAGAAAAGAGACATGTCACATAATATTTTCATATATTCATTCATATATCCATCATCTTCTATTACAATGTTCATGCTCTTATTTATAGATACATGGATTTGGAAGTTTCAAAAATCAAAAGTCATGAGTTTAAAACTTAATGAACATTAGAGTTACTTAATGAACTTGGGAGTTTCATACTTAATGAACATGGGGGTTCCAAAATTCCAAAGATCATTACAATTAAATTTAGACATCCACAAATATATATGTTATAATTTTATAACACTCCCCCCTTGGATGTCTATTGTATATCCATACGCATAGAAAGTAACATCATTAAAAACCTTACCAGGAAAAACCCAATAGGAAAAAAATCTTGGTTAAGGGAAAAAGAGTGCAGTGCGTATAACCTCCCCCTCATGAATGTATCATTAAGTCCTCCAGCCGTCGCATTCCAATATTGCGACGCAATCCTTCAAACATCGTAGTTGGTAATGCTTTGCTGAACAAATCTGCTAGATTATCTCTTGATCAAATTTGTTGAACATCAATGTCACCACACTTATCAAGGTCATGTGTGAAAAAGAATTTTGGTGAGATATGTTTTCTTCTATCTCCTTTGATGTATCCTCCCTTTAATTGAGCTATACATGCAGCATTTTCTTCATACAGAATGGATGGAGTCCTTTTATAGCAATTTTCTAAGAATATGCCTCGTTAAAAATCTTACCAAATAAAAACCCAATGGGAAAAAAAAATTGACTAAGGAAAAGAGTACAATATTCTTGTATAACTTCTAGTGCCTTGAGATTGCCTCATGAAAACCTTGTAAAGGAAAAACCCAGTGGGAAAAAAACCTTAGCGAAGAAAAAAGAATACAATCAGCACATATCCTTTTTACTCCCGTTCATAAGAACATAAAATTTTCATTGTTCATGGTAAAAATATCATTAAGTCGAAACATGTCAATATTATGCACCATCTTCTTCAAAATCATAGTTGGTAATGACTTAATGAATCTATCAACAAAATTATCACATAATCATATATGCTTGATATCAATATCGCCATTCTTCGGGGGCTCAAAATAATTTTGGTGCAATATACTTGGTTTTATCACTCATGATATATCATCCTCTAATTTGAGTGATACAAGCGACATTATCTTCATATAATATCGTTGGACTATTTATGATTGATGATAATCCACAGTTCACACAAATATGGTGAATTACTGATCTCAACTAAATACATTCACAACTTACTCCATAAATTATAATAATCTCTACATCAGCAACTAACTGTGGTTTTGATCCATATTGCTTGTAAGTTAACTGCAAATGCTATATCAGGTCATGAGAAATTTTTCAATATACATCAAAGCACCAATTGTACAAAGATATGGTACTTCAGGACCAAGAAACAAATTGTACAAAGATATGGTACTTCAGGACCAAAAATTTCTTCATTATTTTTTGTGATCAAAACGGATCTTTTTTGATATTAAGTGACCAATCTATCATTGAAGTACTCAAAGGATTAATTAACATTATCCATGTAAAGTTACTTCAGGACTTTTTCTGTGTATGTTGATTGATGAACAAGAATTTCATAGTTCAATTTGTAGGCCAAGACACAAATTTGTCTTACCAATATCTTCCATCTCAAATTTGTTATTTTTGTCAACTCTTCTGGAGCAAGATCTTTCATCAATAAATACGATAATAATAGCAAATCCATATTATGATCTTTTGATAAAAATACATGCACAAATTGTATTATTCTCAAATCCTTCTTTCAAAAGATATCTACTTAGGCTATTATTCCACAATATGCATCTGGATTGCTTTAACCCATATAAAGATCTTTGTAACTTAAAATACATACTTCGAGATGTAGAATTATATGCTTCAGGCATTTTATATCCTTTAGAGATTTTCATGTATATATGATCATTATCTAATGATCCATACAGATATGTTGTAACAACATTCATTAATCGGATATCCAAATTTTTCTTTTGCTACCAAGCTAATCAAAAATCTGAACGTAATTGTGTCCATTACAGGAGCATGTGTTTCTCCATAATTAATATCAGGTCTCTGTGAGAAACCTTGTGCTACAAGTCGCGCTTTGTACCATATAATTTCATTTTTCTTATTTCGTACAAATACTCATTTGTATCCAACAGGCATTACACCTTCAGGTGTTCAGACTACAGGTCCAAAAACTTTACGTTTACTTTGTGAATTTAGTTCTATTTGAATCGCCTCTTTCCATTTTGGCCAAATATTTCTACATTCATCAACAATTTGTGGTTCATATTCATGATCATTACTTCTGGTAATATCAAGAACAACTTTATATAAAAATATGTTGTCGACAACAATTTTATTTCTATCCAATATATTTGTCTCCTGTATATACATAATGTATCGAGATCTCATTATTTTCAGGTACCTGGTCCTCTTCAGGGGATAACTCATCCTCTTCAGGAGATAACTCTTCAAGAGTTTTATTTACAAGAGATTTTTTTTCATAAGTTTTGGATAGATCAATAACTTTTATAGCGTGTTTCATGGGTATAGCCTTTTTATAGACTGCAACTTGTTTTGCTTGTACTTTTTTCTTCCGGAAAATTTTATATTTAACACCGATCATTCTTCCATGTTTCTAGTGTGACTTTGATTCAATTTGTTGCTGTAGTAACTGATTGTCCTACAGGGACTTCAATCTCTTCTAAAGTATTAGCAGCTAAAATGTGAGATATCACACTTTTCTTATTATCGGTGAATAATTCTGATAATTGATTTGCAATTCATTGCAAATGAATAATCCTTTAAACTTCTAGTTCATATTGATTTATATGAGAATCAGGATTAAATAACGTTGAAACATTCCAATTAATCTCTCATCGTGCTTCAGGCAACGATCTAACGTCGTGCTTCAGGAATGACTTTTCTCCCCCTAATTGTGGGAAGACTGTTTTATTGAAATAACAATCCTCAAAATATACTTTAAAAATATCACTTATTGAGGTTATGAATAGCATGACCCCAAACATATATTGGTAATTTTAATTTCAAAATCAAAGGTCAAGCATAATTTAAAATCTCTTAAAAATTGATTCAACTATACCATTTTGAGTATGTGTATGTGCAACATGATGTTTAACATAAATTCCAATTAACATGCAATATTCATCAAAAACTTGATATGTGAATTTTACCAGCATTATATAAATATATTTTCCTAATTATATAATCAGGAAATTGTATTTGCAACCTAATTATTTGAGCAAGAAACATAGGAAATACAATATTTCTAGTTAAAAGTAAATATATATGTGATCATTTGGTTCATGCATCAATTAAAACCATAAAATACTTAAATGAACCACACATGGTGAGTGTATTGGTTCAAATAGATCATCTTGAATTCTTTCTAAGAAATATGAACATTGAATAACAATAATTAAATGTGATGGTTTGGTAATTAATTTACTTTGATATAATCAACAGGTAAAGAAATCTTTTGGTTCTTTAAGGAATGTTCATATGAGTTTTTAATAATTTAATGCATCATTATTGATCCTAGATAATCATGTCAAAACATAAAAATATTTAGATCCGAACACTTTTAGTGTATTATACACTTCTGGTGTATTACAACATTTGTTTCAACTATTCTCATGTTAGTATAATATAACCCAGAAGAGAAAATATACAGTTTTTCTAATATGAGCTTCTGGCCCGATACTATTGAAGTAATATAAAGAATTTCTCACTGCCTTCAATATTGGTTTCAATATGATAACCATTATAACGTATATCCTTAAAACTAAGCAAATTTCAGCTTGCCTCAGAAGAATATAAAGAATCATTAAGGAAACCATAGATATCAAAATTAGATATATCCACTCCATTTGAAAAGTCAAATAATTCATGGGATCTTCAGGATCATTATGAACAATAAAGTTTATTTCAATTCCATTTTCTTTTTTTTATGGAGTCTTGGTACAAATCTATATATCAAATGTTTAGGAGTACGACAGGTACATTCCTTTTCTATGTTGATTATTCCTTTCACGTCTACTACCACAATCATAATCATAATTTTCTTTATGATTATCAAATGAGATTCCATTAACTTCAGGGAATGTAATAGAATCGGTCGAGCGAGATTATTGATTTTTCAGCAAAAACTCATTATTTTGTACAGCTACTAGAAGACATAATTTCACTTCTGGAAACATAGTTTTCTTTATCGCTTCAGGGAATATTTTGTAAACTTACGCTCTCGATATTGCTACTGCAGAAGCATATTCGAGGCATGAAATATAATAAATATTTTCTCTAACATGTCTTCATCAGTGTTTTTCACTCAACACTTTTAAAATCTTGCAACTTCAGGTGCAACCAATTATAATGAGCTTTTAAAATCTTTCTTTTAAATCATTTCAAAAGACAAGTGAGTCTTTTACTGTAACGTACTCAACTTTTGATTTTTCATGGAGATGATAACGAATAAAAATTATTAATTTTGCATGATCCTGCAGGGATGCATGATTGTCAACTATAATTGTATCTCCAAGGTTCTTTGTCTTTATATGAATCTCAGCATCAAGATTCCATTACAAATAATTCTTGCTCGATATAAATCAAGAGCAACAAATTCAAATTTATAAGATTTAAATATTAAATAACTAAACATATTCCCCATCAAATTAAATAATTATATATGTTCAGATTTAATTGTAATGAAACAATTTTTAGAAATGCAGTAAAACACGAAACTAAGTTTGTCCACTAAAAATAACAAACCAATACTACTAAGCATATTTGTCATTGTAACTTCATACAAAAATTTATCAAAAAATTATTAGAAATATATCAAATATGCTATCATGCATGCCAAAAGGAAATATATCAAAAATCATTAGAAATATATCAAAAGATTGTTTTAGTATGTGAACTAAAAAGAACTAAAACATCATGTATTCTATCGGATCCCTTTTGATTTATTTAGATTAGAAGAAATGCAAAATTTCAATACACTTTTATAAAAAAAATAAACACTGCACAATAATTGAGGTTAGATATTTCACCGTATAACAACAAGACAATTTGAGGGTGGTGTGATGATGATGACTTACATATGAGTATGACGGTCATTAGCATGCTAGAATCAAGAACAACAAACTCTAATAATAGATTATGAATGGAATAACATGCAGTATGTTATACTAAAAAAATTTGCGTATCCATATATATATAATTGATAAACATACCTTCTCCTTCAAATCAAATATGATTATCTTCAAGACGAATGTGAGAAGCAATTCGTGCTGATAACGTGTTATAAAATATTACTAAAAATTAAGAACAAAATAATTAGAGTAAAGAGACATGTCACATAATATTTTCATATATTCATTCATATATCCATCATCTTCTATTACAATGCTCATGCTCTTATTTATAGATACATGGATTTGAAAGTTTCAAAACTCGAAAGTCATGAGTTTAAAACTTAATGAACATGAGAGTTACTTAATGAATTTGGGAGTTTCATACTTAATGAACATGGGGGTTCCAAAATTCCAAAGATCATTACAATTAAATTCAGACATCCACAAATATATAAGTTATAATTTTATAACATAACTAAAATTTATGGTTTATTAAACTCTGGATAATAAATATTAAACCCTAGTTAATAAACCCTGAATATTTTTTGGTCAAGACGTATTCTGATTAGTTAAACTCTAAACATTTATTGGTAAAATCAAACTTTTATTCTGATTAGTGTCCGCTACTATTGATAGTGGATGCAAGTGTTTTTTAGTATCAAACGTTAATTTTTAGTTTCTAATTAATTATGATCGTTTCTTTTTATTTTCAATGATATAGATTGTGTATGCCCTTAAATACATGCTATAACTCAAATTCTTTGACAATATATTTATTTACTTTTTATCATGAATTATTTTATAATGTCCCTCTTTCTCTTTGTTTTAGTGGTGAGTTATAATAAGGAGAAGGCTCACTTTTTTTTTTGTCGGATTATCTGTAAGTTTATTTTTTCCTCTCTTTTAGTGAGGTTGTTTCCAATTTATGTGAAACTTATTTGTGAAATTATTTTTTATTTTTTAACTTATATTTGATTGATTTTTTAATATTATAATAATGATGATGTACTTGATTGTGAAATTATATTATATTTTCAAAAAAAGTGAGGCTTCCAAAAAAAAACTTACTGTTCAAATTAAAGTGAAAGCAAAAGGACTTGGGCGAGAATTATGTCGGACTTTTCTACCCAACTCCCAAGTCACAGAAGAACAAATAAATTTCTAGCCCATTAACAAGTGGAATGAATCTAATGTTTTATGACTTCATTTTCCTTCTTCTATACATTTAGAACACAGAAAAAGAAATATATATATAACTAGTATATATATATATATATATAGAGTCCGGATCCAGTCTGGGATACCGGACTCTATTAAAATCCGGATTTTTTTTTCTTTTTTTTTGAAACTAAAAAAAAATTATGAAACTAAAATTTTTACATAATACAATATTTTTGGCGTGATTTGGATGTCTATACCAAAATATTTCTGTACAGTCTGGACAGACTGTACATACATTGGTTGGTGTAGGTATTAAAAACACACCCAAAACACTGTATTATGAAAAAAATTTAGTTCCATAATTATTTTTTTTTAGTTCAAAAAAAAAAAATTTAATCAGTCACTATAACATGCGAGGCAATAATGAGCTTCCCCAGCTAGCTTATTCATGGTTAACAGAAGACCTACTATATTGGAAAGTAGAAACATACGACTAGCTCAGTGCCAAAACTAGGAACCCCCTGCTGCATATGAACCATGGCTAAGCTATAACAATCGACATTCATTAATTTCCCAAGTATAACCGAAAACTTAAAAACTTTGGAACAAAAGTTACAAAAGTTTGAATAAACAAAGTCACTCGGTTAATGTGCCACTGCATGCTCAGGTTTGTGACTGTATTCGTAATCAAGATGAACAAATGCACGTTCTATCTCGGGCAACTGCTCAAGCTTCTCCTGCAAGGATTCTCCAATGTCATGAGCTTCCTGCAAGGGCATGTCAGCTGGCAGAACAATGTCAACCTCGACAAAGTAATGAGATCCAAATGTGTAGGCCCGAACGGTGTCAATGTGCTTTATGGCTTTGTGGTGGTTCCAACAGAGGTATGTGAGCTTTTGCAAGTATTCTGGTGAAGCCGATCTTCCAACTAGGGAGTTCACATTCTCCAAGACTGTTAGCGACCACGTACGGATGGTGTACAAGGCCAGCTGCAATTAACATAAGCCTAGAGTTTAGGTACATATTCAGATTTATAAAATTACAATGCAAAAGAGAGACAATATTCTGCAACACATTTTCCATAACCATAACCATAACATGAAGATAACTGTTTTGGAATCCACTTAAAATTTTCAATTAATGCCAGTTTTCAAGTGAAATACAGTGTTAACAGTTGAAAGTACTTCCCCAATACAAGAATAGATGGTGATTGATTATTTGTCACTAATACAAGAACCTTGTTTTGCCGACCCTGAATTTCACATTGAATCAATAACACATGGATCCTGAACAGGCATTATTAACTTGGGAAAGAAACTATGCATATAAAATATCATTGTCAATGCAAGTAACATTACAAACACACACACGCACACGCGCACTCACACGGAGAGAAAGAGATAAATGGGAAGAGGAGATGACTTACAATAATAGCTCCAACAGGATCCATCCAATCACTGATATAATTAGCGAGTAGTACAGCAACTAGGCCAATGATGTTGGTGATAACATCAAAAAAGTGATCTTGGGCATAAGCTTTGACAATCTCATTGGTAAATGAGCGACAATATACACACAGCACAAGTTTTACCAATGTCACAGAGAGCATGATGCCAACAACCCATCGTTCTTGCTCCTTGCTCAAGCTGAAGCCATCATCCTGGAAAATTTCATAGTGGCTATTTTTATAGAAAATAAATAATTTAACTCTCTATACACTTTTAAATTTAGCATATGAGATGATAACACACTTTCTTTTCTTCTTTTAGGGGATAAGTGGGCTTAAGACAAACATGAAATTTGCCATGGAAATGAAACATAGATGCTAAATCTAAGGTGAAGTGTTCACTTACATCAGATGCTAATGTGCGCACTGACTCCAAGATTATCTGCAGTCCCAGAGTTGCCATGACCGAGGCAAAAACAAGGATTCCCTGCATATCATTTTTAAAGTTTAGGATTTGCTTGTCCACTAGGTGATTTGAAGTTCTTATATACAACTGAGCAATAGCAAAAACTATAATTTGAATTTTCCTGGACTTAACATTCCTTATGTAAGGGCATCGAGCAATAAATCATGTTTCGAGTAATAAATCATGTTTAAGTAGGTGCAGAATTCATGATTCAATTGGAAAATAAATAATATGTACAACACATTACAAATATAATTATTTGGAGTTCATAACATGGAGATCAATTACAAATGAACAAAAAAGAAAAGAATACTGTTTAAAATTAATCCTCCATCAATTTATAAAGCCCCCATGTGTCATGTTGAGATGAATGCAAGAGTCAATTTGGTTGTCCCCTAAATCCGAATGGAACCATCTACATTTAGTAGCGTATTTTGATATGTAAACTCCAATTTTGAATAGACTAATTTAGAAAAAGACATTTAAAACAAGGAATCATGCCATTCCATGAAAATCTAAAGATGACCACCCAGAAACAAAATGGCTTAATCTATTACAATTCTTAGTGAGTGCATTCAAAGGAGAAGTTTACATACCATAATACCATACAAAAGTAAATGGTTCCTTAAGAATTGAGGGGGTAAAAAACGTACTTCCTCTGTCCCATAAAAAATGACCAGTATATAAGTGCTTGGGCTTGTAATCACAGTGCAAAGCCTCAAGGAGGCTTCCTTCTTTTAGTCGTAGTAGTCCCCCTCATATGGGATCCCTTATCTTCAGGGCAGCTAGAATGATGGCAGTAATCACCATAGAACCAAGCTGGGTGAGTGAAGAGTGAAAGAGTGGGCATTGAGCCCTACTATGGAGGGTGGCTTGCAAATATCACGGTATAGACCCTCTTGTAACTTGTAAGGGCCTGGGGGTTGCCCCCCAAACCTTAGAATTGTCAAACTACAAACATACCACCAACTAAGTGAAAACTACATAGTTTGACTGAACCTATATATAAGATATTTACTGTGTCTAGTAAATGTTAATTCTCGAATATATAAGAAGTCTTCAATCTACCCTGCCTCTGGGAGCATGAATAAATCCAGCTACTTAAGCAAACAAATGTGAGGGAATGGCATATGCAATCAAATTAGTATTAGATAAAATTTCACCCAAAAAAAGTTGCTCCAAAAGTTTCTCGATCTCTATACCACCTATTAAAATCAGTATCATAATTCGTTTGACAAGGCAAGGCTACATGTGATGCTAAGTAGGTTATAAAATGAACTGCATGCAAGTAAAATTCATTTTGAGAAACTGATGGTGTACTTTGAAAAGTAAGCTTGTCCAGAAGTACTACTAACCAATGGCTGCATACGTTTCTTTCCAATAGGATATTGATAGGGATTCCGTGACTGCATGGAGAATGCCGTAAACCAGAGGATAAATCCTGACAGAAGATCAAGAAGCGAGTCCAATGTTGAAGCGATAATGGCCAATGAACCACTCCTGACTGATGCGTAAACTTTAGCAGCAAAAAGGATCATATTAGCAAAATTTGATATTCTAATGGCAGTTGTCTCACTTCGGGCCAAACTTTCCCTCTCTTCCTGCACCCAAAAGAATTAACATCCGAATCTTAGTCCTTTTCCTGTTTCTACTTCTTTATAATCGGCAAAGTACTTTAGTTTGACAGAGAACATAGTGCAAGAAGACTGTAAAACAAACCTTTGACATTCCTGGTATAAAACCACGCTCTGCTAATGCATCCATTTCATTGAAGCCCTCCAACATTTCTACCTGCTGTTGATAATACTCCGCCACATTATCTTCTGGACCTAGAAACATAAAACGAAATGATTGATATGTAATTCATGCAATCTCTATACAACTGATACATTAAATTAAGCTTTTACAGATGCAACTCAGCACTCCTAAATGTTGTATCAAGAATGTAATACCGTTATATAAAAAGACAGTGACTACACAGAAAAGCTTGCAGATATAGCAGTAAATGTATAAATAGTTACTCAAGCATTCATACTGCCATGTCCAAGCTACTCTAGTGTCAGATGTATAGACATCAATTCAAGATGCACACAATACTAACTTATTGAAATACTCAGCAACATAATGGAGCAGTGAAATTTGATGGCCACACCTTGTCCACTTGATTGAAACATGAAAATGATGCAATTAAATAAATCTTTTTGGGGTAATCTCTAAGTAAATCAAGAAATTTTCTTGCTCAATGAAGAAGCTCATCACTTTAAGATATGTCTTCTGAAAAGAAAATTCACAAACAACCCCAAGCCATATCCATAAATTCACAAACAAACCAAAGTCATATCCATTGTTTACGTAATATAAGGATTCTCTTGTTCATCGAGCAGGACATAAATGAGAAAGGAAACGGAAAGGCAGTGGGCCACATGATCTAAACATTGTGTTAGTAGCTTCCTTTAGTTACATGATTAAAATGCATTGAGGTGTTTTAAAATGTAGGCCAATTTTTCTGTACAAGATAAATGATCCCATAAAATGCACGAGTTCTATGTTTAAAGTATTCTTATTGGAAACTACCATGTGTAAATTCATTATGGAATTAGAGCATCTTGTATCATGTTAACCTGTTGATGCTTGCTATGGTCCCTCAATTATAACTCCAGAGGCTATCTCAATAGATTTTTATTTAGGGCTGTTAAAACTTCACTCTTGACAAAATATAATGAGAGAGAAATTCATTAAAATGCCTTTGATTGGCAATGGTAGTTTCCCATATTTTTAAAGGTTCCTACGAACATGCAGTCACGGACTTTGCTCTATTTACATATTTTGTGGTAAGCTCACAAAAACAAAACCAAATCATGAAAAATCATGAATCCAGAGCTCCTCGCCACAACCCATTTTGCTGATCCCAAATATATACTTCACGTATAATATACACACAACAACCCATATTGATACAAGGTCTATTTTATAATCTGTTCAAGTAGTGTTCCTTCAAATTATCAGCCAAAGCACACCAGCCAAAGATAGAACCCACAAAAGACGAAACATTTGTTAATCACTAATTCAAATCATACCAAACAAGTGATTCATCCAAAAAATTTGGAATTAACTAATACAATTACTTGTCATCTACTTATAGACAGAATTGATGGACAAAATGTATTTTTATAAAAAAAATTCCAATACATCCTTAAAATAGAACTATTCCTAAACTAACAAAAAAACAAAAATGTATAAACTAAAGTGATTTTGAAATAATCATTTCAACAACAAGAACAACGACTTAATTTAGT
The DNA here is from genome assembly GCA_020205505.1 of Panax japonicus. Classification (NCBI taxonomy): domain Eukaryota; kingdom Viridiplantae; phylum Streptophyta; class Magnoliopsida; order Apiales; family Araliaceae; genus Panax; species Panax japonicus. Next base: position 52,934,355 of record CM035108.1, read on the forward strand.
CGACACATAATATATTAGTTGCTAATTAGGATAATAAAAAAAAGCAGCCTAAACAAATTGAAGAATCAAACCAAAGACAACGACCTAACCAGACCGAGTTCGTATAGGTTAAAGTAGAGAGTAGAGAAAGAATATTGAGGGGGAAATCACCTAAAACCCCGAGACAATCCTGGAGGCCACGAGGAGGCTTCTCTTTGTGCTCAGTAGATAACTGAAATCCGTCAAAGTTCAACCGCCACGAGTGTTCTCCATTATTACTGATCTCCATCAGTAGAAATTCCTCCTCGCCGCCGCCGCGATCACCGCCAATTCCCACCGGTTCCACCATTTGCAGTTACTCCGAAGTAGTTGTAGAGATATAGAAAAAAAACCCTAGCTAGAGAGAGTACGGAGCACAAAATCAGTACTGATACAGTTCATATACAATCCATTATACATATAGGTAGGTAGAAAGTGTAAATTTAATCCAAAACAAAGTGCATTTCGGGTATAGTATCACAAGAGATATTTTGTTGTGGTTGCGGAAGGCGGAATTTTTCGAACCAGGTAAAAAGTGGTCGCACTATCCACTTCTGATTATTGTCCACGTGTCGTGTTTTTGTGGTGAAGATCGCTCTTCCAAAAAAGTGGGACCCACTCAGTGGAATGATAAGTGTTTAATTAATCTTAATATATCTTAACAGTCCACCTCTTAATACATCTTTAGAATTCTTTAGAATTCATATATTTGTATTAAAAAATTATTGAATAGTTAAGATATAAATATGAATCTAAACTATTCAGAGCATCTCTTAATACAAAAATATGAAATATTAAAATATATTAACAGGTGAGTTATTAAAATATATTAAGATGCAATCAAACATTGACAGTTACGTAAGCAGAGGTGTAGGTTAAGAGATGGGCTATTGTATCTTGAGGACACGTGTGTGAATTTGTTGACGTTGATTCAGGTTAGAATATTATGATCCGCCGACGCAATTGCTTTATTGGGTCCCACCCTATTCTTGTTTTCACGGGAACAAGCTATCCGGATTCGGTTCTATTATTGCGTTCATTTGTCACGTAATCTCTTTTTTTCATTTATGTGATTTTTTTTAGAGACCATTTATGTGAATTTAGTTATTCCTTAATGATAAGTTGTTCAATAACCTCTTGGGCGACCAAATTCTGGGTACCCGTCTTTGCAATCGGTAATTTTTATTATTTTTTATATTTTAAAATAATTAATATGATTTATTAAAATTGAAATTTTTATAAAATTCAGTGATTTAAGTGTCATTTGAATTAATAAGATTTGGACTAGGGCTGTTCATTTTTTTTGATTTTTTCGGTTTTCAGTTTTCCGAACCGGACCGAACCGGTCGGTTTGGTATAAAAAATAGTCGGTCCGGTTCGGTACAAAAAACCGGTATATACTAATTTTTCGGTACCGGTTTCGGTTCGACGATTTTATGGTTCGGTAAATACCGAAACGGATCGGTTATACCGGTTTTCTAATTTTTTTTATTATTATTAATAATTTAATAATAAAATAATAATAAAATAATGATTATAATAATAATAATAAAAAAATAATGATTATAATAATAAAAATAATAATTATATTAATTTTTGGTAAAAATCGGTATCGAACCGGTTCCGAACCGGTACCGCCGATTCGGTATATTGGTCCAATCGGTACCGGTATCGGTATCAAGATTTGGGCGGTTTAGGTTTTGGTTCGGTTCGGTACCGGTTCGGTTGAACACGACGATCAGATTTTGGGGATTAGTCTTGCAACCGACAAATTTTTTTATGACTCCCAAATAATTAATGTGATTTATTGGAACTGAAATTTTTATAAAATTTAGTGATTTAGGTGTCATTTGAATACATATAAAAAATAGGGTTGTACAGACAGTGGCGAAACTAGAACGATTTTATAGGGGGGTCAAAAATTTTAAACCAAGCGGACCGAAATTATTAATACCACCACTTGCGGAACTTGTTAATTGTTAAAAATATATGATATTCTATTTGTTCTAAAATATAAGACTAAAATGAGCTTTTAATTATTTTGTTCAAACTAAACTGGTAAACTGTATTGGAAGAGCTAGCTAGCAGGTGGGCCGTGGGTGTTTGATTGTTGAAAAATTTAATAGCAGAAACATTCCCTTAGGCCTTAGCCTAAAATATGAAAGGAAATTAAAAGCTAGCTAGTACGTTAAATTATAGAATTGTTACTTTATTCTGATAAATAAACATAATTAATATATTCAGCAAACAAAAATTAAACAATAATTTAAGATTACTCCAACAGTAACAATGTTGAAAACTAAATTACTAAAAGATGTAAACATTAAATTATTAAAATTCATCAAAATTGAGAGTCTAATTATCTTTTCTGATATAATCCCAATTCCCAAACTGGGAGTTATTATATATCGAAAGAGAAGTCAGGAAACAACACAGGAAATTTGGTCTAAGAAATTATCCACCAAAGTTTAACCAATATAAAAAATAAGTAGTGTAAGACCCCAACTTTTATGAATAAAGATGAATTTTCTATAATTATGATTTTTGAATATTATGGAATGAATTTGATATAATGTTATAGTTGTGGAAATAGTTATAAATTTTGCAAAGTACGCAAGTTGTTATATAATATTCGATTGGTCGGGGAATATTCGTTCTAACAGGGAATATTCGTACGACGGCACAATCATTGGTGGACCCCACAACAGAATTATTGTCGAATTGAGAAAATGACAAAAATATTTTATGAAAATAACAGCTGAAGTTTTATCGTTAACTGTTGAAACACCCGGTGTTAAAAGTACAGGAATACGCGTTGTTGCATAGTAGGACACGGTATTGATTATTGATGCTTACGTGAGAAGTCACTCAGTTTTGTTCAATTATTGCTTCAGTAATTGTTGCATAGTATCTCACATTAATTGATTCAATTATTGTCGATATTTTATATATTATTAAATCAATAATTGAGATGACGAAGTTATTAATATTATTATTTGCAATATTAACGATGTCTAGAAGTTCTGCCAAGGAGATGTTTGGTCACCTAATTGCGCGCCAATAAGGAGAAATCCTTATTGGAAAGCCCTTTCTTTTCTGGGAACGGCCTGGTCGATTAATAGTGTGAATTATAATAATGATGATGAAGTTTTGTTTTATTAGTATTATTAATGTAATAAAACAGAAAAACTTTTTATATAAAATAAAATACTTTTATAAAGTTATTCGTTTTATTAAACTATAAATAGAATATATTATATTCTATTATGCATAGTGTTTTGCATAGTAAAATCTTTTTATATAAAACAGAATACTTTTATAAAGTTATTCATTTTATTAGACTATAAATAGAATATATTATATTTTATTATGCATAGTATTTGCATAGTGCCTGCATAGTGTTTGCATAGTAAAATCTTTTTATATAAAACATAATACTTTTATAAAGTTATTCATTTTATTAGATTATAAATAGAATATATTATATTTTATTTAAAAGATTTTGTTTTATTAGAATATTTTATAGTAAACCAATCTGGACCGTCCGTTTAAAAGTAAATCAATCTGGACCGTTCAGGAATTAGTTACTATTTAGTCCATTCTCCTATAAATAGAAGCTCATTCCTTCATTATTTCTTAAGAATTCACTGAAACTCTAGAGAGAAAAAATATAGAGAGAAAGAAGAAAAGTTTTCGGCTACTTCACTACTCCTATATCCAGTTTGTTCTAAGGTAAGGGGTATTATTTCTTTCGTATTCATGAAGAGAACTTCTGTTATTCTATTTCTTTTTATTCTGTTGGAATAACCTGTATATGCGGTCTACCCTATGCTTGGTGAAATTCTTCTGTTATTCTATTCTTTATTATTATATTGGAATAACCTGTCTATGGAAAGTACCGCATACATGGTGAAATTCTTCTGTTATTCCATTCTTTATTATTCTATTGGAACATCCTGTCTGTGCGTTTACACATGACCTGGTTCCGTTATTTATTATTCTGTTGGAACATCCTGTCGGTGCGAATTTCGCCTGACCTGGTTTCGTTATTTATTATTCTGTTGGACTATCATGTCTGTGCGTTTACGCATGACTTGGTTCCGTTATTTATTATTCTATTGGAATAACATGTCTGTGCGGTCTATCGCATGCCTAGTGATTTCTTTTGTTATTTCATTCTTTATTATACCCAGTTGGCTAAAGTTTTGACTTCTATACTCCATGAAATTAGTGGAATATCCTTGATATTTGCGCTTCATCCAATATCTTTTCATGGAAATATTTTTCTGAGCATTTTTGAATTTTACTCTACAAAGAAGTATCATGTTGACAATTTGGACATTATTAGTTCCTGCATAAATTAATTCTTGAACTTATTTTATTGAATTCTTATATCATTGTCATCATCCTCATGTTTATATTATGTTGAAAGTCATATGTGGCCTGTAGTGCATAGATGGACTTGGTATGATTATGACCGGGGATTAATCGGTATAATCATGATCGCAATGTTACAAATGATGTGGTAAAAGTCCTCATTGGACCGTAGTGCATTGATGGACAGTTGTTGACATGATCATGACCATTGATGAATACACGAATATCCTTGGCCCGTAGTGCATGGATAATTTATGGTTGTGATACTAATGAATATCCTTAGCCGTAGTGCAGGGATGATGTGGATTATTTATTAAGCTGAGTCCCAGCGATAAAAGTGATGAAAAACCATTTAAATCAGAAAAGATAGTAGATTTTATTCTCTACTTGACTCTTTTAATGGATTGCTTGTTCCGCTGCAGTTAAACTTGATGTTTGTTATATTGTATCAATTTAACACTGTTGAAGGCTAACGATAATTTATTATGTATTATCTTAGTCATAATATTTCTTACTGGGCTAGTTGAGCTCACCCTTTTACTTTCATTGTTCTCTTCAGGAAATGAGAACGTAGCAGAGACTAGTCGGGTAACGGAGTAACGGTCCAGATAATAGCATTAGTAGTTCTCACTATTCTGTTAAATAGTCTGATAATAAATGTAATGAGGACTCAATTGAGTGTGGATATTGTCTAGATGACAATATTTGTATTAAAACTTACAACATATGTTTTGTCGTATTTTACACGATTGTTGTATAATTAAGTTGTATTTGAATTTTGTAACATGTATTTGGCGACTCAAGATGGGTGATGTATACTTATTTTGGGGGCGTCACAGTTGGTATCAAAGCTTAGGGATATGATCCCTGGCTGAGATACGAGACAAGAACTATGAGGGGAGAGACGGGGAATTCCTTCGCTAGTATGACATTCCTAAGTTTATTTGGCATTTAATTGGTCGGTCAGAGTATAGGGATAGTATGTTGCATGTCAATTAACCTTTGTTTTGTGGCAGTATTTAAAAATGGCATCCGAGAATGTTGAGATTATCAATGGAGCACAGGAGACCGTTGAGTCTCCACAGATCAATAATCAGGATAATGTGCATTAGGAAGGTGACAATCCTCAGGCAAACAACAACACTGACCAGATGATGAACGATAGAATGTTCAGAGGCTTTATGCAATTCATGCAACATCAGGCAAGAGCGGCTCCTGTACAAAATGTAGGTGGAAACACTGGCAACTCTCGGACGGTCATCGCTAAGCAGTTCAAAGAACTGGGACCATCGGAGTTTTTTGGAGAGCCAAAACCACTTAAGGCGGAGACGTGGATAAAGCAGATCTGCAAGATATTTGATGTCTTGGGATGCTCCGAGGAGCAAAAGGTTCCCTTTTCTACCTTCATGTTGCGTGTAGAGGTAGATTACTGGTTGGAATATGTAAAACATACTCAACCTGCCACAATGAAGATGACTTGGGAGAAGTTCCAAGAATTATTCATCGACAAGTACTTTCCCAAAAGTATTCGTCACATGAAAGAGGTAGAGTTCATAAAGCTGGAGCAAAACAACATGATCGTGTCACAGTACGAAGCCAAGTTTGCCGAGTTGTCCCGATTTGCGTTCCATTTGGTTGATAATGAGGAGAGAATGACGCAAATATTTCTAAGAGGTTTGAAACCCGAGATACGTCAATATCTTTGTTGGGTAAAATTTAATTACGCACAACACGCAAGTATACGTGGTCAACAAGTAATAAAGTGATAAGTTGAATATCGTTCCCACGGAGAATTATTAAATAAGAATTACCAATTACTAACCTATAACCAATTTAATCTTATTTAAACAAATGATTTAATAATTTAATTTAAAATAATTAAATAAACTATTACTAACTATCCCTAGAATGAAACAAGATATTGAGGACTTGAGATTACAATTTTATTTATTGTTTCATTTAAATCAACACACTTCTTGTTAAGCCAAATTATTTATACTGATTTGTTAATCAAGAACACGAAAGTAAAATATGGCCATCTCTCAATGCACCATACTCATATCAAATCAAATCCACAGATGATAGAATTAATTTGAACAACCTAATTAACTAACCCATTATATCTCTATGTGAATTACAATTAAAAAGGGTTTAAGTTCAAGTTCTTATTAGACTACATATGGTGTAAAGGTATATCTCTATCCCACACACGAATCATGAATTCCATCTATGCAGAAATTACAAACACATGCTATCATGATCAGATCTAAATCTATACTTCATCTCTCGAGTTCATATAGATTATCACATTAATTGTTAGCTAGGCAATTAATTAATTAAGGACAAATTATAATAGACAATCCAAATATAACTAATACGACTAACAAAGAAGCATATCAAAGTAAACTATACAATAAGATCCATAATAATCTCAAAATAGAGTTTAATTCATAATTAAACTAGAATCCATCATCCACAATTGATTAAGCATTAACAAGATACAAATAGATAAGAAAAGAAATTAGAATTGAGATAAACAAATTTGCATTCTCTTGCTTCCAATCTGATTCTTTAATGATAATCAATAGCTTCAATCTTCAATTCTAATCTAATCTAGGGCTCCTAATCTAAGAAAGAAAGTAAAGAATAAGTTAATAGAAATCTATCCCAAGATGAATTTTATAGAGTCTTAGATCTAGCCTATATCCCTTATTTTATGCCTCTCATCATGTATTTATAGTTCTAATGGATACTCTAGCGAGTTAGGCAACTGCGAATCCTATTCTAGCTCAAATTGAACACCAAATAACCCAATTCAACTCTCCTCCCGCCGCCTAGCGTGTCCCACGCTGTGTCTAGGCTATTTGGAGCGCGCCCCGCGCTGTGCATGCAGTGTTTCTGATGGCCTAGCGCGCCTCTAGCGCGGTCCGCGCTACGCTATTTTCTGTTGCGACGTTCCTTTGGTAAAACAGGCATAACTTTTGATCCCGCTCGGAAGTTACGGGTCCTGCCACCTATCAAATCTAAGATATCGACGAGATCTACAACTTTCATTATTTGAGATTTGACAGATTCGAATTGAATCAAGGTGGAAATCGGGCTTGAAGTATATGCTATATAAATGGCAAACATGACAACTCTTAGCTTTATTATTCGTTGATAAAAAGACCATAACTCTCGCATCCGAGCTTCGATTGGGATGATTAAACATGTTCCGGAAAGCTAAGAAGTAGAGCTACAATAAAATCCAAGTTCCAAGCCAATAACATGCATCCGACTTAGGTGTTAAAATCCCTATAATATTCCCTTCTTGTAATTTGCTTGCATATTTTAGTTCAAAAGATGTCCGAATTGCTTTCCCTTGCTTCTTAATGCCAATATCATGTCATAGCCTATAAAATAACATAAAATGTATAAAAAGTAACTAAGAAAACATGAATATAAGCAACTAATTCAAGTAATAGATACCGGATAAGTAGATATAAAATCTACTTATCAAATACCCCCAAACTTAAACCTTTGCTTGTCCTCAAGCAAAAACATAAAACAACAATGCTATGGAATGCAACTAATCTATATACCTACAAATCCAGCAGTAATGACATAAACAAGTCTATTCAACAGGCCTTAGAGAAATCAAGTAAACATGATAATACATCATATCAAAACAAATCAATAATTTCCAATCAATCATCAAATCTTAGACTGTTATCACTAATATAGTGCGTGTGTGCTCCAAAACAGTGTTAACTGATATAAAATCAAATTTAACACATAATAAGTCTCTTCGAAGGCGTCATACAGTGTAAACTTAAGAAATCCAAAAACACGCTAGATCCAACTAAAATTAAACAATTACTAATATCGAAGGGTCAACATGGGATACTTATGCTTTATTTTTCATCTACGGTGGCTTTTTGCTCTTCTTTCCCATTTTATTCAATTTTTTATATATACACATAGCTATGCAATGTCTTATTCCCTTAGGCTTTTCAATGCTACCTTAACGAGCTTTCGACCAACGACTTCCAGGCCATTAAGACCTTAGGGCGCTAGGTGTAAAGACAATCCCCTCGGGCTTACTTACTCAAGTAACAAAGGACCACAAAACTAGACAAGCACGTCTACGGTGTTTATTCATACTTTATTTTTCTTTTTCTTTTCTTTTTTTTTTCTTTTTTTATAGCTTATATACCCCAAATATTCCCTCAAACTTAGGTTCTTATCTAACTTTAGCCATCACTACTTATTCCTGTCATTCTTTCATCCAAACTAACATTATCCTTTAGAGTCCCATTATGTATCAATTTAAACTCAATCAATCAACAAGTTGTTTTTACTGTGCTTTCCTTATTATACCAGTTTCAAACAGAAAAAAGACTCAATTCATAACCAGAAATCACATCAACGCTTTAATAATCAGTAATATACTTGTCTACTCAATTTCAATCTCATCATTGACCAAAACAAACTATAAATATCAAACAGCTGGACTCGTGCAAGATGTACTAAATTCTATATAAACATAGTAAACAAAATACTACTTTTTTTTAAATTTTTCATTTTTTTCCAATTTTTTTATTTTAAAAAAAATGAATGCAAAAACTAAATGAACTACACTGTAAATAATTAACTATATGCAACACGACACTAAAATTCCCCCTCAAACTTAAAACAGACATTGTCCTCAATGGCTAATGTAAGACCCCAATTTTTTTTTATATATAAAGATGATTTTTCTATAAATATCATTTTTGAATATTATGGAATGAATTTGATATAATGTTATAGTTGTGGGTAATATTTATAAATTTTGTTAAGTATGCAAGTTGTTATAAAATATTCGATTGGTCGGGGAATATTCTTTTTGTCGGAAATATTCATACAATGGCACAATCATTGGTGGACCCCGTAACGGAATTATTGTCGGATTGAGAAAACAACAAAAATATTTTATAAATAACGACGAAGGTGTTATTGTTAAAACTGTTGAACTACCCGGTAGTAAAAGTACAGTAATACGCGTTCGTTTAAAAGTAAATCGATCTGGACGTTCATGAATTAGTTACTATTCAATCCATTCTTCTATAAATAAAAGCTCATTCCTTCATTATTTCTTACGAATTCACTGAAACTCTAGAGAGAGAAATTATAGAGAGAAAGAAGAAGAGTATTCTGCTACTTCACTACTTCAATATCCAGTGTCTTTTACGGTAAGGGGTGTTATTCTTTCTTATTCATGAAGAGAACTTCTGTTATCCATTCTTTATTATTCTGTTGGAATAACCTGTATACGCGGCATACCCTAAACTTGGTGAAATTCTTCTGTTATTCCATTATTTATTATTATGTTGGAAAAACCTGTATACGCGGCATACCCTATACATAACCTGTATACGCGGCATACCATATACTTGGTGAAATCCCTCTGTTATTCCATTTTATATTATTATGTTGGAATAACTTATTTATGTGAAGTACCGCATACATGGTGAAATTCTTCTATTATTCCATTCTATATTATTATGTTGGAATAACCTATTTATGCGAAGTACCACATACGTGGTGAAATTCTTTTATTATTCCGTTCTTTATTATTCTGTAGGAATATCCCGTCGGTGCGAATTTCGCCTGATCTGGTTCCATTATTTATTATTCCGCATTTATTATTCTGTCGGAATATCCTGTCTGTGCGTTTTACGCCGGACCTAGTTCCATTATTTATTATTCTGTCGAAATATCCTGTCTGTGCGTTTTACGCCAGACCTGGTTCCATTATTTATTATTCCGCATTTATTATTCTGTCAGAATATCCTGTCTGTGCGTTTACGCCGGACCTGGTTCCATATTTATTATTCTGTTGGAATAACCTGCCTGTGTTATCTATCACATGCCTGGTGATTTCTTTTGTTATTCCATTATTTATTATACTCAGTTGGTTAAAGTTTTAACTTCTATACTCCATGAAATTAGTGGAATATCCTTGATATTTGTGCTTGATCCAGTATCTTTTCATGGAAATATTCTTCTGAGCATTCTTGACTTTTACTCTACAAAGAAGTATCATGTTGACAATTTGGACGTTATTAGTTCCTGGATAAATTAATTCGTAAACTTGTTTTATTGAATTCTTATATCATTGTTATCATCCTCGTGTTTATATTTTTTGAAAGTTATCTGTGGCCTGTAGTGCATAGATGGACTTGGTATGATTATGACCAGGGATTATTCGGTATAATCATGACTGTAATGTTACAAATGATGTGATAAAAGTCCTCATTGGCCCGTAGTGCATTGATGGACAGTTGTTGGCATGATGATGACCATTGATGAATACACGAATATCCTTGGCCCGTAGTGCATGGATAATTTATGGTCGTGACACTAATGAATATCCTTGGTCGTAGTGCAGGGATGATGTGGATTATTTATTAAGCTGAGTCTCAGCGATAAAAGTGATGAAAAACTTTTTAAATCATAAAAGATAGTAGATTTTATTCCATACTTGACCCTTTTAATAGATTGCTTATTCCGCTGCAGTTAAACTTGTTGTCTATTGTATTTTATCAGTTTAACATTGTTAAAGGCTAATGATAATTTATCCTACATTATCTTAGTCATAATATTTCTTACTGGGCTAGTTGAGCTCACCCTTTCTTTCACTGTTCTCTTCAGGAAATGAGAATATAGCTGGGACGAGTCGGGGAACGGATTGACAGTCCAGATGATATCATTAGTAGTCCTCACTATTCTGTTAAATAGTGTGATAATAAATGTAATGAGGACTGAATTTGAGTTTGTATACTGTCTATGAGGACTCCATTGAGAGTGGATATTGTCTAGAAGGCAATATTTTTGTTTAAACTCTCAGTTTATGTTTTGTCGTATTTTACACGACAGTTGTATAATTATGTTGTATTTAATATTTTGTACCATGTATTTGGCGACCCAAGATGGGTGACGTATACCTATTTTGGGGGCGTCACAGTTGGTATCAAAGATTAGGAATAAAATCCTTGGCTAAGATGTGAGACAAGAACTAGGAGTGGAGAGATGGGGAATTCCTTCGCTAGTATGACCTACCTAAGTTTATTTGTTATTTAATTGGTTGGTCAGAGTATAAGGATAATATGGGATATCTTAATTAACCCTTATTTTGTGGCAGTATTTGAAAATGGAATTCGAGAATGTTGAGAACATCAATGGAGCACAGGAGACCGTTGAGTCTCCACAGATCAATAATCAAGACAATGTGCATCAGGAAGGCGATAATCCTCATACAAACAACAACACTGACAAAATGATGAACAATGGAATGTTCCGAGTTTTCATGCAATTCATGCAACATCAGGCGAGAGCGGCTCCTGTCCAAAATACAGGTGGAAACACTGGCAACTCTCGGACGGTCACCGCCAAACAGTTCAAGGAGCTGGGACCACCGGAGTTTTTTGGAGAGCCAAAACCACTTAAGGCGGAGACATGGATAAAGCAGATCTGCAAGATATTTGATGTCTTGAGATGCTTCGAGGAGCAAAAGGTTCCCTTTGCCACCTTCATGTTGCGAGCAGAGGTAGATTACTAGTGGGAATCTGTAAAGCGTACTCAACCTGCCGCACTGAAAATGACTTGGGAGAAATTCCATGAATTTTTCAATGATAAGTACTTTCCCAAAAGTATTCGTCACATGAAAGAGGTAGAATTCATCAAGTTGGAACAAAATAATATGACCGTGTCGCAGCTTCACCGAGTTATCCCGGTTTGCGTCCCATTTGGTTGATAATGAGGAGAGAATGACGAGAATGTTTTTAAGAGGTTTGAAACCCGAGAAACATCAATATCTTATCTCTCATAAACTATGTTTATATTCATATGTTGTTAATAGGGCTCAGTTATTGGATAGTAATAATGAGTCAACCCAACCAAAAGAGAGCAGCCGGCAAAATGATAATACCAGTGATAGCAGTCATCGAAGCGGTGACAATAAGCATGGAGGGAATCAGCATGCCAGAAATGGTAACCATTTCGGTGGTAATCATAGCCAAAATAATAAGAATGGACATTTCAAGAAGAGGAAATTTAACAATGATGGAAAGACGTCAGCACCAGCACCCGGTGTTAAGGAAGGAGAACGACCACCTATCATATGTTTCAAATGTGGAGGGGTGGGACATATCAGTCCAAACTGCGCGATGCCGTCCAAGGCATGTTATAATTGTGGAAGAGAATGTCACCTAACCCGATTTTGACATTCACCAAAGACAAGTTCAGCTAGGATGGAGGCACCAAAGACCGTTCCAGAAAAGTCAAAACTGGTAGTGCAAGGGAGAGCATTTGTCGTGACCTCCCAGAAAGCAAGGAACCCAAATGAGGTCATCATGGGTAAGCTTATCATAAACTCTAGCGAAGTATATACCTTATTTGATAACGGTTCTACCCATTCTTTTATTTCTCTTACTTGAGCTCAACGTTTAAATTTGACTCCGGAGAAATTGGACTTTGACTTATCTGTTGAAACTCCATTGGGAGAAACCTTCATTACATCCACTGTTTATAAGTCTTGTTTGGTTCAAATCGGTACCCTCACATTACCTGTCGATTTTATTTCATTAAAAATACTTGTATTTGACGTAATTCTAGGGATTGATTGGTTAACTATTCATCATGAAAAAATTGATTGTTTTCGTAAGGATGTTAGCTTTCATATTCCTAACCAACCTATTATGCGAATTCAAGCAACCAAACCATTAAAATCAATCACTGTCATCTCAAGCAATAAAGCTATTCGTTTATTGAAAAACGTATGTCAAGCTTTCTTAGCTCATGTCACGGATCTAAACAAAAATATGTCAGTTTTGAATGATATTTCTATTGTTAATAAATTTCCTAACGTATTCCATGAAGAACTTCCTAGCCTACCCCCAGAGCGTGAAATTGAATTTTGTATCGACCTTGAACTCGGTACAAAACCTATTTCCAAAGCCCCATATCTAATGGCTCCTATTGAACTTCAGGAGTTAAAGACCCAACTGCAGGAATTGTTAGACATCAGTTTCATTCGTCCTAGTACGTCTCCTTGGGGTGCTCATGTTCTATTCGTAAAAAAGAAAGATGGGAGTATGCGAATTTATATTGATTATCGGGAGTTGAACCATGTCACCATCAAAAATAGATATCCGTTGCCACATATTGATGACCTGTTTGACCAGATGCAAGGCACCAAATTCTTTTCAAAGATTGATCTTCGTTCCGGATATCACCAATTGAAGATTAGAACCGATGACATTCCAAAAACGACTTTCAGAACTCGGTACGGGCATTATGAATTCCTAGTCATGTCTTTTGGATTGACTAATGCTCCTGTTGTCTTTATGAATATGATGAACCGTGTATTCAAGGAATATTTGGATCACTTTGTGGTTGTCTTCTTTGATGACATCCTTATTTATTCCAAAAGCCGTGAAGATCATGAGCAACACTTGAGGCTGATACTCCAAAACCTTCGTGAATATAAGCTTTATGCCAAGTTGAAGTAATACGAGTTCTGGCTTTAGGAAGTAGCATTCCTTGGGCACGTGGTATCAAGTCATGGAATATCTGTTGATCGAGTAAATATTGAAGCTATTCAAAGCTGGGAGCAACCTAAATCTGTGACCGAAGTACGTAGCTTTCTCGGCTCAGCTGGTTATTATCAAAGATTCGTGGAAGGGTTTTCTCGAATCGCTACTCCCTTAACCCAGCTAACTCGAAAAGACAAAAAATTTGGTTGGAGTGAGAAACGCTAGAAGAGTTTTCAAGAACTCAAGAGGAGGCTCATTTAAGCACATGTTCTGACAATACCATCTGGATCGGAGGGATTTGTCATCTACAGTGATGCTTCGGGCAATGGGTTAGGATGTGTTCTCATGCAATATGGGAAAGTCATAGCCTATGCCTCTCGAAAACTCAAAGAATATGAGAGGAATTACCCTACTCATGATCTAGAGTTGGCAGCAGTCGTTTTTGCACTAAAGATTTGGAGGCATTACTTGTATGGGGAGAAAGTGGAGATCTTTACGGATCATAAAAGCCTCAAATATTTCTTTACTCAAAAGGAACTCAACATAAGACAATGACGTTGGCTTGAACTGTTGAAAGATTATGATCATACCATCTAATACCATCCTGGAAAAGCGAACGTGGTAGCTGACGCATTGAGTAGAAGATCATATGCGGGTACGAGTGCGATATTATCAACGCAAAGGCCCATTTTGTGTGACTTATAAAGGATGGAGATAGAGTTAAAGACTCCAGGGACCCATGTGATGATGGCGAACATACGAGTAGAACCGACTTTAATTGATAAAGTTAAAACTGCTCAAACTACAGACCTGGAGCTGATGCGTATGAGGAAGAAAGTGCAAGAAGGTGCTATGTCAGAAGCAAGAATTGATGAAGAAGGAATACTTCGAGTCAACTCCAGACTTTGTGTTCCTAACGACCCTGATTTAAATTATAGAATCATGATGGAGGCGCACAATACACCGTTTGTAATCCATCCTAGGAGTACCAAAATGTATCGTGATCTTCGTCATACATTTTGATGGAGCAATATGAAGAGAGTGATAGCGCTGTTTATCTCAAGGTGTCTAACTTGTCAACGAGTCAAGGCGGAGCATCAAGTGCCAAAAGGTCCATTACAACCACTTGAAATTCTAGAATGGAAGTGGGAGCACATTACCATGGATTACATTACTGGTCTTCCCAAGGTTTTTCAAGGCATAGATGCGATTTGGGTCATTGTTGATAGATTGACCAAATCTGCTCATTTCTTACCGATACGAGAAACTTATACACTTGAACGTCTTGCTAGTATATATATAAAAGAGATTGTAAGATTGCATGCTATGCCATTATCCATAGTTTCTGATCGAGACCCAAGATTCATTTCAAAATTTTGGGTTAGTTTGCAAAAAGCCATGGGCACGGATTTATGATTTAGTTCAGCATATCATCCTCAAACGGACGGATAATCAGAGAGGACTATTCAAACTCTTGAAGATTTATTAAGACTCTGTGTCCTTGACTTCAAGGAAAGTTGGGACAAGTTCTTACCGTTGGTGGAGTTTTCCTACAACAACAGTTATCAAGCAAGTATTGGCATGGCTCCATTTGAGGCTTTGTATGGAAGAAAGTGTCGTTCTCCAGTATGCTGGGATGAGGTGGGTGAAGCAACGTTGTTGGGACCGAATTTGGTACGTATGACTACGGTAAAGATTAAAACGATCCGACAACGTATAAAAACCTCACAAGATCAACAAAAGAGTTATGTTGATCTTCATCGAAAGGACGTAGAATTCGATATTGGAGATCATGTGTTGTTACGTGTTGCTCCATGGAAAGGAGTTACGAGATTTGGAAAGAGAGGAAAGCTCAATCCTCGATTCATTGACCCATTTTTAATCCTCGAACGAGTAGGAACTGTGGCCTATAGACTCGCTTTACCGCGAAGTATGTCTCGTGTTCATAATGTTTTTCACATATCTATGTTATGTAAATATGTGAAAGACCCGAACCACATTATTGAGTTAGAACCGGACGAAATAGCAGAAGATTTAACGTATGAAGAGGTTCCTGTTAAAATCTTAGATAAGAAGGAGCATAATCTACGGTCCAAGGTTATACCTCAAATCAAAGTTTTGTGGAGGAACCACGATGTTGAGGAAATGACCTGGGAGTTAGAATCTAAAATGAAATCAAGGTATCCTTACCTCTTCGACATACCTGGTACGTACCCTAATTTCGAGGGCAAAATTTTATAAGAAGGGGAGGTTGTAAGACCCCAACTTTTTTTTCTATATATAAAGATTATTTTTCTATAAATATCATTTTTGAATATTATGGAATAAATTTGATATAATGTTATAGTTGTGGATAATATTTATAAATTTTGTTAAGTATGCAAGTTGTTATAAAATATTCGATTGGTCGGGGAATATTCTTTTTGTCGGGAATATTCGTACAACGGCACAATCATTGGTGGACCCCGCAACGGAATTATTATCGGATTGAGAAAACGACAAAAATATTTTATAAATAACGGCGGAGGTGTTATTGTTAAAACTGTTGAACTGCCCGGTAATAAAAGTACAGTAATACGCGTGGTTGCATAGTAGCACACGGTATTGATTATTGATGCTTACGTGAGAAGTCACTCAGTTATACTCAATTATTGCTACAATAACTGCTGCATCATATCTCTCATATTATTGATTCGATTATTGTCACAGTATCATCTGCATTATATGTTATATTATTAAATCAATAATTGAGACGACAAAGTTATTCATATTATTAAATTGCAATATTTAAAATGTCTAGAAGTTCTGTCAAGGAGAGGTTTGGGCACCTAATTACGCGCCAATAGGGGGAAATCCTTATTGGAAAGCCCCCTCTTTCCTGGGAACAACCTGGTTGCTAAATATTGTGAGTTAAAATATTAATTATGAATAAGTTCGTGTTGATTAAAGATAAGTTACTATTCACGAGTTACTATTCACGAGTTACTATTCATGAGTTACTATTCATGAGTTACTATTCTCGAGTTACTATTCATGAGTTACTCTTCATAAGTTACTATTCATGAGTTACTATTCACTCTAGTATTGTGCATTCGGGTATTTGGGTACAATATTATTCCATGAGGAGATGTGCTATTTTTTTAGACCGTTGGTTGAAGTTATATTAGTGAATCATTATGGACCGCTGGTGGAAAGTTATAATAGTGAATCAATATGGATCGCTGGTTTAAAGTTTTAATAGTAAATCAGTATGGACCGTTGCTTTAAGTTTTAATAGTAAATCGATCTGGACCGTTCGTTTAAAAGTAAATCGATCTGGACGTTCATGAATTAGTTACTATTCAATTCATTCTTCTATAAATAAAAGCTCATTCCTTCATTATTTCTTACGAATTCACTGAAACTCTAGAGAGAGAAATTATAGAGAGAAAGAAGAAGAGTATTCTGCTACTTCACTACTTCGATATCCAGTGTCTTTTACGGTAAGGGGTGTTATTCTTTCCTATTCATGAAGAGAACTTCTGTTATCCATTCTTTATTATTCTGTTGGAATAACCTGTATACGCGGCATACCCTATACTTGGTGAAATTCTTCTGTTATTCCATTCTTTATTATTATGTTAGAATAATCTGTATACGCGGCATACCCTATACATAACCTGTATACGCGGCATACCCTATACTTGGTGAAATCCCTTTGTTATTCCATTCTATATTATTATGTTGGAATAACCTGTTTATGTGAAGTACAGCATACATGGTGAAATTCTTCTATTATTCCATTCTATATTATTATGTTGGAATAACCTTTTTATGCGAAGTACCGCATACGTGGTGAAATTCTTCTATTATTCCGTTCTTTATTATCTTGTCGGAATATCCTGTCGGTGCGAATTTCGCCTGACCTAGTTCCATTATTTATTATTCCGCATTTATTATTCTGTCGGAATATCCTGTCTGTGAGTTTTACGCCGGACCTAGTTCTATTATTTATTATTCCGCATTTATTATTCTATCGGAATATCCTGTCTGTGCATTTTATGCCGGACCTGGTTACATTATTTATTATTCCGCATTTATTATTCTGTCGAAATATCCTGTCTGTGCGTTTACGCCGGACTTGGTTCTATATTTATTATTCTGTTGGAATAACCTGCCTGTGCTATCTATCACATGCTTGATGATTTCTTTTGTTATTCCATTATTTATTATACTCAGTTGGTTAAAGTTTTAACTTCTATACTCCATGAAATTATTGGAATATCCTTGATATTTGCGCTTCATCCAGTATCTTTTTATGTAAATATTCTTCTAAGCATTCTTGAATTTTACTCTACAAAGAATTATCATGTTGACAATTTGGACGTTATTAGTTCCTGGATAAATTAATTCGTGAACTTGTTTTATTGAATTCTTATATCATTGTTATCATCCTCATGTTTATATTTTTTTGAAAGTCATCTGTGGCCTGTAGTGCATAGATGGACTTGGTATAATTCTGACCAGGGATTATTCGGTATAATCATGACCGTAATGTTACAAATGATGTGGTAAAAGTCCTCATTGGCCCGTAGTGCATTGATGGACAGTTGTTGGCATGATCATGACCATTGATGAATACACGAATATCCTTGGCCCGTAGTGCATGGATAATTTGTGGTCGTGACCCTAATGAATATCCTTGGCCGTAGTGCAGGGATGATGTGGATTATTTATTAAGCTAAGTCTCAGCGATAAAAGTGATAAAAAAACTTTTTAAATAAAAAAAGATAGTAGATTTTATTCCCTACTTGACTCTTTTAATGGATTGCTTATTACGCTGCAGTTAAACTTGTTGTCTATTGTATTTTATCAGTTTAACATTGTTGAAAGCAAATGATAATTTATCCTGCATTATCTTAGTCATAATATTTCTTACTGGGCTAGTTGAGTTCACCCTTTCTTTCATTGTTCTCTTCAGAAAATAAGAATATAGCTGGGACGAGTCAGGGAATGGATTGACAGTCCAGATGATAGCATTAGTAGTCCTCACTATTCTGTTAAATAGTGTGATAATAAATGTAATGAGGACTGAATTTGAGTTTTTATACTGTCTATGCGGACTCCATTGAGAGTGGATATTGTCTAGAAGGCAATATTTTTGTTTAAACTCTCAGTTTATGTTTTGTCGTATTTTACACGACAGTTGTATAATTATGTTGTATTTGATATTTTGTACCATGTATCTGGCGACCCAAGATGGGTTATGTATACCTATTTTGGGGGCGTCACAGCTAAGATAAGAAAAATTAAAAGAGAGGACTTCCCTGAAAATACAACATGTTCCTCCTTGTCTGCTAAGTTTGAAGAATAGGCCAGACACATTGGAATAAATCTGGAACCACACTTGAGTTGGACTTGACTAACATTGCAATTAAACCACTTTTAACGCCAGGGATTTTTGAGCTGCGCGGAAATTGAAAACCAACGCGAATTGGAAATGGAAAACCAACGCGGATTGGAAGTTGGGGATGGATGGGTTTAACGGGAATGGAAGTTGAAAAGGAGAAGGAGAATTAAAGGTTGTGCAGATTAGGGTTATGGGGAATAGGAAGTGCAATAGGTGTGGGAGATGTGGAGAGTTTGCATGTAATGAGGAGAGGTGGCTTAGGTTAGTTTAGAAAACGTCTCTCCATCTATTCCGTGTCTGATAGTGCCGAATAGCGCGGTCCGCGCTTAGTATGGATGAGGCATAACTTGCCCCGCGTTGGGTATGCAGAAGATGCTGAACTGGTAGTGCGCTTCGCGCTGTACGTAGGCTTAATATAGTGTTGTCCGCGCTTGGCATTCAGTAGGTGTAGGGTTGGTTCAGCGCGTTCCGCGCTAGAAGATCGGCGACTTGGTGCGGTCAACGAAGTACAAGCACAAGTCTCTGAGATGTTAGAGCGCATCGCGCTGTGACTCGGCATTCAGTAGCGCGCTCCATGCTAGACGTGCAGCAGCTGCCTGGACTGCTAGCGCGCTCTACGCTGTAAGGGCAGTAGCTGAATGAATTTTCTTTTTCTTGCCTTACCTGCGAGCAAACCATTATGGAGTCATTATTCGTTGAAAACTAAATATTTGAGCTAAACTATAAACTAAAATATAAAGAATAAATAAGGAAGAAAAGGTTTAGAGCTTGGGTTGCCTCCCAAGTAGCGCTAGTTTTAATGTCGTAAGCCCGACTTTGTCTGGTCAGCACTATCCAATTCCTCTTCGGTAATTGAGGAACCCTCCATCCATCAGAAACAATGTAGCTTTTGGTAGGTTCCCAATTGTGATAGCCATAGCATCAAAATCACCTAGCATGCTCTGACTCGGTATGATCTCAATCAAGAATGTTCCATAGCTAGGTGTTTTCTCCATTGTGTATGTGATCACTTTGGGGCATGGAAGCTTGTCACACACAATGGGCTCTTTGTCTATCTTCTCTTTCTCGTCCCACCATGGATTTAAAATTGTACTCGCTCTTATGTCATAAGGACCATTGTTGACGACATGACTACCTAGCGGGCATGGTTTTGCAAATCTAACCGGATCCTTGAACTTTGGTGGAGAAGGAACTTGGGGCACTAATAACATCGGCTCGTCCTCGTTAGTACTTATAGTTAGTTCTTCACTGACCTTGTTGTCAATATCCCCACTTGTCTCTTTTTCAACATCTTGTGGCTCATCCAGTCGTAGATTTGGAAGAAGGTTGCTTACAGCTTTGGTCAATTGATCTATCTTATTTTGAAGATTTTGAATTGCTATCTCTTGATTCTGAATTGTCCGCTCTTGATTAATCCTCCTCTCCTCATTTGATGCTATGAACTTGGACAACAATTCCTCCAATCTCGAATTATCAGTCTCAGGTTTGGAATTCATGTATTGAAGACCATGGGTTGAAGTGGTGACGAGTTGTTCCAACTGGTGCTGAAAATTGTGGCTCGATATTTCTTGACTCATCATCCTCTCCTCTTGGTTTGCTATAACCTTTGATAGTAATTCCTCCAACTTTGACTTTTCTTCTTTTAATGGAGGTTGATATGAGAATTCTGACGCGTATGTTGGATTTGGAGTAGAGTATTGATCTTGATAATTATAGCTCCATGAAGAATCCGGGTGATACCCCCAAACTTGATGATAATTATCGTATGCATAATCGTTGAGGTATTCACCACCATGCTGTCCCGACCCAAAACTAACGGTGCATTGATGACTCGGATGATTACCAGCACAATAATTGCAAGTAACTTCTATCCTTCGATTACATTGGGCTGCAACAACGTCCAACCTCCTCGAAAGTGTCTCAAGTTGTGCTGATAATGCAGAAAATACATTGAATCCATCAATCTCTGTGTCCCTTGGTTGAGTCATATTCGAATATGGCCTTTGATAATCGCATCCATCCATGGTACCTGAAAAGAAAGAAAAATAGGAAGAGAATTAATAATAAAAATAAAAATGTTTAAATTAAGACTAATTTGATTGAAATTAATATTGGTAAATAATTATTAAACTAATTCCCTGGCAACGACGCCAAAAACTTGTTGGGTAAAATCTAATTACGCACAACACGCAAGTATACGTGGTCAACAAGTAATAAAGTGATAAGTTGAGTATCGTTCCCACAGAGAATTATTTAATAAGAATTACCAATTACTAACCTATGACCAATTTAATCTTATTTAAACAAATGATTTAATAATTTAATTTAAAATAATTAAATAAACTATTACTAACTATCCCTAGAATGAAACAAAATATTGAGGATTTGAGATTACAATTTCACTTATTGTTTCATTTAAATCAACACACTTCCTGTTAAGCAAAATTATTTATACTAGATTGTTAATCAAGAACACGAAAGAAAAATATGACCATCTCTCAATGCACCATACTCATATCAAACCAAATCCACAGATGATAGAATTAATTTGAACACCCTAATTAACTAACCCACTATAGCTCTATCTGAATTACAATTAAAAAGGGTTTAAGTTTAAGTTCTTATTAGACTACATATGGCGTAAAGGTATATCTCTATCCTAAACACGAATCATGAATTCCATCTATGAAAAAATCACAAACACATGCTATCATAATCAGATCTAAATCTATACTTCATCTCTCGAGTTCATATAGATTATCACAGTAATTATTAGCTAGACAATTAATCAATTAAGGACAAATCATAATAGACAATCCAAATATAACTAATAAGACTAACAAAGAAGCATATCAAAGTAAACTACACAATAAGATCCATAATAATCTCAAAATAGAGTTTAATTCATAATTAAACTAGAATCCATCATCCACAATTGATTAAGCATTAACAAGATACAAATAGATAAGAAAAGAAATTAGAATTGAGATAAACAAATCTGCATTCTCTTGCTTCCAATCTGATTATTTAATGATAATCAATAGCTTCAATCTTCAATTCTAATCTAATCTAGGGCTCCTAATCTAAGAAAGAAAGTAAAGAATAAGTTAATAGAAATCTATCCCAAGAGGGATTTTATGGAGTCTTAGAACTAGCCTATATCCCTTCTTTTATGCATCTCATCATGTATTTATAGTTCTAATGGATACCCTAGCGAGTTAGGCAAATAATAATCCTATTTTAGCTCAAATTGGACACCAAATAACGCAATTCAACTCTCCTCCCGCCACCTATCGCACTCCGCGCTGTGTCTAGGCTATTTGGAACACGCCCCGCGCTGTGCATGCAGTGTTTCTGGTGGCCTAGCGCGCCTCTAGTGCGGTCCGCGCTATGTTGTTTTCTGCTACGACGTCCTTTGGTAAAACAGGCATAACCTTTTATCCGCTTGGAGTTACGAGGCCTGTCACCTATCAAATCGAAGATATCGACGAGATCTACAACTTCCATTATTTGAGATTTGACAGATTCAGAATGGATCAAGGCGGAAATCGGGCTTGAAGTAAATGTTATGTAAATGGCAAATATGACAACTCTTAGCTTTAATATTCGTTGATAAAAAGGCCATAACTCTCGCATCCGAGCTCCGATTGGGATGATTCAACATGTTCCGGAAAGCTAAGAAGTAGAGCTACAATAAAATCCAAGTTTTAAGCCAAGAACATGCATCCAACTTGGTGTTAAAAGCCCTGTAAAATTCCCTTCTTGCATTTGCTTACATATTTTAGTTCAAAAGATGTCCGAATTGCTTTCCCTTGCTTCTTAATGCCAACGTCATGTCATAGCCTACAAAATAACATAAAATGTATAAAAAGTAACTAACAAAACATGAATATAAGCAACTAATTTAAGTAATAGATACCAGATAAGTAGATATAACATCTACTTATCAATCTTATCTCTCATAAACTGTGTTTGTATTTATATGTTGTTAATAGGGCTCAGTTATTGGAACTCAATAATGAGTCAACCCAACCAAAAGAGAGCATCCGTAAAAATGATAATACTAGTGATAACAATCATCGAAGCGGTGACAATAAGCGTGGAGGGAATCAACATGCCAGAAATGGTAACCACTTCAGTGGTAATCATGGCCAAAACAATAAGAATGAACATTTCAAGAAGAGGAGATTCAACAATGATGGAAAGACGTCAGCACCAGCACCCGTTATTAAGGAAGGAGAACGACCACCTATCATATGCTTTAAATGCAGAGGGGAGGGACACATCAGTCCAAACTGCGCGATGCCGTCCAAAACATGATATAATTATGGACGAGAAGGTCATCTAGACCGATTTTTTCGTTCAACGAAGACAAGTTCAGCTAGGATGGAGGCACCAAAGGACGTCCCAGAAAAGTCAAATCTAGTAGTGCAAGGGGGAGCGTTTGCCGTGACCTCCCAGAAAGCAAGGAACCCAAACGAGGTCATCACGGGTAAGCTTATCATAAACTCTAGCGAAGTTTATACCTTATTTGATACCGGTTCTACCCATTCTTTTATTTCTCCTACTTACGCTCAACATTTAAATTTGACTCCAGAGAAATTAGACTTTGACTTATCTGTTGAAACTCCATTGGGAGAAACCTTCATTACATCCACTGTTTACAAGTCTTGTTTGGTTCAAATTGGTACCCTCACATTACCTGTCATCTTATTTCATTGAAAATACTTGCATTTGACGTAATTCTAGGGATTGATTGGTTAACTACTCATCATGCAAAAATTGATTGTTTTCGTAAGGTTGTTAGCTTTCATATTCCTAACCAACCTATTATGCGAATTCAAGCAACCAAACCATTAAAATCAATCACTATCATCTCAAGCCATAAGGTTATTCGTTTATTGAAAAATAGATGTCAAGCTTTCTTAGCTCATGTCACGGATCTAAACAAAAATACGTCAGTTTTAATAGATATTTCTATTTTTAATGAATTTCCTGACGTATTCCCTGAAGAACTTCTTGGCCTACCCCCAGAGCGTGAAATTAAATTTTTTATCGACCTTGAACCCGGTACTAAACCTGTGACGCCCCCAAAATAGGTCCAATCCATCCAACCTATTCTAAGTCGCCAAATACATGGTACAGAAAATAACTACAACTTTATTACTAATTGTCATGCAAAATACAACAACACATATACTATGAGTTTTAATACCAATTGTGACTCATGTCCCAACTATGGACAACACCTCACATTGATACATTACATAAAGGTATAGTCAATAACTGTTTTAAAAATTAAAATCTTTGGGAAGTGCTCAAGAAAACCTTCGTACATTAGAGGCCATGAATCTAAGTTATGATAGATATCATATGCCCACAAAATTATCCTTGGTTGACCCAATAGACCCCAAAGAAAAACGAGAAGATTACTATCATGTTCTTTCCAATGGTAAGTTTTCTCTTGACATATAACTATCTCCACTGTCTCCAGTTGAGCATTATGTTTCAACCAAACTCCAACGTCATATAGGTAGTGCTCGTAGATATACTCAGCAAGTGGATGTGCATAAACCAATCCTATAATAACATGAGGTCGTATGTCATTAGACATCTTGTATTATAGTGGCAAAACACCCTTCCAAAGTTGGGTTCACTTCACCCTATTTGGTTCATCAAAATTAAATATCAAATGGCGTATACAATACGACACACTTATCTAAAGTTCTCAATAAAATTATTTCCATACTATTTAGGGAGAACCTCAACAGCTATAGATCACCGTTCTATTCCCCTGCTATCCCTGCTCGACCCGACAACACTCTTATTACCTGAAAGGAATTGTGAAGCAAAAGGGTGAGCACAACTAGCTCAGTAAAGAATATCATGACTAAAGATAATTAAATTATCAATAGCCTTCATCAGTAATAAATCAGAGATTTAGAACATATGGTAGATGATAAAACTTTTCAACCATAGTTGCAGCGGAACGAGCAATCCATTAGAAGAGTCAAATAGACTATAAAGTCTATTATCTTCTCCACATAAAAAGTCCACTAATACTGTTTTATCCCTGTAACATCAATCAACAGTTCCTTTCCACAATCATATGAATAACTCATAATCATAATTGTAATTCTAAATTCTTCTCATCTAGGACGAAGATAATTTTCATCACCTCTCTTACCTGAAACATCAAAGATCATGATTATACCAAATCACAGTTCCTATTTATAGTCATATTAATAAATTCATCTTTGCACTACGGGCCAAAGATATTCATTATCATTTCATCTTTGCACTACAGGCCAAAGATATTCAACAACAAGTCATCTTTGCACTACGGGCCAAAGATATTCAACAACAATTCATCTTTGCACTAAGGGCCAAAGATATTCAACAACAATTCATCTTTGCACTACAGGCCAAAGATATTAATATCTCAAAGAAATACATAATTATTTCAGAATTTATATAAACCATAATTATAATTATGTTGATTAATTCACCTTTGCACTTAAGCTAAAAATATTCAATTGTAAATTCAATGGTCATGATCATACCAGTCAATAATTCATCTTTGCACTACTGGCCAAAGAGAACCCATAGTCACGATCACACCAATAATCTACCCATCTTTACATTTAAGTCAAATAGAATTTTCATCACCGGGATTATAAAAATGTTATATATGATAATAAAAATAATATGATCAACAACTACATTTAATTTTAAGAGTAAGATTCATAAATCAATAATTTTATAACACCTTAATTCAAATGTTATAAACCACTTAATAATCTCATAATCTAATATTATTAATATTACCAAATATTTTAATCATTTCTTAAACTTATAAACAATTTATTTTAATTGTTTACACTTTACTAATTAATAAATTTAATAAGTGTAAAATGTCAAACTCATAAGATTTCATCACCAATAACCAAAACTCTCATCAAAAATCTTCATATACCTTATATAGGATTCTCAAGCCATAAAATCTTATTTTTCAATTTTCTTACTTCACATAACATATTTAATTCATTCACTCATAACTAGTCCAGTTTCATGAAAAATACCAAATCAGTACAAACAAATTTTCTTTTCTGGGATTTAGCAGAATATAGTCCCATATTGAACATATATTTTTCTCAGAATTTTTAAAACTCATTTACTATTTTTCATATGGCCAAAACTGCCGAATTTTTAGACATTTATCATAAATTATACTTTTGTCCAAAAATTCCAAAATTTATAGAATATACTGATGTTATATAGATGTACTCCCAAATTTTTTTTATCAATTTTGGAGTTAACCACAGGGAGTTATAAGGGTTTTCTTTTAAAATAGTCTTTTCCTATAAAATTCATAACTCTTAATCTATACATCTAAAAATCACCATTTTTGGACACAATCAATAAAACTCATCAAATTATCATTTCAAATTTTTCCAGAATTTTTGAAGGTCTGAAAAAGTACGAAACTGAAAAACATAATAACCTTTAAAATCCCTTACCTCAAAAGAGCAGTACTCCTGACTGGAATATCAGATGAAAAGCCAAAGGAATCTTGCACCGAATAGCAACTTTCAAAGTATCTAAATAATCACAAAATACGCTCGATAATATAGAGAGAGAAAGAGAGAAAGCTTATATTTCTGGTGTGATTTTTAATTGTAACATAAACACCTATTTATAGGAAAATGCTAGAACACCAAAGGAGACTAAAATAATAAAATATTATTATTTATTTCTTCCTTCCACGCCACCTACCAAAACCAGCCATCAAGCATTCCAAATTTGAACATTTTTGGCAGCCCACGTGTGTATTCAACACCCACGAAAAGTGGGTCCCACCCATAAATTAATAAAAATTATTTTATTTACTGAAACTTCAACAATTCATAGAAAATAGCCCATTTATCAGAAAAATACAAATTTTATGTTTATTCCGCACGAAATCAAGTTATCTACAACTTTGCAGAAAAAAGTTTTTCCAAATTCCAGACCGAAATCCATAAACGGATGATTTTAAACACCGTTTCACACCATTAAAATTCATAACAAATCATGAGTTGAATTTTAACGGTTCAAAATTTGTGGACATATACTCAACTTATATATGTATAACCTATCCAAAAATTATAACGATCCAACGGTCAGATTAAAATTATAACTCATGCAATAGATCTTTAAGAACACCGATTTGATCTTTAATACCTCCAATCAGACAAAATACTGATAAAACACCTCCACATTAATTCCTTCATTTATAACCATATAAATAAATCCATCATTTATATCCGCATCAAATAAATATTTTCTTATCATATAAATCAATAATTAATTATTCACAAATAATATTACAGAATCACAATTATGACAACCAGGCAGTTCCCAGGAAAGAGGGGGCTTTCTGATAAGGATTTCTCCTTATTGGCGCACAATTAGGTGACCAAACCTCTTCTTGACAGAACTTTCTAGACATTGCCAATAATACTATCTAATAATATTATTCAAATAATATGAATTATTGATGGGAAATACTGTGTAGTAACAATTATTAAAATAACAATAATATAAAATATCAACGCAGTAATTATTGAATCAATAAAATAAAATATTGAACAATAATTACTGTAACAATTATTGAGTAGTATTTTCTTACGTAAGAATCAATAATTCAAAAATATTGTGCAATACCATGTGCTACTGTGCAACAACGCGTATTACTATATTTTAACCACCAGGTATTCCAACAGTGTTAACGGTAACAACTACGGCGTTATAAAAACTCAAACTTGTCGTTTTCTTTATTCGACAGTTATTCTGTTATGGGGCCCACAAATGACTGCGCCGTCGTACGGATATTTCCGATAAAAAGAATATTCCACGACCAAACGAATATTCCCCGACAACAATGAGTATTTTATAACCACTTGCGTATTTTGAAAATTTTATATATATCACCCTTAACTTTAAATTTTTATCAATTTAACCATTTACTGAATAGTAATTATAAGAAAAATTGAATACTTTTATTTCATAAAATTCGGGATCTTACAATCTCCCCTCTTTATGAAATTTCGTCCCCAAAATTTACGTACCTGGTATTTCAAAGAGTTGAGAATACCTTCCTTTCATCTTAGATTCCATCTTCCCCGTCCTCATGATTTCTTCATTGCTCCTCTCCTGTATTTCAGATATCATTCTAGAATACAACATCAAAACAAGGGTTAATTGAACAAATTAATATATCACATAATATTCCGATATTATGACTGACCAACAAATAAGCTTAGGTAGGATACACTAGCGAATGATTTACTCATTTCTCCCCTCCTAGTTCTAATCCCAAATATCCGCCAGAGATCATATCCCTAAGCTCTGATACCAACTGTGACGCCCCCAAAATAGGTCCAATCCATCCAACCTATTCTAAGTCGCCAAATACATGGTACAGAAAATAACTACAACTTTATTACTATAATTGTCATGCAAAATACAACAACACATATACTATGAGTTTTAATACCAACTGTGACTTATGTCCCAACTATGGACAACACCTCACATTGATACATTACATAAAGGTTGATTCGATAACTATTTTAGAAATTAAAATCTTTGGGAAGTGCTCGAGGAAACCTTCGTACATTAGAGGCCATGAATTTAAGTTATGATAGATATCATATGCCCACAGAATTATCCTTGGTTGACCCAATAGACCCCAAAGATAAACGAGAAGATTACTATCATGTTCTTTCCAATGGTGAGTTTTCTCTTGACATATAACTATCTCCACTGTCTCCAGTTGAGCATTATGTTTCAACCAAACTCCAACGTCATATAGGTAGTGCTCGTAGATATACTCAACAAGTAGATGTGCACAAACTTGTCCTATGATAACATGAGGTCGTATGTCATTAGACATCTTGTATGATAGTGGCAAAACACCCTTCCAAAGTTGGGTTCACTTCACCTTATTTGGTTCATCAAAATTAAATATCAAATGACGTATACAATACGAAACACTTATCTAAAGTTCTCAATAAAATTATTTCCATACTATTTAGGGAGAACCTCAATAGCTATAGAACACCGTTCTATTTTCCTGTTATCCCCGCTCGACCCGACAACACTCTTATTACCTAAAAGGAATTGTGAAGCAAAAGGGTGAGCACAACTAGCTCAGTAAAGAATATCATGACTACAGATAATTAAATTATCAATAGCCTTCATCAGTAATAAATTAGAGATTTAGAATATATGGTAGATGATAAAAATTTTCAACCATAGTTGCAGCGGAATGAGCAATCCATTAGAAGAGTCAAATAGACTATAAAGTCTATTATCTTCTCCACATTAAAAGTCCACCAATACTGTTTTATCCCTGTAACATCAATTAACAGTTCGTTTCCACAATCATATGAATAACTCATAATCATAATTGTGATTCTAAATTCCTCTTCTCATCTAGGACGAAGATAATTTTCATCACCTGTCTTTACCTGAAACATCAAAGATCATGGTTATACCAAATCACAGTTACTATTTATAATCATATTAATAAATTCATCTTTCCACTACGGGCCAAAGATATTCATTATCATTTCATCTTTGCACTATATGCCAAAGATATTCAACAACAGGTCATTTTTGCACTACATGCCAAAGATATTCAACAACCGATCATCTTTGCACTACGAGCCAAAGATATTCAATAACAATTCATCTTTGCACTACGGGCCAAAGATATTCAACAACAATTTATCTTTGCACTACAGGCCAAAGATATTAATATCTCAAAGAAATACATAATTATTTCAGAATTTATATAAACCATAATTATAATCATGTTGATCAATTCACCTTTGCACTTAAGCTAAAAATATTCAATTGTAAATTCAATGGTCATGATCATACTAGTCAATAATTCATCTTTGTACTACTGGCCAAAGAGAACCCATAGTCATGATCACACCAATAATCTACCCATCTTTACACTTAAGTCAAATAGAATTTTCATCACCGGGATTATAAAAATGTTATATATGATAATAAAAACAATATGGTCAACAACTACATTTAATTTCAAGAGTAAGATTCATAAATCAATGATTTTTTAACACCTTAATCCAAATGTTATAAATAACTTAATAATCTCATAATCTAATATTATTAATATTACGACAATATTTTAATCATTTCTTAAACTTATAAACAATTTATTTTAATTGTTTACACTTTACTAATTAATGCATTTAATCATTCTAAAATGTCAAACTCATAAGATTTCATCACCAATAACCAAAACTCTCATCAAAAATCTTCATATACCTTATATAGGATTCTCAAGCCATAAAATCTTATTTTCCAATTTTCTTACTTCACATAAAATATTTAATTTATTTACTCATAACTAGTCTATTTTCATAAAAAATACCAAATTAGTACAAACAAATTTTCTTTTCTGGTATTTAGCAGAATATAGTCCCATATTGAACATATTTTTTTCTCAGAATTTTTAAAACTCATTTACTATTTTTCATATGGCCAAAACTGCCGAATATTTAGACATTTATCATAAATTGTACTTTTGTCCAAAAATTCCAAAATTTATAGAATATGCTGATGTTATATAGATGTACTCCCAATAAAAATTTCATCAATTTTGGAGTTAACCACAAGGAGTTATAAGGGTTTTCTTTTAAAATAGTCTTTTCCATAAAATTCATAACTCTTAATCTATACATCCAAAAATCTCCATTTTTGGACACAATCAATAAAACTCATCAAATTATCATTTCAAATTTTTCCAGAATTTTTGAAGGTCTGAAAAAGTACGAAACTGAAAAACCTAATAACCCTTAAAATCCCTTACCTCAAAAGAGCAGTACTTCTGACTGGAATATCAGATGAAAAGCCGAATGAACCTTGCACCGAATAACAGCTCTCAAAGTATCTAAATACTCACAAAATACGCTCGATAATATAGAGAGAGAAAGAGAGAAAGCTTATGTTTCTGGTGTGATTTTTAATTCTAACATAAGCACCTATTTATAGCACTACAAAAAAAATGCCTATCTGCGACCAATAATATCAGCGATCACATATCCGCGACCGGTAAAAAATCTAGTCACTACTTAATATCCACGACCGCCTGCGGTCGCTGATCGGTCGCTGATATGAATTTCCCCCCAAAAATTTGGTGTGAAACCCTGGCGCATTTTTTTGTTGTGACTAAGCATTATTAGCGATCGCATGCGGTCGCTGAAATCGTCCACGTCATTAAAAATCAGCGACCGCATGCGGTCGCTGAAAGCGGTCGCTGATTCTCTTAAATAGATTCAGGCTCAGGCGTTC
Organism: Panax japonicus; assembly: GCA_020205505.1. Classification (NCBI taxonomy): domain Eukaryota; kingdom Viridiplantae; phylum Streptophyta; class Magnoliopsida; order Apiales; family Araliaceae; genus Panax; species Panax japonicus. The sequence goes on from CM035108.1 coordinate 52,966,065, forward strand.
GATCGATTCAGCAGAAAGAGAAATAAAAAAAGAGGGAGACATAAGAGGGATAAGGGGGAGAGAAGAGGCGTTCGCTCGATTCGGTGTGTTCAATCTTCTTCAAATCAATTTAATTTTAGAGGTAAAAAATTCTTCTTCTTCTTCTTCTTCTTTTTTTCAGTTTAATTTTCAGTTTGTTGTTTATAATACAATACCTGGAAATTGATTCAATGATGCATAAACACATTCGATTGTTTCTGTCATTTCTAGCAGAGTTGAACTTGAAAGTGTATTACATATTGTTGTAAAGGTCCATTTAGTTGTATTACTTTTCTCATTTGCAAGTCTAGGGGAGGTCACCCATTTAGTAGAAATATTTCAAAAATCCAAAGTTCACAAATCAGTTGTTAATTTCAACTCATTTGAATATGTTGTTAATTGAATGTGATTTAGACAAACCCTAACTTTTTTTTATTTTTTGATATTAATTGAATGTGGTTTAGACAAACCTTAATTTGTTAATTTTTGCTATTCAATAAACCAAGGAATGGTGTTTACTCCTTATTTGCAGCTTAATGTTCATCACAAACATAAAATACTCTCTCCATCCGAACACATTTTGGTTTGTAAGACTTGTGTATTTGTTTATTTATTTATTTATTCAAATTAAAAAGTTTCTAGTGCATGCTAACAAATTTTAATTTTTAAATTATTCTTTTAAAAGGGTATAACCAAAATAATAAAAAATTTATGTATAAGTGTGTTCTAGACTAATTTTATCATGCCTAAAAAACTTAACTACTATTTCTTAATTTCTCATGGCCTTCAGTATAAAGAGGTTCTAGGAAAAGGGGCTTTCAAAAAAGTGTATCCTCGACACAACAATTTATCACTGAGACTCTACGCCAGTAAGTTTGTATAGCCATCATATTATAGGTATTGATTAATTTTATATATTAGTTTACCTTTCCCACCAAAGTATATAGCAATTATTTGATATATTTGAGTAATAAATCATGAAAACCATGAATACAAAGGATATAGCAATTATTTGATATAGATTGTTTATAATGGAATGCTTGGGGACTGTTAGTATAATTTAGTACTTAATCATGCCTAATGAGCTTGGTCGTGCCTTTTATGGGGAGTTGGAGGAAATCGTAAAGTTGTCGTACAAGGGCACGTACGGGGGTCATATTCACTTGTTCAAGTGCTATTGGTCTGATTCAGAAAAAGGGATACGTGTTGACATACATGGAATCGTCGATATTGACCTCCATAGGTCTGCGTACTCCAACGAACCGTTTGTTTTACCAACTTAAACAGTACAAGTATACTACACTCCTAGTCCTGTTAGGAAAAGGGATAGACCGCCTACAGATGGCAAGTTTTAATTCATACTTCCGCGCGTAGTCGTGTAGAATTAGTTGATGGGGAGATTTACCAAGAGCAGATGCTTCATAGTAAAGCTATAATAAATGTGGAGGATGACAATGAAGTAATCCAGTTAGATGGTGGAGATGAACTACATGAATTAGATCCTGAGTCAATACTTGTGTCAGATGACATTGATACTGAGGAGGAAGAGTTATTGACTGAATCTGACACCGAATCTGAAGCAAATGATGGTTAAGAATCTGAAACACGTATACAAGATGATTCTAAATCAGACATTAACACTTGAACAAATGAAATGTATGTTTAGCATTACATGTTTTTTATATCATTGTCATATTTATGTACTAAACTATTTAAATGCAATTTTTGTTTATTATCATTATATATTTATATATATACGTGTTTATATCATTGTCATGTTTATTTTCATATATACAAGTAATCAAACATGACTCATAATAACATCTTGAAATTTGTAATATACAGATGGCTTCTGAAGCAGCGCAGAAAAAGCGCGGCTTGGGTAGGGGACCTAATCATGTGCCCAAGGCCCCTACTAATCCGGATGATCAGATTCTTATTCAGATTCACCCTCCTCCGAATAGCACGTATGTCCCGCATATATCATTTATATATAAGCATTTAAGATTCTATTTATCGTATATTGGTAATGTTTTGATTGATATTATATTGGTAATGTATATGGGTTTGAATATTTTACTACTTTAATTTGCATTCAATCGTTATTGTTTTGGTCTTATTGTATTAAAAATTTGTATATTTCTCTTGGTTTGTGTATTGGGTGCCTAGAAATGTCCATATATGCATGCTGTCGTGCATGTGGTTAGTCTATATTGTAGGGGAGACTCTGGCTAATTTTTTTAAGTATTATAAATATAAGTTTGAAAAATGTTCATAAGTATTATAACTTAGATGTAAATTGCTTTAATATATGCTAATTGATGTTGTATATTATAGTGATTTTTCAGATAATAAGATCGTCAAGTGCATATCACAGCTGTGTTTACAGAATTAGCCTACACTTGTAATTACGTGGGAGAGCACACCTATCGTCCACAAGGATGTTGCTTGGGCAGAATTTCAGGTATGTTTTTTTAATTATTAATATAATATTAATATAATATTCAAAGGTTAATTATTTAGTAATGTTATTATTGTTGTTTTATTTGCAGAAACGGTATAGATGGGAGGACGAGCAGGCTTCAGTGATACAGACCTTATTCTGGCAGAAGTGCGCGGTCTGCACCAAAGACAATTTGAATACAGAAAGAAAAAAATCCCTTCACAATGCCGAGATCGACCATCCAGGCCAGGGAGAAGATTACATGCATGAGCATAGTCCCTGGTGGTGCACCCAGGCCATATGGGCTAAAATGTGTGCCCGATGGAGAGCTGAGAGCTGGGTGAAAAGATGAAAGACTGTCGCCAGCAACAGATCCTCGGGTGTACCCGATGGCGAAAAGGCTAAAGGGACATACAAGGGCGGTAGTATTTCACAGTTGCAGCATATCACTGCCAGGGTACGTATTTACAAGTTTTAATATGTTTACAATCATGAATTGTAGAAAATATATAACATTTTTACTTAGTAATATTATGCTATTTTTTGTATAGGAGTCTCAGTCTCAAGGTCAGCCTATCCATTGGCTGGATGTGTACGTGGCCTCCCGCGATGGTCTGCCTGAGGCTATCTATATAGCGGTAATAAATTTTAACAACTTGATCTTGTTTATCAATGCTTACAGAATTAATTTATTTTTAAATATTTAATTGTTAACAAGATGACAGGACACTTATAAGCGTTTATTGAATGAGCGCTATCCTGAAGGCACTCCACGTCCGCCTATTGATCAAGATTTGTGGGAGAGGGCATCTGTTGTGAAGAAGAACTGCATTCAAGGTCAAGGACAACGACGACGCCCATCCTTCAGTGGCTCAGACTGCTCTTCTACCTAGTCTACACAGTCATCGATCCATCCAGCTGTTCATACTCTGACTGACTGTGTGAGAGCTATATGTCGAGATCGCGATCTTCTGAAGATACTGGGAGGGCATCTGGGGGCTCTGAGTACTGATGAGTTAGCTAAAGCAATAGCGGCAGCATCAACATCACAACACGGGGATGGCGACGAGGTATAAAATTAATTTGTTGTATATATTATCGTAATATACCAATATTAACATAGTTAGTATATATTTATAACTTGTTTTATTATTTTGTTAATTACAGGGTGATCAAGGAGGCGATGATGATTGACGTACCTACTTTAGATTAGTTTTGTAGTTATAGTATAAGGCTTGTACTTGTATATTCATTCTAAGGATGTTTGTATGTTACTTAAACATGTTTTGAAATGTTATTATATTTATTCAAATCATATTGGATGTTTGTATGTTACTTAAACTAGTTTGGTCTATGTGTTGGTGGACGATGGATGTTTAAACTGTTGTGTATGCTGTTGTTGGGATAAAGCAGGTACAAAATAGGTACAGGTTTTTGGGAATGCTGCAAAACAACAAAAATCTTTTTTTTATTTTTTTCCATATCAGCGACTGCATGCGGTCGCTGACCGTTATTAGCGAGGGCTACATATTTGAGGCTATCAGCGACCGGATGCTGTCGTTGATACCGATCGCTGCCACATGGACCACATCAGCTTTGGCCCTGGACCATGCTGACTCAGTTCAGCGACCGAATATGTCATTTCGGTCGCTCATATCGGTCGCAGATAAGTCGGTCGCTAATAGTGGTCACTGATGTGCATCCTAGTGGCCAGATTTTGTGCGACGACTATCAGCGACCGCATGCAACGCTGATGTCTATCTGCGACCGGTGGCGGTCGTTGATATACGGTCGCTGATAAAACTATTTCTTGTAGTGTAGGAAAATGCTAGAACACCAAAGGAGACTAAAATAATAAAATATTATTATTATTTATTTCTTCCTTCCATGCCACCTACCAAAACCAGCCATCAAGCATGCCAAATCTGAAAATTTTTGGCAGCCCATATGTATATTCAACACCCACCAAAAATGGGTCCCACCCATAAATTAATAAAAATTATTTTATTTATCTAAACTTCAACAATTCATAGAAAATAGCTCGTTTATCAGAAAAATATGAATTTTATATCCATTCCACACGAAATCGAATTCTCTACAACCTTACACAAGAAAGTTTTTCCAAATTTCAGACCAAAAATATCTGAAATCCACAAACGGATGATTTTAAACACCGTTTCAACACCTTTTAAAATTCATAACAAATCATGCGTTGATTTTTAACGGGTCAAAATTTGTGGACATATACTCAACTTATATATGTATAACATATCCAAAAATTATAACGATCCAACGGTCATATCAAAATTATAACTCATATAATAGAGCTTTAAGAACACCGATTTGATCTTTAATACCTCCAATCCGTTAAAATACTGATAAAATACCTCCAAATTAATTCCTTCATTTATAACCAAATAAATAAATCCATCATTTATATCCGAATCAAATAAATATTTCCTTATCATATAAATCAATAATTAATTATTCACAAATAATATTATAGAATCACAATTATGACAACCAGGCAGTTCTCAAGAAAGAGGGGGCTTTCCAATAAGGATTTCTCCTTATTGGCGCGCAATTAGGTGACCAAACCTCTCCTTGACAGAACATTCTAGACATTGCCAATAACGCTATCTAATAATATTATTCAAATAATATGAATTATTGATGGGAAATACTTTGCAGTGACAATTATTGAAACAACAATAATATAAAATATCAACGCAGCAATTATTGAATCAGTAAAATAAAATATTGAACAGTAACTATTGTAACAATTATTGAGTAGTGCTTTCTTACGTAAGAATCAATAATTCAAAAAGCAATACCGTGTGCTACTGTGCAACAATGCATATTACTGTATTTTAACCACTAGGTATTCCAATAGTGTTAACGGTAACAACTACGCCGTTATAAAAACTCAAACTTTTTCGTTTCTTCATTAGACAATTATTCTGTTATGGGGCCCACAAATGACTGCGCCGTCGTACGGATATTCCCTACAAAAAGAATATTCCACGACCAAACGAATATTCCCCCGACAACAATGAGTATTTTATAACCACTTGCGTATTTTAAAAATTTTACATATATCACCCTTAACTTTAACTTTTTATCAATTTAACCATTTACTGAATAGTAATTATAAGAAAAATTGAATACTTTTATTTCATAAAATTTGGGGTCTTACAAAACCCATTTCCAAAGCCCTATATCGAATGGCTCCTATTGAACTTCAGGAGTTAAAGACCCAACTGTAAGAATTGTTAGACATCGGTTTCATTCGTCCTATTACGTCTCATTGGGGTGCTCCTGTTCTATTCGTGAAGAAGAAAGATGAGAGTATGCGACTTTGTATTGATTATCAGGAGTTGAACCATGTCACTATCAAAAATAGATATCTATTGCCTCGCATTGATGACCTGTTTGACTAGTTGCAAGGCGCCAATTTTTTTTTCAAAGATTGATCTTCGTTCCGGATATCACCAATTGAAGATTAGAACCGATGACATTCCAAAGACGGCTTTCAGAACTCGGTACGGGCATTATGAATTCCAAGTTATGTCTTTTGGATTGACTAATGCTCTTGCTGCCTTCATGGATATGATGAACCAAGTATTAAGGAATATTTGGATCACTTTGTGGTCGTCTTTATTGATGACATCCTTATTTATTCCAAAAGCCGTGAAGATCATGAGCAACACTTAAGGCTGATACTTTAAAAGCTTCGTAAATATAAGCTTTATGCCAAGTTGAAGAAATGCGAGTTCTGGCTTAAGGAAGTGGCATTTCTTGGGCACGTGGTATCAAATCATGGAATATATGTTGACCCAACAAAGATTGAAGCTATTCAAAGCTGGGAGCACCCTAAATCAGTGACCGAAGTACGTAGCTTTCTCAACTTAGCTGGTTATTATCGGAGATTCGTAGAAGGGTTTTCTCGAATCACTACTCCCTTAACTCAGATGACTCAGAAAGATACAAAATTCGATTGGAACAAGGAATGTGAGAAGAGTTTTCAAGAACTCAAGAGAAGACTCATTTCAGCACCTGTTCTGACAATACCATCTGGCTCGGAGGGATTTGTCATCGACAGTGATGCTTCAGGAAAAGGGTTAGGATGTGTTCTCATGCAACATGGGAAAGTCATAGCTATGCCTCTCGACAACTAAAGAATATGAGAGGAATTATCCTACTCATGATCTAGAGTTGGCAGCTATTGTCTTCGTACTTAAAATTTGGAGGCATTACTTGTATGGGGAGAAAGTGGAGATCTTTACGGATCATAAAAGCCTCAAATATTTCTTCACTCAAAAGGAACTCAACATGCGACAACGACATTAGCTTGAACTGTTGAAAGATTATGATCATACCATCCAATACCATCTTGGAAAAGCAAACGTGGTAGCTGACGCATTTAGTAGAAGATCATATGCGGGTACGAGTTCGATATTGTCAACGCAAAGGCCCATTTTGTGTGACTTACAAAGGATGGAGATAGAGATAAAGACTCCAGAGACCCACGTGATGATGACGAATATACGAGTAGAACCGACTTTAATTGATAAAGTTAAAGCTGCTCAAGCTACAGACCTGGACCTGATGCATATGAGGAAGAAATTACAAGAAGGTGCTATGCCGGAAGCAAGGATCGATGAAGAAGGAATACTTCGAGTCAACTCCAGACTTTGTGTTCCTAACGATCCTGAGTTAAATTATAAAATCATAATGGAGGCGCACAACACACCGTTTACAATCCATCCTGGGAGTACCAAAATGTATCATGATCTTTGACATAAATTTTGGTGGGGCAATATTAAGAGAGAGATAGCGCTATTTATCTCAAGGTGTTTAACTTGTCAACAAGTCAAGGCAGAGCATCAAGTACCAAAAGGTTCATTGCAACCACTTGAAATTCCAGAATGGAAGTGGGAGCACATTACCATGGATTTGGTTACTGGTCTTCCCAAGGTTTCTCAAGGCATAGATGCAATTTGGGTCATTGTTGATAGATTGACCAAGTCTGCTCATTTCTTACCAATACGAGAAACTTATACACTTGAACGTCTTGTTCGTATGTATATAAACAAGATTATAAGACTGCATGGTATGCCACTATCCATAGTTTCTGATCGAGACCCAAGATTCACTTCACGGTTTTGGGTTAGTTTACAAAAAGCTATGTGCACAAATTTACGATTTAGTTCGGCATATCATCCCCAGACAGACTATTCAAACTCTGTGTCTTTATCAAGACTCTGTGTCTTTGACTTCAAGGGAAGTTGGAACAAGTTCTTACCATTGGTAGAGTTTTCTTATAACAACAGTTATCAAACAAGTATTGGCATGGCTCCATTTTAGGCGTTGTATGGAAGAAAGTGTCGTTCTCTAGTATGCTGGGATGAGGTGGGTGAAGCAACTTAGTTGGAACCAGAGTTGTTACATATGACTACGGAAAAGATTCAAATGATCCGACAACATATAAAAACCTCACAAGACCGACAAAAGTGTTATTCCGATCTTCATCAAAAGGATGTGGAATTCGATATTGGAGATCATGTGTTGTTACGTATTGCTCCATGGAAAGGAGTTATGAGATTTGGAAAGAGAGAAAAGTTCAATCCTCAATTTATTGGCCCATTTTTAATCCTCAATCGAGTAGGAACTGTAGCCTATAGACTCACTTTACCACCAAGTATGTCTCGTGTTCATAACGTTTTTCATATATCCATGTTACGTAAATATGTGAAAGACCCGAACCACATTACTGATTTAGAACCGGACAAAATAGCGGAAGATTTAACGTATGAAGAGGTTCATGTTCAAATCTTGGATAAGAAGGAACATATTCTACGCTCTAAGGTTATACCTCAAGTCAAAGTTTTATGGAGGAACCACGATGTTGAGGAAATGACCTGTGAGTTAGAATCTGAAATAAAATCAAGGTATCCTTACCTCTTCGACATACCAGGTACGTACCCTAATTTCGAGGGTGAAATTTCATAAGAAGGGGAGATTGTAAAACCCCAACTTTTATGAATAAAGATGAATTTTCTATAATTATCATTTTTGAATATTATGGAATGAATTTGATATAATGTTATAGTTATGGGAAATAGTTATAAATTTTGCAAATTACGCAAGTTGTTATATATTATTCGATTGGTCGGAAAATAGTCATTTTAACAAGGAATATTCTTACGACGACACAAGCATTGGTGGACCCCACAACGGAATTATTGTCGGATTGAGAAAACGACAAAAATATTTTATGAAAATAATAGCGGAAGTTTTATCGTTAACTGTTGAAACACCCGGTGTTAAAAGTTCAGAAATACGCGTTGTTGCATAGTAGCACACGATATTGATTATTAATGCTTACGTGAGAAGTCACTCAGTTTTGTTCAATTATTGCTTCAGTAATTATTGCATAGTATCTCACATTAATTGATTCAATTATTGTCGATATTTTATATATTATTAAATCAATAATTGAGATGACGAAGTTATTAATATTATTATTTTCAATATTAACGATGTCTGGAAGTTCTGCCAAGGACCTAATTACGCGCCAATAGGGAGAAATCCTTATTGAAAATTCCCCTCTTTCCTGGAACGATCTGGTCGATTAATAGTGTGAATTATAATAATAATGATGAAGTTTTATTTTATTAGTATTATTAATGAAATAAAACAGAAAAGATTTTTATATAAAACAGAATACTTTTATAAAGTTATTCGTTTTATTAGACTATAAATAGAATATATTATATTCTATTATACATAGTATTTAGCATAGTAAAATCTTTTTATATAAAATATAATACTTTTATAAAGTTATTCGTTTTATTAGACTATAAATAGAATATATTATATTTTATTATGCATAGTATTTGCATAGTGCCTGCATAGTGTTTGCATAGTAAATTTTTTTTATATAAAATATAATACTTTTATAAAGTTATTTGTTTTATTAGATTATAAATAGAATATATTATATTTTATTTAAAAGATTTTGTTTTATTAGAATATTTTATAGTAAACCAATCTGGACCGTCTGTTCAAAAGTAAATCAATATGGACCGTTCAGGAATTAGTTACTATTCAGTCCATTCTCCTATAAATAGAAGCTCATTCTTTCATTATTTCTTACGAATTTACTGAAACTCTAGAGAGAGAAAATATAGAGAGAAAGAAGAAAAAATTTCTGCTACTTCGCTACTTCTATATCCAGTTTGTTCTATGGTAAGGGGTATTATTTCTTTCGTATTCATGAAGAGAACTTCTGTTATTCTATTTTTTTATTCTGTTGGAATAACCTGTATACGCGGTCTACCCTATACTTGGTGAAATTCTTCTGTTATTCCATTCTTTATCATTATGTTGGAATAACCTGTCTATGCTAAGTACCGCATACATGGTGAAATTCTTCTGTTAATCCATTCTTCATTATTCTGATGAAACATCCTGTCTGTGCATTTACGCATGACCTTGTTCCGTTATTTATTATTCTGTTGGAACATCCTGTCGGTACGAATTTTGCCTGGCCTGGTTCCGTTATTTATTATTCTGTTGAAATATCTTGTCTGTGCGTTTACGCATGACCTGGTTCCGTTATTTATTATTCTGTTGGAATAACCTGTATGTGCAGTCTATCGCATGCCTGGTGATTTCTTTTGTTATTCTATTCTTTATTATACTCAGTTGGTTAAAGTTTTGACTTCTATACTCCATGAAATTAGTGGAATATCATTGATATTTGCACTTCATCAAGTATCTTTTCATGGAAATATTCTTCTGAGCATTCTTGAATTTTACTCTACAAAGAAGTATCATGTTGACAATTTGGACGTTATTAGTTTATGGATAAATTAATTCTTGAACTTGTTTTATTGAATTCTTATATCATTGTCATCATCCTCATGTTTATATTATGTTGAAAGTCATCTGGAGCCTGTAGTGCATAGATGGACTTGGTATGATTATGGCCAGGGATTAATCGGTATAATAATGACCGTAATGTTACAAATGATGTGGTAAAAGTCCTCATTGGCCCGTAGTTCATTGATGGACAGTTGTTGATATGATCATGACCATTGGTGAATACACGAATATCCTCGGCCCGTAGTGCATGAATAATTTGTGGTTGTGATACTAATGAATATCCTTGGCCGTAGTGTAGGGAAGATGTGGATTATTTATTAAGCCGAGTCCCAACGATAAAAGTGATGAAAAACCTTTTTAAATCATAAAAGTTAGTAGATTTTATTCTCTACTTGACTCTTTTAATGGATTGCTTGTTCCGCTGCAGTTAAACTTGATGTTTGTTATATTGTATCAGTTTAACACTGTTGAAGGCTAACGATAATTTATTCTGTATTATCTTAGTCATAATATTTCTTACTGGGCTGGTTGAGCTCACCCTTTTACTTTCATTGTTCTCTTCGGGAAATGAGAACGTAGCATGGACTAGTCGGGGAACGGAGTGACGGTCCTCACTATTCTGTTAAATAGTGTGATAATAAATGTAATGAGGACACAATTGAGTGTGGAAATTGTCTAGATTATAATATTTGTATTAAAACTCACAACATATGTTTTGTCGTATTTTACACGACTGTTGTATAATTAAGTTGTATTTGAATTTTGTATCATGTATTTGGCGACTCAAGATGGGTAATGTATACCTATTTTGGGGGCGTCACAAGTAGCCCATGTTACCACACTCGACCACTGAATTAAAAAATAAATAAATTGGGAAAAAATCACAATAATAACAATGAATATCACAAAACCTGTAAAACCAGTGACATAAGACCCCAATCAAATTAGACAATAAGAGTAAAAAAATTTACGAAATTTGAAAGACATTTAGGCTAAATTAGAATTTAGAAATTAGTCAAATTACCAAATTCCAAAGTTGTGGAGTAGTCAGCGGCGGCGGCGGCTGAAGCAGTGAGCAGTGGCGACAGAGGTAGGACTAGGAGCATTGGAGCCGTGGTGGAGGAACCGCAGAAGAGGGACTGGGGGAAGAGATGAATTGACGAAGAGTTAGTATCTGTGAAGACTGAAGAGAGTAATAGAGTATGTGAAGCCCTAATAAAAAAAATTTATTTTTTTTAATGAAACGACGTCGTTTCATGTTATTATAAAAAGAAAGAAACAAACCTGTGGAATGCAGAGTCGGAGTCTCGAAGAAGAAGAAGCGAAAGGTCGGAGTAGTGAGCTCCTCGCCGAAGCCTAATAGCTGGTGGCTGCCACCCCCCATCGGCCGGCCTCCCCCAAGTCCGCCTCCCTACCGGGGTCCGATGCCCCCCACCCCTAGTTCCGCCTCTGTGTACAGACTGTGCAACCATGTTTTTTTCATGTATCTAAATGACACCTAAATCGCTGTATTTTATAAAAAAAATTGTTTCAATAAATCACATTAATTATTTGGGAGTCAAAAAAAACATAATTGCACCGGTCAGTACCCGCCGGTCGCTGTAAAAGAACTGAAAGTTGTTGTAGTTTTTTAATTTCTAGCCGAGGTTAAACAAAAACTTATAAATTTGTGCTAAATATAAAACAATATATATTACTCCATCCGTCCCATAATATATGACGTTTTAGACTTATGCACAAGAATTAAGAAAATAATTGTATAACATTAAATATAATATTAATTGTCTATAATACCCTTAAATTCTCATAATTACCATATTTATATTATACTTTATCTCATCTATAAATCAACAGAGCTTCAAAGATTGGGAAGGAGTATTTAATTGTCTACTTTCCAACGAGAAAATTGGGAAGGAGTATAAATCAACAGAGCTTCAAAGATCAAGAGTTGTTGATGATTGCAAAATTTCAAGATTATTGAGTTGTTGGAATGCTATCGTTGAATCTACGAGTTCCACCAGAGATCAACAATAACAAGTCTCAGTGATAGTGAGACTACATAGGTGGAAGTGAAGCAGCTTTGAAGAAAGACTTAAATAGATTAGAGCTTCACTAAACAAAGATGAGAATGCCACTGAAGATGACAGATAAGCTGAGAGCCGAGAAGGACAAGAATATATCATTAAGAAAAGTGGCAGAGTACAAAGAAGATCAAGAGAGCCATTCTACAGATCACCATGAACCAAAGGCTGAAAAAGAACAGAAGCAGAATCATGTCTGAAAACATTCAAGAAGGGCTCAGGGATTGCTAAGTGCCAAACGAAGTCTACCAAAAGCTCAGAGACTTAGCAAATCCAGATGGTGATGGTACACAGCTGACATCAAATGAAGATGAGCAGAAAAGAGAGGAGATCAGCTGCACCAGAGAATATTTGGTCCAGACTTAAAGCAGAATGCAAAGTGGACCACGCCAAGCTGCTAAGTACATAAGATGTTCAAGCTTAAAGAAATCTTAGCAGCTCAGGGTGCTGCCCTTCCTTAGTGGAAATCCTGCTAGTTGAAAGCAGAAGAGTGGATTAGGAGCTTTAGTCTCTGATTGATGATTGGGTAATATACCCATGAATTGGATATACGTGGGATTAAATTATTGAATTCTCGAGTCTTTTAGAAGCATTTTTAATGTGTCTGTTGGTTATTTTTTAGATTTGTGAGCTGTGGGGGCAATTTGGGAAGTTTGAGCTGTTTAATTGCATTTTCGTGAATAAATAGAAGTCCAGAGTCGGGGCGCTCTACCTAGTGTTATCCTCAGTGCCGGGGCGCTGAGGCCCGACTATGGTCAACTAAGAGGCACGCGTGGAATGGAGTTTGACTTGGATTTGAAGACTTAATTGAGTTGTTGATTGGGAAAAGGATTTTGGTTAGATAAGAAGAGTATATAAGGCTAATAGATTGAAATTATAAGGGCTCATCTACCACAATTGAAGGCTAAGCAAGGGATTACTTGAAGATTGAAGAATTTACTTTAGAGTTTCTTCTTCTCCTTATTTTCAATTTGGGTAATTCCTTGAGGATGTTTTTCAAAAGATTGTTGGTTTTAAATTCTATTATGAACTAATTCTTTCATTAAGACTACAATTGAAACTTTTATGTCTATAAATTAATTAGTTGATTTATTCTATATATTTATGTCAAAGTGAATTGTTTATTATGCCTTGTGCTTATTGATTAATTATTTGGTCAATAATTACCTTGTTACTCTAGAAGGATTCAGAAGAAGAGATCTAGGGTTAGAACTGAGCATGATAACATGTATGCTTAATTATTTGCATGACGAATAATTAGGATCGTGAATTGAATAGGAATATTTGTTCATTGCATGTAACAAGCTGGGAATTGGGATTGAAAGAGTTTAATTTAATTGTTTTGCATAGGAATATAGCAAGATTAATTGGATTAAATAGAAGTTAATTGATCACTTAAAAAAGGGCTTTTGACACTTGGAATTCCTGTTAGCAATTCAGTAGGCATAATAATTGGGATAATTAGATAATTGGTTTATAGTTCATAATTGGGGATATTGGAGTCTTAACCTTTATTTATCTAAATTCATTTTTTAAAATCTTAGTTTTATTTATTTGATTTTTTTTAGAATAATCTATTTTTAATTGTTTAATTTAGTTTCCCTATTTCAAAGAATCACACTTTATGGTTGTTTAAATAAAATTGAATTGATATAGTGCCAGTAGTTGGAATTTGTTGATTAGAATTCTCTGTGGGATCAACACTTTATCTTATCACTTTATTACTTGTTGACTGTGTACACTTGCACAAATTCATTGATTGTGAAATCAACCAACAAGTTTTTGGCGCCATTGCCGGGGACTTCTTTATTAATATTAATTCCATATTAGTTATAATCAATTCGGTCTTAATTTAAACGTTATTTATTTTTCTTGTTGTATTTGCAGGAATTCTTTACGAGTGTATGCACACTAGATCAAGGGCTAAAAAGGAACTTTTTCCTTATACAGACGATATCGAAAGGAAGTTCTAGAAATTGCAGTTGACTAGTGCGGTGTCACCTGTGGTAGAAGATTGGCAGAACAAGAAATACCAGTGAACATGGCAGGGGACGAACAAAAATCACTTAGGGATTATGTCATGCCAAATGTCACAGCTATACAGTCGAGTATTAGGAGGCCCGCAATTAATGCAAATAGTTTCGAGATAAAACCGGGAACAATTCAGATGCTCCAAAATGCATGCCAGTTTGGGGGTAGTTCGACAGATGATCCTAACGAGCACATCTTGAGTTTTTTGGAAGTTTGCGATACCTTCAAGTTAAATAATGTTTCGGAAGATGCTATAAGGTTGAGGTTGTTTCCGTTTACGTTGAAAGATAAAGCTCAGAGTTGGTTACATTCTTTGCCTCCTAGTTCAATCACAGCTTGGGACGACTTAGCTCAAAAATTTTTAGCTAAGTTTTTCCCACCAGTGAAGTCGACAAAACTATGGAACGATATTCACACCTTCGCACAGTTCAACTCAGAAACGTTATATGAGGCGTGGGAAAGATTCAAAGATATGCTCCGTAAATGCCCACATCACGGAATCCCACAGTGGATGCAGGTTGGGATATTTTGTGATGGATTGCACGCGCCCACAAGAGCTAGTATTGATGCAGCAGTAGGTGGAGTGATCATGTTTAAGAACTTTGATGAGGCTTATCAACTGCTAGAAACGATGGCCAACAAAAACTATCAGTGGCCCATGACTGGGTCTAATCCTCTGAAAACACCGGGAAAGTTTGAAGTTGATCCAGTGACAGCGTTGGCAGCACAGGTGTCCGCAATAGCTAAGAAAAAGGAAACACGGAGTCCACCATCCACGCAGCAAGTAGCAATGGTTTATGAGTTATGTGATGGGAGTCATGCTACAGATCAATGTGTCATCAATTCTGAATCACCTCAGTTCGTAAGGAGCTATAATCGATTAGTCCAACCGTATCCAAATCAAAATGCATATAATACAGGTTGGAGAAATCACTCGGGATTTTCATGGAGTAACAATTAAGCTCAAGCACCTAGACAACAAAACACAACCGAATTTTAAAATCAGACTCAACAACAGCCAAATAGGAAAACAAGTTTGGAAGAAGATTTGAAAAAAATCATTTTAGCTACTGACAAAAGGATCGGTGAACAAGAAAAGTTATTGAGTCAAGTTGATATGAATGTGAAAAGCCAAGGTGCTTCGATAAAGAATCTGGAAAATCAATTGGGGCAGATAACACATGCGTTGAATAGCCGTCCACATGGAAAACTCCCTAGTGATACAAAGATAAATCCGAGCAGAGATGAGCATTGCAAGGCTGTGACTTTACGTTGTGGAAAGGATTTGCAAGAGACAAGTGAGGATAAGGAAAAGAGGGACAACATAACAGTGGAAAAAGAGGAAGTTTTGGAAACCAGAAAACGTCGAGATGAGGAGTTAGAGCAGAAAGCCCAAGAACAAACCCTCACAATACCTCCCATACTGTAAGACCCTAACTTTTATGAATAAAGAATAATTTCTCTCGAAATATATTTTGAATATTATGATGTGGATATAATATAATGTTATAGTTGTGGGTAATATTTACAAATTTTGCAAAGTAAGTAAGTGGTTATATAATATTCGATTGGTAGGAGAATATTCGTTTTAACAGGGAATATTCGTACGACGGCACAATCATTGGAGGACCCCACAATAGAAGTATTATCGTAATAAGAAAACGACAGAATTATCTTTTTATAAAAATAACGGCGGAAGAGTTACCATTAAAAATGTTGAACTACCCGGTAGTAAAAGTACAATAATACGCATGGTTTCATAGTAGCACACGGTATTGGTTATTGATGCATACGTGAGAAGTCACTCAGTTATACTCAATTATTGCTACAATAATTGCTGCATCATATCTCTCATATTATTGATTCAAGTATTGTCACAGTATCATCTGCATAATATGTTATATTATTAAATAAATAATTAGGATGACAAAGTTATTTATATTATTAAATTGCAATATTTACAATGTCTAAAAGTTCTGTCAAGGAGAGGTTTGGTCATCTAATTGCGCATCAATAAGGAGAAATCCTTATCGGAAAGCCCCCTCTTTCCTGGGAACGACCTGGTTGTTAAATATTGTGAGTTATAATATTAATGATGAATAAGTTCGTGTTGATTAAAGATGAATTTGATAGTTCCATTGTGTTGAGATTATTAGTGTTAATGGAAATCGACATCTATTCCGATGATAATTGATGTCTGGGGGTTATATTGATAAATCGGGTAATTAATTGGATAAATGAGCAATTAATTGCTACTAATTCACATGATTATAACTATTTATTCACATGTGTGTACTATTGATTCACATTCATGTACTATTAGGGGAGTTGGTGCAAGATTGATAATACTTGCATGACTAAGTTAAAAATGAAGGTATAGATAGAGGTACTATACTGTAATTCGTATTTTCATGATTATAACTATTGATTCACATGATTGAACTATTAATTCACATGATTTACTATTAGGGGAGGTGGTGCAAGTTTGATAATACTTGCAGGACTAAATTAAAAATGAAAGAAAAGTTAAAGGTATTGTACTGTAATATTTTGAGCCCCAAAATGTGCAATTATCGAAACTATATTTTCCTATAAATAGAAGCTCATTCTTCCTTCATTTCTCACCAATTCACTAAAGTTTTAGAGCAATTATTATAGAGAGAAATTATAGAGAGAAAGAAGAAGAGAAGTCTGCTACTTCACTATTCCTATATCCAGTTTCTTCTAAGGTAAGGGGTATTATTTCTTTCGTATTCATGAAGAGAGCTATTGTTATTCCATTCCTTATTATTATGTTAGAATAACCTGTCTATATGAAGTACCGCATACATGGTGAAATTCTTCAGTTATTTCATTCTTTATTATTCTGTTGGAATAATCTGTCTGTTAGGTCTATTGCATTCATGGTGAATTCTGTTGTTATTCCATTCTTTATTATTCTGTTAGAATATCCTATCTGTGCGGTTTACGCATGACCTAGTTCCATTATTTATTATTCTGTTGGAATATCCTGTCTGTGCAGATTACGCTAGACCTGATTCCATTCTTTGTTATTCTGTTGGAATAACCTGTATGTGCGGTCTATCGCATGCATGGTGAATTCTTTGTTATTTCATTCTTTATTATT
Source organism: Panax japonicus (assembly GCA_020205505.1). Classification (NCBI taxonomy): domain Eukaryota; kingdom Viridiplantae; phylum Streptophyta; class Magnoliopsida; order Apiales; family Araliaceae; genus Panax; species Panax japonicus. The sequence continues at coordinate 52,983,655 of CM035108.1, forward strand.
CTGTTGGAATATCCTGTCTGTGCGGATTACGCTAGACCTGATTCTATTCTTTATTATTCTGTTGGAATAACCTGTCTGTGCGGTCTATCGCATGCATGGTGAATTCTTTGTTATTCCATTCTTTATTATTCTGTTGGAATATCTTTTTTGTATGGATTAAGCTAGACCTGGTTCCATTCTTTATTATTCTGTTGGAATAACCTGTCTGTGTGGTCTATCGCATGCATGGTAAATTCTTCTGTTATTCCATTCTTTATTATTCTGTTGGAATATCTTGTCTATGTGGATTACGCATGACCTGGTTCCATTCTTTATTATTCTGTTGGAATAACCTGTCTATATAAATTATCACATACATAGTGAATGATCATTTGTATTCATTCCTTATTAAATTGTAGAAATGATCTGTCTACGTGGATTACCACATTGCGGGTAAAAATCCATTTGCAGTTTCATATATTTTATGATACTCATTTGGTTAAAGTTTGGGCTTCTATAATCCATAAAATTAGTAGAATATCCTAGATATTTGCGCTTTATCCGGTATCTTTTCATGGAAATATTCTTTTGAGCATTCTTGAATTTTACTCCACAAAGCAGTATCATGTTGACAATTTGGACGTAATTAATTTCAAGATAAATTAACTTATAAATCTTTAAAATTTATTCTTGAATTTATTTTATTGAATTATTATGTCATTGTCATCATCCTCATGTTTATATTGTGATGAAAGTCATCTTTGGCTTACGAGCATAGATGGACTTGGCATGATTTTGACAAGGGATTATTCGGTATAATCATGCCCTGTAATGTTATAAATGATGTAGTAAAAGTCCTCAATAGCCTGTAGTGCATTGATGGACAGTTTTTGGTATTATTATGACCAGGAATTATTCAGTATAGTCATGACCTTTGATGATTTAATGAATATCCTTGGCCCGTAGTGCAGGGATGACTCGATGATGTGGTTTATTTATTAATCTGAGTCTCAGCGATAAAAATTGATGAAAACATTTTAAATCATAGAAGATAGTAGATATCATGCTCTACTTGACTCTTCTAATGGATTTCTTATTTCGCTGTAGTTAAACTTGATGTCTATTGTATTTTATCAGTTTAACATTGTTGAAGACTAATGATAATTTATTCTGCATTATCTTAGTCATAATATTTTTTACTGGGCTAGTTGAGCTCACCCTCTCTTTCACTGTTCTCTTCAGTAAATGAGAACGTAGCCGGGACTAGTCGGGGAACGGAGTGACGGTCCAGATGATAGCATTAGTAGTCCTCGCTATTCTGTTAAGTAGTGTAATAATAAATGTAATGAGGACTCCATTGAGTGTGGATATTATCTAGATGACAATATTCTTATTAAAACTCTTAGATTATGTTTTGTCGTATGTTACACGACTGTTGTATAATTAAGTTATATTTAAATTTTGTACCATGTATTTGGCGACTCAATATGGGTGATGTATTCCTATTTTGGGGGCGTCACAGTTGGTATCAAAGCTTAGGGATATGATCCTTGGCTGAGATGTGAGATAAGAACTAGGAGGGGAGAGACGGGGAATTCCTTCTCTAGTATGACCTACCTAAGTTTATTTGGTATTTAATTGGTCGGTCAGAGTATAGGGATAATATGTGATATGTTAATTAACCCTTGTTTTATGGCAGTATTTGAAAATGGCATCCGAAAATATTGAGATAAACAATGAAGCACATGAGACCGTTGAGTCACCACAAATTAATGCCCAGGATAATGTGCAACAGGAAGACAATAATCCTCATATAAACAATAACACCGATAAAATGGTGAACGATGGGATGTTCAGAGGCTTTATGCAATTCATGCAACATCAGGCGAAGGCGGCTCCTGTCCAAAATGCAGGTGGAAACACTGACAACTCTCGGACGGTCACCGCTAAGAAGTTCAAGGAGCTGGGACCACCGGAGTTTTTTGGAGAGCCAAAACCACTTAAGGCGAAGACGTGGATAAAGCAGATAAACAAGATATTTGATATCTTGGGATGCTCCGAGGAACACAAGGTTCCCTTTGCCACCTTCATGTTGCGAGCAGAGGCAGATTACTGGTGGGAATCTGTAAAGTATACTCAACCTGCCACACTCAAAATGTCTTGGGAGAAGTTCCAAGAGCTTTTCAATGACAAGTACTTTCCTGAAAGTATTCGTCACATGAAGGAGGTAGAGTTCATCAAGCTTCAGCAAAATAATATGATCGTAGCGCAGTACGAAGCTAAGTTTGCCGAGTTGTCTCTGTTTGCGTCCCACTTAGTTGATAATGAGGAGAAAATGACGTGGATGTTTCTATGAGGTTTGAAACCCGAGATACGTCAATACCTAATTTCTCAAAAACTGTGTTTGTATTTAGATATTGTGAATAGGGCTCAGTTATTAGAGCGCGATAATCAGTTAACCCAACCAAGAGAGAGCAACCGACAAGTCAATAATACCAGTGGTAGCAGTCATCGAAGCGGTGACAACAAACGTGGAGGGAATTAACATGCCAGAATTGATAATCACTTCGGTGGTAATCATGGCCATGACAATAAGAGTGGACATTTTAAGAAGTGGAGATTCAACAAGAATGGAAAGACGTCAACACCAACACCTATTGTTAAAGAAGGAGAACGACCACCGGTCGTATGTTACAAATGTGGAGGGGAAGGACAAATAAGTCCAAACAGCACGATGCAGTCCAAAGCGTGTTATAATTGTGGAAAAGAAGGTCACCTAGCCCGATTTTATCGTGCACCAAAGTCAAGTCCAGCTGGGATGGAGGCATCAAAGGGTGTCCCAAACAAGACAAAACTGGTAGTTCAAGGGAGAGCATTTGTCGTAACCTCCCAAAAAGCGAGGAATCCGAACGAGGTGATCACGGGTAAGCTAATCATAAACTCTAGCGAAGTTTATACTTTATTTGATACCGGTCCTACCCATTCCTTTATTTCTCCTACTTGCGCTCAACGTTTAAATTTGACTCCTGAGAAATTAGACTTTGACTTATCTGTTGAAACTCCGTTGGGAAAAACCTTCATTACATCCACGGTTTATAAGTCTTGTTTGATTAAAATCGGTAATCGCACGTTACCTGTCGATCTTATTTCTTTGAAAATACTTGAATTTGATGTGATTTTAGGGGTTGATTGGTTAACTACTCATCATGCTAAAATAGATTATTTTCGTAAGGTTGTTAGCTTTCATATTCCTAACCAACCTATTATGCGAATTCAAGCAACCAAACCACTAAAATCAATCACTGTCATATCAAGTCAAAAAGCTATTCGTTTATTGAAAAATGGATGTCAAGCTTTCTTAGCCCATGTCACGGATTTAAATAAAGATACATCAGATTTGAATGATATTTCTATTGTTAATAAATTTCCTGACGTATTCCATGAAGAACTTCCTGGCCTACCCCCAGAGCGTGAAATTGAATTTTGTATCGACCTTGAATCCGGTACAAAACCCATTTCTAAAGCCCCATATCGAATGGCTCCTATTGAACTTCGAGAGTTAAAAGCCCAACTACAGGAATTGTTAGACATCAGTTTCATTCGTCCTAGTACGTCTCCTTGGGGTGCTCCTGTTCTATTCGTGAAGAAGAAAGATGGAAGTATACGACTTTGTATTGATTATCGGGAGTTGAATCATGTCACCATCAAAAATAGGTACCTGTTACCTCGCATTGATGACCTGTTTGACCAGTTACAAGGAGCTAAATTCTTTTCAAAGATTGATCTTCATTTCGGATATCATCAGTTGAAGATTAAAACTGATGACATTCCAAAGACTGCTTTCAGAACTCGGTACGGACATTATAAATTCCTAGTCATGTCTTTTGGATTGACTAATGCTCCTGCTGCCTTCATAGACATGATGAACCGAGTATTCAAGGAATATTTGGATCATTTTGTGGTCGTCTTTATTGATGACATCCTCATATACTCCAAAACCCGTGAAGACCATAAGCAACGTTTGAGGCCGATACTTCAAAAGCTTTGTGAAAACAAGCTTTATGCCAAGTTAAAGAAATGTGAGTTCTTGCTTTAGAAAGTTGCATTCCTTGGGCATGTAATATCAAATCATGGAATATCTGTTGACCCGGCAAATATTGAAGCAATTCAAAGCTGGGAGCAACCTAAGTTAGTGACCGAAGTACGTAACTTTCTCGGCTTAGCTGGTTATTATCGGAGATTCGTAGAAGGGTTTTTTTCGAATTGCTACTCCATTAACTCAGCTGACTCGAAAAGATACAAAATTCGATTGGAGCGAAGAATTTGAAAAGAGTTTTCAAGAACTCAAGAAAAGACTCATTTCAGCACCTGTTCTGATAATACCATCTGGCTCGGAGGGATTAGTGATTTACAGTGATGCTTCAGGCAAAGGGTTAGGATGTATTCTCATGCAACATGGGAAAGTCATAGCCTATGCCTCACGACAACTCAAAGAATATGAAAGGAATTATCCTACTCATGATCTAGAGTTGGCAGCTGTCGTTTTTGCGCTTAAGATTTGGAGGCATTACCTGTATGGAGAGAAGGTGAAGATTTATATGGATCATAAAAGCCTCAAATATTTCTTCACTCAAAAGGAACTTAACATGTGACAACGATGATGGCTTGAGCTATTGAAAGATTATGACCATACCATCCAATACCATCCTGGAAAAGCGAACGTGGTAGCTGACACATTGAATAGAAGATCATATGCGGGTACGAGTGCGATATTGTCAACACAAAGGCTCATTTTGTATGACTTACAAAGGATGGAGATAGAGTTAAAGACTCCAGGGACCCATATGATGATGGCAAATATACGAGTAGAATTGACTTTAATTGATAAAGTTAAATCTGCTCAAGCTACAGACCTGGAGCTGATGCGAATGAGGAAGAACGTGCAAGAAGGTGTTATTCCGCAAGCAAGAATCGATGAAGAAGGAATACTTTGAGTCAACTCCAGACTTTGTATTCCTAACGACTCTGACTTGAAGTATAAAATCATGATGGAGGATCACAACACACCATTTGCAATCCATCCTGGGAGTACCAAAATGTATCGTGATCTTCGACATACATTTTGGTGGAGCAATATGAAGTGAGAGATAGCGGGGTTTATCTCAAGGTGTCTAACTTGTCAACGAGTCAAGGCAGAGCATCAAGTGCCAAAAGGTCCATTGCAACCACTTGAAATTCTAGAATGGAAGTGGGATCACATTACCATGGATTTCATTACTGGTCTTCCCAAGGTTTTTCAAGGCATATATGCGATTTGGGTCATTGTTGATAGATTGACCAAGTCTGCTCATTTCTTACCGATACGAGAAACTTATACACTTGAACGTCTTGCTAGTATGTATATAAATGAGATTGTAAGATTGCATGGTATGCCAGTATCCATAGTTTCTGATCGAGACCCAAGATTCACTTTAAGATTTTGGGTTAGTTTGCAAAAAGCTATGGGCACGAATTTACGATTTAGTTCGGCATATCATCCTCAAACGGATGGGCAGTCGAAAAGGACTATTCAAACTCTTGAAGATTTATTAAGACTCTGTGTCCTTGACTTCAAGGGAAGTTGGGACAAGTTCTTATCATTGGTGGAGTTTTCCTATAACAACAGTTATCAAGCAAGTATTGGCATGGCTCCATTTGAGGCGTTGTATGAAAGAAAGTGTCGTTCTTCAGTATGCTGGGATGAGGTGGGTGAAGCAACGTTGTTGGGACCGGAGTTGGTACGTATGACTACGAAAAAGATTTAAACGATCCGACAACGTTTAAAAACATCACAAGATCGACAAAAGAGTTATGCTGATCTTCATCGAAAAGACGTGGAATTCAATATTGCAGATCATGTGTTGTTACGTGTTGCTCCATGGAAAGGAGTTATGAGATTTGGAAAGAGAAAAAAGTTCAATCCTCGATTCATTGGCCCATTTATAATCCTCGAACGAGTAAGAACGGTGGCCTATAGACTCGCCTTACCGCCAAGTATGTCTTGTGTTCATAACGTTTTCGATATATCTATGTTACGTAAATATGTGAAAGACCCAAACCAAATTATTGAATTAGAACCAGATGAGATAGAGGAAGATTTAACGTATGAAGAGTTAGCTGTTAAAATATTGGATAAGAAGGATCATATTCTACACTCCAAGGTTATACCTCAAGTTAAAGTTTTGTGGAGAAACCACGATGTGGAAGAAATAACCTGGGAGTTAGAATCTGAGATGAAGTCAAGATATCCTCACCTCTTCGATATACCAGGTACGTACCCTAATTTCGAGGACGAAATTTCATAAGAAGGTGAGGTTGTAAGACCCCAACTTTTATGAATAAAGATTAATTTCTCTCAAAATATATTTTGAATATTATGGTGTGGATATAATATAATATTATAGTTGTGGGTAATATTTACAAATTTTTCAAAGTAAGCAAGTGGTTATATAATATTCGATTGGTCGGGGAATATTCGTTTTAATAGGGAATATTCCTACGACGTCACAATCATTGGTGGACCTCACAACGGAAGTATTGTCGTAATAAGAAAACGACAGAATTATCTTTTTATAAAAATAACGACGGAAGTTTTACCGTTAAAACTGTTGAACTATCCCGTAGTAAAGTACAGTAATACGCGTGGTTACATAGTAGCACACGATATTGGTTATTGATGCTTACGTGTGAAGTAACTCAGTTATACTCAGTTATTGCTGCATCATATCTCTCATATTATTGATTCAATTATTGTCATAGTATCTTCTGCATAATATGTTATATTATTAAATCAATAATTGAGACGACAAAGTTATTTATATTATTAAATTACAATATTTACAATGTCTAGAAGTTCTGTCAAGGAGAGGTTTGGTCATTTAATTGCGCACCAATAAGGAAAAATCCTTATCGGAAATCTCCCTCTTTCCTGGGAACGACCTGGTTGTTAAATATTGTGAGTTATAATATTAATGATGAATAAGTTCGTGTTGATTAAAGATGAATTTGATAGTTCCATTGTGTTGGTATTATTAGTGTTAGTGGAAATCGACATCTATTCCGATGATAATTGATGTCTGGGGGTTATATTGATAAATCGGGTAATTAATCGGATAAATGAGCAATTAATTGCTACTAATTCACATGATTATAACTATTTATTCAAATGTGTGTACTATTGATTCACATTCATGTACTATTAGGGGAGTTGGTGCAAGATTGATAATACTTGCATGACTAAGTTAAAATGGAGGTATAGATGGAGGTACTATACTGTAATTCGTATTTTCACATGATTATAACTATTGATTCACATGATTGAACTATTAATTCACATGATTTACTATTAGGGGAGGTGGTGTAAGTTTGATAATACTTGCAGGATTAAATTAAAAATGAAAGAAAAGTTAAAGGTATTGTACTGTAATATTTTGAGTCCCAAAACGTGCAATTATCGAAACTATATTTTCCTATAAATAGAAGCTCATTCTTCCTTCATTTCTCACCAATTCACTAAAGCTATAGAGCAATTATTATAGAGAAATTATAAAGAGAAAGAAGAAGAGAAGTCTGCTACCTCTCTACTCCAGTATCCAGTTTCTTTTTAAGGTAAGGGGTATTATTTTTTTCGTATTCATGAATAGAGCTTATGTTATTCCATTCTTTATTATTATGTTGGAATAACCTGTCTATGCGAAGTACCGCATACATGGTAAAATTCTTCTGTTGTTTCATTCTTTATTATTCTGTTGGAATATCCTGTCTGTGCGGATTACGCTAGACCTGGTTCCATTCTTTATTGTTCTGTTGGAATAACCTGTCTGTGCGGTCTATCACATGCATAATGAATTCTTTGTTATTCCATTCTTTATTATTCTGTTGGAATATCCTGTATGTGCGGATTACGCTAGACCTGGTTCTATTCTTTATTATTCTGTTGGAATAACATGTTTGTGCAGTCTATCTCATGCATGGTGAATTCTTCTGTTATTTCATTCTTTATTATTCTGTTGGAATAACCTGTCTATGTGGATTATCACATGCATGGTGAATGATCTTTCGTATTCATTCCTTATTAAATTGTGGAAATGATCTATCTACGTGGATTACCGCATGGCGGTGAAAATCCATTTGCAGTTTCATTATATATTCTATGATACTCATTTGATTAAAGTTTTGGCTTCTATACTCCATGAAATTAGTAGAATATCCTGGATATTTGCACTTTATCCGGTATCTTTTCATGGAAATATTCTTCTGAGCATTCTTGAATTTTACTCCACAAAGCAGTATTATGTTGACAATTTGGACGTAATTGATTTTAAGATAAATTAACTTATAAATCTTTAAAATTTATTATTGAACTTGTTTAATTGAATTATTATGTCATTGTCATCATCCTCATGCTTATATTATGATGAAAGTCATCTTTGGCTTACGTGCATAGATGGACTTGGTATGATTATGACTAGGGATTATTCGGTATAATCATGCCCTATAATGTTATAAATGATGTGGTAAATGCATTGATGGACAATTTTTGGTATTATTATGACCAGGGATTATTCAGTATAGTCATGACCATTGATGATTTAATGAATTCCATTGGCCCGTAGTGAAGAGATGACTCGATGATGTGGTTTATTTATTAAGCTGAGTCTAAGCGATAAAAATTGATGAAAATATTTTAATTCATAGAAGATAATAGATATCATGCTCTACTTGACTCTTCTAATGGATTTCTTATTCCACTGCAGTTAAACTTGATGTCTATTGTATTTTATCAGTTTAACATTGTTGAAGACTAATGATAATTTATTATGCATTATCTTAGTCATATAATATTTCTTACTAGGCTAGTTGAGCTCACCATTTCTTTCACTGTTCTCTTCAGGAAATGAGAACGTAGCCGGAACTAGTCGGGGAACGGAGTGACGGTCCAGATGATAACATTAGTAGTCCTCACTATTCTGTTAAGTAGTGTGACAATAAATGTAATGAGGACTCCATTGAGTGTGGATATTGTCTAGATGACAATATTCTTATTAAAACTCTTAGATTATGTTTTGTCGTATTTTACACGACTGTTGTATAATTAAGTTGTATTTGAATTTTTTACCATGTATTTTCTGACTCAAGATGGGTGATGTATACCTATTTTAGGGGCGTCACACATACCATATCCGCAGAGGTTTCAGAAATCCAAGTTAGATAAACAGTTTTCAAGATTTTTGAATATTTTCAAATAACTGCATATCAACATCCCATTTGCCGAAGCCTTGGAACAAATGCCGAGTTACGCCAAATTTATGAAGGAAGTCTTGTCGAAAAAGAGGAAATTGGGTGATTTTTAGACAGTGGCGTTGACCGAAGAGTGCAGTGCAATTATCCAGAATAAGTTACCTCCGAAGCTCAAGGATCCAGGTAGTTTTACTATTCCATGTGAAATTGGAAATCAATTTTTGGGATGAGCATTGTGTGATTTGGGGGCCAGTATAAACTTGATGCCACTATCCGTCTACAGTTAGTTTGGACTTCAAGCACCAAAATCGACGAATGTCAGTTTGCAGTTGGTGGATCGGTCCGTTATATATCCACGAGGTATCGTTGAAGATGTGTTAGTAAAAGTAGATAAATTTATCTTCCCCGCGGATTTCTTTATCTTGGATTGTGAAGTAGATAGAGAAATTCCAATTATTCTTGGGCGACCATTTTTAGTAACGGTAGAACAATTGATTGACGTGTAAAAATGTGAATTGACGATGCGAGTTGAAGATCAACAGTTCACCTTTAATGTATTTAAGTCGATGTCTTATCCGAAATAAAAAGGTGAGTGTTTGCGGGTGGATATCATGGATAAATTTGTTAATCAAAAGTTCAGCGGAAATTATTCAGGGGACCCACTAGAATCCATTTTGTTTGGGATGGACGACTATGGTATTGAAGATGACATTGAGTATAGTCAAATGGCTAGATGCATTACCTTCCCCCCCCCCCCCAAGAAAAGTAATCAATCCTTCGACATCCTTGATAGACCCGGATTCGGCACCATTATTTTTTTTTAGAAGCTTATATACTCCAAATATTTTTCCCCAAACTTGAATTTATGTCTAAATTCAGTCATCACTAGCTATTCAAATTGTTCCTTCATTTCTCAGTAGCATTCATCCTTTAGAACTCTATTATCTATCCATTTAAACTTTTTTAGCCAACATGGTCATTTTTCAAAATGTGCTATCCTGATAATATCAGTGTCAATCAGATAAAGATTTAAATTATGTCAAGAAAATCACATCTCTAGCTTAACAATCCTTACTAGACTTGGTCATGCAATTTTAATTTCATCATTGGCCCCAAACATACGTAACTATTAAACAGCTTAGAATTAATATGCAATCCTAAATGCAACACTTAACCAACAATAAAAACCCAAATTATGCACAAACTACTAACAATCTACTAATGCAAATAAAAATTAACTACCCCCAAACATTATCAAGAGCAATGTCCTCATAAAAATAATAGAGGACTTCCCTCACGAGATTATTCCTCAGGTACAGCATCATCATCCTCGCTCATCTCTTGATCGGAAGGGGGAAACACATGCAGAACAGGAGCAGTAGGGAACTGGATAAGATTAACGCTCGGGTACAGTTGAGCATTCATGGCATTCTGAGAAGAAAATTGTTCGACCAAATATTTGTAGATGACATCTTGACTTTCAGACAGGCGGACATTCTGAGATTCTAGATTATAGAACCACCCGTCAATTTCACAATGTACAGCTTCAGGAACAACACCACAGTGAGCTGCGGAGAAAGGACTATATGTGGGTGGAGTCGAAGGTTGTGAAGCTTGTGGAGCTTCAACTTGGGGAATTATAAAACCCAATCCCCTAGGGTGGTTCTCCCCACCTGTCCACACCTTATACATGCTGATCAACTTATGGTCCAACACGGGCATTGGTAGCTGAATCATCTCATCGGATTTCCATTTGACCCCAAACTTGGCACATAAAACGAAAATGAGAGACGGATGGGGTAACCCTCCTGTGGTCCCTCGTCGTGCCACTCGGAGAATGGACTGCTGAATAAGGAGGCCGACATCAATTTTTAAGCCTTTAATTATGGAATATAGCAGCACCGCCCGTTCCTTGGTGACATGGCTCACATGCGTGCATGGCATGAGTTTAGCGCATAAAAAGGCATACCAAGCCTTTTCATATAAGCTGAGGTGCGACAGAGGAAATTTCATACTACCCCATTCATGCATGGTCCATGTGGTGCCCGGTTGACAAAGCTCGCGGATAATTGTTTCATAGTCAGGGCCTTGACTCACAAGACTAGCATACTCATTGTTTTGTCCCTCTAACGGCAGTTGGTAGCATCTGTTAATGTCTTCTTCGCCAAAATCAATAGTCTTTCCTCTCACATATACCCATAGTGGAAGTGCTCGAAAACGTTGGTGTAGAACTCTTTGACGACTGCAATCACTGCTGGATCGGGTTGTTCGGTGAGTGTGAACCAATTCCTCTCAGCTATCATGACCGCTATTTCCCCGTCTTTGGATTGATCGGACCTTAAACCTCGTTCGGGGATGAGAGAGCGGGTGGCCATCTTATTGTAGCATTCCTGTGCCTCGACGCTGACAAACCTCCGGCTATCAAATTTTAGAGGAGCCGAGGCTGATCCAGAACCGCCTCCGCGTTGTCGCTTCGATGTCATTGAGAAAAATCTGCAAGAAATCTCATTCACATGGATTAGCAGTGGACATAAATCTAATATGTATAAACGTACCCATGTCACTACCCCCAAACTTCAAAATATGTGCACGTTGGGTACATGGCTGGGGGGTGTAGCAAGACACGTAATAGCATAAAAGTACAATGTTGTACCGATTAGATGTAGTTATTATTCAAATCTTACAATTGGCAAAAGAAGCACATGGTACGTCCAAAGGATTTGACATGTAGAAGCATATTACGGCAAACGACTGCATTCATTCGGTACATGGGTAACAGAAAACTATATAGGCTAAAATTTTGAGGAATTTCGATCAAGTAGTTAAGGTATATGCAAATCCGATAAAATAATAGTCCCATAGAAATTTGACCCGACATAAGCATTAATACAGTTTAGCCCCCCCCCTATACTAGTGATATATTCGTAGTCCTGCGGTATTGGGATGGTTAGAATGCAAGTACATTTAGTGTTGGATATGGCTATATGCGAATTTAACCATGAGCATTAAGTCTGGAAAAACATCAAACACCTTGTGGGCAATTCATATTTTACTTGGAACACTCTTGATTTTCTAGCAATTCAAACCCCTAGCATTCAATCACCATATATGCATGATATCCCAATCAAAAAGTGATTCACATACATGCAATATGAGATATTCAAAATCAGAAGAATGAAAATCTGCACTTTAGATATAGGAGAATGTGAATTAAGATGCATATTAACTTACCATTTTCACAATTAACAAGATTTGGTTCCACAACCATTTGAAGGTAATGCATTACATACCTTTGAATTAGAGATAACAGATGAAAAGGAATTCGCAGATTGAGGAACCAAATGTGAGATGTGGAATTGTGTTAGATAGTAAGAAGTTATATAAAAATTTTCAAGAGCAGTTACCATATGAGAGTATTAGAGGCGTATAAGAGAAAATGTGAGAAGAATTGAAAAGGGAAAAAGTGTAACCGTTCAGCAGTTAAGCCCCTATTGGACTCTCAATTCAAACCTCAGCGCTGGGACGCTGGGTTATATGTTGTTTAGAGTGTCGGGGCGCTGGATATTAGTCACTGATGACGAGTCTCAGCGTCGGGGCGCTGTGGATAGTATAGAACTGAGCGCCGGGGTGCTGGACCTATGTTAATGATACTACAGTGCAGCTCCGGGGCGCTATCGCCTTTGTATCTTGGGATGCCAGGGCGCTGACTTAACCTTTTGAGCTGGAACCTAAGCAAGAAATTTGTGAAGAAATTATCCTAACATAGCCTAATATGAAATGTAATTAATTCAACTACTGAAGGTAAGAATTAACTGAAGTAAACAAAACGAAATAAATTCAAACTCTTGGGGTTGCCTCCCTATAGCGCTTAGTTTATAGTCTTCAGCCCGACTGTGCTGTGTTGCTTAATTGTGCACTGGCTCAGAAAGGTACATAGTCGTGGATTGACGTTCAATGGGTCCACTCCAATAATGCTTGAGTCGTTGGTCGTTCACCTTGAATGTGCGCTTTAAATTCAGTTCCTCGACTTCAACATTTATGTGCAGGAGCGACAGATACAACCATGAAAGGTCCCGACCAACTGAGATTTCAGTTTCCTAGGAAATAAACGCAATCGTGAGTTGAAAAGCTAAGACTTGTTGGCCCGGTTCGAATTTCTAGATCAATGATTTTCTTATCATGCCAGGTTTTGACTTTTTCTTTGTAGAGTTTTGCGTTCTCATAGGCATTGAACCAGAATTCGTCCATATCATTTAATTGAAGTAACCTTTTCTCATCCGCTGCTTGTAGATCGAAATTAAGTTTCCGAATGGCCCAATGTGCACTATGTTCTAGTTCGACCGGGAGATGACACGCCTTATCGTAAACCATCCTGTAAGGTGACATGCCAATAGGATTCTTGTAAGCTGTTCGATAAGCCCACAGGGCATCATCTAGTTGCATGGCCCAATCTTTTCGTGATGGATTGACCACCTTTTCCAGGATTCGCTTAACTTTTTGATTCGAGACTTCCGCTTGACCATTGGTTTGGGGATGATACGTGGCTGCAATTTTGTTACAGACCCCGTACTTTATAAACAATTTAGTGAACTGCTTATTATAGAAATGAGTTCCCTCATCACTGATTATCGCCCTCAGCGTCCCAAATAGTGTGAAGATATTTTTCTTCAAAAACCGTAGTACTATGTTAGCATCATTCATGGATAAAGTTTCGGCTTCTACCCATTTGGAAATGTAATCAACCGTTAACAGAATGTACTGATTATTGAATGGGGATGGGAAAGGTCCCATAAAGTCGATTCCCCACACATCGAATAGTTCAACTTCTAAAATTATGTTAAGTGGCATTTCATTACGTTTGGAAATATTACCCACTCATTGACACCTATCACATTTTAACACATAGAGGTATGCATCTTTGAATAGAGAAGGACAAAAAAATCCCGATTGCAACACTTTGGCCGCTGTCCGATCACCGACGTAATGACCTCCGTAATCTAATGAGTGGCAATGACCTAATATGCTATCCATTTCTTCGTGTGGCACACATCGTCTAATCATTTGATCCACACAAGTCTTAAACAGAAATGGTTCGTCCCAATAATATTTCCTAACATCATGGAGGAACTTGTTTCGTTGTTGCGAATTCAAATCCGGGGGTAACACATTACCAACCAAGTAATTCACGTAATCTGCATACCATAGTAATTTCGTTATTACTCGAAGAAGCTGTTCATTCAGAAACCTCTCATTAATCATGACGTTGTCTTTTTGCTGAACCTCCGCGTTTTCCAACCGAGAAAGATGATCCGCCACCTAGTTCTCGGTACCTTTTCTATCTCGAATCTCCAAGTCAAATTCTTGTAGCAATAGTACCCACCATATTAACCGCGGTTTGGCATTCTTCTTCTCAATCAAATATTTAATAGCAGAATGATCAGTGTAGACAATTACTTTGGTCTCTATGAGATATGATCTAAATTTGTTGAAGGCAAACAAAACCGCAAGTAATTCTTTTTCGGTGGTCATGTAATTCAACTGAGCATCTGTCAACGTCTTGCTGGAGTAGTAGATAGTGTGAAAAATTTTATCGTGATGTTGTCCCAATACTGCTCCAACTGCGTAGTCACTGGCATCGCACATCAATTCAAATGGTAAAGACCAATCGGGCGTCACTATAATTGGAGCTGACACCAATTTCTTCTTTAATACTTCAAAAGCTTCGATGCATGACTGATCCATCTTGAACTGTACGTCTTTCTCCAAGAGGGAACATAAGGGTTTCGAAATTTTTGAGAAATCTTTAATGAAGCGTCTGTAGAAACCCGCATGTCCCAAGAAGCTCTGTATTCCCTTGATAGATGATGGAGGAGGTAGTTTCTCAATCAGTTTCAATTTTCACTTTATCCACCTCTAACCCTGCTGCAGAAACCTTATGCCCCAAAATAATCCCCTCTTGCACCATAAAGTGACATTTTTCCCAGTTAAGAACTAGGTTAGTCTCCACACAGCGCTTCATCACTAAGACTAGATTATTCAAGCATAAATCAAAACTATCACCGAACACGGAGAAGTCATCCATGAATACTTCCAAATTCTGTTCTACCATATTGGAGAAGATTGCCATCATGCGTCGTTGAAAGGTTGTCGGCTCATTACATAAACCAAAGGACATACGACGGAAGGCAAATGTATCGTAAGGGCATGTGAATGTAGTTTTTTCTTGATCTTCTGGGGCTATAGCAATCTGATTATATCCGGAATAGCCATCCAAAAGACAGTAAAATTGATGTCCCGCTAACCTATCCAACATCTGATCAATGAACGGCAAGGGGAAGTGATCCTTACGTGTGGCTTTATTCAGTTTGCGTTAATCCATACATACTCTCCATCCTGTAATGGTTCTAGTGGGGATGAGCTCATTAGCATCATTTTTCACCACTGTCATGCCCCCTTTCTTTGGTACGCATTGTACAGGACTTACCCATGAACTACTAAGATTGGATAAATAATGCCGACATCCAACCACTTAATGATCTCCTTTTTTACCACATCCTTCATAATGGGGTTTATCCTTCTTTGCTGCTCAATGGTTGGTTTTGCTCCCTCTTCCAATAAGATCTTATGCATACAAAATGATGGACTAATTCCTCAAATATCCGCTATTGTCCATCCGATTGCTGTTTTGAACTCTCGTAATACCCTTAGCAGTTTCTCTTTTGGCGTGTCAGTTAACTCTATCGAAACAATGACTGATAGGGTAGCATCTTTTCCATAAATAGGCATACTGTAAGATGAGATGGTAGCGGTTTTAATTCCAACACCGGTTGATCTTCTATCAAGGGTTTGAACTTTTTACCGGGGCAGATGCCCCCTGCCCCCTAGTTCCGCCTCTGTGTACAGACTATGCAACCATGTTTTTTTCATATATCTAAATGACACCTAAATCGCTGTATTTTGTAAAAAAAAATTAGTTTCAATAAATCACATTAATTATTTAGGGAGTCAAAAAATAAAATTGCACCGGTCAATACCCGTCGGACGCCGTAAAAGAACTGTAAGTTGTTGTAGTTTTTTAATTCTAGCCGAGGTTAAACAAAAAACTTATAAATTTGTGCTAAATATAAAACAATATATATTACTCCATCTGTCCCATAATATATGACGATTTAGACTTATGCACAAGAATTAAGAAAATAATTATATAATATTAAATATACTATTAATTGTCTATAATACCTTTAAATTCTCTTAATTACCATATTTATATTATACTCTCTCTCATCTATAAATCAACAGAGCTTCAAAGATTGGAAAGGAGTATTTAATTGTCTACTTTCCAACAGGAAGATTGGGAAGGAGTATAAATCAACAGAGCTTCAAAGATCAAGAGTTGCTGATGATTGCAATATTGCAAAATCGTTGAGTTATTGGAATAATATCGTTGAATTTACAAGTTCCACCAGAGATCAACAAGAACAAGTCTCAGTGACAGTGAGACTACATAGGTGGAAGTGAAATAGCTTTGAAGAAAGACTTGAACAGAATAGAGCTTCACTCAACAAAGATGAGAATGCCACTGAAGATGGCAGCTAAGCTGAGAGCCAAGAAGGACAAGAAGATAGCATTCAGAAAAGTGGCAGAGTACAAAGAAGATCAAGAGAGCCACTCTACAGATCACCATGAACCAAAGGCTGAAAAAGAACAGAAGCATAATCATGTCTGCAAAACACTCAAGAAGGGTTCAGGGATTGCTAAGTGCCAAACGAAGTCTACCAAAAGCTCAGAGACTTAGCAAATTCAGATGGTGATGGTGCACAACTGACATCAAATGAAGATGAGCAGAAAAGAGAGGAGATCAGCTGCACCAGATAATATGTGGTCCAGACTTAAAGCAGAATACAAAGAGGACCACGCCAAGCTACTAAGTACATAAAATGTTCAAGCTTAAAGAAATCTTAGTAGCTCAACACCAACACCACCACCACCACCACCACCAACAACAAAAACAAGAAGCCAGGGCCTGAGGGGTCCTTGTCCAAAAGGACTAAATGAAGTTCCAAGCCTGTTGGGCTTGAAGAGTTCCTAGGAAACTAGAGGAGTTCCAAGGCTGCTGGCCTTGAAGAGTTCTTAGTGAACTGAAGTTCCAAGGCTGCTGGCCTTGAAGGAATCTTAGTGATTCAGGGTGCTGCCCTTCTTTAGTGGAAATTTTGCTAGTTGAAAGCATAAGAGTGGATTAAGAGCTTGAGTTTCTAAATGATGATTGGGTAAAATACCCATGAATTAGATATACGTGAGCTTAAATTATTGAATTCTCGAGTCTTTTATAAGCATTTTTACTGTGTCTGTTGGTTATTTTTAGATTTGGGAGCTGTAGGGACAATTTGGGAAGTTTGAGCTATTTGATGGCATTTTCATGAATAAATAGAAGTCCAGCGCCGGGGTGCTCTACCTAGTGTTATCCTCAGCGCTGGGGCGCTGAGGCCCGGCTATGGTTGACCAAAAGGCACGCGTGGAATGGAGTTTGACTTGGATTTGAAGACTTAATTGAGTTAGTTGATTGGGAAAAGGATTGTGGTTAGATAAGAAGAGTATATAAGGCTAATGGGTTGAAATTATAAGGGCTCATCTACCACAATTGAAGGCTAAAGCAAGGGATTACTTGAAGATTGAAGAATTTACTTTAGAGTTTCTTCTTCTCCTTATTTTCAATTTGTGTAATTCCTTGAGGATGTTTTTCAAAAGATCGTTGGTTTTAAATTCTGTTATGAACTAATTCTTTCATTAAGACTACAATTGAACCTTTTATGTCTATAAATTAATTAGTTGATTTATTCCAATTATTTATGTCAAAGTGAATTGTTTATTATGTCTAGTGCTTATTGATTAATTATTTGGCCAATAATTACCTTGTTACTCTAGAAGGATTCGGAAGAGGAGATCTAGGGTTAGAACTGGGCATGATAACATGTATGCTTAATTATTTGCATGGCGATTAATTAGGGTCGTGAATAGAATAAGAATATATGTTCACTGCATGTAACAAGTTGGGAATTGGGATTGAAAGAGTTTAATTTAATTATTTTTCATAGGAATATAGCAAGATTAATTGGATTAAATAGAAGTTAATTGATCACTTGGAAAAAGAGCTTTTGACACTTGGAATTCCTGTTAACAATTCAGTAGGCATAATAATTGGGATAATTGGATAATTAGTTTATAGTTCATAATTGGGGATATTGGAGTCTTAACCTTTATTTATCTGAATTCATTCGTTAAAATATTAGTTTTATTTATTTGATTTTTTTTAGAATAATCTCTTTTTAATTGTTTAATTTAGTTTCCCTATTTCGAAGAATCACACTTTATGGTTGTTTAAATAAAATTGAATTGATATAGTGCTAGTAGTTGAATTTGTTGATTAGAATTCTCTATGGGATCAACACTTTATCTTATCACTTTATTACTTGTTGACTGTGTACACTTGCACAAATTCATTGATTGTGAAATCAACCAACACTGAACCACTTAAAATTCCTTGTGTCTTTTACATTATGTCATTTACATTATGTTCCTAACTGCTAACTGTATGTATGTATAACTGCTATTTATGTATTAACTACTTACAACTTAACTAACTCTAAGAACAATGTCTGTATGATTATGAATATATCAATGAAGGGGATCTTTTACCTATTCCGTTGTGCTTGAAAAGATTATTATGTTTGTCATATGTCAATTCATTAGCAATATAAAATAAAAGTGAAAAGTATTTGAAATTAAAAGGATCTATTCAACACCCCTTCTAGATCTATTGTGTGCCTACTGGGAACTAACACACTGCTCCTTCTAAAAATTATCCTGATGTTTTTAATTTTACGTTCATATCAATAAAAATTGACAACTTTTCAGTTGTTCTTAGAGCTTATGGCTTTGTAATGGATATAATATAGTTGTTCTTAGGTGATCCGAGAATGATCATTAATTCCATGTTTTATTTTTATTTTTTCATAGTTCATAGAATCATAGTTGTCATACTTTATTAGTTGTTTTTTAAATATTCATTTAGTGTCTAAAATAATTTGTTTGTGTTTTTATGTACAGTTTGATGGAAAATATGGATAATAATATACCAATATCATTCGATGCAAATCCAATCCAAGTCTCAAGTAATAGAGGAGACAATGGAGGAGGCGAGACACGCGAAACACAAAAGCAAAATGAAGTTGAAGAGATCGAGCAAATAATCGGTAAGACGTGTGCTACTATATGGGAACATTATATAAGATATAAGCAAAATGATGAAATAAAGGTGAAGTGAAAATATTGTGGTCAAGTTTTAAAAGCTGACTCGGGAAAGAATGGGACAAGTGGTTTAAAAAATCATAATGCAAGATGTAAATTGTACCCTCCTAATATTCAATTAAAGGAAAGAAAACAATCACTATTGAATTTTTCACAGTCAAGTATTAATGAAGGTGGTCAAGAGTTAGAAGGGGAATCAACCAATAGTGTTGTTTATGGAAATTTGATCAAGAGTTAATTAGGAGGGCAATTTCGTTTATGAAAATTGTTAATGAAATTTGTTTTAGCCATGTGGAGAATGTGGGCTTTAAATATTTGATGTCGGTTGCATGTCCAAAATTTAATGTGCCTTCACGTACCACCATAACTAGAGATTGTTTGAAACGCTTTTAGAGGATAAATTGAAATTGAAAGCTTACTTCAAAAATACATCACAAAGGATTTGCCTTACTATCGATACATGGACTTCCATACAACAAATTAATTACATGGTGTTGACTACTCATTATGTTGATGATAAGTGGAATTTGCAAAAGAAAATTATTAGCTTTGTCCCAATTACTAGTCATAAGGGGAAGACATAGGTATGTCGGTTGAAAATTGTTTGAGGGAATGAGACATTGATAAAATTTTCACAATCACAGTTGATAATTCTAGTTCCAATGATGTTGCAATTTCCTGTTTGAAAACTCAATTAAAAGTTTGGGGACATAACATTTGTGACAATAAATTTCTCCATGTGAGGTGTGTTGCTCATATACTTAATTTGGTTGTATGTGATGGGTTGAAAGATGCGACTCCTTCGATATCTCGTTAGATGGGTGCGACAATCTCCTTCTAGGATTAAAAAATTTCAAAGAATGTGTTGAAGTTGAGAAAATTGAGCAAAATACTTCATTGATCCTAAATGTGTCCACTAGATGGAACTCCACTTATTCTATGTTGAATGTGGTCATAGATTTTGAACATGCTTAATAGGCTTGCAAAGAAATTCCCTTTATTCAAATTAGAAATGGAATCGGGTGATGGGTGGCCTACCATAGAAAATTGGGAAGTTGTGAAACAATTGGTGGTATTCTTGAAGTGTTTTTTTGACATTACGGTGAAGGTTTCGGGCACATCTTATGTGACATCAAATACTTTTTTTCATGAATTTATTGAACTTGATGATGTTTTGAATGACTTGTTATATAATGAGAATGACTATGGCATGAGAGAAATGGCGTTGAGGACGAGAGCAAAATTAGATAAATATTAAGGTAATGTTGAGAAAATGAATAAATTGTTGTACATTGCGGTTGTTCTTGATCTTAGACATAAATTTATATTTATGGAATTTGCTTTCAATTCAATGTATGGGAGTGGGACTGAAATGGCAAACAAAATGATAAAATCGGTGTCTGATGTCATTGAGGAATTGTTTAAATGTTATAGTCTCAAATATGCATCCCAAAGTGCACAATCATCCCAAAGTGCACAATCTAATGTGTCTAGTGAAAGTTTTGATGTGTATGGTTGAGAAAGGATAAGGAGAAGGTTGAGGGAAAAAATTGTACAACACATTGCGGATGTTCAAGGAGGGGATCATACTAAATTAGATAAGTATTTGAGTTATTGGCGGTTCCTATATCAACCATTACTTCCGAGTCGACATTTAGCACCGATGGTCGTGTACTTGATCCATTTAGGAGTTCTTTAACTCCTAGAATGGTACAAGCTCTTATTTGTGCTCAAGACTGGCTTCGTTCAAGTAAATAACCAATGTTCGTAGAGGAGAACTTAGATTCACTTGAAACAATTGAGAAAGGTAATCCTTAATTTTAAATTATATATATTTCATATATAATGTTTATATGTTAATGACTTTCTTTAACTACTTTTATTTTCTTTTGTTCTTCTTAGAATTTGCGAAAGTTTTGGATATGGATGATGGAATTTAATGGAGATATGACAGGTTGGTAGTTTTTAGATCAGATGGATAACAGGTTTTTTTGTTGCTTATCTAATTACTTTGCCTTGCTTATCTGGGTCTTTATTTTGATAACAGTTTTTAGATCAGTTGTAAATGTTAAGTGAATATACTGTTTACAGAGTTAATGCATAACCTTATTTTAAATCCTTTGGAATCCGTTCATGTGCAGTCAAACAAATCATTCTTTAGGTCTTCTATAAGATATCATTGTCAAGATTTTTATTTTATATATCTTTGGTACTTGAATTGATAGAGGCATCATTTCTTCTTTTTGTATGGCAGCGGGTTGTTATGTACAATTTCTCGATGTAGTTGCTGCTTTCTTTTTCATGTTATGGGGTATGTAGTTGTTGTTTTCTTTTTCATGCTATGGGGTATGTAGTTGCTGCTTTCTTTTGCATGTTATATAATAATTGATAAGTATTTGTTGTAGAGTTATGTTGTACCCATCAATATTCTTTATGAAGATATAGAAGAAAATGAATAAATATATATATATCAATTTTTGGTTTACTTGTGAGCCTTGAAGTTATTTACATTATTGATTGTGCAACAAATCTAGTGCGACATTAAAATATTGAGTTAGAGAAATAAGCATGGATGTATACTATATAATAATAATATACATGGATTTTTGCCTTTAAATGATAAGCAACCAAAGCTAAGATATGCAAAGCGGTGGCTGTTGCATGTTGCCTGTTGTTGGTCTTAATTGTGGCTTTCTTGTTGTTTCAGCCTTCAGGTCTGCTGTTGGGCTGCTGCTGCTGCCTGTTGCTTGTTGGTTGCTGTTGCTTGTCTGTTACTACTGGGTTGCTTGAGTTCTTGAAACTTTCTTTCATGTCAAGTTTTATTTTTGGATTGTAGTTGTGTAATGAAATTATGGACTTAAGTACTTGTACTCTGCTAGTAGTTGTGTAAAAGGAAATATGCTAGTAGTTGAAAGTTGAAACTTGAATGTGCTAGGAATCTGCTAGTACTTGAAACTTGAATGTGCTTGGAATACAGGAATACATATGTTCTTGTAATCTGTTATGCTTGGAATACTTGAATGTGCTTGTAAAATGAAATCTGCTAGTATTTGTTACATTTATTATTCATTGGATCAGATCAGTTGAACTTGAATGTGTGTTTGTAATTTAGGATTTTTTAAAACTTTTCATGGAAGCAGCTGGAAAAAAATCGGTACAAAAGTAGGTACAAACCAGTTCCGTACCGACTAACTGGTTCGGTAAACCGGTCCAACCGGTATTGGTACCCAATTTCGGCTGAATTTGATATTTGATTCGGTTCTGTTCAGTCCGATTTTTTTTCGGTGAACAGTCCTACGGGAAATTACTAGTACATTTAATTAGATGTTTCAGATAGATAATTATAAAACATATTTATTTATTTGGTATTCAATTTCAATTAGAGTCTCTATTTCATTCAACCATTCAAGTGTACTTAATCATCCAAACCATTTCATTAGGTTTTATTAATAACCCCCAAATGGTTTTTATTAATAACCCCCAAATGGTTTTGTATTTAGATTTTCTATTTTGTTTCTTTAAGGCTTTTATGATTTAGGCAGTACAATACTACTCCCTTATGGTTATTTTATTGGACTTCTGATTACTAGATTTTAAAATATTTTCTTCATTCTTATTTATGAATCAAGGGTTCTTACTTCTTAGTCACATATATGTATTAGAACTACGTTAACCTATCAATTAGTTTATAACTTAAATATAAATAATTATCTTAAATTATTAATTTTTTTTCACTTTAGTGATCAACCTTTCAATTTTTTCAATCAGGTCATTAAATTATTAATTTTTTTACTTTCATTCAATTGAACTTGCCACGTCATAAATTGATGGCGTAACACCGCTGATTAGGCTAATCAATGTCTATGTATAATTAAAAATTAAGCTTAAATAAAAATTACTACCCCGAACTATTGACCTTTTCCCACTTTGGTGATCAATCTTTTAATTTTTTCAGTCAAGTTATTAAACTATTAATTTTTTCTACTTTAGTTCCACATCATAAATTGATGACGTGACTTTAGCACCTAAGATGTGACTGATGATGTGTTAAAACAATACTCATTTTATAATTAGTTTAAATCATTTTATAAAAATAAATAGGCATAAATATAATATTATATTATAATTTAACAACAAAAACTAAAAATAATTTAAAAATGAAACATCTATTTAAGAGGTTATAAAAAAAGAACTATTATAAGTAATAATTATGAAAAATATTACTTTTCACTACCATTAACAACTAAAATATTTTCAAACAAAACAAAAGGGAAAAAAACTATCTATAATTACTAATTATTAGATATTATCTTACTTACATGCAATTATCATTAACTATTTCTTTTTTATAAAATAAAAATGGTATTAAATTATTAGAACATAATTAACACATTATCACTTTTCATGTTCTTGAGCTCTTAATTAATGGAGAAAAGCAATTCAAAACTAGTAATTAAAAAGTAAATAACTTTTACTTTTTGCCTCTGTGAACCCACCATTTTCAACTTCAATTAAACTAACGTGGAAAAATTTGAAAGATCGATCACCAAAGTAGAAAAAGGTCAATAGTTTAGAGTACTATTTTATATTTAAGCCTAATTTTTAATTACACGTAGACATTAATTAGCCTAGTCAACGGGGTCACATCATCAATTTATGACGCGACAAGTTTAATTGAATGAAATAAGAAAAAATTGATAGTTTAATGACCTAATTAAAATAATTAAAAGATTAATCACCAAAATCAAAAAATATTAATAATTTAAGGTAGTTATTTATATTTAATCCTTAGTTTACTAGTACATCGATGGACATCATTGTACAATACATGATCCTACAATGTACTTAAGGAGATGAGAAGGACGACTGAAAGGAGTTTAAATTTTATGTCTTTAACTACTATTTTGCTTTATATATTATTGTGGAGTGTTATTTATTATTTTTCTTATAGTTAATTTTGTACATAAATAAAAATGACATGTAAACCAGTTAAAAAATGAGATAGCAAATCTTATTTCAAGGTACTCCCGCCGTTCTTAAAAAATTATCGTTTTAAAAAAAAAATTTATTCTAAAATATTTGTCGTTTACAACTTTTTAGGAGAATAAATTATTTACTTTCCTATATTACCCCTACTTTCTCTCATTGTCCCAAGAAATTCTCTCTTATATTAATAATTTTTAACTTCCCATAAAGGGGTAGTGATAGAATTCCAAACAAATTTTAATTGTTAAATGGTATTATTAAATGACTTTCTTAATCCATGCGCAAAAACCTTAAACGACAATCTTTTAGCAATAGAGGTAGTATTAGATTATTACTCCCTCCGTTCCTTAATATAAATCGTTTTAGAGAAATATTTTTATTCTTAAATATAAGTCGTTTGGGAATTTCAAGTAAGCATTAATTGTTTAGTTTTCAATATTATCTCAAATAATAAATATAATTTTGGTTCTCTCACTATTTTTTGTCCAATAAATAATACTCTCTTTTCCAATACAAGGGCAATATAGACTGTTAATAGTATATTTAATATTTTACAATTATTTCTTTAATATTTGTGCACAACTCTAAAATGACCATATTAAATAAAGGTGGGAGTACTAGTGCAACTCATTGACCACATCGTCACATTCATTACCTAATAAAAGCTAGTAGAAAAACAAGGAGAAATAAACGGGTTAACAATACCGTAAGTGAAATTTAAACCAACCAAAATATTAATATCATCCTTTAAATAGTTCTCACCCGTTTAAACCTCATCACCACCCATAATTTTACCCCATATATTCATCTCCCCAATAGGAAGGACTACAGACTAGGGCAACCACAACCAAAAAAAGAAGTTTCAATATTTGTTACGTATCTATATAATTCTCCTCATTTTCTTTTCATTCTTACATTTTCATACTAAAACCAAAGCTCGTAAGCTTTCGAAAATGGGCTTTCGCTTGACTCTCATCCTCTTCATAGTGGCATTTGCAATCACAGTGGTCGAGTCGTCCTCGTCCTCGTCTGTTGCGTCCCACGACGAGAATAACTTATCCGGAATCAAAAATAACTCGACCGGCAATTCGCATGGCGTTGCTGCATGCAACGGTCTGATGATCGGCGATTGCATGGACGATATGGAAGAGATGCAGATGGACTCCGAGGCCAGCCGAAGACTGCTGGCTACTAGAGCTCGTTACCTAAGCTACGAATTTCTTAG
This sequence comes from Panax japonicus, assembly GCA_020205505.1. Lineage (NCBI taxonomy): Eukaryota > Viridiplantae > Streptophyta > Magnoliopsida > Apiales > Araliaceae > Panax > Panax japonicus. The sequence goes on from CM035108.1 coordinate 53,009,429, forward strand.
CAAGGACAAAGTACCATGCAGCCGCCGTGGAGCCTCCTACTACAACTGCAGAAAAGCCGGAAGAGCCAATCCCTACAGACGTGGTTGCACCGTTGCGACACGATGCGCCCGCCGGACTTCTTAACCGAAGAGTATATATATATATATATATATATATACATACTGGTAGAGGATATTAATTAATAAAAATGTAATTTATATATAATGCCCCCACGCACGTACGTGTACTTGTTGAGAAGAATGCAAGAGTCAATTTGGTTGTCCCCTAAATCCGAATGGAACCATCTACATTTATTACCTAATTATTTTGATATGTAAACTCTAATTTTGAATAGACACATCTAAAACAATTAATGAATCATGCCAATATTCCACCAAAATCTAAAGATGACCGATCGACCACCTAGAAACAAAATGGCTTAATTAATCTATTACAATTCTTAGCGACTGCATTCAAAGGAGAAGTTTACATATGATAATGCCATACAAAAGTAAATGAATGGTTTCTTGAAAATTGAATGGGCAAAAGATTAATGTACTCTCTCCATCCCATAAAAAACATGTCCACGTACTATATAATATATGGTCTGTTTGGTTATATAACATCGGAATGAGAATATAATGTAATGGAATGGAATGGGCATTTTTATTCGTATATGTTTGTGTTTGGTCAGAACAAGAATATACATGATTCTTTTTAACCTATGAATAGGCATTCCATTGAAATACTCATTACCTCCCCCATTTAACTAACCAAACATAAGAATGGGCATTCCATTCTCCACAAACCAAACAGGCCGCTAATTAAGCCCTCCTATGTAGGGTGGCTTAATTGCAAGTATCACTCAGTATCAGGGTATAGACCCTCTTGCAATTTGTAAGGGCCTGGGGGTTGGCCCCAAACCTTAGAAGGGCTTAATTTGTCTCATGGCAGCGCCTACTTACCCTTGCCAATCACCACAAGGCAGTTCTTTAGACTAATTAATTGCATGCCCTGAACTTGCGTCAACAGCTCAAGCTACTTATGTTGGATCTTGAACCATATATAGGTCTTGGTTCATTTCTAGCCTAATTCCGGTAACTGTTGCCCAAACACTTTTAGAACACAAGTGGAAGTGTGGGTAATTAATTATATGTGTTGCGTAATTTGAGCTAAACATGGACAATTTTAATTGGGTGACATGGAGCATCTCATGAATGGTGTGTGTTCTGATACCATATTGAAACATTAAACTGATCAAAACTAATTGACAGTGAATGAATTAACCTCTCAAGTTATAAATTGAGTCTCCAGATCTTAGTTGTCACTTGTCCGGTGTGACATTTTACCGGTGATTACTTGTTGACATTTATTGTCAACACAATATAAATTTGTTATCATAGATAGTAAGATTATAGATTTTAAATCTACATATATAATAGTGAAAAAAGTTATATTATTTTCTTATTTTCAATTACAAAGTTAGGTTGCATGAATCTAATTTAAGATTTGTTGGATATATATATATATATATATATATATATATATATATATATATATATATATATATAAATGAATGAAATAAAACCAATAGGTGTGACCTTTGGTTCATACCTTTTCAAAGAGATGCATCTTTTCAAAGGGATGTAACCTTTCAAAAAAATGTAACCTTTCAAAAAGGTGTAACATTTTAAAAGGATGTAACCTTTTGAAAGGATGTATATCTTCAAAGGAGTATTTGAAAACCTATAAATAGGTTCCAAATCTACCCAAAACAATAACTTAATCTTCAACTAATCATTCTCAAGTTCTTTTCTTCATTCATATAAAAGTCATATAGAGTATTCATATAAGTCATAGAGAGTATTAAATATTTTGTTGGTTCGTGGAACTCTTCCATTGAAGTGCTTCTTGTGAGAGTTGAAGACCATTTTATCCTGGAAAGTAGACGTCCATAGTTTCATCCGTAAGCACCAATAGCGGGGACGAAATCTGCTTTAAGGAGAGACTGTCCAACAGTTGACTTGGTTTTAAAAGTTTGTCAATTGCATCTCGTAAGTCATTTTTATAAATTGTTTATTTTTAAAATTCTGTTTATTTAATTAGTATATAATAATAATAATTCGGGAAATAACAATCTTAAAGCAGATTTCAATGTTCTTCCTTATAATATTCATTTTATACTAATTTATAAAACAGACTGAGTACTTATTTTATACCTTAAAGAGAGGGGACCATTAAAACTGTGTACAACTGTGCATGGTCATAATTTTAAAAAACTTAATTTTGTAGTATACAATATATATTTCTCATGCATGTACCATACATGTATGTATAGGTAATTTTGCTTGTCAGCGTGTGTGTGAGTTGAACGAGTAGGCATTCATGTCCTTTTCTTTTATTTTGTATTTTGTAGTCTAGTCATATAATTTAAAAGATAGCCGGATCGACTCAATAGATTTAATTATGTTCCAATACAAATCCAAGTCCAGATCTGGTAATTGGAGTATGATATGTTCACACATATATATATATATATATATATATATATATATATATATATATATATATATATATATATATATATATGTAAAAGATCTTTACATATGAAATGTTGGTAAAATACTTGTTTTCTTTTCTTTTCGGTCCTGAACTAAAGCGAACAACTATGATTGTTCACCTAATCATATTTGGCACTCTAGATATTGGGGCAATGTAGTAATGCCTGTTTTTTATTCGTGGATTTCGCTATGCCTGCGGTTATTTTTATGTCCTTTTGATTGATAAAAACTTTTGTTATTGATTGATATTTGACAGAAAATAGCGTTCTTAATTTAGATAAACTGAAGAAAAAAAAACACGGATTTTTTTTTTATACATAAAAGTTATTAGTAGGTTTATCAGTTTATGTTTTTTGACCACTAAATTGAATGTTTATAGCTACGAAATACAGTAGATCAAGGTATACCTTCTTTGCAATATAATTATTCAAGTTTTACTGAAACAACCCGGGTCAAATCCCGAGTCCGGAACAAATCTTGGGTCAAATCCCAAGTCCGAATCGAATCAAATCCATCCAAATAAGGCCTCAAACCACTGGCCCAATAGTATATTCTTGGGTCATCTAGCCCACCACAGGCTCCCAAAAGGTCATGACTTGAAGGTACTATTGGTAGTTACTTAATTCCTTATATGCAGACAAATTTTCCCCTATCTTTCGATGTGGGACTGGGGTGTTACAAACTCCCCCACTTAAATTTCTGACGTCCCCGTCAGAACCGATCACACACACGGCCCAAAGATCTTTGCCTCTCTAGCCATTGTGGGATAATACCGGCTGGCTTCGTGTCCCCACCTCCGGACCTTCATCTCTCCATTGTGGGATAATACCACCAGCCTTCGTGTCCCCACCTCCGGCAACCCGATCGGATGACCCGACCCGAGCTTTCGAGAGTCGGCTCTGATACCATATGTAACAACCCGGGTCAAATCCCGAGTCCGGAACAAATCTTGGGTCAAATCCCAAGTCCGAATCGAATCAAATCCATCCAAATAAGGCCTCAAACCACTGGCCCAATAGTATATTCTTGGGTCATCTAGCCCACCACAGGCTCCCAAAAGGTCATGACTTGAAGGTACTATTGGTAGTTACTTAATTCCTTATATGCAGACAAATTTTCCCCTATCTTTCGATGTGGGACTGGGGTGTTACATTTACTCTCCTGCTTGTAATACGACGTGTTCTATGGTTCGACGGTAAGATGTAAGGCATACAAATCATATGGCATCTCATAGACTCATAGTTGAGATATTTAAAAACTGAAGATGGCATCTGCTGATGTCAAAGTAATTACTTTATTATGTTTTTTCTTATTGAATTTGTATTTCCTTCAAAACATCTTTTAGGTTGTAAAATCAGAATCATAGACTCATAGTTGATACATTTCGAAGCTGAAGATGGCATCTTCTGATGTTAAAAGTAATTAATTTGTCATCATCCATACATGAAATTATGAAAAGTAAAATGAATTGATGGCCAACAGAAGAAAATAATTACGTGAGAAGTAAATTACCCAATATTTTCTGGAAAAAAAAACTTCGCCTATCATTTGTTGTACAATTATGTTTGTAGGTTATTGCTATATATGTATAACTTTATATATATCTAAAATGGGAAAACAATTACCTCTAATATTCTTGGTATTGGTAATAGTAATTGATACACAAATATCTAAATGGGGAAACAATTACATCATTGATGGTACCATCTCCATTTATCCAAGGCAATATTGGCCTACATAAATTAGAATTGCCAATATGGAGTTCAAATGTGTCACCCTCCTGATGCCTTCGCGGAGAGACTCTGGCTTGATGACAGCTCTCAATCTCATCAACATTTTGTGTATTACTAGAGGATTGAACGTTTTCAGGAAGGTTTAGAATTGTAACTCTGTGCACATCTTCAGCATTCATGCTTATGTACTTCTGTATATTTTCCCCACCATCTTCATGATCATTGGGATGAATTAAGGGTCAACTGGTCTCATCAGTTATGTGTTTAGAGTTAGTTGACTGATACTCCTTAATATCTTGGTAGTGCCAATTTCATTGGCCTAAACTAGTGTCACCAATCATTATTCATTATGATAGTCGATCAGCGATTGGTAGGGCACAAAATAGTAATTATAACGGTAAGTCTAGACATATACGTCGACAACATGAAATTGTTAAACAATTATTTTCAAATGGTATAATATCTATTGACTATGTGAAGTCAAAGGATAATATTGCGAATCCATTAACGAAAGGTATACCTGGAGAGCAAGTGAAAAGTTCATCAAGGGGAATGGGTTTAAAGCCTATAAAATCTTAAAGAATCACCATAATGGAAACTCAACCTAAATGATTGGAGATCCCAAGAAATAGGTTCAAAGGGACAACCTAATTATGTGTGATCTAGTAAGCACTGAGAAGATAAATACTTCTTCCCATTCCTAAGATGATATAGTGCATAAACTGCCGAGTGAAACAGGATAAATTTTATTTTTAATAATTTCTATAGCTTGAATATAAAAAAGTCAAGTGGGGTATTAGCAGGATACTCTTTATAGAAATTACCTATGTGAGTGAGAAGGGGGCCACTTCTATGAGAATGACGAAGGCTAAATTCTCTAGCACACTCATGAAACCAGGAGGTGTCCAAGGCCAAAATGGACACAATAATGAGAACCAATAAAATAAATTAAAAAATACTGTGTGAATTCTATTGTCTCGGTTTACACTAAAAGGTTGAACAGTTTAAGACATCACGTTCACTGATTGGCCAGTAAATCTGATAGTCTTTCACTAGGAAAGGTTCAAGGCCACAAGCTACCTTCACCGATTTAGTATTTTTTGTTCACTGATACTCTCTCTAAGTCTGTCTGCATATTCATTTGCATTAATTTATCCAAATTTCATTCATGTGGGGGATTGTTGGATATATATATATATATATATATATATATATATATATATATATATATATATAAATGAATGAAATAAAACCAATAGGTGTGACCTTTGGTTCATACCTTTTCAAAGAGATGCATCTTTTCAAAGGGATGTAACCTTTCAAAAAAAATGTAACCTTTCAAAAAGGTGTAACATTTTAAAAGGATGTAACCTTTTGAAAGGATGTATATCTTCAAAGGAGTATTTGAAAACCTATAAATAGGTTCCAAATCTACCCAAAACAATAACTTAATCTTCAACTAATCATTCTCAAGTTCTTTTCTTCATTCATATAAAAGTCATATAGAGTATTCATATAAGTCATAGAGAGTATTAAATATTTTGTTGGTTCGTGGAACTCTTCCATTGAAGTGCTTCTTGTGAGAGTTGAAGACCATTTTATCCTGGAAAGTAGACGTCCATAGTTTCATCCGTAAGCACCAATAGCGGGGACGAAATCTGCTTTAAGGAGAGACTGTCCAACAGTTGACTTGGTTTTAAAAGTTTGTCAATTGCATCTCGTAAGTCATTTTTATAAATTGTTTATTTTTAAAATTCTGTTTATTTAATTAGTATATAATAATAATAATTCGGGAAATAACAAGATTAACATAAAACTAAATAATGTTTACACAATTCCTATTAGAGGCTTCAAAATAATGTTTTACAAATCACACAATTCCATAATTTGTATTAGAGGTAATCAAATCAAAACCAATGACAGGGGTAATCAAACCAAAACCACCAGCACGTCCTATAATTAAGTTTTCATTACTCATATCCTCCCACCTTGTAATAGCTATCCTTCCAAGAATTTGTCACTAAAGAGGTGGTTGGAGAATAGTAATTACAAATTGACAAAATTAAATGTATAAAATAAAATTTTGTCAAAAATAAAATAATAAACATGTACTTAGTTTACTACAATATCTTAATTAGCTCGGAAATAAAAGTAAAGGAATAATGTCTTTTTTGCTATATTTAACTGAAATTTTAACATTTTTGTGGATCCTAATACCTCATGCACCTAAAGCTTGTATCATTGAATCATGAGGGGCTTGATATAATAGATGTCTTTTATAGCTTAGACAAACCTAATGTATGTGATCTGGCTAACATTCTATTACCATGTAACAGTATGAAGTAAATACGGATTGAAAGTGTGATGGGGACAATATATATGATATTGATTTTAAAAAACAAGTAAAAGAAAGGAAAATCATCAAAGCAACCAAATATAAGAAAATTTTAAACCTATTTACATTTATTAAGATTATATATAAAATGGTATTATTAGTTAGAAAATATAGTTTTGAAAGAAATCAATTTCTTTATCAAAAATATTTTTTTACTAATATTACTCTCCAACTAAGTATAAATATAGTATAATTACCAATCCTACGTTTCTATTATAAATTTTAAAATAATTATTAGTATTCTATTTAATAAAATAATTACTAGTACTCTCTATTTTAAAGGCAATGATCCATAGCATGTATTTGTTATAAATCAAAAATAGACAAATAACAACAGCCGTAATTAAAAAATACTTTAATCAATCCGCTAGACTAACTAGCGGACGACTTAATTACTCCAATAGAACCCCCAAGAACGTGCAAGCAATACCAACAGCAACAACATTGAAGCAATAATTTTCTCTGTTTAACTGATGAAATTGTAGGAAACTACATTCCAAGCCTCAGGGACTAAGATTTATTATTTTATTTTATACATTAGACGTTTTTTTTAAAAAAAAATTATTATGTATATATGGGTTTTACAACTACTCAATTTTGTTTGTGAGAAGATTAAAAATCTAGATTTTTTGAAAAACCTATGCCATTCTTTAGCTGTTTTTATAATGGGAAAAATGTATATACACAGCTGTGTATTACACAGTAGATTATGACGACGATTTTTTGGACTATAGTGACGGTTTCACCCGTCGTCATAGCTATTCTGGGCTATAGTGACAGTTTACCGTCGCTATAGCCCAAAAAATCTGTCGCCAGTAGACTTACTGTGTAATACACAGCTGTGTATATACATATAGCCCTTTTATAATTTATTTATTTGGTAAATTTTCCTGAAAGATCTGTTGAAAGTTTCTGAATTTTATTCATTTAATTTAATATTGTTGGAAGTAATTATTAAATGATAATTATTTTAACTAGTCTCTACTCTCTAGGACACACTCGATGCATGTGTACTTTTAATTATCGTCTAAAATTGATTTTATATATGCAACGAGAACGGTTAATTATCATCTAAGAACTCCAGAAGTGTTTATACTTATTTAGTTTTATTATTTTATATCAGGTAACTCTAAAACTCTACATTTCTGTAGATAATAAATATAAACCACCATTACATTCAAGGACTCCCATACCCAATAATACCATCGGACGTAATGGGGTTTGTATAATAATCCATTTAAATTGGGATTTTTAGTGATACAATGAAAAAAGTTATTTGCGTAGTTAAGTGGAACATGCTTCCATTAGTTCATATACACAACTGATATTTTTATATAAAAATTGATATTTTTACATGATCTAATTCATAATGGTTCTCATTTTCATGTGAGAAAAATTCATTTTAAAATATTATTTTAACATATAAAAATATTAATTTTTTTCTATATAGTGAATAGCTTGAGTGAAACTTAATTTTTATTTATTTATTTATTTATTATTATTATTATTATTATTATTATTATTATTATTATTATTATCAATATAGTATTACACCTTGATTTCCTAACATTATAAGCTAAGAAATTAGCCTTTTCCACTTAGTGTAGAATTTAGAAACAAAATTTATATGTTGACAAATTTATAACGAAATTGAATTGCGACGTGAACTCTAAGCGAAAGAGAGAATATGTGAAGCTCCCAAAATAGGTCCACATAAGTTATTTTGAGTCGTCAAAAACACACTACTAAATTCAAATACAAATCTTCCTATTTACAACTATTAAACTGTCGTGCAAAATACGACAACACATAAGATGCGAGTTTTTATACAAATATTGTAACGTATATAATACGATAATATTCATACTCAAATTATTACAATGCCATATAAAATACAACAACAAATATTTCAAATCCTCAAAGGAACGCGAGAAGATTTTATCCTCCTCATTCTAATGGGATGCATATTTGACACTTCCAAAGTCGGGTTCTCATTACCCTACTGTTGTTCACCAAAATCAAGTATTAAATGACGTATAAAATATGGCACACACATTTTTAGTCATCAATACAATCATATATTGTCATGCTGTTTTATAATGTATTGAAAAACTTCAACAGTCACAGACCATCACTCTATTCCCTTGTTATCCCCGCTCTACCCAATTACACTTTTATTACCTAAAAGAAATTGTGAAGCAAAAGGGTGTGCACAAATAGTCCAGTAAAGCATATTATGACTAAATATAATTAAATTATCAATAGCATTCATCAGTAATATATCAACTATTTAGAATATATGGTAAATGATAAAAGTTTTCAACCATAATTGTAGCGGAATCAACAATCCATTAGAAGAGTCAAGTAGAACATAACGTCTACTATTTCTTCCAAATTAAAAGTCCATCATTAATATTTCATTCCTGTAATACCCATCAACAGTTCTTTGTTGTACTCAAGACAAAGAGAATTTCATCACTTGAACCACCAAAGATTATAGCTAAATTCACAATTCATGTTTATAATAATGTAAATCAATAGTTTCTACTTGCCACAAAGGCTTAATAGAACTTTCACTCAATGTCTTTGCCACAAAGGCTAAATACACTCAATAATCATATCGTCTTTACACCCTACACCAAAGACATTCAAATGTAATAACAATGGTCATGATCATACCAAATAATTGTCTATTTTTGCATTATGAGCCAAAGAGATTTAACTGTAATATAAATGGTCATGATCATACCAATCAATTGTCTATCTTTGCACTACAGGCCAAAGATGTTCAACTGTAAAACCAAAGATCATGCCAAACAATAGTCTATCTTTGTACTACGGGCCAAAGATATTCATTTGTATCATCAGTGGTCATGATCATGTCAATCAATTGTCAAACTTTGCACTACGGGCCAAAGATGTTCAACTGTAAAACTATTGATCATGCCAAACAATAGTCTATCTTTGCACTACGGGCCAAAGATATTAATTTGTATCATCAGTGGTCATGATCATGTCAAACACGTGTCCATCTTTGCACTACGGGCCAAAGATATCAATCAACAGTTCTTCTTTGCACTACGACCAAAGGTATCAATCAACAGTTTTTCTTTGCACTACTGCCAAATATCAATCAACAGTTCTTCTTTGCACTACGGGCCAAAAATAACTTTAACCACAATTTAAGTCTGAGAATTATGACAATGATATAAAGAATGAATCAAGTGAGATCAAGGATATATATTAGAGATTTATAATTCAATTTATCTAGAGTTCAAGAATGTCCAAATGGTCAACATGATGATCAAAACGTGGATTCAAATTTAAGAATAAGATTCATATATCAAAGATAATTTGGACAAAAAAAGAAATTAATTTTATCGTGAATAGTACCCTAAATGAATAGTACCCTGACATGAAAAGATTAGAACTATAGAAGCAATACTTACCATAGTAAGTTTAGATTTAGGAATATGAAATGAAATAATATATGAAAATACAAATGGATTTTCACCCGTCATGCGGTAATCCACGTAGAAATATCATTTTCATAATTTAATAAAGAATTAATACGAAGGAATATTCACCAGGCATGCGGTAATCCGCGTAGACAGGTTATTCCCACAGATTAATAAGGAATAGAATGACAACCCTTATAAGTATGAAGAAAATAACATCCTTTACGAATATGAAATAAATAATAGATTTACCTTAGTAGGAGATTGGATACTGTAATAGTGTAGTAGCAGAATATTCTTCTTTTTTCTCTCTTATTTTCTCTCTATGATTTCTCTATCTATAGTTTTAGTGAATTGGTGAAGAACTAATGAACTAAGCTATCTATTTATAGAAAAATATAGTTTCGATATTTGCATGCTAGGGGCTCGGTTTATTACAGTTTGGTACCTAGGTTAATTACACTTTAGTACCTCATTAATTGCACCTTAGTCCCTCAATGGCATTATTTTTGTGTTTCTTTAGGGATGATGTCATGATTACATCATGCTTGCATCATCTATTCTCTGATTGGTTGATTCAAGTTCACATGGATTGGTCGACTTATTACACCTTGGTACCCCTAAAGTTTTTCAAGTTTGAATTATTTCCCCTTAACTTTTGTAATTCGCTTATCTTTAATCAACAAAATCTTTAATCTTTTCAATAATTATTCACTATTAATATTATAGATTTTAATATTGACAACCACATCATTCTCAGGAAAGAGAGGGCTTTCCGATCTCTTTATTGGCGCACAATTAGATAACCTAACCCCTTTCCTCGACAAAACTTTTTAGACATTGTCAATAATTCTTATCTAATAATATCATTTCAATAATATGAGTTATTTTTATAAAAAGGTTATTTTTGTCGCTTTTTATATCCGACAGTTATTCTATTGTGGGGTCCACCAATGATTGCACCGTCATGCGAATATTTCCCGACAAAAAGAACTTTTCCCGACCAAACGAATATTCCCTAACACAACGAATATTTTATGACAACTTGCTTACTTTGTAAAATTTGCACATATCACTCATAACTATATCATTTATTAAATTATCACTTTACTATTTAGAATAATATTTATAAGAAAAATTAAATACTTTTATTTCATAAAATGCGAGGTCTTACAATCTCCCTTCCTTATGAAATTTTATCCCCAAAATTTACGTACCTGGTAATTCGAAGAGATGAAAATATCTTGCTTTCATTTCAGATTATATCTTTCCGGTCATTTCCTCTATATCATGATTTCTCCATTGCTCATATCTTGGATTTCAGATATCATTCCAAAATACAACTTCAAAACAAAGGTTAATTGACATATCATAATTTGTCAACTTATTAAGTAAAAAAATTCAGCTTAGGTAGGACACACACTAGCGAATTATATTACTCGTCTCTCCTATCCTATTTCTAGTCTCAGATCTCTGTCAGAGACCATATCCCTGACCTCTGATACCAATTGTGACGCCCCTAAAATAGGTCCGCACAACCCATTTTGAGTCGCCAAAAACACACTACTAAATCCAAATACAAATCTTCCTATTTACAACTATTAAACTGTCGTGCAAAATACGACAACATATAAGCTGTGAATTTCAATCAAATATTGTAACGTATATAATACGACAATATTCATACTTAAATTATTACAATGTCATATAAAATACAACAACAAATATTTCAAATCCTCAAAGGAACGCGAGAAGATTTAGGTCTTCCTCATTCTAATGGGGTGCATTTTTAACGCTTTCAAAGTCAGGTTCTCATCACCTTACTGTTGTTCACCAAAATCAACTATTAAATGGCATATAAAATACGACACACACATTTTTAGTCCTCAATACAATCATATATTGTCATGCAGTGTTATAATGTATTGAGAAACTTCAACAATCACAGACCATCACTTTATTCCCTTGTTATCCCCGCTCGACCCAGCTACACTTTTATTACCTGAAAGGAATTGTGAAGCTAAAGGGTGAGCATAAATAATCCAGTAACAAATATTATGACTAAAGATAATTAAATTATCAATAATCTTCACCAGTAATAAATTAGATATTTAGATTACATGGTAGATGATAAAAGTTTTCAACCATAATTGCAGTGGAATCCACAATCCATTAGAAGAGTCAAGTAGAACATAATGTCTATTATCTCCTCCAAATTAAAAGTCCATCATTAATATTTCATTCATGTAATACTATCAACAGTTCTTTGTTGTACCCAAGACAAAGAGAACTTTCATGATCACTTGAACCACCAAAGATTATAGTTAAATTCACAATTCATGTTTATAATAATGTAAATCAACAATTTTTGTTATACCCGTGAATTTTTATAAATAAAATTAATATTGATATTAATAAATGTGTGAATATTTATTCTAATATAAATATTTACGTGGCATGAGATGGGATAACTCAATTAAATTAAATTAAATTTATAATAATTGAGGAATATGGAGATTTAATGAAAAGCTTAATTTAAAGCTTATGAAAATAAGCTAGCGTGGCGTAATGGAAGACTAAAAAATTCATTAATTAAATTAATGAAGGAATGATTTAATGAGTGGAAGGATTAATCTATATTCTTAAATTAATTGTGGTTATGAGTAATAGTATATTAATGAGTAAATGATTTAAGTGGTAGGATAGACTAATATTTATTATTATAAAAATTATTGCTATGTACAATAATAAGTAATGTGTGATCATATGTTATAAAGTTGCTACATCCATTTAATATAAAATAAGGTGTGTCATTACAATGTGATTACATGATATATAAAACTATATGATAAAATTAGGTAAATCATATAATTCTGCTAAGTTACATAAATGAGTTTATGTGACAATTTGATGTGTGGTGGGTAAATTAAATGTGTACTTCAAATTTATGGGAGTAATTAAATTTGAATAATTAAATATTTATTTCAATAATTGTAAGACCCCAGTTTTTATGAATAAAGATGATTTTTCTATAAATATCATTTTTGAATATTATGGAATGAATTTGATATAATATTATAGTTGTGGGTAATATTTATAAATTTTGTAAAGTATGCAAGTTGTTATATAATATTCAATTAGTCAGGGAATATTCGTTTTAACAGAGAATATTCGTATGACGACACAATTATTGGTGGACCCCACAACAGAATTATTGTCAGATTGAGAAAACGACAAAAATATTTTATTGAAAATAACAGCGGAAGTTTTAGCGTTAATACTGTTGAACTACTCGGTAGTAAAAGTACAGTAATACGCGTGATTGCATTGTAGCCCACGGTATTGATTATTGATGCCTACGTGAGAAGTCACTCAGTTTTGTTCAATTATTGCTACAGTAATTGCTGTATAGTATCTCACGTTATTTGATTCAATAATTATCGATATTTTATATATTATTAAATCAATAATTGAGACGAAAAAGTTATTAATATTATTATTTGCAATATTAATGATGTCTAGAAGTTCTGTCAATGAGAGATTTGGTCACCTAATTACGCACCAATAGAGAGAAATCCTTATTGAAAAGCCCTCTCTTTCCTGGGAACGACCTGGTCGATTAATATTGTGAATTATAATAATGATGATAAATGTTGTTAAAAATATTGAGAGGATTTTGTTTTTTTAATGAAGTATTTGATGTAAATTTTGGACCCTCATTTACCTATTTTTTAAATAATCAATAGAAAGTTATTCAGTATAAATATTATGATGGGATCCACCTGTGATGGTGATTTGTTGGTGGAGGGAACATACGGGGCCTACGATTGAAGAAAGAAATATGGGGGGAGGAAAATTCTAGAGATTTGTCGCCTGGGGGTTAGTTTTTTTTGTTTATTTCAAAAATAAACAAGTGTTTATATATTTATATATTATAAAAATTATACTTTATATGATTTTGTTGAAAACTTGGACGTCTGATATTCGTTTCTTTCGCCTGTAATTTTTTGACCGAAACATTACTGTGCAGTCTGTTAAAAACTTTTCTAAATAGTATCGTTTCCATTCTCCTATAAATAAAAGTTCATTCCTTCATTATTTCTTACGAATTCACTGAAACTCTAGAGAGGGGAAATATAGAGAGAAAGAAGAAAAGTATTTTACTACTTCACTACTCCGATATCAAGTTTCTTTTACGGTAAGGGGTATTATTTCTTCTGTATTCATGAAGAGAACTTCTGTTATTCCATTCTTTATTATTCTATTGGAATAACCTGTATACGCGGGCTACCCTATACTTGGTGAAATTTTTTTGTTATTCCATTCTTTTTATTATTCTGTTGGAATAACCTGTATACGCGGGCAACCCTATACTTGGTGAAATTCTTCTGTTATTCTATTTTTTATTATTCTGTTGGAATATCATGTCTGTGCTTTTTACGCCGTACCTGGTTCCGTCGTTATTATTTTGTTGGAATATCCTGTCTGTGCATTTTACGCCGGACCTGGTTTCGTCTTTATTATTCTGCTGGAACATCCTGTCAGTGCGAATTTTGCCTGACATGGTTCTGTTATTTAGTATTCTGTTGGAATAACCTATCTATGCGAAGTACCGCATGCGTGGTGATTTCTGTTGTTATTCCATTCTTTATTATTCTGTTGGAACATCCTATCAGTGCGAATTTCGCCTGACCTGGTTCTGTTATTTAGTATTCTGTTGGAATAACATGTCTATGCTAAGTACCGCATGCATGGTGATTTCTTTTGTTATTACATTCTTTATTATACTCAATTGGTTAAAGTTTTGACTTCTATACTCCATGAAATTAGTGTAATATCCTTTATATTTGCGCTTCATCCAGTATCTTTTTATGGAAATATTCTTATGAGCATTCTTGAATTTTACTCTACAAAGAAGTATCATGTTGACAATTTGGACGTTATTAGTTCCTGAATAAATTAATTCTTGAACTTGTTTTATTGAATTCTTATATCATTGTTATAAGACCCCGAATTTATTTTTTTTAAATAAAATGGAATTTCCTTTATTTATTATTTTGAAATAGTAAGGGTTGATTTGATTAATGTGGTTAGTTATGGGTAAAATACGCAAATATTTTAAATAAGCAAGTGGTTATAAAATATTTATTGTTGTCCGGGAATATTCGTTTGGTCGTGGAATATTCTTGCTGTCGGAGAATATTCGTACGACGACGCAGCCTTGTGTGGGCCCCATAACGGAAAGCGATTGGATGAAGAAAATGACAAGTATAAGTTGTTTATAAATGACGGCGTAGTTGTTACCGTTAATAGTGTTGGAATAATCGGTGGTTAAAACACAGTAGCACACGATATTGCATCGATTATTGATTCTTACGTAAGAAGGCACTACTCAATAATTGTAATAGTAATTACTGTTCAATATTTTATTTTATTAATTCAATAATTGCTACGTTGATATTTATATTGTTGTTGTTTCAATAATTATCATTGCACAGTATTTTCATTATCAGAGAAATAATTCATATTATTGGAATAATATTATTAGATAACATTATTGGCAATGTCTAGAAAGTTCTGTCTAAGGAGAGGTTTGGTCATCTAATTGCGCGCCAGTAAGGAGAAGTCCTTATTGGAAAGCCCCCTCTTTACTGGGAATGGCCTGATTGTCAGTACTATGATTCTGTAATATTGTTTATGAATAATTAATTATTGATTATTATGATAAAGAAAATATTCATTTTATGTGGATATAGATGGAGAAAAATTTTTAATGTGACAATTGTTAAAAATTAATATTTTATCTTTTTCTGATAAAATAATTCATTTTATATATATTATTTTAATAATATAATAATGTTGATATTTTTACAATGAATGTGGGATATATGAGTATATGAGGAAGAAGAGTATTTTTGTGGCATTAAATATTTAACACATATTTTGTGTGTTGGTGGACACAATTTTTGACCGAAATTTGATTATAGCTTGTAAAATCGTCCGTTTGTGAATTTCGGTCAATTTGTGTTTAGAATTTGGAAAAATTTTCTTCTACAAAGTTGTAGAGAATGAAATTTCCTATGAAAAAAACACGAGGTTTGAATTTTTCTGGCAAAAGGGCTATTTATTATGAATTATTAAAGTTTCGAAGTTCCAGAATAATTAATTTTTGGAGTTTAAAATATTTATTTGAAGAAAAACATTTTTTGCACTTTGGTGGCCCTCACTTGCACATGTTAATGGCTAAATTCAGATCTTCAAAGGTGGGCTTGACAAAAATTTAAATATATTAATATTATATTAAATTTTCTGCTTTGGTGTTCTAAGCAATTTCCTATAAATAGGGTGCTTAGGTTAGAATTGAAAATCACACCAGAAATTGAAGTTTTCTCTCTACTTCTCTCTCTATATTATCGAGCGTATTCTTGTAAGTATTTTGATACTTTGAGTGTTGCTATACAGTGCAAGTTCTCTTCAGCACTATATCCAATATTCCTGTCAGAAATACTGTCTTTTCGATGTAAGGGATGTTATTTTTTTTATAAATGATATTATTTCTTTCAATATCATTATGCCAGAATATTGATAAGATTTTTCTTGTGAAATTATGATCTTTTCATGTCAGGGTTACTATTCATGAGTTACTATTCATGAGTTACTATTCACGAGTTACTATTCATGAGTACTATTCATGAAGCATGATGATTTTTTTCTAGAGGAATTTCTATCTTTCAGTGTCAGAGTTACTATTCACGTATACAACACTATTCACGTATACGACACTATTCACAAATTCGACACTATTCACAGAAAAATTAAATTTTCTTTTCTGTGTCCAAGATATCTATTATGGATATTAGCTTTGAATGTATCCATGTTTTGATCATTCTTGAATTTTACTTCATTATGATTATTTATAAAGTATTTTTGAACTCGGTTTGGTTAAAGTACAAATCCTTAATATTTGTTCTTTTGTTTCACTGGATTCATTTACTTTAAAATATTTTTCATCATCCTTAGTCCTAAATGATGACATTACTGAATATCTTTGGCCTGTAGTGCAAAGATGTTTGATTTTCTTATGAATATCTTTGGCCCGTAGTGCAAAGATGAACAGGTGTTGAGATGAACATAACCAATTGATGAATATTTTTGGCCCGTAGTGCAAAGATGAACAAGTGTTGAAATGAACATGACCGACAGATGAATATCTTTAGCCTGTAGTGCAAAGATGAATATTAATTTCTGTTATAGGGATAAAATATTGATGATGAACTTTTAAATTCATAGATGTTAGTAGATTTCATTATCTATTTAACTCTTTTGTGAATGGTTGTTTCCGCTGCATTTATTGATCTAAAACTGGTTGTCTATTGTATTCTATCAGATTTTTCCCTGTTGAAGATTAACGATAATTTGTTGTACATTATCTTAGTCATAATATTCTTTACTGGGCTAGTTGAGCTCACCCTTTTCCTTTTGTTCCATTTTTCTTCTCAGGAGGCGAGAATATAGCAGGAACTAGTTGGTTTGACGCCCCCAAAATAGGTATACATCACCCATCTTGAGTCCCCAAATACATGGTATAAAAAATCAAATACAACTTTCGTGTAAAATAAGACAAAATACAAACTGTGAGTTTTAATACAAATACTGTCTTCTAGACAATATTCACTCTCAGAATAAGTCATCATTATATTTATTGTCACACTATTTAACAGAATAGTGAGGACTACTAATACTATCATCTGGTCCATCACTCCGTTCCCCGACTCGTCCCAGCTATATTCTCATTTCCTGAAGAGAACAGTGAAAGAAAGGGTGAGCTCAACTAGCCCAGTAAGAAATATTATGACTAAGATAATGCAGAATAAATTATCATTAGTCTACAATAATGTTAAACTGATAAAATACAATAGACATCAAGTTTAACTGCAGCGGAACAAACAATCCATTAAAAGAGTCAAGTAGAGAATAAAATCTACTATCTTTTATGATTTAAAAGGTTTTCATCACTTTTATCACTTTTATCGCTGAGACTCATCTTAATAAATAATCCACATCATTGAATCACCCCTGCACTATGGCCAAAGATATTCTTTAGTATCACGACCATAAATTATCCATGCACTACGGGCCAAGGACATTCGTGTATTCATCAATGGTCATGATCATGCCAACAACTGTCCATCAATGCACTACGGGCCAATGAGGACTTTTACCACATCACTTGTAACATTACGGTCATGATTACACCAAATAATCCCTGGTCATAATCATACCAAGTTCATCCATGCACTACAGGCCACAGATGACTTTCAAAAAAAATATAAACATGAGGATGATGACAATGATATAAGAATTCAATAAAACAAGTTCAAGAATTAATTTATTCAGGAACTAATAAGTCCAAATTGTCAACATGATACTTCTTTGTAGAATAAAATTCAAGAATGCTCAGAAGAATATTTCCATGAAAAGATACTAGATGAAGCGCAAATATCAAGGATATTCCACTGATTTCATGGAGTTTAGAAGTCAAAACTTAGACCAACAGAGTATAATAAGGAATGGAATAACAAAAGAAATCACCAAGCATGCGGTAGACCGCACAAGCAGGTTATTCTAACAGAATAATAAAGACGGAACCAGGTCCGACGTAAAACGCACAGACATGATATTCCAACAGAATAATAAAGACGGAACCAGGTCCGGCGTAAAACACACAGACAGGATGTTCCAACAGAATAATAAAGACGAAACCAGGTCCGGCGTAAAACGCACAGACAGGATGTTCCAACAGAATAATAAAGAAGAAACCAGGTCTGGCGTAAAACGCACAGACAGGATGTTCTAACATAATAATAAAGACGGAACTAGGTCTGGCATAAAATGCACAGACAGGATGTTCCAACAGAATAATAAAGAATGGAATAACAGAAGAATTTCACCAAGTATGCGGTACTTCGCATAGACAAGTCATTCCAACAAAATAATAAAGAATGAAATAACAGAAGTTCTATTCATGAAGATGAAAGAAAGAAATAATACCCCTTACCTTTGAAAGAAACTGGATATAGGAGTAGTGAGGTAGCATGCTTCTCTTCTTCTATAGATTTTCTCTCTATAATTTCTCTCTATAATAATTGCTCTATAACTTTTGTGAATTGGTGAGAAATGAAGGAAGAATGAGCTTCTATTTATAGAAAAATATAGTTTCAATAATTGCACGTTTTGGGGCTCGAAAAATTACAGTAAAATACTTCCAACTTTTTCTTTACTTTTAATTTAGTCATGCAAGTATTATCAAACTTGCACCACCTCCCCTAATAGTAAATAATGTGATTAAATAGAAAATCATGTGAATCAATAGTTCTAGACATGTGAAAATACGAATTACAGTATAGTACCTCCATCTATACCTCCATTTTAACTTAGTCATGCAAGTAATATCAATCTTGCACCAACTCCCCTAATAGTAACAAGAATGTGAAATAATAGTATACGCATGTGAACAAATAGTTATAATTATGTGAAATAATAGCAATCAATTGCTTATTTATCCTGTTAAATACCTGATTGGTCAATATAACCTCCAGACATCAATTTTTATCGAAATAAATGTTGATTTTCACTAACACAAATAATTTCAACACAATGAAACTATTTTTATCAAAAATATAAATTTTGAAAATTTCAAAGTTTGACTTTTCTCAAAAAAGTCAACTATTGACTTTTTAACCAAATAGTAAAACCCAGAAAATTTTGTGTTTATAGTCTATTTTTACTAATTTCATCGTTCTGGACTCATATATCACGTCTGGGTCTCCAAATTCAACTCCGAAATAACATTCATCATTAATATTATAACTCACAATATTTATCAATCAGGTCGTTCCCAGGAAAAGAAGGAGCTTTCCAATAAGGATTTTTCCCTATTGGCGCGCAATTAGGTGACCAAACCTCTCCTTGACAGAACTTCTAGACATTGTAAATATTACAATTTAATAATATAAATAACTTTGTCATCTCAATTATTGATTTAATAAAATAACATATTATGCAGATGATACTGTGACAATAATCGAATCAATAATATGAGAGATATGATGCAACAATTACTGTAGCAATAATTGAGTATAACTAAGTGACTTCTCACGTAAGCATCAATAATCAATACCGTGTGCTACTATGCAACCACGCGTATTACTGTACTTTTACAACCGAGTAGTTCAACAGTATTAATGGTAAAACTTCCGCCGTTATTTTCATAAAAATATTTTTGTCGATTTCTCAATCCAACAATAATTCCGTTGTGGGGTCCACCAATGATTGTGTCATCGTACGAATATTCCTCGACACAAAGAATATTCTCTGACTAATCGAATATAATATAACAACTTGCGTACTTTGAAAATTTTGTAAATACTACCCACAACTATAACATTATATCAAATTCATTCTATAATATTCAAAAATGATATTTATAGAAAAATCATCTTTATTAAAAAGTTGGGGTCTTACAGTTGGTGTGTGGAGTGATGGTTCAAGACAGTTTTTTTAGTAGTCCTCACTATTTTATAAAATAGTGTATCAATAATGAGGACTTATTTGAGTGTGGATATTGTCTAGAAGATAATATTTGTATTTAAACTCACAGTATATGTGTTGTCGTATTTTGCTCGAAAAAATATATTAATAAAGTTGTAGTTATTTCTGTACCATGTATTGGCGACTTAGAATGGGTTGGATGGAATGGACCTATTTTGGGGGCGTCACAGTTGGTATTAGAGCTTAGGGATATGATCTCTGGTAGAGATCGGGAAATAGAACTAGGAGGGGAGAGACGAGTAAATCCTTCGCTAGTGTGTCCTACCTAAGCTTATTTTTTGGTTGGTCAGTATATAGGGATATTATGTGATATGTTAATTTCTTTAATTAACACTTATTTTATGGCAGTATTTGAAAATGTCGACTGAGAATGTTAACAGTGGAGTAAATGAGACCGTGGAGACGCATGTACTCACCAATAAGGAGAACGCGCAGCAGGCTGGCAATGTTCCTCTTGTGAACAACGCCACTGAGCAGATAATGAACAACGGGATGTTTAGAAGCTTTTTACAGTTTATGCAAAATCAGACGAAGGAGACTCATGTTCAAAATACCAGTGGAAATGATAACAACGCACGGTTTGTCACAGCCAAGCAGTTCAAAAAGTTGGGACCACCAGAATTCTGGGGAAAGACGAATCTGATTAAGGCGAAGACGTGGGTCAAGCAAATTACGAAGATATTCGATATCTTGGGATGCACGGAGGAACAGAAGGTTCCATTCGCCACCTTTATGTTTCGTAATGAGGCAGATTACTGGTGGAAATTTGTGAAGCGTACTCATCCAGCCGCATCAGCATATCTTGGGAAACGTTTTAGAAACTGTTCAATGACAAGTACTTTCCTGAAAGTATTCGTCATATGAAGGAGGTAGAGTTTATTAGACTAGAACAGAATAATATGACGGTGTCCCAATACGAGGCGAAGTTCACGGAGTTATCCAGGTTTGCACCTCATTTAGTAAAGAATGAGGAACGTTTGACGCGGATGTTTCTGAGAGGTTTGAAACTCAAAATTCGTCAATACCTCATTTCTCATTAATTTTTTCTATATTCAGATATTGTGAACATGGCTCAATTATTAGAGCGAGATAATGAGTCTGTTCAACTAGGCGACCTACAACTCGATGATAATCGTACCGATGACAATGGTCATCGAAACAATGATAACCATCGTGGAGGAAATTATCATGCCAGAAATGGTAACCACTTCGGTGGTAATCATGGCCAAGATAATAGAAGAAATAATTCAAGTTGAAAGTTCAAGAAGAGAAGATTTAACGATGACGTGAAGATGTCGACAGCAGCACCAGCACCAACAATAAATTCTAGGGGAGGAGAACGACTGTCAGTTAGATGTTACAGATGCAGAGAGGAGGGACATATAAGTCCAAACTGTTAACAGCCTTCCAAGGTATGTTATAATTGTGGAAAGTAAGGTCACATAACTCGATTTTGTCCTATAGCAAAATCAAGTCCAGCTGAGACGGTGGCACCAAAGGCGGATACGGACAAAATAAAGTCGACGGTTTCTGGAAGAGCGTCTGTCGTGACCGGTCAAAATGTGAGGAACCCGAATGAAGTTAGCACGGGTTAGTTAATTATAAATTCTTTCGAAGTTTATACCTTATTAGATACCGGTTCTACCCATTCTTTTATCTCTCTTGTTTGTGTTCAACATTTAAACTTGACTCCGAAGAAATTAGACTTTGACCTATCTATGGAGACTCTGTTAGGAGAAACATTCATTTCATCCACTGTTTAGAAATCTTGCTTGATTCAGGTTGGCACTATCACATTACCTGTTGACCTTATTTCTTTAAAGATATTTGCTTTTGATGTGATTTTAAGGTTAACTACTCATCATGCCAAAATTGATTGCTTTCGTAAGGTTGTTAGTTTTCATATTCCTAAGCAACATGTTATTCGAATTCAAGCAACCAAACCATTTGAAGTCAAACACTTTCATATCAAGTCATAAAGCCATTTGTTTATTGAAAAACGAATGTCAAGCTTTCTTAGCTCATGTTATGGACTTGAACTATAATACGTCATATTTGAATGATATTTTTGTTGTTAGTGAATTTCCTGACGTATTTCCTGAAGAATTTCCTGGCTTATTCCCAGAGCGTAATATTGAATTTTGTATCAACTTTGAACCCGGTACAAAACCCATTTCTAAAATCTCATATCGAATGACTCCTATTGAACTTCAGGAGTTAAAACCCCAACTATAGAAGTTGGTATCCGAGCCTCTATCTGGTGACTTCTTTTGTGGAATGCACCGAAGCCAGACTCTCTATGAGGGATGTTATATTCGTGCGATAGTAAACTGATAGGCGCCATTGTGACGTGCTATCTATGATTGGGATATGAGTCACAGTTAAGAGCAACCTAAGTCAGTAATAAAAATACGTAGCTTTCTAGGCTTAGCTGGTTACTATCAAAGATTCGTGGAAAGATTTTCTCGAATCACTAATCCATTAACTCAGCTGACTCGTAGAGATACAAAGTTTAAATGGAGCAAAGAATGTGGAAGAGCTTCAAAGAACTCAAGAAGAGACTCATTTCGGCACATGTTCTGACCATACCATCCTGGAAAAGCGAACGTGGTAGCTGATGTGTTGAGTAGAAGATCGTATACGAGTACGAGTGCGATATTGTCTAAACCCATTTCGTATAACTTACAAATAATAGAGATGGAGATGAAAACACTAGGTACCTAGGTGATGATATACGAGTATAATTGACTTTAATCGATAAAGTTAAAATCGTTCAAGCTACACACCGGAGCTGATGAATATGAAGAAGGAGGTACAAGAAGTTATTATTCCAAAAGCGAGAATTGGCGATGTGAGGAAAGCTCAAACCTTCGATTTATTAATCCATTTGAAATTCTCGATCGAATAGGAACTGTGGCATATAGACTCGTTTTACCGCCAAATATGTCGCGTGTTTATAACGTTTTTTACGTACCAATGTTACGTAAATATGTGGACGACCCGAACCACGTTATTGAGTTAGAACCGGACGAGATAGCCGAAGACTTAACGTATGAAGAGGTACCAGACAAGATCTTGGATAGAAAGGAGCATGTCTTACGTACAAAGGTCATACCACAAGTCAAATTTTTGTGGAGGAACCATGCTATTGAAGAAATGACCTGGGATTTGGAAATAGAAATGAAAGCGAGGTATCCTCAACTTTTAGAATATCAGGTACTTACGTCAATTTCGAGGACGAAATTTCATAAATATGGGAGGTTGTAAGACCCCGAATTTATTTATTTTAAATAAAATGGAATTTCTTTATTTATTATTTTGAAATAGTAAGGGCTAATTTGATTAATGTGTTTAGTTATGGGTAAAATGCGTAAATATTTTAAATAAGCAAGTGGTTATAAAATATTCATTATTGTCTGGGAATATTCGTTTGGTCGTGGAATATTCTTGCTGTCGGGGAATATTCGTACGACGACGTAGCCTTGTGTGGGCCCCATAACGAAAAGCGATTGGATGAAGAAAATGACAAGTGTAAGTTGTTTATAAATGACGGCGTAGTTGTTACCGTTAATAGTGTTGGAATACTCGGTGGTTAAAACACAGTAGAATATGGTATTGCACAAATTATTGATTCTTTCGTAAGAAGGCACTTCTCAATAATTGTAATAGTAATTACTGTTCAATATTTTATTTTATTAATTCAATAATTGCTACGTTGATATTTATATTGTTGTTGTTTTAATAATTGTCACTGCACAGTATTTTCATTATCAGATCAATAATTTATATTATTGGAATAATATTATTAGATAATATTATTGGCAATGTCTAGAAAGTTTTGTCTAATGAGAGGTATGGTCATCTAATTGCGCGTCAGTAAGGAGAAGTCCTTATTGGAAAGCCCCCTCTTTCCTGAGAACGGCCTAGTTGTCAGTACTGTGATTCTGTAATATTATTTATGGATAATTAATTATTGATTATTATGATAAAGAAAATATTCATTTTATGTGGATATAGATGGAGAAAAAATTTAATGTAATAATTGTTGAAAATTAATATTTTATCTTTTTTTGATAAAATAATTCATTTATATATATTATTTTAATAATATAATAATGCTGATATTTTTACAATGAATGTGGGATATATTAGTATATGAGAAGAAGAGTATTTTTGTGGCATTAAATGTTTAACACATATTTTGTGTGTTGGTGGACACAATTTTTGACCGAAATTTGATTATAGCCAGTAAAATCGCCCGTTTATGGATTTCGGTCAATTTTTGTTTAGAATTTAGAAAAACTTTCTTCTGAAAAGTTGTAGAGAATGAAATTTCCTATAAAAAGACACGAGGTTCGAATTTTCTGGAAAAAGGGCTATTTATTATGAATTATTGAAGTTCTGAAGTTCCAGAATAATTGATTTTTGGAGTTTAAAATATTTATTTGAAGAAAAACGTTTTTTGCACTTTGGTGGCCCTCACTTGCACATGTTAATGGTTGAATTCAGATCTTCAAAGGTGGGTTTGACAAAAATTTAAATATATTAATATTATATTAAATTTTCTGCTTTGGTGTTCTAATAATTTCCTATAAATAGGGTGCTTAGGTTAGAATTGAAAATCACACCTAGAAACTGAAGTTCTCTCTCCACTTCTCTCTCTATATTATCGAGCGTATTCTTGTGAGTATTTTGATACTTTGAGTGTTGCTATACGGTGCAAGTTCCCTTCAACACTATATCTAGTATTCCAGTCAGAAAGTACTGTCTTTTCGAGGTAAGGGATGTTATTTTTTTATAAATGATATTATTTCTTTCAATATCATTATGCCAAAATATTGGTAAGATTTTTTTGTGAAATTTTGATCTTTTTATGTCGGAGTTACTATTCACGAGTTACTATTCACGAATTACTATTCACGAGTACTATTCACGTATACAACACTATTCACGTATACGGCACTATTCACAGAAAAATTAAATTTTCTTTTTTGTGTCCAAGATATCTATTATGGATACTAGTTTTGATTGTATCCATGTTTTGATCATTCTTGAATTTTACTTAATTATGATTATTTATGAAGTATTTTTGAACTCGGTTAAAGTACGAATCCTTAATATTTGTTCTTTTGTTTCACTGGATTCGTTTTCTTTAAAATATTTTTCATTATCCTCAATCCTAAATGATGACATTACTGAATATCTTTGGCCTATAGTGAAAAGATGGTTGCTTTTCTTATGAATATCTTTGGCTCGTAGTGCAAAGATGAACAGGTGTTGAGATGAACATAACCAATTGATGAATATCTTTGGCCCGTAGTACAAAGATGAACAGGTGTTGAGATGAACATGACCGACTGATGAATATCTTTGGCCTGTAGTGCAAAGATGAATATTGATTTATGTTACACGGAAAAAATATTGATGATGGAATTTTAAATTCATAGATGTTAGTAGATTTCATTCTCTATTTAACTCTTTTGTGAATGGTTATTTCCGCTGCAGTTGTTGATCTAAAACTGGTTGTCTATTGTATTCTATCAGATTTTTCCTTGTTGAAGACTAACGATAATTTGTTGTACATTATCTTAGTCATAATATTCTTTACTGGGCTAGTTGAGCTCACCCTTTTCATTTTATTCCATTTTTCTTCTCAGGAGGCGAGAATATAGCGGGAACTAGTTGGGATGTGGAGTGATGGTTCAAGACAGTTATTTTAGTAGTCCTCGCTATTTTGTAAAATAGTGTATCAATAATGAGAACTTATTTGAGTGTGGATATTGTCTAGAAGACAATATTTGTATTTAAACTCACAGTATATGTGTTGTCGTATTTCGCACGATAAATGTATTAATAAAGTTGTAGTTATTTCTGTACCATGTATTTGGCGACTCAGAATGGGTTGGGTGGAATGGACCTATTTTGGGGGCGTCACAATTGTCATCATTCTCATGTTTATATTTTTTTTGAAAGTCATATGTGGCCTGTAGTGCATAGATGGACTTGGTATGATTATGACCAGGGATTATTCGGTGTAATCATGACCGTAATGTTACAAATGATGTGGTAAAAGTCCTCATTGTCCCGTAGTGCATTGATGGACAGTTATTGACATGATCATGACCATTGATGAATACACGAATATCCTTGGCCCGTAGTGCATGGATAATTTGTGGTCATGATACTAATGAATATCCTTGGCCGTAGTGCAGGGATAATGTGGATTATTTATTAAGCTGAGTCCCAGCGATAAAAGTGATAAAAAAAACCTTTTAAATCATAAAAGATAGCAGATTTTATTCTCTACTTAACTCTTTTAATGGATTGCTTGTTCCGCTGCAGTTAAACTTGATGTCTATTATATTTTATCAGTTTAACATTGTTGAAGACTAATGATAATTTATTATGCATTATCTTAGTCATAATATTTCTTACTGGGCTAGTTGAGCTCACCCTTTCTTTCACTGTTCTCTTCAGAAAATGAGAATATAGCTGGGACGAGTCGGGGAACGGAGTGATGGTACAGAGGATAGCATTAGTAGTCCTCACTATTCTATGAAATAGTGTGTTAATAAATGTATTGAGGACTTATTTTGAGTTTTAATACTATCTAGAAGACAATGTTTGTATTAAAACTCACAGCTTATGTTGTATATTTAAGATTGTATTTGTATTTTGTACCATGTATTTGGCGACTTAGAATAGTTGATGTATACCTATTTTGGGGGCTGTCACAGTTGGTATCAAAGCTTAGGGATATGACCCCTGGCTAAGATGTGAGACAAGAACTAGGAGGGGAAAGACGGGGAATTCCTTCGCTAGTATGAACTACCTAAGTTTATTTGATATTTAATTAGTTGGTCAGAGTATGGGGATTATATGTGATATGTTAATTAACCCTTGTTTTGTGGCAGTATTTGAAAATGACATCCGAGAATGTTGAGAACATCAATGGAGCACAGAAGACTGTTGAGTCTCCACAGATCAATAATCAGGATAATGTGCATCAGGAAGGCGACAATCCTAATGCAAACAACAACACTGACCAAATGATGAACGATGGAATGTTCCGAGGCTTTATGCAATTCATTCAACATCAGACGAGAGTGGCTCCTATCCAAAATGCAGGTAGAAACACTGGAAACTCTCGGACGGTCACCCCCAAACAGTTCAAGGAGCTGGGACCACCGGAGTTTTTTGGAGAGCCAAAACCACTTAAGGCGGAGACGTGGATAAAGCAGATCAACAAGATATTTGATGTCTTGGGATACTCCGAGGAGTAAAAGGTTCCTTTTGCCACCTTCATGTTGTGGGCAGAGGCAGATTACTGGTGGGAATATGTAAAGCGTACTCAACCTGCCGCACTGAAGATGTCTTGGGAGAAGTTCCAAGAATTGTTTAACGACAAGTACTTTCCCGAAAGCATTCGTCACATGAAAGAGGTAGAGCTCATTAAACTGGAACAAAACAACATGACCGTGTCGTAGTACGAAGCTAAGTTTACTGAGTTGTCCCGGTTTGCGTCCCATTTGGTTGATAATGAGAAGAGAATGACGCGAATATTTCTAAGAGGTTTGAAACCCGAGATACGTCAATATCTTATCTCTCATAAAATGTGTTTGTATTCAGATGTTGTTAATAGGGCTCAGTTATTGGAGCGCGATAATGAGTCAACCCAACCAAAAGAGAGCAGCCGACAAAATGATAATACCAGTGATAACAGTCATCGAAGCGGTGACAATAAGCGTGGAAGGGAATCAACATGCCAGAAATGGTAACCACTTCGGTGTTAATCATGGCCAAAACAATAAGAATGGACATTTCAAGAAGAGGAGATTCAACAATGATGGAAAGACGTCAGCATCAGCACCCGTGGTTAAGGAAGGAGAACGACCACCTATCCTATGCTTCAAATGTGGAGGGGAAGGACATATCAGTCCAAACTGCGCGATACCGTCCAAAGCATGTTATAATTGTGGAAGAGAGGGTCACTTAGCCCGATTTTCTCATTCACCAAAGATAAGTTTAGCTAGGATGCAGGCACCAAAGGACGTCCCAGAAAAGTCAAAGCCAGTAGTGCAAGGGAGAGCATTTGTCGTGACCTCCCAGAAAGCGAGGAACCTGAACGAGGTCTTCACGGGTAAGCTTATCATAAACTCTAGCGAAGTTTATATCTTATTTGATACCGGTTCTACCCATTCTTTTATTTCTCCTACTTGCGCTCAACGTTTAAATTTGACTCCAGAGAAATTGGACTTTGACTTATCTGTTGATACTCCATTGGGAGAAACCTTCATTACATCCAATGTTTATAAATCTTATTTGGTTCAAATTGGTACCCGCACGTTACCTGTCGATCTTATTTCTTTGAAAATACTTGAATTTGATGTGATTCTAGGGATTGATTGGTTAACTACTCATCATGCAAAAATTGATTATTTTCTTAAGGTTGTTAGTTTTCATATTCTTAACCAACCTATTATGCGAAT
Organism: Panax japonicus; assembly: GCA_020205505.1. Taxonomy (NCBI): domain Eukaryota; kingdom Viridiplantae; phylum Streptophyta; class Magnoliopsida; order Apiales; family Araliaceae; genus Panax; species Panax japonicus. The sequence continues at coordinate 53,038,656 of CM035108.1, forward strand.
TCAAGTAACCAAACCATTAAAATCAATCACTGTCATCTCAAGCCATAAAGCTATTCGTTTATTGAAAAACGGATGTCAAGCTTTCTTAGCTCATGTCACGGATCTAAACAAAAATGAGTCAGTTTTGAATGATATTTCTATTGTTAATGAATTTCCTAACGTATTCCCTGAAGAACTTTCTGGCCTACCCACAGAGCATGAAATTAAATTTTGTATCGACCTTAAACCCGGTACAAAACCCATTTCCAAAGCCCCATATCGAATGGCTCCTATTGAAATTCAGGAGTTAAAGACCCAACTGCAGGTATTGTTAGACATCGGTTTCATTCGTCCTAGTACGTCTCCTTGGGGTGCTCCTGTTCTATTCGTGAATAAGAAAGATGGGAGTATGCGACTTTGTATTGATTATCGGGAGTTGAATCATGTCTTTTGGATTGACTAATGCTCCTACTGTCTTCATGGATATGATGAACCGAGTATTCAAGGAATATTTGGATCACTTTGTGGTCGTCTTTATTGATGACATCCTTATTTATTCCAAAAGCCGTGAAGATCATGAGCAAAACTTGAGGCTGATACTCCAAAAGCTTTGTGAATATAAGCTTTATGCCAAGTTAAAGAAATGCGAGTTCTGGCTTGAGGAAGTAGCATTCCTTGGGCACGTAGTATCAAGTTATAGAATATCTGTTGACCCAGCAAAGATTGAATCTATTCAAAGCTGGGAGAAACCTAAATCAGTGATCGAAGTACGTAGTTTTCTCGGCTTAGCTGGTTATTATCGGAGATTCGTAGAAGGGTTTTCTCGAATCGCTACTCCATTAACTCAGCTGACTCGGAAAGATACAAAATTCGGTTGGAACGAGGAATGTGAGAAGAGTTTTCAAGAACTCAAGAGGAAACTCATTTCAGCACCTGTTCTGACAATACCATCTGGCTCGGAGGGATTTTTCATCTATAGTGATGCTTCAGGCAAAGGGTTAGGATGTGTTCTCATGTAACATGGGAAAGTCATAACCTATGCCTCTCGAAAACTCAAAGAATATGAGAGGAATTATCTTACTCATGATCTAGAGTTAGCAGCAGTCATTTTTGCACTAAAGATTTGGAGGCATTACTTGTATGGGGAAAACGTGGAGATCTTTACGGATTATAAAAGCCTCAAATATTTCTTCACTCAAAAGGAACTCAACATGCGACAACGAAGTTGGCTTGAACTGTTGAAAGATTATGATTATACCATCCAATACCATCCTGAAAAAGCGAACGTGGTAGCTAACGCATTTAGTAGAAGATCATATGCGGGTACGAGTGCGATATTGACAATGCAAAAGCCCATTTTGTGTGACTTACAAAGGATGGAGATAGAGTTAAAGACTCCAGGGACCCATGTGATGATGGCGAATATACGAGTAGAACCGACTTAAATTGATAAAGTTAAAGCTGCTCAAGCTACAGACCTGGAGCTGATGCGTGTGAGGAAGAAAGTGCAAGAAGGTGCTATGCCGGAAGCAAGAATCGATGAAGAAGGAATACTTCGAGTCAAATCCAGACTTTGTGTTCCTAACGACCCTGATTTAAAGTTTAAAATAATGATGGAGGCGCACAAAACATCGTTTGTAATCCATCCTGAGAGTACCAAAATGTATCATGATCTTCGACATACATTTTGGTGGGACAATATGAAGAGGGAGATAGCGCTGTGTATCTCAAGGTGTTTAACTTGTCAATGAGTCAAGGCAGAGCATCAAGTACCAAAAGGCCCATTGAAACCACTTGAAATTCCAGAATGGAAGTGGGAGCACATTACTATGGATTTCGTTACTGGTCTTCCCAGGGTTTCTCAAGGCATAGATGCAATTTGGGTCATTGTTGATAGATTGACCAATACTGCTCATTTCTTACCAATACGAGAAACTTGTACACTTGAACATCTTGCTCGTATGTACATAAATGAGATTATAAGATTGCATGGTATGCCAGTATCCATAGTTTCTAATCGAGACCCAAGATTCACTTCACAATTTTGGGTTAGCTTGCAAAAAGCTATGGGCACGGATTTACGATTTAGCTCGGCTTTTCATCCTCAAACGGACGGACAATCAGAGAGGACTATTCAAACTCTTGAAGATTTATTAAGACTCTGTGTCCTTGACTTCAAGGGAAGTTGGGACAAGTTCTTACCATTGGTGGAGTTTTCCTAAAACAACAGTTATCAAACAAGTATTGGCATGGCTCCATTCAAGGCGTTGTATGGAAGAAAGTGTCGTTCTCCAGTATCCTGGGATGAAGTGGGTGAAACAACGTTGTTGGAACCGGAGTTGGTACTTATGACTACGAAAAAGATTCAAACAATCCGATAACGTATAAAAACCTCACAAGATCGACAAAAGAGTTATGTTGATCTTCATCGAAAGGACGTGGAATTCGATATTGGAGATCATGTGTTGTTACGTGTTGCTCCATGGAAATGAGATACAAGATTTGGAAAGAGAGGAAAGCTCAATCCTCGATTCATTGGTCCATTTTTAATCCTCAATTGAGTAGGGACTGTAGCCTATAGACTTGCTTTACCGCCAAGTATGTCTCGTATTCATAACTTTTTTCATGTATCCATGTTACGTAAATATGTGAAAGACCCGAACCATATTATTAAGTTAGAACCAGACGAAATAGCGGAAGATTTAACGTATGAAGAGGTTCCTGTTCAAATCTTGGATAAGAAGGAACATATTCTATGCTCCAAGGTTATACCTCAAGTCAAAGTTTTATAGAGGAACCACGATGTTAAGGACATTACCTAGAAGTTAGAATCTAAAATGAAATCAAGGTATCCTTACCTCTTCGACATATATACCAGGTACGTACCCTAATTTCGAGGGCGAAATTTCTTAAGAAGGGGAGGTTGTAAGACCCCAATTTTTATGAATAAAGATGATTTTTCTATAAATATCATTTTTGAATATTATGGAATGAATTTGATATAATGTTATAGTTGTGGGTAATATTTATAAATTTTACAAAGTACGCAAGTTGTTATATAATATTTGATTGGTCAGGGAATATTCGTTTTAATAGGGAATATTCGTACGACGGAACAATCATTGGTGGACCCACGACAGAATTATTGTCGAATTGAGAAAATGACAAAAATAATTTATTAAAAATAACGACAGAATTTTTACCGTTAATACTTTTGAACTACTCGGTAGTAAAAGTACAGTAATACGCGTGGTTGCATAGTAGCACACGGTATTGATTATTGATGCTTACGTGAGAAGTCACTCAGTTTTGTTCAATTATTAATACAGTAATTGATTGTATAGTATCTCACGTTATTTGATTCAATTATTGTCGATATTTTATATATTATTAAATCAATAATTGAGACGACAAAGTTATTAATATTATTATTTGCAATATTAACGATGTCTAGAAGTTCTGTCAAGGAGAGGTTTGGTCACCTAATTACGCGCCAATAGGGAGAAATCCTTATTGGAAAGCCCCCTCTTTCCTGGGAACGACCTGGTCGATTAATATTGTGAATTATAATAATAATGATAAATGTTATTTAAAATATACTTGAACCACATTATTGAATTAGAACCGGATAAAATAACAAAAGATTTAACGTATGAAGAGGTTCATGTTCAAATCTTGGATAAGAAGGAACATATTTTACGCTCCACGGTTATACTTCAAGTCAAAGTTTTATGGAGGAACCACGATGTTGAGGAAATGACCTGGAGTTAGAATCTGAAATGAAATCAAGGTATCCTTACCTCTTTGACATACCAGGTACGTACCCTAATTTCGAAGGCGAAATTTCTTAAGAAAGGGAGGTTGTAAGACCCCAGTTTTTATGAATAAAGATGATTTTTCTATAATTATCATTTTTGAATATTATGTAATGAATTTAATATAATGTTATAGTTGTGGGTAATATTTACAAATTTTGCAAAGTATGCAAGTCGTCATATTATATTCGATTGGTCGAGAAATATTCTTTTTGTCAGGGAATATTCGTACGATGGTACAATCATTGGTGGACCCCACAACAGAATTATTGTCGGATTGAGAAAATGACAAAAATATTTTATGAAAATAACGGCTGAAGTTTTATCGTTAATACTGTTGAACTACTCGGTAGTAAATGTTATGCATAGCGTAAGGTACTTTAGGCTGATCACATGTTGTACTTGTTTATATTGGATTTTCAGTATAATACTGTTATTTCTAGTAGGAGTTCTTAATCCTTTGTGACTGCTCAGTGTTCATTCTTCTTAAACCTTAAAATGATTAAAACTTTGAATCATGTTGATATCTTTCAGTCCATAGCGACACTTATTGAGAACTATTGATACTTCTTGTTATTCTTGAACAATCATTGGAATGTTGTAGTAATAGTCTCAAGACCTTAAGATAAGAATATTTATGTTATAACAATGTAAATTATTTTATTATTCCGTTGTTGATGATTTTAGTATGATATTAGAATTATCACGTGATGTACCGAATTCGAGATATGAGTGTCTGAATTTGGGGGTGTCACATTTTCCCCTTGCCACAAAGCCTTTATAGAACCTTCACTCAATGTCTTTGCCACAAAAGCTAAAGACACTCAATAATCATATCGTCTTTATACCCTACACCAAAGACATTCAAATGTAACAACAATGGTCATGATCATACCAATCAATTGTCTATCTCTGTACTACGGGCCAAAAATATTCAACAGTAATATCAATGGTCATGATCATACCAATCAATTGTCTATCTTTACACTACGGGCCAAAGATGATCAACTGTAAAACCAATGATCATGCCAAACAATAGTCCATCTTTGCACTACGGGCCAAAGATATTCATTTGTATCATCAGTGGTCATGATCATGTCAATCAATTGTCTAACTTTGTAATACGAGCCAAAGATGTTCAACTGTAAAACCAATGATCATGCCAAACAATAGTCTATCTTTGCACTTCGGGCCAAAGATACCAATCAATAGTTTTTCTTTGTACTACGGCCAAAGATATCAATCAACAGTTCTTCTTTGCACTATGGATGAAAGATAACTTTAACCACAATTTAAGTCTGAGTATTATGACAATGATATAAAGAATGAATCAAGTGAGATCAAAGATAAATATTAGATATTTATATTTATCCAGAGTTCAAGAATGTCCAAATGGTCAACATGATGATCAAAACGTGGACTTAAATTTAAGAATAAGATTCATATATCAAAGATAATTTGAACAGAAAAAGAAACTAATTTTATCGTGAATAGTACCCCGACATGAATAGTACCCCAACATGAAAAGATTAGAATTATAGAAGCAGTACTTACCATAGTAAGTTTAGATTTAGAAATATGAAATGAAATAATATACGAAATCTCAAATGGATTTTCACCCGTCATGCGGTAATCCACGTCCACAATTTAATAAAGAATGAATACGAAAGGGTTATTCACCAAGCATGCGGTAATCCGCGTAGACAGGTTATTTCCACAGATTTATAAGGAATAGAATGACAACCCTTATGAGTATGAAGAAAATAATATCCTTTACGAATATGAAATAAATAGTACTCATTACCTTAGAAGAAGATTGGATACTGTAATAGTGTAGTAGCATAATATTCTTCTTATTCTCTCTCTATAGTTTTAGTGAATTGGTGAAGAACTAATGAACTTAGCTATCTATTTATAGGAAAATATAGTTTTGATATTTGCACTTTAGGGGCTCGACTTATTATGGTTTGGTACCTAGGTTAATTACACTTTAGTACCTCATTAATTGCACCTTAGTCCCTCAATAACATCATCTTTATGTTTCTCTAAGGATGATGTCATTCTTACATCATGCTAGTATCATCTCTTCTCTGATTGGTTGATTCAAATTCACATTGATTAGTCGACTTATTACACTTTGATACCCCTAAAGTTTTCCAAGTTTGCATTATTCCCCCTTAACTTTTGTAATTCACTTATCTTTAATCAATAAAATCTTTAATATTTTCCATAATTATTCATTATTAATATTATAGATTTCACTATTGGTAACCAAATCGTTACCCGGAAAGAAAGAGCTTTTCGATAAGAATTTATCCTTATTAGCGCGCAATTAGATGTTCTAACCCCTTTCCTCGACAGAACTTTCTAGACATTGTCAATAATACTTATCTAATAATATCATTTCAATAATATGAGTTATTGTGTCATGACAAGTATTGATTCAATAATATAAAATATTATGCAGATGTTACTGTGACAATAATTGAATATGAGATACTATACAGCAACTACTGTGACAATTATTGAATGAAACTGAGTGACTTCTTACGTAAGCATTAATAATCAGAAATATTGTGCAATATCGTGTGATATTAGTAATAAGATAATACACGTATTCAAATATTTTAGTCCATTAATTATCAATTAAACACATTATTTTATTACGTATTCAGATTTCTTACTGCATTCAACTTATTCAGATTTTTTTTATATATTCAAAACTCTACATTTAATTTTATCAAACAAGCTGTAGACTGTGTTGTCAACTTGGCATCTAATTTTATGATTAATTCTTTGATATAATGTCTAGACCAATTAAAATACTCACAGATATTCACACCTCACAACATTATTTGTGAGTAGAACTAGATTCAATTTCTCCATCACTAAAACTACAATCACCTAATGTAAGAAAAAAATAATTAAGAGTATATTTGAGATCACTTTAAAAATATTATTACTAATTTTGATTACTATTTTTTATTATAATTAATTTTAAAAAAATAGTTTGTGTGGCACAAAAAAAGAGCTTAAAATAGTAAAAAGTTTAAAATGTTTAGTTTATAAAAAATGATTATTAATTATTTCAAATACAAATTACTAAAAAAAATAAAAATATGAATAGGTAAAGATATGTAATGCGTGAAATTAGTAAAATAAATAAGGAAAAATTAATAATATACTTTGGTCAAACCTTATTACTAGATTTGACAAATAATAAAAAGTTTTGGAGTTTTTAATTATTTCTATAAAAAGTGATTAAGAGTAGTTTTTGTTATAAAACTTTAGCGAAGTGCATAAATATACTTTTATAATTGCTGCATAAATTTAGAGAGAATAAGCAAGAGAAAAGAGAGAGAAATTCTTCAGGGGAATTCTTATTATTTCCTTCAGTATCGTTCTCTTTATATAGGAAATGAGAGGAGGATGGGGAGGAGAAGGAAAAGGAGGGGAAGGAGAAGAGAGAGAGGGAGAGGGGGAGAGTCACGGGTCGGTTCCCTCCTTAGGACGGAATCATCACATGCATAACACTTCCCCTGATTCCCTACGATAGAAGATTATGTCTCATTAAAAACCTTGTTAAGAAAATCCAGTGTGAAAAACTTAACGAAGGAAAAAAGAGTACATATCTTTTACATAAATATCTTAATTGACTACCTCGTTAAAACCTTGTCAGGAAAAACCCATTGGGATAAAAACCCTGACTAAGGAAAAAGAGCACAGTCTTCCCCTCAAAAGGAATTCATTACTTCTTGATCAAATGTTATCATAAGTCTTTCAGTCGACACATTTCGATCTTTTTCCGAAGTTTTGCAAACGTTGTATTTGGTAGCGACTTTGTGAATAAGTCGGTTAGATTATCACATGATCGAATTTGATATACATCTACCCTTCTTTTGTAGCTCATGTGTGAAGAAAATTTAGGTGAAATGTGCTTTGTTCTATCTCCCTTGATGTACCCTCCTCTACGTTGAGCAATGCATGCAGCGTTATCTTCATACAGAATTGTAGGAATGTCTTTGATTGATGGTAATCCACATGACTTTTGAATATGCTAAATAATTAAACTCAACCAAACACATTCTTTACTTGCTTCATGTATAGCGAGAATCTCGAAGTGATTTGAAGATGTAGATGTCATGGTTTGCTTTATGGATTTCCAGGATATATTCGTATCACAATATGTAAATACATAACCTGTTTGTGATCTTCTATTGTGTGGATCTGATAAATATCCTGCATCGGCATATCCAACCAATTGCGACGTTGAATTTCTTGGATAAAATAACCCAAGATCTATACTTCCGCGGAGGTTTCTCAAAATGTATTTGATCTCATCCCAATGTCTCTTAGTCAGAGAAGAACTATATCTTGCTAAAAAAGTTGACAGCAAAAGTAATATTAGGTCGTGTACAATTTGCAAGATACATAAGAGCACCTATTACACTTAGGTATGGAACTTCAGTTCCAAGAACTTCTTTCCCACTTTCTAGAGGCTGAAATGGATCTTTATCAACTTCTAAAGATCGAAAAACCATCGGGGTAGTCAAAGGATGAGCTTTATCCATATGAAAACGACTGAGAATCTTTTCAGCATATGTGGATTGATGAAAAAAAATTCCAGATGCTAAATGCTCCACTTGTATTCCCAAACAGAATTGTGAGATCCCAAAATTTATGAAATGAAAGTATTCAATTTTCTTATAATTATTCTATTTAGTAAATGGTTAAATTGAGAAAGGGTTAAAGTTAAGGGTGATATTTGAAAATTTTGCAAAGTAAGCAAGTTAATATAAAATATTCGTTGTGTCGGGGAACATTCGATTGGTCGGGGAATATTCGATTGGTCGGGGAATATTCATTTTAACAGGGAATATTCGTACGACAACACAATAATTGGTGGACCCCACAACGAAAGTATTGTCGTATTTAGAAAATGATAGAATTATCTTTTTATAAAAAACGGCGAAAGTGTTATCGTTAAAACTATTGAACTACCCGGTAGTAAAAGTACAGTAATACTCCTGGTTGAATAGTAGCAAACGGTATTGATTATTGTTATCAGTTATACTCAATTATTGCTACAGTAATTACTGCATCATATCTCTCATATTATTGATTCAATTATTGTCACAATATCATCTGTATAATATATTATATTATTAAATCAATAATTGAGACGGCAAAGTTATTCATATTATTATTTGCAATATTGACAATATCTAGAAGTTCTGTCAAGGAGAGGTTTGGTCACCTAATTGCGCGCTAATAAGGAGAAATCCTTATCGGAAAGCCCCCTCTTTCCCGGAACGACCTGGTTGTTAAATATTGTGAATTATAATATTAATGATTAATAATTTCGTGTTGATTAAAGATGAAATTGATAGTTCCATTGTGTTAGAATTATTAGTGTTAGTGAAATCGACATTTATTTCGATAATAATTGATGCCTGGAGGTTATATTGACCAATCGGGTAATTAACTAGATAAACGAGCAATTAATTGCTATTGATTCATATGATTATAAATATTAGCTCACATGTGTGTACTATTGATTCACATTCTTGTACTATTAGGGGAGGTGGTGCAAGATTGATAATACTTGCATGACTAAGTTAAAAATAGAGGTATAAATGGAGGTACTATACTGTAATTCGTATTTTACATGATTATAACTATTTATTCACATGATTGAACTATTGATTCACAATATTTACTATTAGGGGAAGTGGTGCAAGTTTGATAATACTTGCAGGACTAAATTAAAAATGAAGAAAAAGAGGGAGGTATTATACTGTAATATTTCGAGCCCCAAAGTGTGCAATTATTGAAACTATATTTTGCTATAAATAGAAGCTCATTCTTCCTTCATTTCTCACCAATTCACTAAAGCTATAGAGCAATTATTATAGAGAAATTATAGAGAGAGGAGCTATAGAGAGAAAAAAGAAGCGAAGTCTGCTACTTCACTATTCCAGTAACCAGTCTTCTTTCGAGGTAAGGGATATTATTATTATTATAGTAAGTGGTATTATTTCTTTTGTATTCATGAAGAGAGCTATTGTTATTCCATTCCTTATTATTCTGTTGGAATAACATGTATATGTGAACTACCGTATACATGGTGAAATTCTTCTGTTATTCCATTCTTTATTATTATGTTGGAATAACCTGTCTATGCGAAGTACTGCATACATGGTAAAATTCTTCTATTATTCCATTCTTTATTATTCTGTTGGAATATCCTGTCTGTGTGGATTACGTATGAACTGGTTCCATTCTTTATTATTATGTTGGAATATCCTGTCTGTGCGGATTACGCATGACCTGGTTCCATTCTTTATTATTATGTTGAAATAACCTGTCTGTGCTATCTATCGTAGGCCTGGTGAATTCTGTTGTTATTCCATTTTTATTATTCTGTTGGAATAACCTGTCTGTGCGGTCTATCGCATGCCTGGTGAATTCTTCTGTTATTCTGTTCTTTATTATTTGTTGGAATAACCTGTCTACGTGGACTACCGCATGCATGGTGAATTATTCTGTTATTCCATTCTTCATTATTCTGTTGGAATAACATGTCTATGTGGATTACCACATGCATGGTGAATGATCCTTCGTATTCATTCCTTATTAAATTATGGAAATGATCTGTCTACGTAGATTACCGCATAGCAGGCGAAAATCCATTTGCAGTTTCATAATTTTTCTGACCCTCAAAAATTCTAGAAAAATTTGAAATGATAATTTGATGAGTTTTCTAGATTGTGTCCAAAAATGGAGATTTTTGGATGTATAGATTAGGAGTTATGAATTTTATGAGAAAAGACTATTTTAAAAATAAACCCTAATAACTCCTTGTGGTTAACTCCAAAATTGGTAAAATTTTTATTGGGAGTACATATATATAACAGGAGTATACCCTGTAAATTTTGGAATTTTTGGACAAAAGTATAATTTATGATAAATGTCTAAATATTCGACAGTTTTGACCATATAAAAAATAGTAAATGAATTTTAAAAATTTCGAGAAAAATATATGTTCAATATGGGACTATATTCTGCTAAATCCCAAAAATGAATAATTTTTGGGACTTATTTGTTATTTTTCATGAAAATTGTTTAGTTACGAACATATGAATTAAATATGTTATGTGAAGTTGAAAAATTGGTAAATAGGAATTTATGGCTTGGAAATCCTATATAAGGTATATGCAGATTTTTGATGAGGAATTTGATCATTGGTGATGAAATCTTATGAGTGACATTTTTGAATGATTAAATGCATTATTTGATAAAGTGTAAATAATTAAAATAAATTGTTTATAAGTTTAAGAAATGATTAAAATATTGTTATAATATTAATGATATTAGATTATGAGATTATTATGTGATTGATAACATTTGGATATTTTAAACTCTGGATAAATTTAAAGTCTTTAATATTTATCCTTGTTTCGTTTGATTAATGCTTATATTATTGTCATCATCCTCATGCTTATATAGTGATGAAAGTCCTCTGTGGCTTACGTACATAGATGGACTTGGTATAATTATAACCAGGAATTATTCAGTATAATCATGACTGTAATGTTACAAATGATGTGATAAAAGTCCTCATTGGCCCGTAGTGCATTGATGGACAATTGTGGTATGATTATAACCATAGATTATTCAGTATAATCAAGACCATTGTTGAAAACACGAATATCCTTGGCCCGTAGTGTATGGATAATTCGTGGTCATAATACTAATGAATATCCTTGGCCGTGGTGCAAGGATGATTCGATGATGTGAATTATTTATTAAGCTGAGTCTCAGCGATAAAATATTGATTATACACTTTTAATTCGTAGAATACAGTAGATATCATGCTCTACTTGACTTTTCTAAAATACAGTTGTATGTCTCTGGCCTATAGTGCAAAGATGAAGTGTTAATGAATATCTTTGGTCATAGTGCAAAGATAAATTTATTAGTATGATTATGAACAAGAATTTTGATTTGGTATAACCATGATTTTTGATGTTTCAGGTAAAGATAGGTAATGAAAATTATCTTCGTCCTAGGTGGGAAGAGGAATTTAAAATCACAATTATGATTATGAGTTGTTCACATGATTGTGGAAATGAATTTTTGATTGATGTTACAAAGATAAAACATTGTTGGTGGACTTTTAATGTGGAGAAGATAATAGACTTTATAGTCTACTTCAGTTTTCTAATGGATTGCTCGTTCCACTGCAACTATGGTTGAAAAGTTTTATTATCTACCATATGTTCTAAATCTCTGATTTATTACTGATGAATGCTATTGATAATTTCATTATCTTTAGTCATGATATTCTTTACTGAGCTAGTTTTGCTCACACTTTTGCTTCACAATTCCTTTCAAGTAATAAGAGTGTTGCCGATTCGAGCGGGGATAACAGGGGAATAGAACGGTGGTCTATAGCTGTTGAAGTTCTCCCTAAATAGTATAAAAATAATTTTCTTGAGAACATTAGATAAGTGTGTCGTATTGTATACGTCATTTGATATTTAATTTTGGTGAACCGAATAAGGTGAGGTGAACCCAACTTTGGAAGAGTGTTTTGCCACTATCATACAAGATGTCTAATGACATATAACCTCGTGTTATCATAAGACAATGTTTTGCACATCCACTTGTAGAATATATCTACGAGCACTACCTATATGATCTTGGAGTTTGGTTGAAATATAATTTTCAATTGCAGACAGTGGAGATAGTTATATGTCAAGAGAAGACTAACCATTGGAAAGAATATGATAGTAATATTCTCGTTTTTCTTTGGGGTTTATTAGCCAAGGATAATTCTGTGGACATATGATATCTATCAAAACCTAGACGCATGACCTTCCATGTACGAAATTTTCCTTGAGCACTTCCCAAAGATTTTAATTTCTAAAACAGTTTTTTACTGCACTTTTATGTAAAGTATCGTTGTAAGGTTGTGGTCGAGGCACCATGAGAGTTACATACATTTGTATTAAAACTCACAGTTTAATTGTGGTCGTATTCTGCACGACAGTTCAATAGTTGTATAAATGAAGTTTATATTTGATTTTTATAGTATGATATCTGGCGACTCAGAATGGGTCGTGTGGACCTATTTTGGGGGTGTCACAAATGGTATAAGATCTTAAAGATATGTTCACTGACGGAGATATGAGTCTAGAACTAGGAGGGAAGAGACGAGTAATATACTTCGCTAGTGTATGACTTACCTAAGCCGAAATTTTTATTTGATAAGTTGACAATTTGTGCTATATCAATTGAACTTTGTTTTGAAGATATATTCTAGAATGATATCTGAAATACAGGAGATAAGCAATAGAAAAATCATGATACAGATGATATAACCGGGAAGGTACAATCCGAAAAAAAAGCAAGGTATTCTCATCTCTTCGAATACCAGGTACGTACGTAAATTTCGAGTACGAAATTTCATAAGGAGGGGAGATTGTAAGACCCCAAAATTTATGAAATAGAAGTATTCAATTTTTTTATAATTATTCTATTTAGTAAATAGTTAAATTAAGAAAGACTTAAAGTTAAGGGTGATATTTGAAAATTTTGCAAAGTAAGCAAGTTGATATAAAATATTCGTTGTGTCGGGGAATATTCGATTGGTCGAGAAATATTCATTTTAATAGGGAATATTCGTACGACAGCACAATCATTGGTGAACCCCACAACGGATGTATTGTCGTATTTAGAAAACGATAGAATTATCTTTTTATAAAAATAACGGCGAAAGTGTTACCGTTAAAACTGTTGAACTACCCGGTAGTAAAAGTACAGTAATAAGTTTGGTTACATAGTAGCACACGGTATTGATTATTGATGCTTACGTAAGAAATCACTCAGTTATACTCAATTATTGCTACAGTAATTGCTGCATCATATCTCTCATATTATTGATTCAATTATTGTCACAGTATCATCTGTATAATATGTTATATTATTAAATCAATAATTGAGACGACATATTTATTCATATTATTATTTGAAATATTGACAATGTCTAGAAGTTCTGTCAAGGAGAGGTTTGGTCACCTAATTGCGCGCTAATAAGGAGAAATCCTTATCGGAAAGCCCCCTCTTTCCTGGTAACGACCTGATTGTTAAATGTTATGAATTATAATATTAATTATTAATAAGTTCGTGTTAATTAAAGATGAAATTGATAGTTTCATTGTGTTGGAATTATTAGTGTTAGTGAAAATCGACATCTATTTTGATAATAATTGATGTCTGGAGGTTATATTGACCAATCGGATAATTAACCGGATAAACGAGCAATTAATTGCTATTGATTCACATGATTATAACTATTTATTTACATGTGTGTACTATTGATTCACATTCTTGTACTATTAGGGGAGGTGGTGCAAGATTGATAATACTTGCATGACTAAGTTAAAAATGGAGGTATAGATGGAGGTACTATACTGTAATTCGTATTTTCACAAGATTATAACTATTGATACACATGATTGAAGTATTGATTCACATTATTTACTATTAGGGGAGGTGGTGCAAGTTTGATAATACTTGCAGTACTAAATTAATAATGAAGAAAAAGAGGGATGTATTATACTGTAATATTTCGAGCACCAAAATGTGCAATTATTGAAACTATATTTTCCTATAAATAGAAGCTCATTCTTCCTTCATTTCTAACCAATTCACTAAAGCTATAGAGCAATTATTATAGAGAAATTATAGAGAGAGAAGCTATAGAGAGAAAGAAGAAGCGAAGTCTGCTACTTCACTATTCCAGTATCCAGTCTTCTTCCGAGGCAAGGGATATTATTATTATAGTAAGGGGTGTTATTTCTTTCGTATTCATGAAGAGAGTTATTGTTATTCCATTCCTTATTATTCTGTTGGAATAACCAGTATACGCGAACTACCGTATACATGGTGAAATTCTTCTGTTATTCCATTCTTATTATTATGTTGGAATAACCTGTCTATGAAGTACTGCATATATGGTGAAATTTTTTGTTATTCCATTCTTTATTATTCTGTTGGAATATCCTGTCTGTACGGATTACGTATGAACTGGTTCCATTCTTTATTATTATGATTGGAATATCTTGTCTGTACGGATTACGCATGACCTGATTCCATTCTTTATTATTCTGTTGGAATAACCTGTCTGTGCGGTCTATCGCAGGCCTGGTGAATTTTGTTGTTATTCCATTTTTATTATTCTGTTGGAATAACCTGTTTGTGCGGTCTATTGCATGTCTGGTTAATTCTTCTGTTATTCCATTCTTTATTATTCTGTTGGAATAACATGTCTACGTGGACTACCGCATGCATGGTGAATTCTTCTGTTATTCCATTTTTCATTATTCTGTTGGAATAACCTGTCTATGTGGATTACCACTTGCATGGTGAATGATACTTCGTATTCATTCCTTATTAAATTATGGAAATGATCTGTCTACGTGGATTACCGCATGGCATGCGAAAATCCATTTGCAGTTTCATAATTTTTCTGACCCTCAAAAATTCTGAAAAAATTTGAAATGATGATTTGTTGAGTTTTCTAGATTGTGTCTAAAAATAACGATTTTTGGATGTATAGATTAGAAGTTATGAATTTTATGAGAAAAGACTATTTTAAAAGTAAACCCTTATAACTCCTTGTGGTTAACTCCAAAATTGGTGAAATTTTTATTGGGAGTACATATATATAACAGGGGTATACCCTGTAAATTTTAGAATTTTTAGACAAAAGTATAATTTATGATAAATGTCTAAATATTCGGCAGTTTTGGCCATATAAAAAATAGTAAATGAATTTTAAAAATTTCGAGAAAAATATATGTTCAATATGGGACTATATTCTACTAAATCCCAGAAATGAATAATTTTTGGGACTGATTTGTTATTTTTCATAAAAATGGTTTAGTTACGAACATATGAATTAAATATGTTATGTGAAGTTAAAAAATTGGTAAATAGGATTTTATGGCTTGGAAATCCTATATAAGGTATATGCAAATTTTTGATGAGGGATTTGATCATTGGTGATGAAATCTTATGAGTATGACATTGTTGAATGATTAAATGCATTAGTTGGTAAAGTGTAAACAATTAAAATAAATTATTTATAAGTTTAAGAAATGATTAAAATATTGTTATAATATTAATGATATTAGATTATGAGATTATTATGTGATTGATAACATTTGAATATTTCAAACTCTGGATAAATTTAAAGTCTTTAATATTTATCCTTGTTTCGTTTAATTAATGCTTATATTATTGTCATCATCATCATGCTTATATAGTGATGAAAGTCATCTGTGACTTACGTGTATAGATGGACTTGGTATAATTATGACCAGGAATTATTCAGTATAATCATGACCGTAATGTTATAAATAATGTGATAAAAGTCCTCATTGGCCCGTAGTGCATTGATGGACAGTTATGGTATGATTATAACCAGAGATTATTCGGTATAATCATGACCATTGTTGAAAACACGAATATCCTTGGCCAGTAGTGCATGGATAATTCTTTGTCATAATACTAATGAATATCTTTGGTCGTAGTGCAGGGATGATTCGATGATGTGAATTATTTATTAAGCTGAGTCTCAGCGATAAAATATTTATATACACTTTTAATTCGTAGAAGATAGTAGATATCATGCTCTACTTGACTCTTCTAAAATACAGTTGTATGTCTTTGGCCTGCAGTGCAAATATGAAGTGTTAATGAATATCTTTGGCCGTAGTAAAAAGATAAATTTATTAGTATGATTATGAACAAGAATTATGATTTGGTATAACCATGATTTTTGATGTTTCAGGTAAAGAAATGTAATGAAAATTATCTTCGTCCTGGGTAGGAAGAAGAATTTAAAATCACAATTATGATTATGAGTTGTTCACATGATTGTGGAAATGAATTGTTGATTGATGTTACAGAGATAAAACATTGTTGGTGGACTTTTTGTGACGCTCCCCAAAATAGGTATACATCACCTATTCTGAGTCGCCAAATACATGGTACAGAATTCAAATACAACTTAATTATATAACTGTCGTGTAAAATACGACAAAACATAAACTGGGAGTTTTAATACAAATATTGTAATCTAGACAATATCCAAACTCAATGGAGTCC
Source organism: Panax japonicus (assembly GCA_020205505.1). Lineage (NCBI taxonomy): Eukaryota > Viridiplantae > Streptophyta > Magnoliopsida > Apiales > Araliaceae > Panax > Panax japonicus. Next base: position 53,055,629 of record CM035108.1, read on the forward strand.
TCATTATATTTATTATTACACTATTTCACTAGAATAGTGACGACTACTAATGCACCATCTAGGACCATCACTCTGTTCCCCGACTAGACCCAGCTACGTTCTAATTTCCTGAAGAGAACAATGAAAGAAAGGGTGAGCTCAACTAGCCTAGTCAGAAATATTATGACTAAGAAAATGTTTAATAAATTATTGTTAGCCTTCAATAGTGTTAAATTGATATAATATAATAAACATCAAGTTTAACTGCAGCGGAACAAGCAATCCATTAGAAGAGTCAAGTAGAGAATAAAATCTACTATCTTCTATGATTTAAAAGGTTTTTTTATCACTTTTATTGCTGAGACTCAACTCAATAAATAATCCACATCATCGAATCATCCCTGCACTACAGGCTAAGGATATTCTTTAGTATCACGACCACGAATTATCCATACACTACGGGCCAAAGATAATCGTGTTTTCATCAACGGTCCTGATCATGCCATAAAACAATTCATCTTTGCACCCTTGGCCGAAGAGAATCCATAACCATAATCCTACCAAAAACTGTCCATCAATGCATTACGAGCCAATGAAGACTTTTTTCACATCATTTGTAACATTATGGTCATTATTATACCGAATAATCCCTGGTTATAATCATATCAAGTCCATCTATGCACTACATGCCACATATGACTTTCAACATAATATAAAGATGAGGATGATGACAATGACATAATAATTCAATAAAGCAAGTTCAAGAATTAATTTATCCAAGAACCAATAACGTCCAAATTGTCAACATGATACTTCTTTGTATAGTAAAATTCAAGAATGCTCAGAAGAATATTTCCATGAAAAGATACTGGATGAAGCGCAAATATCAAGGATATTCCACTAATTTCATGGCGTATAGAAGCTAAAAGTTTAACCAACTGAGTATAATAGAATATATGAAATTGCAAATGGATTTTCGCCGCCAAGCGGTAATCCACTTAGACAGATTATTTCCATAATTTAATAAGGAATGAATAAAAAGGATCATTCACCATGCATGTGATAATCCACATAGACAGGTTATTCCAACAGAATAATAAAGAATGGAATAACAAAATAAATCACCATGCACGCGATAGACCGCACAGACAGGTTATTCCAACAGAATAATAAAGACTGGAACCAGGTCATGCGTAAATGCACAGACATGATATTCCAACAGAATAATAAATAACAGAACCAGGTCATTCGTAAACGCACCGACAGGATGTTCCAACAGAATGATAAAGAATGGAATAACAAAAGACTTCACCAGGCATGCGATAGACCGCACAGATAGGTTATTCCAACAGAGTAATAAATAATGAAACCAGGTCAGGCGTAATACGTACCGACAGCATATTCCAACAAAATAATAAAGAATGAAATAATAGAAGAATTTCACCATGTATGCGGTACTTCACATATACAGGTTATTCCAACATAACAATGAAGAATGGAATAACAGCTCTTACGAGTATTGAAAGAAAATAATTCTCTTCATAAATACGAAAGAATAATACCCCTTACGGGCACAACAAATAATATTCCTTACCTTAGAAAGAAGAATATTCTGATTGGTAGGGCGAGGATATTCTTGAAGAAAACTTATACTGTTTTCTAAGTTCAAAGCATCTTAAACTCTAAAGAAATACGCTCAAGATTATAGAAGAAGAATTCTCTCCATAGTTTCTCTCTCTAGAGTTTCAGTGAATTCATAAGAAATTATGAAGGAATGAGCTTCTATTTATAGAAGAATGAACTAAATAGTAACTAATTCATGAACGGTCCAGATTGATTTACTTTTAATCGGACGGGCCATATTTATTTAATAAAATATTCTAATAAAACAAAATCTTTTAAATAAAATATAATATATTCTATTTATAATCTAATAAAATGAATAACTTTATAAAAGTATTCTGTTTTATATAAAAAGATTTTACTATGCAAAACACTATACAGGCACTATGCAACACTATGCATAATAAAATATAATATATTCTATTTATAATCTAATAAAACAAATAACTTTATAAAGGTATTCTATTTTATATAAAAAGATTTTACTATGCAAAATATTATGCATAATAGAATATAATATATTCTATTTATAGTCTAATAAAACAAATAACTTTATAGAAGTATTATGTTTTATATAAAAAGCTTTTCTGTTTTATTACATTAATAATACTAATAAAACAAAACTCATTATCATTATTATAATTCACACTATTAATCGTCCAGGTCGTTCCTAGTAAAGAGGGGGCTTTCCAATAAGAATGTCTCCCTATTGGCAGCGCAATTAGGTGACCAAACCTCTCCTTGGCAGAACTTTTAGATATCGTTAATATTGCAAATAATAATATTAATAAATTTGTCATCTCAATTATTGATTTAATAATATATAAAATATTGACAATAATTGAATCAAATAACGTGAGATACTATGCAGCAATTACTGTAGCAATAATTAAACAAAACTGAGTGACTTCTCACGTAAGCATCAATAATTAATATAGTGTACTACTATGCAACCACACGTATTACTGTACTTTTACTACCGAGAATTTCAACAGTTTTAACGGTAAAACTTCCGTCGTTATTTTCGTTAAAATATTTTTGTCGTTTTTTCAATCCGACAATAATTCTGTTGCGGGGTCCATCAATAATTGTGTCGTTGTACGAATATTCCCTGTTAAAATAAATATTCTCCGACCAATCGAATATTAAATAACAACTTGCGTACTTTACAAAATTTATAAATATTACCCACAACAATAACATTATCTCAAATCCGCACCATAATTTTAAAAAAAATATATTCGAGAAAATTAAATCTTTATTCGTAAAATTTGAGATTTTACAATCTCCCCTCCTTATGAAATTTTCGCCCTCGAAATTTACGTACGTACCTGGTATGCCGAACAAATGAGGACACTTCGTCAGATTCTAACTCTTGAGGTATAAGCTTTGAGTGCTGAATACGATCCTTCTTATCCAAGATTTTAACACGTATCTCCTCATACGTTAAATCTTCTACTATCTCGTCTAGTTCTAATTTAATAATGTGGCTCGGGTCATCCACATATTTACGTGACATCGATACGTGATAAACGTTATGAACACGCAACATATTTGGAAATAAAACGAGCCTATAGGCCACAGTTCCTACTCGATCGAGGATTTCAAATGGGTAAATTAAATCGAGTGTTGAGATTTTCTCTCTTCATCGATTCTTGCTTCTAGAATAACACCCTCTTGAAGCCTTCTTAATTCTTAACATTCATCAGCCCCGGATGTGTAGCTTGAGCGGCTTTAAATTTATCGATTAAAGTCGATTCTACTTGTATATTCATTATCTTTACGTGGGTTTGTATATTCACACTTGTAACCGCATACGATCTTTTACTCAACGCGTTAGTTACCATGTTCGCTTTTCCTATGATGGTATTGAATGGTACGGTCAGTAATCTTCAACAGCTCGAGTCAACGTCTTTGGCGCATGTTACGTTCATTTTAGTTGAAGAAATATTTTGAGGGTTTAAGAAATGGGTTTTGTACTGGGGTCAATACAAAATTCGATTTCACGCTCTAGGGGGTAGGCTAAGAAGTCTTCAGGAATACGTCAAGAAATTTATTAACGATAGAAATATCATTCAAAATTGTGACCCTCATCCAAGACTTGGATAGTACGTCACATTGATACTTATCAACTTGCCATCGTCATTCACGACGTCTCCTACAGAAAGTCTGGCTTCGGTGCATTCCACACAAGGAAGTCACCAACGAAAGGTTCGGGCCTCTTTATTTATGGCTTGATATGACAATGATTGACTTTAGTGGTTTGGTTGCTTGAATTCGCATAATAGGTTGGTTAGGAATATGAAAATAACCTTACGAAAATAATCAATTTTGGCATGATGAGTAGTTAACCAATCGATTCCTAAAATAACATCAAAGGCAAGTATTTTCAAAGAGATAAGATTGACAGGTAACGTGAAAGTGTTGATTTGAATCAAATAAGATTTATAAATAGTGGAGGTAACAAAGGTTTCTCCCAACGGAGTTTCAACAGATAAATCAAAGTCTAACTTCTCCGGAGTTAAGTTCAAACATTGAACACAACTAGGTGAAATAAAAGAGTGATTAGAACCGGTATCTAACACGGTATAAACTTCGCAAGAGTTTATGATTAACTTACCCGTGATAATTTTATTCAGGTTCCTCGTCACGAAAAAAAATGCTCTCACTTAAACTATCGGCTTTGACTTGTCTGGAACATCCTTTGGCGTCACTATCCCAGCTGGACTTGACTTCACCATACTATAAAATCGAGCTAGGTTACCTTCTCTTTCGTAATTAAAACACATTTTGGGATTGCTGCGTACAATTTAGACAGGATGTGTCCCTCCTAGTCTGCATTTGAAACATACGACCAGTGGTCGTTCTTCTTCCTTTGAAACGGGTGCTGGTACCGACGTCTTAACGTCATTGTTGAACCTTCTCTTCTTGAAATTTCCACTTCTATTATCTTGGCCATGATTACCACCGAAATGGTTACCATTCTTGGCATGATAATTTCCCCCACGATGGTTATCATTGTTCCGATGGCCGTTGCCACCGGTACGATTATTATCATGTTGCTTGTCATTACCTTTTGGTTGTGCTGACTCATTATCGCGCTCATTACATTTTTATTACACTATTTCATAGAATAGTGAGGACTACTAATGCACCATCTAGGACCATCACTTTGTTCCCTGACTAGTCCCAGCTACGTTCTCATTTTCTGAAGAGAACAATGAAAAAAAGGGTGAGCTCAACTAGCCCAGTAAGAAATATTATGACTAAGATAATGCATAATAAATTATCGTTAGCCTTCAACAGTGTTAAACTGATACAATATAACAAACATCAAGTTTAACTGTAGCGGAACAAGTAATCCATTAGAAGAGTTAAGTAGAGAATAAAATCTACTTACTTCTATGATTTAAAAGGTTTTTTTATCACTTTTATCGCTGAGACTCAGATCAATAAATAATCCACATCATCAAATCATCCCTGCACTACAGGCCAAGGATATTCTTTAGTATCACGACCACGAATTATCCATGCACTACGGGCCAAAGATAATCGTGTTTTCATCAACGGTCCTGATCATGCCATAAAATAATTCATCTTTGCACCCTTAGACGAAAAGAATCCATAGCCATAATCATACCAAAAACTGTCCATGCATGCATTACTGGCCAATGAGGACTTTTTCACATCATTTGTAACATTACGGTCATGATTATACCGAATAATCCCTGGTCATAATCATACCAAGTCCATCTATGCACTACAGGCCACAGATGACTTTCAGCATAATATAAACATGAGGATGATGACAATGACATAATAATTCAATAAAACAAGTTCAAGAATTAATTTATCCAGGAACCAATAACGTCCAAATTGTCAACATGACACTTCTTTGTAGAGTAAAATTCAAGAATGCTCAGAAGAATATTTTCATGAAAAGATACTGGATGAAGCGCAAATATCAAGGATATTCCACTAATTTCATGGAGTATAGAAGCTAAAACTTTAACCAACTGAGTATAATAGAATATATGAAACTGCAAATGGAGTTTCGCCGCCATGCGGTAATCCACTTAAACAGATCATTTCCACAATTTAATAAGGAATGAATACAAAGGATCATTCACCATGCATATGATAATCCACATAGACAGGTTATTCCAACAAAATAATAAAGAATGGAATAACAGAAGAAATCACCATGCATGCGATAGACCGCACAGACAGGATATTCCAACAGAATAATAAATAACGGAACCAGGTCATGCGTAAACGCACCGACAGGATGTTCCAATAGAATAGTAAAGAATGGAATAACAAAAGACTTCACCAGGCATGCGATAGACCGCACAGACAGGTTATTCCAACAGAATAATAAATAATGGAACCTGGTCAGGCGTAATACGCACCGACAGGATATTCCAATAGAATAATAAAGAATGGAATAACAGAATATAATTTTCAATTGCAGACAGTGGAGATAGTTATATGTCAAGAGAAGACTCACCATTGAAAAGAATATGATAGTAATATTCTCATTTTTTTGGGTCTATTGGGCCAACCAAGGATAATTCTGTGGACATATGATATCTATCATAACCTAGATGCATGGTCTACCATGTACGAAGGTTTCCTTGAGCACTTTCAAAATATTTTAATTTCTAAAACAGTTTTTGACTGTACTTTATGTAAAGTACCGTTGTAAGGTTGTGGTCGAGGCACCATGAGAGTTACATACATTTGTATTAAAACTCACAATTTAAATGTGGTCGTATTCTACACGACAGTTCAACAGTTGTATAAATGAAGTTTATATTTGATTTTTATAGTATGATATCTGGTGACTCAGAATGCGTCGTGTGGACCTATTTTAGGGGTGTCACAAGAATTTTGTCTTTTCAAGATCTTTCATTTCAAATTCATCTTTTAAATAAGTAGCAATTCTTGTGAGTTCTTCAGGAGTACCTACAAGATTCAAATCATCCACATATACAGCAATGATGGAAAATCCACTTTGTGATCTCTTAATAAAAATACATGGACATACTAGATCCTTTATATATCCATCTTTTATTAAATAATCACTACGTCGATTGAACCACATACGACCAGACTGTTTCAACCCATACAACGAGCGTTGTAACTTGATTGAATATATGTGATGGAGCTTTTGTGATTAAGCAATTTTCAATCCTTCAGGGATTCTCATATAAATCTCATTGTCAAGTGAGCCATATAGGTATGCTGTTACAACATCTATCAAACGTATTTCCAAACCTTCCATGGTTGTCATACCTATCAGAAAGCAAAAAGTGACTCCATCCATTACTGGAGAGTATGTATCCTGATAATCAATACCAGGTTTTTGTGAAAACCCTTGAGCTACAAGTCGTGCTTTGTATCTCACAATTTCATTTTTCTCATTTCTCTTTCGTACAAATATCCATTTATTTCCAACCGGGATTACACCCATCGGTATTTGGACTACTGGTCCAAATACTTCTCTTTTCAATAGAGATTGTAGCTCAGTTTGAATAGCATCTTTCCATTTTGGCCAATCTTTTCATTTCCGACATTCTTCCATATTTTGTGGTTCAGGATCCGTCTCAGGAATCAAAGTAATATCTGATGTTATAGAGAAAGCAAATATATCGTCAATCATGACTTTGCTTCGATCCCATATTTTCACATCATGTACATAATTTATTGAGATCTCTTGGTGTTAATCTCTTATCCCTCCACTGAGATTTTGAACCTCTTCTAGGGATATTCCCACTTTTGGAATAAGTGCTACTTCTAGAGCGGGTATTCCGTCTAGGATTCCTTTATTTGCTTTTGATTTTCATCATACAGTATCTTTTGCACCAACCGATCTTCGATGCTTCTAGCGTGGTTTAGATTCTTCTATTACCTTATTCATCAATTCTCCAGAAATTACATTTTCAATAGGTATTTATATCCTTGCTGGAGTATTCACTGCGGGTGTATTTCTATCCTTTCAATAGGTATTTCAATAGGTATTTAATTTGCAATATTTTGTAAATGAATAATTCTTTGAACTACAATTTCATATTGTCCTGTACGAGGATCAAGTGAATTTAAATATGATGCATTCCATGATAATTCAAAGGGTTATTTATTTAAAACTTTCCCTCCTCCTAATGTTGGAAATAAAGATTCATCAAAAATGACAATCTACATAACGTGCAGTAAAAACATCTCCAATTAAAGGTTTAAGATATCTGATAATAGAAGGAGAATCAAAACCAACATAAATGCATATTCTTCGTTGGGCTCCCATCTTAGTTCTTTTTGGAGGTGCAATTGGAACATATATTGCACTTCCAAAAACTCCAAAGTGTGATATGTTGGGTATTTGTCCAAGAACTAATTGTAGAGGAGAGAATTTATGAAGAGTCGTTGGTCTTACTCAAATGATGGCTGCAGCATGAAGAATTGCATGACCCCAAACTGAGGTAGGTAAGTTAGCCCGTAACATTAATGGTCGTGCAATTAGTTGAAGTCTTTTTATTAAAGATTCAGCTAAACCATTTTGTGTATAAATACGAGGAACAGAATGCTCAATACAGATTCCAATAGTCATACAAAAATCATTAAAAGTCATTGATGAAAATTCAGCTGCATTATATCATGTCGAATTGACTTGATTAGATGATCCGGGAACTGAGCTCGTAACTTGATTATTTGAGCAAGAATTTTTAAGAAGGCAAAATTTTGAGAAGATAAAAGACAAACATAAGACCATCTAGTTGAAGGATCTATTAAAACCATGAATTATCGAAATGGGCTAGACAATGGTTGAATAGGTCCAAAAATGTCTCCTTGAATTCTCTCTAAGAATTTTGGGGCTTCTTTATAAACTTTTACTGGTGATGGTCAAACAATTAATTTTCCTCTAGAACACGCAGCATAAGGAAATTCACTACTAGGAAAAACCTTCTTATCTTTTAGAGGATAACCAGTAGAATTTTCAATAATATGACGCATCATAGAAGTACCTAGATGACCGAGTCTTTCATGCCAAAGCATAAAGGATTTGGGATCTATGATTTTTGGAATCAAAACATTATGAGACTCAATTGCTCTAATTTTTATAGTATATAATCTAGAAGAAATTGAATGAAAATTTTCTAGGATATTCGTTTTTCCAAAAAAGTAGAAGTGATGAGAAGATATTCATTACCATTTTCAATAGTTGTTTCAATATGAAAACCATTCAGTCGAATATCTTTAAAACTAAGCAAATTTCTTCTTGATTTACTAAAATATAGAGCATCTTTGATAAAAACTTATGTCTCATTTGGTAGCAAGAAACTAGCTTTTCCAAATCCCTCGATTAAATTTGATGTGCCAGAGATAGTTCCTACATTTCCCTTAGCTTTAATCAGTTGTGAAAAATATTTCTCATTTTGAAGGATTATATGAGTTGTTGCACTGTCTGCTAAACATATATCCTCCATATCCATTAAAAATGGTCTGACACATATAAAAACATAAAAAAGAAAAGTTACATTTCAAATATAATTTTATTCATGAGAAACACATACCACATATAGAATGAAAACTAATAATATTATACATGCAGGGTGTTTAATTAAAACAAGAAATTAAATGATATCCCAAAAGATACTTTCAGAAGGTTCAGTAATATCAACAACATTTTGCTCAATGTTAGTCATTGGTGGAACATCAACAATATTCAATTGATGATTAACAAAGTTTGTTTCTGCCTCCATTACTTTGTTTTTTTGAGACTCCTGGAATATATTAACCAGATGCCTTGATGTACGACAGGTACGCGACCAATGCCCATTCATCCCACACCTAAAACAAACATCTGGTTTGTTCTTTATCGGTGCTGCATTTTCTTTATTTTTACCCGACCTAGACACTTGCCACTTCTGGTGGCTTGAATTATCGCGGTTCTGGAATTTGTTGTTAAGATGGCCTCGTTTATTCTTTCATCCCCAAGACTTCTTATTATATGACCATCTTTTGTCACTCTGCTGGAATGACTTACTGTTAATATCTGGCAATGGGGTAGCACCCGTTGGCCGTACTTGATGGTTTGTCAACAACAATTCATTATTCTTTTCTGCAACAAGGAGGATAGACAACAAGTCACTGAATTTTGTGAACTTACTCTGTCTATATTGTTGCGACAGAATCATGTTGGTGGGATGAAAAGTTGAGAGCGTTTTCTCTAATATTTGGGTTTCAGAAACTGGATCTCCACATAAAGCCAAAGTAGAGGTTATTCTATAAATATTGGAACTATATTCCGTAATTGATATGTAATCTTGTAGCCTTAAATTAAGCCACTCAAATTTAGAATTAGGGAGAACAACCAATTTTTGGTGGTCAAATCTTTCCTTCAATTGTTTCCATAAAGACAAAGGATCTTTGACTGTTAAATATACAGTCTTTAATCCTTCATCAATATGGTGACGAAGAAAAATTATGGCTTTTGCATTTTATGCCGAAGTTGCTGTATTTCCTGATTCAATGATCTTTTCTAACTCATTTGCACTTAGGTGCAATTCTACATCAAGTGCCCAAGCCAAATAGTTGTTTTCCAGAGATTTTCAAAATAGAAAAATCTATTTTTACCAAGTTTGCCATCTATTCTGGGTTAAAACACAATTATTATTTATTAAAACAGTAAATAATTGCATGTATGATATATATATATATATAATAAACTAAATCACGACTTCAAGTGGTGATAAAGTGCAAATATAAATAATATAAATATTCTTATATTTATGTTATGAGCATTTATCTTAGTAAAAAGAATATGTAATCGTTAATATATATATATATATATATATATATATATATATATAATTACAATATATATATATATATACATGTACAAAACTGCAAATGGATCTTCACCCGGCATGCGGTAGTTCGCATAGACAGATTATTCCAATAGAATAATAAAGAATGGAATAACAGAAGAATTTCACCATGCTTGCGGTAGTCCAATTATACAGGTTATTCCAACAGAATAATAAAGAATGAAACCAGGTCATGCATAATCCGCACAAACAGGATATTCCAACAGAATAATAAAGAATGGAACTAGGCCATGTGCAATCCGCACAAATAGGATATTCCAACAGAATAATAAAGAATGGAATAACAACAGAATTCACCAGGCATGCGATAGACCGCACAGACAGGTTATTTCCATAAATTAATAAGCGGTAAAAAGGTTCCCACCAAGTCTTGTAAAATTAACAAGGATAGATGGTACCATTGTAAATAACAAAATTTAATGGCAAAAAGGTTCCCACCAAGTCTTGTAAGATCAACAAGGATAGATGGTACCTCTGTAAATAACATAATTTAAAATGGACAATAAAACAAAAATATAACTTGACAGTTAAAGAATATAATAGGCGACAAAGCCAGACCAATTACATGTAAGAAAAACATTATACTATTGGTGTCATAGCCAAACTGGTAGTATAATAATAAATTGCAAGAATTTAAATTTACCTTCTCAGTTGGTTAGAGTTTCATGTTGATAACGTGTTATAAAACTTTAGCGAAGTGTATAAATATACTCTTATAATTGCTGCATAAATTTAGAGAGAATAAGCAAGAGAAAAGAGAGAGAAATTCTTCAGGGGAATTCTTATTATTTCCTTCAGTGTCGTTCTCTTTATATAAGAAATGAGAGGAGGATGAGGAGAAGGAAAAGAAGGGGAAAGAGAAGAGAGAGAGGGGAGAGTCACGGGTCGGTTCCCTCCTTAGGAGGGAATCATCACATGCATAACAGTTTTAAAATTAAATTATCAAACATGTTTTATTTTTTCAAACTATTATAAGAGAGGTTTGAATGGTCATAAATGATTCTGAATACATTCATAGTAATAACAAAGTGATTTTAAATAATTAGGATAAAGTGATTTTAATTAGGACAAAGTTGTAGCCTAAATTTTGCTTGACAAACGGATGAAATAACAAAAATATCATTAAGATAATGAGATTTGACAAAATTATTTTTAGTTTAATACTTTATCATAAATATCTTATCTCCTTTTAATTATCTATCACCTGCAGTCTGGCTAATTTAAGAAAGAGAATTGTTAAATTCACAATATATTTTATTATTTTCACATCAAAAGTGTCGTTGTAGATATATAGTGTCGGTGAAAATCGTCTCTATAATATCTATAAGGACACTTTTGTTGTAGAAATAATATTTTTTGTTGTGCATTTAAAAATTTTCTTTAATAAATTATAATTGTGATATTTCCTCCCTTTTAGTCAATAGTAAACATTTGTGAAGATTTGTCCTTGGTCAATAAATTTTATAAACTATATGTAAGACCCCAAATTATTAATAAATGAAATTTAATTTCTTCTATTTATTATTTTGAAATAGTAAGGGTTGATTTGATCAATGTGGTTAGTTATGGGTAAAATGCGTAAATATTTCAAATAAGTAAGTGGTTATAAAATATTCATTATTGTCGGAAAATATTCGGTTGGTCGTGGAATATTCTCACTGTCGAAAAATATTCGTACGACGGCGCAGCCTTGTGTGGGCCCCATAACGGAAAGCGATTGGATGAAAAAAACGACAAGTATAAGTTATTTATAAATAACGGCGTAGTTGTTACCGTTAATACTGTTGAAATACTCGGTGGTTAAAACACAGTAGCACACGGTATTGCACCAATTATTGATTCTTACGTAAGAAGGCACTACTCAATAATTGTTACAGTAATTACTGTTTAATATTTTATTTTATTGATTCAATAATTGCTAAGTTAATATTTTATATTTCTGTTGTTTCAATAATTATCACTACACAGTATTTTCCATTATCGGAACAATAATTCATATTATCTGAATAATATTATTAGATAACATTATTGACAATGTCTAGAAAGTTCTGTCTAAAGAGAGGTTTGGTCATCTAATTGCGCGCCAGTAAGGAGAAATCCTTGTTGGAAAGCCCCCTTTTTCCTGGAAACTGCCTGGTTGTCAGTAATGTGATTATGTAATATTATTTGTGAATAATTAATTATTGATTTTTATGATGAGGAAAATATTCATTTTATGTGGATATAGATGGAGAAAAATTTTAATGTGACAATTGTTGAAAATTAATATTTTATCTTTTTCTGATAAAATAATTTATTTAAATATATTATTATATTTTAATAATATAATAATAGTGATATTTTACAGAGAATGTGGGATATATGAGTATATGAGGAAGAAGAGAATTTTTGTTGCAATAAATGTTAAAAATATGTTAAACATGTCGGTGAACCCATTTCTTGACTGAAATCTGATTATAGCCTGTAAAATTACCCGTTTGTGGATTTCGATCAATTTTTGCTTGGAATTTGGAAAAACTTTCTTCTGTAAAGTTATAGATAATGGAATTTCCTATGAAAAAGACTTAAGGTTCGAATTTTTCTGATAAAAGGGCTATTTATTATGAATTATTGAAGTTCTGAAGTTCAGAAAATAATTGATTTTTGGAAGTTTTAATTATTAATTGCTGAATTTCTGAAGTCTAGCATGGGATATTAATTGCTGAATTCATATCTTCAAAAGTGGAAGTAAGGAATTTTAAAAAAAAATTATATATTTTTTTAAATTTTCTGCTTTAGTGTTCTAAGCATTTTTCTATAAATAGGGTGCTTAGGTTAGAATTGAAAATCACACCAGAAACTAAAGTTTTCTCTCTCTTTCTCTCTCTATATTGTTGAGCATATTCTTGTGAATATTTTGATACTTTGAGTATTACTATATGGTGCAACTTCCCTTCAGCACTATATCCAGTATTTCAGTCTGAAGTACTGTCTTTCTGAGGTAGGGGATATTATTTTAAAAAAATGATATTATTTCTTTAAATATTATTATGCCGAAATATTGGTAAGATTTTTCTTGTGAAATTCTTGTCTTTTAGTGTCGGGGTTACTATTCACGTATACGACACTATTCATGTATGCACTATTCACGAATACGGCACTATTCACAGAAAAATTAAATTTTCGTATTTTTTCCAAAATATCTATTATGGATACTAGCTTTGATTGTATCCATGTTTTGATCATTCTTGAATTTTACTTCACTATGATTATTTATGAGGTATTTTTGGACATGGATAAACCGAAATACGAATCCTTCATATTTATTCTTTTGTTTCACTGAATTCGTTTTCTTTAAAATATTTTTCATCATCCTCAGTCCTGAATGATGATATAACTGAATATCTTTGGCTTGTAGTGCAAAGATTAATGATTTTATGATGAATATCTTTGGCTCGTAGTGCAAAGATGAACAGGTGTTGAGATGAACATGATCAACTGATGAATATCTTTGGCATGTAGTGCAAAGATGAATATTTGATTCAAGATGTGTATTGATTGATGTTACAAGGATAAAAATATTGTTGATGAACTTTTAAATTTATAGATAATAGTAGACTTCATTCTTTACGTAACTCATCTATGAATTATTATTTTCCGCTGTGAATATTGATCTGAAACTTGTTGTTTATTATATTCTCTCAGATTTTTCTGTTGAAGACTAACGATAATTTGTTCTATATTATCTTAGTCATAATGTTCTTTACTGGGCTAGTTGAGCTCACCCTTTTCCTTTTTGTTCTATTTTTCTTCTCAGGAGGCGAGAATGTAGCGAGTACTAGTCTGGTGTGGAATGATGGTTCTAGAAGTCGTTTTAGTAGTCCTCACCATTTTTATAAAATAATGTACCAATAATTGTAATGAGTACTTATTTGGGTTTGGATATTGTCTAGAAGATAATATTTGTATTTAAACTCACAATTTAAGTGTTGTTGTATTTTGCACGATAATTGTATTAATAAAGTTATAGTTATTTCTGTACCATGTATTTGACAACTTAGAATGAGTGATGTATACCTATTTTGGGGGCGTCACACTTTATATATTATTCTTCCCTGTAATTTTATTTATTTTATAAAAAAGTGCTTTTTAATAATAATAATATAAAATAATATACAATGTATTTTAATTTTTTAACATAATTTCATTATTTTATAATACTATTAAATTAATAATTTATATGTTTTAAAGATTGGTGGTGATATACGCACACCCAAGTTTAACTAAGTGACTAATTTGCCCTTAATAACTGAGATCTCAACTCATTTATTTATCATCTTTCACTTTTACTCTTTGTCCTATTACAATTAATAATTATAAAACAAAATAAAATATAAACAAATATATAAAATTGAATTAAACATTATACATGGCTTTAAAAAATGACAAATAAAATCGCATAATTACTTTTTTAGAAATATAAATTCAGTCCTAAAAGAAAATTAGACCAAAAAAAAAGTCATCCTATTTTACAATAATAATACTAGATAACCTCATTTTTTGATATTAAATAATTGAATTGTAAGACCCCAACTTTTTATGAATAAAATTTTAATTTTCTCTAAATATTATTTTGAATAATAAGGTGTGGATAATGTTGTAGTTGTGGGTAATATTTATAAATTTTGCAATGTAAGTAAGTTGTCATAAAATATTCCTTTGGTCGGGAAATATTCGTTTTATCAAGGGAATATCCGTACGATGACATAATTATTGGTTGACCTCACAACGAAATTACTGTTGGATTTAGAAAGCGACAGAAATAACCTTTTTATAAAATAACGGCAAGGTTTTTACCGTTAACTGTTAAAATACCCAATGATAAAAGTACAGTAATACACGTGGTTGCACAATAGCACACGGTATTGTACAATATCTTTGATTATTGATGCTTACGTGAGAAGTCACTCGATTTTATTCAATTATTGTAACAGTAGTTGATGCATAATATCTCATATTATTGATTCAATTATTGCTATAGTATCATATGCACAATATTTTATATTATTAAATTAATTAATGAGACGACATAATTATTCATATTATTATTTGCATTATTGACAATGTCTAAAAAATTCTGTCGAGAAAAGGGGTTAGGTCATTTAATTGCGCGCCAATAAGGAGAAGTCCTTATCAAAAAAGCTCCCTCTTTTTTGGGAATGATCTGGTTGTTAATATTGTGAGTTATAATATTAATGATGAATAAATGTTGAAAGATTAAAAATGTGATTAGTAAAGTAAATTGTGATAAATAAAAGGAGTTTGTTATGAAGTATTTATTATAAATTTGGCTTATTACATGAAACCTCACTTACTCATTTTTTAAAATCGTCGGTAGAAAGTTATCTCAGTTTTTGTTTTATATTGTATAATGCTTGTATATTACTGCATAGTGTTTGCATAATACTGCATAGTATTTAAATTGTGCCCTGCCATTCTCCTATAAATAGGATGCTTAGTTTAGAAATAAAAATCACACCAGAATCAGAAAATTCTTCTTCTATAATATTAAGCGTATTTAATTCTTTTGAGTTTTAGGAAACTTTGAGTATAGCAAATAGTGAAAGTTTTCTTCAAGAATATTTCCGCTATACTAGTCAGAAGTACTCTCCTTTTAAGCTAAGGGGTATTATTTATTTCATATTTAGAAGAGATATTATTTTTTGTATTCGTAAGAATATTATTTTCGTTCAATATTCGTAAGGAATATTATTTTCGTTCAATATTCGTAAGGGATATTGTCTTCGTTCAATATTCGTAAGGAATATTATTTTAGTTCAATATTCGTAAGAGATATTATTTTGTTCAATATTCGTAAGAAATAATATTTTCTTCTATACTCTGTTGTATGTAAGTAACATTATTTCGTTTTATATTTCTAAATCTACACTTATTTTAATAAATATTGCTTCTATACTCTTTGAAATTAGTAGAATAACCTTGAAATTTGCGCTTTATCTAGTATCGTTTCACAAAAATATTTTTCTGGACATTCTTGTTAAATTTAATCTTTTCATGCCGGAGTACTATTTATAGGTACTATATCTATACATACGACACTATTCATACATACGGTATTATTCATACATACGATACTATTCACGGGGTACTATTTATGAAGTACTATTCATCTAGGGTACTTTTCACGACAAAAATTAATTTTTTTCTGTCTGAATTATTTTTGATGCATAAATATTATTCTTGAATTTTACTCTACAAAGTAGTTATCATGTTGCCAATTTGGACATTCTTAAACTTTAGATAAATTTAATTATAAATATTTAAAATTTATCATTGATCTCACTTAATTGAATTCTTATATCATTGTCATCATCCTCATGCTTATATTGTAATGAAAGTCATCTTTGACCCATAGTACATAGATGGACTGTTGATTGGTATGATTATGACCAAGAATTATGTATCGGTATAATCATGACCTGTAATGTTACAAATGATGTGATAAAAGTCCTTATTGGCCCGTAGTGCATTGATGGACAAATGTTTGACATGATCATGACCACTGGTGATACTAACGAATATCCTTAGCCCGTAATGCATGGATAATTCATGGATGTGATAATAACGAATATCTTTGGCCCGTAGTGCATGAATAATTTGGTGATGTTGATTATTTATTGAATTGTCTTGCAGAGATAAAATATTGATGATAAACTTTTAAATCATAGAAGATAGTAGACATCATACTCTACTTGACTCTTCTAGTGAATTGCTTGTTCTGCTACAGTTAAAATTGTTGTCTAATTGTATTCTATCTGTTTTTATACTGTTGAAGACTAATGATAATTTATTCTACATTATCTTTGTCATAATATTCTTTACTAGGCTAGTTGAGCTCACCCTTTTCTTTCATTGTGCTCTTCAGGAAATGAGAATATAGCTGAGACTAATCAAGGAATGGAGTGATGGTCCAAGATGGTTGCTATAATAGTCCTCATTATTCTATAAAAATAGTGTGATAATAATTATAATGAGGACTTCATCTGAGTTTGGATATTGTCTACAAGATAATATTTGTGTTAAAACTCTCAGTTTACGTTTGTTGTATTGTGTAAATTAAGTTTGTATTTGAATTATGTACCATGTATTTGGTGACTCGGAATGAGTTGTGTATACCTATTTTGGAGGCGTCACATTAACTAAATAATGAGTGTCAGATGAATAATAGTTTATTTTATATTATTATATATTAAAAAATATGATGACTTTTTTTAGATTAATTATTTTTAAAACATGCACGAATATCTTATACTAGCAACAATCCCGTGCCTCCGGCACTATGGATAATGGGATTTATCCCAAACTTTAGACGACCCAAATAATTTATTAGGATAAGCGAGAAATTCAAAATTATTTGTATTTTGTTAGATAGATTTCTCAAAAAGAAAATTAAGGTTATGTTTGTCCTTTTTTTATAGATGTATTTGTTTAAATTATTTTTATTTGTAGTTATTATGTATAATACGGTCAAATTAAAACATGACAAATAAGTAAATTAGGTTTCATTTATTAAAAACGGATTAGTTACTTACTTATATTTAGATGTACAACACTTGGGGATCATCACATTTTAAAGATACACATAAAATAAAATATTTTTTTAATATTTATAAATTTTGCAAAAACAAAATCCTTTTTATGTAAGATACACATAAAATAAAATATATATTTTAATATTGAGCTATATGTATATACATAGTTGTGTATACAATCGTCTATAGCGATAATTTTTTTGGACTATAGCGACGGTTCACCTGAGATCATAGACCAAAATAATTATAGTGATGGTTCAGCCTAAAAAAATTATGGGCGACATACTATATATATATATATATATATATATTTCCCCATTAATATTTATAAATTTTACAAAAAAAAAAAACTCTTTATAAGGAATAGTGAGCGACATTTGATTTTAAAAGAAAAAGAAAAATATCAAACAATAAAAACAGAATTTGTGCGGTAGTAAAGCGCTGACGTGTCCTCCTCACTAAATCAATCAGTCTCCCCCTGCAACTCAAGTCCATTCTTTCAACTCTTTCTCTCTCCTCAGCACTTCTACTGAAACAAAAATGTCGATCAGTTTCTCAAAGTCAAACCTTAATTCGATCCTCACTCTCATCTCCTTCCTCCTCTCTTTTCTTGTTTTTGTTAATTCTCGAACGTTACGTTTCAACTCAACATCTCAGCTCCACAGTGATGAGTCTCCGGTGTATCTATGGCCGTTGCCGTCAGAATTCACTTTCGGCAACGAAACCCTCTTGATCGATCCCGCTCTCTCGCTTGCTGTCGGAGGCAACGGCGGTGTCTCCGTCATTGTTAAAGAGGCGTTCGAGAGATATAGAGGAATTATATTTAAGCATACCTCCTCTAACTTATCTGTATTTGGGGAAAGAAGTAGAATTCTGTATGATATTAGCAAGCTTACTATTATTGTTCATTCTGACGATCAGGAGGTGCAATTTCTTTTTCTTTTCGGTTTGATGATTTTGATGGTTAATTTGAGGGTTTTTGAGTGATTTATTTGATTGTTTTTGTATATTTTCAGCTTCGACTTGGTGTAGATGAGACCTATTCTTTGTTAGTGGGGAAAAGTAATGGACTTTCCATTGTTGGCCAGGTCACAATTGAGGTAGATTCAGACTAATTTATCTTTTTTATTTTAAAAATATAGTACATTTAACTGAATGTAAATTGGCTGTTTAAGAAAATGAATAACTGCTTCTGATTTTTATGATATACAGTAACTGGTTTTACCTTGTAGTTATCTGATCATGTACAACCATTTATTTTTTCATGATATTCTCTGTATGCTTTACCATTTAGTTAATGTTGGGATTGACTCGTACTTCTGCAGCTTTCAGTAATGGCAGGGTCTCGCTCCCGGTGAGCGAGCGACTGCCTAGCTCGCTAGTGAGCTAATTGGGGGGGGTGGGGCAGCGCCCCTGGAAGCCAATTAGATTTAGGAATTTATTAGTAACTCGGTCTTGAGTTTTACTAATGTATTGGACCTCATGGGTCATGTTATAGCAGCTAGGGTTTTAGTTACTATAAAACATTGTTTGGTGCGAGCGTGTAAGACAGTCTTACATCAGACAAGCAGAACTAACCAAATCGGTGAACTTGGGTATATCGTGTGTTCTTATTTTTTTTGTTCTTCGTATAATATATGTATGAGTGTGTTACTATTCGTTCTTAAATTCTAACAGTTAGCGTTCTTAAATTTGTCTTAAGTTTATAATGCTTTAGTGTTTCCGTGCAACAGTTTCTTGAATGTTCTCTTGCAGGACGCAGTATACCTCATATTAACTATCTGTTCGATATTTAATTATTGTTTAAATACTTTTGCTAATGTTTTCGTACTTGTTTACTGCAGGCAAATTCTGTTTATGGTGCATTGCGTGGATTGGAGGTTCGTATGAGTTATGATGCATTTATGGCAATTTAAATATACATGTATATCTGTGTTATGTTGATCTTTCTTTTATGTCTAAATAAGTGCATCTGTGGGATAACCATAAATCAACATTTGAATAAGCCAGCTTTGTTGCATGTGATTTTGTGTGCACATGTTGACGTGAACTAGTAGGTAAAAAATACACGAACAAGTAATATATATGTAAAAAGGGAGTCCAGAATAGGCCTGGGGGAGGGTGAACCTATTTGTGTTCCCTGACACCATGGTCCATGATACATGTGCTTCCTCTTTAAGACATGTACAACAAGAAAATTCTGGTAGCTGAGGACATCATCCATCTTTCACCTTGATATGTAAACTTTCTTTCAGTTTGTTCTATTATATGGATACAAACTTGCCCTTCTTGTTATCTGGAATATTGAAGAGGTTGGAAATTAGGTTTTATTTTTTGAAGAATTCTATCTTTTCACTTGATTTATATTCATAGTCGAGCTTACCATGAACTGAAAGAAAGCATTTTTTTATCAAAGCATTGTCTTTTTAAAATTTTTTCTTTGAGGCAACCCTAACTTAGATGTAGAAGTCAAGAATCAAGAGGATGTGGTTGAGATCTGCAGCTGGTTTCTAAGTATCCATTTGCCATAGAAGTTAGCACCAACATAATTATTTCAACATGGGGACTGTTCTTTGATGAGTCATGTATAACTTTAAATCGGCTTGTGATAGTAATTGACTACTGTTCTGCATCTGAGTCTTACACATAAGATATGTCAGTCTAATAGACGTATCTTTATTCTTACATCATGGAATTATTGATTAGTGTACATGTGTTTGACACACTTGAGAGTTCCTAAATGGCTAAGCTGATAAATTTGAGTTTGTTTCCTCATATCATTTTCTTTTCTTTTGATTCTATTTTGCAGACATTCAGTCAACTGTGTGCTTTTGATTATGGAACTAAAACTGTTCAAGTATACAAGGCACCGTGGTACATCTTAGACAAACCAAAGTTTGTGTATCGTGGGCTTATGCTTGGTAGGCAATAATTCTTCCATTGATTGGAAAATTAAATTTGATTATTTGTTATAACTTTGGATTGAAATGTTATTGACAGCTATGTCATATTTTGCAGATACTTCAAGGCATTATTTACCAATTGATGTAATTAAGCATGTTATCGAATCCATGTCATATGCTAAACTGGTAAGATATGTTACTTTTTCTGTGTTTTCTGGATTATTATTTTCAGTTAAAACTGTGAAAGTGCCAGTGTGTGATTATTCAAATCCTCCATTTCACTTGTGAATTCACATGTAATTTAATGTTAAGAATTGCTTTCAGTAGAATGTCCTTCATTGGCACATCATAGATGAGGAGTCGTTTCCTCTTGAAGTACCTACATATCCAAATTTGTGGAAAGGGGCATATTCAAAGTGGGAGCGCTACACTGTTGAGGACACTTATGAAATAGTGAAGTAAGATCTCTGTTTATTAGTCAAGCCTTACATTACTTATGAGGTTGAAAAGCTTTTCAGGTTAAACTCTTTTTTTCGAATATAGTCACCTTATATTATTTATAAGATGAGTACATTTTCTTTTGCAAGTAAATCCAGTTATTTATTTATTTTTATTTTTATTATTTAAAAAAGCTAAAATGGTTTTAGTGTTAAACTCATCAAATCCAATAAATTGTGCAGTTTCCGTAACGGTTGCAGTTTTGATATGTTAAATTAATGTCCCTGCTACTAAAGGAATACTTTTAACTGACATAAATATGTAGTATAACCAGAAGACAAATTGATTCTTCTTTTGCCCTGCAAATTATGTTCAGTCCATACTTGTAGTTTTGGTGTTAGTTTTGCACTTTAATGGTTCTCCCCCCCTCCCCTTTCTTCCATATGCAATATACTAATAATGTACTACTGATCAAACAAATATGCTAATCGTGTATTTCCTGTTTCATGTCCTCTTGATATGTTATTACGTGAAGCTTTGCCAAAGCAAGAGGTACGTTATAACTTTGGAATTTGGTCCAAGTTTTTTTATAATCAATTGTCAAAAGATTTGTTATAGGACCTAATAAGGCACTGAAATTCTAAACCTCACAATGTTCATGCCCTTCTAACAAAATCGGTATTGAAAGAACATGTTGTGGATTGTAGAAAAAGCTTTCTGTTTTTTTTTCCAATAGTAATAAGATTGTGCTTTTCTGAAGATCTGTAAAAGTTTTGCTATCCTTCGAGTTTTGGGTTGCAATTTGCAACTTTTTGTTTTGACAATATCATCATTTACCACAGGTATAAATGTAATGGCAGAAATAGATGTTCCTGGTCATGCAGAATCATGGTAAAACACTCTTAGACTGCAAGTTTAAACTTTCTATATTACAAGGTTATTTGTTATTCAGGCTTTATCCCCATCCTCCCTTGTATTTGAATGCTTAATATATATTTTTTTATTGGGAATTAAATGTGCGTTTCGGAATTGACTCTTTGATAAACCTTTTCCAATCTATGAATTTCTTTACTTACCATTGAAAATAAAAAAAGTTTTCCTGAAGAACAGGATTTCAAATAATCATTTGTAATCATGTATCCTTACTCCAAAAACTCATGTATAATATGCATACTATGTCTGTGTATATACCTTTTGGGTGAGGGGGATGACATTAGTTTATTTTCTTTGCTCAAAAGTTGATAACCATATACATAGACATGCTCACTTCCCCTTGAGTACTCTGGAAATTCATGCTGTGCTTTCCAGAAACTTAACCCTGCATAAATGATGCTTTGGTATAATTGAAAAATATTTGTGCAGATAACCGCTATGGCTGTGTATTTGTTGCATATACTTCACATTCAATATTGTCCTTAGTTTTCTGAAATTGGAACTCCCTGGTCTTCATTTTCCTGCTGCAAATATAAATTTTGAGAAGTTTTTGAAGATATAATTATCCCAATTATTTATAACGCCAAATATTAAGCAAATTGAGCTGCATATGAATGCCTCTACTAAAATTGTCAACAAGATCGTTCAGGTGCATACACAAATTAAATCTAGTGCATTTTGACAGGTTGACTAAATCCTATTGTTAGGTTCATTGTTTGGAGCAATGGGATTGAAGGTCATTATTCAAGTAACAAATTTAAATCTTTGATATGCTTTCTGTGCAGGGGTGCCGGATATCCCAATCTTTGGCCTTCTCCTACTTGTAGAGAACCCCTGGACGTTTCCAAAAACTCTACTTTTGATGTTGTTTCTGGCATTTTGACAGGTTAAAGTTCATTAATATGGTTCACTGTGTGGTTGGATTTTTGGTTGCATTTGCTTTTTCCAGATATTTACTTCTACCTCCATGTGTTGTCATAGCTTCTTTGAATTATTTATGCCTCCATAAAGTTTTTCATGTGACATTCTAGTCAAGTAAATCCACCATGTTGTTAAGGGCTTCAATTTTGTGTTCATGTTACCAGCTGCTTATCCAGCTCACTTTCATGGTCCATAGATAAAACAATGGACTAATGTTACAATGTTCTAAAAGGCGCTAGGCGCTAGGCGGGAGGCGGGAGGCGGGCGGCCGAGGGGGCCTAGCGCCTAGGCGGGGCTTGGGCGGGACCTAGGCGGGATTTTTTATTTTAACTAATTTTAATATTTTATCTTACATTTATCCAAACAAAACAATAATATAAAGCAAAACAATCTATAATAAAGATAATAAAGGCTTTTGCTTAAAGTTCAAACACATATCCATATTGCTAATGTCAAAGTTCAAACACAAACATGCAATTGTTCAAAGTTCAAACATATTTTTAATGTATTAGTTTTATTCATAAACAAGATTGTTATTAAATAATAAAATTTAAAATTTCAAGAATTTAATTCAATATTAAAACTTTAGAAACTAAACATAAATTTAAAAATTATATTGAATTAAACTTTATATTACAATTGCATCATCATTTATATAATTTGAAGTTGGTACAAGTTCAAAAAATTACAACTATAATAAAATTATCCATTTTGACTTGATATTGTTCACTTCTTGTTGTGATTTGATATGCTACAACTTGTATTATGAATATGGTAAATCATTAGAAAAATAAATATATCAAGATCTGGTTAGGGTAGTTATTAAAATAAAAAAATCTCTCCGCCTAGACTACGCCTAGGCCTTGCCTAATTTTTTAGAGGGATTTTTTTTGCCACTTAGGTGAGGCGCTAGAGGGCCTAGCGCCTAGGCGAGGCGCCAAGGGGGGGCCTAGGCGGAAATTTGTAAGAAAACTTCTAATGTACGAATACCATATGCATACATGCCAGTGGTTTTTGAAATAATTACAAAATATTAAGAAAACAAAGGAATATGTTTAAAGCCAAAATTGAAATCTTAAAAGAGAACAGTACTGGGCATGCCATAACAGTAATATTTGGAAGGCAGTGTTCTGCTGTATACAGGGGCGGATCCAGGAATTTTTCCCAGCATAGGCGGATTTTAACTAATTTTTTTGTTGAAGTTAAATAAAGAAACTTGAACTAATCATAATATTAACTAATCATAATAATATTTACAAATTGCAATAAATATTCATAATCTAAACTAAAAAAGGAATTTCAAATAAAAAACTTTTAGATACAATTTAGGAACTTATTTCGGTTACCTGTCATAGTTTAATTTGAATAATTCATCAAATGCTCAAAGGCTCAAACTAAATTTGTTTTCTACATT
Organism: Panax japonicus; assembly: GCA_020205505.1. NCBI lineage: Eukaryota > Viridiplantae > Streptophyta > Magnoliopsida > Apiales > Araliaceae > Panax > Panax japonicus. The sequence goes on from CM035108.1 coordinate 53,080,320, forward strand.
CAAACAAAACCATGAATTAATTTCAAAGCATAAACTAATTTTGTACTTCTAAGATTTCCCCAAGTCTTAAAACTACGAAGATTTTTGTACTTGTATTTATAATTGGTTTATTAAATTTATTTTACTCCGTCTCCAAGTTTAACTCTTCCATTAATCTGCCGTCTTGAATTTATTAATTTACATATCTACCTTGCCCCTACACCTATAAAAAAAATTCCAGCACGGGCAGCTGCCTATGCTGCCATGTATATAGATTCGCCCCTGGCTGTATAGAATTAATACCTGGAGTATTTAACAGTAATTGCTTGCTGACATTGAGGCAAATTATAGATGCACATCCTAAAGGCCATGCTGCTCAATTACTCATATTTCGCGGTGAGAACATGATATTGGTTGACTGTATTATCCTTGTTTAGGTATACAACTCATTTTAGCATGCCAACATGCTTACAAAACATGATCTATTTTAAAAAATAACTTGCCAAGTACATAGATGTCAGATGGTTATAACAGCTTCAAGCCCTCAAATTTTCAATCTTTGAAGCTATAGTCTAGAGTAACTCTAATTATTACTTGTGAAGCATATTAATGATTTAATCAATAAACGTTAGACTGAAAGAGCCATTATTTACAAAAGCTTCCTATATTTTTAAGTGGTACTGAGATGCTCTTTCTCTTCTCCTCTGAATTTTCTTGTTAATTTTTTATTTGCATAGTTGTCAGAATCTTGCGATACACGATACGCATCAGACGATATGATACGTAGACAATTCGATACGTATTCTATGGTGAATTTAAAATGACACCGTATCCTACGATTCAATTACGATTCGAGACGATTCTTGTGAAACAATATAATGCACAATACTTTTTAAAGTTAGAAACCGACTTGAAAAAGTTTTTATGTAAAATCAAAAGAGTAAAAACAAAATTTTTAAGCTTTTTATCATTTCAAATGAAGAGGTTTTTTAGTATAAACATATTCTATTTATAGAGTTTTATATCTTCTTTAGAATGTCGCTCTATTTTTTTTCATGTCACTTGCTATAAGCAGATACATAAATATCCACTTATTAGTCTGATTTATTCTCTTTGGTTTTATAGATAAAAGGTGAATATGATTTTTTCGTTTTTTCTTGTTAATCTATAAAGATTACTAAAATAATATCTAATAAATCAATTTAGAGTATTTTGGTTACTATCTAACTGTAAAATTTAGTTTTAGTCTATAATAATATTTACTTGACTACTTTTATATATAGTCAAGCTAATATGCTTGGTTGTCGAATAAATTGTGTATTTTATATGTTTAAATATATTACCACATTTTTTATTTCATTTCCGTATCGTACGATACAATTCACGATATGATACATGAAACATGATATGGGGGTCTTTGATACACGATACGATTCACGATTTGACAACTATGTTTATTTGCAGATATGAGAAAAATTTTCCCGTTCGAGCTCTTTCACTTAGGTGGGGATGAAGTTCATACAGGTTGGCACCAGTTCTTTCATATGGAGGAATAACTTCTTCAATTTAAGTCTTTCTTCTCCAGTCTAATTTACTCATTCTTAAAAAGTAAAGACAATATAATAGTGATCTTATCTGCAAGCTATCATGGACTGTAAACCTAGAATGGACTATAACTAATACAAAGACATAAACTTACATTTTCCTTGGAAAATTATATGAATCATTCAAAAAATTAAATACGAATTCATAGCATATTAGTGCTGCTATTTCAATACTTTATTTCTTTTTGCAGTTCTTACTGTCATGCTTCTCTTGCTATTACATTAACCAGGCCTTTCGTAGCATGATTTATTAGAAGCTTATATATGTTTTTCTCTGATTTAGCTAAAAGGATAATGTTAAAGGAAAGATCTTTATCGCAGTAGATTACATAACCACTGTGATGTATTTCACGATACAGGCGGGGTCATTGATTTCTGCTATTCAATGCAACTCGTTTATGAATTCAAGTCAATATTAGTTACCTTATTTCTTTCTTTTAAGACCAAAGTATATGAAACTGCAAAGAGGTATTCCTGATTGAAGTTTATCATTCAAAGAGAAAATAGACAAGGGTGTTTGACTTGAATGTTTTTCTTTGACAAAATATATTAATGTATTGAATGTATAATGATCTTGAACACCACTTAATACTATTATCTGCTTGAGCTTTTATCATATTTTCAGATCATAGCTTTCACTTGTTTCACAAGAAATGGTCATCTCTGACATCTCTATCATTCTAAATAGTTTCAGATAAACAACAGCTATATCATCAGATATACAACTGAATCGATCATGACAAAGCATTTGTAAAACAAACAGCTTGTTAAATGTTAATAATATATTCACACTTAGTTTCTGAATGTTGTTATTTTAATTTAAATACTTGAGAGTCCCTCTTTTTCATGGGATAATACTACAAGCTTACAACTCTCAGTTAACTTTGTATCCTACTTATGATTTATATTGTTTCAAATTGGTCTACTAATTTGCAGATTGTTGGATCTCTACACCACACGTGAAGAAATGGTACACCCTTTTTACCTTTTGCAGTTAATCACACTCCATACTTGCATAAAAGATTTTATTTTGTATATACAGGTGATTGTTGAACTTAGCAATCGGAAGAGGGTTACTTCTATTTGGTTTAGGACATGGTAAAACTTTCCTATAAAACTTTTTGTTTTTTCTTGCCCTTCCTTTTGGTTAGGATGAAAAGATCCCGAGGAAAGCAGGAAGCCTTCTTACATCTGTTTCTGGAATGGCTAGGCAAACATTGTGACTTGAGCACTCTTGTTCATATATGAAATTATATGGGATTGACCTCTAATGTATAAGAAACTGTTATGATATTAGGAGAGCCCATCTCCATAAGCTAGCTGTTAAGAAGAGAGCTCAAGACATCAACCCAAAGTTTCCCATACAACCGATGTGGGACTAGCCCCTATAAGCTAGTAATGGGATCATAACAGGCCACCACGCTTCCAGACCGACGCCCACAATTGCTCCACTCTAGCGACACTTCCCTGTCGTATACCTACTAGTATGTTAATCTAGCATCTAGGTAGTCTTTTCCATTATAAGGGCTCCACTTGAGCAATACAGGCCTGCCATACACCTACCAGTAATTTAATCTAGCCTCTAGATAGCCCTTTCCATTTAGAAGGTAGTCCACGATTTGCATTGCACTGATACCACTTGTTATGAAATTATGATCTTAGGAGATCCCAAAAGTTAGGTTTCAGGGAGGGAGAGTTCAAGACCATATCAACTCACAACAAGTTTCCCATATAACCGATGTGGGACTAGCTCCATAAGGTAGTTATCGGATCATAACAGAAACTTACTTACAAAATGAGGAAGAAATTGGGTCTCTTCTCTTAATTCTTTGATGTCAGTTTGGGGATCAAGGTGTTTACTATATTCCATTGGTATGTTTCTTTGGGAGTTTGTCAGCATACCGTACGGTTGTAGCCCAAAATTACACAAAATTGGGCATGAAAGGTGTCATGACTCAGAAGGCCTTTCAAACTGAACCCGACCAATCAAGGGGGGCATACCATGAGGACTCATCATTCCAGTACGTCCAGCTTCCACTACCCAAGCATTGCATAGGGTATGTTTGGGTAGACCCTTGGAATCTGTCCTAGCTTCGTGCCACAGCCACGGGCAGTAAGAAATTTTTAGTGGGAATGAGTATCTGGTTTGGTGATTGAAGTTGAGGGTTTTGCTGCAGTGTGATCTCTAAAAGTGGCACGGTCTATGGTCTTCCTACGCCTAAGAGAGCTGTGTGGTCTTGCAGGACTAATGTTGGGTGCCAACAATAGACTTAGACAGTTACCATTCAGGGGTTCCAACATTAAGATATGTATGTGCATGCCTGCAGAACAAGATGGTAGCCACTTCAGCTAAAGTATTATATTCATGTGAGGAGTTAATGTTGTCCTCAGCATCTATATCTGTAATTAGATAGTTACTACCATTTTGTACAAACATTTTGTGAAATGCCATTCAGCATGTAACTACAATGTTGATGCGAAGAGCTCTCCATAAATACTTTCCGATCAAGTACTCGAAACTTTTTTGTTCTGTGTGACTGGTGATCTCTAGCATCAGTCGAAACATCCATCTTTTCTTCCTTTTTTATGGTTCCCCCCTATAATTAATAGTCATCCTACTGGGTCTCAACCTTGTGTTAGGTACTTATCTAAAACACAGTCCTACAGTTTGATTTGTACTTTTGCTTCAATCAATAATATTATCCCATGAAAGAATAAAAATGTAAAAAAATTGCTTTCCTGATATGTGATATGTTTCAGTTTAGGTATTTTTCTCAAACTTTTTCAAAGTAATAAATTGTAACCATATAGGGATGGATTCCCAATGGTTTTGAAGAATATGACAACAATATTTCTTTTTAGCCGTTGTTGCCAGAGTTTTATGGATTACTTACGTTAAAAACTTGAACAGCTGTGAGGTTCTTCTATACATTCTCTTTCAACTTGAGTTTCATAATGAGCCCCATTCACCTTCAGGAAGACGGACTTAAAGTCTGTATGCTACTAATTATGTTGGAATTTTCGCTCTTAAAGTTTAATTGACGATAATATGGAGGAAAGTAAATTCTTTTTTTCTTTTGTAGAGGAGTGGCTCTTTGCAATTTGAAATAAAAAATGAAATTATTAGCTCACTCTCTGCTTCTACAAATATCAATCAATTTTATAATGAAAACTGAAGAATAGATTACTTTTTAAACAATGTAGTAAATTCTCTTATCATGGTCTGTATCTGGGGAAATTGTGACCATCTGTTATTCAATGTATTTGTGAGCATAGTATGTTTAGCTCTTGAACTGTAAAACTTTTTACTACTTCCGGTTGACTACAGCCTGTATCCTATCATTACCTTTGAGGCTTTGACTGAGATCAAAATTGTTATTTATATTTAGACATTCTATATGCAGGCTTCAAGAGCACAACATGACTGCTAAAGAAGCATATCAATATTTTGTACTCCGAGCTCAAGAAATAGCAATATCAAAAGATTGGACCCCTGTCAACTGGTATGCGTTAATTTATACCAAAATAATATTCATTCTTGGGATCAGATTGGCGTGCTTTATATTACCTGTAAAACAGACTTCCCAGGAAATTCTGTTTTCTCTTATCCCGGATTCTGACTTGTAAAGATTCTAGAAAAAATTTAAAATCAGATTGTGCATAGTGGAATTTAAAATTGAGGTTATATTATAATAAATGCAGTTATCATTTGATAACAATTTACTCTTTTCAAAGTTAATGGTAAACAAAGGATATCTTGCGGGCATGTACTTCTGAACTTGTTGTTATGTACATTTGAACTTTCTCAATATTTTATTATGTACATATGACAATGTGACATAAGGGTTTTTCTCATCTTAGGGAAGAAACCTTCAACACATTCGCAGATAAACTGAATCCTCGGACTGTGGTACATAACTGGTGAGTTTTAATAGGATTTCTGCCTGCAGTTTTGGTATATGGTATTGAGTCAGATGGTATGGGTCAAGCATGAATAATTCTATTGTTACCTCAGGTTGGGCTCTGGTGTTTGTCCAGAGGCTGTTGCAAAAGGTTTTAGATGCATATATAGCAATCAAGGTGTTTGGTATCTTGACCACTTGGATATTCCTTGGGATGGATTTTATAATGCTGATCCACTGGAAGGAATAAGTGATGTTTCTGAGCAAGAACTTGTTCTTGGTGGAGAAGTCTGCATGTGGAGTGAGACAGTAGATGCCTCCAATGTACAGCATACAATATGGCCTAGAGCTGCAGCCGCTGCAGGTATGCCTATGGTAAAATGCAGCATGCCTATGGTAAAAGAACTGGTGGAGCAAGCTTATATTTTGAGATTATAGTTCCTAGAATAGTTGTATTTCTGTTATAAAACTTTAGCAAAGTATAGAAATATACTCTTATAATTGCTGCATAAAATTAGAGAGAATAAACAAGAGAAAAAGAGAGAAAAACCTTCAGAGGAATTCTAATTCTTCCTTCAATATCATTCCCTTTATATAGGAAATGAGAGGAGGAGGACAAGAAGGGAGGGATCACGGAGTGGGAATAAAGGGATAAAGGGGAGTCACGGGAGGAAATCACTTTATAATACTTCCCCTGATTTCCTACGATAGAAGATTATGTCTCATTAAAAACCTTGTTAAGAAAACCCAGTGGGAAAAACTTAACGAAGGGAAAAAGAGTACATATCTTTTACATAAATATCTTTTAATTGACTGCCTCGTTAAAACCTTGTCAGGAAATACCCATTGGGATAAAAATCAGTGACTAAGGAAAAAGAGTACAGTCTTCCCCTCAAAAGGATTCCATTACTCCTTGATGAAATGTTGTCATAAGTCTTTCAGTCGACACATTCCGATCCTTTTTCGAAGTTTTGCAAACGTTGCATATGGTAGCGACTTTGTGAATAAGTCGGCTAGATTATCACATGATCAAATTTGATACACATCTATATCATCCTTCTTTTGTAGCTCATGTGTGAAGAAGAATTTAGGTAAAATGTGCTTTGTTCTATCTCCTTGATGTACCCTCCTCTAAGTTGAGCAATGCATGCAGCGTTATCTTCATACAGAATTGTAGGAATGTCTTTGATTGATGGTAATCCACATGATTTTTGAATATGCTGAATAATTGATCTCAACCAAACACACTCTCTACTTGCTTCATGTATAGCGAGAATCTCTGAGTGATTTGAAGATGTAGTTGTCATGGTTTGTTTTGTGGATTTCCAGAATATAGCCGTGTCACAATAGGTAAATACATAACCTGTTTGTGATCTTCCATTGTGTGGATCTGATAAATATCCTGCATCGGCATATCCAACCAATCGCGACGTTGAATCTCTTGGATAAAATAACCCAAGATCTATACTTCCACAGAGGTATCTCAAAATATGTTTGATCCCATCCCAATGTCTCTTAGTCGGAGAAGAACTGTATCTTGTTAACAAGTTGACAGCAAAAGTAATATCCGGTCGTGTACACTTTGCAAGATACATAAGAGCACCTATTGCACTTAAGTATAGAGCTTCAGTTCCAAGAACTTCTTCCCCACTTTCTAGAGGCCGAAATGGATCTTTATCAACTTCTAAAGATCGAACAACCATCGGGGTAGTCAAATGATAAACTTTATCCATATGAAAACGACTGAGGACTTTTTCAGCATATGTGGATTGATGAACAAAAATTTCAGATGCTAAATGCCCCATTTGTATTCCCAAACAGAATTTTGTCTTTCCAAGATCTTTCATTTCAAATTCATCTTTTAAATAAGTAGCAGTTCTTGTGAGTTCTTCAGGAGTACCTACAATATTCAAATCATCCACATATACAACAATGATGGAAAATTCACTTTGTGATTTCTTAATAAAAACACATGGACATACTTGATCATTTATATATCCATCTTTTATTAAATAATCACTAAGTCGATTATACCACATACGACCAGACTGTTTCAACCCATACAACGAGCGTTGTAACTTGATTGAATATATGTGACGGGGCTTTTGTAATTCAGTCATTTTCAATCCTTCAGGGATTCTCATGTAAATCTCACTGTTAAGTGAGCCATATAGGTATGTTGTTACAACATCCATCAGACGTGTTTCCAAACCTTTCATAGTTGCCATACCTATCAGAAAGCGAAAAGTGACTCCATCCATTACTGGAGAATATGTATCCTGATAATTAATACCAGTTTTTTGTGAAAACCCTTGAACTACAAGTCGGGCTTTGTATCTCACAATTTCATTTTTCTCATTTCGCTTTCGTACAAATACCCATTTGTTTCCAACCGGGATTACGCACAGCGGTGTTTGGACTACTGGTCCAAATAATTCTCTTTTCAATAGAGATTGTATCTCAGTTTGAATAGCATCTTTCTATTTTGGTCAATCTTTTCTTTTCCGACATTCTTCCACGTTTTGTGGTTCAGGATCCGTGTCAGGAATCAAAGTAATATCTGATGCTATAGAGAAAGCAAATATATCGTCAATCATGACTTTGCTTCGATCCGATATTTTCTCATCATGTACATAATTTATTGAGATCTCTTGGTGTTCATCTCTTATCCCTTCACTGAGATTTTGAACCTCTCCTGGGGCTATTCCCACTCTTGGAATATGTGCTACTTCTGGAGCGGTTTGTACCTCTTCTGAGGCTATTTCCACTCTTGGAATAAGTGCTACTTCTGGAGCGGGTATTCCTTTAGGGATTCCCTTATTTGCTTTTGATTTTCGTGGTGCAGTGTGTTTTGCACCAACCGGTCTTTCACGCTTCTGGCGTGATTTAGATTCTTCTATTACCTTATTTGTCAATTCTCCAGAAATTGATTTTTCAATAGGTATTTCTATCCTTGCTGGAGTATTCATTGCAGGTGTATGTGACTTTATCATTTTTCTAGCTTCATTAAATGCATCTGGCATTTGATTTGCAATATTTTGTAAATAAACAATTCTTTGAACTTCAATTTCACATTGTCCTGTACGAGGATCAAGTGAATTTAAATCTGATGCATTCCATGATATTTCAGAGGGTTTTTATTTAAAACTTTCCCTCCTAATGGTGGAAATACAGATTCATCAAAATGACAATCTACATAACGTGCAGTAAAAACATCTCCAGTTAAAGGTTCAAGATATCTGATAATAGAAGGAGAATCAAAACCAACATAAATACATATTCTTCGTTGGGCTCCCATTTTAGTTCTTTGTGGAGGTGCAATTGGAACATATACCGCACTTCCAAAAACTCGAAAGTGTGATATGTTGGGTGTTTGTCCAAGAACTAACTGTAGAGGAGAAAATTTATGAAGAGCTGTTGGTCTTACTCGAATGATGGATGCAGCATGAAGAATTGCATGACCCCAAACTGAGGTAGGTAAGTTAGCCCTTAACATTAATAGTCGTGCAATTAGTTGAAGTCTTTTTATTAAAGATTCAGCTAAACCATTTTGTGTATGAATATGAGGAACAGAATGCTCAATGGAAATTCCAATAGTCATACAAAAATCATTAAAAGTCATTGATGAAAATTCAGCTGCATTATCAAGTCGAATTGACTTGATTGGATGATCCGAGAACTGAGCCCGTAACTTGATTATTTGAGCAAGAAGTTTTGAGAAGGCAAAATTTCGAGAAGAGAGAAGACAAACATGAGACCATCTAGTTGAAGAATCTATTAAAACCATGAAATATTAAAATGGGCCAGACAATGGGTGAATAGGTCCACAAATGTCTCCTTGAATTCTCTCTAGGAATTTTGGGGCTTCTTTATAAACTTTTACTGGTGATGGTCGAACAATTAATTTTCCTCGAGAACACACAGCACAAGGAAATTCACTACTAGGAAAAACTTTTTTATTTTCGAGAGGATGACCAGTAGAATTCTCAATAATACGACGCATCATAGAAGTACCTGGATGACCGAGTCTTTCATGCCAAAGTATAAAGAATTTGGGATCTATGATTTTTGGAATCATAACATTATGAGACTCAATTGCTCTAATTTTCATAGTATATAATCCAAAAAAAATTGAATGAAGTTTTTCTAGGATATTCTTTTTTCCAGAAATAGTAGAAGTGATGAGAAGATATTCATTATCATTCTCATTGGTTGTTTCAATGTGAAAACCATTTAGTCGAATATCTTTAAAACTAAGCAAATTTCTTCTTGATTTACTAGAATATAAAGCATTTTTGATAAAAACTTGTGTCTCATTTGGTAGCATGAAACTAGCTTTTCCAAATCCCTTGATTAAATTTGATGTGCCAGAGATAGTTCCTACATTTCCCTTAGCTTTGATTAGTTGTGAAAAATATTTCTCACTTTGAAGGATTGTACGAGTTGTTGCACTGTCTGCAAAACATATATCCTCCATATCCATTAAAGATGGTCTGACACATAAAAACATAAATAAGAAAAGTTACATTTCATATATAATTTTATTCATGATAAGCACATACCACGTATATAACGAAAACTAATAATATTATACATGCAGGATGTTTAATTAAAACAAGAAATTAAACGATATCCCAAAAGATACTTTCAGAAGGTTCAGTAATATCAACAACCTTTTCCTCATTGTTGGTCATTGGTGGAACATCAACAATATTCAATTGATGATTAACAAAGTTTGTTTCTGCCTCCATTACTTTGTTCTTTTGAGACTCCTGGAATAAATTAGCCAGATGCCTCGGCGTACGACAGGTACGCGACCAATGTCCTTTCATCCCACACCTAAAACAAACATCTGGTTTGTTCTTTATCGGTGTTGCATTTTCTTTTTATTTTCCTCGACCCAGACACTTGCCACTTCTGGTGGCCTGAATTGTCGCGGTTCTGGAATTTGTTATAATGGCCTCGTTTATTCTTTCGTCCCCAAGGCTTCTTATTATATGACCATCTATTGTCACGTTTATTCTGCTGGAATGACGTACTGTTAATATCCGGCAATGGGGTAGCACCCGTTGGCCGTACTTGATGGTTTTTCAACAACAATTCATTATTCTTTTTTGCAACAAGGAGGATAGACAATAAGTCACTGAATTTTATGAACTTACTCTGTCTATATTGTTGCGACAGAATCATGTTGGTGGGATGAAAAGTTGAGAGCATTTTCTCTAACATTTGGGTTTCAGAAACTGGATCTCCGCACAAAGCCAAAGTAGAGGTTATTCTATAAACATTGGAACTATATTCCGTAATTGATTTGTAATCTTGTAGCCTTAAATTAAGCCACTCAAATTTGGCATTAGGGAGAACAACCAATTTTTGGTGGTCAAATATTTCCCTTTTTCCTCCCGTCGCTCCCCTTTTTCCCTCTTTTCCCCTTTACCGTCTCAGTTGGTTAGAGCTTCGTGCTGATAACGTGTTATAAAACTTTAGCAAAGTATAAAAATATACTCTTGTAATTGCTGCATAAATTTAGAGAGAATAAGCAAGAGAGAAACCTTCAGAGGAATTCTAATTCTTCCTTCAATATCATTCCCTTTATATAGGAAATGAGAGGAGGAGGACAAGAAGGGAGGGATCACGGAGTGGGAATAAAAGGGAAAAAGGGGAGTCACGGGAGGAAAAAGGGAAAGATTTGACCACCAAAAATTGGTTGTTCTCCCTAATGCCAAATTTGAGTTGCTTAATTTAAGGCTACAAGATTACAAATCAATTACGGAATATAGTTCCAATGTTTATAGAATAACCTCTACTTTGGCTTTGTGCGGAAATCCAGTTTCTGAAACCCAAATGTTAGAGAAAATGCTCTCAACTTTTCATCCCACCAACATGATTCTGTCGCAACAATATAGACAGAGTAAGTTCACAAAATTCAGTGACTTATTGTCTATCCTCCTTGTTGCAAAAAAGAATAATGAATTGTTGTTGAAAAACCATCAAGTACGGCCAACGGGTGCTACCCCATTGTCGGATATTAACAGTACGTCATTCCAGCAGAATAAACGTGACAATAGATGGTCATATAATAAGAAGCCTTGGGGACGAAAGAATAAACGAGGCCATCATAACAAATTCCAGAACCGCGACAATTCAGGCCACCAGAAGTGGCAAGTGTTTGGGTCGAGGAAAATAAAAAGAAAATGCAGCACCGATAAAGAACAAACCAGATGTCTGTTTTAGGTGTGGGATGAAAGGACATTGGTCGCGTACCTGTCGTACACCGATGCATCTGGCTAATTTATTCCAGGAGTATCAAAAGAACAAAGTAATGGACGCAGAAACAAACTTTGTTAATCATCAATTGAATATTGTTGATGTTCCACCAATGACCAACAATGAGGAAAAGGTTGTTGATATTATTGAACCTTCTGAAAGTATCTTTTGGGATATCGTTTAATTTCTTGTTTTAATTAAACATCCTGCATGTATAATATTATTAGTTTTCGTTCTATACGTGGTATGTGCTTATCATGAATAAAATTATATATGAAATGTAATTTTTCTTATTTATGTTTTTATGTGTCAGACCATCTTTAATGGATATGGAGGATATATGTTTAGCAGACAGTGCAACAACTCATACAATCCTTCAAAGTGAGAAATATTTTTCATAACTAATCAAAGCTAAGGGAAATGTAGGAACTATCTCTGGCACATCAAATTTAATCAAGGGATTTGGAAAAGCTAGTTTCATGCTACCAAATGAGACACAAGTTTTTATCAAAAATGCTTTATATTCTAGGAAATCAAGAAGAAATTTGCTTAGTTTTAAAGATATTCGACTAAATGGTTTTCACATTGAAACAACCAATGAGAATTATAATGAATATCTTCTCATCACTTCTACTATTTCTGGAAAAAAGAATATCCTAGAAAAACTTCATTCAATTTCTTTTGGATTATATACTATGAAAATTAGAGCAATTGAGTCTCGTAATGTTATGATTCCAAAAATCATAGATCCCAAATCCTTTATGCTTTGACATGAAAGACTCGGTCATCCAGGTACTTTTATGATGCGTCGTATTATTGAAAATTCTACTGGTCATCCTCTCGAAAATAATAAGGTTTTTCCTAGTAGTGAATTTTCTTGTGCTGTGTGTTCTCGAGGAAAATTAATTGTTCGACCATCACCAATAAAAGTTTATAAAAAATCCACAAAATTCCTAGAGAGAATTCAAGGAGACATTTGTGGACCTATTCACCCATTGTCTGTGTAACACCCCCTTTCCAAAATAGAAAGAGAGATTACTCAAAACGTAACAAAACTGATGAGTTTAATAGCAAGGCTCAAAGCCCCAAAAGAATAGTCTTAATTAACTGATAAATACCACAAGTCACCCATAATAAATCTCATACTGTCTCAAACCACAATCTAAAATAATTATTACAATTCCAAGTAACTGACACATCAAGTCTAAACAGAATATTTCTAAATCATTGGAATGAATGGAGCTCTCATCACACTTGCCCTTGATCCCCCTGATTACCTGCCGGAAGAAAAACACAGCATGAGCCAAATGCCCAGTACGGATATAGAATACAAATAATTAACTCAATTAAATGAAATGAAACGAACTGAAACGAAACGAACAAAACTAACACAATGAAATGATAGGCTGAATCAAATGGCTAGGTGTTATTTCACACCTAGCTCAGAATATAGTAATATACCTTGCCACACAGGCAAGTCAAATAATGTCACACAGGCAATCAAAATAATGCCACACAGACAATCACACATCGGACTGCGCAATCCAGATGCGTGTAAAATCGGAAGGTGTGTTTGGCACAAACATCACCAATCCGCAGAACAGAACAGAACAGAAAACTAGGGTCGACCCATACGCCTCCCACAACAAAACACCAAATGGCCAACTCCCACCGGAGCACAAAACGGAGACGCCGTGGACTGATCACACCGCCACGGAAGGTGTCATGCCTCGGTGCTAAGAGGACATGCCTGTGGTACCCCCACAGGTGATTATAGCTCAGGTATACCCTACGATATTCTAACAAAATATAATGTCACAACACATGCGACAAAATATCAACACAAAGGGGTTCTAGAATGTACATGTTAAACTAAACAGATCATCAACACAAGTCTCCAAAAATGTACTAACATGTATATTACTATAATATCAAAATAAATTATTAGACATGATAAACTAGACTAAAGAGTACAAATGGGAGTACTAATCTAAACGCCAAAGCAAATTATCAAAATAAATTGACAATAATTAATTATGAGAGGCAATACTAAATTTCGAAACGAATAACGGAACAAACAAATTAAAAACAAATGAGTCTCGCTGAAAGAATACGGAATCCGTACCTGGAATCGATAATGCAATACCCAAATTTATATTTCAAATACACTTTAAAATTCCCTCCGTCCAATCTAATAAAATAATAATAATACAATTATTAGTGAGTTAATAATTATAGTTTATATAATATAAACTAATTCCTCCAATTACATCAATTTTACGAATTAACCCAAATTAAATTATAATTATCTTCTAATCATATATTATTATTATTATCATAACAATTCCGTAATCTTAATATATATATAACTGATAATTAATTCAGTATATATTATTACTGTTATATATATATATATGCCATGAATCCCTTGTTTGCCTTAAACCATGTTTCGAATTATATATATATATATATATATATATATATATATATATATATATATATAATTTAGCAGTTCGCACAGCATGGGTATATATAATATATATAGTTTAATGACATAAAAGTAATCTGATAACTTATGTAACTATATATATATATAACCATACCAATCAAGCTTGTCAAACATGTATACTGATGTGTATATAAACAATACCAAAACGGAAAGAAGAAAAAGCACCTGATTTGATTTTTGGATCTAACTGTCGTCGCTCCTTCTTCTTCTCTCGATTTATCAGATATGTTTAGAGGATTAGGTTTTAGTATTTATTAACTTAAAACATATTTTATTAATATATTTATTAACTCTCCAAATTTTAATAGTATTTTAAAAATTATACAATTATAAATTAGATCCACTTAATTTTAAGCCCAATTTTACTAATTAATTTGTCCATAACTTATTAATATTTATTAGCCTACATAAATTAAATGACCACTTGACCCAATTAAATTACAAAGTCTAATTAATATGTTTTTAAAACAAAAAAAAAATCTTTTATTATTTAATATTTATTTATTTATTAAATTTTTTTTTACCGGGTATTACATCACCTACCCCTTAAAAAGGATTCCGTCCCCGGAATCAAAAGAATGGAACGCACCTAATTTTTAAAGAGATGTGGATATTCCGCTCGAATAGACTCTTCCATCTCCCATGTAGCCTCCCGCTCTGAATGATTCCTCCACAGAACCTTAACAAACGGAATAGTCTTCCTCCTCATAATTCGCTCTTGACGATCCAAAATCGCCTCGGCTTGCTCCTCACAAGTAAGGTCCTCCCGAATTTTATCGAACGGATATTGCACCACGTGCAACGGATGATAATGATAACTCCTCAACACCGACACATGGAACACATTGTGGACATGAGCTAGCTGTGTAGGCAAAGCTAACCGATACGCAACTTCACCAACTCTCTCCAAAATCTCAAATGGGCCAATATAACGCGGACTAAGCTTCCCTTTCAACCCAAATCGCCGAATGCCCTTTCAAGGAGAAACTTTTAGAAATACATGCTCACCAGGTTCAAACTCTAAAGTCCTCCTATGCTTATCAGCATAACTCTTCTGTCATGATCGAGCCGTCTTCAATTTCTCCTTAGCCTCTGCTACCTTCTCCGTAGTAATTTGAACTAACTCAGGCCCTTCTTTGGCCCTTTCGCCAACCTCATCCCAACAAGTTGGTGCCCGACACTTCCTACCATACAGTGCCTCAAAAGGAGCCATCCCAATACTTGCATGCCAGCTGTTGTTGTAAGCAAACTCAACTAGGCTCAAGTAATCATCCCAATTACCCGACCACTCAAGTGCACAAGACCTCAACATGTCCTCTAATGTCTGAATAGTCCGCTCGGATTGACCATCAGTTTGCGGATGGAAAGAAGTACTGAAGTTGAGCCGAGTGCCCCAAGCTCGTTGAAACCCTTTCCAAAATCTTGAAGTGAACCGTGGGTCTCGATCTGAAACAATAGACACCGGAGTACCATGAAGTCTAACAATCTCCTGCTGAAAGATATGTGCCAACCTATCCACCGAATAACCCTCATGGATAGCCAAAAAGTGTGCCGATTTAGTCAACCGATCCACCACTACCCAAATGGCATCATTCTTCTTGAAAGTCTTCGGCAAACCAGTCACAAAGTCCATCGTGATATCCTCCCACTTCCACACTGGAATGTCTAACTGTTGCAACAACCCACTAGCTCGTTGATGTTCTATCTTCACTTGTTGACAAGTGAGGCACCTCCCAACATATTCAGCCACGTCTCGTTTCATCCCATTCCACCAAAAATTCTTCTTCAAATCTCTATACATCTTTATAGAACCTGGATGAATAGAAAATGGTGAACTATGAGCCTCAGCCAGCACAGCCTCCCGAATGATTTGATCTGACGGTACACACAACCGCTCCCCCAACTAAATTACACCATGGTCATCAATACGAAACTCGAGCTGCTTGCCCTCCTCTAGATTCTGTGCCATACTCCACAATTCTCCATCTTCCTTTTGAGCTTCTTTGACCCGCGAGATAAGAGAGGGCTCCACTCTCATACCGGCCAAATGTCCATCTGAACCTCGTACATACAACTCCAACTCAATCCGCTCCATATCCGAAATAAGCTGAGGTTGCGTAATAAGGGCAGCTACATTCCCTGAACTCTTTCGGCTATGAGCATCTGCAACCACATTTGCCTTCCTTGGGTGATACTGAATCCTCGCATCATAATCTTTTAGAAGCTCCAACCAACGCCTCTGCCTCATATTGAGCTCCTTCTGAGTGAAAATGTATTTAAGACTTTTTGTGATCGGTGAAGATATCACAAGTCTCTCCATACAAATAATGCCTCCAAATCTTTAAGGCAAAGATCACCGCAGCCAACTCTAAATCATGTGTGGGGTAGTTCACCTCATAAGGTTTAAGCTGCCTAGAAGCATAAGCGATCACCTTACCGTGTTGCATCAAAACACACCCCAAGCCCTTCTTAGAAGCATCACTATAAATTTGGTAACCTCCAGTCCCCGACGGCAATGCAAGTATAGGAGCTGTCACAAGCATTCTCTTCAATTCCTCAAAACTTTTCTTGCGCTCCTCATTCCACATAAACTTCACTCCCTTTCTCATCAACTGAGTCAATGGTAAGGCAAGCAAGGAAAACCCTTCCACAAACCTCCTATAATACCCTGCCAAACCCAAGAAACTTCTAATCTCTGTCACTGTAGTAGGTCTCGGCCATTTAGTGATAGCCTCAACCTTCGCAAGATCCACCTTAATGCCTTCAGCAGAAACAACATGTCCCAAAAATGCAACCTGCTCTAACCAAAACTCGCATTTAGAGAATTTAGCATACAACTTCTCTTTTTGCAAAATTCCTAACACTGTGCGAAGATGCTCCTCATGCTCTTCCTTAGACTTAGAGTAAACCAAAATGTCATCAATAAAGACAATGACAAATTGGTCCAGGTATTCCCTGAACACCCGATTCATCAAATCCATAAACACCGCCGGAGCGTTAGTCACACCGAATGGCATCACCAGAAACTCGTAATGCCCATACCGAGTACGAAAAGCCGTCTTAGGGATATCCTCATCCCTCACCCTCAACTGATGATATCCCGACCTCAAGTCTATCTTCGAAAAATACTTAGCCCCCTGAAGTTGGTCAAACAAGTCATCAATCCTCGGCAATGGATACCGATTCCTGATGGTGATCTTGTTCAACTCCCTGT
Organism: Panax japonicus; assembly: GCA_020205505.1. NCBI lineage: Eukaryota > Viridiplantae > Streptophyta > Magnoliopsida > Apiales > Araliaceae > Panax > Panax japonicus. The sequence goes on from CM035108.1 coordinate 53,097,795, forward strand.
AGTCTATACACAGCCTCATAGACCCATCCTTCTTCTTCACAAACAAGACTGGAGCACCCCACGGCGAAACACTAGGCCGAATCACACCACGATCCAACAGTTCCTGCAACTGCTCCTTCAACTCCTGCAACTCCAATGGTGCCATCCGATACGGCGCCTTAGAAATAGGCTCCGCACCAGGAACAAGCTCAATAGCAAACTCTACTTCCCGTTGTGGTGGCAACCCTGACAATTCTTCAGGAAACACCTCGGAAAAATCACGAACAATTGGAACATCCTCAATATGAGACTCACCCTTAGAAGTATCTTTCACAAACGCCAAATACCTCTCACAACCCTTTGCTACCAACTTCCCAGCCTTCAAAGCTGAAATCAACTTCAACACCCTACTCGGTTGTGAACCCTGAAACACGAACTCCGGAGACTTCACATCTCCGAATATAACCTTCTTCGCCTGACAATCGATAGTGGCATGGTGTTTATCCAACCAGTCCATCCCAAGAATGACATCAAAATCGTGCATACACATCGGAAGAAGATTTACGCTACGGATCTTATCCCCAAATCTAATCAAACACCCTCGATACAAATCAGAAATAACAACAGAAGTCCCCATCGGGGTAGCAATAGACATAACAGAATTCAAAGACTGAGATGGCACACCCAGGTGCCGAACAAAAGACTGAGCAACAACGGAATGAGTAGAACTCGTATCAAACAAAATAGACGCCTCACGATTGCCAACTAAAAGAGTACCAGAAACAGTACCTGGTGCTCCCGCCGCCTGGTTATACGTCAAAGCAAACACTCGGCCACCCTGACGCTGACCTCCATTGCCACCATTATTACCACCTCCACCATTTTCGCGTGGACCGGTACAATCCCTAGCAATATGACCCATTTGTCCACACAAGAAGCATGCACCGGTGAGTCTGTGACACTGCCTCCCCGGATGAATAGCCCCACAAATAGCACAAGGAGCTATCGGAATAAGATTCGGGTTACCCCCACCAGCTGGTCCTGGGTAACGACCCTGATTTTGCCCCTGCGGACGATTCTGTCCCTGCTGACGATTTTGTCCATACCAAGGTAACTGAAGCTGACGATTCTGCCCTTGCTGAGGCATCTGCTGATAACCCCTGTTCTGATTCTGACCACGCCACTGCCCCTGTTGAACACCACGATTTCTGTTCCACTGACCACCTTGATTTCTCCCATGCTGACCCGAAGCTTGACCCTGTTGGTCCTCTCTGTCCCTCTTTCGACTCCCTTCCGATTTGGAAGTCCGAAAGTCCTGCCGCTCCATCTCAATGTTCTTGGCCGCATTAGCCACCGCCGATACATCCGTAAACTTGGTGTTAATGAGATGTTGGCGATACCTATAATGAATCCGCCACTTGAACTTCTCCGCCTGTTCCACTGCAGTCCCTGCAGAAATTCCCGCAAAGCCTGCCAACCTAGTAAACCTCGTCATGAAATCCGTGATGGACTCGTCATCTTTCTGCCGAATAGACAGATACTCTCTGGCATAGGCCTCTTTATCAGCAGCTGGGAAATACTGCTGATAAAAGACCTCACAAAACTCAACCCAGCTAAGTGCCTCAACATAACCATTACCCTTTGTCGTTTTCAACGCTTTCCACCACCTTTGCGCATCCCCTTCCAGCTTGTAAGCAGCTAGCAACACTTTCTGATTATCCGAGCACCCCAACACATCGAAAATCTTCTCTAAGTGGGCAATCCAATTCTCTGCATCAATTGGAGTTGGAGCTGAACTGAATGCCTGTGGTTTCTGCTTTTGAAACCTTTCCAACCACACATACATTGGAACCACCTGCTGATCAATACCATCTGTATTCACTTCCTCTTCGCTTGTATGTGGACCATTATTTCTCGGGTTCTCATGTTCAGGAATTTCTGGTGGCGGCTGCTGCATTGCCTGTACAACCTGCGCCACTAACTGAGGTAACGCCTGATTCACAGCCTGATTCACCAAGGTAGCCAACTGAGCATTAATCTGATCATTAGGTTGCTCATTGGACCGACCTTCACCTCTTCCCCTGTTGTTACCTCGCTTCCCAGCAACTCTAGCTGATCTTCGAGCCATCTAAGAAAGAGATCACGAATATAAACCAAGCAGATTAGAGACAAATTCGAATATGGCTGATATGATAGCTGAACAGAAAATCAATCAGAACAAAAATCTAACCCAGAAGTCTACCCATAACTCACAGGTCAAACCTAAATAGGTTTTCTACAAGAAAGAACCTAAGCTCTGATACCAACTCTGTAACATCCCCTTTCCAAAATAGAAAGAGAGATTACTCAAAACGTAACAAAACTGATGAGTTTAATAGCAAGGCTCAAAGCCCCAAAAGAATAGTCTTAATTAACTGATAAATACCACAAGTCACCCATAATAAATCTCAAACTGTCTCAAACCACAATCTAAAATAATTATTACAATTCCAAGTAACTGACATATCAAGTCGAAACAGAATATTTCTAAATCATTGGAATGAATGGAGCTCTCATCACACTTGCCCTTGATCCCCCTGATTACCTGCCGGAAGAAAAACACAGCATGAGCCAAATGCCCAGTACTGATATAGAATACAAATAATTAACTCAATTAAATGAAATGAAATGAAACGAACTGAAACGAAACGAACAAAACTAACACAATGAAATGATAGGCTGAATCAAATGGCTGGGTGTTATTTCATACCGAGCTCAGAATATAGTAATATACCTTGCCACACAGGCAAGTCAAATAATGCCACACAGGCAATCAAAATAATGCCACACAGGCAATCACACATCGGACTGCGCAATCCAGATGCGTGTAAAATCGGAAGGTGTGTTTGGCACAAACATCACCAATCCGCAGAACAGAATAGAACAGAAAACTAGGGTCGACCCATACGCCTCCCACAACAAAACACCAAATGGCCAACTCCCACCGGAGCACAAAACGGAGACGCCGTGGACTGATCACACCGCCACGGAAGGTGTCATGCCTCGGTGCCAAGAGGACATGCCTGTGGTACCCCCACAGGTGATTATAGCTCAGGTATACCCTACGATATTCTAACAAAATATAATGTCACAACACATGCGACAAAATATCAACACAAAGGGGTTCTAGAATGTACATGTTAAACTGAACAGATCATCAACACAAGTCTCCAAAAATGTACTAACATGTATATTACTATAATATCAAAATAAATTATTAGACATGATAAACTAGACTAAAGAGTACAAATGGGAGTTCTAATCTAAACGCCAAAGCAAATTATCAAAATAAATTGACAATAATTAATTATGAGAGGCAATACTAAATTTCGAAACGAATAACGGAACAAACAAATTAAAAACAAATGAGTCTCGCTGAAAGAATACGGAATCCGTACCTGGAATCGATAATGCAATACCCAAATTTATATTTCAAATACTCTTTAAAATTCCCTCCGTCCAATCTAATAAAATAATAATATTACAATTATAAGTGAGTTAATAATTATAGTTTATATAATATAAACTAATTCCTCCAATTACATCAATTTTACGAATTAACCCAAATTAAATTATAATTATCTTCTAATCATATATTATTATTATTATCATAACAATTCCGTAATCTTAATATATATATAACTGATAATTAATTCAGTATATATTATTACTGTTATATATATATATATATATATATATATATATATATATATATATATATATATATATGCCATGAATCCCTTGTTTGCCTTAAACCATGTTTCGAATTATATATATATATATATATATATATATATATATATGTATGTACAGTCTGCCCAGACTGTACAGACATGTTTCGTTATAGGCATCCAAATCACACCCAAAACACTGTATTATTGAAAAATTTCAGTTCCATAAATTTTTTTTTTTTTTTTTTTAGTTCTACAAAAAAAAAAAAAAAAAAAAAAAAATTTTTGGGTCCGGATTTTGGGTCCTGTCCGGGAGTCCGGACAGGATCCATTCTGTATATATATATATATATATATATATATATATATATATATATAATTTAGCAGTTCGCACAGCATGGGTATATATAATATATATAGTCCAATGACATAAAAGTAATCTGATAACTTATGTAACTATATATATATATATAACCATACCAATCAAGCTTGTCAAACATGTATACTGATGTGTATATAAACAATACCAAAACGGAAAGAAGAAAAAGCACCTGATTTGATTTTTGGATCTAACTGTCGCCGCTCCCTCTTCTTCTCTCTCGATTTATCAGATATGTTTAGAGGATTAGGTTTTAGTATTTATTAACTTAAAACATATTTTATTAATATATTTATTAACTCTCCAAATTTTAATAGGATTTTAAAAATTATACAATTATAAATTAGATCCACTTAATTTTAAGCCCAATTTTACTAATTAATTTGTCCATAACTTATTAATATTTATTAGCCCACATAAATTAAATGACCACTTGACCCAATTAAATTACAAAGTCTAATTAATATGTTTTTAAAACAAAAAAAAAATCTTTTATTATTTAATATTTATTTATTTATTAAATTTTTTTTTACCGGGTATTACAGTCTGGCCCATTTTGATATTTCATGGTTTTAATAGATTCTTCAACTAGATGGTCTCATGTTTGTCTTCTATCTTCTCAAAATTTTGCCTTATCAAAACTTCTTGCTCAAATAATCAAGTTACGGGCTCAGTTCTCGGATCATTCAATCAAGTCAATTCGACTTGATAATGCAGCTGAATTTTCATCAATGACTTTTAATGATTTTTGTTTGACTATTGGAATCTCCATTGAGCATTATGTTCCTCGTATTCATACACAAAATGGTTTAGTTAAATCTTTAATAAAAAGGCTTCAACTAATTATACGACCATTAATGTTAAGGGCTAACTTACCTACCTCAGTTTGGGGTCATGCAATTCTTCATGCTGTAGCCATCATTCGAGTAAGACCAACAGCTCTTCATAAATTTTCTCCTCTACAGTTAGTTCTTGGACAAACACCCAACATATCACACTTTCGAGTTTTTGGAAGTGCGGTATATGTTCCAATTGCACCTCCACAAAGAACTAAAATGGGAGCCCAACGAAGAATAAGTATTTATGTTGGTTTTGATTCTCCTTCTATTATCAGATATCTTGAACCTTTAACTGGAAGAGGTTTTTACTGCACGTTATGTAAATTGTCATTTTGATAAATCTGTATTTCTACCATTAGGAGGAGGGAAAGTTTTAAATAAAAAACCCTCTGAAATATCATGGAATGCATCAGATTTAAATTCACTTGATCCTCGTACAGGACAATGTGAAATTGAAGTTCAAAGAATTGTTTATTTACAAAATATTGCAAATCAAATGACAAATGCATTTAATGATGCTAGAAAAATGATAAAGTTACATACACCTGCAGTGAATACTCTAGCAAGGATAGAAATACCTATTGAAAAATCAATTTCTGGAGAATTGACAAATAAGGTAATAGAAGAATCTAAACCACGCCAGAAGCGTGAAAGACCGGTTGGTGCAAAACACACTGCACCACGAAAATCAAAAGCAAATAAGGGAATCCCTAAAGGAATACCCGCTCCAGAAGTAGCACTTATTCCAAGAGTGGAAATAGCCTCAGAAGAGGTACAAACCGCTCCAGAAGTAGCACATATTCCAAGAGTGGGAATAGCCCCAGGAGAGGTTCAAAATCTCAGTGAAGGGATAAGAGATGAACACCAAGAGATCTCAATAAATTATGTACATGATGAGAAAATATCGGATCGAAGAAAAGTCATGATTGACGATATATTTGCTTTCTCTATAGCATCAGATATTACTTTGATTCCTGACACGGATCCTGAACCACAAAACGTGGAAGAATGTCGGAAAAGAAAAGATTGACCAAAATAGAAAGATGCTATTCAAACTGAGATACAATCTCTATTGAAAAGAGAATTATTTGGACCAGTAGTCCAAACACCGCTGTGCGTAATCCCGGTTGGAAACAAATGGGTATTTGTACGAAAGCGAAATGAGAAAAATGAAATTGTGAGATACAAAGCCCGACTTGTAGTTCAAGGGTTTTCACAAAAACCTGGTATTAATTATCAGGATACATATTCTCCAGTAATGGATGGAGTCACTTTTCGCTTTCTGATAGGTATGGCAACTATGAAAGGTTTGGAAACACGTCTGATGGATGTTGTAACAACATACCCATATGGCTAACTTAACAGTGAGATTTACATGAGAATCCCTGAAGGATTGAAAATGACTGAATTACAAAAGCCCCGTCACATATATTCAATCAAGTTACAACGCTCGTTGTATGGGTTGAAACAGTCTGGTCGTATGTGGTATAATCGACTTAGTAATTATTTAATAAAAGATGGATATATAAATGATCAAGTATGTCCATGTGTTTTTATTAAGAAATCACAAAGTGAATTTTCCATCATTGTTGTATATGTGGATGATTTGAATATTTTAGGTACTCCTGAAGAACTCACAAGAACTGCTACTTATTTAAAAGATGAATTTGAAATGAAAGATCTTGGAAAGACAAAATTCTGTTTGGGAATACAAATGGGGCATTTAGCATCTGAAATTTTTGTTCATCAATCCACATATGCTGAAAAAGTCCTCAGTCGTTTTCATATGGATAAAGCTTATCATTTGACTACCCCGATGGTTGTTCGATCTTTAGAAGTTGATAAAGATCCATTTCGGCCTCTAGAAAGTGGGGAAGAAGCTCTTGGAACTAAAGCTCTATACTTAAGTGCAATAGGTGCTCTTATGTATCTTGCAAAGTGTACACGACCGGATATTACTTTTGCTGTCAACTTGTTAGCAAGATACAGTTCTTCTTCGACTAAGAGACATTGGGATGGGATCAAACATATTTTGAGATACCTCTGTGGAAGTATAGATCTTGGGTTATTTTATCCAAGAGATTCAACGTCGCGATTGGTTGGATATGCCGATGCAGGATATTTATCAGATCCACACAATGGAAGATCACAAACAGGTTATGTATTTACCTATTGTGACACGGCTATATCCTGAAAATCCACAAAGCAAACCAGGACAGCTACATCTTCAAATCACTCAGAGATTCTCGCTATACATGAAGCAAGTAGAGAGTGTGTTTGGTTGAGATCAATTATTCAGCATATTCAAAAATCATGTGGATTACCATCAATCAAAGACATTCCTACAATTCTGTATGAAGATAACGCTGCATGCATTGCTCAACTTAGAGGAGGGTACATCAAAGGAGATAGAACAAAGCACAGTTTCACCTAAATTCTTCTTCACACATGAGCTACAAAAGAAGGGTGATATAGATATGCATCAAATTCGATCATGTGATAATCTAGCCGACTTATTCACAAAATCGCTACCATATGCAACGTTTGCAAAACTTCGGAAAAGGATCGGAATGTGTCGACTGAAAAACTTATGACAACATTTCATCAAGGAGTAATGGAATCCTTTTGAGGGGAAGACTGTACTCTTTTTCCTTAGTCACGATTTTTATCCCAATGGATTTTTCCTGACAAGGTTTTAACGAGGCAGTCAATTAAAAGATATTTATGTAAAAGATATTTACTCTTTTTCCCTTCGTTAAGTTTTTCCCACTGGGTTTTCTTAACAAGGTTTTTAATGAGACATAATCTTCTATCGAAAATCAGGGGAAGTATTATAAAGTGATTTCCTCCCGTGACTCCCCTTTTTCCCTTTATTCCCACTCCGTGATCCCTCCCTTCTTGTCCTCCTCCTCTCATTTCCTATATAAAGGGAATGATATTGAAGGAAGAATTAGAATTCCTATGAAGGTTTTTCTCTCTTTCTCTCTTGCTTATTCTCTCTAAATTTATGCAGCAATTATAAGAGTATATTTCTATAGAAATCACTTTATAATAATTTCAATATTTTAAGGAAAACTAGTCTCTCAGTTTTTTGTACATCATAAATATTGGTGGGTGTGGGCCAGGGGGTTGAGGGGGTGGATCACTTGTGAAATTGAATTAGGTATATCTTTGTCAAAAATTGAGATTATAGAATAATTGTCGAGGGTTAAAAAATGTCCCTTTTTTCTCAGGGTTTCATTTTCTTTAGAATATGTTACCACAGCAAGAAATGGTTCTCTTTTATAGTACTTGAATTGTCAGGAATGTAATTAGTGAATTAATATCCTCCCTAAAATCTTAGTTAATTCTTTTTTATGATATGGATTTGTTACTGTTAACTATGAGGTGTAATAATATACCAAAGCACGGAGAAAAAGAGAGAAATTGTACTTGTGTTGGTACACACAACCCATGCTTGTGCTTGTGTTATAAGACCTAACAGATACTGAATAGGATATGGTGTTATCTTCTTCCAAATAGTATGTGGGACGGAATTGAATGGGATCTTTCTGGTCCACCCTCAGGAAAGTTGTTGATGCAAATGAATCTTACGGTGACAAATAAAAGATTTAGATGGCCATTTATCTCGAACATTAACTCTTCCATTAGCCTGTACCAATCCATGTGACAACTTACTAAACATGATTCCTTTTTTTGCGAACTGCCAGTAAATTCTTGCTATTGATCGTCTTCTTTTCTTTTTTTCTTCCTGCATCCTAGTTTCCTGCATATAGAATACTTTTTAATTGACAGTTTCACTTCAGGGCAGGGTGTCTTCATACCTATCCCATAGGTTATGACTGTTCACATGGTCCCTCTTATGTTGATGTTCTCTATATTACATGATACTCCCTACATCTCATTAAGATGGTAAAATGGTAATGTTAGGATAAGTAAAAAATTAAAGTATAGATGTTGAGGCAAAGCAAGGCAAGCTCCAGGAAAGTATAGGCTGGCTCCCAGCTCCAGAGTGTTCACATAGCAACTTTTATTGTTAAAATTCTCTGTATAATATACATAAATTAGAAATATTTTGTTTTTCTCTTTGCATAAGCAAACTGAAATAGATCCTTATAGGGGATATTGGAAGCCAAGTTGAACTTTTTATCTGACATTTGTAGCAAGATGTTTGAAAGCTTATTTAGTTGAGTATTTAATGGTTTTATATTACCTTCACAACAGTAGAGATATGACTGCATGTTACTTGGTATTCATCACTTTCCTTTATGCTACGTTTGGATTGAAGTAATGAAGGTAGGAATGGAATTGACTCATTCCTATGAAATGAAAAAATTTGTGTTGTTTGGCTGCGATTGGAATGGATTGAACCATTCTTATTTTTACCAAATTTATGAATTTTATTCTTTGGGGAGGGAGAGTATGAAATAACTCATTCCAATTATAATGGAATGAATCATTCCATTCTCCAATCCATTTCTTCAATCCAAACGTAGTTAGTGTTTTCCATCTCTTATAGGTCCTTCCTTTATAGCTTATTTATAACGCTGTTGCTGCTCTTTTCTATTTTACTTTTGTTCTAGATATAGAATATGCATGCATTATTTTGCATTAGAATACTTTTCTTCTGTGTTCTTGGACTCATGCTTGTTTACTCTTGATTTCACTCCAGAGCGTTTGTGGAGCAACACAGCTAAGGTCACATATTCAGGAAATACTACATCGACTGTATTATCCAGGTATCAATACTTCAGGTGCCTATTAACTAGACGAGGTGTTCAAGCTGCTCCAGCTACAAATTACTATGCCCGACGTGCTCCTACTGGTCCGGGGTCTTGCTACGAGCAATAATCCATCATCTGTTGCGCTGTTTAAGTACATCTGAAGTTTCTCAATATAAATTACGCGATGTCCAACTTATGCTTGTTGTATTGGTTGAAAGCCCAGGCCTGGGCCCGCCGCATCTTTCTGCAAATAATTACACATGGTAAAATCTGTACTCAGTTGATCCCTCCTAGCATCCATCAGGAAAGGCGAACTAAATTGGGCACCCTGCTGGAAACTACAACCTCAAAATGTTGCCTTTTCCATCATCTTTGTGTTTCTGTTGTCGTCGTCGTTGTTGTTTGTAAGAATGAAGACATTTTTTTTCATCATTCGCTTGAATTTAAATGTTTCTGAGCAGTTCTATTTAAGAACAAGTTGCATTACATTTTATGGTTTTTTTTTAGGTAACTTTACCTAATTCAGTAATTATGAAAATTTTCACAGAACATCTGTAAGGTTCTTTTAGTGAATCCTGCATTTTGACACCTATAGAAAACTTCTGATGACCAAATAGGGTGAAAAAGAAACCTTGAAGAATGACAATAATAACCTGAGCAGTCTTGTTCAGTTTATTGGCCTACTTTGTCAAATATTCCACAGAAAAGACCTGCCAGTAAGAAAACAAAGTCATTATATTCTAATTCAATTATTATGTTTTTGTAGCTAGAATTCAAGATATTGACATTGACTTGACTGAACTGATTTATGAAGTAGCAATCTTTGGACCGTCTCCCACTGATATTAGAAATTGAGGGGAGTGATTAATATGAAGCTAATTTTGATCAATTGATTAATACTGAACTGACACGCAGTATTGTATTGATCAATTGACAACTTACCATGAAAGTAACCGAATTCGAAACTGAGACCAAGCAAGAAAAATTAATTATAATTTTATTTTTTTATTGATGAAAACAATTTGAAATAGTTAATAATAATATCAATCATTGCATTGAGGCTGGAAACTCGTTGACTATTTGACCATCCTTATTTTGCTTACTGCACCCACCGTTTTTTAATATAAGTTGTTTTAGAGTTGTGCACAAATATTAAAAAAATAATTATAAAATATTAAATATAATATTAATTGTCTATATTGTCCTTGTATTAGAAAAAGAGAGTGTTAGTTATTAGACAAAAATTAGTGAAATAATAAAAGTTATATTTAATACTTTAGGTAATATTAATATTAGAAACTAAGCAATTAATGATTATTTGAAATTCTGAAACGACTTATAATAGTATCAAGAAATAAGAATATTTTTTAAAACGAATTTTATTAAGAATACAGAAGAAGTAAAGTACTTGTGTTTCTAGAAGCAATAGGAAATCATGGTTTTCATAATTTGGCAAAATTTGATGTATGAAATGTCTTTATTCAAATAAGAAGTTTGAATAAAATTACCCAAGAAATTTCACTCAAAAAATTCAATATTTTCTGCGACGATAAGTCATTTTGAATTAAGGAGTTTGTAAGAGGGCATCTATTTTGTTTAATTAATTTGCACAAGTTGATTTTTCAAAATATTTAATTTTTACATCAAATTTTTAGTTAGAACTTGTGCAAAAATATAAAGCTATACTCTAAAATCAATTATCAAAATATAATAATTAAAAATTAAATATATCTTGCGACTTAGTTAGGAGTTAGATGAATAATTATAGTAAATAATATTTTAATAATATATTTAATATAATTAATTAATTTTATAATTTAATTCAGCACAATATATTAATATACGCGGCAATCGAAAACACTCTAAAATAATGAGATGCAAAGAGATTATATTTATTAGCCAGAGAACTTTCACATGACTTCACAAATTGAAGAGAGAGAGAGAGAGAGGATTTCCCCCGTATACAAATCTCCAGACTCGGTTCCTTCTACTTGTACAGACAGCAAAATACAGAATTGGAGAAATAGGTCTGTCTATTGCCCCCCCAATCTCTGTCCTGCGTTTTCTCCCAGTTTTTATGTAAGTGTAAATCTGGCATCTCTCTCCTCCATTTTTACAGTTTTTTTCCCTGGTTCAATTTGGATATATATACAAATAACCCTAGGAAAATATAATTAAAATTATATGGTTTTATTTTTCTCAATTGATGTTGGGTTGGTCTATATTTTGTTGCAAGATCCTAGCTTTGCTCCCTGTGCGTTTATTCCTAGTCTTTTATGTTATATACCCAGTCTCGATTCACAACGGTGCTTTAATGTTTTTGCTCTAATTATTCTAATGATTACGGCTGATTAATTATTCCTTTCACAGATGAAATTTAGTCACTGAAGACCAGAATATACCTTCACTGGGTTCTTCAAGTTAGATATGGTTTCTGATTCTTAGCAATTATTTGGTGAAATATTCAGTTCAGTAGAGGAATTATAGATTTTTAAGCGTGGTTGTGGTTATTTCATCCATTGGGGGTTCTCAATTTCGAATGTTGGGGAAGGAGGATGCCGCTGCTGATGGTGATGGCAGTGGTGGTTCTAAAGGGCCTTGCCCGGTTCCTGCCCCCAGGAAAACCTTTTGGCGGTCAGCTTCATGGTCCACCTCGCGCACCATGCTGCCTCCCCTTAACCCTGACAGTGACAAAGATTGTCTAGATCCGAATGGTAATAGGAGGAGGTTTCACGCCCCATTAACCCCTAGATCTCAAGCAAATTCTAAGGCTCGGTCGCTTTTGGCGCCATTGCCGCCTTTGGCTATTTCTCGGAGAAGTTTGGATGAGTGGCCAAAAGCCGGGTCTGATGATGTTGGGGAGTGGCCACTTCCTTGCACTCCTGGTGGGAGAGATTTGAACAATGGTGGGGAGAGATTGAAACTTGATTTGTCGTCAATTCAAAGCAATCAGGATAAGAATTGTGGGCTTGTGAAAAGAGAAAAGATTGCATTCTTTGATAAGGAGTGTTCAAAGGTTGCGGATCACATTTATCTTGGTGGCGACGTAGTAGCAAGAGACAGGGGCATACTCAAACAGCATGGGATTACACACATTCTTAATTGTGTGGGTTTTGTGTGCCCTGAATATTTCAAGGCAGATTTTGTATATCGAACCTTGTGGTTACAGGACAGCCCCTCAGAAGATATTACTAGCATATTGTATGATGTTTTTGATTACTTTGAAGACGTGAGGGAACAGCAGGGAAGAGTTTTTGTTCATTGTTGTCAAGGGGTGTCTCGGTCAACTTCTTTGGTGATTGCTTATCGTATGTGGAGAGAAGGGCAAAGTTTTGATGATGCATTTCAGTACGTGAAGGCAGCTAGAGGTGTTGCTGATCCAAATATGGGTTTTGCATGTCAGTTGTTACAGTGCCAGAAAAGAGTGCACGCTTTTCCTCTTAGCCCCAGTTCATTATTGAGGATGTACAGAATTGCTTCTCACTCCCCATACGATCCACTGCATCTTGTGCCGAAAATGTTAAATTCTCCCTCTCCAGCTGCTCTGGATTCTAGAGGTGCATTTATCATACATATACCTTCTGCCATATATCTTTGGATTGGTAAGAAATGTGATCCTATCATGGAAAGAGATGCAAGAGGAGCTGTTTGCCAGATTGTTCGGTATGAGAGATTGCAGGGGCCTATCGTAGCAATAAAGGAAGGGGAAGAACCTTCATATTTTTGGGATGCTTTTTCCAATCTTTTACCTTTGATGGATAAATCTAGCAATGGAGTAAATGTTGTTGAGTCGTCAATGAAGATTTTCCCAGGTGAGAGAGAGGTGAAGTCATATGATGTTGACTTTGAAATTTTCCAAAAAGCAACTGTTGGGGGGTTTGTGCCTCCGTTCGCTTCATCTGACACTGAACATGAAACACACCTTCCTGCAAGAGAAAGCAATTGGAGTGTGCTAAGACGTAAGTTTGCTTCTGGCAGCATGAAGGAGTTTGCCTCAGCTCCTAAGTTGGCTCTCTCCAGAGTCTACCCAGATTCTGCGATCAAGCCAATAGCTTCCAATTTGAATTCATTGTCATCTCCATCGTCGGTGCCATCTCCATCGTCAATATCATCCTTGTCATCCTCATCTTCTTCGTCTTCTTCACCTCCTTATCTCTCGCCAGATTCCTTAACTTCTGATTCAAGCATCAGCTGTAAGTACTTTTCAGATTCCCCCGTGGCGTCTCCTTCAACGGCATCATGTAGTCATTCAGTATCTTCAAATGTACCCTTTTTCTCCAATTTATCCCTTCAGTCCTGCAAACTTTCTCCACAATCCATATCTAAAAGTGCTGACTTTATTGATGTCAATTTTAATGCACGACATTGTTCTCAGGCAGTCTCCTCGCCATCCAAAAAATCTCCACTTTCTATTGCAGAGCGCAGAGGTAGCATGGCGAAGTGTCTCAAGCTGCCAATGCTGATTGATGATTCTAGGGAAAAAGACGCCCCTCTAAGTGATGTTGCTGGTGAATTTGATGGTGTCAGGATGAAAAACAATAATTGTTCATCATATGAACATAACGTAGAAAGTTTTTCAGAGCCCAAGGGAGGAGAAGGTTCAATTTTAGAGCCTATGCTTCAAGGAACTTCAGGGAGAGTAAATATTTTCAATTCATGCAGGGGAGCTGCATTTGACAAGATACCTGATAAACCATTGGGAACTGAATTTTTGGAAGGGAAGAGCTCAACTGACTTCACTGGAATGGTGGAGAGCGATTCATCTTGTCTTAAGCTAAATCCACTGGTAATATGTAGGTGGCCAAGTTTGGAGAAGATTGTGACATTTGGTGCAGGTGATTTGGACTCCAAAGATATTTTCATTTTTGTTGCTCCATCGTCAGGTTTAGGCAATGTAGAGGATAGGGTTCTATATTTTTGGGTAGGAAAATATATCGGTCATGGTAAAAGCAAGATGCTATCAGGGGGAACACAGGAGATTAGTGAGCTAGAAGAGATTAACTGGAATCAAGTTAGTTCTGATGTTCTCACTCAAATGGGCCTGCCCGAGGACACCGGCATTAAGGTACATAAAATGCTTCAACATCTTTGTAATTATGTATTTTAAAAGAATTGTTCTGTGGTATTACAGGTTGTTCTATATTACGGTTTGAAATCTTCTAACTGATGTGCTGATTTTTCACTGAGCTGCATTCTAGAAATTTCACTATATCACTTATGGCTAACTATTCTTTTCATACATGATTCTGGGTAAAAAAAATTAAACTAAGTCAGCATTGTGTGTGTATGTGTTACATATACAGAGTACAGTAATTAAGATGAAAGTTATATAAAACATGAAAGTGAAGGTAGTAACTAGCTATTATTGGAACAAAATATTTGCTCTATATTGTCATTGTGGTTCCTCTATAAATATGTGAAGTTATTATCATGCTCCCCATCCGTTGTATGCAGAGTGTTATTAATCCTCACCACCTTGTAATATAACTAAAATGTCTAGCAAGTTTAAACAGTGATTTTTACGATTTACTCGGTCGTCTGCCTGAAGCCTCACCATGTTATCAGTACAACTTAATTTTTTTTGCTTGGACTGTTTTAGCAGGCAGTTTGACTAATTTATGAACTTAATAGTTATTTGCAGAAAAAGTTTGGTGAAAAATTATTTGCAGAAAATGATCTATATGGAACCAAGTTTGTGGAATGAATAAAAGATGATAGTTAGGTCAATAATTTTACCATATTTAGATAAAATTTACTTGCGTTCCTGGTTAGAAGAATTTCTCTGCTTTTCCTCTATATGATGGTTACAACTGAACCTGGAATGAAAGCACTATGGCATCTTTGGTAGATAATTGCTGTGATAGATCATTAGTTATCATCTTCTGAGTGACAGTCATTCTTTTAGCTTCACTTTTGTCCTCTACAGCTGGAGCTTTTGTGGTCTCACAGTTTCAGATCTTGATAGGGAATATTGAATCACTGTTTTTTGTGTTGTTCTTTGTTAATTCTTTCTTTCTTCCACTTATTGTTCTGTAGGGTTGACTTTTTGTCCCCCCCTCTTTGGCTCTTTGTATCGTCTCTATTCCTTTAAGTAAATTTCTACTGTCAAAATAAGGGGTTCTTCCTGATCTTCAGAGTACAGAAGCATTGAAACACTTTCAGTTTCCGTTATTTCCTTCATCTGCAATCTTTCTGTTTGTGCCCAAACTCCAAAATAATTGTTTTCTCAATTAATTTGTTTTGCGGGCAATATATTTGACGAATTCTTTCCCAGATATAGTAGAAGCTATTGAGTCTGAGGAAAAGCAAATGATAATGTCTGACATGCGAGTGAATCTATGAAGTGTGTTACATATGTACTTCGAAATTTTTGTATTTAGTACTTTGACTATACTTTAAAAAGGAATCAGATATTTGTTATTACTTTGATGATAAATCTTTTATTTTAAACACATAATAATATCGTTTTAGCTTTACTTATATTTCGGTGCTATGTTGATTTATGAGAATTCGTACTGGGTTTATTTCTTGTTTGCATTTGATTCATCTTGTGCATGAGTCACTGGTTCTTTGTTTGGGGGCGTGCTGACTGTTCATGTTCAATGATGGATGTGATCAGATTGTGAAGGAAGGCGAAGAACCTGAGGAGTTCCTTGCTTTATTGGGTCCTTTGTAAATTGTAACCGAAAGCGCAGTTGACGGAGATCCTCTGCAGTCTCAATAACATTCATCTGCCCATTCTTCATGTTTACATATTCTGCTATTGCAACTTTGCCAGGCACTTCAAGGAGCTTCGCGACAAAATGTATGAAGGTATTGAATTATCTATTAGTTACTCAATTATGGAATTCCAGTGTATGGAATTTGATCATATTATCCCCCCCGCGATTAGCCATTTTACTGGTTGATGGATCATATGGTTATTATAATTTTTTGTTGTTCTTTCTGCAAAATATTAATCCAAAATCTTTAGAACATAGAATATTTTTTGTTGTTAAGTCACGAGTGAATTATATATGCTCCCCACCTTGGATATGAAGTTCCTGTTTATCCAAGGAAATAGCTGAACTTATCTATACTACTTATTAAGCCCATTATCAAGTTTAGTATACCTGCTAGTTTTGGTATAACAACCCGCGTATACTTGGAAATTGAAAAAAATAATCAAATGTCACAAATAAAGGAAAATGACCACCCACTTAAAGAAGTTAGTTAGTTACTACCTCCTCCTACTAAGAAATTATTCTATATACTGTCCGCATGCATTGCTGCAGCCCCTACTGGTAGAGAAGAATATGAGATATTGTTTTTTTCTCAAGACTAGTATTTCTTAGAATTATGACTTTTCAGAAACTGAAATGTCTTCTATTGGTCTTCTTTACATTCACCTCTTTGTGCAGTTTGCTTCCTAGTTTGCACCAAAAATAATGAAAATTTGGCACAACATATATATGAGTTTTGACAAACTCCCCTAGGTTGCTAATTTTTTTCGCAAGTTACAGTTTATCCCACTTCATATTAGATCTTGAAATAGGAAGCTACATCTGCCAGTCACCTGTAATATTGAGAAAAATAATGGATTTGCCATTGGAAATTGGTTTTTATTAACATTTCCGAGTATTAAAAAAAAACGTCTTCGAGTATTAACAATATAATTTGGCATCTGGTTGCTTGCATGCATTACCTTTTTTGATTCTTTACACTTTGTTAAGGATTTAGAGATGGTTATTCTGTCTTTAACTTGTTATTGGCTGTCAATTTAGCTCGATCCTTCCCCTTAAAAAAAATGAAACGATAAAAAAAAATCAATTTTCTTATATTTCGTTTTGCATATGCTTTGTTGCAGGAGGAAGCTTTGTAAATTCTAAGCTGGTGATTACTGAATAACCTGGTGTACATCGGGACTCTCTTTTAACCTCGATGCATTTGTCTTACTAACAGAACGTAATTGTACATCTTCTACTATGACTAGAAACAGATTTCACAGGCTTTTCGGATTCACCCCTACATGCCGACGCGCTTAATTGTATATGATTAATGGGTAAGAAATCAATTATTCACTGCTAATTACATAGAACTCCCCTTAATACAGTCTGCTGGATATGGGTGACTTGGATATACTTATTTAGTTATTTTCTTTCATCACTGTGGAAAAGAGATTGTTGGGAATTAATCTTGTTTTGGGATGTGCAAATGTGTTGAAAGGGTAAATGCACTGCATATATAGCTAGGCAACACAGTCCCCAAACTATCAAATTAGTGTGTATTACTATTATTCTATATGTAGTCTTTAATATAGTTGGGTATTTTTCTCTACATAACACAGACACAAAATTATCATTTGATAGGGTTGGTACCGTACATTTACCATGACAATGTTTGCTTGCAGGATTGAATTATAAGGGACTATTACTCCCTTGAATTATCTTTTCACAGAACTATTTCTTCGAATTAGATTAAATGGGACTATTTTACTAGCTGTTTGTTTATTGCTCCGGACTGGACTAGATAGTCTAATCTAACTTTTGTTTTAATCAAATAATCATATTTTAATATTGGATTATTTATTAAAAAGACTCAAATACCTTTCATAAAATAATTTCAAGTCCTCCCCTCTACTCTAAATAAAATATTTGGCTGGAATTTGAATTTGGGAGTTACATTGTATAAAATTAAGTATTTTATATAATAAATTGTAAGTCTAAATATTTTGGGGGTCTAATTATAAATTTGATGGTTGATGTGATAGAAGTATAATTAGCCCAATAAAAAATTTAACCCTAAAAATAAAACTAAGTCGTTTTATTAATGCTTATACTTTACATTAATTTCTCTCTCTCTCTAAATTATAGTTACACATTGTGAGTATGCCATAGAATTGTACAATAATATAACCATATAACGGTTAGAAATAAAACAAGGCAAAATCCTTTCACCTTCCACTCTTTTACTCTTCCTCTATCCTCTCTCTTATATATATATATATATATATATATATATATAAGGTTATGTGTATATACACAGCTATGTATTACACAATTAGATTATAGCAACGAATTTTTTGAGCTATGGCGACGGTCACCCGTCGTCGTAGCCCATAATAGCTATGACGACAGATGAAATCGTCACTATAGCCAATAAAATCGTCGCCATAACCGACTGTGTACTATACAGCCGTGTACATATATTTTTTTCACACACACACACACACACACACACACACACACACACATATATATATATATATATATATATATATATATATATATATATATATCTTATCCCTCCCTTCTCTATTCCTTGAGTTTTATCAAATGTAATTACAAAAGCAGCAACAACAGAAGAAGAAAAAGAGAGAAGTGTGGATGACCACCTGGATATAAAAATTTATCAATATACATTTTGTTTTATCTATCATTTCACAATATATTAGCACAAATTTCTATCCCATTTTGGAAAAATTGTCATTTCTTTGTTCTTCGTACATCAAAGATTATATGTGTAATTCTCTCAACTTACTGTAAGTTTTTTTTAATGAATTTGTAATTAGGGCAAAGGTGCAAAAAAACCGTGATTTTACACGAAGTTTCACTTAGCCTATAAATTATTATTATTTTAAAAGTGTCCTTGATGTTATAAATTTCAGATCAATTCTATCCCTCCTGTTAATGGATATGCCACCTAGACTAATGTTAGACTAACGTGATTGATACATGCATATATCTTTTGCTGAAACTTTTCCTTTCAATAAAAAATTCTCTCTTAAAACCCTCACTTTCTTTCTATCTCTCCACTATCATTTCCTTCTCTCTGTGTGGGATCCGGTTAGGATGAAGTTTATTTTTGGGTAAGTTGGTCAATTAACCAATAGAATGCTGACACACATAAAGTCTCGCCTGCGTATCAGCACTCTATTAGCTAATTGACCAACTTACTAAAAAATGAACTTCATACTAACCACTTCCCTCTGTGTGTAGGAAGGAAGCTTCTTGTTATTGGTTTATCTACATAATGCATACTTCCATTCATATGGCAAATGCAACAAAGCATCATCTGCCCATCAATGGCGGACCTCAGATTTCAGACCTCAAATATCCATTTTCTTTCCCAAGAGCCGTTATTTTTGCTTATGGATTCATGTTTGCTTTTATTGTCTGTCTTCACTGTTTTGTTGGCCTTTAATCCTTCTACATAATCTTCTTCTTCTTCTTCACCTTGGTTCTCAAATGTTGAGAAATCAAGCTCACACAAATACACTAAGATAAATACAAACACACTATTATATGAGATATAAAATAATAACACCAGGAATTTACGTGGAAACCCAACTGAGAAAAACCACGGGGAGAGATCTCAGAAATTCATTATGAAAATAATATGGAGATTACAAACTCTCAACTGCGAAATAAACTAATGATTTATTTCTCTCTACACCCTCACCCTCAGAATGCTCTAACCGAGCTTCTCACTCTCCAACTCTCTTTGCTTCTCTAAGCTTCTTGTTGTTGTGGTGTATTGAAATGAGGAGCCTAAGCTCCCTTTTTATAGGAGAAATCTGGAGAGAGGAGAACAAGAAATGGGGAAGGCTAAATTCCAAAGTCTGAGGGGAAGAGAATTTGGAGAAGGCTAAATTCCATGGGTGAGGACTTTGACCAAATGCAAGGCAACCTTTTTCAACAATCTCCACATTGGCTTGCATTTTTCAAATACTGTGAACTTCTTTGTGTCTGTGAATGTATCTCTCTCCCTAGATACTCCCCCATGAACTCAACATTAGACGAAGTGAATTAAGTCCAAACAGTGCTTGAACTTTTCTACTGTAACCGACTTTGTGAGCATATCTGCGGCATTTTCCTTTGTGTGAACTTTGCGAACTGCAATGTCACCATTGTTCAGCCACTCACGAATCTTGTGATACCGAACATCTATATGTTTGGTTCTGACATGGAACACCTGGTTCTTTGCTAAATGAATAGCACTTTGACTATCACACTGAATCTGAATACTGTCCTGCTTGAAACCTAGTTCTTCAACTAGTCCCTTAAGCCACAAAGCCTCCTTGCTTGCCTCTGTCAATGTCATATACTCAGCCTCTGTTGTTGATAATGCTACCACAGATTGCAACACTGACCTCCAACATATACATCCTCCATAAAAGGTGTATACAAACCCTGTCGTAGATCTCCTTGCATCTAGGTGATCTCCAGCATAATCCGAATCAACAAATCCTGTAACCTCACTTCTTGCGGTATCATGATCAAACATAAGACTGTAATTGGTTGTACCTGCTAGATAACGAAAAATCCTGCATTTCACAGCATTCCAATGCTCTTTTCCTGGATTTGCCATATATCTGCTAACCACACTGACTACTTGTGAGATATATGGCCTTGTACATACCATGGCGTGCATTAGATAACCCACTGCATTTGCATACAATGCTTTGGACATATACTTCACCTCATCCTCTGTCTGTGGGCTCAACTGTGAAGATAACCTGAAATGTTCTACCAATGGAGTGCTAATTGGTTTAGCATTGTTCATGTTAAAACTCTCCAAGACCTTTTGCACACTTTGTCTTTGCTGCTATCAACATGTCATCGACATATAATGTCAAAAATACTAAAGAGCCATCATCAAGGGATCTGAAATATACACATGGATCATACTCCGAACGAGAGTAACCATGAGCCACCATGAAGTTGTCGAACTTCTTGTACCACTATCTTGGGGACTGCTTCAAACCATATAGAGGCTTCTTCAAACTGCAAACTAAGCCCTCTTTTCCTGGTTCAATAAACCCCTCAGGCTGCATCATGTAGATATTTTCTTCTAAATCACTATAGAGAAAATTTGTTTTCACATCAAACTGTTGTAACTCCATATCCTGTGATGCTACAATAGATAAGATCAACCGAATCGACGTGTGTTTCACAACTGGTGAGAAGATCTCATTGTAGTCGATTCCCTCTCACTGAGAGAATCCCTTTGTCACTAACCTGACCTTGAAGCTTTCACCTTCTTTATCAGACTGGGCTTCCTTTTTCCTGAACACCCACTTGCATCCTATAGCCTTCGATCCTTTTGGAAGTTGAACTAACTCCCAAGTCTGGTTCTTTTGTAAAGACTCTATCTCTTCTGCCATCACTATCACCCATTTATCATTATCCTCGAACTGAATAGCATCTTGATAGCTAGTTGGATCTCCACTATCAGCAATTAAGGCAAAGACAACCATGTCTTCAAACCCATATATCTGTACTGGTTTGCTGACTCGCCTTTCCCGATCTCTAACAAGAATATAGGATCTCTCTTGGAGATCTGAATGATGATCATCTTCAATCTCTTCAGGAAGCTCCACCTCAACTGGGTGTTTCTGCAACTCACCTGCTGCAAATTCTTCATTCTTGGACTTGTTCAGCATGTGTTTCTCATTGAAGCACCACATCTCTGCTGACAACCTTCTTCTTGGATTCTTGATCCCATAACCTGTATCCCTTGACTCCATCTTCATATCCAAGGAAAATACATTCTTTTGACCTTGGATCAAGCTTGGACTGTCGTTCCTCAACTAACAGATGAACATAAGTTGGACAACCAAAGATTTTTATCACAGAAAAATCATCTGGTTTCCCACTCCATACCTTTTCAGGGATTTTGTAATCAATTCCAGCTGAAGGAGATCGATTTATTAGATAACTGGCCGTGTTAATTGTCACATCCCAGAAACTCTTGACAATCTTGCATTCAACCTTATACATCTGGCACGTTCCAATAGAGTTCTGTTCATCCTTTCGGCAACCTCATTTTGCTATGGAGTTCTTTTGACTAAGAAGTGCTTGGTGATACCTTTATCCTGACAGAACTGTAGAAATGTCATGTCCTTGTATTTTGTACCATTATCTAATCTGAAATACTTCAACTTCTTTTCGGTCTATTTTTCTACTTTAGCTTTCCACTGCTTAAAGATTCTAAAAACCTCGAATTTTTGCTTCATAAAATACACCCACACATTTCTAGAGTAGTCATCTATGAAGCTAGCAAAATAATGGGCTCCACCCATTGACGTATGCTTGATCGGGATCCACACATCCGAATGTACATAATCAAGTACATTCTTACTGGTATGTGCTCCTGCCTTGAAGCTGACCCTCCGTTGTTTGTCGTACACACAAAACTTATAAAATTCCAAACTGCACGTTTTAACACATTTCAGCAACTGACTTTTGTGAAGTTCTTGAAAGTAGTATGCATACAAGTCAATCATGTATGATGATAAAGCATATACTTTGTAATCAATCTTATTTATTTATTAATAAAAAAATTATTTATTAAAGGCATTTAATTATCTACATGGTGCTGTCTTAATAATATGTGAAAAACCTATAGTTTTAAGTAATGCTTTTAGAATCATGATGAGATCATGATAATGAGATCTAAATTCTTAGATAGCTTAAAACTAAAATGTTCCCAATTAATGGATTATTAAAAAGGGGATTAGTGAATACAAATAGATTGGTATGTACGTTGCTCGCTCATTGGATGAGGATAATTGATCTCATAATCATTTGTGTGGAGACACAAAGTAAGTATGTAGGTACTTATTAATAGAGAATAAGTTCATTGAACGTGAATCGCTAAGGAATACCTAATGGAGTTTTACTTGCTTGTCAATAGGAATTCCTGTAGTCATAGTAATACAAATGATCCATAGACTTGAGATCATCATAGTATCTTATATATAATGAATTACACTTTGACTTATTCCTTAAGTCCCTTAAGGTATATCAAATGGTATGCTTGGGTGTAATAAGTTATATATGGAGATAATGAATAATCAATAAAGAATCTACCACTTCTAGTAAATGAAGAGAAATGCCCTATGTGATTCGATAAATGACAACCCAGGAATCCTTGGCCAATGTGGAATGAAATTAGAAAGTAGTTTCTAATTTGCATTCATTAGGACTTGTGCATTTAGGAATCGAAAATATATATAATTAAATAAAATAAGGCTTAATAGTAGTTTCACGTCTTATATTTAATTGGGACATTGTATGGTGGAAAGATTGAATTGTACGGTAACTATTTACTCAAAGGTTCTTTTATGATTAATGCTGAAATCTATATTATCTGGAAAGTTGTTGATTGCTAGGACGGCTTATCTCTATTGTAGAATAAATATTATTTATTTAAATAAATTAATAATTTAATTTATTTATTTAAATAAGATTAGAATTGTTCTAATTGATTTATTCACAACCGGTTTAATATGGAGAACCTAAAGGGTCACACCATAAAAGGAATAATAATTATTTAAGAAATTAATAGCATAATCATAATAATATGTTAAGTATATTTAATTTAATCTAATCTAATCTAATCTATGGTGATAACATAAATTAAATAGCTTAATATTTATTATTTAATATTTTAGAAATATTAAATTAATAAGAGGAGTCTTATTAATATTATTACAATTATTATTATTTTAATTTCTAAAAGAGTTTAGGAATTAATTTAATATAAGTACTCTCATCTATTCCTAATAATATTATGAGGCAAATTAATTAAAAGAGTTTAATTAATTCTATTTTTGTCTTTTAATGTCTATTGAACTGTGGATTCTAGATTTTAATTCAATGATTATGAGCTAAATTCTTGTTTAAGATTGCAACGGATCTTATTGCGTAACTTATTTTAATTTGTTTCTTTATTAATTATTATGATTTATTCTAGGGATTGTCTACTATGATTTGTGCATAATTGTTTAATTGTCTAGCTAACAATTACCATGATAATCTATATGGATTCGGGAGATAAAATATAGATTTAGATATGATCATAATTGTATGTGATTGTGTTTTCTACATGGTGTTGGAATTCATGATTTGTGTTTAGGATAGGGATATACCTTTACGCTGCATGTAATCTGATAGGGAACCTGTACTTTAAATCCTTTTTAATGGTAAATTGGTAATTCACATAGGAATATAGTGAATTAGTTAATTAGGGTGTTTGATTCAATTCTATCAACTGTGGATTTGGATTAATATATTTGTGATACATCGGAAGGTGGTTATAAATACTAATAAGTTCCTGATTAACAATCTAGAATAGTGAGCATAATTAATAAGGAGTGTTTTAATATAAGTGAAATAATAAGTGAAGTTGTGATCTTAAATCTCCATAATCTGATTTTTAACTAGTGGTAATTAGAATTAGTTTAATTAAATAATTTAATTCAAAATCCTAAATTGATTGTTTAAATAAAATTAGTTTGGTTAAGAACTAATACTTGGTGATTTTTACTAAATAATTTCTCGTGGGAACGATACTTTTCTTATCACTTTATTACTTGTTGACCGTGTATACTTACACGAATGTTTTGATTGCGAAATCGATCAACAAGTTTTTGGCGCCGTTGCCGGGGAATTAATTTAATAATATTTACCAATATTAATTTTTAATCAAATTATTTTTAATTTAAACGTTTTTATTATTTTATGTAATTCTCTCTCTATTTTTTTCTTTCTTTTCAGGTTCCATAACGGGATTTAATTATCAGTGGCTGTATACGAGAATGACTCAACCAAGGGGAGCGGAGATTGATGAACTCGCGACACTTTCTGCATTGTCAGCACAGATTGAGACACTTTCGAGGAGGTTGGACGCTTTTGCAGCACAACGTCGTCAAAGTGTGGTGGTTACTTGTGATTATTGTGCTGGAAATCATCTGGCACGTGGTATCAAGTCATGGAATATATGTTGACCCGGCAAATATTGAAGCTATTCAAAAATGAGAACAACCTAAATCAGTTACCGAAGTTGTGACGCCCCCAAAATAGGTCCAATCCATCCAACCTATTCTGAGTTGCCAAATACATGGTACAAAAAACAACAATAACTTTATTACTATAATTGTTGTGCAAAATACAACAACACATATATTATGAGTTTTAATACCAACTGTGACTCATGTCCCAACTATGAACAACACCTCACAATTATACATTACATAAATTGTGACGCCCCCAAAATTGGTCCACACGACCCATTCTGAGTCGCCAGATATCACACTATAAAAATCAAATACAAACATCATTTATACAACTGTTGAACTGTCGTGCAGAGTACGACAACAGATAAGCTGTGAGTTTCAATACAAAATCTATGAAACTCTCATGGTGGCTCGACCACAACACCTTACAAAGGTACTTTACATAAAAGTACAGTCAATAACTATTTTAGAAATTAAAATATTTGGAAAATACTCAAGGAAACCTTCGTACATGGGAGGCCATGCGTCTAGGTTGTAATAGATATCATATGTCCACAGAATTATCCTTGGTCGACCCAATAGTCCCCAAAGAAAAACGAGAAGATTACTATCATATTCTTTCCACTAGTGAGTCTTCTCTTGACATATAATTATCTCCGTTGTCTCCAAGTGAGAATTATATTTCAAATAAATTCCAAGATCATATAGGTAGTGCTCGTAGATATACTCAACAAGTGGATGTGCACAACCATGTCTTATGATAACACGAGGTTGTATGTCATTAGACATATTGTATGATAGTGGCAAAACACCCTTCCAAAGTTGGGTTCACCTCACCCTATTCAGTTCACTAAAATTAAATATCAAATGACGTATACAATACGACACACTTATCTAAAGTTCGCAATAAAATTATTTCCATACTATTTAGGGAGAACCTCAACAGCTATAGACCACCGTTCTATTTGTAAGACCCCAACTTTTATGAATAAAAATGAATCTTCTATAAATATCATTTTTTAATATTATGGAATAAATTTGTTTTAATGTTATAGTTGTGAGTAATATTTATAAATTTTGCAAAGTACGCTAGTTGTTATATAATATTCGATTGGTCGGGGAATATTCATTTTAACAGGGAATATTCGTACGACGGCACAATCATTGGTGGACCCCACAACAAAATTATTGTCGGATTGAGAAAATGACAAAAATATTTTATGAAAATAACGGCGGAAGTTTTACCATTAATACTGTTGAACTACTCGGTAGTAAAAGTACAGGAATACGCATGTTTGCATAGTAGCACACAATATTGATTATTGATGCTTACGTGAGAAGTCACTCAGTTTTGTTCAATTATTGCTACAGTAATTGTTGCATAGTGTCTCACGTTATTTGATTCAATTATTATCAATATTTTATATATTATTAAATCAATAATTGAGACGATAAAGTTATTAATATTATTATTTGCAATATTAACGATGTCTAGAAGTTCTGTCAAGGAGAGGTTTGGTCACCTAATTGCGCGCCAATAGGGAGAAATCTTTATTGAAAAGCCCCCTCTTCCCTTGGAACAACCTGGTCGATTAATATTGTGAATTATAATAATGATGATAAATGTTGTTTAAAATGTTGAGGAGTTTTTATGGAGTATTTATTTTAAATATTGGCGTATTATTTGGACCCCCATTTATCCATTTTTCAAAATAATCGGTAGAAAGTTATTCGGTGTATATATATATAATAATGGTGGGTAACACAAGTGGGGAAGGTATGTTGGTGGAATAATGGGCTGGTTCACGGATTTCTTGTTGCATGTAATGGAAGTATTAATCATATATGTATTATATACATAATATATTGCATGTTTGAAAAGTATGTCTAGGTGGGGATGGAGAAAAAAAGATTCACGTGGTGTATAAATTATATATATATATATATATTTAGTTTTTCTATTTTATATGGATTTTAGTTTCATCCGTGACCTTGTGCAAACATCTGTGAATTTTTAAAATAATAATATTGTGTGTCTGTGATTTATTAATTCAAATAGTATCTCTTCCTTTTCCCTATAAATAGGATGCTTAGTTAGAATTTAAAATCACGCCAGAAATTCAGAAAATTCTTCTTCTATAACCCTTAGCGTATTTCTTTAGAGTTTTAGAAAGCTTTGAGCGTAGAAAGTTTTTCTTCAAGAATATCATCGCACTACCAGTCGGAATACTCTTCTTTTACAGCAAGGGGTATTATTTCTTTATTTCATCTTCATGAAGAGAATTTCTGTTATTCCATTTTTTTATTCTGTTGGAATAACATGTATACGCGGTCTACCCTATACTTGGTGAAATTCTTCTGTTATTCTATTTTTTATTATTCTGTTGGAATATCATGTCTGTGCGTTTACGCCGGACCT
The DNA here is from genome assembly GCA_020205505.1 of Panax japonicus. Lineage (NCBI taxonomy): Eukaryota > Viridiplantae > Streptophyta > Magnoliopsida > Apiales > Araliaceae > Panax > Panax japonicus. The sequence continues at coordinate 53,125,626 of CM035108.1, forward strand.
GGTTCCATCTTTATTATTCTGTTGGAACATCCTGTCGGTGCGAATTTTGCCTGACCTGGTTCCGTTATTTATTATTCTGTTGGAATAACCTGTCTATGTGAAGTACCGCATGCATGGTGATTTTTGTTATTATTCCATTCTTTATTATTCTGTCGAAATATCTTGTTGGTGCGTATTACGCCTGACCTGGTTCCGTTATTTATTATTTTATTAGAATAACATGTCTATGCGAAGTACCGCATGCATGGTGATTTCTTTTGTTATTCCATCCTTTATTATACTCAGTTGATTAAAGTTTTGACTTCTATACTCCATGAAATTAGTGGAATATCATTGATATTTGCGCTTCATCCAGTATCTTTTCATGGAAATATTATTCTGAGCATTCTTGAATTTTACTCTACAAAGAAGTATCATGTTGACAATTTGGACTTATTAGTTCCTGAATAAATTAATTCTTGAACTTGTTTTATTGAATTCTTATATCATTGTCATCATCTTCATGTTTATTTTTTTTTTGAAAGTCATCTGTGGCCTGTAGTGCATGGATAGACTTGGTATGATTATGACCAGGGATTATTCGGTATAATCATGACTGTAATGTTATAAATGATGTGGTAAAAGTCCTCATTGGCTCGTAGTGTATTGATGGACAGTTGTTAGCATGATCATGACCATTGATGAATACACGAATATCCTTGGCCCGTAGTGCGTGGATAATTTGTGGTCGTGATACTAATGAATATCCTTGCCGTAGTGCAGGGATGATGTGGATTATTTATTAAGCTGAGTCTCAACAATAAAAGTGATAAAAAAAACCTTTTTAAATCATAAAAGAGAGCATATTTTATTCTCTACTTGACTCTTTTAATGGATTATTTGTTCCGCTGCAGTTAAACTTGATGTCTATTGTATTTTATCAGTTTAACATTTTTGAAGACTAATGATAATTTATTCTGCATTATCTTAGTCATAATATTTCTAACTGAGCTAGTTGAGCTCACCCTTTCTTTCACTGTTCTCTTCAGGAAATGAGAACGTAGCCGGGACTAGTCGGGGAACGGAGTGATGGTCCAGATGATAATATTAGTAGTCCTCACTATTCTGTTAAATAGTGTGACAATAAATGTAATGAAGACTTATTCTGAGAGTGGATATTGTCTAGAAGACAATAATTATATTAAAACTCACAGCTCTCTTGTTGTATATTAAAGATTGTATTCGAATTATGTACCATATATTTGGCGACTCAGAATAAGTGATGTATACCTATTTTGGGGGCGTCACATTATTCCCATGTTATCCCCGCTATACTTGGCAACACTCTTACTACCTGAAAGGAATTATGAAGCAAAAGGGTTAGCACAACTAGCCCAGTAAAGAATATCATAACTAAAGATAATTAAATTATCAATAGCTTTCGTCAATAATAAATTAGAGATTTAGAACATATGGTAGATGATAAAACTTTTCAACCATAGTTACAGCGGAACGAGCAATCCATTAAAAGAGTCAAATAGACCATCAGGTCTATTATCTTCTCCATGTTAAAAGTCCACCAATAATGTTTTATCCCTGTAACATCAATCAACAATTCCTGTCCACAATCATATGAATAACTCATAATCAAAATTGTGATTCTGAATTCCTTTTCGCACCCAGGACGATAATAATTTTTATCACCTATCTTCACCTGAAACAACAAAAATCATGGTTATACCAAATCATAATTCCTGCTCATAATCATACTAATAAATTCATCTTTGCACTACGGCCAAAGATATACAACTGTATAACCAATAACCAACAGTTAATCTTTGCACTACAGGCCAAATATATACAACAGTAAAACCAATAATGCTGAGACTCAGCTTAATAGTATCACGACCACGAATTATCCATGCACTACGGGCCAAGGATATTCGTGTTTTCAATTAAGGTTATGATTATACCGAATAATCCCTGGTCATAATCATACCAAGTCCATCTATGCACTACGGGCCAAAGATAACTTTTACCACATCATTTGTAACATTACGGTCATGATTATACCGAATAATCCTTGGTCATAATCATACCAAGTCCATCTATGCACGTAAGTCACATATGACTTTCAACACAATATAAGCATGAGAATGATGACAATGATATAAACATCAATCAACGAAAACAAGGATAAATATTAAATACTTTAAATTTATCCAAATATTATCAACCACTTATAATCTAATATTATTAATATCATAACAATATTTTAATCACTTCTTAAACTTATAAACAATTTATTTCAATTGTTTACACTTTACCAAATAATGCATTTAATCATTCAAAAATGCCATACTCGTAAGATTTCATCACCAATGATCAAATTCCTCGTCAAAAATCTGCATATACACTATATAGGATTTCCAAGCCATAAAATCCTATTTTCCAGCTTTGTTACTTCACATAACATATTTAACTCATATGTTCGTAACTAAACTATTTTCATGAAAAATACCAAATCAGTCCCAAAAATATTTCTTTTCTGGGATTTAGCAGAATATAGTCCCATAATGAACATATATTTTTCTCAGAATTTTTAAAATTAATTTACTATTTTTCAAAAATTAATTTCTAATTAATTCCTTAAGAAATTAGCTACCTCAAGGTTAACTCCAAAAATTCTCAAATCTTGGCAGGATCTTACACATGTTAATGTGAGCTTCCAGTTTAAATTTCATGGTCATCGGAGTTATAAAACTCCTATTATTACATTTTTTGTCGAAAAAATCTAAATATTGAAATGGTCATAACTTGCTCATTTTAAGTCGGAATGAGCTCATTTTTGGACAGGAGGTTCTTTATACCATATACTTTCTTGTCCCAAAAGGCCGGAATTTTTTTCTCATAAATTAATTAGCCAAAACAGCCTTTTTAAAATCTGGACAGTAGCTGTTTTCCCGTTTTTCACTTTTTCGTGCTTTGCTAAAATCAGTCCACACGAAAATCAACAACACCTTTTCCAGTGATTCCACTTGGATAAGTTAGGAAACTCATAGATCTAAATCTAGAACTTGACCACACTCAAAAATTCAAAATATAATAGGAGATATGGTCAATTGAATTTTATGTTCCATTTTCACCAAAATCTGATTTTTAACCCTTTGTGATTTCTAATAAACTTTCATTTTTTCACGTAATAACCAACATAACTCATCATAACACTTACTAATACTACATATACCCCTGATTTCATCGGTCTAATGCTTGTATTATGACCTTCATCATAATCCACATAAACAGATCATTTCCATAATTTAATAAGGAATGAATACAAAGGATCATTCCCCATGCATCTGATAATCCACATAGACAGGTTATTCCAACAAAATAATAAAGAATAGAATAACAGACGAATTCACTATGCATGCGATAGAGACCGCACAGACAAGTTATTCCCAACAGAATAATAAATAATGGAACTAGGTCATGCGTAAACGCACAGACAGGATATTCTGATAGAATAATAAATAATGAAACTAGGTCCGGCGTAAACGCACAGACAGGATATTCCAACAGAATAATAAATAATAGAACCAGGTCCGACATAAACGCACAGACAGGATATTCCGATAATAATAAAGAATGGAATAATAGAAGAATTTCACCATATATGTATTACTTCGCATAGACATGTTATTCTAACATAATAATAAGGAATGGGATAATAGAAGAATTTCACCAAGTATAGGGAAGTCCGCGTATACAGGTTATTCCAACAGAATAATAAAGAATAGAATAATAGAAGAATTTCACCATATATGCAGTATTTCGCATAGACAGGTTATTCCAACGTAATAATAAAGAATGGAATAATAGAAGAACTTCACCAAGTATAGGAAAGTTCGCGTATACTGGTTATTCCAACAGAATAATAAAGAATGGAATAACAAAAGTTTTCTTCATGAATACAAAAGAAATAATACCCCTTACTATAATAATAATTTCACTTACCTTAGAAAGAAACTGAATACTGGAGTAGAGAGGTAGCAGACTTCTCTTCTTCTTTCTCTCTATAGCTTCTCCCTCTATAATTTCTCTATAATAATTGCTCTATAGCTTTAGTGAATTGATGAGAAATGAAGAAGAATGAGCTTCTATTTATAGGAAAATATAGTTTTGATAATTGCACGTTTTGGGGCTCGAAATATTACAGTACAATACCTTCATCTTTTCCTTCATTTTTAATTTAGTCCTGCAAGTATTATCAAACTTGCACCACCTCCCCTCATAGTAAATCATGTGAATTAAAAGTAAATCTTGTGACTCAATAGTTCTAGACATGTGAAAATACGAATTACAGTATAGTACCTCCATCTATACCTCCATTTTTAACTTAGTCATGCAAGTATTATCAATCTTGTACCAAATCCCCTAATAGTAACAAGAATATGAATCAATAGTACACACATGTGAACAAATTGTTATAATCATGTGAATCAATAGCAATTAATTGCTCATTTATCTGGTTAATTACCCGATTAGTCAATATAACCTTCATACATCAATTATTATCGAAATAAATATCGATTTTCACTAACACTAATAATTCCAACACAATGGAACTATTTTTATCAAAAATTTTATTTTTGAAATTTCAAAGTTTGACTTTTTTTGAAAAAGTCAATTGTTGACTTTTTGACCAAAAATTTAACCCCGGAAAATTTTGTGTTTATAGTCTATTTTTACTAATTTCATCGTTCTGGACTCAAATATCACGCCCGCGTCTCCAAATTCATCTCTGAACTCAAATTTAATTTTTAATAACATTTATTCATTATTATTATAATTCGCAATATTTAACAACTAGGTTGTTCCCAAGAAAGCGGGGGCTTTCTGATAAGGATTTCTCTTTATTGGCGCGGAATTAGGTGACCAAACCTCTCCTTGACAGAACTTCTAGACATTGTCAATATTGCAAATAATAATATGAATAAATTTGCCGTCTCAATTATTGATTTAATAATATAACATATTGCAGATGATGCTGTGATAATAATTGAATCAATAATATGAGAGATATGATGCAGCAATTATTGTAACAATAATTGAGTATAACTGGGTGACTTCTCACGTAAGAATCAATAATTAATACAGTGATACTATGCAATCACGGGTATTACTGTACTTTTACTACCGTGTATTTTATGATAACATGCTTACTTTGAAAAAAAATTAACATATCACCCTTAACTTTAAACTTTTATCAATTCAACTATTTACCAAAATAGAAAAATTGAATACTTTTATTTCATAAAATTCGGGATCTCACAATCTCCCCTCCTTATGAAATTTATCCCTCGAAATTTACGTACCTGGTAGTTCGAAGAGATGAGAATATCTTGCTTTCTATTCGGACTATATCTTCCCGGTTATTTCCTCTGTATCATGATTTTCCCATTGCTCATCTCCTGTATTTCAGATATCATTCTAGAATACAGTTTCAAAATAAGGGTTAATTGACATGCCACATATTATTTCTATACTCTAACCGACCAATTAAATACCAAATAAACTTAGGTAGGTCATACTAGCGAAGGAATTCCCCGTCTCTCCCCTCCTAGTTTTTATCTCACATCTCAGTCAGGGATCATATCCCTAAGTTTTGATACCAACTGTGACGCCCCCAAAATGGGTCCACACGACCCATTCTGAGTCGACAGATATCACACTATAAAAATTAAATACAAACTTCATTTATACAACTGTTGAACCGTCGTGCAGAGTACGACAACAGATAAGCTATGAGTTTCAATACAAGATCTATGAAACTCTCATGGTGCCTCGACCACAACACCTTACAAAGGTACTTTACATAAAAGTACGGTCAATAACTATTTTAGAAATTAAAATATTTAGAAAATACTCAAGGAAACCTTCGTACATGGGAGGCAATGTGTCTAGGTTATAATAGATATCATATATCCACAGAATTATCCTTGGTTAACCCAATAGTCCCCACAGAAAAATGAGAAGATTGCTGTGACGCCCCCAAAATAGGTATACAACACCCATTCTGAGTCGCCAAAACACATGGTACAGAAACAACTACAACTTTATAATACTATTGTCGTACAAAATACGACAACACTTAAACTGTGAGTTTAAATACAAATATTGTCTTCTAGATAATATCCACACCCAAATAAGTCCTCATTACAATTATTGATACATTATTTTATAAAAATGGTGAGGACTACTAAAATAACTTCTAGAACCATCATTACATACCCCGACTAGTACTCGCTACATCCTCGCCTCCTGAGAAGAAAAATGGAACAAAAAGGAAAAGGGTGAGCTCAACTAGCCCAGTAAAGAATATTATGACTAAGATAATATAGAACAAATTATCGTTAGTCTTCAACAGAAAAAAATCTGAGAGAATATAATAGACAACAAGTTTCAGATCAATATTCGCAGCGGAAATAATAATTCATAGAAGAGTTATGTAGAGAATGAAATCTACTATAATCTATGAAGTTAAAAGTCCATCATCAATATTTTATCCCTATAACATCAATCAATATTTATCTTGAATCAAATGTTCATCTTTGCACTACAGGCCAAAGATATTCATCAATTGGTCATGTTCATCTCAACACATGTTCTTCTTTGCACTACGGGCCAAAGATATTCATAAGAAAATTATTCATCTTTGCACTACAAGCCAAAGATATTCATAAGAAAATTATTCATCTTTGCACTACAAGCCAAAGATATTCATAAGAAAATTATTCATCTTTGCACTACAGGCCAAAGATATTCAGTAATATAATTATTTAGGACTAAGGATGATGAAAAATATTTTAAAGAAAACGAATCTAGTGAAACAAAAGAATAAATATTAAGGATTCGTACTTTAAACAATCCCAGTTCAAAAATACTTCATAAATAATCACAGTGAAGTAAATTCAAGAATGATCAAAACATGGATACAATCAAAGCTAGTATCCATAATAGATATTTTGGACAAAAAATAAAAATTTAATTTTTCTGTGAATAGTGCCGTATTTGTGAATAGTTCCGTATACGTGAATAGTGCCGTATACGTAAATAGTAACCCCGACACTAAAAGACAAGAATTTTACAAGAAAAATACTCCCAATATTCTGGCATAATGATATTCAAAGAAATAATATCATTTTAAAAAAATAATAATATCCCTTACCTCAAAAAGACAGTACTTCTAACTGGAATACCGGATATAGTGCTGAAGGAAACTTGCACCGTATAGCAACACTCAAAGTATCAAAATACTCACAAGAATATGCTCGATAATATAGAGAGAAAAGATATCAGTTTCTGGTGTGATTTTCAATTCTAACCTAAGCACCCTATTTATAGCAAATGCTTAGAACACCTAAGCATAAAATTTAATAAAATAATATTATTTATAATAAAATTTTACGCCCACCTCCAGACATTTGAGTTCAGCATGTTGCACATGTTAGTGTAGCCCACTAAAACCAAAAAACGTTTTTCTTAATAAACATAATTAAAACTTTCAAAAATCAATTATTTCGGAACTTCGGAACTTCAATAATTCATAATAAATAGCCCTTTTATCAGAAATATTCGAACCTCGTGTCCTTTCCATAAAAAATTCCATTCTCTACAACTTTGCAGAAGAAAGTTTTTCCAAATTCCAAACAAAAATTGACTGAAATCCACAAACGGGCGATTTTACAGGCTATAATCAAATTTCAGTCAAGAAATGAAGTCCACAAACATGAAAAACATGTTTTAAATATTTTTAGTAACAAAAATACTATTCCTCCTCATTTATTCATATATCCCACATTCATTGTAAAAAAATATTACCATTATTATATTATTAAAATATATTTAAATAAATTATTTTATCAGAAAAAATAAAATATTAATTTTCAATAATTGTCACATTAAAAATCTTCACCATCTATATCCACATAAAATCAATATTTTCCTCATCATGTAAATCAATAATTAATTATTCACAAATAATATTACAGAATCACAATACTGACAACCAGGCAGTTCCCAGGAAAAATGGGGCTTTCCAATAAGAATTTTTTCATACTGGCGCGCAATTAGGTGACCAAATCTCTCCTTAGACAGAACTTTCTAGACATTGTCAATAATGTTATATAATAATATTATTCAAATAATATGAATTATTGATCCGATAATGGAAAATACTGTGTAATATTAATTATTGAAAAAATAGTAATATAAAATATCAACGTAGCAATTATTGAATCAATAAAATAAAATATTGAACAGTAATTACAGTAAAAATTATTGAGTAGTGCCTTCTTACGTAAGAATCAATAATTGGTGCAATACCGTGTGCTACTGTGTTTTAACAACCGGGTATTTTAATAGTATTAACGGTAACAACTACGCCATTATTTATAAACAACGTATACTTGTCGTTTTCTTCATTCAATCACTTTCCGTTATGGGACCCACACAAGGCTGCGTCGTCGTACGAATATTCCCCGACAGTGAGAATATTCCATGACCAAACGAATATTCCCCGGTAACAATAAATATTTTATAACCACTTGCTTATTTAAAATATTTACGCATTTTACCCATAACTAACCACATTAATCAAATCAACCCTTACTATTTTAAAATAACAAATAGAGGAAATTAAATTTCATTTATTAATTATTTGGGGTCTTACAATTGCTATCATATTCTTTCCAATGGTGAGTCTTCTCTTGACATATAATTATCTCCGTTGTTTCCAAGTGAGAATTATATTTCAAATAAACTCCAAGATCATATAGGTAGTGCTCGTAGATATACTCAGCAAGTGGATGTGCACAACCCTGTCTTATAATAACACGAGGTTGTATGTCATTAGACATCTTGTATGATAATGGCAAAACACTCTTCCAAAGTTGGGTTTACCTGACCCTTTTCGGTTCACTAAAATTAAATATCAAATAACGTATACAATACGACACACTTATCTAAAGTTCTCAATAAAATTATTTTCATAATATTTAGGAAGGACCTCAACATCTATAGACCACCGTTCTATTCCCCTGTTATCCCCGCTCGACTTGGCAACACTCTTACTACCTAAAAGGAATTGTGAAGCAAAAGGGTGAGCACAACTAGCCCAGTAAAGAATATCATAACTAAAGATAAATAAATTATCAATAGCTTTCATCAATAATAAATTAGAGATTTAGAACATATGGTAGATGATAAAACTTTTCAACCATAGTTGCAGCGGAACGAGCAATCCATTAAAAGAGTCAAATAGACCATCAGGTCTATTACCTTCTCCATGTTAAAATTTCCCCAATAATGTTTTATCCTTGTAACATCAATCAACAATTCATGTCCACGATCATATGAATAACTTACAATCATAATTGTGATTCTGAATTCCTTTTCGCACCCAGGACGAAGATAATTTTCGTCACTTATCTTCACCTGAAACATCAAAAATCATGGTTATATCAAATCACAATTCCTGCTCATATTCATACTAATAAATTCATCTTTGCACTACGGCCAAAGATATATAACTGTATAACCAATAACCAACAGTTCATCTTTGCACTACAGGCCAAATATATACAACAGTAAAACCAATAATGCTGAGACTCAGCTTAATAGTATCACGACCACGAATTATCCATGCACTACGGGCCAAGGATATTCGTGTTTTCAATTACGGTTATGATTATACCGAATAATCCCTGGTCATAATCATACCAAGTCCATCTATGCACTACGGGCCAAAGATGACTTTTACCACATCATTTGTAACATTACGTCATTATTATACCGAATAATCCCTGGTCATAATCATACCAAGTCCATCTATGCACGTAAGTCACAGATGACTTTCAACACAATATAAGCATGAGAATGATGACAATGATATAAACATCAATCAACGAAAATAAGGATAAATATTAAAGACTTTAAATTTATCCAAATATTATCAACAACTCATAATCTAATATTATTAATATCATAACAATATTTTAATCACTTCTTAAACTTATAAATAATTTATTTCAATTATTTACACTTTACCAAATAATACATTTAATCATTAAAAAATGTCATACTCGTAAGATTTCATCACCAATGATTAAATCTCTCATCAAAAATTTGCATATACATTATATAGGATTTCCAAGCCATAAAATCCTATTTTTTAGCTTTGTTACTTCAGATAACATATTTAACTCATATATTCGTAACTAAACTATTTTCATGAAAAATATCAAATCAATCCCAAAAATATTTCTTTTCTGGGATTTAGCTGAATATAGTCCCATAATGAACATATATTTTTCTCGGAATTTTTAAAATTAATTTATTATTTTTCAAAAATTAATTTCTAATTAATTCCTTAAGAAATTAGCTACCTCAAGGTTAACTCCAAAAATTCTCAAATCTTGGCAGGATCTTACACATGTTAATGTGAGCTTCCAGTTTAAATTTTATAGTCATCGGAGTTATAGAACTCCGGTTATAGCATTTTTTGTCGGAAAAACTTTAATATTGAAATGGTCATAACTTGCTCATTTTAAGTCGGAATGAGCTCATTTTTGGACAGGAGGTTCTTTATACCATGTACTTTCATGTCCCAAAAGGCCGGAATTTTTTCTCACAAATTATGTCGCCAAAACAGCCCTTTTAAAATCTGAACAGTAGTTGTTTTCCCATTTTTCACTTTTTCGTGCTTTGCTAAAATCAGTCCACACGAAAATCTATAACACCTTTTCCGGTGATTCCACTTGGATAAGTTAGGAAACTCATAGATCTAAATCTAGAACTTGACCACACTTAAAAATTTGAAATATAATAGGAGATATGGTCAATTGAATTTCATGTTCTATTTTCACCAAAATCTGATTTTCAACCCTTTGTGATTTCTAAGAAACTTTCTTGTTTTCACGTAATAACCAACATAACTCATCATAACACTTACTAATACTACATATACCCCTGATTTTCATCAGTCCAATGCTTTTATTATGACCTTCATCATAATCAACGTAAACAGATCATTTCTATAATTTAATAAGGAATGAATACAAAGGATCATTCACCATGCATGTGGTAATGCACATAGACAGGTTATTCCAACAGAATAATAAAGAATGGAATAACAGAAGAATTCACCATGCATGCGATAGAGACCGCACAGACAATTTATTTTCAACAGAATAATAAATAATGGAACCAGGTCCGGCGTAAACGCACAGACAGGATATTCCGACATAATAATAAATAATGGAATAATAGAAGAATTTCACCATATATGTATTACTTTGCATAGACAGGTTATTCCAACATAATAATAAGGAATGGAATAATAGAAGAATTTCACCAAGTATAGGGAAGTCCGCGTATACAGGTTATTCTAACAGAATAATAAAGAATAAAATAATTGAAGAATTTCACCATATATGCAGTACTTCGCATAGACAGGTTATTCCAACATAATAATAAGGAATGGAATAATAGAAGAATTTCACCAAGTATAGGGAAGTCCGTGTATACAGGTTATTCCAACAGAATAATAAAGAATGGAATAACAGAAGTTATCTTCATGAATACAAAAAAAGAAATAATACCCCTTACTATAATAATAATATCTCTTACCTTAGAAAGAAACTGAATACTGGAGTAGAGAGGTAGCAGACTTCTCTTCTTTATTCTCTCTATAGCTTCTCCCTCTATAATTTTTCTATAATAATTACTCTATAGCTTTAGTGAATTGGTGAGAAATGAAGAAGAATGAGCTTCTATTTATAGAAAAATATAGTTTCGATAATTGCACATTTTGGGGCTCGAAATATTACAGTACAATACCTTCATCTTTTCCTTCATTTTTAATTTAGTCCTGCAAGTATTATCAAACTTGCACCACCTCCCCTCATAGTAAATCATGTGATTCAATAGTAAATCATGTGACCCAATAGTTCTAAACATATGAAAATACGAAATACAGTATAGTACATCTATCTATACCTCTATTTTTAACTTAGTCATGCAAGTATTATCAATCTTGCACCAACTCCCCTAATAGTAACAAGAATGTGAATCAATAGTACACACATGTGAACAAATCATTATAATCATGTGAATCAATGGCAATTAATTGCTCATTTATCCGGTTAATTACCCGATTAGTCAATATAACCTTCAGACATCAATTATTATCGAAATAAATATCGATTTTCACTAACACTAATAATTCTAACACAATGGAACTATTTTTATCAAAAAAATTATTTTTAAAATTTCAACCCCGGAAAATTTTGTGTTTATTGTCTATTTCTACTAATTTCATCGTTCCGGACTCAAACATCACGTCCGCATCTCCAAATTCAACTCCGAACTTAAATTCAATTTTTAATAAAATTTAATCATTATTATTATAATTCGCAATATTTAATAACCAAGTTGTTCTCAGGAAAGAGGGGGCTTTTCGATAAGGATTTCTTCTTATTGGCGCACAATTAGGTGACCAAATCTCTCCTTGACAGAACTTCTAGACATTGTCAATATTACAAATAATAATATGAATAACTTTGTCGTCTCAATTATTGATTTAATAATATAACATATTGCAGATGATACTGTGAAAATAATTGAATCAATAATATGAGAGATATGATGCAGCAATTACTGTAACTATAATTGAGTATAACTAAGTGACTTCTCACGTAAGCATCAATAATTAATACCGTGTGCTACTATGCAACCACGCGTATTACTGTACTTTTACTATCGGGTATTTTATGACAACTTGCTTACTTTGAAAAAAATTCACATATCACCCTTAACTTTAAACTTTTATCAATTTAACTATTTACCAAAATAGAAAAATTGAATACTTTTATTTCATAAAATTCAGGATCTCACATAAAGGTACAGTCAATAACTGTTTTAGAAATTAAAATCTTTGGGACGTTCTCAAGGAAACCTTCGTACATGGGAGACCATGCGTCTAGGTTATGATAGATATCATATGATTGGAGAATTATCCTTGGTTGACCCAATAGACCCCAAAGAAAAATGAGAAGATTACTATCATGTTCCTTCCAATAGTGAGTCTTCTCTTGATATATAACTATCTTCACTGTCTGCAATTGAGAATTACTATTTTAATCAAACTCCAAGATCATATAGGTAGTGCTCGTAGATATACTCAGTAAGTGGATGTGCACAACCCTGTCTTATGATAACACGAGTTTGTATGTCATTAGACATCTTGTATGATAGTGGCAAAACACCCTTCCAAAGTTGGGTTCACCTCACCCTATTTGGTTCACCAAAATTAAATATCCATTGACATATACAATACGACACACTTATCTAAAGTTCTCAATAAAAGTATTTCCATACTATTTAGGGAGAACCTCAACAGTTATAGACCACCGTTTCCCCTGTTATCCCCGCTCGACCCGACTACACTCTTATTACCTGAAAGGAATTGTGAAGCAAACGGGTGATCACAACTAGCTCAGTAAAGAATATTATGACTAAAGATAATTAAATTATCAATAGCCTTCGTCAGTAATAAATCAGGAGATTTAGAACATATGGTAGATGATAAGACTTTTCAACCATAGTCGCAGCGGAACGAGCAATCCATTAGAAGAGTCAAATAGACCATAATGTCTATTATCTTCTCTATGTTAAAAGTCTACGAACAATACTTTATCCCTGTAACATCAATCAACAGTTCATGTCCACAATCATATGAATAACTCATAATCATATTTGTGTTTCCAAATTCCTTTTCTCATCCAGGACGAAGATAATTTTTATCACTTGTCTTTACCTGTAACATCAAAGATTATGGTTATATCAAATCACAGTTCCTGTTCATAATCATACTAATAAGTTCATCTTTTCACTACATGCAAAAGATATTCAACAACCGGTCATCTTTGCACTACAAGCCAAAGATATTCAACAACAGGTCATCTTTGCACTACGGGCCAAAGATATTCAACAACAGGTCATCTTTGCACTATGGACCAAAGATATTCATATCTCAAAAAATATATAATTATTTCAGAATTTATATAAACAATAATTATAACCATGTTGATCAATTCACCTTTGCACTTTAAGCTAAAGATATTCAATTATAAATTTAATGGTCATGATCATACCATTCAACAATTCAACTTTGCACTACTGGCCAAAGAGAACTCATAGTCGTGATCATACCAATAATCCACCCATATTTACACTCAAGTCAAAGAGAAATTTCATCATCAGGATTTATAAAAATGTTATAAAAACAATATAATCAAAACATGGATTTAATTTCAAGAGCAATATTCATAAATCAACGATTTCATAACACCTTAATCCAAATGTTATAAATCACTTAATAATCTCATAATCTAATATTATTAATATTACCACAATATTTTAATCATTTCTTAAACTTATAAATAATTTATTTTAATTAATGCATTTAATCATCCTAAAATGTCAAACTCATAAAATTTCATCACCAATAACCAAAACCCAAATCAAAAATCTGCATATACCTTATATATGATTCATAAGCCATAAAATCCTATTTTTCAATTTTCTTACTTCATATAACATATTTAATTCATTTACTCATACCTAGTTCATTTTCATAAAAAATACCAAATTAGTCCCAAAAATATTTTTTTTCTGAGTCTTTGTAGAATATAGTTCCATATTGAACATATATTTTTCTCAGAATTTTTAAAATTCATTTACTATTTTTTATATGGCCAAACTGCCGAATATTTAGACATTTATCATAAATTGTACTTTTGTCCAAAAATTCCAAAATTTATAGAGTATACTTCTGTTATATACATGCACTCCCAATAAAAATTTCACTAATTTTGGAGTTAATCACAAGAAATAATAAGGGTTTACTTTTAAAATAGTTTTTTCTCATAAAATCCATAACTCCTAATCTATACATCAAAAAATTGTCATTTTTGGACACAATCAAGAAAACTCATCAAATTATCATTTCAAATTTTTCCAGAATTTTTTGAAGGTACGGAAAAAGTACGAAACTGAAAAACATAATAACCCTAAAAAATCCCTTACCTCAAAAGAGCAGTATTTCTGACTGGAATATCGGATGTAAAGCCGAAGGAAACTTGCACTGAATAGCAACTCTCCAAATATCTAAATACTCATAAAAATACGCTCGATAATGTAGAGATAAAGAAAACTTATTTCTGGTGTGATTTTCAATTCTAACATAAGCACCTATTTATAGGAAAATACTAGAACGTCAAAGGAGACTAAATAATAAAATAATATTATTTATTTCTCCCTTCTTCTACGCCTACTTTGTTGAATAAGATGAGCAGCCCTTATTGAAAACAAATTCAGCACATGTTTTCAAAACAAACAAAAGTGGGTCCCACTCATATTTTAATAAAAATCATTTATTTTCCGAAACTTCAGTAATTCATAAAAATAGCCCGTTTATCAGAAAAATACAAATTTTATGTCCATTCCACTTGAAATCAAATTCTCTACAACTTTGTAGCTTTAAGTTTTTCCAAATTTCAGACAGAAAATATCCGAAATCCATAAACGGACGATTTTCAACACCTTTTCAAATTCATAACAAATCATACGTTAATTTTTAACGGTTCAAAATTTGTGGACATATACTCAACTTATATATGTATAACATATCTAAAAATCACAACGATCCAAAGGTCAGATTAAAATTATAACTAACGCAATAGAGCTTTAGAACACCTATTTGATCTTTAATACCTCCTATTCCGACAAAATACTGATAAAACCCCTCAACATTAATTCCTTCATTTATAACCACATAAATAAATCCATTATTTATA
This sequence comes from Panax japonicus, assembly GCA_020205505.1. Classification (NCBI taxonomy): domain Eukaryota; kingdom Viridiplantae; phylum Streptophyta; class Magnoliopsida; order Apiales; family Araliaceae; genus Panax; species Panax japonicus. The sequence continues at coordinate 53,141,525 of CM035108.1, forward strand.
TCAATATCAAATAAATATTTCCTTATCATATAAATCAATAATTAATTATTCACAAATAATATTATAGAATCACAATAATGACAACCAGGCAGTTCCCAGGAAAGAGGGGGCTTTCCGATAAGGATTTCTCCTTACTGGCGCGCAATTAGGTGACCAAACCTCTCTTTGACAGAACTTTCTAGACATTGAAAATAATGCTATCTAATAATATTATCCAAATACTATGAATTATTGATCTGATAATGGGAAATACTGTGCAGTAATAATTATTAAAATAACAATAATATAAAATATCAATGCAGCAATTATTGAATTAATAAAATAAAATATTGAACAGTAATTACTATAACAGTTATTGAGTAGAGCCTTCTTACGTAAGAATCAATAATTCAAAAATATTGTGCAATACTGTGTGCTACTGTGGAACCATGCGTATTACTGTATTTTAACCACCAGGTAATCCAACAGTGTTAACGGTAACAATTACGCCGTTATTTATAAAAACTCAAACTTGTCATTTTTTTTCATCCGACAGTTATTCTGTTATGGGACCCACGAATGGTTGCGCCGTCGTACGAATATTCCTCGACAACAAGAATATTCCACGACCAAACGAATATTCCCCGATAATAATGAATATTTTATAACCACTTGCTTATTTTGAAAAAAAATATATTCATATGTCACCCTTAACTTTACTTTCTATCAATTTAACCATTTACTAAATAATAAGAAAAATTGAATACTTTTATTTCATAAAATTCGGGGTCTTACAGAAGTACATAACTTTCTCGGCTTAGCTGATTATTATCGGAGATTCGTAGAAGGGTTTTCTCGAATCGCTACTCCATTAACTCAGCTGACTCGGAAGGATACAAAATTCGGTTGGAGTGAGGAATACGAGAAGAGTTTTCAAGAACTCAAGAGAAGACTTATTTCAGGGACCCACATGATGATGGAGATAGAGATAAAGACTCCAGGGACCCACGTGATGATGGAGAATATACGAGTAGAACCGACTTTAATCGATAAAGTTAAAACTTCTCAAGCTACAGACCTGGAGCTGATACGTATGAGGAAAAAAGTGCAAGAAGGTGCTATGCTAGAAGCAAGAATCGATGAAGAAGGAATACTTCGAGTCAACTCCAGACTTTATGTTCCTAACGACCCTGATTTAAAATATAAAATCATGATGGAGGCACACAACACACCGTTTGAAATCCATCCTGGGAATACCAAAATGTATCATGATCTTCGTCATACATTTTGGTAGAGTAATATGAAGAGAGAGATAGCACTGTTTATCTTAAGGTGTCTAACTTGTCAACGAGTCAAGGCAGAGCATCAAGTACCAAAAGGTCCATTGCAACCACTTGAAATTCCAGAATGGAAGTGGGAGCACATTACCATGGATTTCGTTACTGGTCTTCCCAAGGTTTCTTAGGGCATGGATGCAATTTGGGTCATTGTTGATAGATTGACCAAGTCTGCTCATTTCTTACCTATACGAGAAACTTATACACTTTAACGTCTTGCTCATATGTACATAAACAAGGTTGTAAGATTGCATGGTATGCCAATATCCATAGTTTCTGATCGAGACCCAAGATTCACTTCACGATTTTGGGTTAGTTTGTAAAAATCTATTGGCACGGATTTACGATTTAGTTCGGCATATTATCCTCAGACGGATGGACAATCAGAGAGGACTATTCAAACTCTTAAAGATTTATTAAGACTCTGTGTCCTTGACTTTAAGGGAAGTTGGGACAAGTTCTTACCATTGGTGGAGTTTTCCTACAACAACAGTTATCAAGCAAGTATTGGCATGGCTCCATTCGAAGCGTTGTATGGAAGAAAGTGTCATTCTCCAGTATGCTGGGATGAGGTGGGTGAAGCAACGTTGTTGGGACCGGAGGTAGTACGTATGACTAAGAAAAAGATTCAAACGATCCGGCAACGTATAAAAACCTCACAAGATCGACAAAAGAGTTATGCTGATCTTCATCGGAAGGACGTGGAATTCGATATTGGGGATCATGTGTTGTTATGTGTTGCTCCATGGAAAGGAGTTACGAGATTTGGAAAGAGAGGAAAGCTTAATCCTTGATTCATTGGCCCATTTTTAATCCTCGATCGAATAGGAACTGTGGCGTATAGACTCGCTTTACCGCCAAGTATGTCTCGTGTTCATAACATTTTTCATATATCCATGTTACATAAATATGTGGAAGACCCGAATCACATTATTGAGTTAGAACCGGATGAAATAGCGGAAGATTTAACGTATGAAGAGGTTCCTGTTCAAATCTTGGATAAGAAGGAACATATTCTACGCTCCAAGATTATACCTCAAGTCAAAGTTTTGTGGAAAAACCACGATGTTGAGGAAATGACCTGAGAGTTAGAATCTAAAATGAAATCAAGGTATCCTTACCTCTTTGACATACCAGGTACGTACCCTAATTTCGAGGGCGAAATTTCATAAGAAGGGGAGGTTGTAAGACCCCAACTTTTATGACTAAAAATAAATTTTCTATAAATATCATTTTTGAATATTATGGAGTGAATTTGATATAATGTTATAGTTGTGGGTAATATTTATAAATTTTGCAAAGCACGCAAGTTGTTATATTATATTCGATTGGTCAGGGAATTTCATTTTAACAGGGAATATTCGTACGACGATACAATCATTAGTGGACCCCACAACGGAATTATTGTTGGATTGAGAAAACGAAAAAAATATTTTATGAAAATAACGGTGAAAGTTTTACCGTTAACTGTTGAAACACCCGGTGTTAAAAGTACAATAATACACGTGGTTACATAGTAGCACACGGTATTGATTAATGATGCTTACGTGAGAAGTCACTCAGTTTTGTTTAATTATTGTTGCAGTAATTGTTGCATAGTATCTCACGTTATTTGATTCAATTATTGTCGATATTTTATATATTATTAAATCAATAATTGAGACGACGAAGTTAATAATATTATTATTTGCAATATTAACGATGTCTAGAAGTTCTGTCAAGGAGAGGTTTGGTCACCTAATTGCGCGCCAATAGGGAGAAATCCTTATTGGAAAGCCCCCTCTTTCCTGGGAGCGACCTGGTCGATTAATATTGTGAATTATAATAGTGATGATAAATGTTGTTAAAAATATTGAGGGAATTTTTATGATGTATTTGATGTAAATTTTATTTATTTTATGAACCCCCATTTACCCATTTTTTAAATAATCGGAATGAAGTTATAATGTGTGTGTGTATATATATATATATATATATATTTGACATGTATATATGTGTGCATGTGAAGTAGTGTGTGTGGGTGAAAGTATGTGAATAATTGGTGACGTGGAAATAAGGGATAAGGAAATGGAGGGACAAAATGTGGTGGTAGTGATGTTGAATTAATATATATATATATATATATATATATATATATATATATATATATATATATATATATATATATATATATAATTTTATAGCATGTGGGTGGGTGATGGTGGTCCTAGTAGATAAATTTGGCAGGTTATGGATTGATTTTTCAAGCTTGAATATTATTGGCCAACTTTTTCCAATTATGCAGCATGGTTGACAACTTGTAAATTATGGTGCATTCTAATTGTTCAAGTCTTTTAAATTGGCATGTGTTCATTTTTTTTCATTGGCCAACTCCTTGAAAAAGGATTACTAATGCGTTGGATCAGTGAAGCTGTGATATTCGTCCGTGATTTTTTAAAAAATAACTGTTGCGTCCGTTTCTTAACAGTACCCTTCCATTCTCCTATAAATAGGATGCTTAATTAGAATTGAAATCACACCAGAAATTTAGAGAATTCTCTTCTATAATCTTGAGCGTATTTCTTTAGAGTTTTCAGAAGCTTTGAGCGTAGAAAAATTGTATAAGTTTTTTTCAAAAATATTCTCGCCCTGCCAGTCAGAACACTTTTTTTAAGGTAAGGGATATTATTTATTTCATATTCATAAAGAGAACTTCTGTTATTCCATTCTTTATTATTATGTTGGAATAACATGTCTATGCGAAGTACCACATACATGGTGAAATTCTTCTGTTATTCCATTCTTTATTATTCCGTTGGAACATCCTGTTTGTGCATTTATGCATGACCTGGTTCCGTTATTTATTATTCTGTTGGAACATCCTGTCAGTGCGAATTTCTCCTGACCTGGTTCTGTTATTTATTATTCTGTTGGAATATCCTGTCTGTGCGTTTACGCATGACCTGGTTCTGTTATTTATTATTCTGTTGGAATAACTTGTATGTGCGGTCTATCGCATGCCTGGTGATTTCTTTTGTTATTCCATTCTTTATTATACTCAGTTAGTTAAAGTTTTGACTTCTATACTCCATGAAATTAGTGGAATATCCTTGATATTTACGCTTCATCCAGTATCTTTTCATGAAAATATTCTTCTGATCATTCTTAAATTTTACTCTACAAAGAAGTATCATGTTGACAATTTGGACGTTATTAGTTCCTGGATAAATTAATTCTTGAACTTGTTTTTATTGAATTCTTATATCATTGTCATCATCCTCATGTTTATATTTTGTTGAAAGTCATCTATGGCATGTAGTGCATAGATGGACTTTGTATGATTATGACCAGGGATTATTCGGTATAATCATGACTGTAATGTTATAAATGATGTGGTAAAAGTCCTCATTGGCTCGTAGTGTATTGATGGACAGTTGTTAGCATGATCATGACCATTGATGAATACACGAATATCCTTGGCCCGTAGTGCGTGGATAATTTGTGGTCATGATACTAATGAATATCCTTGCCGTAGTGCAGGGATGATGTGGATTATTTATTAAGCTGAGTCTCAGCAATAAAAGTGATAAAAAAACCTTTTTAAATCATAAAAGAGAGCATATTTTATTCTCTATTTGACTCTTTTAATGGATTGCTTATTTCGCTGCAGTTAAATTTGATGTCTAATATATTTTATCAGTTTAACACTGTTGAAGACTAACGATAATTTATTCTGCATTATCTTAGTCATGAAATTTCTTACTAGGCTAGTTGAGCTCACTCTTTCTTTCACTGTTCTCCTCAGAAATGAGAATATAGCTGGGACAAGTCGGGGAACGGAGTGACAGTCCGGATGATAGCATTAGTAGTCCTCACTATTTTGTTAAATAGTGTGATAAAAAATGTAATGATGACTCCATTGAGTGTGGATATTGTCTAGATGACAATATTTGTATTAAAACTCATATCATATGTTTTGTTATATTTTACACAGACAGTTGTATAATTAAGTTTTTGTTTGTATTTGCACCATATTTTTGGCGACTCAGAATAGGTGATGTATACCTATTTTGGGGGCGTCATACATATATTCCCAATAAGATTAGGAGGCTAATTAATTAAAAGAGTTTAATTAATTATTCCTAATAAGATTATGAGGTTAAATTAATTAAAAGAGTTTAATTAATTATCCCTAATAATATTAGGGAGCTTAATTAATTAAAGAAATTTAATTAATTAAATATGTGAGACCCCGAATTTTATAAAATAAAAGTATTCAACTTTTCTATTTTAGTAAATTGTTAAATTGATAAAAGGTTAAAGTTAATGGTGACATTTGAAAATTTTTCAAAGTAAGTGATGATGAAGTTTTGTTTTATTAGTATTATTAATGTAATAAAACAGAAAAACTTTTTATATAAAACAGAATACTTTTATAAAGTTATTCTATAAATAGAATATATTATATTCTATTATGCATAGTATTTTGTATAGTAAAATCTTTTTATATAAAACAGAATACTTTTATAAAATTATTCTATAAATAGAATATATTATATTTTATTATGCATAGTTTTGCATAGTGCCTGCATAGTATTTTGCATAGTAAAATCTTTTTATATAAAACAGAATACTTTTATAAAGTTATTCGTTTTATTAGATTATAAATAGAATATATTATATTTTATTTAAAAGATTTTGCTTTAAATCTAGAACGTCCGATTAAAAGTAAATCAATCTGGACCGTTCATGAATTAGTTACTATGCAGTCCATTCTTCTATAAATAGAAGCTCATTCTTTCATTATTTCTTATGAATTCACTGAAACTCTAGAGAGAGAAACTATAGAGAGAGTTCTTCTTCTATAATCTTAAGTTAATTTCTTTAGAGTTTAAGGAAGCTTTGAGCGTAGTGCAAGTTTTTTTCGAGTATATTCTTGCCCTACCAGTCGGAATACTCTTCTTTCAAAGGTAAGGGATATTATTTGTTGTACCTATAAGGGGTATTATTTCTTTCGTATTCATGAAGAGAACTTCTGTTATTCTATTCTTTATTATTCTGTTGGAATAACCTGTATACGCGGTCTACCCTATACTTGGTGAAATTCTTCTATTATTCCATTCCTTATTATTATGTTGGAATAACCTGTCTATGCGAAGTACCGCATATATGGTGAAATTCTTCTATTATTTCATTCTTTACTATTCTATCGGAATATCCTGTCTATACGTTTTACGCCGGACCTGATTCCATTATTTATTATTTCGCATTTATTATTCTGTCAAAATATTATGTCTGTGCGTTTTACGCCGGACCTGGTTCCATTATTTATTATTCCGCATTTATTATTCTATCAGAATATCCTGTCTATGCATTTGCGCCGGACCTGGTTCCATTATTTATTATTCTATTGGGAATAACCTGTCTGTGCGGTCTCTATCGTATGCATGGTAAATTCTTCTATTATTCCATTCTTTATTATTCTGTTTGAATAACCTGTCTATGTGGATTACCATATGCATGGTGAATGATCCTTTGCATTTATTCCTTATTAAATTGTGAAAATGATATGGTTACGTTGATTATGATGAGAGTCATAATAAAAGCATTGGACTAATGAAAATCATGGGTATATAAAGTATTAGTAAGTGTTATGATGAGTTATGTGGGTTATTATGTGAAAACATAAAAGTTTCTTAGAAATCACAAAGGGTTGAAAATCAGATTTTGGTGAAAATGGAACATGAAATTCAATTGACCATATCTCTTATTATATTTTGAATTTTTGAGTGTGGTCAAGTTCTAGAGTTAGATCTATGAGTTTTGTAGCATCTCCTAGTGGAATCACTGGAAAAAGTGTTGTAGATTTTCGTGTGGACTGATTTTAGTAAAGGAGTTAAAAGTTGGAAATTACCAAAATGCTACTGTCTAGATTTTTAGAAGGGTTTTTTTGGTCACTTAATTTGTGAGAAAAATTCCGGCCTTTTGGGACATGAAAGTATATAGTATAAGGTACCTTCCTGTCCAAAAATGAGTTCATTCTGACTTAAAATGAGCAAGTTATGACCATTTTAATATTTAGGTTTTTCTGACGAAAAACGCTATAACCGGAGTTCTATAACTCCGATGACCATGAAATTTAAACTGGAACTCACGTTAACATGTGTAAGATCCTGCCAAGATTTGGGAATTTCTGGAGTTAAACTTGAGGTAGCTAATTTCTTAAGGAATTAATTAGAAATTGATTTTTGAAAAATAGTAAATGAATTTTAAAAATTCCGAGAAAAATATATGTTCATTATGGGACTATATTCTGCTAAATTTTAGAAAAGAAATATTTTTGGAACTGATTTGGTATTTTTCATGAAAATGGTTTAGTTATAAACATAAGTTAAATATGTTATATGAATGTAACAAAGTTAGAAAATAAGATTTTATGGCTTGAAAATCCTATATAAGGTATATGCATATTTTTGATGAGGGATTTAATCATTGGTGATGAAATCTTATGAGTATGGCATTTGTGAATGACTAAATCCATTATTTGGTAAAGTGTAAACAATTGAAATAAATTATTTATAAGTTTAAGAAGTGATTAAAATATTGTTATGATATTAATAATATTAGATTAGAAGTGGTTGATAATATTTGGATAAATTTAAAGTCTTTACTATTTATCCTTGTTTTCGTTTGATTAATACTTATATCATTGTCATCATCCTCATGTATATATTATGTTGAAAGTCATATGTGGCCTGTAGTGCATAGATGGACTTGTTATGATTATGACTAGGGATTGTTCGGTATAATCATGACCGTAATGTTACAAATGATGTGGACAAAGTACTCATTGGCCGTAGTGCATTGATGGACAGTTTTTGGTATGATTATGGCTATGGATTCTCTTCGGCCAAGGGTACAAAGATGAATTGTTTTATGGCATGATCAGGACCGTTGATGAAAACAAGATTATCTTTAGCCCGTAGTGCATGGATAATTCGTGGTCGTGATACTAAAAGAATATCATTAGCCTATAGTGCAGGGATGAATTGATGATGTGGATTAATTATTAAACTGAGTCTCAGCAATAAAATATTAATTCATGGATGTGATAATAATGAATATCCTTGGCCGTAGTGCATGGATAATTCATGGATGTGATATTAACTAATATCCTTGGCCGTAGTGCATGGGTGATTCGATGATGTGGATTATTTATTAAGCTGAGTCTCAGAGATAAAATATTGATAATAAGCTTTTAAATTCGTAGAAGATAGTAGATATCATGCTCTACTTGACTCTTCTAAAGTACAGTTGTATGTCTTTGGCCTGTAGTGCAAAGATGAATTGTTAATTAATATCTTTGGCATTAGTGCAAAGATGAATTTATTAGTATGATTATGAGCAGGGATTGTGATTTGGTATAACCATGATTTTTGATGTTTCAGGTGAAGATAGGTGATGAAAATTATCTTCGTCCTGGGTGCGAAAAGGAATTCAGAATCACAATTATGATTATGAGTTACTCATATGATTGTGGACATGAATTGTTGATTGATATTACAGGGATAAAACATTATTGGTGGACTTTTAACATGGAGAAGATAATAGACCTAATGGTCTATTTGACTCTTTTAATGGATTGTTCGTTCCGCTGCAACTATGGTTGAAAAGTTTTATCATCTACCATATGTTCTAAATCTCTGATTTATTATTGACAAAAGCTATTGATAATTTAATTATCTTTAGTTATGATATTCTTTACTGGGCTAGTTGTACTCACCCTTTTGCTTCACAATTCCTTTCAGGTAAAAAGAGTGTACCTAGGTCGAGTGGGGATAACAGGGAAATAGTGTGATGGTCCGAGACTATCGAAGTTTCTCAATACATTATAAAACGGCATGACATGCAACAGATAATTGTATTGAGGACCTAAGATGTGTGTGTCGTATTTTATACGTCACTTAATAATTGATTTTGGCGAACAATAATATGGTGATGAGAACCTGACTTTGACAGCGTCAAGAGTGCACCTCATTAGAATGAATATGATAGTAATCTTCTCGTTCTTCTTTGGGGTCCTAAAATATTTGTTGTTGTATTTTTATATGGCATTGAAATAATTTGAGTTTGGACACTGTCTACGAGACAATATTGTATTAAAACTCACTAGCTTAACTGTGGTCGTATTCTGTACGACAGTTCAATAATTGTATAAATGAAGTTTGTATTTGATTTTTATAGTGTGATATTTGGTGACTCAGAATGGGTCGTGTGGACTTATTTTGGGGGCGTCGCAAAATAATACCCTATTTTCTAATTAGATTAGAAGGGTTAACTGATATCTTTATAAGATGAGTCTTATATCAGATATCATGAGACGTAATTCCATGAGTTGGGAGAGTACATCTTTTTCTATGAGAGATAGAAAAACTAGGGTTTTGCCAAACACCAATCTTCTTGAATCTTTCTTCTTCCTTGGTGGATCACCTCTAGAGGCCAAACATTTGGGTGGCTAACATTAATCAAAGGAAGGAACCAAACCCAGTGGATTCAAGTTGAATGCGAAAAGGATTTGGAGGTGGACTTGTACTTGAGGAAGCTCGAATCTTCAAGGGTATGATTCTTATTCTTTATCTTTTCGTTAAATTAATAATTGTGCATAAAGGATTATCCGGGTATATGATTTGTAAATTTTTAAAACTCTAATTTTCCATGCTTCAACTTATTTTGTGCAATTTGATTATGTTCATGAATATTACAATCCTAACACTTCTAATGCTAGTTCACCATGAAAATCTAATGCTGCAAAACGGGAGGGAAAGCCAACAGTGTATAAGCCGAAAGTGGATTTTAAACCGGATGAGACTAATCGTGGAAAACTAGGTAAAATTGAACATTCGTCTTCTTTAAGTCATAATTGGGATATAGTATGCTTCAAGTGTCAAGGCAGGGGACATATTTCTAGCCAATGTCTGAATCAGAGAACTATGTTGTTACTTGAAATAGAGAGGTGGAAACCGAGGGAGAAGAAAGTGACACTGATTTTATGTCACCACTAGAGTAAGTAGATGAAAGGGAGCTAGATATGCATGGTGAGATGTTGGTTACAAGGAGAGCGCTTAGTGCGCAAGTGAAAGAAGAAAGTTTGGAGCATCAAGAGAATTTGTTCTATACTCGGTTTCTTGTGTAAGGAAAAATTTGTTGCATGGTAATTGCTGGTGGGAGTTGCACCAACGTGGCTAATACAACCATGGTGGGGAAACTGGGATTGTCAACAACCAAACATCTTTAACTGTATAGATTGTTATGGATTAATGATAGTGGGGATGTGAGTGGCGAAGTAGGTGTTGGTTCCGTTTACCATTGGAAAATATGTGGATGAGGTCTTTTGTGATGTGGTTCTAATGCAAGCGAGTCACATATTACTTGGGAGGCCGTGGCAATTTGATAGGCGTGCGAAGCACAATGGATTTACTAATGAATACTCTTTTGTACGTAATAAAAGGAAGGTTACATTGTGTCCTTTGTCACCACAACAGGTGCATGAGGATCAACTTTATTTACAAAAAGACCGTGATAAAAAAAGAAAGTGAGGAAAATAAAAAGTAAGAGAAAAACAAGAAAGAAAAAGAAAGAGAGAAAAAAAAGGAGAAGAAAAGAAAACAAATATATTTGCAAAAAAAAAAGTGATGTATGACAAGCTTTGGTTTCTAAATAGCCTGTGATTTTACTTCGATATAAAGAGGCGCTTTTGAATACTAATGCTAATGATTTGTTGCCTAGTGTTACTTCTTCTCTTCTACAGGATTTCAAAGAAGTATTTCCCGAGGAGCTTCCTTAACAACTACCACCTATTCAGAGAATTGAACATCAAATTGATTTTGTTCCCGGTGCGACCATTCCAAATCGTCCGGCTTATCGGAGTAATCTTGAGGAAATGAAGGAGTTATAAAGGCAAGTTAACGAGCTAATGGTAAAAGGGTTTGTGAGAGAAATTATGAGTCTGTGTGCAGTTCCGATGATTCTAGTACCCAAAAAGGATGGAAAATGGTGGATGTGCATCGATTGTCGAATGATAAATAACATTACGGTAAAATATTGACATCCAATCCCTCGTTTAGATAACATGCTTGATGAATTGCATGGGTCTTGTATCTTTTCAAAAGTTGATTTAAAAAGTGGTTATCATCAAATTAGAATGCAAGAGGATGATGAATGAAAAATAACTTTTAAAACTAAATATGGTCTTTATGAGTGGTTAGTGTTACCTTTTGGTTTAACTAATGCACCCAACACTTTCATGAGATTGATGAACCATGTTTTGCGTCCATTCATTGGAAAATTTATCGTAATTTATTTTGATGATATCAAGATTTATAGCAAAAACTTAGAAGATTATGCATTGCATTTAAAATCTGTTTTAGCTGTAATTAGAAGGGAAAAGTTGTTTGCTAACATAGAAAAATGCACATTTTTTCGGATATGATTGTTTTTCTTGGCTTTGTTGTAAGTTCACAGGGAGTCCAAGTTGATGAGGAAAAAATTTGTGCAATCTGAGATTGGCAAAGTCCAACAAATGTGAGTAGAGTATGAAGTTTTTATGGACTCGCAAGTTTTTACCGACGCTTTGTTCGAAATTTCAGCGAGATTACGACACCATTGACCGAGATCATCAAGAAAAGTGTGGGCTTTAAGTGGGGTGATGAACAGGAAAAAAAATTAAATTGATCAAATATAAATTGACTAATGCGCCTTTACTTATTTTGCCTAACTTTACTAACACTTTTGAGATTGAATGTGATGTTTCAGGTTTAGGGATTAGAGCTATTTTGATGCAAGAAGGAAAATCAGTGGCGTATTTTAGCAAGAAATTGAATGGAACAGCTTTGAACTATCCTACCTACGATAAGGAGTTGTAGACATTGGTTAGGGCATTAGAGACATGTCAACACTATTTGTGGCCCAAGGAGTTCGTGATTCATATTAGTCATGAGTCATTGAAATATTTAAAGGGACGACATAAGTTGAATAAAAGATATGCGCGATGGATGGAGTTTATCGAGACATTTCCGAATGTCATTCGATACAAACAGGGTAAGAAAAATGTCATTGTTGATGCTTTGTCTCGAAGGTATATGTTATTGAATACTCTTGATACAAATTACTTGGTTTTGAACGAATCAAAGATTTATATGCTAATGACCTTGATTTCGGTGAAGAGTTTAAAACTTGTGAAAAGAATGTTGTAGGTAAATACTTTAAAATGGATGGATTTCTGTTTCGTGAGAATAACTTGTGTATATTGGCATGTTCTTTACGTGAGTTATTAATTAGGGAATCACATGGGGGTGGTTTGATGGGACACTTTGGTGTGGAAAAAAACCTTGTTTATTGGCTTCACATGAAACGAGATATTGAGCAAATTTATGATAGATGTATTATTTGTAAACAAGCTAAATCTCATGTTCAACCCCATGGAATGTATACACCATTGCCTATTCCTAATAAAGCTTGGATTGACATATCAATGGATTTTTTGTTAGGTTTGCTGATGTTTAAGCGTAGTAATAATTCAATATTTGTGATTGTGGATAGGTTTTCAAAGATGACACACTTTACTTTGTGTCACAAAATTAATGATGCATCTCATATAGCTATTTTTTTTCTTTAAGAAAATTGTACGTTTCCATGGAATGCGCAAGACAATTATTTCTGATCGACACTACAAGAAAAAGAGTTACTACCTCCATTCCATAATAACTGTCTTTTTAGCTTGATGCACATAGATTAAGAAACTCATTTAATACTATCATTTAAGAATTAAAATTTGTAGGAAATTCTATCACTACCCCTTTATGGGAAACTAAAAACTATTAATACAAGAGAGAAAATTTCTTGGGACAATGAGAAAAGTTAGGGGTAACATAGGAAAATAAATAATTTATTCTCCTATAAAGTTGTAAACAACAAATAAATTGGAACAATTTTTTTCTTCTAAAAAGACCGTTATTATGGAATGGAGGTAGTATTTGCCGCGGAATTATTTCTCACGGAATAAATTCCATCAGAAATAACCTATTCCCGATGAAATAATCCATCGCAATTATCCCCGTCGTAACTAACTAATTAATTTGGTGTTTTTTTGTTTTAGTACTTTCCCGCATGTTGTCTCTGCCCAACTCTGTCTCTCTCATTTCACCAGCCGTGTAGAAACAAGAAGAAAAACCCCCCTCTTAACCACTTCTAGATCTGACGATGACTCCCTCTAACTCCTTATAGATCGACGATCAAGATCTGCAGCTCAACTCTCTCACTCAGATATGCAGCACATCTCATTCTCTTCCCTCTCGACTCCCTCTAACCCTAGAAATAGTGGCAGCGTAGTGGTGGCAGGCAGCGGCGAAATATTGGTGGCCTCTCCTTTAATTTCTCCTCCATGATTGCCCAATTGAAGGTTTTAATTTCCTCCCTTGTTAATTTTTCCTAAAAATTAGGTTTTAATTAGAAATTTTGTGTTATATAGAACTAATTTGATTTGCAATTGAAATGATTGTATTGTTAATTAGTTCAATTATTATATGTAATTCATTTCAAAATGTTGTAGTTTGTCAATGGGTATAGTAAGGCAGCACAATAACATCAAGTGTTTGTGAAATTGCTTAAGAGAATGAGTTTTTGGGTGACAGAGACTGACTAGCCCAGAATCAACCTTGACCTTGAAATAACATATCATATGATACCTTTGTTTATAACTACCTATCAACTGTACAGTTGTGCCATTTTAGTCAACTGTCACTTGTGACGTGCACTTAAGGTTGTTTGATAATTTTTGTAGGTCAAGAAAATGATGTTTATGCTTATATCAAAACTGAAAGAGGCAGCACACAAGAAGTTCCTGGTCATCGTTCTATAAGTTGTATGTGTTTATGGTTTCTCTCTTAATTTTTTGTGCAGGTTTAGTGCTCAGCATAATTGTCTTGTACTTCTTATTTGGCAATATGAGGACTTCTCATTGCCGCCGCGTTGTTTCCATTTCTAGCGTCGGGACTGCTGTTTCAACTTCCAGGAAAGCATAAACCGTTCGAGTTTGTGAACATGAAGACTACTATAGCCTCCTTGTTTTTGCACACTATCCTTTATGGTTTGCTTCTTATTCTGTTCGTTGTAGTTCTTGACATCCATCTTTACACCTAAGAGCTAGCTACTCCATAAACTTGCCAAGTATTAAAGTTTGTTCTCTTGTACTTAAATTTATATTTGTACTCATCATCATGTTGCTCAATTTTATCCATTACTCCTCTAACTAGTTTGTTTTCTTTCTTGTGTGGTTTTTCTTACTAAAGCAAGCAAGCAGCAGAGTTCTATCTCTCCTAAGCTTCAAATCAGCTTTTAGGTGTTATTTATGTTCATGTCGAGTTAATGGAAAACTTGAAATTATAGCTTTTAGCATGTCTAGAAAACTAACTCAACTAAGACTGACCTTAAAATAAGCCATCCCAACTACTTATATAAAAGTAAAGTCACATAAGGGGAGGGGAGCAATTGTAGATTTTTTTCACTTACAGATTTGTTAATCATGCTAAGAATAAGACATGTGCAACCAAAAAAGGGTTGATCAATTTGATGTATTACACTTTTGCTATCAGATTGCCTACAGAATCATAACTCTAGTATATTTTGGTTTCAGTAGCTTAATGTTTTTGGGTGTACTGTTGTTAGATCTATAGAGATTACTCAGCCTCAAGTTAACAGTACAATTGCTGGCTCTCTATCTACATGGGCACATATGTCCCAAAAAAATATATATTATATAGGCCTAATCTGAATATTGGACTTGATAAATACATTAATCTGATATTCAATTAATTTGGATGGCATTTTGTGACGGTTTAAAATGGTGGTTGACCTATTGCATACCCCCAAGAGGTAGTAGCTACAGGTTCCTCGGTTACCAAATAAATGTTGTCAATAAATTATACTTTTGAGACCTCCTTTATTTATATATGTTTTCTACGGACGTATATCAATATATATTAGTATTAAATTTTAAAATATTATTAATTATAATTATCCACGTACCTCGTAACTAAAAAAATGCAATATATATTATTATCCAACTCTTTTTTTTCATCTTCCCAACTCTTCAGCTATCTATCTATTGGTACTACTTCAGTACTTCCTATACTACTAGTCATGTCATAACTACACTAACAAAAACATAGAATAAAAAGACTAGATAAACCAAAGCAGTCTACGATTGTCGGGGGTTTTAGGAATGGAATTTATAGGAAGATTAGCGAGGAACCACTAGGAATCAGTACTAGTATTGTGTCCACTACTATGTGCTAAAGTGTGTGGAATAAGAGCTCTTAGTTCTTTCGACATAAAGGTTGTTCATTGATTTGATTCATATAATGGATTGATTTGCTCTATAATAAAGGTTGTTCATTGATCTGACAACATGACTATTGTATATAGTTTTCGGATTTTTTGTATCAAGGAATATGTGCAATTGCTTTTGAGAACTAAAACCTATGTTTTGCTGCTTTAGGTCGGGGAGTTGGGATGGAGCGGAAAACACCGCCATAGGGCTATATATGCCACATGTGCAAGGTGGTTGGTATGTTCACATTCTTGATAATTGCTGAAAGAAAAAGAACAAACTTCTTTTCTTTTGTTGTCCTTGTAGTTTTGCTTTGCTTTGTTTTGTGGTTGTACATCACTAATTTTGTGAAATTATCTTATTTAGGGCATTTTATTCACCACTACCCCACTAATGGAGACCCAACTTTTGACATCAAAAGAGTGAAACCTCCAACTGGGATTCCAAAATCTATGTTAATGGCTACCCCAGATGGCTCATATGAATTACCTAGTGGTGCTGTTGCTGTTCTGAAACCAAATGAGTAAGCTCACTTTTTTCTTCTACTAGTAGTCTTGCTACTCGTAATTCTAAAGGAAATTCTTTTACAAAATGATTTTTTCCTTGATATTTGGGTTTATAACAGGGTTGCTTTTGAAAAGGAGATTGAAGAGATGCCTTCTACTCGTTCTGTTGGTGATCTTCCGCTGCCAGAACTTTACTGTCCTTTGTGTAGAGAAGTAATGAAAGATGCAGTCCTAACTAGCAAGTGTTGTTTTAAGAGTTTTTGTGACAAGTGTCAATACTATGGGTTGTAACCATGAGTTTTGAGTTACTTTTATTGTGCTTTCAGTTTTTATTTGTTTGTCTTGGATATTTGTTTGCGTAAAATATTGTAGGGCATGAATTGGTTTGAAAATCTAGGAAAAATAGAAAACATATATTTTTTTAATTTTTTTAAAAGGTTATTTCCGACGGAATTTTCTGTGGGAAATAACTTAATTTCGACGGAATTTCCATGGGAAATATTCCGTCGGAAATAAGTTATTTCCCACGGAATTCTCGACGGACTTATTTTCGACCAACATATTTTCGGCTGAATTTTCGACGAATATTTCCGTTGAAAATAAGTTAATTCTGACGGAATTTGCTTATTTTCGACAAAAAATTCCGTCGGAAATAACCTTTTTTCTTGTAGTGCGAGATGCTAAGTTCTTAATGTAAGCCTCTAACTTTTTATGAATAAGATTTGATTTTCTTTATATATTTCCTTCTAAACAGTAAGGTGATAATTTAGTAAATGCTATAGTTATGGGTGATATGTGCAAATTTTACAAAGTAAGCAAGTTGTCATAAAATATTCGTTTAGTCAGTAAATTTTTTTTGTCGGGAAATATTTGTACTACATCGCAATTATTGGTGGACCTATAACAAAATAATTGTTAGATATAGAAAGCGACAAAAATAACCTTTTATAAAATAACGACAAGATTTTTACAGATAAACTGTTGAAATATCTGGTGATAAAAGTACAGTAATACGCATTGTTCCACAGTGGTACGTGGTATTGCACAATATCCCTAATTATTGATTCTTACGAAAGAAGTCACTCAGTATTTCATTCAATAATTGACACAGTAGTTGTTGCATAGTATCTCATATTATTGATTAAATAATTGTTATAGTAATAGTTACATAAATATTTTATATTATTAAATCAATAATTGACATGACATAGTTACTCATATTATTATTAGCATTATTGACAATGTCTAGAAAGTTTTGTCGAGGAAAGAAGTTAGGTTATTTAATTGCACGCCAGTAAGGAGAAATTCTTATCGGAAAGTCCTCTCTTTCCTGGGAACGATCTGGTTTGTCAATATTGTAAGTTATAATATTAATGATGAATAATTATTGAAGGATTAAAACAGTGTTAATAAATTATGTGATGCGTAGCATAACCATTAGCTAGTAAGAAGTTGTCGACACTCGAAGGAAATAATGGTGATATGCGGCATTTTGTAAATTTGGCTTATTCTATAGGACCCATAAGTCATCATCTAAGAGTCACTTTCGCTAATAGTACTTGCCTTTATCAGGCGTCAAATCACTTGTCTTTTCACATTACAGGCGTCAAACCACTTACCTTTTCACATTACAGGCATCAAACCATTTACCTTTTCATATTAAAGGCGTTAAACCACTTGCCTCTTCACATTGCAAGGGCTAAGCTAGATTTTTTGTGTAAATAGAAACTCATTTTTTCCTTCTTTCTCACCAATTCACTAAGACTCACAAGAGAAAACTATAGAGAGAGAATAAAAGAGAAAGAAGAAGAATATTCGAGAAGCAAGCATACACCACCAACACAAAGTTCTGCTACTACACTATTGCAATATCTAGTCTTTTATTAAGGTAAAAGATGTTATTTTCTTCATACTCATAAGAGTTGTCATTTTATTCCTTATTAATCTGTGGGAATAACCTGTCTACGCGGATTACCTCATGCCTGGTGAATAACCTTTCGTATTCATTCTTTAATAAGTTGTGGAAATGATCTGTCTATGCGGATTACCGCATGACGGGTGAAAATTCATTCGTAATTTCGTATATTCTTTCATACTCCATATTATGTAAGTGATATTATTTCATTTAATATTCCTAAATCTAAACTTACTATGGTAAGTATTTCTTCTATAATTCCTGAAATTATTAAAAATTCCTTAAGCTTTTTGCTTCATCTAATATCATTTCAATAAAATATTGGTCTGAACTTTCTTATTAAATTTTAATCTATTCATCCGGGGTACTATTAATGTCGGGGTACTATTCATTCGGGGTACTATTTATGCCGGGGTACTATTCACGACAAAAATTAGTTTATTTTTCTGTCCAAATTATCTTTGATATATAAATCTTATTCTTGAATTTGAATCCACGTTTTGATCATCATGTTAACAATTTGAACATTCTTGAACTCTGGATAAATTAAATTATAAATCTCTAATATTTATCCCTGATCTCACTTGATTCATTCTTTATATCAGTGTCATTATCTTCGTGCTTATATTGTGGTAAAATTCATCTTTGGCCCGTAGTGCAAAGATGGACTGTTGATTGGTATGATTATGACCAGGAATTGTGTATTGATATAATCATGACCTTTAATGTTACAGATAAAGGTTTATGGTGAAAGTTCTCTTTGTCCTGTAGTGCATAGATGTACAAGTGTTTGGCATGATCATTACTACTGGTGATACAAACAAATATCTTTGGCTCGTAGTGCATAGATAATTCGTTGATTTGAAATAATTATTGATTGGTGTTACAGAGATAAATACTGATGATGAACTTTTAAATCATAGAAGATAGTAAACATCATGCTCTACTTGACTCTTCTAATGAATTGTTATTTCCGCAGCAGTTGTTGATCTAATACTTGTTGTCTATTATATTTTATCTGATTTATCATTATCGAGGGCTAAAGAAAATTTATTCTTCATTATCTTACTCATAATATTATCTACTGGATAGTTGAGCTCACCCTTTTCTTTTTTATTCCATTGTTCTTCTCAGGAAATAAAAGTGTAGCTGGGACTAGTCGGGGAGTGGAGTAATAGTCCGAGATAGTTACTATAGAAGTCTTCACTATGTTGTGAAATAGTGTGATAATAATTGTAATGAAGACTTTATTTGAGTGTGAATATTGTCTACAGACAATATTTGTATTAAAACTCATAGTATATGTGTTATCATATTTTGTACGATAGTTAATAGTTGTAAATAGAAAAGTTTGTATTTGGATACTGTGGTATGTATTTGGCGACTCAAAATAGGTTGTGTGAACCTATTTTGGGGGCGTCACACTTAAGCTATTTTTTAAAGACTTTATGGTGTAAATTGGGAATTAAGCTGTTATTTTCCACAACTTGTCACCCATAAATCGATGGTCAAACTGAAGTAGTAAATATGACTTTATCTGCATTGTTACTGGCTATTATTAAAAAAAATATCAATCATTGGGAATAGTGTTTGCCGCTTGTTGAGTTTGCATATAATAGATATGTTCATTCTACTACTAAATTTTCACCATTTGAAATTGTTTATGGTTTTAATACTTTAACACAATTGGATCTATCTCCATTACCTGTTTCTAAATTAACTAACATGGATGGAAAGAAAAAGCCTGAATTTGTTAAGCAGATACATGAGAAGGCGAGGCTCAACATTGAGAAGAGGATGGAACAATATGTTAGACAATCAAACAAGGGTCGACATCAAGTTATCTTTGAACCGAGAGATTGGGTATGGTTACATATGAGGAAAGAAAGGTTTTCGGCTCAAAGACGGTCAAAATTGTTTCTAAGAGAAGATGGTCTATTTCAAGTGCCAGAACGCATTAATGATAATGCTTACAAACTGGATTTACCAGGTGAGTATAATGTTAGTGCAACTTTCAATGTTTCTGATCTAAATTCGTTTGATGTAGGTGACGATTTGAGGACAAATCATTTTCAAGAGGAGAGGAATGATGAGGTCATCAATAGCTCAGACTCTAATCGAGGTCATGGATTTGATTCGGTGCAAGTTCCTATTGGACCTGTAACGAGAGGACGAGTTAAACGGTTCAAGGAAGGTCTTAAGTGATTAGTTCAGGAAATGTGGAAGGAGAATGACATGCGTATGTGGGCTAAGGAGGATGAGATTGTTTCCAAATTCATTAATATGATTAAAGGTTGCGTCGACTCCGATAGGTCCAGCGCAAGGTAATAATAGAATTCAAGTTCGGAGTTCCAACATTTCTGCCCCGACGAGATTTTCAGCCCAGGAACACATGCCTTGATGCAAACCTCTCTGCCAAAAGTCGCCCCGGCGTAGACCTCTCTACCAGAACTCACCCGACGAGTTTTACAGGCCAAAAATACTCGCCTCGACGAGGTGACCTAGAATGTAATGGCGCGTTTTCGAGGCAGACACGTTTTGATAGATTTTAAGCGTGGATTTGTTTTCAAAACTCTATATTTCCAGTTTATTATTAGTATTATAGTATAACTAGGATATTAGGGTAGATTTTGATTCCATATTTGGTTGTTGATTCCTTTTACGATTATTAGGGTTTCAATTCTTATTTTTTAAAGACTCATGGATGTAATACATTATTATTCTTCAATATTATTTAGAGTTAATTAGTTGTGATATTATTCTCTACTTTTGGTTCTTTAAAGAATTCTTAAACTAATTCCTTAATTAATTCTTTGAGATTCAATTTGACTTATAATACAACAATACATAGTTGTGTGTGTCATCTTTTACTGCATCAATCGTCGATTGTGCCGAAAGTTCTCGTCTCAATATAGACTTTGAGTTAAGATATTGAGAGAGTTTTTATACTATCAACTGTGTTAAAAATGATATGGGCGACGATCATCTCACGTAAGCGTCACGCGGAAGTCCATCATTTCCATCAAGTAGTAAGAATTGAAGAAACAGGAGGGGATGTTGTGTAACGACCCCAAAATAGGTCCATTCCATCCAACCCATTTTGAGTCGCCAAATACATGGTACAGAAAACAACTACAACTTTATTACAACAATTGTCGTGCAAAATACAACAACACATATACTGTGAGTTTGTATACAAATGTATATCAACTGTGACTCATGTCCCAACCGTGAACAGTACCTCATAATGACACCTTACATAAAGGTATAGTCGAAAACTGTTTTAGAAATTAGAATCTTTGGGAAGTGCTCAAGGAAACCTTCGTACATGGGAGGCCATGCTTCTAGGTTATAATAGATATCATATGACCACAGAATTATCCTTGGTTGACCCAATAGACCCCAAAGAAAAACGAGAAGATTACTATCATATTCTTTCCAATGGCGAGTCTTCTCTTGATATATCATTATCTCAACTGTCTCTAATTGAGAGTTATATTCCAAATAGACTCCAAGATCATATAGATAGTGCTGGTAGATATACTCAACAAGTGGATGAGCACATCCATGTCTTATGATGACACGAGGTGGTATGTCATTAGACATCTTGTATGACGGTGGCAAAACACCCTTCCAAGTTAAATTCACCTCACCCTCAACATCTATAGACCACTGTTCTATTCCCTTGTTATTCCCCCGCTCGACCCAGCTACACTCGTATTACCTGTAAGGAATTGTAAAGCAAAAGGGTGAGCACAACTAGCTCAGTAAAGAATGTCATAACTAAAGATAATTAAATTATCAATAGCCTTCATCAATAATAAATCAGAGATTTAGAACATATGGTAGATGATAAAAAATTTCAACCATAGTTGCAGCGGAACGAGCAATCCATTAGAAGAGTCAAATAAACTATAAAGTTTATTATCTTCTCCTTGTTTAAAGTCCATCAACAATGTTTTATCCCTATAACATCAATCAACAATTCCTGTCCACAATCACATATATAACTCATAATCGTAATTGTTGTTCTAAATTCCTTTTCTCATCCAGGACAAAGATAATTTTTATCACCTGAAACATCAAAGATCATGGTTATACCAAATCACAGTTCATGTTTATAATCATACTAATAAATTTATCTTTGCACTACGGCCAAAGATATACATCAATAAGTCATCTTTGCACTACAGGCCAAAGATATTCATCAACAAGTCATCTTTGCACTACAGACCAACGATATTCATATCCCAAAGAAATACATAATCATTTTAGAATTTATATAAACCATAATTATAACCATATATGTTGATCAATTCACCTTTGCATTTAAGTTAAAGATATTCAATTATAAATTCAATGGTCATGATCATACCAGTCACAATTCAACTTTTCACCACTGGCCAAAGAGAACCCTAGTCATGATCATACCAATAATCTACCCATCTTTACACTCCAGTGAAAGAGAATTTCAACATTAGGGTTATAAAAATGTTATATATGATAATAAAATCAATATAATCAATATATAGTTTTAATCTTCAGAGTAATATTCATAAATCAACTATAATTTGGTTAGAAAAAGAAACCAATTTTGTCATGAATAGTAACTCGTGAATAGTAACTCGTGAATAGTAACTCATGAATAGTAACTCGTGAATAGTAACTCATGAATAGTAAACCCGACTCAAAAAGTTCCAAATTTGATAAAAAGTTCCAACCAATATTTCAGCATCATGATATTGAAGAAATAATATCATTTGAGAAGAAAATAACATTCTTTACCTCGAAAGACAGCACTTCTAGTTAAAACACCGGATATAGGCTATGACTTGAACTTGCACCGTATAGCAATACTCAAAGTATACTCAAAATACTCACAAGAATACGCTCGATAATATAGAGAGAGAAAACTTCAGTTTCTGGTGTGATTTTCAATTCTAACCTAAGCACCTATTTATAGGAAATTGCTTAGAACACCAAAGCAGAAAATTTATTATAATAATAATATATATTAAAAATTCTTACGCCCATTTTTTTCAGATCTGATTTCAGCTCAAAAACATGTGCTCCCTTCTAGAAAAAGTACAAAAAAACGTTTTTATTAATAAAAATATTTTAAACTTCCAAAAATCAATTATTTCGGAGCTCCGGAACTTCAATAATTCATAATAAATAGCCCTTTTGCCAGAAAATTCGAATCTCGCGAGTTTTTATAGGAAATTCAATTCTGCACAACTTTGCAGAAGGAAGTTTTTCCAAATTCCAAACAGAAATTGACCGAAATCCACAAACGGACGATTTTACAGGCTATAATCAAATTTCAGTCAATAAATAGGGTCCACCGACACATAAAACATGCTTTAAATATTTTTGGTAACAAAAATACTCCTCCTCCACATATACTCATATACCCCACATTCATCGTAAAAATATCACCGTTAATATATTATTAAAATAATATATTTAAATGAATTATTTTATCAGAAAAAGATAAAATATTAATTTTCAATAATTGTCACAATAAAAATTTTCTCCATCTATATCCACATAAAATCAATATTTTCCTCATCATATAAATCAATAATTTAATTATTCACAAATAATATTACAGAATCACAGTACTAGCAACCAGGCCGTTCCCAGGAAAGAGGGGGCTTTCCAATAAGAATTTCTCCTTACTGGCGCGCAATTAGGTGACCAAACCTCTCCTTAGACAGAACTTTCTAGACATTGCCAATAATGTTATCAAATAATATTATTCAGATAATATGAATTATTGCTTCGATAATGGAAAATACTGTGTAGTGACAATTATTGAAACAACAGTAATATAAAATATCAATGCAGCAATTATTGAATCAATAACATAAAATACTGAACAGTAATTACTGTAACAATTATTGAGTAGTGCCTTCTTACGTAAGAATCAATAATTGGTGCAATACCGTGTGCTACTGTGCAACAACGCGTATTACTGTGTTTCAACCACCGGGTATTCCAACAGTATTAACAGTAACAACTACGCCGTTATTTATAAAAAAACTTTAATTTGTCGTTTTCTTCCTCCAATCGCTTTCTGTTATGGGGCCCACACATGGCTGCGCCGTCGTACGAATATTCCCCGACAAAAAGAATATTCTACGACCAAACGAATATTCCCCGACAACAATGAGTATTTTATAACCACTTGCTTACTTTGAAAAAAAATTTCATATATCACCCTTAACTTTAACTTTCTATCAATTTAACCATTTATTGAATTGTAATTATAAGAAAAATTGAATACTTTTATTTCATAAAATTCGGGGTCTTACAATCTCCCCTCCTTATGAAATTTCGTCCCCGAAATTTACGTACCTGGTATTTCAAGAGTTGAGAATACCTTGATTTCATTTCAGATTCCATCTTCCCTGTCATCATGATTTCTCCATTCCTCATCTCCTATATTTCAGATATCATTCTAGAATACAGCTTCAAAACAAAGGTTAATTGAACAAATTAACATATCACATAATATCCTGATATTATGACCAACCAACAATTTAAGCTTAGGTATGACACACTAGCGAAGGATTTACTCATCTCTCCCCTCCTAGTTCTATTCCCCGATCTGCGCCAGAGATCATATCCCTAAGCTCTGATACCAAATGTAACAACCCCAAAATAGGTCCATTCCATCCAACCCATTTTGAGTCGCCAAATACATGGTACAGAAAACAACTACAACTTTATTACAACAATTGTCGTGCAAAATACAACAACACATATACTGTGAGTTTGTATACAAATGTATATCAACTGTGACTCATGTCCCAACCGTGAACAGTACCTCATAATGACACCTTACATAAAGGTATAGTCGAAAACTGTTTTAGAAATTAGAATCTTTGGGAAGTGCTCAAGGAAACCTTCGTACATGGGAGGCCATGCTTCTAGGTTATAATAGATATCATATGACCACAGAATTATCCTTGGTTGACCTAATAGACCCCAAAGAAAAACGAGAAGATTACTATCATATTCTTTCCAATGGCGAGTCTTCTCTTGATATATCATTATCTCAACTGTCTCTAATTGAGAGTTATATTCCAAATAGACTCCAAGATCATATAGATAGTGCTGGTAGATATACTCAACAAGTGGATGAGCACATCCATGTCTTATGATGACACGAGGTGGTATGTCATTAGACATCTTGTATGACGGTGGCAAAACACCCTTCCAAGTTAAATTCACCTCACCCTCAACATCTATAGACCACTGTTCTATTCCCTTGTTATTCCCCCGCTCGACCCAGCTACACTCGTATTACCTGTAAGGAATTGTAAAGCAAAAGGGTGAGCACAACTAGCTCAGTAAAGAATGTCATAACTAAAGATAATTAAATTATCAATAGCCTTCATCAATAATAAATCAGAGATTTAGAACATATGGTAGATGATAAAAAATTTCAACCATAGTTGCAGCGGAACGAGCAATCCATTAGAAGAGTCAAATAAACTATAAAGTTTATTATCTTCTCCTTGTTTAAAGTCCATCAACAATGTTTTATCCCTATAACATCAATCAACAATTCCTGTCCACAATCACATATATAACTCATAATCGTAATTGTTGTTCTAAATTCCTTTTCTCATCCAGGACAAAGATAATTTTTATCACCTGAAACATCAAAGATCATGGTTATACCAAATCACAGTTCATGTTTATAATCATACTAATAAATTTATCTTTGCACTACGGCCAAAGATATACATCAATAAGTCATCTTTGCACTACAGGCCAAAGATATTCATCAACAAGTCATCTTTGCACTACAGACCAACGATATTCATATCCCAAAGAAATACATAATCATTTCAGAATTTATATAAACCATAATTATAACCATATATGTTGATCAATTCACCTTTGCATTTAAGTTAAAGATATTCAATTATAAATTCAATGGTCATGATCATACCAGTCACAATTCAACTTTTCACCACTGGCCAAAGAGAACCCTAGTCATGATCATACCAATAATCTACCCATCTTTACACTCCAGTGAAAGAGAATTTCAACATCAGGGTTATAAAAATGTTATATATGATAATAAAATCAATATAATCAATATATAGTTTTAATCTTCAGAGTAATATTCATAAATCAACTATAATTTGGTTAGAAAAAGAAACCAATTTTGTCATGAATAGTAACTCGTGAATAGTAACTCGTGAATAGTAACTCATGAATAGTAACTCGTGAATAGTAACTCATGAATAGTAAACCCGACTCAAAAAGTTCCAAATTTGATAAAAAGTTCCAACCAATATTTCAGCATCATGATATTGAAGAAATAATATCATTTGAGAAGAAAATAACATTCTTTACCTCGAAAGACAGCACTTCTAGTTAAAACACCGGATATAGGCTATGACTTGAACTTGCACCGTATAGCAATACTCAAAGTATACTCAAAATACTCACAAGAATACGCTCGATAATATAGAGAGAGAAAACTTCAGTTTCTGGTGTGATTTTCAATTCTAACCTAAGCACCTATTTATAGGAAATTGCTTAGAACACCAAAGTAGAAAATTTAATATAATAATAATATATATTAAAAATTCTTACGCCCATTTTTTTCAGATCTGATTTCAGCTCAAAAACATGTGCTCCCTTCTAGAAAAAGTACAAAAAACGTTTTTATTAATAAAAATATTTTAAACTTCCAAAAATCAATTATTTCGGAGCTCCGGAACTTCAATAATTCATAATAAATAGCCCTTTTGCCAGAAAATTCGAATCTCGCGAGTTTTTATAGGAAATTCAATTCTGCACAACTTTGCAGAAGGAAGTTTTTCCAAATTCCAAACAGAAATTGACCGAAATCCACAAACGGACGATTTTACAGGCTATAATCAAATTTCAGTCAATAAATAGGGTCCACCGACACATAAAACATGCTTTAAATATTTTTGGTAACAAAAATACTCCTCCTCCACATATACTCATATACCCCACATTCATCGTAAAAATATCACCGTTAATATATTATTAAAATAATATATTTAAATGAATTATTTTATCAGAAAAAGATAAAATATTAATTTTCAATAATTGTCACAATAAAAATTTTCTCCATCTATATCCACATAAAATCAATATTTTCCTCATCATATAAATCAATAATTTAATTATTCACAAATAATATTACAGAATCACAGTACTAGCAACCAGGCCGTTCCCAGGAAAGAGGGGGCTTTCCAATAAGAATTTCTCCTTACTGGCGCGCAATTAGGTGACCAAACCTCTCCTTAGACAGAACTTTCTAGACATTGCCAATAATGTTATCAAATAATATTATTCAGATAATATGAATTATTGCTTCGATAATGGAAAATACTGTGTAGTGACAATTATTGAAACAACAGTAATATAAAATATCAATGCAGCAATTATTGAATCAATAACATAAAATACTGAACAGTAATTACTGTAACAATTATTGAGTAGTGCCTTCTTACGTAAGAATCAATAATTGGTGCAATACCGTGTGCTACTGTGCAACAACGCGTATTACTGTGTTTCAACCACCGGGTATTCCAACAGTATTAACAGTAACAACTACGCCGTTATTTATAAAAAAACTTTAATTTGTCGTTTTCTTCCTCCAATCGCTTTCTGTTATGGGGCCCACACATGGCTGCGCCGTCGTACGAATATTCCCCGACAAAAAGAATATTCTACGACCAAACGAATATTCCCCGACAACAATGAGTATTTTATAACCACTTGCTTACTTTGAAAAAAATTTTCATATATCACCCTTAACTTTAACTTTCTATCAATTTAACCATTTACTGAATTGTAATTATAAGAAAAATTGAATACTTTTATTTCATAAAATTCGGGGTCTTACATGTTGGATGAGAGCAGATCCTCTGTACTCAAATTGTCTGTTCATTGTGTCCATCCACTTAAATTTTGACACCTAGTCTCTTACTTAACACTAATTAATTCTAAAATTAAATAAAAAGACATGTATCAAAATTTAAGTGGGGGGACAGACAATTTAAGAACAGAGAATCTGCTCTCATGTTGGATAGACTTTTGACACTTAGTCTCTTAATTAATACTAATTAATTTTAAAATTAAATAAAAAAATAGGTATTAAAATTTAAGTGGGGGGACAGACAATTTAAGAACATAGAATCTGCTCTCATGTTGGATAAACTTTTGGTGATGAAAATAGTATCAGTTGATCTGGTATTCATGATTACTAGGCTCTGCCTGACAATTTAATGGTGGGAACTAAAAATGTGCTTTCTCAGCACATGCACACCCATTGGCTATATTTATATGATTTTGGTATTTTTGTCTGAATGATACTATTACACATTTCAACATGCAGATCATGAACAATAGATTAATTAAGTATTGAGATTAAGGGGCTGTTTATTTAGAACTTAATGGGTCTGAATGGCTAAATCGGTAAGTGGCTGAATCATTAAGTGCGTTTGTTTTAAAAAAAATTCGTCTGAATAGCTGAATCGGTCAGATGCGTTGGCTGAATGGTTAAGTCCGAATTTTTGGTCTGAATGGCTGAATGGTTGGCTGAATGAAGTAAAAAAAATAAAAAAAATATTAACTATTATATTATGTAATATTAAATAAATTTACAACAACTTTGAATTTTTTCAGAGGGGTAAAATATTAAAAATATGTCATTCAGATCTTTAAGATATGTCAGTTATCAAACAATTTTTTTCATTCAGATTCAGCTCATTCAGATTCAGATTCATTCAATTTTTATCAAATACCCCCTAAAGGAATGATTACTATAATAATACTTATTGTATTTGATAATCGACAATGCCTAAATTATTACTCCCTTCATCCCAAGATAAAAATTTTGGTGGACTTTTCACGCATATTAAAAAGAGGAATGAAATTACAAAATTATACACAATAATATGTCATTAATTATTTTCAATATAGGTGAGAGCGATTTTCTAGCTATTCAATTCAAAATATTGTCTCTCCATACTTATTAAATATGAATAGAGAATTATAATAAGAAAAATATGAGATATTTAATATTACGGGTATAATAAAAAAATGTATAAAATTTAATTATTAAAGAAAAATAAATATTTAACTCATAATTATTTAAAATAATAATAATAATTTTTATCATGGGAAGGAGGAAGTATATGCTTAATAAATGAGACTTATCTATAACAAACAATAAAGTATATCTTTGCTCTGTCAATTCTGTTTGTTTTTAATTACAAAAGTGTGTAAGAGTATAAAATAAACA
The DNA here is from genome assembly GCA_020205505.1 of Panax japonicus. Classification (NCBI taxonomy): domain Eukaryota; kingdom Viridiplantae; phylum Streptophyta; class Magnoliopsida; order Apiales; family Araliaceae; genus Panax; species Panax japonicus. The sequence continues at coordinate 53,170,935 of CM035108.1, forward strand.
ACTTGACACTTGTCATCTATGTCAAATTTGTTTTCTGAGATTTGTCTTTTTCTGTGTATTTGAATCATGAAAATTAATTATATCTAATTTTATAAGAATATTTCATCCTCAAATTAGCATTTCAGAAAAGAAATAAAAAAAAATATAGGTGATTCGGTTAAAGGAATTTTTCACTTATTAGTGTTTGTAACTTTGGTGCGTTTGAAATTTGAAACGCTTAAATACACCGTAACATTGTTAACACATTACGAATGAGCCCTCCAAATATCGTATTTGTGAATTAAATATATTTTGACATAACAAATGTATATTTTTAAGTGTTTTTGAATTTTTAAACGCTACAAATGTCATGTAAAAATAAATAAATAATATAACAAAAACAAATATGTCAACTATTGTTGCTAATAGACAATTTATAAATTGAAATAAATATATAAATAATTAATTAATATATCTACTCACCATAAAAATGAACATATTTTTGTCATAATTTAAATCTTTTTCCTAATAAAAAACCCAAAAATAAAGAAGAAGCTTTTCATAACAGATCAAATGAATTGGCACATAATAACTGTTCCAGCAATTACATTGTCTTCAAATATAATAATCAAAATAAAAAATAAATACACCCAATATAAAGCAAAAAAGTTCCGTTCACCCCTAAAGTCAAACCACTCCAACTCCCTCTCTTCACTCGCCACCTGTTAATACTTTCCCCAAAATTACCAAATCACCCTCAAAATTCTCAGCTGTATTCTACTTTCCCCATTAACGGTAACAGTAAGGTTAACGGTAACGGTGACAACCGCAAAAAAAACACCTGGACTGTCTGATCTGTCGTTGTCGTTGTCGTTGTCGTATATATATATTAACCTATTAACCTATTAACATATTAACCTATTAACCTAAGATGAAGAAAATTCGTCTCCGAGTCAACTCAGTTTTCGCTCCGCCTTCTTTGACTGAGTCAGTATATCTCTTCTCCGAGTGACGATGATGACTAATAATCCCCCTTTATGCAAAAAGAGAAAAAATCGTAAGAGAGAGAAGGGGGGAGAGATAATTATTGTAGCATGAATTATTATTTGCCGATTGGTCTGAATTTTGGTCCAAATTTAGCGGAATTTTCTCCCAATTTTTGGCCGTTAATGATGATTCAGTATTAAGGATTTTAAGGGAGACTGCGGTTTTGCGAGGGCTTTGGGGATTTCGCTCCAGAAATGATGACATCCAGGGGTTTGTTCGGGTGGTCACCGCCCCACATACAGCCGTTAACGCCGGTGTCCGAGGTGTCGGAGCCGCCGGAATCTCCGTCGCCGTACTTGGACAACAGCACGGATGCAGTGCCTGTTGAAATGGAGGAGGAAATGGAGGATACCGAGGAGATCGAGCCGCCGCCGGCTGCAGTGCCGTTTTCGGGGCTATTTGTTTGCGCGGACAGGTTGGATTGGGTTTTAATGGCGATTGGATCGGTGGCTGCGGCTGCTCATGGTACTGCTCTGGTTGTGTACTTGCATTACTTCGCCAAGATTATTCATTTGCTGGGGCATAAATCGGATGGACCGGATGAGTTATTTCATAGGTTTACAGAGGTAGTGTAAAAACCCTAGCTTTAAATTATATATTTAGAACCTGCAGTGTATGTAATCCACATGCTCTTGTTTGTTTGCTTTTTGGTGAGTGCTGTTTTTATTGCATTTATGTTAGGAAGATAGAAACTTGATTGCAAAGCTTTTTAGGTGTTTTTTAAAAGATTTCTGAGAGTTTTTTTTTTTATGAGTTTTCTGGGACAACTATATAGAGATGGATACTTTTAAATTCTGGACAACTGAATGTATAATTGGTGCAATTCTAGAGTTTATTGGCCTTTCAGGTTGCTAAGGTTTACCTGGAAGTAGATTGCAATGAGTGGTGGATTCAATTTATGATTGTACATTACTAATATGAAGTTTGCGGTGATCAATGTTCAATATTTTGACCTTTTGGTCTACGCATCTCTCTTCAATTGAGACATTATAGATGGTTGTGGTGATAGAAAAGTGTTTTGGTCGTCTCTGCAAGGCTATGTGACTTTGGTTTATACTCCTGTTCCGAAATAAGTTCCAAAATATAAGATCAAGTTTGAGTTTACAAAGTTATTTTTTTGAGAATAATTCAAAATTAATGTGATTCATTTAATGTTTGAAAGTAATAAATATTGCAAATAGTAGTATTTTTTAAATAGTTTACAATTTTTCATAAATGTATTGTTTAAAACTTACTAATTCATATCAAATTTTGAATATGAAAGTATCTCATATTGACTTCAAAAAGTTAAAATTGATCCTATATTTTGGACGGAGAAAGTATTTACGTGACGGGTGCCTAACTGTTCTGTATAACTTTGGACCTTGAGCTGAGATCCTGAGAAAATGCAGATGTGAAAGTATAGGACTTGGAACAGTTGGAAGTTTTTGTCTAGTAGACATTGTGTTTGAGAGTTGTCCTCCTCAATGGGAATCAACTTCATAAATGCAAGTATATAAGTTTAGCTTTATTTTTATGTCAACCTCATGTCTACATGGGTGCGTCACATAAACTTTACGTGTGTGAGTAGATAGTGTAATAAGCAGCTGCAGATTTGAGTTGGTGGACTAACGTTGAAGAATAATTCACCTATTCAAAATGATTTTAAAACAACTTTTCTTTTAGCCATCTGATGTAATTTAAAGAGTAATGCAATGTGTACTAAATATCTACTAATTTTGTTGTCCCAAATCTAATGCATGTTTGTAGCTTGACCAATTTCACCAATAACTGGTAATGCGGCCATCATTGGAGTGTTCTAAAAATCGTTAGCGGACCTAGACAATGGAGGCAACAGCTAGCACCTAGGCTTTCTAGGCGGCTTATTAAGTGGCCTAATTTATTTATTTTTCTATTATATATATTTGTTATACTATACAAAGCATATGGTAGATGTAACTTTTTAAAAATCTTACATGAAAAATTACCAAAAAAAGACAATCTTTGAAGGCTTAACATATTCATTTCAAGTATTGTAAAGCTTTAAAGCCTTTAGTAAATTGATGCGATAGAGGCGGAGGCCTAGGCGCCCTGCCAAATCAAGTACCCACCTAGCGCTTAGGTGGAGATTAAGTGGAACTTGGCAGAGATTTTTAGAACATTGAATCAATGTAATATTGACATACCATTTTGGACCTAGCTTTTATCTAAATTATAATTCAAGTACTTTGGCAAAATTAATACTCTATTTAACTTGGAATTCTTTTAATTTATAAGGTTATTTATATTATCATACAATTAATTGGAAAGGGCAAGATATTAATGTTCTCCAGAAGTTATTGATGTTATCAAACACGTCTTGAACGACCTTTTTGTCAGTCAGGAAAGTGACATACACATGTTGTCATAGGAAAACAACTTTGAATTGCTTATAGTAAAAGAAAAGAAAGGAGAACCTTAATCAAGATTATAAATCTTCTGAGAACCATCATAGGGACAAACTCAGTGTTCTAAAAATCCCCGCCTAGGCCTCGCCTAGGCGCTAGGCCCAACCTTGGCGCCCCGCCTAGGCACTAGGCCTCAGGCTAGGCCCCTTGGAGCCTCACCTAGGCCCAAAGCGGCAAAAAAATCCCACCAAAAAATTAGGTGGGGTCTAGGCGGAGAGGTTTTTTTTATTTTAATAACTACCCAAACCAGATCTTAATATATTTATTTTTCAAATGATTTACCATATTCATAATACATGTAGCATATCAAATCACAACAAGAAGTGAACAATATCAAGTCAAAATGGATAATTTTATTATAACTGTAATTTTTTGAACTTGTACCAACTTCAAATTATATAAATGATGATATATTTGTAATATTTAGTTTAATTCAATATAATTCTTAGATTTATGTTTAGTTTCTTAAGTTTTAATATTGAATTAAATTCTTGAAATTTTAAATTTTATTATTTAATAGCAATCTTGTTTATGAATAAAACTAATACGTTAAAAATATGTTTGAATTTTGAATAATTGCATGTTTGTGTTTGAACTTTGACATTAACAATATGAATATGTGTTTGAACTTTAATCAAATGCCTTTATTATCTTTATTATAAATTGTTTTGCTTTATATTATTATTTTGTTTGGATAAATGTAAAATAAAATATTAAAATTAGCTTAAAATAAAAAATTCCGCCAGGCCCCGCCCAGGCCCCCTAGGCGCTAGGCCTCCCGCCTAACGCATTTTAGAACATTGGACCAGCTAATGCAGGATCTTCTCGATGTAAGAGTTTAAGGTGATAACTAGCCCCCTCCCCCCAGCCCTAGTCAGGAAAGTGACATACACGTGTTGTCATAGGAAAACAACTGTGAATTGCTTATAGTAAAAGAAAAGAAAGGAGAACCTTAATCAAGATTCTGAGAACCATCATAGGGACCAGCTAATGCAGGATCTTCACGATGTAAGAGTTTAAGGTGATAACTAGTCCCCTATCCCCCCGTCGCAGGGGAGGGGGGGCTGTGATAATTGCATTGGGTCATGTAGTACACTCTTAACCTATATTAAAGACTTCGGTCCTGTGCTTCTGTGGAAACATTACTTGATGCATCTGTAAATGCAAAGTCAAACTGTTTGAACATGGGGTAATTGGTGACCGAGTGAGGGTCACAATCCACAATGTTTACTGAATGTGCTTAGAGAACCAAATAGCTACCTATTTATCAATTGGGCGAGCAGTTGGAGCTGTCTATAAACATTTTATAATTTCTCACATAAGAATGAATAGCAAGCAATTGATTGGAAGAACAGTAAATATAAGAAATTATAAATCCAGTTTAATTTCAATTAATAACTAAATCAAATTGGTAATTATAAAGGAGTCGTAGTTTGTGCCGGTGAGTTGTCAAAGGTTTAAAAGTTGCCTCTTCTAGCAAAAATATCCTGGCAAGTGCAATTGTTGATTACTAAACAAGCAAAGTGGTAGTCATAGAGGTGTCATAGTTTGTAACGAGTTTCCCAAAGTTAAATAGCAGAGTTCCTCACTTCTTGTAGGCTTGTAGCAGCTCAAAACAGTTGCAACAACTGCTTATTGTCTGCCTTGAACAAAAAAGGCTCCCTATTCGGTAGAATTAGTCATATTGTTTTTCCTTTGTTACGTGATTTATATGTTTATAAAGAATCAACACTCTAATGGTAAAATAGGTACTCATTGTCAAAGACTTGACTGAGTTCAAATACCACAGGGCTTTTATTAATTATTATCAAGTTTTTCCTTGAAATTTCTTTTGGATGTATTGTATACCTGGAACCTTTCAAGATAGAGACCTGCATTCTCTTCTATATAAGGAAAATGAATTTTGTTTGTTAACCTTTGTGTGCGTGTCTTAAGTGGAATATGGAAGTGGTTTATGTTTTGGTTGATTATGTACTTCCTTTAGCTTGATTATGCAATTGGTATTGAGGAACTGGGCATTTAATTTTTAGGGATGAAGTAAACGGATTTAAGTACCTTAAGTTGACAAGGAAGTCATAATTCTTTTCCTAATCTGTTATTACCCTAAACATGTTAGTTTGCTCACCCACTCCCCTCCATTCTCATTAACAAAGAGGTTAGATGGAAAGATATGCACAATGTCTTGTACCTTTCCCTTTGAATTTATAGATTTGAAGAGAATCAAATCTGGCATATGAGACATGTAAAAATACTAGTTTATTTTTGCACTTGTATGATATATCCTTTCATTTAGTTTGCAAAAAAATAAATATAGTCTTAGAATTCTAATGTTTCTACGTAAAGCAATTTCTAATTTGTGACACAGTTGGGATCAGAAATTAATTTTCGATTAACTATGTTTGTTGATCTATGCAGCTTGCTTTATCCATTGTTTATATTGCTGGGGGTGTTTTTGCTGCTGGTTGGATTGGTAAAGGCAAATACATTTTTAATAGAGTATTGTCACTTTATTTTTCAATTAATCAGTGTTGCTCTTTGCAAGCTATCGATATGACTCGGTGCTGACTAATTTGTGTTGTAGAGGTGTCATGTTGGATTCTCACCGGAGAACGTCAGACTGCTGTGATCAGGTCACGATATGTTCAAGTGTTACTTAATCAAGACATGAGTTTTTTCGATACCTATGGGAACAATGGAGATATTGTGAGCCAAGTATTAAGTGATGTATTACTCATCCAGTCTGCTCTTGGTGAAAAAGTAAGTACAGCTCAAATATGTTGTTCCCCTGGCTTATAATAGCTTCCGACTTTATTGATTGATTTTATCCTTGACGTTTGTTGTATCTGCTAATCGGTCTTTTGATACAACAGGTTGGAAATTATATCCATAACATGGCTACCTTCTTCAGTGGTCTTGTGATTGGGTTTATCAACTGTTGGCAGATAGCCCTGATAACTTTAGCCACTGGCCCATTCATTGTTGCCGCAGGAGGAATATCAAATATTTTTTTGCATAGACTTGCGGAGAATATTCAAGATGCATATGCTGAAGCAGCAAGCATTGCTGAACAGGTTAACCATCTATGTTATATAATTTTTGCTCTTTTCATTTAAATGTTATGATGAGAGTATTAAAATGCATTCACATGAATCTATCTGCAAATTGTACTGTATTAAAATAATGATTTGGAATGCCGAAGTTGTAGGTATTTGGTTTAATTGCTGCATTTGTAATTGGGTGGTCTTTCCACAGAAGCTTCTGGTTCTATCATTGCTTCAATATAAAGAATAATAAATTCCACGTTAGAGCTTTTGGAACTACCATTACGACAGTAGTTAAATTAACAAGATATTTAGCAAGAAAAGAAAAGAAAAGAAAAGAAAAGAAAGAACTAATATCAGGAATTCGTAAAGCTGTTGACATATTTCATCTTTGGTTACCGTGAACCTCTTTGATCACTTGATATTTGCTCTTAATTGTTTGCAAATTTATCTGGACAGCTGTTAGGTTTGTATATATAGCACGATCATGCAATTAAATTACATAAAAGATGCAAAAGAGTGATAAACCGGAATTTAAAATTTTTCATACAAACTATCACCACGATCATACTTTGTACATAATTATCAATCAATAGAAAAGAGGACATCAGATTTATACCCTGTAGAAACCAGCTTCCTCAGGTACGACTTCACCTCAAATTCCTTTCACGTTCAACTTGAATTCACCGGGTTGAATTCCTTCCTTTGATCAATGCTAACCACCCAAGTATTTGACCTCTAGAGGTGATCCACCAAAGAAGAACAAATATTTAAGAAGACGAGTGTTTGGCAAAATCTTAATTCTATATCTATAGAATATGTCAGTACTTTCCAAACTTTTGGAAGTATCATTAACCCTAAATCAAAATAAGACTCCTCTTATTTATAGATGTAGGCAATCCTTCTAAACAATTTAGGAATAGGGTTTTATTTTAATTAATTAAACTCTTTTAATTAATTAGGCTCTTAATTAAATAATAATAATAATAAGACTCTTCTTATTAATTTATATTTAATATTTCCAAAATATTAAATAATAAATATTAATTTATTCTATCATTATAGATTAAATTAAATACACATAACTTATTATTACAATTATGTCATTTAACTCTTAAATAAATATTTTCTTTTTATGGTGTGACCCTTTAGATTCTCCATATTAAACCGGTTGTGAATAAATCAATTAGAACAATTCTAATCTTATTTAAATAAATAAATTGAACTATTTAATTTATTTAAATAAATAACATTACAGATAATATGTATTTCGACATTAATCAATGACTTTTCAGATAATATAGATTTCAACATTAATCATAAAAGAACCCTTGAGTAAATAGTTATTGTACAATTTAATCATTCCACCGTACGATGTCCCAATTAAATATAAGACATGAAATAACTGTCAAATCTTATTTTATTTAATTCTATGTATTTTGATTCTCAAATGCACAACACCAAAAAATGCAAATTAGAAATTCTTTTCTAATTTCATTCTGCCATGACTAAGAACTACTGAGTTGTCATTTATCGAATCACATAGGACATTCCTTTCTTTTACTAGAAGTAGTAGATTTTCATTATCTTCATTATCTTCATGTACAACTTATTACACTCAAACATACTCTTTGATATACCCTAAGGGTACCCAAGGTACTATGATGATCTCAAGTCTAAGGATCACTTTTACTACTATCACTATATGAATTTCTATTGGCAGACAGGTAAAACTCCATATACAAGATTCTATGCTGATCTCAAGTCTACAACTATCACTATATGAATTCCTATTGACAGATAAGTAAAACTACATTAGGTATTTCTTAGCGAGCTTCGTTCAGTGAACTTATTCTCCAATAAGCACTTACATACTTGCTTTAGTCTCCACACAAATGACCATGAGGTCAATCATCCTCATCCAATGAGTAAGCAACGTATCTAGCAATCTATTCGGATTCACTAATCCTCTTTTTAGTAATCCAACGATTGATAACAATTTTAGTTTGTGAGTTATCTAAGAGTTTAGATCTCATTAGCATGATCATCATCATAATTCTAAAAGCATTGTTCAAAACTGTGGGTTTATCACATTATATAACAACACTATGTAGATAAATTAAAACCTTTAATAAATGAATACTTTTATTAATAAACGAATAAGATTGTTACAAGTATATGCTTTTTATCATATCATATATGATTGGCTTATGTGCATACTACATTCAATCTCCCACTTACACTAAAGCCAATCGCCATGTTATCTAATACTCTTCTTTTCTAAATGGCGATCGTCTTGCTGTTGGATAAAGCTTCAGTAAATGGATATATAATATTCTTGAGAGTCCACTATATCTATAGTGACATCCCTTCTTTCAATGATTCCTCTAATCAAATGTAAGTGTCGCAACACATGTTTAGATTCCAAGATGAGACTTAGGAACTATTCCTAGTTCTGTAATGAACTTTTCATCCAAACAATCAACTTGCAGTTTCATTTAAAGCTATATACTGTCCTTCTCACTAAATCAGCAACTCTTTGCTGTTTGGAACTTTTTCAATTCACTGCACCACCGTTCAAGGTAACGACTTGCCCTAAAGTGGATTTTCTGTCATCTTGGTCAATCTGAAAAACTTGAGTCTATTTAGCTTTCTAGTTTTAATTCAGACCCACCATGAATTATGATCACATTTTTAGTGCCGATTAAGTACTTTAATATGTTTTCACAGTCTCACAGTGATCTTCTCCACAATATGACTGATTAACATCAGGTCTCGTACATTTCATTGCATACATGATAGTAACTCATGCGATCTTTCTTTTTATTGGGGACAATTTAGAGAGATGCACTCCATGACTCATCATCATGAGACCTCTCTTGGAGTTTGTCATGCTAAACGCCTTTAGCATCAACTGAATATACTTTCCTTAGGTTAAGCCGAACATCCTTTAAATCTATCAATATAGATTTTTATCCCCAAAATAGAGAATGCTCCCAAATTATTCATGAAAAATGTCTTGACAACATTTATCTTTACTGATTATAACACTGGTATGTCATTCTTTATCCATAGTATATCAACATATAATACTAGGAATGTCACGGCGCTCTCACTGACCCATTTGTACACACTAAGTTCATTTTCGTTTTTGATAAAATTAAACTCTTTTAATTGTTTCATCAAAACGAATGTTCCATCTTTGAGAAGTTTGCTTCAATTTATAAATGGATTGTTATAGCTCTTATACATGATTTGTTTCAACCATTGAAACAAATTCATCTGGCTATATCTACATACATTCTCCTCTAATATTTATATTTGAGGAAGGGTGTCTCCACGTCCATTTGCCAGAATACGTAATAATAAGCTGCAATCACAAGAAAAATCTAAATGAACTTGAGCATTACTCTCGATAATAAAGCTTTGTCACAGTAAACTTTTGACTTTATTTGAAACCTTTTTCCCACCAGTCTGGTCTTATAGTTCCACCTTGCCATTTGCTCCAAAGATCTATCTTTGAATTTCATGGTCATCTACCATTTTTCTACAACTCTTAGCCTCATCGTATGTAACTGGATCACCATCTTTTATGATGTGTACCTCATCATCATCATCATCTATGATGAATCCATATCTCCCAGGTATCTTCGGTACTATTCCAGATTTGCAATTTCGTTGTGGTATAATAGGTTTATTTACAGGTTCATCTTTTTGACTTATAGTGCTTTGTGGTTCTTGAACTCTTTCAAAATCTATTATACTCCCACTAGCCCCTTCAACGATAAACCTTTATCTTAGAAGGCAGCGTGTTTCGCAACAAACACCTTTTGCTAAGTAGAATTATAGAACATATACCATAAACTTACTTTAGGATTTCCACAAATCTGCACTTGTTAAATTTTGTCCCAAACTAATCATTTTGAAACCTTTTCACATAAGCTGGATAACCCCTTATCTTAACATACCTAAGATTAGGAACCCTCCTTGTCCATAACTCTTATGGAGTTTTGGGGCCGGATTTTGAGTTTACCTTATATCGTAGATATGTAGCCATTTCTAGGGCATTATCCCATAAGGATATTGGAATGTCGGTAAAATCATTATGGACCGCACCATGTTCAACAAGGTACGATTTTTCCTTTACGATATATCAATTAATTATTGCGTATCAGGAAGCGTCTATTGTGAGAACCATTTGAGATGATGTAAAAACTCATTGCACAAGTATTCCCTTCCTCGATCCAATTAAAGAATCCTAATATTTTGCCAATTAGTTTCACTTCTAAATTCTTTGAACCTTTCAAATGATTTAGACTTGTATTTCATCAAATACTCATATTCAACTCTTTGAATAATCATCTCCTTTTTCTTTTACTAGTTTGTTCAATTTGTAAAATTATTTTCATGTAAGTCAAGTATGTAAAGTCCATTCATTAAATTGCCAACACCATATCAAACATTTTATTATAAATAGAACAACTATTGTTCTTTATTATAATATCAAAACGATTTATATCTAATACAGAAATTGAAATAATGTTTTTATTAGTGTTGGAACATAATATCAATTATTTAAACTAATGGACTTGTCCGTAGGTAGTGCTAAACAATAAGTTCCTACTGCTAATGGAGCAACCTTTGCTTCATTACCCACACGTAAGATCACTTCTCTTTTGTTTAACTTTCTACTTGGTCCCTTTATAAATATGTATTTATGAGAACCACAACTGATATCCAATACCCAAGTAGAAACTTGACTTACAGGAAGATTTATTTAATCATGAACAAACCTGTATATATAACCAAAGCTACACTAAGCTTCTTCTGATTAGCTACTGAAAGATACCTCTCGCAGTTTCTTTTCCATTGTCTAGGCTTATTGCAGTTATTTTTGTTCTTATTATACTTTGTTTTTGTCTTTCTATTTACTTTCTTTGAATCGTTCCTCTTTTCAGAAGATCATATGAAATAATGTTTATTATAATATCAAAACCATCCATATCTAATACAGAAATTGAAATAATGTTTCTTACAAGTGTTTGAACATAATATCAATTATTTAAGCTAATGGACTTGCCCGTAGGTAATGCTAAACAATAAGTTCCTACGACTAATGGATCAACTTTGCTTCATTACCCACACGTAGGATCACTTCTCTTTTGTTTAACTTTTTATTTCTGCTTGGTCTCTTCATAATCTGTATTTATGAGATCCACAGCCGGTATCCAATACTCAAGTAGAAGCTTGACTTACAGGAAGATTTATTTAATCATGAACAAACCTGTATATGTAACTAAAGCTACACTAAGCTTCTTCTGGTTAGCTACTGCGAGATACTTCTCGCAGTTTCTTTTCCAATGTCCAGGCTTATTGCAGTCAGTTTTGTTCTTATTATCTTTTGTTTTTGCCTTTCTATTTACCTTCTGTGAACTGTTCTTCTTTTTAGAAGATCATATGGCTCCTACCGGTAAGACTTGGTCTTTCTTGATTGGAAAGTGACTCATCATTTTTCAACATGTTAAGCAAATCAGCAAGACTGATATCTAGTTTGTTCATGTGAAAAATTCACAACAATTGTGAGGAGTCCGGCAGTGACTGTAAGATCAATCCCCGCTTCGCAGCTCTAATAGTAGCAAGTACGCCCTCATTAGCTCACCACTTTGCCTAGCACGCATTGGCGCACGAAAAGAGTCACTTAAGCAAAGAAAGACCCACAACCTATTCGAAATCAAAAGCAGCTGCTCGCTTACAAGGCTACAGTAGAAAGTCCTTGCATTGCTGCTTTGCTTTCAGACTCTGTACTCTTTCTATTATTCACGTTCACGTATTCTAACAACTAAACTTTTGCCCTAGATTCTTACTGTTTATCCCTTTCCTTTGGACTTGAGAAACCTAAACCCCAGTCTTGGCTAGTAATAGGACAGTCTTGGATATTCTCGTTGTAAGCCCGGTATTGGAATGTTCTCTCCGCCTTTCTATGCTTTTTAATAGATCCGGAAGTCCCCCTCTGTTCTCTTTCAAAGCTTCCAAGTCAAAGAGAGGCTGAGGGGTTTGGGGCATCTCTTTTAGTCGTATCTAAAGGATTCTTTGGTTCGGGCCGAAGAAGCAATGCCACTCGATCATTATCAAATTGACTGCAATCTTTTTCTGTCCGCGAGGATCCCACCAGAGCGCCTTTTATTCCTAATAGGCCATGAACTAGATTAGAATCATTCTCAACGAGTCCATAAGAAGTGATCCCATTTTTTTCATCAGGCCCGGGTAGATCTTGGCTCAACTCTCTATCCATAACAAAATCCTGTTGTCTTAATTTTTCAATCAAATTGGTCATGCTTAGGACATGTGTCTGTACTGTAGTGTCTGTACTGTAGTGTCATTGGTCATTCTAGATCGGAAGAGCTCGTTAGATATTTGATATCTATCAGTCATACTTTCCTTACCATCAACTACTTGATGTGGAGGAATATAGTAGGAACATCCATAGTTTCATGCTGACGTTGAAGCTCGTTACTCATGGATGCGAGCATGATGCATTGAGCCAACTATGCATCGTCTTGCCACTTTCTAAATGTAGCAATCTCTTTTTCTGAGGCATTGTTTGCAATCATTGCAGCGATACGTGCATTAAGGACATAAGATAGCTTTTCAACCTTGAGAACTATTCTTAATTTCCTTAACCAATCTGTTTAATTCGGTCCGGTTAAATAACATCTAGTATGCTACGCAGTGATAGTGAATTAGACATTGTAAAATTCTGTATATGAATTTGTAATTAACAACATTTTAGCATACATTCTTTTATTAATTACCAAAATAAATTAAGTCTTTATTTAAATTGGTATCTTTTACTATTTTCTTCAAACTATATTACCCTCGATATATAGCTCGGCAAATCTAATTAAAGATTTGCTAGTGAGAATAAGGATTCCATTTCAAATGTATAGCCTTGTGTGTGCACAACAAACTATATATAAATAAATAGGCAGACAACTCTTGTCAATTACACCAGCATGTAACTCCTTGTATTTTGCTTTTTAGATCATAATGATCAAGTGTGCACATCCGAACTAAAATAATATAAGTCATACCTAGCATTTCCATATAAGTGAAGAGAAAACTACAGCGCATATGCACACATATATATAAAATACGCGTCATATTATTCTACATGCGAAGCATGTTGTATAATATATATATATATATATATATATATATATATATATATATATATATATATATAGTATAAGTATGCACATATAGAATATTATATTCTACCCGGATTGATTATGAACTTTATTCTAGTTTGGTTCACTAGAGCCACCAAGTGAACCAAATGGTCAAACCTAGGGTGCAAGAATTGAATTTAAATATAACTATTACATTTAAACACGAGCTCCATTACAAACGGGTTTTCAAGCGCTCTTTGCTCCTTTGTCTTCAATTCTTTAAAATTAATTCTAACTATTCCTATTACAAAACTATTTACAATAAATAAAAACTTGATCAGCAGTCGAGAGGAAGTACATAGGAGGGAGATAGAAATTACATCAAGAAAAACTAAAGAAGACAAGTACGCAGACTCCATTTAATAAAATCCAAACATTCTTGCATCCAACTAAAATAAAATCCAATCACATTGGTTAATAGTCCATAATTATTCCCATTTATTTCATACATATCAACATGTGCATCAATAAATAACATTCATCTCATGAATAATAAATCCATTCCATATATGCATCGATATCATTTAATGAGCAATTAAACGTTTACTAGAAATTCAATTTTGAAACAATAAAATCCTTTATTTTAATCAAAATTTAAATCATAATAAACTTTATTTTATTTAACTAATTTTGAATAAAAATAAACTCCTTTATTTTTAATCAAATTCCAAATCAAAATAAACTCCTTTATTTTAATTAACATGGAATCCAATTTCAAGTACAAAATAAACTCCTTTATTTTAACTTAAAATTGCTGGAAAAATAAAATATGTTAAATCATATTCCTTTTCAAAATAAACATCTTTATTTTTTCGGAAACATGAAATCCTATTCCATGTGAATAAACTCCTTTATTAAACATGAAATCCTATTCCATATATGAATAAACTCTTTTATTCTAGGTAACGTGGAATCCAATTCCAAGTTGGTATAAAATTTTATTTTTAATCATATTTCAATTCAAAATAAACCTTTTGCGCTGCAATCCCAGAAACGTTTTCTAGGTTAGGGCGTGGTCGCGCTCCAGAATGAACTGGAGACGGCGCGGCCATGCCGCATAGCAGAACCATACATTTTTTTCTTCGCCCAGAAAATTCAATCCAATCGCATATCATACATACATGAAATCATCAAGATCGATAATTAGCACAAAGTTGGGCTCTGATACCATTGTTAGGTTTGTATATAGCGCGATCAAATTACATAAAAGACGCGGAAGCGCGATAAAGTGATTTAAAATTTTCCATGCAAACCATCACCACGATCATACTTTGTGCATAATTATCAATCAATAGAAAAGAGATCAGATTTATAACCTTGTAGAAACCAACTTCCTCAGGTACGAGTTCACCTCCAATTCCTTTTACGTTCAACTTGAATTCATCGGGTTGGATTCCTTCTTTTGATCAACGTTAGCCACCCAAGTGTTTGACCTCTAGAGGTGATCCACCAAGGAAGAACAAGTATTCAAGAAGATGGGTGTGTGGCAAAACCCTAATTCTATCTCTATCTAATATGTTAGAACTCTCTCCAAACTCTTGAAAGTATCATTAACCCTAAATCAAAATAATAATACTCTTATTTATAGATGTAGGCAACCCTCCTAAACAATTTAGGAATAAGGTTTTATTTTAATTAATTAAACTCCTTTAATTAATTAAAATAATAATAGTAATAATAATAATAAGACTCCTCTTATTAATTTATATTTAATATGTCCAAAAAATTAAATAATAAATATTAAGTTATTTAATTTATTCTATCACCATAGATAATACGCTTAACTTATTATTACAATTATGTCATTTACTTTTTAAATAAATATTTTTCTTTTATGGTGTGATTCTTTAGGTTCTCCATATTAAACCGGTTGTGAATAAATCAATTAGAACAATTCTAATCTTATTTAAATAAATAAATTACTCCCTCCGTTCCTTAATATAGGTCGTTTTAAGGTTGTGCACAAGTATTAATGTAATGATTGTATAGCATTAACTATAATATCAATTGTCTATTTTGTCCTTGTATTGGAAGAAGAGTTTGTTATTTATTGGACAAAAAATAGTGAGAGAACCAAAGTTACATTTAATATTTGGGGTAATATTGGAAACTAAGCAATTAATGCTTACTTGAAATTCTCAAACGACTTATATTAAAGAACAAAAATATTTCTCTAAAACGATTTATATTAAGAAACGGAGGGAGTAAACTATTTAATTCATTTAAATAAATAACATTTATTCTACAATAAGGGTAAGAAGCTCCTTAGCAATCAACGACTTTCCAAATAATATAAAACCATTGAGTAAATAGTTACCGTACAATTCAATCATTCCACCATACAATGTCCCAATTAAATATAAGACATGGAATTACTGTCAAATCTTATTTTATTTAATTCTATGTATTTCGATTCTCAAATGCACAACTCCAAATAATGTAAATTAGAAAATACTTTCTAATTTCATTCTGCCTTGACTACTGGGTTGTCATTTATCGAATCACATAGGATATTCCCTTCTTTTACTAGAAGTATTAGATTCTTTTTTGATCATTCATTATTTTCATGTATAACTTATTACACCCAAGTATACCCTTTGATATATCCTAAGGGTCTTAAGGGACATGTCAAAGTATAATTTATTATATTCAAGATACTATAATGATCTCAAGTCTAAGAATCACTTGTACTACTATCACTACAGGAATTCCTATTGACAGACAAGTAAAACTCCGTTAGGTTTTTCTTAGCGAGCCACATTTAGTGAACTTATTATTCAATAAGCACCTACGTACTTGCTTTAGTGTCTCCACACAAATGATTATGAGATCAATCATCCTCATCTAATGAGCAATCCGGATTCACTAATACCTTTTTAGTAATCCAACGATTGGGAACAATTTTAGTTTGTGAGCAATCTAAGAGTTTAGATCTCATTCTCATGATCATCATCATGATTCTAAAAGCATTGCTTAAAACTGTGGGTTTATCACATATTATATAACACCATGTAGATAAATTAAAGCCTTTAATAAATGAATACTTTTATTAATAAACGAACATGATTGTTACAAAATATATGCCTTTTATCATATCAAATATGATTGACTTGTGTACATACTACTTTCAGAGTCTTCCCCAAAACTTTTGTAGGAATATGTATCCTTGATTCAGACTAAAAAAATAACAAATTTTTTGGGGTGTTTTGTTTAGAGTTTGTCCAACTCCCCAGCCTCCGCAGACGTGTTGAAAATTACTAAAGTTTGTCTCGTAACTTCAAAGTTTGCTCTTCTGACTATAATTGACAATCGGTTATACTATTTAATTCCTTTTGAGCTTGAGGATTTCCATTGTTCAAGTGATTCGGTGCTCAAGTTCCCTTATTTATTGTCTTTTATTTTATTTTTTTCACTCATGGGAAATGTCTTGTCTTTGTGCGTACTGTGTTCAATATATATGCGTGTGCATACAGAGCAACATATGAAAGGTGACACACTAGCACGCTCACTCAATTATATATTTCTGTGTATATATTAATTTCTTTGGTGTATCATTTCCTGTAGAGAAAAGAGAATTACAACTATTATATCCATGTGATTAATTATTTTTTGAACCGAAATGGCATGATATGACCATTAATAAATTGGGCTGATAACAACATTACTAAATTTGTTATGGTTAATAACAAAAACTATCCTTCTATTAAAAAAATTAGAAAAAAGAAGAAAAGACTTTTACGTTCTCAGTGTGAGATATGATATCGTAATTTTGATTTTCATGTCAGTTAGTTTCTGGATAGTTGTTAACATGAAATTTCTTCATTGCGAGTGTTTACAAGAAAAAAATTCCTTTTTATTTTGCAGGCTGTCTCGTACATTAGAACCTTGTATGCATTTACAAATGAAACATTAGCGAAATATTCGTATGCAACTTCTCTACAAGCTACCCTGAGATATGGAATATTGATAAGTCTTGTGCAAGGGCTTGGACTAGGATTCACATATGGGCTTGCTATTTGTTCTTGTGCCTTGCAACTTTGGGTTGGAAGGTTTTTGATTACGCATGGAAAAGCTCATGGTGGTGAAATTATAACAGCCTTTTTTGCTGTAATTTTAAGCAGCCTGTAAGAATTTTCTTCTAGCTTGTTTTCCTACCTCTTTTTGACATTTTTTTTCCTTATCCGTGAGTCCTCTTGTTTCCATAGTGGGCTGAATCAAGCGGCGACAAACTTCTATTCATTTGAGCAAGGTAGAATTGCTGCTTATAGACTTTTTGAAATGATCAGCCGCTCATCCTCCACAGTTGATCATGATGGAAACATCCTTGACTCTGTGCAAGGAAACATAGAGTTTCGAAATGTTTATTTCAGTTATTTGTCTCGTCCTGAGATTCCGATCTTGAGTGGGTTTTACCTCACTGTTCCTTCTAAAAAAGCTGTTGCGTTAGTTGGCAGAAATGGCTCGGGTAAAAGCAGTATTATACCGCTTATGGAACGGTTTTATGATCCAACATTAGGTACTGTCTTCCTTCACTAGCAGTATAGTCAGTCATATGTTTTACTAAGTTAATATCAACTGATTGCTGTTTGCATATTTAAATGATCTATTGATTTTGTGGTGTAGGAGAAGTACTGTTGGATGGGGAAAACATCAAGAACCTGAAACTGGAATGGCTGAGAAGCCAGATTGGTTTAGTCACTCAGGAACCTGCCTTACTTAGTTTGAGTATTAGAGACAATATTGCATATGGGCGGGATGCTACCTTCGATCAGATCGAAGAAGCTGCTAAAATAGCGCATGCACATACATTTATCAGCTCACATGAGAAAGGATATGAGACACAGGTAAGATTTGAACAGCAAGCTTCTAACTCAACATTTGTATGTTTATTTTTTCTGTCTTTCTTTTTTGTTGGCCTTTTCTCCACATCTAGGGTGTTGTGCATTGCAGGTAGGTAGGGCTGGTTTGGCATTGACAGAAGAACAGAAAATTAAACTTTCAGTCGCTAGGGCTGTACTTTCAAATCCATCTATTCTTCTTCTTGATGAGGTTACTGGAGGACTTGATTTTGAAGCTGAAAGATCTGTTCAGGAGGCTTTAGATCTCCTCATGTTAGGCCGATCAACTATATTAATAGCTCGACGGCTTAGTTTGATAAAGAATGCTGATTACATTGCTGTGATGGAGGAAGGTCAACTAGTTGAAATGGGAACCCATGATGAATTAATAGCCTTGGATGGCTTGTATGCGGAGCTTTTAAAATGTGAAGAAGCAGTGAAACTTCCAAGGAGGTATAATAGTTAAGCATTCCTTTTTTTCCCCTTCCCCCAGCTAAGCACAGCTCTCTGGTACTATCAAACCTCTGCAGTTTACATGAGCGTTAATTTGGATAAATAATTTAGTTTTCGTATTCGTTGTTTACATTTGTACTTTCAGAATGCCTAAGAGAAACTACAAGGACACTTCAGTTTTCCAAATTGAGAAAGATTCTTCAGCAAGTCAGAGCTTTCTAGAACCATCTTCTCCCAAAATGGCCAAATCACCATCTCTTCAGAGAGTTTCTGCTATTCATGCATTTCAGCCACCAGATGGTACTATCAGCTCACATGAATCACCAAGAACTCAAAGCCCTCCCCCAGAGCAAATGGTTGAAAATGGCGTGGATACGACAGATAAGGAACCGTCGATAAGGAGACAGGATAGTTTCGAAATGAGACTACCAGACTTGCCAAAGATTGATGTTCATTCAGCTCATGGACAAACATCCAGTACTTCTGATCCTGAATCCCCTGTTTCACCACTCTTGACATCCGATCCACAAAATGAGCGCTCCCATTCACAAACTTTTAGTCGACCACTTAGCGAATACGATGACATGCCAATGAAAATGAAAGTAGCCAAGGATTCAAAACATCGAAAAGCACCATCTTTTTGGAGGCTTGTAGAGCTTAGCTTTGCAGAATGGCTTTATGCTGTTTTAGGAAGTACTGGGGCAGCTATCTTTGGTTCTTTCAATCCTCTTCTTGCGTATGTTATTGCACTTATAGTGACGGCATACTATAGAAAAGACAAACATAACTTACGGGAGGAAGTAGACAAGTGGTGCTTAATAATTGCTTGCATGGGTATTGTAACAGTGGTCGCCAATTTTCTGCAGCACTTTTACTTTGGTATAATGGGTGAGAAAATGACTGAACGAGTTAGGAGAATGATGTTTTCAGGTACGTGAGTCCCTTTTAAAATTATTTATTATTACTTAGCAGATTTGTGTTTATCCTTATTATGGATGCATAAGCTTCATTGTGATCTTACACATTATGAGATGTGTATTCTACCATGCTGTGGATGCATATGATGGCTGCTTTGTAATCTAATTCCTTCATCTATTACAGCAATGCTTCACAATGAAGTGGGATGGTTCGATGAAGAGGAGAATAGTGCTGATACATTGTCCATGCGCCTAGCAAATGATGCTACATTTGTAAGAGCTGCTTTTAGCAACCGGCTTTCTATATTCATACAAGATAGTACAGCCGTTGTTGTGGCCATTCTTATTGGGATGATACTTCAATGGAGATTGTCACTTGTTGCTTTGGGTACACTGCCTATTTTAACCGTTTCTGCTATTGCACAGGTTTGCTCAAAATCTCAATATTTTCGATATGCCATAACTTTCTATTTTTACTAAGTTTTTAATTCCTCCTAATTGTTTGTTGATTCAATATTAAAACCTATTAAACATGAAATCTGGATGACTATCCTGCCAATCAGGCTTATAGGCTCATCCAAAATTAGACAAACTGTTCTTATTCATTTTTGCAAATTTCGAAGTTTAATGATATTTCTCAATTGTTATGATAACCTGAATTTCCCTGTTGGCGTCTGAGAGTTGGCAAATATAGTGGTCAACTATTGTTCCTATGGTATCACTATTTCGGTCTTGTTTTACGTGGACGTTCTTCTGTGTAGTCATCAATATGAGAATCATTTCTTATTGATTTATAGAATTTTAGGAATCTGAAAGTCTACCCTTCCACTGTAATTTTCAGTCTGAATTGACAATAGTAAATGCAGTTTCAATCTACATAAACTTTGAGATAGTTTTATTATCATTGCATATTGCCAAGTCTCCAAGGGGTATCTCTTTATTTTTATGTTTTTTGGCTACTTTAGATGTGTATCAAAGGAAGAACAACTACGGCAATGGACAGGCCCAATGATGTAATTGTTATAATAACAAGAACAACAAACAAAAGGACTCGGTCATGTTGCCAAGTTTTTTTCTGGTCAAGTTCAAAGTGGGTATGAATGTCTAAGATCATAGTAGGTTATAAAAATGGACAATTGAGATTAATTTGGGCTAAATTTCAAAGAGGTAAGCGCCTCATGCTCCTCTACTCAGCATGCCTCAGCTGCGTCTCATCAAAGGCGCCTCACCTCAGGCCAGGCGAGGTCGAAAACTGTGCTCGTTGCCTTTAACATATATGCCTCAAGTCAATATAACCTCCTCACTTGGGATATGCAAGGAATTTCATTAAATGCTTATTACTCCGTTAAATTTATCACTGAGTGGGAGTTGGGCTTTAATATGCAGACTTGGTCATGTTTTTTTGGATCTGACCTGGATTTCTCCTGATTTATTAAATTTCTGGAAGTCTAATATATTTAAATTTCATTCTTAAATCAATTTCCTTGTACTGTTTCCAAAGTTGACTTGGAGTTTTACTATGTGCCTAAATCTTTGGATCATAAATCCTGACCACCTCTCAATCTCAATTTTGCAGAAATTGTGGCTTGTTGGATTCTCAAAAGGCATACAAGAGATGCACAGGAAGGCATCATTGGTCCTTGAAGATGCGGTTAGAAATATTTACACTGTTGTGGCATTCTGTGCCGGAAACAAGGTAATGGAGCTTTACAGGATGCAATTACGCAAAATCTTCAAACAGAGCTTCCTTCACGGAATGGCTATTGGTTTTGCTTTCGGCTTATCACAGTTTCTTCTTTTTGCCTGCAACGCTCTTCTTCTCTGGTATACTGCAATCTCTGTTAAAAAGAACTACATGAGTCTTCCAACAGCTCTCAAGGAGTACATGGTGTTTTCTTTTGCTACATTTGCTCTTGTGGAGCCATTTGGCTTGGCTCCATATATACTCAAAAGAAGGAAATCTTTGATTTCTGTATTTGAAATCATTGACCGAGTTCCTAAGATTGACCCAGATGATAATTCAGCTTTGAAACCTCCAAATGTTTATGGAAGCCTTGAGTTAAAAAATGTTGATTTTTCTTATCCAACTCGGCAAGAGGTGCTGGTATTGAGAAATTTTAGTCTCAAAGTGAATGGTGGGCAAACGGTTGCAGTAGTTGGAGTTTCAGGGTCTGGAAAGAGCACTATACTTTCTTTAATTGAGAGATTTTACGATCCAGTTACTGGTCAGGTTTTTTTGGATGGCAGAGATTTAAAAGTATACAATGTGAGATGGTTGAGGAACCACCTGGGTGTTGTTCAACAAGAACCAATAATATTCTCTACAACAATTAGGGAAAATATCATATATGCGAGGCACAATGCGAGTGAAGCTGAGATGAAAGAAGCAGCAAGAATTGCAAATGCTCACCATTTCATTAGCAGTTTGCCTCATGGTTATGATACACATGTTGGAATGAGAGGTGTAGATCTGACCCCAGGACAGAAACAAAGAATTGCAATTGCTCGTGTTGTGTTGAAGAATGCTCCCATTTTATTATTGGACGAGGCAAGCTCTTCCATAGAGTCCGAGTCGAGTCGAGTGGTTCAAGAGGCTCTTGATACATTAGTCATGGGGAACAAAACAACCATTCTCATAGCCCACAGAGCAGCTATGATGAGACATGTTGACAACATTGTCGTACTTAATGGAGGACAAATCGTTGAGGAAGGGAGCCATGATATGTTGATTGCAAAGAATGGATTGTATGTCCGTTTAATGCAACCTCACTTTGGGAAGGGATTACGTAAGCATAGACTTATTTAAGTGGACTTCACATTTGTAAAGTACATTCTCTGGTCGACCGCCATCACTATTTTTGTCCATTGACCAAACTGCTGATAATGATGGCACCTGCAATTTCCGAAATGATTTATTGGGTCTTGCAGATTTGGCAACATGAACGAGAACGACCAATTGTTGGTTTTTAAGTTTTAACATTGTGGGTTTTGGTGATGTTCATGGCAATTGACACTAAAACGATGGTGGCCGAGGAGCGGGAACCTTGTGCAAAACTTGTAGAGTTTCGAGAGCCTATGGAATGTGCGTGGGCTTTCGAGTTTGACGGAGTTTGATGGATATTCTTTTGGAGATGAACATTATAGGTTAGAATCGTGCTGTCTAGATTTTATTTTGATTTGATAATTATAGTATTAGAGTTAGTTGTAGTTTTCTTATGAGGATGGTGGTTATGTTCTATTTCCGCAGTGTGTTTGCGTATCTGTTCATTGAGCTCCCTTTGCTCTTTGCCTCTGCGTTCTCTTCCCAACTTCCCCTGCTGCACGCACATCTCTCTTCCAATGGTGAGAACTAAATGAAGCTGACGAAGGAGCAAATGAAAGACTTTGTTGTGCTTTTTGTATATAAAGAGACTAGATGTGTAGGCCGGCTGTTCAATTTTTCTCGTGCATATATCACTTTTGTGCAATACAGATCTTTTCATTTTTGGTTATGTGATCTCCATTGTAAATGATGATAGAAACAAATTTGTACAAATTCTTAAGTTGAACAGAAATATATAATTACAAGTGACATTTTTCTTTATCCTTTCGGGGAAATACTGAAAAAATTAGATAAAGTCGAGCACAATGGTTATATACTTGATTGATAATGTTTCTTGCCATATCAAAATGATAACAGAGCAGATTGTTCCCATCCTGAGCAATCCATATCCTGCATTAGGGGCAGAAGCTTATCTCTTAACATTACATAAATCCTGCTTAAACTCAGGATGAGACTTGTCCCCCAGCAAAAATACATGACTCTGGCCCTATACATATATCTGACTAAAACCTGGCAATTTCTTTACTTTCCTCTCCTTCATTTTCTTCCTTATCAGAGCAAACTCATCCCATTTCCCACACGGTGAATAAACATTAGACAAGACCACATACCTGTGAAAAAAGACAACTTCCAAATTCCGGAAATTGCTTCCTTAGAATAGTGAAAAATAAATTTCCACTAGCCCAAGACTCGCAACCGAAGTTGAAGAAGAACGAAGAAATTAGAATATAGCTCCAAAAAATATGAGGGAAGAAAAAGACCTTTATTATTATGGAGGAATCTAAATTACAAGCTTACAACCAAAAGCTTACAAAAGAGAAAGCTTACAAAAGAGAAAGTAGAAACAAGCTTGCAAAGGTAGTTGTTGTTGTTGGTGATTTGTGTTTGTGTTGGCTTGGTGATTTTGGGTGGTGGGAGAGGGTGTATTTATAGGTGACTAGAGAAGGGTCTAGAAGCTCAAGATGAGTGAAAGTTTGGAAGGTTCAAGAATTCTAACTTAGTGAGCATTGGTGAAGGTTCTAGATCAAGGTAGGTGGAGATTTGGAAAAGTGAAGGTTCTAGATGATGATGGAAGGCTCAAGAAGGATATCAAGTGCAAGCATGTTCTACAATGTTCTAGATATTGAAAATCTCAAATACATTAATTCTCACTACATCCCTCAAAAAATAAAGTAATAAATTAATAATTAATTACCAAAAGTTTACTTTAAATTTTTAACACTCCCCTTAAAGTGAACTTTTGGAAATAAGTCCAAGCTCAAGATTCTCGAATGGTCCCTTGGATAGAGACTTTGTGAAAATATCTGCAATGTTGTCCTTGCTCCGCACTTCCGATACTTCAATTGTTCCGTCAAGTGCCTTCTCATGAATGAAATGATGCTCGATCTCAATATGTTTTGTTCTTGCGTGACACACCGGATTAGTAGCCAACTTTATAGAACTTTGATTATCACCAAGAAGTTTTGTAGGTTTATGAATAGGTGAAAACACATCCCCAACAAGCCGACGAAGCCAAGTGCATTCTTGAGCAGCCAGAGTGGAAGCCTTATACTCCGCTTCAGTAGTAGAAAGCGAGACCGAGTCTTGCTTTTTACTACACCAAGAAACACATGTCGAACCACAAGAAAACACATACCCAGAGGTAGATTTTCGATCATCCAAATCACCTCCTAGATCCGCATCTGTGAACCCAAATAGAGAAAATTCAACCCCTTTTTTGTAAAGAAGTCCCATGTCATAAGTAGAGTTCACATACTTCAATATCCGCTTCGCCGCATCAAGGTGAGATTTTCGTGGCTCTTGCATATAGCGACTAACAAGCCCAACATAAAATGAAATATCTGGCCTTGTAATAGTCAAAGAAATTAGACTACCAACAAGAGCACGATAAGGTCAGGAATCTGACAAAAGTTTACTTTCATTACGCCTAATTTTAAAGTTAGGCTCGAGAGGAGTGGAACAGTTCTTGCTTTTCTTTATTCCAAACCTATCAACAAGCTTCTTGACATAGCTTTCCCGAGATAGAAAAATCCCATCATTCACCTTTTTCACTTCCAAGCCAAGAAAATGACTTAACTCTCCCAAATCTTTCATCTCAAATCGAATAGAGAGTTCAGCCCGAAGCTTAGCAACCTCTCGTTCATTATTATCAGTAATAATCATATCATCCACATATAATAAAATAATCATGTGTAGTGATCCTTGCTTCTTTACAAATAAACTAGAATCTGAGTTAGAAGCAAAATAAGCACAAAATTGTAAGTACACAACAATCTTACCGAACCACGCCCTCGGAGCTTGTTTAAGGCCATAGAGAGCCTTCTTAAGTTTTCACACATAATCTGGGTGAGTTGAAGAAACATAGCCAAGTGGTTGCTTCATGTAGATTCCTTATCAATCTCGCCATATAGGAAATCATTCTTTACATCAAGCTGACATAACTTCCAACCAAGAGATGCCGCCAAAGAGATCACAACCCGAATAGATGTCATTTTTGCTACCGGGCTAAATGTCTCTTCATAATCTTCTCCATATACTTGAGAGAAGCCTCTTGCAACAAGCCTTGCTTTGAATCTATCAATACTCCCATCTGCTTTCTTTTTTAATTTGTACACCCATTTGCAAGACACCAGCTTCACATCCTTGGGCTTTGGCACAAGATCCCAAGTTTTATTTTTTATAAGTGCATGAATCTCTTCATCCATGGCTTCCTGCCATTCATTAACATCTTTTGCTTCATCAAAGGAAGAGGACTCATTTTCATAAATAGGACCAGCACTAAAGCAATGACAAGTGCTTACCAGATTACCATCTCGATAACGAATGGACTTAATGACTTGCCTTCCGGATCGAGTCATTCTTGGAGCATTTGTTTCCTCCAAGATAGCATTCTCCTCTTGCTCCACTTCGCGAGAATTTACTTCACTCCCCCATCAATAGACTCCCTTAATTTTGAAGAAGAAGAGCTTTTAGACATCACTGGTGATGACGGTGATGATGAAATACTAAAAGAGGTAGGAGCCGGCAAACTCATGGGCAATTCTTTATGTTCTTCAATTGTTGAAGGAGCACCAAAAGAGACACCACCGGGACTATAATAAGATGAGATTTCATCAAACACCACATCCCGAGAAACTTTACATTTGCGAGTTTCAGGGTCCATGCATTTACATCCTTTTTTTTTCTTTCATCATAACCTATGAAGATACATTTTCTCGCCTTGGCATCCAATTTAGATCTCTATGAATCTGGAATATGAACATAGCAAACTGAACCAAAGACCTTGAAGTCTTTCACATTGGGCTTCTTGTTATACATCATCTCATATGGAGACTTCAAATTAATCGGGCTAAGAGGGATCCGATTAATCACATAAGCTACAAAAGTCATACCCTCTGCCCATAGGACTTTGGGTAAATTTTTGGCATACAACCAGCTCTTGCACGTCTCAATGAGATGCCGAATTTTCCTTTCTGCTATGCCATTTTGCTGAGAAGTGTCAGCACAAGTAAGTGCCTCCGAATGCCATGTTTCGAGCAAAAGATATTGAACTCCCGAGAAGTATATTCTCCTACATTATCGGTCCTCAACCGTTTGATCTTCCTTTGGAGCTCACCTTGAACCTTCTATTTAAATTTCATAAACCTGAAAATCACTTCAAATTTTCTTTCCACAAAGTACACCCAAGTAAATCAGGTAAAATCATCAACAAAGACCACCATGAAACGATAACCAGAAAAGGTGCGTGTACGAGTAGGACCCATCACATCACTATGAATAAGCTCCAATGGTGCCTCATATCTTGTTTGGGATCTATCAAATGGAAGACGATGTGCCTTACCATATTGACAACCCTCACAAAGTTCTCCATTACTAAAAGTAGTAATATGAGGCAAACCATTAACCAAATTTTTATTCATAATGACTTTTAACTTATCCATATTTAGGTGCCCCAATCTAGCATGCCAAAGAGAAGCACTATCATTTGTACTTATTTTATCAACATAAGAAGTTGAGGCAGATAGAACAAATAAATCTTTAACTCTCTTACCAGTGTGGACGACATCCCCTTCAACCTTGGACACATTTCGAAAAAATTTTACCTCGTTAGGCCCGAACAAAACATAGTGACCAGAATCTACCGCATTAGCCACCAAAAAAAGATTCTTTTTCATCCCCGGCACATGATACACACTTTTTAGAGTGATAGGATCACCATTGTTGTTGAAGGTGACAGTACCTTCCTTCTCTACCAGATGAATTGTATTATCCGCAATGGTAATAGCCTCATTACCTTCATAATTTAGAATATAAGAGAATTTGGTATCGTCGCTGGTGAGATGATGACCACAACCGGAGTCCACGGTCCAATCTTCCTTGAAGTTGATGGTAGTACAAGCATTGACTGAGGTAGTTTCTGATGAGAAACAATTACCCAAATTTTCTTCGACCTCGCCATTTTTATCAGCTACATTGCCACCCTTCAGCTTCACTCGACAATTTTTCCTGATGTACCCAGTCTTATGACAGCGGTAGCATTTGACACTGCTTTTGTTATCATTCTCGATTCTTGATGGCTCTCCATCTCCATCTCCATCTTTCCGTTTCTCTTTTTCTTTCTCCTTTCTGTAAAATTTCTTCTTTTCGGAGAACAAGGCATCACCTTGAGAAGATAAAGAAACAGTCGCCATTTGTTGAGCTAGAGACTCTTGAGAAGAGAGAAGATTCTCAAACTCAACAAGAGATGGCTCTTGAGTCCACCCTTGAATAGATGTGACAAAAGGAATGTACTCCTTTTTTAATCCACGAATAATATTCCGCTTCATCCGCGCTTCCGAGATAGGTTCCTCCGGATCAAGAGAAGAAATTTCTAAACAAAGATTTTTAATTTTCAAGAAAAATTGAGAAATAGAGAGACCACCTTGAGTAGTATTCGCCAACTTATTCTCCAAATATTGTAGCCGGGCAACATTCTTCTTGTTGAATAACCGATTAAGAGTATTCCATATCTCAGACGCTGACTTACACCCAACTATATGATCAAACAAATCATGAGAGATAGATCTCTTCAACACGAACTCCGCCTTTGCATTAGAAGTCCTCCACTTCTTTATAGTATCAACATTATTTTCCATGGGTATAGGAGCCACCTTATCATCTCCGCTAACAACCTCCCACAAGTCTTCTCCAAGAAGATAAGACTCCATGCATGACCTCCATACCTTATAGTTAGATTGATTGAGCGCCTCAATCCCAAGACCAACAACCCTTCCGCTTGAATCCATTTTTGGAACGCCAACGAACTTCTTCACCAAGAGTGCCTTGATAAGATTCCAACTTAACACTCTTATAGCTCTGATACCATGTGAAAAAAGACAACTTCCAAATTCCGAAAATTGCTTCTTTAGAATAGTGAAAAATAAATTTCTACTAGCTACAATCGAAGTTGAAGAAGAACGAAGAAATTAGAATATAGCTCCAAAAAATATGAGGGAAGAAAAAGACCTTTATTATTATGGAGGAATCTTGTGACGCCCCCAAAATAGATATACAACACCCATTCTGAGTCGTTAAAATACATGGTACAGAAACAACTACAACTTTATTAATACAACATAAAAACTGTGAGTTTAAATACAAATATTGTCATCTAGACAATATCCACACTCAAATAAGTACTCATTACAATTATTGATACACTATTTTATAGAATAGTGAGGACTACTAGAACCACTTCTAGAACCATAATTCCATACCCCGACTAGTACTCGCTACATTCTCTCCTCTTGAGAAGAAAAATGGAACAACAAGGAAAATGGTGAGCTCAACTAGCCCAGTAAAGAACATTATGACTAAGATAATATAGAACAAATTATCGTTAGTCCTCAACAGGGAAAAATCTAATAGAATACAATAGACAACCAGTTTTAAATCAATCTTCGCAGTGGAAATAATAATTCATTAGAAGAGTTAAGTAGAGAATGCAAACTACTATCTTCTATATATGAATTTAAAAGTTCATCGTCGATATTTTATCCTTGTAACATCAATCAATATATATCTGGAATCAAATATTCATCTTTACACTACAGGCCAAAAATATTCATCAGTTGGTCATGTTCATCTAAACACATTTTCATCTTTGCACTACGGGCCAAAAATATTAATCAGTCGGTCATGTTCATCTCAACACCTGTTCATCTTTGCACTACGGGCCAAAGATATTCATCAAGAAATCATTTATCTTTGCACTACAGGCCAAAGATATTCAGTAATATCATCATTTAAGACTGAGGATGATGAAAAATATTTTAAAGAAAACGAATATAGTGAAACAAAATAACAAGTATTAAGGATTCATACTTTAAATAATCCAAGTTCAAAAATACTTCATAAATAACCAGATTGGAGTAAAATTCAAGAATGATCAAAATATGGATACAATCAAAGCTAGTATCCATAATAGATATTTTGGACGAAAAATAAAAATTTAATTTTTATGTGAATAGTGCCGTATTCGTGAATAGTGCCGTATACGTGAATAGTGCCGTATACGTGAATAGTAACTCTGACACCAAAAGATAAAAATTTTACAAAAAACATCATCATGCTTCGTGAATAGTACTCGTGAATAGTAACTCGTGAATAGTAACTCATGAATAGTATCTCATGAATAGTAACCCCGACATGAAAAAGTTTCAAATTTGGTAAAAAGTTCCAACCAATAGTTCGACATAATGACATTGAAGAAATAATATCATTTTCGAATAAAATAACATCCCTTACCTCAGAAAGAATAGTACTTCTGACTGGAATACTGGATATAGTGCTGAAAGAACTTGCACCGTATAACAATACTCAAAGTACTAAAATACTCACAAATACGCTCGATATTATAGAGAGAGAAAGAGAGAGAAATCTTTAGTTTCTGGTGTGATTTTCAATTCTAACCTAAGCACCCTATTTATAGAAAAATGCTTAGAACATCAAAGCAGAAAATTTAATATAATATATATATATATATATATTAAAATCTTACGCACACCAAATCAGATCCAAATATCAGCCACCAATAGTCAACTAAATCAAAAAAAACGTTTTTCTTAATTAAAATAATTAAAACTTCCAAAAATCAATTATTTTAGAATTTCGGAACTTCAATAATTTATAATAAATAGCCCTTTTATCAGAAAATTCAAAATTTGCGACTTTTTATAGGAAATTAAATTCTCTACAACTTTTCGAAAGAAAGTTTTTCCAAATTCCTAACAGAAATTGACCGAAATCCATAAACGGACGATTTTATAGGCTATAATCAAATTTCAGTCAAGAAATGAAGTCCACCGACACACAAAACATGTGTTAAACAACTTTTGCAACAAAAATACTATTCCTCCTCATATACTCATATATCCCACATTCATTGTAAAAATATCACCATTATTATATTATAATAATATAATAAAATATTATTTTATCAGAAAAGATAAAATATCAATTTTTAACAATTGTCACTTTAAAAATTTTCTCCATCTATATCCACATAAAATCAATATTTCTCTCATCCTATAAATCAATAATTAATTATTCACAAATAATATTACAGAATCAAAGTACTGACAATCAGGCCGTTCCCAGGAAAGAGGTGGCTTTCCAATAAGAATTTCTCCTTACTGGCGCGCAATTAGGTGACTAAACCTCTCCTTAGACAAAACTTTCTAGACATTGCCAATAATGTTTTCTAATAATATTATTTAGATAATATGAATTATTGTTTCGATAATGGAAAATACTGTGTAGTGCCAATTATTGAAACAACAGTAATATAAAAAATCAACGCAGCAATTATTGAATCAATAAAATAAAATACTGAACAGTAATTACTGTAACAATTATTGAGTAGTATCTTTTTATGTAAGAATCAATAATTGGTGCAATATCGTGTGCTACTGTGCAACAACGCGTATTATTGTGTTTTAACCACCGGGTATTCCAACAGTATTAACGGTAACAACTACGCAGTTATTTATAAACAACTTATACTTGTCGTTTTCTTCATACAATCGCTTTCCGTTATGGGGCCCACAAAAGATTGCGTCGTCGTACGAAATATTCCCTGACAACAAGAATATTCCACGACCAAACGAATATTCCCCGACAACAATGAATATTTTATAACCACCTGCTTATTTAAAATATTTACGCATTTTACCCACAACTAACCACATTAATCAAATCAACCCTTACTATTTCAAAATAATAAATAGAGGAAATTAAATTTATTTATTAATAATTTGGGGTCTTACAACCTCCCCTCCTTATGAAATTTCATCCTCGAAATTGACGTACATACCTGGTGTTTCGAAAAGATGAGGATACCTCGCTTTTATTTCCGTTTCCAACTCCCAGGTCATTTCCTCAATAGCACGGTTTCTCCACAAAACTTTAACTTGTGGTATGACTTTCGTGCGTAGGACATGGTCCTTCCTATCCAAAATCTTGACAAGTACCTCTTCATACATTAAGTCTTCGCCTATCTCGTTCGGTTCTAACTCAATAACATGGTTCGGGTCGTCCACATATTTACGTAACATTGATACGTGAAAAACGTTATGAACACGCGTCATACTTGGCGGTAAAACAAGTCTATAGGCCACAGTTCCTATTCGATCTAGGATTTCAAATGGACTAATAAATCGAAGGTTTGAGCTTTCCTCACCTCGCCAATTCTCGCTTTTAGAATAACAACTTCTTATACCTCCTTCTTCATATTCATCAGCTCCGGTGTGTAGCTTGAACGTTTTTAACTTTATCGATTAAATCCGGTTCTACTTGTATATCATCACGTGAGTCCCTAGAGTCTTTAACTCTATATCTATCATTTGTAAGTTATATGAAATGGGTCTTTGACAATATCGCATTCGTACTCGTATACGATCTTTTACTCAACATGTCAGCTACCACGTTTGCTTTTCCAGGATGGTATGGTCAGAACATGTGCCGAAATGAGTCTCCTATTGAGTTCTTCGAAGCTCTTCCCACATTCCTTGTCCATTCGAATTTTGTATCTCTACGAGTCAACTGCGTTAATGGAGTAGCGATTCGAGAAATTCTTTCCACAAAATCTTCGATAATAACCAGCTAAGCATAGAAAGCTATGTTTTTCGATTAATTACTTAGGTTGCTCTCAACTGTGAATCACATCCCAATTTTGGATAGCACATCACAATGACACCTATCAGTTTACTACTACACGAATATGGCATCCCCTACGGAGAGTCTGGCTTCGGTGCATTCCACAAAGGAAGTCACCAGATAAAGGCTCGGGTACCAAATTCTATAGATGAATTTTTAACTCCTGAAGTTCAATAGGAGCCATGAGATTTTTAGAAATGGGTTTTATACCGGGTTCAAAGTTGATACAAAATTCAATATCACACTTTTGGAGTAAGCCAAGAAATTCTTCAGGAAATACGTCAGGAAAGTCAATAACAACATGAATATTATTCAAATCTGACGTGTCTTTATTCAAATCCATAACATGGGCTAAGAAAGCTTGACATCCATTTTTCAATAAACGAATGGCTTTATGGCTTGATATTAAAGAGTTTGACTTCAATGGTTTGGTTGCTTGAATTCGAATAACAGGTTGCTGAGGAATATGAAAACTAACAACCTTACGAAAGCAATCAATTTTGGCATGATGAGTAGTTAATCAATCAATCCCCAAAATCACATCAAAAGCAAGTATCTTTAAAGAAATAAGGTCAACAGGTAATGTGATGGTGCCAACTTGGATCAAACAAGATTTATAAACAGTGGATGTAACGAAAGTTTCTCATAACGGAGTTTTAACAGATAAGTCAAAGTCTAATTTTCTCCGGAGTCAAGTTTAAACGTTGATTATAAGCAGGAGAGATAAATGAATGGGTAGAACCGGTATCTAATAAGGTATAAACTTCGCAAAACTTTATAATTAATTAACCCGTGCTAACTTCGTTTGGGTTCCTCGCATTCTGACCAGTCACGACAAACGCTCTTCCAGGAACCGTTGACTTTGACTTTTCTGGGACAGCCTTTTGAGTCACAATCTCCACTGGGCTTGGTTTCACTACCGTATAATCTCGAGCGATATGTCCTTCCTTTCCACAATAATAGCATACCTTGAACTATTGTGGACAGTTTGGGCTGATGTGTCCCTCTTTTCCACATTTATAGCATACGACCGGTGGTCGTTCTCCTCCCTTAAAACCAGTTGCTTCTGGTGCTGACGTCTTCGCAGTGTCATTGTTGAATCTCCTATTTTTAAAATCCCCCCGACTCGCTTCTTCTATTTTCATGGCCACGATTACCACCAGAGTGGTTGTCGCTCTTGTCCGTATTTTTCCATCTCCGCTGGTTAACGTTGTTCTGATGACTGCTGTCACCGGTATGATCCTGGTTGCGGTCTCTTGGTTGAACGTACTCGCTATCTCGCTCTAATAATTGAGGTCTGTTGACAACATCTGAATATAAAAAAATTTATGAGAGATAAGATATTGCCGAATCTCGGGTTTTAAACCTCTCAGAAACATCCTCGTCATTCGTTCCTCATTCTCTACCAAATGAGGTGCAAACCTGGATAACTCTGTGAACTTCGCCTCGTATTGGAACACTGTCATGTTGTTTTGTTCTAGTCTAATAAACTCTACCTCTTTCATATGGCGAATACTTTCAAGAAAGTATTTTTCGTTGAAAAGTTTCTGAAACGTTTCCCAAGACATGCTAAAGTGCGACAGGCTGGGTCCGTTTCACAGACTCCCACCAGTATTCTGCCTCGCCACGGAACATAAAGGTGGCAAATGGAACCTTCTATTCCTCCGTGCATCCCAAGACATCGAATATCTTAGTAATTTGCTTGATCCACGTTTCCGCCATGATCGGATCTGGCTTTCCCTTAAATTCTGGTGGTCCCAACTCTTTAAACTGCTTGGCCGTGACAAGTCGCGCGTTGCTATCATTTCCACCCGTATCCTATACACGAGTCTCTATCTTCTGGTTTTGTATGAACTACAAAAAGCTCCTAAACATCCCGTCGTTCATCGTCTGCTCAGTGGTGTTGTTTACAGGAGGAATATTGCCTTCTTGTTGCACGTTCCCCTGGGTGGTGATTAAATGTGTTTCCACGGTCTCATTAACTCCACCGTTAATATTCTCAGTTGCCATTCTTAAATACTACTATAAAACAAGGGTTAATTAAACAAATTAACATATCACATATTAATCATATAGTTCGACTGACCAACAAATAAGCTTAGGTATGACATACTAGCGAAGGATTACTCGTCTCTCCCCTCCTAGTACTATTCCCCGATCTCCGTCAGTGATCATATCCCTAAGCTCTGATACCAACTGTGACGCCCCCAAAATAGGTATACAACACCCATTCTGAGTCGTCAAAATACATGGTACAGAAATAACTACAACTTTATTAATACAACATAAAAACTGTGAGTTTAAATACAATATTGTCATCTAGACAATATCCACATTCAAATAAGTCCTCATTACAATTATTGATACACTATTTTATAGAATAGTGAGGACTACTAGAACCACTTCTAGAACCATCATTCCACATCCCGACTAGTACTCGCTACATTCTCGCCTCTTGAGAAGAAAAATGGAACAACAAGGAAAAGGATGAGCTCAACTAGCCCAGTAAAGAACATTATGACTAAGATAATATAGAACAAATTATCGTTAGTCCTCAAAAGGGAAAAATCTAATAGAATACAAAAGACAACCAGTTTTAAATCAATCTTAGCAGCGGAAATAATAATTCATTAGAAGAGTTAAGTAGAGAATGCAAACTACTATCTTCTATATATGAATTTAAAAGTTCATCGTCGATATTTTATCCCTGTAACATCAATCAATATATATCTGGAATCAAATATTCATCTTTTTACTATAGGCCAAAGATATTCATCAGTTGGTCATGTTCATCTAAACACCTGTTCATCTTTGCACTACGGGCCAAAGATATTAATCAATCGGTCATGTTCATCTCAACACCTGTTAATCTTTGCACTACGGGCCAAAGATATTCATCAAGAAATCATTCATCTTTGCACTACAGGCCAAAGATATTCAGTAATATCATCATTTAGGACTGAGGATGATGAAAAATATTTTAAAGAAAACGAATCCAGTGAAACAAAAGAACAAGTATTAATGATTCGTACTTTAAATAATCCAAGTTCAAAAATACTTCATAAATAACCAGATTGGAGTAAAATTCAAGAATGATCAAAACATGGATACAATCAAAGCTAGTATCCATAATAGATATTTTGGACGAAAAATAAAAATTTAATTTTTATGTGAATAGTGTCGTATACGTGAATAGTAACTCCGACACCAAAAGATAGAAATTTCATAAAAAACATCATCATGCTTCATGAATAGTACTCGTGAATAGTAACTCGTGAATAGTAACCCCGACATGAAAAAGTTCCAAATTTGATAAAAAGTTCCAACCAATAGTTCGGCATAATGATATTGAAGAAATAATATCATTTTCGAATAAAATAACATCCCTTACCTCAGAAAGAATAGTACTTCTGACTGGAATACTGGATATAGTGCTGAAAGAACTTGCACCGTATAGCAATACTCAAAGTACTAAAATACTCACAAATACGCTTGATATTATAGAGAGAGAAAGAGAGAGAAATCTTTAGTTTCTGGTGTGATTTTCAATTCTAACCTAAGCACCCTATTTATAGGAAAATGCTTAGAACACCAAAGCAGAAAATTTAATATAATATATATATATATATATATATATATATATATATATATATATATATATATATATATTAAAATCCTACGCACACCAAATCAGATCCAAATATCAGCCATCAATAGTCAACTAAATCAAAAAAACGTTTTTCTTAATTAAAATAATTAAAACTTCCAAAAATCAATTATTTCGGAATTTCGGAACTTCAATAATTCATAATAAATAGCCCTTTTATCAAAAAATTCAAATCTCGCGATTTTTTATAGGAAATTCAATTGTCTACAACTTTTCAGAAGAAAGTATTTCCAAATTCCAAACAGAAATTGACCGAAATCCATAAACGGACGATTTTACAGGCTATAATCAAATTTCAGTCAAGAAATGGAGTTCCACCGACACACGAAACATGTGTTAAACAACTTTTGCATCAAAAATACTCTTCCTCCTCATATACTCATATATCCCACATTCATTGTAAAAATATCACCATTATTATATTATAATAATATAATAAAATATTATTTTATCAGAAAAGATAAAATATCAATTTTTAACAATTGTCACTTTAAAAATTTTCTCCATCTATATCCACATAAAATCAATATTTCTCTCATCATATAAATCAATAATTAATTATTCACAAATAATATTACAGAATCACAGTACTGGCAACTAGGCCGTTCCCAGGAAAGAGGGGGCTTTCCAATAAGAATTTTTTCTTACTGACGCGCAATTAGGTGACTAAACCTTTCCTTAGATAGAACTTTCTAGACATTGCCAATAATGTTTTCTAATAATATTATTTAGATAATATGAATTATTGATTCGATAATGGAAAATACTATGTAGTGACAATTATTGAAACAACAATAATATAAAAAATCAACGCAACAATTATTGAATCAATAAAATAAAATACTGAACAGTAATTACTGTAACAATTATTGAGTAGTGCATTTTTATGTAAGAATCAATAATTGGTGCAATACAGTGTGCTACTGTGCAACAACGCGTATTATTGTGTTTTAACCACCGGGTATTCCAACAGTATTAACGGTAACAACTACTCCGTTATTTATAAGCAACTTATACTTGTCGTTTTCTTCATTCAATCGCTTTCCGTTATGGGGCCCACAAAAGACTGCGCCGTCGTACGAATATTTTCCGACAGCAAGAATATTCCACGACCAAACAAATATTCCCCGACAACAATGAATATTTTATAACCACCTGCGTATTTAAAATATTTGCGCATTTTACCCACAACTAACCACATTAATCAAATTAACCCTTACTATTTCAAAATAATAAATAGAGGAAATTAAATTTTATTTATTAATAATTTGGGGTCTTACAAATTTAAATTACAAGCTTACAACAAAAAGCTTACAAAAGAGAAAGCTTACAAAAGAGAAAGTAGAAACAAGCTTGCAAAGGTAGTTATTGTTGTTGGTGATTTGTGTTTGTGTTGGCTTGGTGATTTTGGGTGGTGGGAGAGGGTGTATTTATTGGTGACTAGAGAAGGGTCTAGAAGCTCAAGATGAGTGAAAGTTTGGAAGGTTCAAGTATTCTAACTTAGTGAGCATTGGTGAAGGTTCTAGATCAAGGTAGGTGGAGATTTGGAAAAGTGAAGGTTCTAGATGATGATGGAAGGCTCAAGAAGGATATCAAGTGCAAGCATGTTCTACAATGTTCTAGATATTGAAAATCTCAAATACATTAATTCTCACTACATCCCTCAAAAAATAAAGTAATAAATTAATAATTAATTACCAAAAGTTTACTTTACATTTTTAACAATACCCTCCTCACTCAGTTGGTTCAAGCTCAATTAACTCTTTTCCTATGTAATTTGCTAATTCAACAGCCCCTAAAACTGCGCCATCTCGTTCATGTATAGGCATCTCACAAACAACTCTCGTAGCCTGCTCAATTTCTCCAGCTCAACCTAGGATGTCAACAAGGCAGGAATAGTGTTCCGCCTTTGGCTCCAATCCATGAGCATAAACCATCGAGTTGAAAAGTCTTTGACCTTTCTTGACAAGTCCAGCATGACTACAAGCTGATAAGACTCCCACAAAAAGTGATGTCATCCGGCTTGGTTCCTGATCGTAGCATCCGTGCAAATGCTTGTAAAGCATGGTAACCAAATCCATGAATAGAATAGGAAAGTATCATTGCAGTCCGTGACACAACATCCTTTGCATCAAGATATTCAAAAGCCAGCCGAGCAGAGCTAACATACCCAGTTCTTGAATACATTGTAACAAGAGCATTCATAAGAGAAGTCAATTGCACAAATCCAAGTCGTATAACAAGTGCATGAACTAGTAACAACTCCAAAGTGCTCACCTCACATGATGTCAAAACAGAAGTGAGAGTAGTCTCGTTTGGCCTAATATTGAAGCAGTAAAACATACGGACTAGGAGCTTGAAAGCTTCCCCCTCTATCTCATGTTTTGCATACCCATCAATCAACGCATTCCA
This sequence comes from Panax japonicus, assembly GCA_020205505.1. Lineage (NCBI taxonomy): Eukaryota > Viridiplantae > Streptophyta > Magnoliopsida > Apiales > Araliaceae > Panax > Panax japonicus. Next base: position 53,209,461 of record CM035108.1, read on the forward strand.
AGTCACAATATTCCTCTCTGACACCAAATCGAAAAGCTCACTCGCCTCAACCATGAGACCCTCATCAGAGTAGGCTGTGATCATAGCATTCCTTGCAGCTATATCCTTCTTCGGCATCTGATCAAAATACTCTCTTGCATGTTTGGTTGACCCATTTCGTGCCAGACCCGTAACCACAATAGTCCAAGAAACAGCATTCCTAGAAGGCATTGAACTAAATAGTTGAATAGCTTCATCAACTCTCTTATCTTCTAACAACATTGAATCATTGTATTCCAAGAATACAAATTACGCTGTGGCATCTCATGAAAGAGCTTACAAGCCTCATCAGTTTGACAATTATCAATATACGCTTAACCATAGCTGTCCAAGAAAGCACATTTCTTTCCGGCATTTGGTCAAAAACTGCCCTAGCCTGATCAATCAACCCATTGTTAGCATAACCCAACACCATCGTAGTCCAAGACACCACATTTTTAACTGGCATTCGATCAAACAGCAGACGTGCATCATCAACTCTTCCAATCCCAAAATACCCAGATATCAAACTTGTCCAGGAGAACACATTCCTGTCATTCATTTGATCAAACACTGTTTGAGCCTCATCCATTCGTCCCGCCTTGGCATACCCATTGATCATTATTGCAGATTCAACCACTAAGCCTCTCTCAGGAATTGCATAAAAAGCAATTCCGCTCTGGGGAGGTCATTGTGTTTAAGGTAAACTGTTATCATTGAAGTATAAGAAAATACATCTCTGTGAGGCATTTCATTAAACAGTTTCTTCGCTTGGTCAACTTTCCCAAGATGACCAAGCTGCCTTATTTTCATATTAAAGTCATATTAAAGTCATAAGTAGTATTGTGGGAAAGATCTAATGAGCCTCCATTGTTAGGATTTGGAGCGCGCCTGGAAATGGGAATTGGGTATTTTTGGGGATAAAATTCTGGTTTTTGGGTGCAAATTGTATAGGGTCTTAAAGCTGAGAGGTTCGAAAGACGATGACATAAATAGTTGCAAAAATATCACGATCAATGTAAGTTACTAAATAGTCATTCATTTATTCATCTCCCATTTGGTTACATAGTTCATTCTTTACGATATTTATGGCTGAAAATGTTTCAAAATAAACCACTAACAAGTAACATTATAAATAAATTATAAAATTTAAAGAGTAAATTAAAATAAAATAGAACACATACTTGAAAAACTTTTATTTGATAGAGTTCTCTTCATTATTGCAGTGTTGCTTTAAGGAGTAAAAAGCCTTAATTTTATAAAAGTATAAAAAAGAAGAATCCATAAACAATTACAAAAATTCCTAAAGCAATTGCTAAATTTATGAAACTCAAAAACTAAAATTAAAATATACTCGAATAAGAAATTTCTCAAAAGTCGAGCATGGAAAGTAGTACTGTACTGGAATTGAATTTAGACTTTAGGAATTTTAATAGCTTTTTAGACTAAAATGTGATAATTTCATTTAACACCCTCAAATAAAAAATAAAATTGACCCCCTCAAATTTCAGTGGGGTCAATTGCCCCCTGACCCTTGCATAAATCCGCCACGGAGCAATATTTATACTGTCAGAGTATATGTATTTAATGACACTTTTGCACTTATTTTAACTACGTAGCATAATTATTGCTATAGCATTATCAATGGATGGACATTGTGGAGGTGGAAATTAAGCTATAAGTGTGTAATATAAAGTTGGGAATCTCATTCAACTTCTCAAGAGAATAGGAGCATAAGTGGACATGTGTATATATGCTGTGATTATATACATGGAAAAATAAATTAATAACTACTCTCTCGTACTATATATATATATATATATATATGTTGCTCGAGAGCCATTTAGATGTCAAGCACCTTGAATGAGTCTGCTACCACTTTAAGCTTGTTTCTTACTCTTCTCCACCGCCTCTCATTTGCTCCGACAATTAGTGTATAGTATCTCCCTGTCAAGAAGTGAAAGTTAATACTCCATCCCTTCTTTAATATAAGTCAGTTTTAAAGTTGTGCACAAGTATTAAGTAAATGATTGTAAAACATTAAATATAATATCAATTGTCTATATTGCCCTTGTATTAGAAAAAGAGTGTTATTTATTGGGCAAAAAATAGTGAGAGAACCAAAGTTATATTTATTACTTGGGGTAATATTGAAAACTAAACAATTAATGTGTATATGAAATTCTCAAACGATTTATATTTAGGAATAAAAATATTTCTCTAAAACGACTTATATTAAGGAACGGATGGAGTAGTTATTTCCCTATCAAACACATAGAACAATCACATTAATAGCGTATAGTGACTTATCAACCGTCTTAACGGCATCGTTAGCATAAAAATAGAGATCAATGCGCGTTGCAATATTATGTAAACCACGTGGTAATTTGGTGTTTTTTAGACCTAGGTGGGGGTCGCTTGTAATTACCACTAAATCATAAGTGATAAATTGCATTTATTTAACCCAATTAATTATTTTGAGATGCTTAGTATACTGATTGACTATGTTGAGGTCAAAATTCAAATTATTAAATAGCAATGGTAAAGTGTAACAAATCTATGTTGTAGCACATCAGTTAGAGCAATGCAACCCTGAATGGCTATATTTTACTGCCAGAAATAACTGCAAAAGGCTACTAGTTATCACCTAACATCTACCTAATAGATCAGGATTCAGGAGAGTCGATCTAGGTTGTCATGGAATGTCATTTACCGCAACATGATCCGATATACCGAGAGTGTTTGACAAGACTAAATAGATTCTTATGTTGGAATATATGACAAGACTAACTTGGTACACTCAAAATTTTGAGAGGTTAGAGATATCATACCATTTCCAACTGCTATGGTTGCGAAAGCTGCTCTTGAAAAGTTTCGGGAAGTGAGTGTATACTCGAAAGTGTAATAGTTCTTTCCATCAATAGTCCTCTGCATCCAATTCATAGTCATTAAAAAGACATTAAAAGTGTTTATTTGCACAGAAACAAGTCTTTATGCTTCTGCATTGTATCTTATGAACAATTTGAAGGTATGCATGCTATGAACTTTGCTTCTATTTTACATTGTAAAATCTCATAGAAAACAAAGTTTTTCTGGTGCACAAGGATCCTCCATTTTAAGCAAATCATATTAGGAGAGACATATTGATTGTCTATGGCAGTTGAAGAGCAAAAGGATGCAAACCTCTTGCATGTCAAATACATCTGCTACTTGAGTAGGTGTAGAGTAAACTTTTCTGAGCAAATTGGAGACAACCTTGAGAAGAAAGAAACTAGTCAGAAACAATTACTATGATTTTGAATAAAGATACAACTTTGATGACTCTTTATACCTCATTGATTGGGCCCATATCACGGATATCTGATTTATCAGTAGGTATAAAACTCACTCTAACATTTTGCAATTGGAGATATCGATCCTTAAATGCAGAATCATGCCCTCGGAAATCAAATTCCTAAACAAAATGAAAATTCTTTCAAGTAAATATGCTCTTTTATCATCCAACACTTCAAGTTTCTTATTAAAAAATAAATTATGAATCTTACCCTCCAGTCTGAAGGGTAATAATATGAATAGCCATCTTGTAAGTCAACAAAAGAATCATAATTTGCTGGAGTTCCTGCAAGTAAAGAATAAAAGACTAATGAAAGACAATTTGAAAGAAGACAAAGAATAACCAGTTCATGTCCAGAAACCATGTTTGATGAAACAAAATAATGTAAACGGTGCTGTTCTTCATAAATGCATCTATATCATATTTACTCAAAAGTATTGAAAGGAGGCATCTTTGATGATGAATTTTTTGCTTTTGGGATGATAGAGTAATAAAGCGATATGCGTGATGATTTGACATGGGGGCATTCTTGATGTATACAACTGCTCCAATAGAGACAACTACCAACCATGATACCTTCAGCAAACAAGGAACTTGCAGGGATAAAACTCAAAGCTAGTGCCCCTACTCCTAATAATAGTGGCCTTCTCTTAGAATTTCCTGCAACAATACACTTACGTTGTTAGGACAGACACACATGTAAACATTTGATAAAGTTTTGTATTCCATTAACTTATTCAACTTTATTCAATCACCAATAAAAACCTAAATTCTAGCATTCAGTAATTCAGAGCGCACTCTATTTCACCAAAATAAAAAATAATTCAGTAATTCAATTCGATTTTATAAATATTACCCAAAAATGACAAAGAGATGACTGCTTGCAGATTTTTTTATTTATTTAGAAAAAAAACATCGAAAAGTGGAAAAAAAACCAATTCAAGCATAACACACACATAAACACAAACACAACCAAGACATTCATATAAATTTCATTTGGATAGGCACTCGATATCTAATTCTTTATTTTTGTCCAAACCCACATCAAAATTTACTATAAATTACATTAATCTGCAGTCATAATTGAAATGAATGTTCCTGAAAAATAAATTGTTTCACACAATTGTGAAAAAGAAAGTAAAATAAGAAGAGAAATTGAGATGGGTATCTTACTTTCTTCCTCATAAGATGAGTCCCTTGAGCATGCAATAATATTGAATGCAGTAGTAGCCCTTGGTGTGTTAGTCGAATTGGTCACATTCAACTGAAATGAAATGAAGAAAATTGAGCAGAGCATTAGCTATGACATTATAAAGAAAAATAAACTTATCAGCGTCTATACAATTCCAAGAAAATTAAAGGGTAACTAGATTGACCCTTTTTGATAAACTTGTAGTGGAGGCCAAGCTTAGTGAGAGTGATGAAATTGCCATTTTTGATCTCTGAGAGCCTCTCAATATGCAAGCACTTATTTTTAGCTTCTTATTTATGGATATGGATTGTGTGCATTTTCTCACTAGTCAAGATTGGTGCTTATGTGGCTGTTTCCTTTCTTTCTCATTTTTAATTTTCTATTTTTTTAAATATATATATATATATATTTTATTTCTCGTTTCTTTTTCCACCATATACCTTGCACTTACCTTATAATTTGGGTTTTAATTAAATTTTATTTATCATAATTTTGGGATTAATTATAAACACTTAAACTATGAGCACCAAAACAATTTGCACTTTAAAGTTTTGGGTGCAAATTGTTTGGTGCGTGGGTGAAATTTTTTATGCATTCAAAGTTTTGAGTGTCTAAAATTGATTGAAAATCAATTTTAAAGTAAAAATTTAATTTGAATTTATATTTTATAGTACAATTTGTGATTTAATCAAGAAATATATTAAGAAAATATATTAGTTTTATGATGCTATTGCATGAATAATAGATGGATCCTGCAATCGTGTAAATAATTTCATTTGTTTGTAAAAATAGTAAAATAATTTGTAAAATAAAGATGTGCTCTACATGCATGCAAAAATATCACAAATTATTAGGGATATATCTGTTCCTAATAAATATAGTGCTAATAGAAAGGGAGAGACGTTTGTTGGCAGTCTTTATGGGACGTGAACCTTAAATGCACACATGACATAGACATACCCCATCACTGCGGACCATTTCTTGCCTTTGCATGCTCGTCAATCTTAAACCAATTGCTAAACCTTACAATTATATGTTGTTAAACTTTTGAGCCAAAAACTATCAATCTTTGGAATAAAATATAAAAGAATTAATTCTGTAAAAACTGTCTATTAGTTGAAGGTTTTATAGCATCCAACGAATTATTTTTATTGGTTTACATGGTAGGGGTAGAAGTTGCAATGATTGCAACATTTTTTAAGCGCAGTTGAAAGTGCATTTGTAGTTAGTTTTAACAGCATATTTGAAAAGTTATGATCTTGTTTACCATCAACTTATATTATTGAAATTATGATTTTTATTCGACCATAAGACGTGATTTGTTATATCTTATAAATATATGATAATAAATGAGTTACGTAATCATGCAAAAATAATAATATTTTGAAAGAAAATCAATTCTATCAACGTAATTATGGAATAAAATTAAATACCTCCATTCCAAAAAGGAATCCCATACAAATAGCTATGAATCATTTTGATTTCTGAAATCTTTGCAGATATGATATGGGGGCATTATAAAGCTTTGTTCAGGTGCTTTCTTCTCGACCTCTACATCCTTTCGTTTTTCTGTTTCTGAGACTTCCTCTTCTTCCAAAATTACTTTGTTCATCTTGTCATTATCCTTAACTGTCTCTTGCAGCACTTTTCCACTTCGTAAAGTCACGACCTTACATTGTTCATCTCTGCCTGGATTAATCTTGGTGTCACTGGGTAGTGTTCCTTGTGGACGGCTATTCAAAGCATGCGTTATCTGACCCATCTGATTCTCCAAATTCTTAATCGAGACGGCTTGACTTTTTACATTCATATCTACCTGACTTAACAATTCATCTTGTTCATTCATCCTCTTGTCAATAGCTACAATAAATTTGGCCAATGCTTCCTCTAACTTTGTTTTTCTCTCTGTCTGTTGTGGAGTCTGATTCTGGAATCCGGGTGAATTTTGCGGTCTAGGAGCCTGAGCTTGATTATAATTCCATGAAAACCCCGGATGATTCCTCCACCCCGGGTTATACACATTCTGATTTTGATAAGGCTGTGATGGTCTATTATAACTCCCCACAAACTGAGCCGATTCAGCACTGATTGCACACTGATCTGTAGAATGACTTCCAACACACAACTCACAAACCATCACTACTTGAGGTACTGATTATGGACCCCATGATTCAATCTTCTTAGTTAACGATGATACATGTGCTGTCAAAGTTGTCACTGCATCTAGTTCGAGCTTTTCTGGTGTTTTCGGGGGATTACACCTTGTCATTTGCCACTGATAATTGTTGTTGGCCATCTTCTCTAACAACTGATAAGCCTCATCAAAACTCTTTACCATGATACCTCTTCCTGCTGCTGCATCAATACTAGCTCGAGTTGACTCATGCAATTCGTCACAAAATATTCCAACCTGCATCCACTGTGGAATCTCGTGATGTGGACATTTTCGGAGCATATCTTTAAATCTTTCTCATGCTTCATATAATGTTTCTGAGTCGAATTGCGCAAAAGTATGAATATTATTCCTTAGTTTTAAGTACGTCTTTACTGGTGGGAAGAACTTAGCTAGGAATTTTTGAGCTAAATCATCCCAGGCGGTGATTGAACTTGGCGGCAATGAATGTAACCAACTTCGGGCTTATATAATAAAACAGAGCGGCTTTAATAAAGAATGGTCTAGATTAAAGCTTCAACAACCAATGGTGTGACGCCCCCAAAATAGGTATACATCACCTATTTTGAGTCGTCAAATACATGGTACAAAATTCAGATGCAAACTTAAATATACAACATGAGCTATGAGTTTTAATACAAACATTATCTTTTAGACAGTACACAAACTCAAAATAAGTCCTCAATACATTTATTATCACACTATTTCACATAATAGTGAGGACTACTAATATTATCATCTGGACCGTCACTCCGTTCCCCGACTCGTTCCAGCTATATTCTCATTTCCTGAAGAGAACAATGAAAGAAAGGGTGAGTTCAACTAGTCCAGTAAGAAATATTATGACTAAGATAATGCAGGATAAATTATCACTAGCCTTCAACAATGTTAAACTGATAAAATACAATAGACATCAAGTTTAACTGCAGCGGAACAAGCAATCCATTAAAAGAGTCAAGTAGAGAATAAAATCTACTATCTTTTATGATTTAAAAGGTTTTTCATCACTTTTATCGCTGAGACTCAGCTTAATAAATAATTCACATCATCGAATCACCCCTGCACTACGGCCAATGATATTCTTTAGTATCACGACCACAAATTCCATGCACTACAGGGCCATGGACATTCGTGAATTCATCAATGGTCATGATCATGCCAACAACTGTCCATCATGAGGATTTTTTTCACATCATTTGTAACATTACGGTCATGATTATACCGAATAATCCCTGGTCATAATCATACCAAGTCCATCTATCCAATACAGGCCACAGATGACTTTCAACATAATATAAACATGAGGATGATGACAATGATATAAGAATTCAATAAAACAAGTTCAAGAATTAAATTATCCAGGAACTAATAACATCCAAATTGTCAACATGATACTTCTTTGTAGAGTAAAATTCAAGAATAATATTCATGCACCAAAAATAATTTGGACAGAAAAGAATCAATTTTTCCTCGTGAATAGTACCCCGTGAATAGTACTTCGGGAATAGTACCTCGTGAATAGTATCTCGACATGAAAAGTACTCCAAATACTCGAGTGAATAATATTCGGGTGAATAGTAATTTTGGTGAATAGTAACCCGTGAATAGTATTCCGGCATGAAAAGTGTCCCGAATACCCCAGTGAATAATATTAGAGTGAATAGTAACTGGGTGAATAGTAACCCGTGAATAGTAACTCGTAACGAAAAATACCAAATAAAATGATTTTCATGACGAGTATAGAAGTCAAAACTTTAACCAACTGAGTATACTAAAGAATGGAATAACAAAAGAAATCACCAGGCATGCGATAATTCGCATAGACAGGTTATCCCAACAGAATAATAAATAACAAAATCAGGTCAGGCGTAATACGCACCGACAGGATCTTCCAACAGAATAATAAAGAATGGAATAACAACATAAATCACCATGCATGCGGTACTTCGCATAGACATGTTATTCCAACAGAATAATAAATAACAGAACCAGGTCCGGTGTAAAACGCACAGACAGAATATTCCAACAGAATAATAAAGACGGAACCAGGTCCGGCGTAAAACGTACAGACATGATATTCCAACAGAATAATAAAGACGAAACCAGGTCCGGCGTAAAACGCACAGACAGGATATTCTAACAGAATAATAAAGAATGGAATAACAACAGAATTTCACCATGTATGCGGTACTTCGCATAGACAGGTTATTCCAGCAGAATAATAAATAATGGAATAACAGAAGAATTTCACCAAGTATAGGGTAGACCGCGTATATAGGTTATTCCAACAGAATAATAAAGAATAGAATAACAGAAGTTCTCTTCATTAATATGAAAAAAAATACCCCTTACCTTTGAAAGAAACTGGAAATAGGAGTAGTGAGGTAGCAGGCTTATCTTCTTCTACAGATTTTTTCTCTATAATTTCTCTCTATAATAATTGTTCTATAGCTTTAGTGAATTGGTGAGAAATAAAGGAATAATGAGCTTTTATTTATAGAAAAATATAGTTTCAATAATTGCACGTTTTGGGGCTCGAAAAATTACAGTACAATACTTCCAACTTTTTCTTTATTTTTAATTTAGTCATGCAAATATTATCAAACTTGCACCACCTCCCTTAATAGTAAATAATGTGATTCAATAGTAAATCATGTGAATTAATAGTTTTAGACATGTAAAAATATGAATTACAGTATAGTACCTCCATCTATACCTCAATTTTTAACTTAGTCATGCAAGTATTATCAATCTTGCACCAACTCCCCTAATAGTAACAAGAATGTGAAACAATAGTATGCACATGTGAACAAATAGTTATAATCATGTGAAATAATAGCAATCAGTTGCTCATTTATCCGGTTAAATATCCGATTGGTCAATATAACCTCTAGACATCAATTATTATCGAAATACATGTCGATTTTCACTAGCACAAATAATTTCAACACAATGAAACTATTTTTATCAAAAATATAAATTTTGAAATTTTCAAGTTTGACTTTTCCTGAAAAAGTCAACTACTGACTTTTTGACCAAATAGTAAAACCCAGAAAATTTTGTGTTTATAGTCTATTTTTACTAATTTCATCGTTCCGGACTCAAATATCACGTCCGCGTCTCCAAATTCAACTCTTTGCACAACTTCAATTTTAATAACATTCATCATTAATATTATAACTCACAATATTTATCAACCAGGTTGTTCCCAAGAAAGAGGGGGCTTTCCAATAAGGATTTCTCCCTATTGGCGCGTAATTAGGTGACCAAACCTCTCCTTGACAGAACTTATAGACATTGTAAATTTTGCAATTTAATAATATGAATAACTTTATCGTCTGAATTATTGATTTAATAAAATAACATATTATGTAGATGATACTGTGACAATAATCGAATCAATAATATGAGTGATATGATGCATCAATTACTGTAGCAATAATTGAGTATAACTGAGTGACTTCTCACGTAAGCATCAATAATCAATACCGTGTGCTACTATGCAACCACGCGTATTACTGTACTTTTACTACCTAGTAGTTCAATAGTTTTAACTGTAAAACTTCCGCCGTTATTTTCATAAATATATTTTTTTCGTTTTCTCAATCCGACAATAATTCTGTTGTGGGGTCCACCAATGATTGTGTCATCGTACGAATATTCTCTGACCAATCGAATATTATATAACAACTTTCATACTTTGCAAAATTTATAAATACTACCCACAACTATAACATTATATCAAATCCACACTATAATATTCAAGAAATTATTTCGAGAAAATTAAATATTTATTTATAAAATCTGGGGTCTCACAATCTCCCCTCCTTATGGAATTTTGCCCTCAAAATTTACGTACCTACCTGGTATGCTGAAGAGGTGAGGGTACCTTGACTTCATTTCAGATTCTAACTCTTGAGGTATAACCTTTGTGTGTCGAATATAATCCTTCTTATCCAAGGTTTTAACACGTATCTCCTCATACGTTAAATCATCCGCTATCTCGTCCAATTCTAAATTAATAATGTGGTTCGGGTCGTCCACATATTTGCGTAACATCGATACGTTAAAAATATTATGAACACGCGACATACTTGGCGGTAAAACGAGTCTATAAGTCACAGTTCCTACTCAATTGAGAATTTCAAATGGGCCAATAAAATCGAGGGTTGAGATTTTCTCTCTTCGTCGATTATTTCTTCTAGAATAACGCCCTCTTGAACCTTCTTCTTCACATTCATCAGATTTGGGTGTGTAGCTTGAGCGGCTTTAACTTTATCGATTAAAGTCGATTCTACTCGTACATTCGCTATCTTCACGTGGGTCCCTAAAGTCTTTTACTCTATCTTCATCATTTGTAAGTTGTACAAAATGGGTTTTTGTGTTAACAACATCGCACTCGTAAACGCATACGATCTTCTACTCAACGCGTCAGCTACAACGTTCTCTCTTCTAAAATGATATTGAATGGTATGATCATAATCTTCAACAGCTCGAGCCAACGTCTTTGGCGCCTTATACGTTCATTTTGGTTGAAGAAATATTTAAGGGTTGAAGAAATGGGTCTTGTACTGGGGTCAATACAAAATTCGATTTCACGCTCTAGGGGTAGGCTAAGAAGTCTTCTAGAATACGTCAAGAAATTTATTAACAATAGGAATATCATTTAAAAACTGTGACTCTCATCCAAGACTTGGGTAGTACGTCACATTGATACCTATCAACTTGCCATCGTCATTCACGACGTTGCCTATAGAAAGTCTGGCTTCAGTGCATTCCACACAAGGAAGTCAACAACGAAAGGATCGAGGCTTTTTACTTATGGCTTGATATGACAATGATTGAATTTAGTGGTTTGGTTGCTTGAATTCGCATAACAGGTTGGTTAAGAATATGAAAGCTAATAACCTTACGAAAAGCATGATGAATAGTTAACCAATCGATTCTAAAAATCACATCAAAGGAAAACATTTTCAAAGAGATAAGATCGACAGGTAACGTGAAAATGTCGATTTGAATCAACAAGATTTATAAACAGTGGAGGTAACGAAGGCTCCTACTAACGAAGTTTTAACCAATAAGTCAAAGTCTAATTTCTCCGGAGTCAAATTTAAACGTTGAACGCAAGCAAGAGAGATAAAATAATGGGTAGAACTGGTATCTTATAAGGTATAGACTTCGCAAGAATTTATAATTAACTAACCCGTGCTAACTTCGTTCGGGTTATTCGCTTTTTGAGAAGTCACGAAAAATGCTCTCCCTTGCACTACCGGTTTTGACTTTTCTGGGACAGTCTTTGGTGCCTCCATCCTAGCTGAACTTGTCTTCGGTGAACGACAAAATCGGGCTAGGTGACCTTCTTTTCCACATTATTACATGCTTTGGACGGTATCACACAGTTTGGACTGATATGTCCCTCCCCTCCGCATTTGAAACATATGATAGGTGGTCGTTCTCCTTCCTTAACAACGGGTGCTGGTGCTGACGTCTTTCCATCATTGTTGAATTTCCTCTTCTTGAAATGTCCATTCTTATTGTTTTGTCCATGATTACCACCGAAGTGGTTACCATTTCTGGCATGTCGATTCCCTTCATGCTTATTATCACCGCTTCGATGACTGCTATCACTGGTATTATCATTTTGTCGGCTGCTCTCTTTTAGTTGGGTTGACTCACTATTGCACTCCAATAACTGAGCCCTATTAACAAATCTGAATACAAAAAAAGTTTATGATAAATGAGGTATTGATGTATCTCGGGATTCAAACCTCTTAGAAATATCTGCGTTATTCTCTCCTCATTATCAACCAAATGGGATGCAAACTGGGATAACTCGGCAAACTTGGCTTCGTACTGCGACACGGTCATGTTGTTTTGCTCCAATTTAATGAACTCTACTTCCTTCATGTGACGAATACTTTCGGGAAAGTACTTGTCGTTGAACAGTTTTTGAAACTTTTCCCAAGACATCTTCATTGCGGCAGGTTGAGTACGCTTTACAGATTCCCACCAGTAATCTGCCTCTGCTCGCAACATGAAGGTGGCAAAGGGAACCTTTAGCTCCTCGAAGCAACCCAAGACATCAAATATCTTGTTGATCAATTTTATCCACATCTCCGCCTTAAGTGGTTTTGGCTCTCCAAAAAACTCCGGTGGTCCCAGCTCCTTGAATTGCTTAGCGGTGATCGTCCGAGAGTTGCCAGTGTTTCCACCTGCATTTTGGACAGGAGACGCTCTTGCTTGATGTTGCATGAATTGAATGAAGCCTCGGAATATTCCATCGTTCATTATTTGGTCAGTGTTATTATTTGCATGAGGATTGTCGCCTTCCTGATGCACATTATCCTGATTATTGATCTGTGGTGACTCAACGGTCTCCTGTGCTCCATTGTTATTCTCAACATTCTCGGATGTCATTTTCAAATACTGCCACAAAACAAGGGTTAATTAACATATCATATATTATCCCTATACTCTGATCGACCAATTAAATACCAAATAAACTTAGGTAGGTCATACTAGCGAAGGAATTCTCCGTCTCTCCCCTCCTAGTTCTTGTCTCACATCTTAGCCAGGGATCATATCCCTAAGCTTTGATACCAACTATGATGGCCCCAAAATAGGTATACATCACCTATTTTGAGTCGTTAAATACATGGTACAAAATTCAGATACAAACTTAAATATACAACATGAGCTATGAGTTTTAATACAAACATTGTCTTCTAGACAGTACACAAACTCAAAATAAGTCCTCAATACATTTATGATTTAAAAGGTTTTTCATCACTTTTATCGCCGAGACTCAGCTTAATAAATAATTCACATCATCGAATCACCCCTGCACTACGGCCAAGGATATTCTTTAATATCACGACCACAAATTCCATGCACTACGGGCCAAGGACATTCGTGTATTCATCAATGGTCATGATCATGCCAACAACTGTTCATCAATGCACTACGGGCCAATGAGGACTTTTTTCACATCATTTGTAACATTACAGTCATGATTATACCGAATAATCCCTGTTCATAATCATACCAAGTTCATCTATGCAATACAGGCCACAGATAACTTTCAACATAATATAAACATGAGGATGATGACAATGATATAAGAATTCAATAAAACAAGTTCAAGAATTAAATTATCAAGGAACTAATAACATCCAAATTGTCAACATGATACTTCTTTGTAGAGTAAAATTCAAGAATAATATACATACACCAAAAATAATTTGGACAGAAAAGAATCAATTTTTCGTCGTGAATAGTACCCCATGAATAATACTTCAGGAATAGTACCTCGTGAATAGTACCCCAACATGAAAAGTACTCCAAATACCCGAGTGAATAATATTTGGGTGAATAGTAATTTGGGTGAATAGTAACCTATGAATAGTAACTCATGAATAGTATTCCGGCATGAAAAGTACCCCGAATACCCGAGTGAATAATACTAGAGTGAATAGTAATCGGGTGAATAATAATCCGTGAATAGTAACTCGTAACAGAAAATACCAAATAAAATGATATTTCATGACGAGTATAAAAGTCAAAACTTTAACTAACTGAGTATAATAAAGAATGGAATAACAAAAAAAATCACCAGGCATGAGGTACTTCGCATAGATAGGTTATCCCAACAGAATAATAAATAACGTAACCAGGTCAGGCGTAATACGCACCGACAGGATATTCCAACAGAATAATAAAGAATGGAATAACAACAGAAATCACCATGCATGCGGTACTTCGCATAGACATGTTATTCCAACAGAATAATAAATAACGGAACCAGGTCCGTTGTAAAATGCACAGACAGAATATTCCAACAGAATAATAAAGACGAAACCAGGTCCGGTCCGGCGTAAAACGCACAGACAGGATATTCCAACAGAATAATAAAGACGGAACCAGGTCCAGCGTAAAACGCACAGACAGGATATTCCAACAGAATAATAAAGAATGGAATAACAACAGAATTTCACCATGTATGCGGTACTTCGCATAGACAGGTTATTCCAGCAGAATAATAAATAATGGAATAACAGAAGATTTCACCAAGAATAAGGTAGACCGTGTATACAGGTTATTCCAACAGAATAATAAAGAATGGAATAACAGAAGTTCTCTTCATTAATATGAAAAAATACCCCTTACATTTGAAAGAAACTGGAAATAGGAGTAGTGAGGTAGCATGCTTCTCTTCTTCTACAGATTTTCTCTCTATAATAATTATTCTATAGCTTTAGTGAATTGGTGAGAAATGAAGGAATAATGAGCTTTTATTTATAGAAAAATATTGTTTCAATAATTGCACGTTTTGGGGCTCGAAAAATTACAGTACAATATCTCCAACTTTTTCTTTATTTTTAATTTAGTCATGCAAGTATTATCAAACTTGCACCACCTCCCCTAATAGTAAATAATGTGATTCAATAGTAAATCATGTGAATTAATAGTTCTAGACATGTGAAAATATGAATTACAGTATAGTACCTCCATCTATATCTCTATTTTTAACTTAGTCATGCAAGTATTACCAATCTTGCACCAACTCCCCTAATAGTAACAAAAATGTGAAACAATAGTATGCACATGTGAAATAATAGTTATAATCATGTGAAATAATAAGCAATCAATTGCTCATTTATCCGATTAAATATCCGATTGGTTAATATAACCTCCAGACATCAATTATTATCGAAATAAATGTCGATTTTCACTTCCACAAATAATTCCAACACAATGAAACTATTTTTATCAAAAATATAAATTTTGAAATTTTGAAGTTTGAGTTTTCCTGAAAAAGTCAACTGTTGACTTTTTGACCAAATAGTAAAACCTAGAAAATTTTGTGTTTATAGTCTATTTTTACTAATTTCATCGTTCCAGACTCAAATATCACGTCCGCGTCTCTAAATTCAACTCCGAGCACAACTTCAATTTTAATACATTCATCATTAATATTATAACTCACAATATTTATCAACCAGGTTGTTCCCAAGAAAGAGGGGGCTTTCCAATAAGGATTTCTTCCTATTGGCGCGCAATTAGGTGACCAAACCTCTCCTTGACAGAACTTCTAGACATTGTAAATATTGCAATTTAATAATATGAATAACTTTGTCATCTCAATTATTGATTTAATAAAATAACATATTATGCAGATGATACTATGACAATAATCGAATCAATAATATGAGAGATATGATGCAGCAATTACTATAGCAATAATTGAGTATAACTGAGTGACTTCTCACGTAAGCATCAATAATCAATATCGTGTGCTACTATGCAACCGAACATATTACTGTACTTTTACTACCGAGTAGTTCAACTGTTTTAACTGTAAAACTTCCGCCGTTATTTTCATAAATATATTTTTGTCGTTTTCTCAATCCGACAATAATTCTGTTGTGGGTTCCACCAATGATTGTGCTATCGTATGAATATTCCCTGACCAATCGAATATTATATAACAACTTTTATACTTTGCAAAATTTATAAATACTACCCACAAATATAAATATTATATCAAATCCACACCATAATAATCAAGAAATTATTTCGAGAAAATTAAATATTTATTCATAAAATCTGGGGTCTTACAAATGGCTCAAATTTAATCTATTGTCTCTAATGGCTAATTTCATTTCAGCCAAACAAAAAAAAAATGCCCAAACCCTTATTCAAATTTCAAACGCTCTCGGCTCTGTCTCCCTCTCCTTCCCCCTTATTCCCCCCAAACAACTCGATCTAATTCCCCTAAATCTCTTCTCTCATACCCAGCCCTAATTCCAGCCCCAAATCTCATACCCAGCCACTAATCTCATACCCAGCCACACAGAGAGAAATGCGAAGCAGAAGAAGAAGTTGAAGAGAGAGAAACACGAGATCAACAAAGATTTAAGACCTCCTCCATCATTAGTGGTGATATTTTTGCTAAGCGGCGGCGATGGCAAGCTGATATTGCTAAGTGGAGATTGCTTTTGGTAAGCACCCAGTAAAACTTTCAATTGGTAAACACCTTTTCGATGATTGATTTTTGAAATTTTGTGTTGATTCAGTTGTGCCGTAATGGTTGGTTTTTCTTCCCTCATAAGTTTTGTCAATATGTTGTCTGTATTCATCTTTTATAAGAGAATGTTAATCAAACTGGGTATAACTGGGTATTTTTTAGCTTCATATCAGAAAGCCTAAGTGTCCAACTGTTTATATTGGCCAATGTGAGACAATATTATTGTTTGATATTGATATTAGAACTTTCACAAAAAAATAATTGTTGATCTTGTATTGTCTTTGGCTCTCTGCTTTAGAACTTGTACTTTTACCTCCCTACCCTGTTTAAACATTTGACTTGTAGAGAAAATTCCTAACAGTTCTGAATCATGTGAATTCTTCATAGTACTTTTAGTTTTATGTTTGTTATTGGCCCCTGTACATGTCATACGATCACTGGGTTCTGATGTGAAATCTGGTGTTGAAACCTACATAGTTGTATATCTCATCATCTACTTACTTTGTTTGTCTGTGTCCTATATATTGGAATTTGGGGCTTTGATGTCTTATATGTCTGCATCCTTTTTAGGGTTAAACTGCGTTTCCTTTTTAATCAATTTATAATCTTGAACAAAAAATTATTCAGTGTGCCGATAGCTATGAAACTAACAATTGAATTTGTTGTACTTGTACATGTATTTAACATAATGTGTGCGTGTGTGTTAGATGTTAAAACCTTCTTGTTCTGTATCATGATCATTGGTTATACGTTACTGCGCACATGGAAAAATGGAAAATATATTATCATTTGCTGTTAGTGAAGTTTATTATGTTCCTAAGTGCTTATAAATTACTTGGTACAAGTTTACTAATATATTACTTAGTTCAAGTTTATTATGTTCCTAAGTGCTATTTTTCTTCCTCTTTCCAGTCAGGCCTCTCCTTTCCCCCACTTCACCCACCTAATAAACATACATACATAAAAAAGGGAAAATAGGTATGAAAAGTAGTGACCTGACAAATGGAAAATATCCCATACCCATTTGAAGTACTCTTTTTTGTGTAAAACTGTGAAGGAAAATAAGTTTGTTTTATGGTTAAATGCAACACTGGTTTCCAAGTTCTGTGTTTTCTCTTTAGTGACATTTCTTTGAAGATGATATTCTAATGTACAGGTACTAATCAGTCTCATTTACAAGTACTAAAGATCTATTTTTGCTCCATATATGTTATTAACTCCAAAAAATAATTAGTAAATGTAAAACTATAATGATAAACTTGAGTACAATATTAAAACAAATTCGTTAGCATCTTTATGGGGAGCCCTTGAAAGGTAGAAATAAAGAAAAATTAATTGAGAGCTTGCTACAGAAGGTCTTTCTGAAAAATCAATATGTCGTAATATTGTGTATAGAAAATTTCTCTGTTTTGTCAATAGTAAGGGGAAAAGAAAATAAAACTCTGAATTTCAAGTGAAGTAGTAATATCATGTCTATTGAATTTGAAAATTTATAAATTTTACCTCAGCTTCTTTAGTTTTATCAAGTTGTATTTAGTAATATCATGTCTATTGTGTTTACTGTTTGGAAAGTAGTAGAGTCAAATTTAGTACTTCTTCGTGACTCAGTTAGATCTAATAGGTTTAGTTTGAAAGAGTATATTGTATTCAAGTAATCAAAATTAACTCTTTTAAATTTCTACGCATCCAAACAAAATTTTCTACCCCAGCCCTCTCTTTCTTCGGTTATTTTACAATCAATGGTATTCTTCGAAAATTTATCATGTGCTCTCTTTAACTATTATCTCATATGATGGTATATTGCAAATAGAAAAGATTAGCTTGATCTTTGAACCCAATCATGTTCCCATAACTATGTAAAAATGAGTAAATTATTTTACGAATTATTAATATTATTTTTATATCCAAAGTACGTAAAGGCAAAGATAAAAATTTCCTAATTTGTTCTGGCTAAGGAATATCAAAATCATCCCAACAAACCTCATTTCGTGCTATTAAGCAACAATGGTAGACAAAGCTAAAGCAAATTGCAAGTATAACAGAGGAAGCATGTATGTGTAAAACTCTGTACCACTATTTTCTAAATGAAATTGAGAAAATTATAGAGAATTAAATAAAAGTAGTTTTGGGACTAACCCAAGCTAAGGAGAGAGGGAGAGAGCTAATTCCTGTAGAGTGTGTATAGGAAAAGTACTGACTAAAAAGGAAAAGAAAAAGAAAGTAGAAAACAAAAGAAAATCCTCGAACTATGTGAGCTACCCCCAGGGTCCAGGAGTAACAAAGTGGGGAAAATGAAGAGAAATAGAAAGTGTGCATGTGCTGGGTTGTGGTGTGTGTGTGTGTGAGGATATTTGTTAGAGAAGAAATCATATTCAGCATCTTTTGCCACGTCTCTTCTTCTTTGGCAAGTATATATTTGTTCCCGAGTCATTTCACATAAATTGTACAAGTCCATATCTTTCCAGTTGTGCGTCACAAACTACTATCTCAAATTCATCAAAATCTCGACATTGATCTTTCTACAACTTCACTTCAAACGAATGTCATGTTACTCAAGTAACGCTAGAACAATAACAAACTGTATACCTTAATTAACTCCCCATCACAGTAACTGTGAGATCCCAGATTTTACGAATAAAGATTTAATTTTCACAAAATATTTTTTTTCAAAATTTTGGTGTGGATTTGAGATAACGTTATAGTTGTGGGTAATATTTATAAATTTTATAAAGTACGCAAGTTGTTATATAATATTCGATTGGTCGGGGAATATTCGTTTTAACAGGGAATATTCATACGACGGCACAATCATTGGTGGAAATCACAACGGAATTATTATCGGATTGAGAAAATGACAAAAATATTTTTTATAACGGTGGAAGTTTTACCGTTAAAACTGTTGAACTAATCGGTAGTAAAAGTACAGTAATACGCGTGGTTGCATAGTGGCACACGCTATTGGTTATTGATGCTTACGTGAGAAGTCACTCAGTTATACTCAATTATTGCTACAGTAATTGATGCATCATATCTCTCATATTATTGATTCGATTATTGTCACAGTATCATCTGCATAATATGTTATATTATTAAATCAATAATTAATACGACAAATTTATTCATATTATTAAATTGTAATATTTACAATGTCTAGAAGTTCTGCCAAGGAGAGGTTTGGTCACCTAATTGCGCGTAAATAAGGAGAAATCCTTATTGGAAAGCCCCCTCTTTCCTGGGAATGACCTGGTTGATAAATATTATGAGTTATAATATTAATGATGAATGTTATTAAAATATAAGTTGTGTTCAAAGTTGAATTTGGAGACGCGGACGTGATATTTGAGTCCGGAACGATGAAATTAGTAAAAATAGACTATAAACATAAAATTTTTTGGGTTTTACTATTTGGTCAAAAAGTCAACAGTTGACTTTTTCGGAAAAAAGTCAAACTTTGAAATTTCAAAATTTATATTTTTGATAAAAATAGTTTCATTGTGTTGGAATTATTGGTTTTAGTGAAAATCGACATTTATTTCGATAATAATTGATGTCTGGAGGTTATATTGACCAATCGGGTATTTAACCGGATAAATAAGCAATTGATTACTATTATTTCACATGATTATAACTATTGATTCACATGTGTATATTATTGTTTCACATTCTTTTTACTATTAGGGGAGTTGGTGCAAGTTTGATAATACTTGCATGACTAAGTTAAAAATAGAGGTATAGATGGAGGCACTATACTGTAATTCGTATTTTCACATGTCTAGAACTATTGATTCACATAATTTATTATTGAATCACATAATTTACTATTAGGGGAGGTGGTGAAAGTTTGATAATCCTTGCATGACTAAATTAAAAATAAAGAAAAAGTCGGAGGTATTGTACTATAATTTTTCGAGCCCAAAAACGTGCAATTATCGAAACTATATTTTTCTATAAATAGAAGCTCATTCTTCCTTCATTTCTCACCAATTCACCAAAGCTATAGAGCAATTATTATAGAGAGAAGCTATAGAAAGAAAATCTATAGAGAGAAAGAAGAAAAGAAGTCTGTTACATTTCTATTCCAGTATACAGCTTTATTCTAAAGTAAGGAATATTATTTGTTGTACCTGTAAGTGGTATTATTTATTTTTTATTCATGAAGAGAACTTCTGTTATTCCATTCTTTATTATTATGTTAGAATAACCTGTATATGTAAAGTACTGCATCCATGGTGAAATTCTTCTATTATTCCATTCTTTACTATTCTGTCGAAATATCCTGTCTGTGCGTTTTACGCCGGACCTGGTTCCATTATTTATTATTCTGTCAGAATATCCTGTCTGTGCATTTACGCCGGACCTGGTTCCATTATTTATTATTCTGTTGGAATATCCTGTCGGTGCGAATTTTGCCTGATCTGGTTCCGTTCTTTATTATTCTGTTGGAATATCCTGTCGGTGCGTATCACGCCTGACCTGGTTCCTTTCTTATTATTCTATTAGGAATAACCTGTGTGTGCGGTCTCTATCGCATGTATGGTGAATCCTTCTGTTATTCCATTCTTTATTATTCTGTTGGAATAACCTGTCTATGTGAATTACCACATGCATGGTGAATGATCCTTTGTATTCATTCCTTATTAAATTGTGGAAAAGATCTGTTTATGTTAATTATGATGAGAGTTATAATAAAAACTTTGGACTGATGAAAATCATGGGTATATGAAGTATTAGTAAGTGTTATGATGAGTTATGTTGGTTATTATATGAAAACATGAAAGTTTATTAGAAATCATAAAGGGTTGAAAAATCAGATTTTGGTGAAAATGGAATATGAAATTCAATTGACCATATCTCCTATTATATATAGAATTTTTGAGTGTGGTCAAGTTCTAGAGTTAGATCTATGAGTTTTGTAGCATCTCCTAGTGGAATCACTGAAAAAGGTGTTGTAGATTTTTGTGTGGACTGATTTTAGCAAAGGAGTCAAAAGCTGCAAATACCGAAAATGCTACTGCCCATATTTTTAAAAGGGAAGTTTTGGCCACTTAATTTATGAGAAAAATTCTGGCCTTTTGGGACATGAAAGTATATTGTATAAAGAACATCCTGTCCAAAAATGAACTCATTCCGACTTAAAATGAGCAAGTTATGATCATTTCAATATTTAGGTTTTTCCGACGAAAAACGCTATAACTGGAGTTCGATAACTCTGATGACCATGAAATTTAAACTGGAAGTTCACATTAACATGTGTAAGATTTTACCAAGATTTAGGAATTTCTGGAGTTAAACTTGAGGTATCTAATTTCTTAAGAAATTAATTAGAAATTGATTTTTGAAAAATCGTAAATGAATTTTTAAAATTCAGAGAAAAATGTATGTTCATTATGTGACTATATACTGCTAAATCCCAGAAAATAAATATTTTTGGGACTGATTTGTTATTTTTCATGAAAATAGTTTAGTTACGAACATATGAGTTAAATATGTTATGTGAAGTAACAAAGTTGGAAAATAGGATTTTATGGCTTGAAAATCCTATATAAGGTATATACATATTTTTGACGAGGGATTTGATCATTGGTGATGAAACTTATTTTTGGCTTACGTGCGAAGATGAACTATTGTTTATTGAATTATATATCTTTGGCTTACGTACAGAGATGGAATTGGTATGATTATGACCAGGGATTATTCGGTATAGTCATGACCATTGATGATTTAATGAACATCCTTGGCCCGTAGTGCAAGAATGATTCGATGATGTGGTTTATTTATTAAGCTGAGTCTCAACGATTAAGTCGATGAAAAACTTTTTAAATCATAGAAGATAGTAGATTTTATTCTCTACCTGACTCTTTTAATGGATCGCTTGTTTCGCTGCTGTTAAACTTAATGTCTATTGTATTTTATCAGTTTAACATTGTTGAAGGCTAATGATAATTTATCCTGCATTATCTTAGTCATAGTATTTCTTACTGGTTAGTTGAGCTCACCCTTTTACTTTCATTGTTCTCTTCAGGAAATGACAACGTAGCCAGGACTAGTCAGGGAACGGAGTGACGGTCCAGATAATAGTATTAGTAGTCTTCACTATTCTGTAAAATAGTGTGATAATAAATGTATTGAGGACTTATTTTTGAGTTTGTATACTGTCTAGAAGACAATGATTGTATTAAAACTCACAGATCATGTTGTATATTTAAGTTTATATTTGAATTTTGTACCATGTATTTGGCGACTCAGAATAGGTGATGTATACCTCTTTTGGGGGCGTCACAGTTGGTATCAAAGCTTAGGGATATGATCCCTGGCTGAGATGTGAGACAAGAACAAGAGGGGAGAAACGGGGAATTCCTTCGCTAGTATGACCTACCTAAGTTTATTTGGTATTTAATTGGTCGGTCAAACTATAGAGATAATATGTGATATGTTAATTAACTCTTGTTTTGTGGCAGTGTTTGAAAATAGCAGCTGAAAATGTTAGCAATGGAGTGAATGAGACCATTGAGACACCTTTAATCACTAACCAGGTTAATGTGATGTCAGACGGAGAAGAAATTAGAGATATCTACGTGGTAAGTGAAGAACTAATAGTTGAACCCGAGCTAGTTGTAGAGGTAGCAGCTGAGAGTGAGGAAGAAGTGGAACCTGAGGAGAATTGGTTAGAAAAATTTTATGATCAAAATTTAGAATTACAAAATTATATTCATGAGTTGGAAGAGCATGCTGAAGAACGGCAAGCGATTGTGGATCAAAGAGATACAACAATTCAAAATTGTGTTATCTGATGTGCGATGCTTAAATAGAAATACTCTTTGGCAGAGTATAAGATATTAGAGCTGGAATTTGAGAACGCTATGATCAAAGTTCTGATGAAAGCAGAAACAGCTGAACGAAGAAGAATAGATGATGCATGGGTAACAGCCGCAAGCGTTGATAGTATAGAAAAAGATGTCTGATCCAATAAAGTCAAAATAGATGAAATGGATTTCGCTTTTTGGACAACAATTGGGAGAATCCAACATCGAATTCAGAATTACCCTGTATAGAGCGGTCAACCCCAATTCGATATGGATCAGAGAATAATGATTCAAATCATGGATCAGGAATGTGACGAAGCAACTAAGGATGGAATGTACTCTATAGCAAAGCCAAATTCGGTGGTTTAACTGAGAGCGTTTGTTGAGAAACCCGAACGAAGTTATTACGGGTAAGTTAATTATAAACTCTTACGAAGTCTATGCCTTATTAGATACCAGGTCTACCCATTATTTTATCTCTCTTGTTTGCGTTCAATGTTTAAATTTGACTTCGGAGAAATTAGACTTTGATTTATCGGTTAAAACTCTGTTGGTAGAAACCTTCGTTACCTCCCCTCTTTATAAAACTTGTTGCTTCAAATCGACACTTTCACGTTACCTGTCGATCTTATCTCTTTGAAAATACTTGCCTTTGATGTGATTTTAGGAATCGATTGATTAACTACTCATCATATTTATATTTTGTTGAAAGTCATCTGTGGCTTGTAGTGCATAGATGGACTTCGTATGATTATGACCAGGGATTATTCGGTATAATCATGACAGTAATGTTATAAATGATGTGGTAAAAGTCATCTTTGGCCGTAATCCATAGATGGACTTGGTATGATTATGATCATTGATTATTCGATATAATCATAACCGTAATGTTACAAATGATGTGGTAAAAGTCATCTTTGGCCGTATTACATAGATGGACTTGGTATGATTATGACCAGAGATTATTCGGTATAATCATGACCGTAATTGAAAACACGAATATCATTGGCCCGTAGTGCATGGATAATTCATTGTCGTGATACTACTGTAGTGCAAAGATGAATTGTTAATGAATATCTTTGGCCGTATTGCAAAGATGAAATTAATGTTTTCGACGATAAAGGTATTAAAGGTATCCTCACCTCTTCGTCATACAAGGTACGTACGTAAATTTTGAGGGCGAAATTTCATAAGGAGGGGAGATTGTGAGACCCTAGATTTTACGAATAAAGATTTAATTTTCTCAAAATAGTGTTTCAAAATTTTGGTGTGGATTTGAGATAACGTTATACTTGTGGGTAATATTTATAAATTTTACAAAGTACGCAAGTTGTTATATAATATTCAATTGGTTGGGGAATATTCGTACGACGGCACAATCATTGGTGGAAACCACAACGGAATTTTTATCGGATTGAGAAAACGACAAAAATATTTTTTATAACGGTGGAAGTTTTACCGTTAAACTGTTGAACTAACCGGTAGTAAAAGTACAGTAATACGCGTGGTTGCATAGTGGCACACGGTATTGGTTATTGATGCTTACGTGAGAAGTCACTCAGTTATACTCAATTATTGCTACAGTAATTGCTGCATCATATCTCTCATATTATTGATTCGATTATTGTCACAGTATCATCTGCGTAATATGTTATATTATTAAATCAATAATTAAGACGATAAAGTTATTCATATTATTAAATTGAAATATTTACAATGTCTAGAAGTTCTGCCAAGGAGAGGTTTGGTCACCTAATTGCGCGCCAATAGGGAGAAATCCTTATTGGAAAGCCCCCTCTTTCCTGGGAACGACCTGGTTAATAAATATTATGAGTTATAATATTAATGATGAATGTTATTAAAATTGAAGTTATGTTCAGAATTGAATTTGGAGACGCGGACGTGATATTTGAGTTCGGAACGATGAAATTAGTAAAAATAGACTATAAACACAAAATTTTCCGGTTTTACTATTTGGTCAAAAAGTCAACAGTTAACTTTTTCAGAAAAAAGTCAAACTTTGAAATTTCAAAATTTATATTTTTGATAAAATAGTTTCATTGTGTTGGAATTATTTGTGTTAGTGAAAATCGACATTTATTTCGATAATAATTGATGTCTGGAGGTTATATTGACCAATCAGGTATTTAACCGGATAAATGAGCAATTGATTGCTATTATTTCACATGATTATAACTATTGGTTCACATGTGTATACTATTGTTTCACATTCTTGTTACTATTAGGGGAGTTAGTGCAAGTTTGATAATACTTGCATGACTAAGTTAAAAATGGAGGTATAGATGGAGACACTATACTGTAATTCGTATTTTCACATGTCTAGAACTATTGATTCACATAATTTACTATTGAATCACATTATTTACTATTCGGGGAGGTGGTGCAAGTTTGATAATACTTTCATGACTAAATTAAAAATAATGAAAAAGTTGAAGATATTGTACTATAATTTTTCGAGCCCAAAAACGTGCAATTATCGAAACAATATTTTTCTATAAATAGAAGCTCATTATTCCTTCATTTCTCACCAATTCACCAAAGCTATAGAGCAATTATTATAGAGAGAAATTATAGAGAGAAGCTATAGAAAGAAAATCTATAGAGAGAAAGAAGAAAAGAAGTCTGCTACATTTCTATTCCAGTATCCAGCTTTATTCTAAGGTAAGGGATATTATTTGTTGTACCTGTAAGTGGTATTATTTATTTCTTATTCATGAAGAGAACTTTTGTTATTCCATTCTTTATTATTATTTTAGAATAACCTGTATATATAAAGTACTGCATACATGATGAAATTCTTCTATTATTCCATTCTTTACTATTCTGTCGGAACATCCTGTCTGTGCATTTACGCCGGACCTGGTTCCATTATTTATTATTCTGTTAGAATATCCTGTCAGTGCGAATTTCGCCTGACCTGGTTCCGTTCTTTATTATTCTGTTGGAATATCCAGTCGGTGCGTATCACGCCTGACCTGGTTCCATTCTTTATTATTCTGCTGGGAATAACCTATTTGTGCGGTCTCTATCGCATGCATGGTGAATCCTTCTACTATTCCATTCTTTATTATTCTGTTGGATTAACCTGTCTATGTGAATTACCACATGCATGGTGAATGATCCTTTGTATTCATTCCTTATTAAATTGTGAAAAAGATTTGTTTATGTTAATTGTGATGAGAGTCATAATAAAAACTTTGGACTGATTAAAATCATGGGTATATGAAGTATTAGTAAGTTTTATGATTAGTTATGTTGGTTATTATATGAAAACATGAAAGTTTATTAGAAATCATAAAGGGTTGAAAAATCTGATTTTGGTGAAAACGGAACATGAAATTCAATTGACCATATCTCCTATTATATTTAGAATTTTTGAGTATGGTCAAGTTCTAGAGTTAGATCTATGAGTTTTGTAGCATCTCCAAGTGGAATTACTAAAAAAAAGGTGTTGTAGATTTTCGTGTGGACTAATTTTAGTAAAGGAGTCAAAAGCTGCAAATACCAAAAATGCTACTGCCCAGATTTTTAAAAGGGCAGTTTCAACAACTTAATTTGTGAGAAAAATTCCGGACTTTTGGGACATGAAAGTATATGTTATAAAGAATATCCTGTCCAAAAACGAGCTCATTCTGACTTAAAATGAGCAAGTTATGACCATTTCAATATTTAGGTTTTTTCGACGAAAAACGCTATAACTGGAGTTTGATAACTCCGATGACCAGTGAAATTTAAACTGGAAGTTCAGATTAACATGTGTAAGATTCTGCCAAGATTTGAGATTTCTGGAGTTAAACTTGAGGTAGCTAATTTTTAAAAGAATTAATTAGAAATTGATTTTTGAAAAATAGTAAATGAATTTTAAAAATTCCTAGAAAAATGTATGTTCATTATGGGACTATATACTGCTAAATCTCAGAAAATAAATATTTTTTGGACTAATTTATTATTTTTCATGAAAATAGTTTAGTTACGAACATATGAGTTAAATATGTTATGTGAATTAACAAAGTTGGAAAATAGGATTTTATGGCTAGAAAATCCTATATAAGGTATATGCATATTTTTGATGAGGGATTTGATCATTGGTGATGAAACTTATTTTTGGCTTATGTGCGAAGATTGACTATTGTTTATTGAATTATATATCTTTGGCTTACGTGCAGAGATGGAATTGGTATGATTATGACCAGAGATTATTCGGTATAGTCATGTCCATTGATGATTTAATGAATATCCTTGGTCCGTAGTGCAAGGATGATTCGATGATGTGGTTTATTTATTAAGCTGAGTCTCAACGATTAAGTTGATGAAAAACTTTTTAAATCATAGAAGATAGTAGATTTTATTCTCTACCTGACTCTTTTAATGGATTGCTTGTTCCGTTGCTGTTAAACTTGATGTCTATTGTATTTTATCAGTTTAACATTGTTGAAGACTAATGATAATTTATCCTGCATTATCTTAGTCATAGTATTTCTCACTGGCTAGTTGAGCTCACCCTTTTGCTTTTATTGTTCTCTTCAGAAAATGAGAACGTAGCCGGGACTAGTCGGGGAACTGAGTGATGGTCCAGATGATAGTATTTGTAATCCACACTATTCTATAAAATAGTGTGATAATAAATGTATTGAGGACTTATTTTTAAGTTTGTATACTGTCTAGAAGACAATGATTGTATTAAAACTCACAGCTCATGTTGTATATTTAAGTTTATATTTGAATTTTATACCATGTATTTGGCAATAAACATCAAACTCTGCTCTGCAGTTCAGAATAAAAAATGAAGACAACCAACATAATGTAAAAATATACATGGACGAAAATAAATTTAGAAAAGGGTTAAAAGATTATGTATATTGTAATATAAAACATACACTGCAAGTTCTTTTTACTTTTAAATACCTTTTAAACACTACTTTTGAATACCTTGAAGTGTGGTTGGAAAAAAAAAACTCAACTTTTGAATACATTCAGTTTGGATGAAAAGAGAAATTTGTATCTCTTTGCTTGGGATTTTCATCAAACAACATCTTCCCTCACAGTAACTGAAAACAAACTCCACTTTCCAAGAAAATCGTCATAAATGGTCTTTAAGAGACACCCAACAGAGATACAAAAAGTCATTGGTGTGTTTCTTCCAGCCAATATATCGTAAAAGGCCTAAAGGGTATCTGCCAAAATCATTGAAATTCATGTTTTGTTTGTGGGTATTTTTATTGACAAAAAATAAAACATCACTTGCACATAAATGTATATATTACACTAATAAATCATAAACTAAATACCATACCCTCAAAACCCCTCCAATTGGTAAATCCCCTCAAAACCAAATTTCTCTTTTACCTCCATTTAATCGATTTTTCATCTTAACCCAACATTTCTTCTGATTTTGTCTATAGATTGGATTCACTTCTTCAACAGAACATTATATGCTAATCATTTAGTGTCCTTTCGTATTACCCTGAAGAAAAGAAAAAAAAAGTGATTTAAAATATTCAAAATTGGTGATTTAAAATATTCATAATTGGTGTTCGAAATTGGTATCCTTTCGTATTACCCTGAAGAACAGCTCTCGACCCTAAAAATGACCACGAAAAATAAGTGAAAACAGTAGAAAAAAACTAGGTTGAAACTTCTATTCCAAGAGTACTATTGATAGTAACCACTTGAGCCCAAATATAGGAAGAAAATAAGAAGAAAAAAAAGTCTGCTCCTTAATTAATTTTAGATCACTAGGACTTCTATTAACACTAGGACTCATAAATACAATGAAATTAGGGCTTAAAATTATCCCTACCCAATATCAAAATTCTTATCAAAATCAAGATCTCCGAACTAGAAAAAAACAAAACTAATTGGCATCACCTAATATTGTACCTGAAAAGTACCTGATCCGATTCTCTCTTAGATGCTTGGGAATGGAAAATAGTCCGTAAATTTTATTTTATGAGTTGTCGTATTTATAGCTTCCGGAGATGAGAAGGCGGCGGCGTTATTAAATAAATATATTATAACCTGTGCCTGAAGGCACGGCAAAACAAAAAATTAGATTAAAATTCAAAAAGTAATACATTACCTAAAGATTCTTTGCAACTCAAAATAACTTACAATCAAACATAACAATTATCATAATTCACCATACAACCATAATAATTAATACATACTCAATCATTAACACATATCCAACCACCAAAACATCAAGCTAGTTGCTACTAATTTCAATAAATTTTGACAAAATTTCCTTTAAAATAGATATCCAAAAAAAATCTAAACCTGTCTACAAAACTTACAATCATCATTCCATACCCACAATCATCATATTCAAAATCATCATTTTCAGGTATACATATTCAAACCACCAAAACCACCATCATTACATACCCAAAATCATCATAACTATGTATAATTAGTTAACTTTACAAAAGACAAAACACAAAAAATATACACATGTAGAAAATAGAGAAACAACTTCATATTCTTTACAGCTTACACCAACTATCCTTCAATGTATACCTGAAAATACATGAAAATATATGATCATACAGCTTACAGAGTTTGATTGATGAAAACTTATAATGAGAGTGGAAATATAGTAAATGCCAAAAAATTTCCTGATATTTTCAGAAATGTATAAACATGGCTTCACCCTAGT
Organism: Panax japonicus; assembly: GCA_020205505.1. Taxonomy (NCBI): domain Eukaryota; kingdom Viridiplantae; phylum Streptophyta; class Magnoliopsida; order Apiales; family Araliaceae; genus Panax; species Panax japonicus. Next base: position 53,239,684 of record CM035108.1, read on the forward strand.
GCCAAATTTACATCAACGAAGTAGTGAATCTAACCTTATCAAGGATAATTTATAGTATAATATGCAGACGAATTAACATACTTTCACTGTGTCCAACTGTTACACTCCATCTCATCCGACCACTGCAACTATTTAATTCTACATAGCAAAACAACAATCAACATATATAATCATATACAATTTAGTTTATTTATTCCTAAAGGTGAACGTCTATCACTAAAAGGTTCTCTTCTATCCATGTTACAAAGTTTGTCTGCATCATTTTTAGCAACGTCTTGATATAGCAACTCTTTTTATTAAAAGAATCATTTTTTTTAAATCACTTTTTTCCTGAATCACTTTAAATCATTTTGAATCACTTTAAATCACTTATTGTCTGTTCAAACTAAAGTTCAAAATTTAAAATCACCTTATAGTGACCAAACGCACTAAACATTACTATAGCAAACACTATAAACACTATAACTAAACATACCCTAAAGCGCTTCCTTAACTGCAATGTAGATTATGGATACAAAATCTAGTGAGGCCAATTGGAAATAAGTCAATCCTTTCCCCTTCAAGATCTAATTTTGTTTAGTGAAATGTTTTTTACTTTGATGCCTCTTTTTCTTTTACCAAAATGCTCGAGTAGGATTGAAAGGTGTGCATATAAACCAACACAACTCAAATTTCTTTAAACTAAATTAATATAAATATTAAAACTTCATTTCTAGCTGCCTCACTTGATTAAGAGAAGTAACTCTAATTAAGAAGAATTTTTTTTAATCCATAACCCTAAAAATAAGGCACGTCCATGCTCAAAGAAAACATGCATGCAATCCAAATGTTTGTCTATTAACCTCTTTGAAATAATCAATCATACATGACTCGATCACAATTAACACCAGCCTAATTTAGTCGGCTAAGTTGAAATGAACAGGAACACCAATATCACCCTTCAACCAGCTATCACCTTGAAGAAAAGGCTTAACTGTATATTCCATAGAATTAGTTTACAATTATAACCACAATTTCGTCTATGAAAATATTTAAATTTTAAGTTATTACTTCAAAAAAAAGCCTTTTAAATTATGCACCATTTGTGTTGTGCAGGTAAAACTGAGCTGTTGTAGCAGTGGAACTTTTAACATAACCTATGTTGTGTCCCTCGATCCACTGAGCATGGAAACAACAGTTATACTAAAGAATAATAAGCCTTAAATTCAAGCACTACAATACTTGGCCATTACAGATTCAAGAAAAAAGGAGGGACATCAATTCAAGGACTCTGGTACTGCTCTTACTGCACACACCCTCCTTTATCTTCACCTTTCGAGATCCTCACCCCTTCTGGATTGTGGAATTAGCAAGATGTGGCCATCACCATTTTGAGGCATAAGCTCAGTAGAGTTTATGTTGCTCCTCTTGAAGAAAGACTCAAACCATTTTATAACACCCAAATTTTATTTCATTTTTTTACATTTATACTATGATTTGTAGGTAATTATTTCAACCAAAATATAGATCATACATTTGTTCAAGTCCCACATCGAAACATGTGTTACTATCAATAGTACCGCCGTCAAAATCTTTTGGGTGAGCTTATGATGGATCAAGATGACCCAATGGTACTCTTGGGACAGTAAATTTGGGACAGTAAATCAAGATGGCTCAAGGACTCAATGTTACTATTGGGCTCAATGTGACTTTAAAATTTAAGGTTACTATCAATAGTATTCTTGGAACAGTAAATTTGAGACTTGATTCAGGCTCAAGAGGTTACTATCAATATGTTCAAAATATTATTTAATAACGCCACCACCTACTCATCTACGGAAGCTATAAATACGACAACTCGTAAAATTGGACTTGCGGACTGCTTTCCATTCCCAAGCATCTAAGAGAGAATCGGATCGGTACTTTTCAGGTACAATATTAGGTGATGCCAATTAGTTTTTTTTTTAGGTTCGGAGATCTTGATTTTGATAAGAATTTTGATATTGGGTAGGGATAATTTTAAGCCCTAATTTCATTGTATTTATGAGTTCTGGTGTTAATAGAAGTCCTAGTGATCTAAGATTAATTAAGGAACAAACTTTTTTTCTTCTTATTTTCTTGCTATATTTGGGCTCAAGTGGTTACTATCAATAGTAATCTTCGAACAGAAGTTGCAACCTTGCTTCTTTCTACTGTTTTCACTTATTTTTCGTGGTCATTTTCAGGGACGAGAGCTGTTTTTCAAGGCAATGTGAAAGGACACCAATTTCGAACACCAATTATGAATATTTTAAATCACCAATTTCAAATATTTTAAATCACTTTTTTTTCTTTTCTTTAGGGTAATACGAAAGGACACTAAATGATTAGCATATAATGTTCTGTTGAAGAAGTGAATCCAATCTATAGACAAAATCAGAAGAAATGTTGGGTTGAGATGAAAAATTGATTAAATAGAGGTAAAAGAGAAATTTGGTTTTGAGGGGATTTACCAATTTGAGGGGTTTTGAGGGTATGGTATTTAGTTTATGATTTATTAGTGTAATATATACATTTATGTGCAAGTGATGTTTTATTTTTTGTCAATAAAAATACCCACAAACAAAAACATGAATTTCAATGATTTTGGTAGATACCCATTAGGCCTTTTACCATATATTGGCTGGAAGAAACACACCAATGACTTTTTGCATCTCTGTTGGGTGTCTCTTAAAGACCATTTTTGATGATTTTCTTGGAAAGTGGAGTTTGTTTTCAGTTACTGTGAGGGAAGATGTTGTTTGATGAAAATCCCAAGCAAAGAGATACAAACTTCTCTTTTCATCCAAACTGAATGTATTCAAAAGTTGAGTTTTTTTTCCAACCACACTTCAAGGTATTCAAAATTAGTGTTTAAGGTATTTAAAAGTTAAAAGAACTTGCAGTGTATGTTTTATATTACAATATGCATAATCTTTTAACCCTTTTCTAAATTTATTTTCGTCCCTGTATATTTTTACATTATGTTGGTTGTCTTCATTTTTTATTCTGAACTGCAGAGCAGAGTTTGATGGTTACTGTGATGGGGAGTTAATTAAGGTATACAGTTTGTTATTGTTCTAGTGTTACTTGAGTAACTTGACATTCGTTTGAAGTGAAGTTGTAGAAAGATCAATGTTGAGATTTAGATGAATTTGAGATAGTAGTTTGTACCGCACAACTGGGAAGATATGGACTTGTACAAATTATGTGAAATGACTCGGCAACAAATATATACTTGCCAAAGAAGAAGAGACGTGGCAAAAGATACTGAATATGATTTCTTCTCTAACAAATATCCTCACACACACACACCACAACCCAGCACATGCACACTTTCTATTTCTCTTCATTTTCCCCACTTTGTTACTCTTGGACCCTGGGGGTAGCTCACGTAGTTCGAGGATTTTCTTTTGTTTTCTACTTTCTTTTTCTTTTCCTTTTTTGTCAGTACTTCTCCTATACACACTCTACAAGAATTAGCTCTCTCCCTCTCTCCTTAGGTTGGGTTAGTCCCAAAACTACTTTTATTTGATTCTCCATAATTTTCTCAATTTCATTTAGAAAATAGTGGTACAGAGTTTTACACATACACGCTTCCTCTGTTATACTTGCAATTTGCTTTAGCTTTGTCTACCATTGTTGCTTAATAGCACGAAATGAGGTTTGTTGGGATGATTTTGATATTCCTTAGCCAGAACAAATTAGGAAATTTTTATCTTTGCCTTTACGTACTTTGGATATAAAAATAATAATAATAATAATTCGTAAAATAATTTACTCATTTTTACATAGTTATGGGAACATGATTGGGTTCAAAGGTCAAGCTAATCTTTTCTATTTGCAATATACCATCATATGATATAATAGTTAAAGAGAGCACATGATAAATTTCTGAAGAGTACCATTGATTGTAAAATAAACGAAGAAGAAGAGGGCTGGGGTAGAAAATTTTGTTTGGATGCGTAGAAATTTAAAAGAGTTAATTTTTATTACTTGAATACAATATACTCTTTCAAACTAAACCTATTAGATCTAACTGAGTCACGAAGAAGTACTAAATTTGACTCTACTACTTTCCAAACCGTAAACACAATAGACATGATATTACTAAATACAACTTGATAAAACTAAAGAAACTGAGGTAAAATTTATAAATTTTCAAATTCAATAGACATGATATTACTACTTCACTTGAAATTCAGAGTTTTATTTTCTTTTCCCCTTACTATTGACAAAACAGAGAAATTTTCTATACACAATATTACGCCATATTGATTTTTCAGAAAGACCTTCTGTTGCAAGCTCTCAATTGATTTTTCTTTATTTCTACCTTTCAAGGGCTCCCCATAAAGATGCTAACGAATTTTTTTAATATTGTACTCGAGTTTATCATTATAGTTTTACATTTACTAATTATTTTTTGGAGTTAATAACATATATGGAGCAAAAATAGATCTTTAGTACTTGTAAATGAGACTGATTAGTACCTGTACATTAGAACATCATCTTCAAAGAAATGTCACTAAAGAGCAAACACAGAACTTGGAAACTAGTGTTGCATTTAACCATAAAACAACTTATTTTCCTTCACAGTTTTATACAAAAAAGAGTACTTCAAATGGGTATGGGGTATTTTCCATTTGTCAGGTCACTACTTTTCATACCCATTTTCCCTTTTTTATGTATGTATGTTTATCAGGTGGGTGAAGTGGGGGAAAGGAGAGGCCTGACTGGAAAGAGGAAGAAAAATAACACTTAGGAACATAATAAACTTGAACTAAGTAATATATTAGTAAACTTGAACCGAGTAATATATAAGCACTTAGGAACATAATAAACTTCACTAATAGCAAATGATAATATATTTTCCATTTTTCCATGTGCACAGTAACATATAACCAATGATCATGATACAGAACAAGAAGGTTTTAACATCTAACACACACGCACACATTATGTTAAATACATGTACAAGTACAACAAATTCAATTGTTTGTTTCATAGCTATCGGCACACTGAATAATTTTTTGTTCAAGATTATTAATTGATTAAAGAGGAAACGCAGTTTAAACCTAAAAAGGATGCAGACATATAAGACATCAAAGCCCCAAATTCCAATATATAGGACACAGACAAACAAAATAAGTAGATGATGAGATATACAACTATGTAGGTTTCAACACCAGATTTCACATCAAAACCAAGTGATCGTATGACATGTACAGGGGCCAATAACAAACATAAAACTAAAAGTACTATGAAGAATTCACATGATTCAGAACTGTTAGGAATTTTCTCTACAAGTCAAATGTTTAAACAGGGTAGGGAGGTAAAAGTACAAGTTTAAAAGCAGAGAGCCAAAGACATTACAAGATCAACAATTTTTTTTTGTGAAAGTTCCAATATCAATATCAAACAATAATACTGCCTCATATTGGCCAATATAAACAGTTGGGCACTTAGGCTTTCTGATATGAAGCTAAAAAATACCCAGTTATACCCAGTTTGATTAACATTCTCTTACAAAAGATGAATACAGACAACATATTGACAAAACTTATGAGGGAAGAAAAACCAACCATTACGGCATAACCGAATCAACACAAAATTTCAAAAATCAATCATCGAAAAGGTGCTTACCAATTGAAAGTTTTACTGGTCAAAATTTCTATCAATCATCGAAAAGGTGCTTACCAATTGAAAGTTTTACTGGGTGCTTACCAAAAACAATCTCCACTTAGCAATATCAGCTTGCCATCACCGTCGCTTAGCAAAAATATCACCACTAATGATGGCAGAGAAGGTCTTAGATCTTTGTTGATCTCGTGTTTCTCTCTCTTCAACTTCTTCTTCTGCTTTGCGTTTCTCTCTGTGTGGCTGGGTCTGAGATTAGTGGCTGGGTATGAGACTTGGGGCTGGAATTAGGGCTGGGTATGGCAGATGCAAATGTCACTGATCAAAAGTTTAATATGACCTGGGCGTTTGATGATAAACAAGGCTTCACTTATTTTATTAGGATGCATTTTTTGTGATATTGTTAGTATAGGACATAATAGGTTGGTGTTCAATGTGTACATTAATAACCAATCTTCTTTGGACTCTTTTGATATCTTGAGCATGAAAAAAGAGCCAACATCTGCATACTTGGGAATAGAATATAAAGAGAGAGGTAATGTTAATCTTGTATTATGTTTTCTTGTATATTTTATAACAGAGATGTCCTCTTTATATATACATATATGATAACAACTAAAGCTAAAATCAAGGAATCAGATATTCTAAGATGACATGAATCAAGGAGTCAAATATTCTAAGGAGATGATTGTGGAAATTCAAAAACAATATTTAATCTAATCGCTAATTATTAGCTAGTGCTGATATCCCCCCGCAAGCCAAAGGGTAGTCTGGAAGACACTTTGTGCTTGTTCCGGTTGTAAAAAAAATGGCTGGTTGGTAGTGGTTTGGTGAGAGCGTCAACAACATTGTCTTGAGAGGAAACAAACTGAATAGAGACCTGTTTGTTCGCAACCATTTCACGAACAAAGTGGTAATCGATCTCGATGTGTTTCGTATGGGCATGGAAGACAGGATTGGAAGCAAGGTAAGAGGCACCAAGATTGTCAAACCACAATACATGCAAGTGATGAAGGGGCATTCGCAACTCCATGAGTAGGGAAAAAAACCATTTTAGATCTGCGACTGCGTCAGCAATGGCTTTATACTCAGACTCTGTAGAAGAACGGGCAACAGTGCGTTATTTTCGGGAAATCCATGAAATTAAGTTGCTGCCCAAGAAGATTGCATTACCGGCAGTGGATTTGTGATCATCTATGTTACCAGCCCAGTCCGCATCTGTTAAGGCATGTAGAGTGTGAGAGGCCTTTGCTGAAAAAAAATAAACCATGGAACAAAGTGCCTTATAAGTAGCGTAGAATCCGTTTTACTGCAGCCCAGTTGAGAACAGTGGGTTTATGCATAAACTGATAAACTTTGTTTATAGCAAAGGAGATATTCGGCCGAGTGAGACTGAGATATTGAAGTGAACCAACAATTTGCCGATATAGAGTAGGATTGTCAAATAAGGTGCCTGAAGAGGTGGATAATTTATCTGATGGAGACATAGGAGTTGGTTGTGGTTTACAGTGTGACATAGATGCACGAAGTAAAATATTTTGGATATATTTTTTCTGAGAAATAAGAAGACCAGCCTCATTTCGTACAACCTCTACACCCAAAAAATAGTGTAAAGACCCTAAGTCTTTGAGAGAAAACTCAGCACCAAGAGTAATCAGCAGATTAGAAAGAGATTGTCTTGAATTTCCTGTGATTAAAATATCATCAATATATACAAGAACAAATAACTGAGTGTTAGAATATTTATAAATGAATAAAGAAGTATCATTTTGAGATTGGTGAAAATTGTGAGTCAGAAGAAAGGAAGAGAGACGTGAAAACTAGGCCCTTGGTGCCTGTTTTAATCCATATAGCGACCGCTACAGCTTACACACATAATCTGGATGTTTGGCATCAATAAAGCCTTGCGGTTGCTGCATATTGACAGGCTCTTGTAAAAAACCATTGAGAAAAGCATTGTTCACATCAAGTTGGCGAATAGGCCACTGGTTGGTAACTACCAAGGATAAAATTAAACGAATGGTGTCGGTTTAATGACCGGACTGAAAGTTTCAAAATAGTCTATCCTATGTTGCTGATGAAAACCTTTGGCAACAAGACGTGCTTTGTATCGGGCAAGAGAACCATCAGCGTGGGTCTTAATGCGAAAGACCCACTTATTCCCGACAATATTCATGTGAGGAGATTTAGGCATCAGAGACCTGGTTTGATTTTTGTACAAGGCAGTGAGTTCATCTAGCATTGCTTGACGCCAAACAGGACTTTGATTTGCTGTTTGGAAGGAGGTAGGCTCTTTGGTTAATACAGAGATATTGTGAGCTTGTTTATAAGAGCGAAGTCGGTGGAGAGACGATGATTGTGTAGTAGAAGTATTAGTAGAAGAATGGGATGAAGAAGCTAATGCAGGTATATGAGAGGTATCATTGGTAGGAAATTACAGCGGAGTATTGGAGGAGGAGGATTAGACAGAATGTGGGGATTGAGAACCAGGAGGAGGGAGAGAACGAGCATAAATAGCACTTAAAGGGGCAGTCTGATGAGGGTGGACAGACGAAGAAGAAGTGGCAGTGTGAGAATGTGGCGAAAGAGGAGGAAGTTGTTCGCCAGACTGTCCGGATTGAGTCTCATGGTGTCCGGATATGGTAGCAGACTATTCAAATCGGTTGTCATGGTGTCGGGATTGGGTCTCAGGGTGTCCGGATTGGGTCTTAGGGTGTCCAGATTGGCTAGAGTGCGAAGCAGAGTGACGGAGATTGTCTGGAGTTTGTCTGGATGTAGAAACGGACGGATCGGACTTTCCGGATACTGCAGATTTGAAAGCTGAACAAGGAGAAGGAAGTGGACTTGATAAGAATGGAGGTGTAGGAGGGGGATGAGACTTAGTTGTCAAAGGTGACAAAACCAAAGCGTGAGAGTGAGAAAACAGAAATTGACTCTCTTCAAATCATACATGGCGAGCATGATAAATTTTTTGTGATTTTGGTTCAAAACAATAGTATCCTAAGTGAGTAGAACTGCAACCCAAGAAAATGCACGGGAGAGACCGGTATTCAAATTTGTGTTTATTGCATGGCCGTAAGAGGGGAAAACATAAACACCCAAAAATTTTCAAAAAATTATAATTTGGTGGCTTGAAAATATTTTTTGAAAAGGAGAGAGATTGTGATTAACTGAAGATGGCAAGCGATTTATTAGATAAGTTGCACATTCAAAGGCATAGTCCCAAAAAATCCATGGAACTGAGGCTTGAGCCAATAATGTTAAGTCTGTTTCAACGACATGATGGTGACGTCGCTCAACAAGCCCATTTTGAAGTGAAGTGTGTGGACATGAAATATAATGAATGATGCCATTTTGAGAAAAATGAGACTTAAGTGGTAAAAAATCCTTAGCACCATCTGTTTGAAAGTATTTAATTTTGGAGTGAAAAAGACATTCCACCATGGATTGAAATTGTAGAAATTTAGAGGGAACCTCACTACGCAACTTAATAAAATAAATCCAAGAGAATTTTGTATAGGCATCGACAAAAAGTACATAATATTTATTTCCATGTAAAGAGGTGAAGGGAGCAGGACCCCAAACATCACAAATTATTAATTCAAGAACATGTTGGGCAGAAAATGAACTACTAGTAAGAGGAAATCGACAAGCCTTGCCCATATGACATGCCATACAGACAGAAGACCCTTTATTAGATGACACACCTAGACTATTTTTGGAAATAATGTGACGAAGAACACGTTCATGAGGATGACCCAGGCATTGATGCCAATCGAACAGAGTGACCTTGGAAGCAGAGAAAACATGGAATGAGCGAGGAATTTGGAGAGTATAGAGGCCATCCTTAGTTGGGCCGCTGAGAAGCGTTTTCTGCAAAATGGGATCCTTAACATGAAAACAAGATGGGTGAAATTCAAAATAGACATTATTATCTCGACAAAACTTATTAACAGATAACAATTGTTTTTGAAGCAGATGGAACATGCAGAATTTGAGAAAGATGAAAATTTTTATTTTTGGAATTGAATGTGGTGGAACAGAGATTATTTATAGGAGCAATATTACCATTGGCAACTTGAAGATGATCCAATCCATTGTACTCATCAACATGATTGATACCCGCTAAGTCTGGTGTAACATGATAATTAACGCCTGTATCAGGATACCATTGGAGAGTAGAGAGGGATGGTGATGATTGGTTGGAGGAATTAATGGGTGTAGTGGCAACAAAGTTAGTAGCGGGAGGCGAGGAGACAGGAGAAGGACCAAGGAGACCTGCAGAAGTTGAGGATTGAGGGCGAAAATAACACCTGTACGAGTCATGATTGGAGCCACCACAAAACACACAGCGTGGACAAATAAAATTGGAGGAATACAAAGGGATAGGTGGGCGGAAATTTCCTCACCCATGACCTCGGGTGCCACGGCTACGACCACGATGGTTGTTGAAGCGTGGAGCATTGGTGGGGAAATGTTGGACATTATTGGCCGATGGTGCAGAGGGAGGATCAACTAAAATATTTGGTTCGGTAATGAACTCGTGGCTGAGACATTTGCTGAGTAACGCAGAGAATGACAAAGGAGTATCAAGCATGGAGAGAGAGGATTTGAGAGAAGCAAATTCAGAACGAAGACCTTTTAAAATAGCAACTAGGAAATCAGATGGAGAGATAGATCGTGCAGAGGCTGATAATTCATCAGAAATTCGTTTTAGACGATGAAGATAGGCACTTAGAGTTTCATCATGTTTTTGTAGAGAATGCAGTTCCATGGAGAGGTGAAGCATACGTGTATTGGAAGGACTGGAAAACGCTGCAGAGAGGGTGGACCAGAGTTCAGCAGATGAAGTGAGTCCGATTGCAAGGGGTACCACATCTTCACTGAGGGAGGAGATGAGTAAACTTATAAGAAGTTTGTCTTGTGTATCTCATGTTTGTGCCGCGGAGTTGGATATAGGAGAAGTGATAGAAGTAGTGGAGGAAGGACTAGATAAAAGAAAAGATGGAGGGCGGGCGAACTCGCCGGTGACATAACCAAACAGATTGTGGCCTTGCAAGTATGGATCAATTTGTGTACGCCATAAGAGATAGTTGGAAGAATTTAATTTTAGTGTGATATAGTGATGGGCTTGAGAGAGAATAACAGATGAGGAAGGAGGATTGAAGATTGTGGTAGAGGAGGTGGACATGGGGAAAGAATGAAGTAGCAGAATAGTGAAGGATTGCCATTAGGCTCTTGGCTTTGATACCAGAATAGAATATAAAGGGAGAGGTAATGCTAATCTTCTATTATGTTTTCTTGTATATTTTACAACAGAGATGTCCTCTTTATATATACATGTATGATAACAACTAAAGCTAAAATCAAGAAATCAGATATTCTAAGATGACATGAATCAAGGAGTCAAATATTCTAAGGAGATGATTGTGGAAATATAATCATCTGAGAAAATTTGCTTTGATACCAGAATAGAATATAAAGAGAGAGGTAATGTTAATCTTGTATTATGTTTTCTTGTATATTTTACAACAGAGATGTCCTCTTTATATATACATATATGATAACAACTAAAGCTAAAATCAAGGAATCAGATATTCTAAGATGACATGAATCAAGGAGTCAAATATTCTAAGGAGATGAATGTGGAAATTCAAAAACAATATCTAATCTAATCGCTAATTATTAGCTAGTGCTGATACTTGGTAGACTTTGTTATTGATATCTTGATCGGTACATACAGATAAAATTTTAGTTCAAGTTGGACCTCCTAATCTGAGAAAATTTCCCTCACAAGATAATAACATTAGACCCATACAATATAATGAAAAATACTTATTTGTTTCTTACTCATCTAAAAATAATACTCAAGCTTAGGTGAAAATTCACCTACTTGAGAATTTATAATTTCCCTTAGTAAAACATAAGTGACATTTATGTGATCTATTAAATCATTGAGAAATCTAAAAAAAATAATTTTAAACCACACTAGTATACTAAGTTTAAAATTGTAGGTAATATTTGATCTAGTGCATTGCATATCAAACATAAGACTCTCACTAGTGCATGTGTACTTCAAATTTGCAATAGCTATATCAGAATTAACTTCTAATGTACCACCACTATTAAAGATTTATTAAATTCTTCAATCTCAATGTTATCAAACTTAGTTCATTAATACAATTAAATTGGTTTATTTGAAACTCTCACTAAGTTTTCACATGATAATAAGATAACATCTATTTTACAAGTCTTTTAACATAAAGAAAAAAAATAGATATGTCTCTTAAACTCGTTTACGTTAGCAATACTATATAAAATGATCAACATATCATTAATATATACACAGAAACTATCACATTATAGATTGTACAATTATATTGTTAGTGTAAATAAAAAAATAATTTTATATCTGATAAATAGAAAAAAGTAAAATATTAGTTCTTAGTTTAAGTACATAACTATTTTACACCTTAACCTCTTAATCGAAAAGAACAAATCATCTTGTTCATTCACAATATACTCCCTAAATTAAATTTATTAAAAACTTGAGTTGGAGTAATATCATAATCGGTGTTAAAATGTTAAAATAGTTTATACTCTCTTGTCTAAAGCCTTGAAAATTACTTTTACTATCAAAGAAAAATAGTCATCAGTATCTGAAAGTCCAATAATAATCTAGAAGGGGGGTGAATAGATTATTACAGATTAAAAATTATCTTAGGCCTTTTTGATTTTTTGTATAATTAATTTGCAATGTTAGAAATTAATATGCAAGACAGTAAAAAATCAATCACACAATGCACAGAGATTTGTCTAGTTCACAACATACATCCAGGGTATGCTGCTACGTCCAGTCTCAAGCTCCTCTCCAGGACTTGAGATCCAATTACTATCAGTAATAAATACTCCTTCAACAGGCGGAGAAGCATTTACAAATTTTATAGTCAAACTTTTAACTGTTCCCAACTAATCTATCTTGGACAGCAAGTTCCCCGCTCCCTCCTTAAGCTTAGTTGAACTTCTTTTGAGTTCAGTTCTATTCTATGATCTAGTCTTGAAACAACATCCTCTTCCTCACCTCACAAGTACACTAGAGACCCAACTTCCCGCTGACCTCTTTAAGACTTTGGTCTTGGTTGAAGAATTACTCGTCTTTCTCACAGGTACATAAAATAAACTAACTCTAACCTTTTCTCTTTTTATAAATGATTTTACAATAATGTGCTTCTTAAATAAGCAGATAACAATTTAGTACATATTGATGCTCCTCAAATAAGCAAATAAGAATTTAGTACAGATGGATGCTTCTTAAATAAACAGATATAATTTAGTACAGATTGGTACTTCTCAAATAAGCAGATATCAATTAAAGAGCAAATATATTTATAAAAGTTCAAAGAATTTTATACTTAAAAAATATGCTTCTTAGTAAGCAGATAATAATTTATGCTTTGATCAAATAGTGCTTCTGTGTAAGCAAATATGAAAATTATGCACTGTTATAAAAGTTTAAATAACTTTTATATTTTGTGTGAAAAATGCTTCTTGAATAAGCAAATAAGTAAATTAAGCACTGTTATAAAAGTTTAAATAACTTTTATGTTTTGAGTAAAAATGCTTCTTGAATAAGCAAATAAGTCAATTTTAGCTTTAGATCAAAAATGCTTCTGTTTAAGTAGATATATAATTTAATATAAATTTATAAAGAATTATTCTTTAAGGAGTAAAGAAAAGTCACTTTAAGTTTAAACAACTTTTAGAGTGAAAATACTTTTAAGTAAAACAAATAAGTTGTTTTAAACTTTGAATCAAATATGCTTCTATTTAAGCAGATATATTCACTTAAGTTTGTGAAATAAAAGTTTAAATAACTTTTATATTATGCAACAAATATTTTATGGATAAATAAATTTATGATCAAATACTTGTGATGACAGATATCAAGTATAATATATAAATCAGTTAAGCAATACTTGATATAACAAATATTATTGTTTAACTCAAACAATATATAAAAATATTTTATCTATTATGTGAACTTTTATAAATAGTGTCACTTGGTACTAAAAGGAATCGTACGGTTGGATTCATCTCCGTACAGGTTTATCTCTGTAGCCTTGCGGCGCCCAAGTATAACAGAATTTATAATTTTCACAATTGATATTTATATAAATATTTTTGAATATATCACTACGATTCTCAAATCCGGTTCGGATGACTACTCTTTTTGGAGCAGTATTTTAGTGTTGTTTTGAGCTATCAAGTGTCGTATCTATTTTACGATATTTATATAAATAATATCAATAAAAGGTTACTGAAGACTATAAGTAATCGTACGGTTGGATTCCTCTCCGTAGAGGTTTATCTCCGTAGCCTTGCGGCGCCCAAGTATCCTTTTATTTGATAAATAGATGAAATATAGATATATAGAATTGTGTAGAACAATTTATATTCGTATATCTATAAATATAAATAAGCAAAAGATAATTCAAATAAAATAAATCAAACAACTTATCTCAATTTGCTTAGACCAATTTCCTCTTCTCAAATAATCAGAACTTTTGTAAGAAGAGATAGAGAAAGCTTTTTAGAGAGAGAGTATGTGGGAGAGAAATAAGCTTTTCTTTGTAAGTGAATTGGCAAATTGAAAATGAAAGAAATGCCTCCTATTTATAAATTTTTGAGATCAGGAGTAAAATGGTAATTTTTGAAATCTGTTTTAAAATTAATGGCTAGAATTGTTTCAATTTAAAATCAATGGTTTGAATTGAAAAAATGAGCCACGGATTGCCAGCATATGCTGCCTTCAAATTTCCGTCTGAGCATTTTATTGACAACTAGCAATAAATGATCACTAAGAAGCTTTGCATTAATTTGGTCAATTGAGATTAAATGCTAGCTAGCCATGTTAAACGCGGTTTTAGTCCCACAAAAGGTGACATGGTTCCTTTAATGCATATAACATCTTTTGCCAGCACATAAGTAATTCATGCATGGTTTTCAAAAAAAATAAAGTTGCCAGCAAATTTTTCTTTGCATTGCATGCATGCTTTATATATATATATATATATATATATATATATATATATATATATATATATATTTATATACACACACCGGATCAGGTCCGGACTCCCGGACCTGATCAAAAACGGACCCCCAATTTTTTTTTTTTTTTTTGTAGAACTACTAAAAAAAAAATTATGGAACTGAAATTTTTCCATAATACAGTGTTTTGGGTGTGTTTTTAATACCTATACCAACCAATGTATGTACAGTCTGCCCAGACTGTACAGAAATGTTTTGTTATACGTACCCAAATCACGTCCAAAACACTGTATTATAAAAAAATTTCAATTCCATAATTTTTTATTTATTTTTTTTAGTTGTTTTAAAAAAAAGCAAAAAAAAAAGGTTCGGATTTTAAACCTGTCCGGGAGTCCGGACAGGATCCGGCCTCTCTCTCTCTCTCTCTCTCTATATATATATATATATATATATATATATATATATATATATATATATGCAAGAATCAAGTGCATACCCCTTATCTTACTCACCCATGCTTACCCCCCTTTAGGCGACGGTTTCGGTCATACAACCGTCGTTTATACTTTTAGCGACGCTATATGTTGTCCGTCGCTAAAAGTATAGACGACGGTTGTATGACCGAAACTGTCGCCTAAAGAGGGGGTAAGCACGGGTGAGTAAGATAAGGGGTATGCACTTGATCCGGACCGTATATATATATATATATATATATATATATATATATATATATATATATATATATATATATATATATATATATATATATATATATACTCGTTTATTATTATTATTATTATTATTATTATTATTATATACTCCCTCCATTCCTTTATATTTAACGTTTTAGAGTCTTTTTTTCTTCCCAAAATATTTAACGTTCTACAATCCCAATAATATTTTGGCTATTTATTTTCCTTCTCCACCACCATTAATATTTTCTCTGTTTTCAAAAGACAGCAAACTGCTACAGATCCGGCCGATTATATCTGAAAAACTTGCCGAAAATGGAAGATCCAATTCTATTATTGTATCTATTCTTAATCTACGTGAAAATTCCTAGAACGTCAAATAAAATGGGATGGAGAGAGTACAACGTATATATAATATATAATATATAATAATATAATATATATTATAATGCAACAAAACAAAATAATATGATATATATATGTATATATATTATATGATATACACGGTATTATATATATATATATATATATATATATATATATATATATATAATAATGTATTAATTATATTGTAATATACTCCCTCCGTCCCAAATTAACTGCTCAGTTTTGACTTTTTTTAGTCAAATTGACTATTTTTAGAATTAATAATTAAGCATATATAAATATATTTCTAAAATTATAAAAATTAGGATTAGTAATAAATTGTATATACTTTCTTTTGGTTATAATCTCTTCACCTATATTTTAGCAAAAATAGTAAAAAGATTAGTTTTAAAAATGATCAATTTAACTTTAAAAAATCAAAATTGAATAATTAATTTGGGACAGAGGGAGTATATAGTATTTATATCATGTAATGCATGCATGGTAATTTATCTATAGTACTAGTAAATATTATGCATTCATGTATTTTAGATACTATATATTGTTAATGCATGCAAGCTTATACACGATTTTGTCCAAAATGAGAGGCATGAATTTAGACAATTAAAATGCCACATGAATGATGCATTAATTGATCAAAAAGTCTACGGCGACAGGTTTTGTGCGACCGGTCTAGCGATCGGCCGGAAATTTTTTTTTTTTTTTTTTTTAAAATGTCTCCCAAATAATTTATAAGATTTATTGGAACTGAAATTTTTACAGAAAAAAGTATTTTTGATGTCATTTGGATACACGTAAAAAATATGCCTGTACAGACTGTACAGGCATATTTTTTACGTGTATCCAAATGACATCAAAAACATTTTTTTCTGTAAAAATTCCAGTTCCAATAAATCTTATAAATTATTTGGGAGACATTTAAAAAAAAAAAAATATTTTCCGGCCGGTCGCTAGACCGGTCGCACAAAACCTGTCGCCGTTGAAGAGCTCTTAATTGATATATATATATATATATATATATATATATATATATATAATAATTTTTCTTTTAACACACATTTAATATGCAATTAATATATATATATATATATATATATATATATATATATATATACATTATATGTGCGCGTGCGCACACACACGTTTCACACACACCCGTATATATATATATATATATATATATATATATATATATATATACTTTAATTATATATGCATGCATGTATGCGCCATCTACATATATATATATATATATATGTATATATATATATATATATATATATATATATATATATATATATATATGGGATTCCATCCACAGCAATCGGTTGTTGGGGAGCAACTCCTTTTGGCCCAGCTGCTACAACCTTGTTACTTAGTTTTTTTTTATAAGCCGCTACAAGTTGTAGCGGCTGGACCAAAAGAGGTTGCTCCCAACAATCGATTGCTGTGAATATACACACATGCATTTAATGCTTTCAATTTTCCATCCAGTCAAAAAGAATTATACTCCCTCCGTTCCTTAATATAAGTCGTTTTAAGGTTATGCACAACCATTAAGGTAATGATTGTATAGCATTAACTATAATATCAATTGTCTATATTACCCTTGTATTGAAATAAGAGATTGTTATTTATTGGGCAAAAACATTGGGAGAACCAAAGTTACATTTAATATTAGGGGTAATATTAGAAACTAAGCAATTAATGCTTACTTGAAATTCTAAAACGACTTATATTAAGGAACAAAAACATTTCTCTAAAACGACCTATATTAAAGAACGGAGGGAGTAACAACTTATGTCCCTAAAAAATTGTCACTAGCATTCAATGTTCATACATGATACTCCCTCCGTTCTTTAATATAGGTCGTTTTAGAGAAATATTTTTGTTCCTTAATATAAGTCGTTTTAGAATTTCAAGTAAGCATTAATTGCTTAGTTTCTAATATTACCCCTAATATTAAATGTAACTTTGGTTCTCCCAGTATTTTTTGCCCAATAAATAACAATCTCTTATTTCAATACAAGGGTAATATAGACAATTGATATTATAGTTAATGCTATACAATCATTACCTTAATGGTTGTGCATAACCTTAAAACGACTTATATTAAGGAACGGAGGGAGTATTATACAACATATACGCACACACTTGTATATTATAAAAGATATGCAATGATTACATTCATATATATAATAATAATATATATATCTATAAATATATAATATATTAGTTATATATCTAAGCATTCAATATATCTATATTGATACCAAATATATATATATAAACGGTTAATATATAATATATAATGATTACATATATTTTGTTAATATATAAATATATAAAACTTATATAATATATATATATATAAGCAATAAAATAATTTTTGTCCAATTTTGAAATAAAATAATTTTTTGAGAATTATAAATAATAAAATTAATTTGAGAATAAATAAAAATTGCCCACATAACAAAATTTTCATCTTCTTTTCAAATTCGGTCAAACAAGTATTTGATAATCAATATATAACTTTTGTCCCACAATGCATGACTCAATTGATTTAACATTTTAAACATCAAGATCAAGATAATCAATAAGTTTTAGAAAATATTTTTGGTCAAAGTAAATAAGATAAATAAAACAATTATAAGAAAAAATCCTATGGAGAGGATTCTATCCTTTTAATTAATTTATTTACTAATTATTGTTATCATCAAAATAAAACTAAAAGTTGAATACCTAACAGTATCAAATAAATTATATTTCTATACAACAAATTTAGAATCTCAAGGTAAATATGCACATACATGTATATTATCACCAAATATGTATTCACTTTAATATTTATAACTTATTTTCAATCTCATTATTAAACTCATAATCACTATAAATATTTTGAATCATATTTAGGCTAATAAAATAGGTATTTTATTTACCAAATTATTATATTGATTTCCTTCACCAAATCAATATTGTTCCTTCTAGGTTCAACTTATAACTTTCTAGGACCTTAGAGAGTTAATTAAGTAAAATAAGTTCACATTTCAATATTATTCAAAAGTTTGTGTTTCAAAGACTTTTATTTCATAAGACTACACAATCAAATTGAATTTCGCAACAAAAAATCCATAAGCCTCACTATTTCTTACATAAATAAAATTATACTCCAAATAGTTCAAAGGACAAATTTAGTCCATAAAAAAATCTTAAAGAATCACCCCCGCACTTTTAAAATAATTAAAATCTCATCGAATATTTTCACTTCATAATATTATGCTCACCTACTTTAAATAAATTTTAGATTAATTAATATTTTACGTGACAATGTTCCTACAAATGTTACTTCCACATAAGAATATTAAGGAACACTTGTGAGAACAAAAAATAAGTTCTTATACATTTTATGTATTAGTTATTCATATATAAAGATTGCTTCAACATAAGAATCTTTTACAACACCCCCACATAAGAAAATAAGTTCTTATTTTCTGAAATTACATAAAATCTCAAATCCAAAAATTAATTAACACACGCAATTAAAATCATACATGTACATTTTTCAAGTATACCAACACGTAACACTTGACTCTATGTAAATAGTATAAAATTCATTATATACAAATTATAGCGCAACTCATCATATTACACAAATTTATTTTCTTATAAATCATAAAATATAAAAATTGATATTTACTTTCTAAAAAATTAATTTATCACAAAAAAAATTAATTTATGTAGAAAACAAATAAAATTCACACACATGAATTAGTATATCCTTAAGTGTTTTCTTGTCCCAACTTGGATAGAAAATATCATAAACAATATACCTTTTGACATTTACAAATATAGAATTCAAGACAATTCTCATAAAAATATGAAATACTTGAATTTCACTACATTTATAAAAAGTCAAAAAATAAAATATTAATTTATCTCAATTGGAATATGCAAAATTGATATGATCATCACATTAAACTTTACTACTTCTTGGACAAGAAGTACACATAAAAATAAATCAACACATACCAATTATAATTATCCCAAAAACACTACGAATAACATTTCTAAGTGTTTTCTCAACATCATAATCATATTATATACACGATTTACTCAACCAAATCTACTTCTACAATATCTCTTCTAACTATATATTATTTGACAATTAATTTATTATCCACAAACAAAATAATTTATCCCAAAATTCATGCATACAAATACCAAGCAATATTACACACTAAATATATATTACCTCAAATTTTATATGCATACTTTTGTTCAAGAAGATAAAAAATTTACTTTATTCTCAATATAAAAAATTAATTTACAACTACTTTTTATACATAAAGACAAGTAAATTTCTCAAAGTTTACTACAACTTTCTCATAATAAATTAATCTCAATTAGTGTATAAGAAAAATACTTGTCTCAAATTTCATACATATTTATACACATCATAATATTTTATATACTCATAAAATATTATAACCAAAATATATATGGACAAAATTAAATTTATTCCATCATGAAAAAAAAATTAATTACTTTTCTTATCCCGCAAAACTAATTAAATAATTTATTACAACAAAATGTAAGTAAAATAATACTCAAGCATACAATATCTCTACACATGATATAATACATAAAACATATACATTCAAGCATATTCAAATACAAAATGATACACAATTATCATATATAAAAATAAAGACAAATATTAAAAAACACATCTTTTGGAATTAAATACGAAGAACACCTAATCTCTTTAGAAAAATTTCTAGGCATCAACATTTGGTGTTTTCCATGATGATTCTTCATCTCCTCCACATCAATTTATAAATTTGTAAATCGTAAGTCTCTCATTTATTTTTTTCCACAATCCATCTTCTAATAGGAGTTATCAATAAAAAAAATAATTAGCTTAATATCTCAATAAATTACTAATATAATTATCATAAAAACTCCATTGAAAAAATAGATATAAGAAAAATGACACTTATCTTTGAAATAGTTTTATGTCTTCTTCCATCCACCCATTTTTAATTCTATTAAATCCATAAAGACCTTAAGATTGTTAAAATCTTAACTTCATAGAATCAAAATCATCAACAAGAATGAGAGACATGACACGGATGATCTCTGTCCTTAAGATCTTTATTGCCCCCATCACGATTGGTTTGCTAGACGATATACCTCTAAGATATATGTCAAGCCTTTGGTGATTTATCCGTGATAGCAATGTAATCTGAAATATATAGTATTATTTAATATATATATATATATATATATATATATATATATATATATATATATATATATTTAGATATGCAAAACAGAAACAAATTATAAAATAAGTAAAATATAAATCTGAGTCTTTTAAATTCACAAAGTCTCCTTAAAGGAAATTTATTCCCTCACAGTTGCTAAGGATTAATTGAATAATTGTTTCCCAAGATAAAACGGATTTCCATTCTTAATTAGTAGCACTACAAAATTAAGAATTCGTTGAACGTAAATTCTATGTTATGTACTCGAACTTTACTATTAATAATAATGATGCATGAAGAAAACGTACATAAGAAAACTTACTGCATAATTTTACTGCAGAAAACGGGATTTTGAAGTGCAGAACGGGATTTTGCAGTGTAGAACGGGAACGAAATTACTGCAGAACGGGAGTCTGCCAGAACGGTACTTTGTTTGACAAAAACGAGAAACGGGAAGGAACAGAACAGAACGGGATTCTATACTGCAAAATGGGGAAGGAAGGAAAGGAACGAGAATTATAGAAAAGAACGGGACTTTTCTTATTCTGAAATGGGAATCCCACATAACTTATTTATAAATTATTTTCTGGCTGTTAGAAAGGATATGACCGTTGGGTATAGTCAAAACGACGTAGTATTGATATAACTTGACCCGACCCGACCCGACCTGAACCCGGACCGACCGCGGCGGCGACGCGTGTGGGTTTGAACCATGCCTTGGCTAGGTCCTCTCCCTTCCACAAAAGTGGGGTGCCCCTTGGGGCCCTTCCCATTGAGCAAACATCCCATATATAAAGACTTTATTTTTCCCTCTAATGCCCTATGTGGGACTTTTGCAATTTACAACATTCAAGTAGGTGACTTTGGAGTTAATTTTCTCATTCAATTCTTAATGGATTTGAACACATAAATATACCACGTTATACTCCTCGTTGAGGAGAACGCATTTGTGTAAAAATGTAAAAACCCGACATTTACGGAATGTGGGTCCTACAATAAATTAAGCCTCAAAATACTTTAATATTTATTTGTCAAACCCATTTCCAATAATCCCCCACATGAATGTAAAATTGGCTTTACAATATGTAAAATATGTTATGAATATGCAGACACTAGTTCGAGTACATGAGAAAAGATATTTCATCAGGTTAAGTAGCCTAGTGGCTTTGAACTTGCCCTAGTAAAATCTATCGGATTTACTTGGCTAATCAGTAGACTTGATGTCTTTGAACTGTCAGCTTTTTTTGTAAACCAAGACAATAGAATTCAGCAAATATCTCTTCAGATATAGTTAGTTCTCACGTTTGTGTTCATTTGGCCTTGAAACACCTCTTGGTTCCGTGAGTATATTAGAGAATTAAGCCTTCAAAATTCTCACAGAAGTGGCCTCCTTCTTACTCACGTAGGTGACTTCTATCAAGAGTATCCTGCAATACCCGACTTGAACATATTTCAAGATATAAAAGTCATTAAAAGCGTAACTTATCCTGATTCTCGCAGCAGATGTGCACTATCTCATAATAGGAATGGTTAGAAGTAAATATTTTCTCTGTGCTTTACTGAGTACTGCATAGTTCAGTTTGCCCATTGAACCTAGATCTTGGGATCTTCAGTCAGCTAGGTTGGGTTGCCACTATGTCGACTCTTATTTAAACAGTAGGCTTTAAACCCATTCCCTTCGATGATTTTTCCACTTGTTATCTTGTTCAACCTTTTGTAAGCGGATCCGCAATATTATCTTTTGACTTTATATAGTCAATTGAGATAATTCCATTTGAGAGCAATTGTCTAACGGTATTATGTCTTCGTCTTATATGGTGTGACTTACCATTATATAAATGACTCTGTGCTATTCCAATTGCTGATTGACTATCACAGTGTATACATATAGCTGGCACAGGTCTTGACCAATTTGGAATATCCTCTAAGAAATTACGAAGCCACTCTGCTTCTTCTCCAACTTTGTCTAATGCAATGAATTCTGATTCCATTGTAGACCTTGCAATACAAGTTTGTTTTGAGGATTTCCAAGATACCGCTGCACCTCCAAGGGTAAAGACATATCCACTTGTGGATTTTGAGTCTTTATTGTCAGATATCTAATTTGCATCACTATATCCTTCCAATACTGCTGGATATCTTGTATAGTGCAGTCCATATTTTTGAGTATGTTTTAAATATCCTAAAACTCTCAAAATTGCTTTCCAGTGATCTTTACTTGGATTACTCGTATACCTACTTAGCTTACTTACCGAATAAGCTATATCTGGTCTAGTATAGTTCATGACATACGTTAAACTGCATATTATACGAGAATATTCTAATTGAGATATGCTATCACCTTCATTTTTAGCTAGATGAAGATTTATATCAACTGGGGTCTTATTTAGAATTATATTATACTTGTTAAAATTTTCAAGTATTTTTTCAATGTAATGAGTTTGAGATAATATAATTCCATCAGATGTTCTAGAAATCTTAATTCATAATATTATATCAGCAACCCCCCAAGTCTTTCATGTCAAACTTATTTGACAACATATGTTTGGTAGAGTTGATAACTTCATTGTTGCTACCCATGATTAACATATCATCCACATAGAGACAAACAATGACATATTCCTTATGAATGCTTTTGACATAAACACATTTGTCACATTCATTAATTTTAAATCCATTTGATAACATAACATTATCAAATTTCTCATGTCATTGTTTAGGTGCTTGTTTTAATCCATACAAGGATTTAACAAGTTTGTATACTTTTCTCTCTTGTCCAAGAGCAATAAAACCTTCAGGTTGTTCCATATATATTTCTTGATCTAATTCACCATTTAAGAATGCAGTCTTGACATCCATTTGATGTATTTCAAGTCTATTTAAAGATGTTATTGCTTTTAGCATCCGAATAGATGTAATTCTTGTAACAGGTGAATATGTGTCGAAATAATCCAATCCTTCCTTTTGTCTATAACCTTTAACAACAAGCCTTGCTTTGTATTTATCAATTGAGCCATCAGCTTTCATCTTCTTTTTGAAGATCCATTTATACCCTAAAGGTTTTGAACCAGGTGGAAGGTCCACCAATTCTCATGTATGATTTTGCATAATGGACTCAATTTCGCTATTTATTGCTTCTTTCCAATGAGAAGCATCTGGAGAGGATATTGCTTTCTTTTACATTTGAGGATCGTTGTCTAACAAAAATGTGTGTTAAAAGATGGACCAAAAGACTTTGAAGTCCTTGCCCTTTTGTTACGTCTAGGTTCATCCTCCATAGACTCTTTGTCTATATTTTCAGGATTATTACTAGTAGCATCCAAAGGTCTTTTGTTTGAATTTGAATCATTATTTCCATTATATGGAAAAATATTTTCAAAGAAGGATGCATCTCTTGATTCAATAAATGTATTAACAAGAATATCATTAATTTCATATTTATGAACAAGAAAGTGATAAGCACTGCTGTTATTTGCATAACCAATGAAAACACAATCAATTGTTTTTGGTCCTATCTTAACCTTTTTAGGTTTAGGAACCATCATTTTTGCTAGACACCCCCACACTCTTAAGTATTTATAGCAAGGTCTATGACCTTTTAATAATTCATAAGGTGTTTTATGAGTTTTCTTATGAGACACTTTGTTAAGAATATAATTGACAGAAAGCAAAGCTTCCCCCCACAAATTCTGGGGGTGCTCCAGAACTGTTTAACATAGCATTCAAAATTTCTTTCAATGTTCGGTTCTTGCGTTCAGCAATACCGTTAGATTGCGGTGAATAAGGAGCGGTAGTTTGGTGAATAATGCCATGAGTAGAGCAAATCTCTTCAAATGGTGATTCATATTCACCACCTCTATCACTTCTTATTGCTTTAATCTCTTTGCTAAGTTGATTTTTAACTTCATTTTTATAAAGTTGAAACATTTCTATTGCATCATCTTTGCTTCTTAGCAAATATACATAACAATATCGTGTGCAATCAACAATAAAGGTGATGAAATATTTTTTCCCACCTCTTGTTTGCACAAACTTTAAGTCACATATATCAGTGTGAATTAAATCTAGAGGTTCAGTTTTCCTTTCAACAGAATGAAAGGATAATCTTGTCATTTTAGATTCCACACAAATGTCACATTTATGTTTTTGATTAATATCAAATTTAGGCAAGAATTCTAAATTAATTAATCTACGCAAAGTATTATAATTAACATGTCCTAATCTAGCATACCATATGTTTGAAGACTCTAACAAGTAAGCAGAAGAATTAATTTTATTATTATTAATAGATTTCGGTACAACAGTCATAACATTCATCTTAAAGAGTCCATCATTCATGTAGCCCTTTCCTACAAATATATCATTCTTAGTAAGTACAAACTTATCAGACACAAACACCAACTTGAAGCCATTCTTGCTAAGTAGTGACCCAGAAACTAGATTTTTGCGGATATCTGGCACATGAAGCACTTCATTCAAAGTCAGTTCTTTGCCAGATGTCATTTTCAGTATAATCTTTTCACGTCCTTCAACCTTTGAACTTGAGGTGTTTCCCATGAAAAGTTGATCATCATTCTTTACTGGTTTGTAAGTAGAGAACATCCATTTGTTGGAACAAATGTGGCGAGTAGCCCCAGTGTCCACGTACCATTCTTTAGGGTTTCCTACCAAATTACATTCAGATACAACTGAAGAAATATTAATGTCTGAAACATTTTCAGACAACTTTTTTAGTTCTGTCACATTTGCTTGAGGCATCTGTTCTTTCTTGAACTTCTTTGGCTTGCGACATTCACTTGATTTATGTCCTTGGATGCCACAGTTGAAGCATTTGCCTTTGAATTTCTTCTTGGCCTTGAAAGCATCTTTGCCTTCACGCTTCCTTTTGTTGTTATTTGGCCTTTGTTCTACCACATTTGTCTTTGCTTCAATGAAGTTTCTTCCACTCTTCTTCTCAGATACTCGATTGTCCTCTTCAATCCTAAGTCACACGATCAATTCTTCAAGATTCATCGCCTTGCGTTTATGCTTTAGATAATTCTTGAAATCTTTCCATGATGGTGGAAGTTTTTCAATCATTGTTGCAACTTGGAATG
The DNA here is from genome assembly GCA_020205505.1 of Panax japonicus. Taxonomy (NCBI): domain Eukaryota; kingdom Viridiplantae; phylum Streptophyta; class Magnoliopsida; order Apiales; family Araliaceae; genus Panax; species Panax japonicus. Next base: position 53,265,811 of record CM035108.1, read on the forward strand.
AGTCACTTAATGACATTCCTTCTGAATGAATGTCATGTAGAATTACTTGTAATTCTTGAACCTGAGTGATAACTGCTTTAGAATCTACCATTTTAAAATCAAGAAAAGTACCGACTATGAATTTCTTCATGCCAGCATCTTTAGTTTTATAATTCCTGCAAAGAAAATCTGTATGTTTCCATGCATCAACAGCAGCCACCTTTTCCTTGTCAGTTTCTCCTTAACAAGAGTAGGACAGTACTCTTGTAGAAACCTTGCCAAGTTCAGTGTTGTAAGATAGAAGAGCATCTTTTGTTGTCAACGCTTGAAATTAGTTCTATTGAACCTTTCAGGCTTTTCTCCATGAGACATACTCTAGATGTCATTTCTGTTATACAAATAAAGACTATCAATAATCAAATTAAATTTTTGTTTGTACAAAAATTTAACAGAATTCAAACAACAAATTTTGTGTATAAAAATTTGTATAGCACAAATCCAAATTCTGTTTACAAATATCAATTTACAAATTTCTGTTATAATAACAATTTGTATTCTAAATTTGGAGAAATCAATACTTATATATAAATACAGCAAAGACTATCTTTTCAAATCAATTTGTAATCAATTTCAAATCAATTTGATTTTCAATAAAAACAGCAAAGGTGATCTTTTAAATTAGAGAACTCACTGAGTCAATTCTAAATTAATTAAAAATTAACTCGATCGATTGGAAAACTCAACCAATCCCATCCTTCAATCCACAAAAACTGACGGCGTCTCCTCTTCCTCTTCTTCTTCCGTTTTCAGTTTCTTTCCCTTCCCCTTCCCCTTCCCCTTACCCTTACCCTTACCCTTACCCACTCTTCCATCTTCTAAATCAACCCAATCATTTTTCTCCTTCTCCCTGCGATTTTCCACTCCTCTCATTTCTCCTTTTTCAGCTGCAAATTCTATATTTTCCACTCCTCCATCAACGTTAACCTTAACCTCACCGCCCGTCTTCTTCACCGACGAGCATATGCCTGTTTTTCTCTTCTTAGATAGCTCCGGAGATTTCGATAGCTCCGGCGATTTCGTCCTATCGTAGTACGGACCGGCAGCTATCCCATCTACTTGATCAGTTTTTTCAGACGACGAAGAAGTTGAAGGAGGCGTTTCGATGAAACTTTGTTCACCGGAGGCCGGAGAGGCAAACGATTCTCGAAAATTTTGAAATTGACCGATCCTTTCCTGTTTTTTGTTTTGTGGTATATATTATGCGACAATGATCTACATCGTTAATTCTGAATGGACGTGTAACGAAGATTACTCACCGACTAGATTTCAATCTCAGGCCGACGTCATTAAACTAATCTGTGGAGCCAAAACCCAGGTGAACCTATTTATATCTGTATATTATTGACTATAGGCTAAAGTATTGGTTTTGTTTTATTTGTTGTAAATATTTAATATGGGAATTAGGGTTTCATTCGTGGTTGTGATTGTCCGGTGACTCAAAAGCTCAAATGACTAGATTGGATCGCAGGGGAGCATAAATGCCCACCTCCCAAGAGCCAAGTAAGATACTCGAACCCATGACATTGGATTTGTTTGAATACAACTCAACAAATTTGTTTCAATTGCAGTTGGGGGACCAAATCAACACACAGGAATCAGGTAACACAAGTCTTGGAAATTTTGTTTCTTTATTTTGAATCATGTACAAAATTGCATTTCTCCATTTTTATAGGGTGTTATAGTACATCAAGCTAAAAGTGCATCAGATTTATAAATGTCACATACATTTTGAGACATCCCAATATGGAAAGCAAGAAAATGACACAAATAGGTAGGAATATAACTTTTGCATAATATAAAATCTAATATGCTTAACATGTGAAACCCCAGATTTTATGAATAAAGAATTAATTTTCTCAAAATAATTTTTTAATATTATGGTGTAAATTTGAGATAATATTATAGTTGTAGGTAGTATTTATAAATTTTGCAAAGTATGCAAGTTGTTATATTATATTCGATTGGTCAGGGAATATTCTTTGTGTCGAAAAATATTCGTACGACGGTACAATTATTGGTGGACCCCACAACAGAATTATTGTCGGATTGAGAAAACGACAAAAATATTTTATTGAAAATAACGGCGGAAGTTTTACTGTTGATACTGTTGAACTACTGGGTAGTAAAAGTATAGTAATACGCGTTGTTGCATAGTAGCACACGGTATTGATTATTGATATTTATGTGAGAAGTCGCTCAGTTTGATTCAATTATTGTCGAATAATAATATGAATTATTATAGCGATGATGACGTTTTGTTTTATTCGTATTATTAACGTAATAAAACAGAAACAACTTTTTATATAAAATAGAATACTTTATTAAAGTTATTCTATAAATAGAATATATTATATTTTATTATGCATAGTGTTGCATAGTGTTTTGCATAGTGTTTGCATACTAAAAATCTTTTTATATAAATAGAATATATTATATTTTATTTAAAAGATTTTTCTTTAAATATGGACCGTCAGATTAAAGTAAATTAATCTGGACAATTCATGGATTAGTTACTATGCATTCCATTTTCCTATAAATAGAAGCTCATTCCTTCATTATTTTCTTACGAATTCACTGAACTCTAGAGAGAGAAACTATAGAGAGATAGAAAAAAAGCTTTTTGCTACTTAACTTTTCTTTTCCTATATCCAGTTTATGTTACGGTAAGGGGTGTTATTCTTTCTTATTCATGAAGAGAATTGTTGTTATTCCATTTCTTATTATTCTGTTGGAATAACCTGTATACGTGGTCTACCCTATACTTGGTGACATTCTTCTATTATTCTGTTGGAACATCCTGTCTGTGTGTTTTACACCGGACCTGGTTCCGTCTTTATTATTATTCTGTTGGAACATCATGTCTGTTTGTTTTACACCGGACCTGGTTCCGTCTTTATTACTATTCCGTTGGAACATCCTGTCTGTGTGTTTACACCGGACCTGGTTCCGTCTTTATTATTCTGTTGGAACATCCTGTCGGTGCAAATTTTGTCTGACCTGGTTCCGTTATTATTATTCTGTTGGAATAACCTGTCTATGCGAAGTACCGCATGCATGGTGATTTCTGTTGTTATTCCATTCTTTATTATACTCAGTTGGTTAAAGTTTTGACTTTTATACTCCATGAAATTAGTAGAATATCCTTGATATTTGCGTTTCATCCAGTATCTTTTCATGAAAATATTCTTCTGACCATTCTTGAATTTTACTCTACAAAGCAGTATCATGTGGACAATTTGGACATTAGTAGTTCTTGGACAAATTAATTCTTGAACTTGTTTTATTGAATTCTCATATCATTGTCATCATCCTCATGTTTATATTATGTTGAAAGTCATCTGTGGCCTGTAGTGCATAGATGGACTTGGTATGAATATGACCAGGAATTATTCGGTGTAATCATAACCGTAATGTTACAAATGATGTAGAAAAGTCCTCATTGGCCCGTAGTGCATTGATGGGCAGTTGTTGACATGATCATGACCATTGATGAATACACAAATATCCTTGGCCCGTAGTGCATGGAATTTGTGGTCGTGACCCTAATGAATATCCTTGGCCGTAGTGCAGGGATGATGTGGATTATTTATTAAGCTGAGTCTCAGCGATAAAAGTGATGAAAAACTTTTTAAATCATAAAAGATAGTAGATTCTATTCTCTACTTGACTCTTTTAATGGATTGCTTGATCCGCTGCAGTTAAACTTGATGTCGTTATATTTTATCAATTTAATACTGTTGAAGGCTAACGATAATTTATTCTGCATTATCTTAGTCATAATATTTATTACTAGGCTAGTTGAGCTCACCCTTTCTTTCACTGTTCTCTTCAGAAAATGAGAACATAGCAGGGACTAGTCGGGGAACGGAGTGACGGTCCAGAGGATAGCATTAGTAGTCCTCACTATTCTGTGAAATAGTGTATTAATAATTGTAATGATGACTCTTTTTGAGTTTGTATAATCTCTAGTAGACAATAATTGTATTCAAACTCACAGTTATGTTTTGTCGTATTGTACACGACAGTTGTATTAGTAAGTTGTATTTGAATTATGTACCATGTATCTGGCGACCCAAGATGGGTGATGTATACCTAATTTTGGGGGCGTCACAAAACACGTCCAGTGGATTTTTGAAAATTAATGTTTTTCTTTACCTTTAATTTTATTTCTTTCACTTTCTTTTCCCTCAATTTTTACAGCTTCAAACATAGCATTCAGGAAGTTGCATGTCTGAATATTGGTGGATTTGAGAGTTGTACCCTGCTTTTGTATTTTCTATTCTGTCCATTATAGAAATGTCAGAGATACAACCTTTCTTGAATCTAACATATTTTGAGTGAATTAGTTGTTAGTTGCGGTGGAGTTGGCATTTATTTTTTAAGGCATGGTATTTTAACCAATAGTTTCATTATATTTCCCATATTTCATCAGTTTCATGATCTCAAGCTTACTTTGCGTAAATACACTTCCGTTCCTTATTTTGCAAATGTCAATCCCCTGTTTTAAGGTAGTTTTGCAAACTAACACAATGTTGCTGGCAGTTTAAAGAGTTTCATTGTTATTAAAATTTGTTTAATATGTCCCACGCCCAAACCGCACACATTCCTCATCCTCTCTTTCTGTTTCCTGATCTTACCTCTTCATGTTCCCTTCTCTTTAATTCACTCGGATCATATTGAATGCAAAACTAGAATACTTTGTTTGCTCCCTGTAAGTTATTGGCTTCTCTCATCCCTTAAAGTTTATCAGTTTATGTTTGTAGTTGTTGCCCCAAACTTGAGTTTTATTTCAAACTACATATAATAAAGCATGGAAGAAAGCTTCCTTTCTTTATGTTCTCTTCTTCTTCAGCAGAAAATTTGATGGTATCTTCTCATTGGAATTTTGTACATGATTTAGAATTCTTGACATTCAATAACAGCTTCTTATTTAACAAATAAGATAAAAAGCTATCTTTTGAATTTACTAGAATGTTTTTTGCAGTGCATATGAGAAAACATGAATAATATGATAGTAGATTCTAATTTAGTTTTTGGGGGATCTTCCTGTGAGCTTATAATGCTACACAACTAATGAATTACTTTTCTCAGCTTATATGAGGAAGATAAGCTGAGTCATTCCTTCTTTTTCTTTTTCTTTTATGTTTTTTTTAATTCTCCCTTCTCTTTATGGAGCCGTCTTTATCTCTGGTAGGAAGGTCATGTAGACAGATAATTTTTGTGCTCGAGGAATATGAATTGATTTGAATCAGTTAACTAAGCAATGCTAAGTTTTGAGTTCTTTGTATGAGGTTAGGTGGTTGTAGCCTTACATAAATGGTGGCTCAATACTGAATGGTGTTAGTGCACAATCACAGTTGAGGTGGTAATTGTTTCAGAATTAAGAAATGAAGTTAACCATATATTTACCTTTCCTGGAATTTTAAGATTTAATGACCATTTGTAGGAATAATTGTTTGTGTAAACCATTGTCTTAATGAATTCTTCATAGTTGTTCAAAGGCATATGTTTTACTTTCTTTTTTACTAATTGTACTCTTTAATTCAAAATGTTTGATGTATTTTTATACCAATACAGACTACAAGAAATGAAGTCCTTGCTCATGGGTGGCATCATACAGTAACAATGTTAAACGGACGAGACTTAATTAGTGTTGTGAATTGGTTAGTTAACATATAGAAGATGTTGGGACTTTTCAGTTGGACTAACATTTTTATCATGGACTTTGAAACTCAATTAGTTGGTAAATAATACTCAAATTGGTGTTATTGTTCAATTTTAAAGTATGTCTATCTTCAATTATTTTATTTAATATTGACTAAACTCATTATTTAATTTGAAATTGTGTGATACGAGTTCACGTTGGTACATGGATGGTGTATTTTTTTTTTTTTGAGATATCTGACAAATTATTAATTTCATTATTTAAACTAGCCCGTGCATTGCACGGGTTATCAACTAGTTTTACTAAAATTCCAACACAAAGATTATTACACAATAATAATTTAGAATAATAACATAATAGTATATATATTAAAATATTGCATGCACCATGCATATTCAACTTACTGCACTCATTAATTGAAATTAAAACTGAGATGCAAACAAAATTTATACTAACATACTGCAATACTGCAAAATTTATACGAACAGAATTTTAATTTGTTTACAAATTATAAAGTCAGTTTGCTCTTGGAATGCACATGCACGTCACACACATATGAATTGAGTCTATTGAGAGGGTCTGATCACTTTAGTATATTACTATATAATAAACTTAGTGTTATATTTTACTATATATATAAAATATATATAAACACATTACATTAATAATCCTGTAACAGAATTTGCATGAACGTGCACTGTTATTCAAGTGTCAATTTGAACACACAAATATATAGTATTATATTACTATATAAGATAAGATAACTTAGTACTGTTATGACAGTACAAAAATTAGATGATGCAGTACATAATGTGAATAAGTGACGTAGCATCATGGAAAATATATGATGCAGTACATAAATTTTACCATGTATTTAATTGGTTTCTGTGATGCAGGATATGAACTTGAGAAAATATATAATACTATATATTCTATTATGTTTAATACATCTATTTAATAAAATACAAATGATTTTGAATTTCCCGCTCACTCAATAAATCATCTGGGCCGTTCAAAGTTTGAGATAAATCCCACCGTTCATACATCTATCTAATAAAATACATCTATCTATCTAATAATCTAATAATAATTTAATAAAATACAAATGACTTTAAATTTTCCGCTCACTCAATAAATTATTTTGATCGTTCAAAGTTTGAGATAAATCACATTGTCCATACAGTGACGGAGTCACGGGACCCAGCTAGTAGATAATATTTTGTACATATAAAATAACATAATTAACATGCAAAACTATGTATTCATAATTTTACAGAAGGTTATATATATACAAAAAAAAACTATGTACTCATAATTTTTGTTCATATAAAATAATTTTCTGTTCGCATAAAACAATACTATAATTACAGAAAATTTAAATTTGTTTTAAGATTATAATCTGTAATATATAGTATTATTTAATATATATATATATATATATATATATATATTTAGATATGCAAAACAGAAACAAATTATAAAATAAGTAAAATATAAATTTGAGTCCTTTGAATTCACAAAGTCTGCTTAAAGCAAATTTATTCCCTCACAGGTGCTAAGGATTAATTGAATAATTGCTTCCCAGGATAAAACGGATTTCCATTCTTAATTAGTAGCACTACAAAATTAAGAATTCGTTGAACGCAAATTCTATGTTATGTACTCGAACTTTATTATTAATAATAATGATGCATGAAGAAAACATAAGAAAACTTAGTGCACAATTTTACTGCAGAAAACGGGATTTTGCAGTGCAGAATGGGACTTTGTTTGACAGAAACGAAAAACGGGAAGGAACAGAACAGAACGGGATTCTATACTGCAGAACGGGGAAGGAAGGAAAGGAACGGGAATTATAGAAAAAAATGACGTAGTATTGATATAACCCAACCAACCGGACGGCGGCGCGCGTGTGGATTTGAACCATGCCTTGGCTATGTCCTCTCCCTTCCACAAAAGTGGGGTTCCCCTTGGGGCCCTTCCCATTGAGCAAACATCCCATATATAAAGACTTCATTTTTTTTCCTTTAATGCCTTATGTGGGACTTTTGCAATTTACAACATTCAAGTAGGTGACTTTGGAGTCAATTTTCTCATTCAATTCTTAATGAATTTGAACACATAAATATACCACGTTATACTCCTCGTTGAGGAGAACGCATTTGTGTAAAAATGTAAACACCCGACATTTACGGAATGTGGGTCCTACAATAAATTAAGCTTCAAAATGCTTTAATATTTATTTGTCAAACCCATTTCCAACAAGCAATTCACTGAAAATTCTAATAGAACACTGTTTTGTAAGAGTTATTTGTTTGTAAGAAGAATAGCTAAAAAGAGAGATTTTCATGGTGCAAAATTATTACGTCTAAAATGTATGTAAGACTTCTCTCTATATTCATATATGTAGTATATCTATATCTACACATATAGATACATACATATATCTATAATAGTTTCACGATAAAACTATTATTTATTTCTATTTTAATTATAGTACTTATTACAACTAATGATGTAAGTTACATATTAGTAATAAATTTATAATTAAATGGAATTTCAAAAGTCTCACAAGAATATCTCTTGTTCCAAAATAAAATAAGACTATACACTTGTACTTCTAAAGTAACAAGTAATCTTTTCTATTAAATGAGACAAGGAAATAATTAATTTTATCAAACAACTTTGCACCTTATTAAATGATTCACGTACTATAGGCGCAAATCAAATGATTTCTACACAAATCAAATGAAGTTCTATCTTATTTTTTACAATTAGGAAAACGAATTATACCTTTATATTTACTTAAATTATGTCCACTAATAGATTTTATTCAAGCTCAAACTTGACAATAATTAAGTCTCCAAAATATAGAATAAGGTGTAATTTCTAACAACTTGTGCATGTCACAGGCGACCTGAGCATAGAAATTTTGATGATTTGTAGGAATTTAAATTTTGATGATTTGTAAAAATAACTTAGAAATGTTTTAAAGGGGAGTGGTTAGTATTTTTAAAGGGGAGTGGTTAGTATGAAGTTAAATTTTGTCAATTGATCAATACAGTGTCGACGCGCAGACAGAAGAGTTTTAAAGTATGCTCAAATATAAAAGGGTTTATTTTTTTATTGTAATTAATGTATGTTATTATAATGTCATAATTGAATTAATATTAGGACACTGGTATTATTGTATATATATATATATATATATATATATATATATATATATATATATATATATATATATACAGAATGGATCCTGTCCGGGAGTCCGGACAGGACCCAAAATCCGGATCCAATTTTTTTATTTTTTTATTTTTTTTTTGTAGAACAACTAAAAAAAAAAAAAAAATTTATGGAACTGAAATTTTTCAATAATACAGTGTTTTGGGTGTGTTTTTAACACCCACACCAACCAATGTATGTACAGTTTGCCCAGACTGTACAGACATGTTTCGTTATAGGCATCCAAATCACACCCAAAACACTGTATAATGTAAAAATTCCAATTCCATAAATTTTTTTTTTTTAGTTGTTTCAAAAAAAAAGAGCAAAAAAAAAGAAAAAAAAAAGGTCCGGATTTTGTTAAAATCCGGACTCCCGGACCTGATCCGGTCCCTATATATATATATATATATATATATATATATATCTATAATATAAAACAGAGCGGAGAGAGAAAATACATAAATGTCACATCAAAATACACGTCAGCAGCTCTCTCTCTTGTCCTCCTTATTCAAATTTTGAACCCACACACACAGATAAGTATTGATGATTGTAAGTTTTGTAGATAAGTTTAGAATTTTCCGGATATCTATTTTTAAAGGAAATTCTGCCAAAATTTAGTGAAATTAGTACCGACTAGCTCGATGTTTTGGTGGTTGGATATGTATTGTTGATTGAGTATGTATGTCTTTAGATAATGTAATATTTTTTAAATTTTAATTTAATTTTTCGTTACACCGTGCCTTCAGGCACGGGTTATCGCTAGTATATATATATAACACAACCTACTCTATTTTTCTTGCCTTCTTCCTTATCATGTTGCGTGGAAAAACAATTAATTATTTGACTCACTTGGTCTTACAAACTAAAAAGTGATAAACTGCTTGTGAAATCAGTCGTATAGTCTATCTACATCATGATTTATATATGGTGGCATGCTGTTAGATTCTTTCATAGCAAATTAAACATCTCTAACAGTTGCTTCTATGTCATCAATTATAAACGAAATTAGTAATTAACCACAAATTTTCAATTTTATTTTTTTCTTAAAAGAAATTTAGAATCTTGTGATAAATCTTTTAATATTTAAATTTATTTTGGCGATACTATTTATATGATATATCTTTTTCATAATTTAAATTTTGATGATTTGTAAAAATAACTTAGAAATGTTTTAAAGGGGAGTGGTTAATATGAAGTTAAATTTGGTCAATTGACCAATACAGTTTCGACACGTAGACGGAAGAATTTTAAAGTATGATCAAATATAAAAGAGTTTTATTTTTTATTGTAATTATTGTATGTTATTATAATGTCATAATTGAATTAATATTAGGACACTAAATGTGGTATTATTGTATTATATATATATATATATATATATATATATCAGTTTGTTTGGTGGCATTCTCATATTCTATTATCTTTTGAATTTAACTTTTAATAAACCAATTTATGGTGGACCTAAATTCTAATGTATGGACAAAGTTGGAAGATCTGCAAATTTATTTATTGCAATTTTGGGTTGGCAAATAAAAATGTTGAACATTTATAGGAGTAATAATATAGGAGGAGAAAAAAACAAGTCTTCAAATAGAAAAAAATAAATTTAAGTTATGATAAACTTTCAAAAAAAAATTTAAACATCTAGTTATTAAAGCAAATAGGGTTTGGGAGAGGAGAAAATTTTGAGGTAGTGTAGAAATGTTAAAACAACTTGGGATTGGGTCTCTACATGTATGTAACTTAATTTATAAATTTTTAGTTCTATTAGGTTAGGAGCTTATTTTCAGTGATTTTGTTATAATTTTTCTTTTTTAAATAAATATTTTCTTAACTAAATAAGGTGTTATATATGCTTATTTGATATATAGATCTTTTTTTTAATATTTAAAGATAATATTATGTAAAGATATATATATATATATATATATATATATGTATATATATATATTGTCAATAAAGGTATTTGTATATATAATAAATTTATATGATTCACATATTAAATTAAAAATTAATTACTCTATTTAATAATAAAGTTATAAATAATACAATTATAATTTAGCAATACCATGATTTAAGTTTTAAGACCATCAGAAATAAAGATAAGTAATATAGTTTTTCAATAAAACAATAGTAAGATTATCTTACCTAATGTTAATTTTTTATTATTAAAATGTAAGTATAGTTATGTTTCAAATATAAGTAGAATTTTATTATTATACAATGAAAATATTACTATAATTAAAATATAAGTGTAACTATATTTCAGTTATAAATAGAATTTTTTTATTATATGGATAATATAATTTTATATGTAAATTTTTTTCATACGATGATTGTTATATATAATAAATCCAATAATATACTTTTTTAAAAATACAATAAAATGTGAAAAATCTCATAATTCTAAGGCACGTGATATACATGCTAGTTATATATAGTATATACAATAAGGATTTTAGGCTCACCCCAAAAAAACTCACCCAAGCTCACCTAACAAAATTCATTTCTTTTTTTTCTCTCTCCTCACATTTACACGAATTGCAACTCTCAAACATAACACGCAAAAAAAAAATAACAAAGCTCTTTCCCTCTTTCGCTATTCAGAGCTCCTCAAAATTATCTCGCTCTCCCGATCTCTCTGAAACTCTCTTCTCACGATCTTCTCAACCCCTGTTTGCTCACTCGCCCCAAATCCCAAAATGACGGATTGCCCTAATTTTTTCCCCAAATCAAAAGGTAACAATTTTTTTTAACGATCTGGAAGGCTTTTTGGTTCTGTAGGATTTTTGGTTTTGTAACAATAAGGTTTAACGATCTGAATATCGAAAGTGATTCAAATCAGAAGTTCGGGCAAGCTCTGATTGAAAAAGAAACTTACCAATGCACCCTTGTTCTGGGATTTCACATCCCCATTCACTGTACATGATTTCCCTTACCCTACCATTGCATTAAGAACACAACTCCTTGTTTTTGGTCCCAGACTCGTAATTATGGACATATAGAGGTGCAATGTTTCTTACAGCTATAGTTATAAAAGAAGGAATTAATTGTTTCTATATATACTTTGGGGGGTGTTTCCACAAGCAAATTCTCTAATTCTATGTTGCTCTGTCATTTTTAAATTCATAAACACATGTTTATCAAAAAGTTATGAAACAGAAACTTACATAACATATTATTAGTAACTTTAATTTTTATTTACTATCTCTATATACGAGTTTTTGTATACACTTAAAATTGCTAACTTTTTGAGTATTTCTATTGAGTGTGGACCTAATCATTCTATTTAATTTATTATGGGCAGAATTTTCACAAATGGAAGGCATGAACCATGAAATAGATAGTTGTGGGGATAATGCAGAAATGAAGTTAGACTGCATTAACAATTTTGAAATTGAAATGGAAATGGAGAAGGATGACTTGAGTGAAGAGGGGTTGGATGTGAACAATGGTAAAACTATTATCTACTATCCTCAAGTAGTCGATGAGTTTACGCCTAAGCTAGGTCAAGAATTTCAAACAGTAGACGACGTTCACACTTTATACAATACATATGCAATGCATGCTGGTTTTAGTGTGCGAAAGCATACTGAGAAAAGAAAAGAGGAAAGCGATGAGATTTGTAGGAAGCAGTATGTGTGTTATAAGCAAGGAAAGGGCAAACTATTAGCCGATGTGGAAGCAAAAAGAAAACGTGGATCTATCAAAGAAGGTTGTAGTGCAAGAATTATAGTGGTTAAAAGAAATGACTTGTACGTAGTTACCATAGCTGAGGAGGGCCATTGTCACCTATTGTCAACCACATATAAGAGGCATCTTTTACGATCGCACTGTAATGTGTCAGCTGCCCAAAAATGTTTGACTCTACAACTTGGCATGGTGAATATACCACAATGCCAACAATACAACTTTCTTGCATTGCAGGCGGGAGGGATTGAAAATATTGGTTGCACGCAATGAGATTTGTATAACTTTGAAAGAGACAGTCGTAATAACTTAAAGGGACAAAATGGCGACATGTTGAATGAGTACTTTAAGTTAGAACAACAAAAGAATCCTTCATTCACTTTTACAATTGACACAGACGATAAAAAAGGATTACTCGTTGTTTTAGGGCCGATGCAACTTCTTAACGAGCTTATAAATTTTACGACGATGTTGTCATTTTTGATACCACGTACAACACTAATCGTTAAGGAATGATATTTGCACCACTAATGGGGGTTAATAACTACGATCAAACTATTGTATTTGGTTGTGCTTTCATAAGTGATGAGACCATAGATACATTTGTTTGGCTTTTCAAGTGTTTTTTGGAAGCAATGCCAGGTGATGCACCTAAGATGATTATCACTGATCAGGATCCGGCTATAACAAATGCCATTTCACATATGCTTCCTAAGACATTTCATAGGTATTGTAGTTGGCACATTTTGACCAAATTTTCAGAGAAGATTGTTTCAGTAAAATACAGTACTTATTATAAAGAGTTTTCAGATTGCATTTGGAATTCCGAGACTGTAGAAAAGTTTGACTCTACTTGGGTAGAGCTCGTGGAGAAAAGTGGGTTGACTACTAATAAATGGCTTCAATCAATGTATGACATCCGTTGTAGATGGGTAACCACACATGTGAATCATGTTTTCTCAGTCGGCATGTCAAGTAAAATGGGGATGTGTTCAAAACAATGAGTTGTGTTCTTAATGCAATGGTAGGGTAAGGGAAATCATGTACGGTGAATGGGGATGTGAAATCACAGGACAAGGGTACATTGGTAAGTTTCTTTTTCAATCAGAGTTTGCCCCAACTTTTGATTTGAATCACTTTCGATATTCAGATCGTTAAACCTTATTGTTACAGAACCAAAAATCCTACAGAAACAAAAAGCCTTCCAGATTGTTAAATAAAATTGTTACCTTTTGATTTGGGGTAAAAATTAGGGCAATCCGTAGTTTTGGGATTTGGGGTGAGTGAGCGAACAGGGGTTGAGAAGATCGTGAGAAGAGAGTTTGAGAGATTGGGAGAGCGAGATAATTTTGAGGAGCTCTAAATAACGAAAGAGGGAAAGAGCTCTGTTATTTTTTCGCGTGTTATGTTTAAGAGCTGAAGGAGAGTTGCAATTCGCGTAAATATGAGGAGAAAGAAAAAAAGAAATAGATTTTTATAGGTGAGCTTGGGTGAGCTTTTTTGGGGTGAGCCTAAGATCCTTATTGATAATATATAGATGTATAAAAGATGTATAAATGTTTATAGATAGAATATAAATAATCCATAAGGCATGCACAAATAGACCGTCTAGTCTAGTCTAGGGCGAGCAAACTGACCATTGACCAAGTTAGACTAAGTCTATGGTGCTGCTTATTTTCTACTGAATGGGTTTGAATGACCTAAAATCTGAATGAATCGGTTATTAAGAGTGTTTGTTTTAGTTTTAAAATCTGAATGAGGTTAAATAGTACTGAATGATTCTTTTAAAAAACTTTGGCTGAATCGGTCTGAATGATGGGTTTTTACCCAAATAATCGTCCATCTCCATCTTGAACATCTGTCGACTGTCATCGCACACCCAATACATCCAAGCAAATCCACCTCCATCTTCAAACTCAGATTCACCACCGTCGAAAATCCTTCTCCTCCTCCACCATCCATCTTCAAAATCCTACCACCTCAAAGCCAGATATGTAGTTATATCATGACTAAATTACAAAAAGAAAAAGAATCAACCCAAAACAAAAAACATGTCTCCTCTCATCCAACAATTACTAATATCCAGATTATTTTTTAAAAAAAAAGAGGGAAGAAGAAGAAAATGGGGATTGACGGACTGGGACAGAAAGGAGAAAGGAGAAAAGACAAAAAGGCTAAAGGGGAAAGGGTTACATTTTGTTAAGTTTTTATCTTTAGTTTTTGTTTTTTTTAATTATTAATGTTTTTGTTTTTTTTAATTGTTATTTTATTTTGTTTAATTGTTGTTTTGATAACTTATTATTCTTTATTACTATTATGCATTTTTATTTACATAAAATGATTAAAAAATTGTAGAATGACTCATTTTTAAATTTGTTTGAATTATTCAATACTTTGTTTGATAATTTGTTTTAACTATTTATTTTTATATGTTGTACAATGAATGTTTTATTTAAATTTTTTTAGTATGTCCTTGTTCATCATAATTTAGAAGGGTAAAATAGTAAAAGCCTAACCAGGCTGAATAATTAAACTAAAAACTTGGCCTGAATGAAGCCTAGTGGTCAGCCCTAAGTCAAGCCCAGGCCAACCCAAGTCGATTTATATTTTACTTGAAAAATTTATATTTAAACCTTCCACTATTTATAAAACAAATGTAGGTTAAGATTACATTGTTAACCAATGTAGGACTTTAAAAGTCCAAATAGCAAGTAAAGAAATAAATTACCATTATATAAATACTCATTGTGTGACGCCCCCAAAATTAGGTATATATCACCCATCTTGGGTCGTCAGATACATGGTACATAATTCAAATACAACTTACTAATACAACTGTCGTGTACAATACGACCAAACATAACTGTGAGTTTGAATACAATTATTGTCTACTAGAGATTATACAAACTCAAAAAGAGTCCTCATTACAATTATTAATACACTATTTCACAGAATAGTGAGGACTACTAATGCTATCCTCTGGACCGTCACTCCGTTCCCTGACTAGTCCCTGCTATGTTCTCATTTCCTGAAGAGAACACTGAAAGAAAGGGTGAGCTCAACTAGCCCAATAAGAAATATTATGACTAAGATAATGCATAATAAATTATCGTTAGCCTTCAACAGTATTAAACTAATAAAATATAACAACATCAGGTTTAACAGCAGCAGATCAAGCAATCCATTAAAAGAGTCAAGTAGAGAATAGAATTTACTATCTTTTATGATTTAAAAAGTTTTTCATCACTTTTATCGCTGAGACTCAGCTTAATAAATAATCCACATCATCCCTGCACTACGGCCAAGGATACTCATTAGGGTCACGACCACAAATTCCAAACACTACGGGCCAAGGATATTTGTGTATTCATCAATGGTCATGATCATGCCAACAATAGTCCATCAATGCACTACGGGCCAATGAGGATTTTTACCACATCATTTGTAACATTACGGTCATGATTACACCGAATCATCCTTGGTCACAATCATACCAAGTCCATCTATGCACTACAGGCCACAGATGACTTTCAACATAATATAAACATGAGATGATGACAATGATATAAGAATTCAATAAAACAAGTTCAAGAATTAATTTGTCCAAGAACTACTAATGTCCAAATTGTCCACATGATACTGCTTTGTAGAGTAAAATTCAAGAATGATCAAAAGAATATTTCCATGAAAAGATACTGGATGAAGCACAAATATCAAGGATATTCTACTAATTTCATGGAGTATAGAAGTCAAAACTTTAACCAACTGAGTATAATAAAGAATGGAATAACAACAGAAATCACCATGCATGCGGTACTTCGCATAGACAGGTTATTCCAACAGAATAATAATAACGGAACCAGGTCAGGTAAAATTTGCACCGACAGGATGTTCCAACAGAATAATAAAGACGGAACCAGGTCCGGTGTAAAACACACAGACAGGATGTTCCAACGGAATAATAATAAAGACGAAACCAAGTTCGGTGTAAAACACACAGACAGGATGTTCCAACAGAATAATAATAAAGACGGAACCAAGTCCGGTGTAAAACACACAGACAGGATGTTCCAACAGAATAATAGAAGAATGTCACCAAGTATAGGGTAGACCGCGTATACAGGTTATTCCAACAGAATAATAAGAAATGGAATAACAACAGTTCTCTTCATGAATAAGAAAGAATAACACCCCTTACCGTAACAGAAACTGGATATAGGAAAAGAAAAGTTAAGTAGCAAAAAGCTTTTCTTCTATCTCTCTATAGTTTCTCTCTCCAGAGTTCAGTGAATTCGTAAGAAAATAATGATGGAATGAGCTTCTATTTATAGAAAAATAGAATGCATAGTAACTAATCCATGAACGGTCCAGATTGATTTACTTTAATCTGACGGTCCATATTTAAAGAAAAATCTTTTAAATAAAATATAATATATTCTATTTATATAAAAAGATTTTTACTATGCAAACACTATGCAACACTATGCAAAACACTATGCAACACTATGCATAATAAAATATAATATATTCTATTTATAGAATAACTTTAATAAAGTATTCTGTTTTATTTAAAAAGATGTTTCTGTTTTATTACGTTAATAATACGAATAAAACAAAAACGTCATCATCGCTATAATAATTCATATTATTAATCGACAATAATTGAATCAAACTGAACGACTTCTCACATAAATATCAATAATCAATACCGTGTGCTACTATGCAACAATGCGTATTACTGTACTTTTACTACCCAGTAGTTCAACAGTATCAACGGTAAAAATTTCGCCGTTATTTTCAATAAAATATTTTTGTCGTTTTCTCAATCCGACAATAATTCCGTTGTGGGGTCCACCAATAATTGTACCGTCGTACGAATATTTTTCGACACAAAGAATATTCCCTGACCAATCGAATATAATATAACAACTTGCATACTTTGCAAAATTTATAAATACTACCCACAACTATAATATTATCTCAAATTCACGCCATAATATTAAAAAATTATTTCGAGAAAATTAATTCTTTATTCATAAAATCTGGGGTTTCACAATCTCCCCTCCTTATGGAATTTTGCCCTCGAAATTTACGTACGTACCTGGTATGCCAAACAGGTGAGGATACATTGACTTCACTTCAAATTCTAACTCTTGAGATATAACCTTTGTGTGTTGAATACGATTCTTCTTATCCAAGATTGTAACACGTATCTCTTCAAACGTTAAATCATCCGCTATCTCGTCCGGTTCTAAATTAATAATGTGGTTCGGGTAGTCCACATATTTACGAAACATCGATACGAAAAAAAACGTTATAAACACGCAATATATTTGGCGGTAAAACGAGTCTATAAGCCACAGTTCCTACTCAATCGAGGATTTCAAATGGGCTAATTAAATCGAGGGTTGAGATTTCCTCTCTTCAGCAACTCTTGCTTCTAAAATAACACCCTCTTAAACCTTCTTCTTCACATTCATCAGATTCAGGTATGTAGCTTGAGCGTCTTTAACTTTATCGATTAAAGTCAATTTTACTCATATATTCGTTATCTTCACGTGGGTCCCTAGAGTCTTTAACTCTATCTTCATCATTTGCAAGTTATACGAAATAAGTCTTTGTGTTAACAACATCGCACTTGTAAACGCATACAATCTTCTACTCAACACGTCAGCTACCACGTTCGCTCTTCCACGATGATATTGAATAGTACGATCGTAATCTTCAACAGCTCGAGTCAACGTCTTTGGTGCATGTTACTTTCGTTTTAGTTGAAAAAATTATTTTGAGGGTTTAAGAAAATGGGTTTTGTACTGCTGTCAATACAAAATTCGATTTTACGCTCTGGGGTAGGCTAAGAAGTCTTCAGGAATACGTCAAGAGATTTATTAATGATAAAAATATCATTCAAAACTGTTACTCATATCCAAGACTTGGATAGTACGTCACATTGATACCAACTGTGACTTCTATCCCTTAACCTAGATAGCACCTCACAATGATACCTATCAACTTGTTATCGTCATTCACGACGTCGCCTACAGAAAGTCTAGCTTCGGTGCATTCCACATAAAGAAGTCATCAATAAAAGGATCGGGGCTCTTTACTTATGGCTTGATATGACAATGATTGAATTTAATGGTATGGTTGCTTGAATTCGCATAATAGGTTGGTTAGGAATATGAAAGCTAACAACCTTACGAAAAAAATGATGAGTAGTTAACCAATCGTTTCCTAAAATTGCATCAAAGGCAAGTATTTTCAAAGAGACAAAATCAACACGTAACGTGAAAGTGTCGATTTGAATCAAATAAGATTTATAAACAGTGGAGGTAACGAAGGTTTCTCCCAATGGAGTTTCAATAGATAAATCAAAGTTTAACTTCTCAGGAGTTAAGTACAAACATTGAACACAACTAGGTGAAATAAAAGATTGAGTAGAACCTGTATCTAACACGGAATAGACTTCGTAAGAGCTTATGATTAACTTACCCGTGATAATTTTATTCAGGTTCCTCGTCACGAGAGAAATAAAACGCTCTCTCTTAAACTACCGGCTTTGGCTTGTCTGGGACATCCTTTGGCATCATTATCCCAGCTGGAATTGAATTCATCATACGACAAAATTGTGCTAGGTGACCTTCTCTTCCATAATTAAAACATGCTTTGGACTGCTGCATACAATTTGGACGGATGTGTCCCTTCTGTCCGCATTTGAAACATACGACCGATGGTCGTTCTTCTTTCTTTAAAATGGGTGCTGGTACCGACGTCTTTACGACATTGTTGAACCTTCTCTTCTTGAAATGTCCATTCTTATTATTTTGTCCATGATTATTACCGAAGTGGTTACCATTTCTGACTTGTTGATTCCCTCCATGCTTATTATCACCGCTTTGATGACTGTTATAACCGATATTATCATTTTGTCGGCTGCTCTCTTTAGGTTTGGTTGACTCATTATCGCACTCCACCAACTGAGCCCTATTTACAACATCTGAATACAAACACAGTTTATGAGAAATAAGATGTTGACGTATCTCCGGCTTCAAACCTCTTAAAAATAATCGCGCCATTCTCTCTTCATTATCCACCAAGTGGGACGCAAACCGGGATAACTCCGCAAATTTTGCCTCGTATTGCGACACGGTCATATTGTTTTGCTCCAATTTGATAAACTCCACCTCTTTCATGTGACGAATACTTTCGGGAAAGTATTTGTCGTTGAACAGCTCTTGGAACTTCTCCCAAGACATCTTTAGTACGGCAGGTTGAGTACGTTTTACCGATTCTCACCAGTAATCTGCCTCTTCACGCAACATAAAGGTGGCAAAGGGAACCTTTTTCTCCTCGAAGCATCCCAAGACATCAAATATCTTGGTGATCTGCTTTAACCACGTCTCCGCCTTAAGTGGTTCTGGCTTTCCCAAAAACTTTGGTGGTCTCAGCTCCTTGAATTGCTTAGCGGTGACCAACCATGGGTTGCCATTGTTTCTTCCTGCATTATGAACAGGAGTCGCCTTCTCCCGTTGTTGCATGAATTGCTCTTTAAACTGCTTAGCAGTGACCGTCCGAGAATTATCAGTATTTCTACCTGCATTTTGGACAGGAGCTGCCTTAGCCTGTTGTTGCATGAATTGCATAAAGCCTCTGACCATCCCATCATTCACCATTTCATCGGTGTTATTATTTTCATGAGGAGTATTGTCCTCTAGTTGCACATTATCCTGATTATTGATCTGTGGAGACTCAACGGTCTCCTGTGCTCCATTGATAATCTCAACATTCTCGGATGCCATTTTCAAACACTGCCACAAAACAAGGGTTAATTAACATATCACATATTATCCCTATACTTTGACCGACCAATTAAATACAAAATAAATTTAAGTAGGTCATATTAGCGAAGGAATTCCCCGTCTCTCCCCTCCTAGTTCTAGTCTCACATCTTAGCCAGTGATCATATCCCTAAGCTTTGATACCAACTGTGACGCCCCCAAAATTAGGTATACATCACCCATCTTGGGTCGTCAGATACATGGTACATAATTCAAATACAACTTACTAATACAAATGTCGTGTACAATACGACAAAACATAACTGTGAGTTTAAATACAATTATTGTCTACTAGAGATTATACAAACTCAAAAAGAGTCCTCATTACAATTATTAATACACTATTTCACAGAATAGTGAGGACTACTAATGCTATCCTCTGAACCGTCACTCCGTTCCCCGACTAGTCCCTTCTATGTTCTCATTTCTTGAAGAGAACACTGAAAGAAAGGGTGAGCTCAACTAGCCCAGTAAGAAATATTATGACTAAGATAATGCAGAATAAATTATCGTTAGCCTTCAATAGTATTAAACTAATAAAATAGAACAACATTAGGTTTAACAGCAGCAGATCAAGCAATCCATTAAAAGATTCCAGTAGAGAATAGAATCTACTATCTTTTATGATTTAAAAAGTTTTTCATCACTTTTATCGCTGAGACTCAGCTTAATAAATAATCCACATCATCCCTGCACTACGGCCAAGGATACTCATTAGGGTCACGACCACAAATTCCATACACTACGGGCTAAGGATATTTGTGTATTCATCAATGGTCATGATCATGCCAACAACAGTCCATCAATGCACTACGGGCCAATGAGGATTTTTACCACATCATTTGTAACATTACGGTCATGATTACACCGAATAATCCCTGGTCATAATCATACCAAGTCCATCTATGAACTACAGGCCACGGATGACTTTCAATATAATATAAACAGTAGGATGATGACAATGATATAAGAATTCAATAAAACAAGTTCAAGAATTAATTTGTCCAAGAACTACTAATGTCCAAATTGTCCACATGATACTGCTTTGTAGAGTAAAATTCAAGAATGATCAAAAGAATATTTCCATGAAAAGATTCTGGATGAAGCGAAAATATCAAGGATATTCTACTAATTTCATGGAGTATAGAAATCTAAACTTTAACCAACTGAGTATAATAAAGAATGGAATAAAAACAGAAATCACCATGCATGCGGTACTTCGCATAGACAGGTTATTCCAACAGAATAATAATAACGGAACCAGGTCAGGCAAAATTTGCACCGACAGGATGTTCCAACAGAATAATAAAGACGGAACCAGGTCCAGTGTAAAACACACAGACAGGATGTTCCAACGGAATAATAATAAAGATGGAACCAAGTCTGGTGTAAAACACACAGACAGGATGTTCCAACGGAATAATAGAAGAATGTCACCAAGTATAGGGTAGACCGCGTATACAGGTTATTCCAACAGAATAATAAGAAATGGAATAACAACAGTTCTCTTCATGAATAAGAAAGAATAACACCCCTTAACGTAACAGAAACTGAATATAGGAAAAGAAAAGTTAAGTAGCAAAAAGCTTTTCTTCTATCTCTCTATAGTTTCTCTCTCTAGAGTTCAGTGAATTCATAAGAAAATAATGAAGGAATGAGCTTCTATTTATAGGAAAATGGAATGCATAGTAACTAATCCATGAACGGTCCAGATTGATTTACTTTAATCTGACGGTCCATATTTAAAGAAAAATCTTTTAAATAAAATATAATATATTCTATTTATATAAAAAGATTTTTACTATACAAACACTATGCATAATAAAATATAATATATTCTATTTATAGAATAACTTTAATAAAGTATTTTTGTTTTATATAAAAAGATGTTTCTGTTTTATTACGTTAATAATACGAATAAAACAAAACGTTATCATCGCTATAATAATTCATATTATTAATCGACAATAATTGAATCAAACTGAGCGACTTCTCACATAAATATCAATAATCAATACCGTGTGCTACTATGCAACAATGCGTATTACTGTACTTTTACTACCCAGTAGTTCAACAGTATCAACGGTAAAACTTTCGCCGTTATTTTCAATAAAATATTTTTGTCGTTTTCTCAATCCGACAATAATTCCGTTTTGGGGTCCACCAATAATTGTACCGTCGTACGAATATTTTTCGACACAAAGAATATTCCCTGACCAATCGAATATAATATAACAACTTGCATACTTTGCAAAATTTATAAATACTACCCATAACTATAATATTATCTCAAATTCACACCATAATATTAAAAAATTATTTCGAGAAAATTAATTCTTTATTCATAAAATCTGGGGTTTCACATATTGAACTTGGAATTATAACCCTTTGTGGGATGGACATATAGTTGTTCATTTGTGTGGCCAACTTAAATATCAACCCCACTTGTTTCCAAATTCAAACTACATGCTGTCTATATCATGCAAGTTGTGGCCAAATAATCCTCATACCCCTCCCCAGTTTTTAAATTCTTCTTCTTCCCCCTCAATTTTTATTAATTTAAAAAAAACTCTTAGTTTGTGCAGAAAATTTTGGAACAAAATAGATCTACGATATATTGAGGAGAAATTGAATCAATTATAACCTTACCAATTCTGGAGATGATTAGATCGATCTATGCAGATTTCTACAACTCTATATTATCTATAATAGATAATAGATGTTATATTTGCACATCAGTCCAAATTGCGCGATGCCGTCCAAAACATGTTATAATTGTGGAAGAGAAGGTCACTTAGCCCGATTTTGTCGTTTACCGAAGACAAATTCAGCTAGGATGGAGGCACCAAAGGCCGTCCTAGAAAGGTCAAAGCCGGTAGTGCAAGGGAGAGCGTTTGTTGTGACCTCCCAGAAAGCAAGGAACCCGAATGAGGTCATCACGGGTAAGCTTATCATAAACTCTAACGAAGTCTATACTTTATTTGATATCGGTTCTACCCATTCTTTTATTTCTCCTACTTGCGCTCATCGATTAAATTTGACTCCGGAGAAATTAGACTTTGACTTATCTGTGGAAACTACGTTGGGAGAAACCTTCATTACATCCACTGTTTATAAGTCTTGTTTGGTTCAAATCGGTACCCTCACATTACCTGTAGATCTTATTTCATTGAAAATACTTGCATTTGACGTGATTCTAGGGATTGATTGGTTAACTACTCATCATGCAAAAATTGATTGTTTCCATAAGGTTGTTAGCTTTCATATTCCTAATCAACCTATTATGCGAATTCAAGCGACCAAACCATTAAAATCAATCACGGTCATCTCAAGCCATAAAGCTATTCGTTTATTGAAAAACGGATGTCAAGCTTTCTTAGCTCATGTCACAGATTTAAACAAAAATACGTCATTTTTGAACGATATTTCTATTGTTAATGAATTTCCTGACGTATTCCCCGAAGAACTTCCTGGCCTACCCCCCAGAGCGTGAGATTGAATTTTGTATCGACCTTGAACACAGTACAAAACCCATTTCTAAAGCCCTATATCGAATGGCTCCTATTGAACTTCAGGAGTTAAAAACCCAACTGCAGGAATTGTTAGATATTGGCTTTATTCGTCCTAGTACTTCTCCTTGGGGTGCTCCTGTTCTATTCGTGAAGAAGAAAGATGGGAGTATGCGACTTTGTATTGATTATCGGGAGTTGAATCATGTCACCATCAAAAATAGGTATCCATTGCCATGTATTGATGACTTGTTTGACCAGGTGCAAGGAGCCAAATTCTTTTCAAAGATTGATCTTCGTTCCGGGTATCACCAATTAAAGATTAGAATCGATGACATTCCAAAGACGGCTTTCAGAACTCGATACGGGCATTATGAATTCCTAGTCATGTCCTTTGGATTGACTAATGCTCCTACTGCTTTCATGGATATAATGAACTGAGTATTCAAGGAATATTTGGATCACTTTGTGGTTGTCTTTATTGATGACATCCTTATTTATTCCAAAAGCCGTGAAGATCATGAGCAACACTTGAGGCTGACACTCCAAAAGCTTCGTGAATATAAGTTTTATGCCAAGTTAAAGAAATGCGAGTTCTGGCTTGAGGAAGTAGCATTCCTTGGGCACGTGGTATCAAGTCATGGAATATCTGTTGATCCAGCAAAGATTGAAGCTATTCAAAGCTGGAAGCAACCTAAATCAGTGACCGAAGTACGTAGCTTTCTCGGTTTAGCTGGTTATTATTGGAGACTTGTGGAAGGATTTTCTCGAATCGCTACTCCATTGACTCAGCTGACTCGGAAAGATACAAAGTTCGATTGGAGCAAAGAATGTGAGAAGAGTTTTCAAGAACTCAAGAGGAGACTCATTTCGGCACCTGTTCTGACAATACCATTTGGCTCGGAGGGTTTTGTCATCTACAGTGATGCTTCGGGCAAAAGGCTAGGATGTGTTCTTATGCAAAATGAAAAAGTCATAGCCTATGCCTCGCGAAAACTCAAAGAATATGAGAAGAATTATCCTACTCATGATCTAGAGTTAGCAGCTGTTGTCTTTGCACTTAAAATTTGGAGGCATTACTTGTATGGGGAGAAAGTGGAGATCTTTACGGATCATAAAAGCCTCAAATATTTCTTCACTCAAAAGGAACTCAACATGCGACAACGACGTTGGCTTGAAATGTTGAAAGATTATGATCATGCCATCCAATACCATCCTGGAAAAACAAACGTGGTAGCTGACGCATTGAGTAGAAGATCACATGCAAGTACGAGTGCAATATTGTTAATGCAAGGGCCCATTTTGTGTGACTTGCAAAGGATGGAGATAGAGTTAAAGACTCCAGGGACACATGTGACGATGGCGAATATACGAGTAGAACCGACTTTAATCGAGAAAGTTAAAGCTGCTCAAGCTACAGACCTGGAGCTGATACGTATGAGGAAGAAAGTGCAAGAGGGTGCTATGCCGGAAGCAAGAATCGATGAAGAAGGAATACTTCGAGTCAACTCCAGACTTTGTGTTCCTAACGATCCTGATTTAAAGTATAAAATCATGATGGAGGCGCACAATACACCGTTTGCAATCCATCCTGGGAGTACCAAAATGTATCATGATATTCGTCATACATTTTGGTGGAGCAATATGAAGAGAGAGATAGCGTTGTTTATCTCAAGGTGTCTAACTTGTCAACGAGTTAAAGCGGAGCATCAAGTACCAAAAGGTCCATTGCAACCACTTGAAATTCCAGAATGGAAGTGGGAGCACATTACCATGGATTTCGTTACCGGTCTTCCTAAGGTTTCTCAAGGCATAGATGCGATTTGGGTCATTGTTGATAGATTGACCAAGTCTGCTCATTTCTTACCGATACGAGAAACTTATACACTTGAACGTCTTGCTCGTATGTACATAAACGAGATTGTAAGACTGCATGGTATGCCGGTATCCATAGTTTCTGATCGAGACCCAAGATTTACTTCACGATTTTGGGTTAGTTTGCAAAAAGCTATGGGCACAGACTTACGATTTAACTCGGCATATCATCCTCAGACGGACGGACAGTCGGAGAGGACTATTCAAACTCTCGAAGATCTATTAAGACTCTGTGTCCTTGATTTCAAGGGAAGTTGGGACAAGTTCTTACCATTGGTGGAGTTTTCCTACAACAACAGTTATCAGGCAAGTATTGGCATGGCTCCATTCGAAGCGTTGTATGGAAGAAAGTGTCGTTCTCCAGTATGCTGGGATGAGGTGGGTGAAGCAACGTTGTTGGGACCGGAGTTGGTACGTATGACTACGGAAAAGATTTAAACGATCCAACAACGTATAAAAACCTCACAAAGTCGACAAAAGAGTTATGTTGATCTTCATCGAAAGGACGTGGAATTCAATATATGAGATCATGTGTTGTTACGTGTTACTCCATGGAAAGGAGTTACAAGATTTTGAAAGAAAGGAAAACTCAATCCTCGATTCATCGGTCCATTTTTAATCCTCGATCGAATAGGAACTGTAGCCTATAGACTCGCTTTACCTCCAAGTATGTCTCTTGTTCATAACGTTTTTCACATATCCATGTTACGTAAATATGTGAAAGACCCGAACCACATTATTGAGTTAGAACCGGACGAAATAGCAGAAGATTTGACGTATGAAGAGATTCCTGTTCAAATCTTGGATAAGAAGGAACATATTCTACGCTCCAAGGTTATACCTCAAGTCAAAGTTTTGTGGAGAAACCACGATGTTGAGGAAATGACTTGGGAGTTAGAATCTGAAATGAAATCAAGGTATCCTTACCTCTTCGACATACCAGGTACGTACCCTAATTTCGAGGGCGAAATTTCATAAGAAGGGGAGGTTGTAAGACCCCAGTTTTTTATAAATAAAGATGAATTTTTATAATTATTATTTTTGAATATTATGGAATAAATTTGATATAATGTTATAGTTGTGGGTAATATTTATAAATTTTGCAAAGTACGCAAGTTGTTATAAAATATTCGTTTGGTCGGGGAATATTCTTTTTGTCGGGGAATATTCGTACGACGGCACAATCATTGGTGGACCCCACAACGAAAGTATTGTCGTAGTTAGAAAACGACAAAATTATCTTTCTATAAAATAACGGCGGAGGTGTTACCGTTAAAACTGTTGAACTACTCGGCAGTAAAAGTACAGTAATACGCGTTGCTGCATAGTAGCACACGGTTTTGATTATTGATACTTACGTGAGAAGTCACTCAGCTATACTCAATTATTGCTACAGCAATTGCTGCATCATATCTCTTATATTATTGATTCAATTATTGTCACAGTATCATCTGTATAATATGTTATATTATTTAAAAAATAATTGAGACGACAAGTTATAACTGATTAATAATTGTTGAAAGATTAAATATGTGTTGATTAAAAATAAAATGATTTTTGGTAATTTTTATTCAATCCTTGATGTATATAAAGAGTCTATTATTAGACGTTTGTGGTAAGTTTAATTATTTATGGGGGGGGCCATATGTCATCATCTAAGAGTTTCTTTCATAAATAGTAATTACCTTTGTAAAAAATAATTACCTTCGTAAATAGTAATTACCTTCGTAAATAGTAATTACCTTCGTAAATAGTAATTACCTTCGTAAATAGTAATTACCTTCGTCAATAGTAATTACCTTCGTCAATAGTAATTACCTTCGTAAATAGTAAATACTTTCGTAAATAGTAATAAATCTTCTATAAATAGAGGCCTAGGGCTTCATTATTTTTCACGAATTCGTTCAAGCTATAGAGAGAGAAAGTATAGAGAGAATAAGAGAGAAAGAAGAAGAGTATTCGGTTACTACACTACTGCAATATTCAATCTCCTAATAAGGTAAGGGGTGTTATTCTTTCTTCTTGAAGAGAACTTATATTATTCCATTCTTTGTTATTCTGTTGGAATAACCTGTAAAAGTGGCATACCCTATACATGACCTGTATACGCGGTATACCCTATACTTGGTGAAATCCTTATGTTATTTCATTCATTATTATTCTGTTGGAATAACCTGTATACGCGGAATACCCTATACTTGGTGACATCCATTTACTATTCTGTCTTTATATTTTTGTCGGAATATCCTGTCTGTGCTATACGCCGGACCTGGTTCCGTCTTTATTATTATTCTGTTGGAACATCCTGTCTGTGTGTTTTACGCCGGACCTGGTTCCATTCTTTATTATTCTGCTGGAATATCCTGTCTGTGCGTTTTACGCCGGACCTGGTTCCGTTATTTATTATTCTGTTGGAACATCTTGTCGGTGTGAATTTCACCTGACCTGGTTCCGTTATTATTATTCTACTGGAATAACCTGTCTGTGCGGTCTATCGCATGCATGGTGATTTCTTTTGTTATTCCATTCTTTATTATACTCAGTTGGATAAAACTTTGACTTCTATACTCCATGAAATTAGTGGAATATCCTTGATATTTGCGCTTCATTCAGTATCTTTTCATGAAAATATTCTTCTGAGCATTCTTGAATTTTACACCACAAAACAGTATCGTGTTGACAATTTGGACGTTAATAATTCCTGGATAAAATAATTCTTGAACTTGTTTTATTGAATTCTTATATCATTGTCATCATCCTCATGTTTATATTTTGTTGAAAGTTATCTGTGGCATGTAGTGCATAGATGGACTTGGTCTGATTATGACCAGGGATTATTCGGTGTAATTATGACCGTAATATTACAAATGATGTAAAAATTAAAAATTCTCATTGGCCCATAGTGCATTGATAGACAGTTGTTGGCATGATCATGACCATTAATGAATACACAAATATTCTTGGCCGTAGTGCATGAATAATTGTGGTCGTGATACTAAAGAATATCCTTGGCCATAGTGCAGGGGTGATTCGATGATGTGGAATATTTATTAAGCTGAGTCTCAGCTATAACAGTGATGAAAAACCTTTTAAATCATAAAAGATAGTAGATTTTATTTTTTACTTGACTCTTTTAATGGATTGCTGATTCTGCTGCAGTTAAACTTGATGTTTATTATATTTTATCTGTTTAACACTGTTGAAGGCTAATGATAATTTATTCTGCATTATCTTAGTCATAATATTTCTTACTGGGCTATTTGAGCTCACCCTTTCTTTCACTGTTCTCTTCAGGAAATGAGAATATAGCTGGGACGAGTCGGGGAACGGAGTGATGGACCAGAGAATAGTATTAGTAGTCCTCATTATTCTGTTAAATAGTGTGACAATAATTGTATTGAGGACTCCTTTTGAGTTTGTATGATCTCTAGTAGACAATTATTGTATTCAAACTCACAGTTGTATTTTGTCGTATTATACACGACAGTGGTATTAGTAAGTTGTATTTGAATTCTGTACCATGTATCTGACGACTCAAGATGGATGATGTATACCTAATTTTGGGGGCGTCACATACATCACCCATTCTGGGTCGCCAGATACATGGTACATAAATCAAATAGAAACTTTCTTAATACAACTGTCGTGCAAAATACGACAAAAAATAGCTGAGAGTTTAAACACGAATATTTCCTTCTAGACAATATCCACACTCAATGGAGTTCTCGTTACAATTATTATCACACTATTTTATAAAAATAGTGAGGACTACTATAGCCACCATCTCGGACCATCACTCCATTCCCCAACTAGTCACAGCTATATTCTCATTTCCTGAAGAGAACAGTGAAAGAAAGGGTGAGCTTAACTAGCCCAATAAGAAATATTATGACTAAGATAATGCAGAATAAATTATCCTTAGCCTTCAATAGTATAACAACTGATAGAATACAATAGACAACAAGTTTTAGATTAACAACTACAGCGGAATAAGCAATCCATTAGAAGAGTCAAGTAGAGCATGATATCTACTATCCTTTATGATTTAAAAAGTTTTTCATCAACTTTATCGCTGTAATACCCATTAACAGTTCTTTATTATACCCAAGATAAAAATAACTTTCATCACCTGTCTTCACCTGAACCACCAAAGATTTTAGTTAAATTCACAATTCATATTTATAATCATGCAAATCAACAGTTTCTCCTTGCCACAAAGGCTTAATAGAACATTTACTCAATATCCTTACCCCAAAGGCTAAAATATTCAAATATAATAACAATGATCATACCAATTAGTTGTCTACCTTTGCACTACGGGCCAAAGATATTCAACTTTAAAACCAATAGTCATGATCATACTAATCAATTGTCTATCATGCACTACGGCCAAAGACATTCAACTGTTAACTAATGGTCATAATCCTGTTAATCACATCATCGAATTATCCATGCACTACAGGCCAAGGATATTCGTTATTATCACCAGTGGTTATGATCATGTCATACACCTATCTATCTTTGCACGTAAGCCAAAGATATACAACTATAAAACCAATAATCAATAGTCCATCTTTGTACGTAAGCCAAAAAATATACAACTGTAAAACCAATAATCAACAGTCCATCTATGCACTTAAGCCATATATGACTTTTATCACAATATAAGCATGAGGATGATGACAATTATATAGGCATTAATCAAACGAAATCAAGGATAAATATTAAAGACTTTAAATTTATCCAGAGTTTAAAAATATCCAAATTATAAACATGATACTGTTTTATGGAGTAAAATTCAAGAATAATATTCATGTTTCAAAAATAATTTGGACAGAAAAGAAATATATTTTTCGGGTAAATAGTACCCCGGGAATAGTAACTCGTGAATAGTAACTCATGACTAGTAAATCATGAATAGTAATTTGTATTTATACATAGTACCGTATACATAAATAATATCATATATGTAAATAGTGTCATATACATGAATAGTGTCGTATATGTGAATAGTGTCGTATATGTGAATAGTAACCCCAACACAAAAAGATAAAGGTTCACAATAAAATTCATATCAATATTCATAACACATTAATCCAAATGTTATAAATCACTTAATAATCTCATAATCTAATATTATTAATATTACCATAATATTTTAATCGTCTCTTAAACTTATAAATAATTTATTTTAATTGTTTACACTTTACTAATTAATGCATTTAATCATCCTAAAATGACAAACTCATAAGATTTCATCACCAATAACCAAAACTCTCATAAAAAATCTGCATATACCTTATATAAGATTCTCAAGCCATAAAATCCTATTTTCCAATTTTCTTACTTCACATAACATATTTAATTCATTTACTCATAACTAGTCCATTTTCATGAAAAATACCAAATTAGTTCAAATAAATTTTCTTTTCTGGGATTTAGCAGAATATAGTCCTATATTGAACATATATTTTTCTCAGAATTTTTAAAATTCATTTACTATTTTTCATATAACTAAAATTGTCGAATATTTAGACATTTATCAAAAACTGTACTTTTGCCCAAAAATTCCAAAATTTACAGGGTATACTGCTGTTATATATATGTACACCCAATAAAAATTTTACTAATTTTGGAATTAACCACAAGGAGTTATAAGTGTTTACTTTTAAAATAGTCTTTTCTCATAAAATTCATAACTCCTAATCTATACATTCAAAAATTGTCATTTTGTGGACACAATCTAGAAAACTCATCAAATTATCATTTCAAATTTTTCTAAAATTTTTGAAGGTCGAAAAAATTATGAAACTGCCCTTGGCAGAAACCCCTTACTTACAACGGTTGAACGGAAATAATATTCCTTACGAATATTAAAAGAATATAATGAATATTGACCGATAATAATATTTATACGAATACAAATAATAATATCTCTTCAGAATATAAAAAAATAATAACCCTTACCTCAGAAGAAGACTGTATACTGGAGTAGTGAAGTAGCATACTTCGCTTCTTATTTCTCTCTATAATAATTGTTCTATTGCTTTAGTGAATTGGTGAGAAATGAAGGAAGAATAAGCTTCTATTTATAGGAAAATATAGTTTCGATAATTTCACGTTTTGGGGCTCGAAATATTACAGTACAATACCTTCATCTTTTCTTTTATTTTTAATTTAGTCCTGCAAGTAGTATCAAACTTGCACCACCTCCCGTAATAGTAAATCATGTCAATCAATAGTAAATCATGTGACTCAATAGTTCTAAACATGTGAATAAATTAATTATAGTATAGTACCTTCATCTATACCTCCATTTTTAATTTAGTCATGCAAGTATTATCAATCTTGCACCAACTCCCCTAATAGTAAATCATGTGAATCAATAGTACACACATGTGAACACATAGTTATAAGCATGTGAATTAATAATAATTAATTGCTCATTTATCCGGTTAATTATCCGATTGGTCAATATAACCTCCAGATATTAATTATTATCGAAATAAATCTCGATTTCCACTAACACTAATAATTTCCACACAATGAAATGATCAATTTTATCTTTAATCAACACGAACTTAATCATCATTAATATTATAACTCATAATATTTAACAACTAGGTCGTTCCCAGGAATGAGAGGGCTTTCCAACAAGGATTTCTCCCTATTGGCGCGCAATTAGATTATCTAACCTCTCCTTGACATAACTTTTACACATTGTCAATATTGTAAATAATAATATGAATAACTTTGTCATCTCAATTATTGATTTAATACTATAACATATTATGCAGATGATACTGTGACAACAATTGAATCAATAATATGAGAGATATGATGCAGCAATTACTGTAGCAATAATTGAGTATAACTGAGTGACTTCTCATGTAAGCATCAATAATCAAAGATATTGTACAATACCGTGTGCTACTATGCAACCACGCGCATTACTATACTTTTACCACCGATTATTTTATGATAACTTGTTTACTTTGAAAAATTTTCACATATCACCCTTAACTTTAACCTTTTATCAATTTAACCATTTATTTAATAAAATAATTGTAAGAAAATTGGATACTTTTATTTTATAAAATTCAGGGTCTCACAATATTAACTGGTCGATCTACAGATGGACACTCAAGATCTGTTACAACAAAAATGTAAGATCCCAACTTTTTATGAATAAGGATTTAATTTTTACTAAATATTATTTTGAATAATAAGGTATTGATTGATATAATGTTATAGTTATGGGTAGGGGTGCTCATCGGTAAAAAAACCGAACCGGTACCGAAAAAAACGAACCGGTATCGAACCGAAAAACCCAAAAATTCAAGAACCGGTACCGGTACAGAATAACCGGTTTCGGTACCGGTTCGGTACAAAACCGGTACCGGTTTTTTCAGTTCGGTTTTCGGTTATACCGCAATAATTAAATAATTTTTTTTATATTAACAAATTTTTTAAAATTAAGAAATGAGACTAATAAACTAATTGATTCTGTGCTTGATGTTGTTAGGAAGGAGGCTGAGAATTGTGACTGCTTGATGGGTAATGGGTAACATATTTTTAA
Source organism: Panax japonicus (assembly GCA_020205505.1). Lineage (NCBI taxonomy): Eukaryota > Viridiplantae > Streptophyta > Magnoliopsida > Apiales > Araliaceae > Panax > Panax japonicus. The sequence goes on from CM035108.1 coordinate 53,299,237, forward strand.
TTTTATAAATTTATGTTATATATGTGCATTAGTGCATATCAATATGAATTTGTTTTTCTTGTGTGTTTTGTTGATTATATATGTGCATAGTCTCCCTCTAGAAAGGATTGCTGTCGTGTAGTGTTGAAATTGCATGCAGCAAATTTTGTTTATAAAATCAGTTTTGGTAAGTAATTGAAAATGAAAAAGATGCCAATAGACGGTATAAGCAGAGCATCCGATTCAATCTCATTTGCAGCAAAATTTGTTGAAATTGCATGCAGCAAATTTTGTTGAAATTTTGTTTACAAACCCAATCTCAATCTCAATCTCATTTGCAGAGCATCCGATTCAACACCTCAGCATTCCTCAGCCCCCATCAACATTAATAAGTCAATTGTCACCGATGATGAGCTTTATAAACAATTGTTATAAATTTGTTTCTAGTTGATTTGTTGGGCAATATGTGTTTTACTTCTTTCTATATATGCATGTGCTTTTATATATCCATGAAAATCCCCACCTCTAATGTAGAACCAAAACCAACAACTGTATGTATATTGTAAGATTGAGTAAGACGCTGTCCAAGTGAGCAGAGTAGTTTCTGTTCAAGAGCTTCTAATTGCAAATTTGCAATGTGCATTTCCAATTAATTTGTGGCGCTGTTACATTTTACCACAATGCATACGTCAGTGTTGCTCTATTGTAATACATTATATATTGAGGTTTCTTAGACGGGACATTTTACCACAATGCATACGTCTGATGTGTTCTTGTAATATGTTGCTTTTGTTCACAAGTCACGAAAGTATACCGCAATAATTCAAAAAAAAAATCAGTTTTTTTCGGTATTTCGGTTTTTACCGAATTCAAAAAAGTTATTACCGCTACCGGTATCGAAAAATGTTAAAATACCGAAAAAACCGGTACCGAAAAAAACCGGTACCGAAAAAACCGGTACCGCCGGTACCGGTAAAAAACCGAAAAACCGAAAATTTTGAGCACCCCTAGTTATGGGTGATATGTGCAAATTTTTTAAAGTAAGCAAGTTGTCATAAAATATTCGTTTTGTCGGGGAATATTCTTTTTGTCGGTGAATATTCGTACAACGGCGCAAAACATAATGTGTATGAATGATTCATCTAAAAAATTGTTGTTAAATCAATAAGAAGCAGTGTTAAATGATATTTTTACCTACCTACTGTAAGACCCCAACTTATTATTAATGAAATTGAATTTCCTCTATTTATTATTTTGAAATAGTAAGGGTTGATTTGATTAATGTGGTTAGTTATGGGTAAAATACGCTAAAATTTCAAATAAGCAAGTGGTTATAAAATATTCATTGTTGTCGGGGAATATTTGTTTGGTCGTGGAATATTCTTACTATCGGGGAATATTCGTATGACGGCGCAGCCTTGTGTGGGCCCCATAACGAAAAGCGATTGGATGAAGAAAACGACAAGTATAAGTTGTTTATAAATAAATAACGGCGTAGTTGTTACCGTTAATACTGTTGAAATACCCGGTGGTTAAAACACAATAGCACACGGTATTGCACCAATTATTAATTCTTACGTAAGAAGGCACTACTCAATAATTGTTATAGTAATTACTGTTCAATATTTTATTTTATTGATTCAATAATTGCTATGTTGATATTTTATATTATTGTTGTTTCAATAATTATCACTGCACAGTATTTTCCTTTATCAAATTAATAATTCATATTATTTGAATAATATTATTAGATAACATTACTGTCAATGTTTAGAAAGTTATGTCTAAGGAGAGGTTTGGTCACCTAATTGCGCGCCAGTAAGGAGAAATTCTTATTGAAAAGCCACATCTTTCCTAGGAACGACCTGATTATCAGTAGTATGATTTTGTAATATTATTTATGAATAATTAATTATTAATTTATATAATAAGAAAAATATTCATTTTATGTGGATATAGATGGAGAAAATTTTAAAGTGACAATTATTGAAAATTTGATATTTTATCTTTTCTGATAAAATAATTCATTTAAATATATTATTATATTATAATAATATAATAATGGTGATATTTTTACAATGAATGTGGGATATATGAATAAATGAGGAGGAAGAGTATTTTTTTATTACTAAAAATATTTAAAACATGTTTTTCATGTTTGTGGACCCCATTTCTTGACTGAAATTTGATTATAGCATGTAAAATCGTCCGTAGGTGGATTTTGGTCAACTTTCGCTTGGAATTTGAAAAAACTTTCTTTTGCAAAGTTGTAGAGAATTAAATTTCCTATGGAATGGACATAAGATTTGAATTTTTCTGATAAAAGGGCTATTTATTATAAATTATTAAAGTTCTAGTATATCAGGTTTGAATTGATTTTTGGAGTTTTAAATATTTTTGTTTAAAAAAACGTTCTTTTTGCTTTTGGAACGTGTGGCTGATGTTTTGGCCAAAGAAGTGGGCGTAGGAATCTTAAGAAATTATATTAATATTATATTAAATTTTCTGCTTTGATGTTCTAAGCATTTTTCTATAAATAGGGTGATTAGGTTATAATTGAAAGACACACCAAAAATAAGTTTTCTCTCTCTTTCTCTCTCTATATTATCGAGCGTATTTTGTTAGTATTTTGATACTTTGAGTGTTGCTATACGATGCAAGATCCCTTCAGCACTATATCTAGTATTTCAGTCAGAAGTACTGTCTTTTCGAGGTAAGGGATGTTATTTTTTTATAAATGATATTATTTCTTTCAATATCATTATGCCGAAATATTGGTAAGATTTTTCTTACGAAATTCTTGTCTTTTAGTGTCTGGGTTACTATTCACGTATACGGCACTATTCACGTATACGACACTATTCACGAATAAGGCACTATTCACAAAAAAATTAAATTTTCATTTTTTGTTCAAAATATCTATTATGGATACTAGCTTTGATTGTATCCATGTTTTGATCATTCTTGAATTTTACTTCACTATTGTTATTTATGATGTATTTTTGAACTTGGACTGTTTAAAGTACGAATCCTTATTATTTGTTCTTTTGTTTCACTGAATTCATTTTCTTTAAAATATTTTTTATCATCCTCAGTCCTAAATGATGATATTACTGAATATCTTTGTCCTGTAGTGCAAAGATGGTTGATTTTCTTATGAATATCTTTGGCCCGTAGTGCAAAGATGTAACAGGTGTTGAGATGAACATGACCAACTGATGAATATCTTTGGCCTGTAATGCAAAGATGAATATTTAATTTATGATGTATATTGATTGATGTTACAGGGATAAAATATTGATGATGGATTTTTTTAAATCATATAAGATAATAGATTTCATTCTCTACGTAACTCTTCTAATGAATTATTATTTTCGCTGCGAATATTGATTTAAAACTTGTTGTCTATTGTATTCTATCAGATTTTTTTCCTGTTGAGGACTAACGATAATTTGTTCTATGTTATCTTAGTCATAATATTCTTTACTGGGCTAGTTGAGCTCACCTTTTTTCTTTTTGTTTCATTTTTCTTCTCTAGGAGGCGAGAATGTAGCGAGTACTAGTCGGGGTATGGAATGAAGGTTCTAGAAAGTAGTTTTAGTAGTCCTCACTATTTTGTAAAATAGTGTATCAATAATTGTAATGAGGACTTATTTGAGTGTTGATATTATCTGGAAGACAAAATTTATTTTTAAACTCACAGTTTATGTGTTGTCATATTTTGCACGACAATTGTATTAATAAAGTTATAGTTATTTCTGTACCATGTATTTTGACGACTCAGAATGGGTGTTGTATACCTATTTTGGGGACGTCACACCTACTCTCATAGACAATTAAAAATTATATTTAATATCCACATTTTTTTACTATTGTAAACAAATTTTGTTGTTTACAAATTATTATTTTAATTTTTTTTCTTTAAAAAATTGGTCAATAATCAATCTAATGATTAGTGTTGTAGTTTTTTATTTTGGTTTTATAGACTAATAGAATTATAATTACTAATAGTATAAATCGATATGAATCAATTTATACTATTAGTAATATAATTACTAATATGAATTATATTACAATTATGAAAATTACTAATATATTACTAATATGAATTATATTACTAATAGAATTATATTACTAATATTTATTATTTTAGTTTTAAATAATAAAATTATGAAAATTATTAACTATTTAAATTGTGATACATTTTCAAACTCAAAATTGAGATGAATTATTAAAAACTATGAAACAATAAACTTAAAATGAGTAATACTCTCTTGGTCCCAAGACAAAAGTTCTTATTACTATTTTAGATAATTCCAAGTTAAATATTTATTTACTTTAATAATTTATGTTTTAAATAATTTTTCTATAATACCCTTAGTATTAATTGTCATATTTATATTCTCTATATATATATTTATGAAGCATAACTAGTCATGTACAAAAAACTACAATTAAATGAGAATTTAAATATAAATAATTTGTTTTTGTTTCCTCTTTTTTAATATGCATAAAAAGTCAACTAGGACTTTTATCCTAGATGGAAGGAGTATTTTTTAGATAATTTATAATATTCATCTTTGTATTGACTAAAATTAAAGAAATTCTTGTCAATTTTGAATTTTAAAATATTTTAAATTTACTTTAAAAAATGAATAATAATCCTATATTTTGGAAGGGAGGGAGTACTAAATATTGTACAACTTATGTTTTGATTTTTTTGGCTTAAATATAAATTAATACATCCAACTATTGACCTTTTTCTACTTCAGTGATTGACTTTTTAATTTTTTTAATTATGTTATTAAACTATCAATTTTTTAACTATTGTTCAACTGAATCTGCCATGTCATAAATTGATGACGAGGCATGTAAAAGCTGATGTGTATTCAAATTATAATAATTTAAGACTTAAATATAAATTACTACCTTAAACTATTGATCTGTTTCCACTTCAGTGATTGACCTTTCAATATTTTCAATTAAGTGATTAAATTGTTAATTTTTTTCACTTTAATTCAATTGAAGTTGTCACGTTGATGACGTGATTTTAACACATAGGATATGATTGACAACGTGTTTAAAAAAGACTCATTTTATTATAAATTTAAATTATTTTATAATAATTAAGAGGGAATAATGTAATATAACATTACAATTTAACAACACAAGCTTAAAAAAATTTAAAATGAAAACATCTAATTTAAGAGGTAATTTTTTTAAAAGACAAAAACTAAGTAACAATAAAAATATTATTAGCACCATCATTAATATCTAAATTTGAAAAACTAATAGGAAAACAAATAATTATCATTAAGAAAATTTTAATATATATATATATATATATATATATATCACAACAATTTAATCATCGAAGTGGAAACAGATCAATAGTTTGAGGTAATAATTTATATTTAAGTCTTAAATTAATTACAATTTGAGTTCATATCAGCCTTTACATGTCACGTTTTCAAGTCACGTCATCAATTTATGACGTGACATGTTTAATTGAATCAAAGTGAAAAAAATTAATAGTTTAATGACCTGATTGTAAAAATTGAAAAGTCAATCATCGAAGTGATAAAATATCAATAATTTAGGTAGTAATTTATATTTAAATTTTTTTTACTGGTAGGCTCATTATCACTATACCAAATTTATTTATTCATTTAATCTTACCATAATGTCATTAATTTTAATTATTATTATTTTTACATATGTCTCACTCTTTCCTAACAAGATAAATATTAGCCCAAATCATTTTGGAAACAAATTTGGTATTTCTAACTTCAACGAAATGTCAAAAAACCATGCCAAAAAGGTCAAAAGATAAAGGGGAGAGAGACTATAATAGGCGCGCGCGCACGCATACACATACACTATTTGCATGCTCTGAAGTCTGACACAGTGATAAAATTAAAATAATAATATTAAGGGGGAAAAACAAACACCAAACCGGAGAATCCCTTTGTGCAACGCAACATCTTCACCTCTGTTCCCCCTTCACAATAGAATTCATCTTTTTCCATGTTCACGTTCTGTTGCCTGAAAAGTTTGGTGGTTTTTCAAGCTTCGAATTTAGTGGGTTTTTGAGTGCCAATGGGACCCATTAGAGGGTTAAAGAGAAGGAAGAAGGCAGAGCAAGAGGATGATCACAATGGCTGTGCCGCATCTCTCCATTCCCAAACTCAGTCATTGGATTGGTGGGACGATTTCTCCAAGAGACTTACTGGTACATTTAATCTTACTTACAGTCGTGTTATATGTATTTGTATAGTACTTTATTTTAGTGATTTAGTTTGTTGAACTTTGATTGATTGCGTATAATGCTATTGCGTTTACTGGGTATGCTTGAAAATTTTCTTCTGAGGGAATCAGATAGTTTTTCTTTTTAATTTTTATTGAAATTTCTTGATATGGGTTTACTCCAGTTTTATGTAAATTTGTTAGTTCCTTTCGGTGTTTATTATTGGCTGCTGTTGATTTGTCACATACACTACTACTGTTCTGTATCCACCAGTCGGATCTGGTTAGCATGAAGTTTATTTTTTTGGTAAGTTGGTCAATTGTCAGCACTTTTTTGGCCAATTGACCAACTTACCTAAAAATGAACTTCATACTAACCACTTCCCCGCCAGTCTATGTTAAATTTTAGTTTTCCATTTTTTATAAATTTTTTAATACATAAATGTGTAATGCTCTGAAACAAATGGTAATGGAAGACTAGATGAATAAATGTCTCTCTCAAGAAGGGTTGGCTTACTGAAATGTCGTTTACATTTTAGTTCTGGGTATGTCTGTACATATGCATTAGGCATGAAAAAGGCCTTTTTTGATTCCACATTTTTGGCTTCGTGCTCTGCGATGTAGGTGCTTTTTAGGCCGACTTTCTTTATTATTTGCATTGGGTTGAAAGGAATTTCATGGTTGGATAAAAATTAGGTCTAGTGAAGTATTTATGGGAGAATTTGGTCATTTATGCACTTAAGCTGTTCTAGTATTCTAGTTACAAAATAACGGTTTCTATAGTAAATGACTAAAGTTTATGGCTTCAACATGGAACTACTACCAAAAATAAGTTCTAATTGAAGGATAAAAAACGTGGTGTTTGATTGCATCTTAATGCATCTTAACAGTCCACCTATTAATGCCTCTTAAGAGCCCACATATTTGTATTATGAGGTCCTCTGAATAGTTAAAATATAAATATGAGTCTAAACTATTCAAAGGATCTCTTCATACAAAAATGTGGATTGTTAAGATGCATTAAGAGGTGGGCTATTAAGATGCATTAAGATGCAATCAAACACCAAAGTTAAATGCAATTCGAGTCTTCTGAAGATGTACCCAAATTGAGCTAAGCAATGATGACATGCTATTGCTCTAGCTGTATAATCTCAGAATATATTGGACTTTAAAAGTGTGAAAAAATGACGTATTTCAAGTTTATTAAGTCTTCAAGATTTACATGATGTTAAGTACTTAAGTTGCATACAAAAAATGTTGAGCAACCTGTTCATGCTAAGTTGAATCTATTCACTTAGTGACATAAAAGCGTTTGGTTGGGCTCATAAATACTTTTGAGAAGTAGGAGAGGAACTTGTCTGCTATTCAGATAAATAATGCGAAATGGAGAATTATACATGTACGTCTTATTGTCTCTAGTTCTGGCCATTGGTCACTTTAGCCATCACCTAGCAAAAAGCCTTTATTTTGTTTTTTCTTTAAAATCAGACCCTTTCTCCCCCCCTTCCATTGGTGGTAAATATAAACCTCCAGGGTGCTTTGTTTGAATCTATGATATAGGTGAGTCATTCACCCTTTTTGAAGATCTCACAGTTTTTTTTGTTTCACCATCAACATGTCTACAACACGAGAGAATAGTTCCACAAACACTAGTTTTAATACCAACACTAGTATAGGAACGCGAAATTCAGAAACACCAACCTTCCCTTTGAGTCTTGTTAAATTCGATGGAACAAATTACATGTTGTGGGCACAATCTATGCTTCTGTCCATTGCCTCAGGAGATTGTAGCGGATATCTTACGGGGGACAAGAAGAAGCCTACAACTGGTGGTGTTGATGTTGCGAGATTGACTATGGAGGATTCCCTTGGGAGGTCCTTTCTAATTAATCACATGGTACCAAGTTCTGCTAAAGGTACATGTATACGAAGACTGCAGCAGAAATCTGGAAGTCACTCAAAGATACATACTCTGAAGCCGGTAATGAAGCTCAAACTTACGAATTAAAGAAGAACATTAAGGAATTGAAGCCGGAAGGTATGACAGTGCCTCAATACTATTCAGAACTTTGTAGTATGTGGCAAGAACTTGATGCTAATGAGTAGGATGAATATAAATATTTGGATGCTGCTGTGATTACCCGTTTACAAGCTAAGGAGGATAAGAACCAGGTTTATGATCAGTACTTAATGGGTCTAACTGGAGCATTCAACATAGTGAGACAAAATGTCCTACAAAGAGACCCCTTCCAACACTCCAACAGGCATATCAGATGGTGAATAAGGAAGCAACAAGGCAAAGGAACCTAGCACAAACAGCTCCTATTGAGCGTTCTGCAATAGTTATATCAGCAACACTGCACAATTCTGAGAAACCTGTAGTGAGTTGTGACTATTGTGATAAGCCATATCATACCCGAGATGATTGTTGGAAGCTTCATGGCAGGCCGCATGGTTCAAATCCTGCAAGGAAGAGCAAGGGATAAGACAAAAGTACTAATAATCGTCCACGGGCTAATGAAGCTGCAACTGTTGATGGCACTCAGAATTCTAATTCCAATGACATGATTTCTAAGGAGGACTTTCAACAACTTATCAAGGAAATGATTATTCAAATGGGCACTCCGACTTCTCACGCGGCATCTAGTGCCTCAAATTCATCACATTCTGCCTTCTTCTCAGGTATTTACACACACTCACACACTCCGTGGATCATTGATTCCGGAGCTTCAGATTATATAACAGGGTCCTCAGGTCAGTTAATTAAATATAATCCTTCTTCTGGTAGAGATAAAGCTCGACTTGTTGTAGGATATTTTTCCTCTATTTCTGGGAATGGTTCAGTTAAACACTCAAATAATCTCATTTTATCACCTGGCTTACATGTCCCAAATTTTTCTAACAGCCTACTTTCTATTAGTAGCCTTACAAATGATTTAAATTGCAAGGTTACATACTTTCCAACGCATTGCATTTTTTTGGACTTGGAGACAGGTGTGCAGATTGGTAGTGGCAGTGTGTGTGGAGGACTTTATTGGTTGGATAACTCTACCCCAACGCCTCTCAAGGCCAACCAAGCTTGTTCCAATGTTGATGTTCTTACTGAACTACAGAGATGGCACCGGCGTTTAGGACATCCTCCTCCTAGTATTTTACGTTTATGTTTTCCTGACCTTTTAAACAAGCGTCCTAATGAGGATTTTTTTGTGACACATGTCCTTTCGAAACAAACTAGAGCCAGTTATCCAGTTTCTAATATTAAGAGTTCGAATCATTTTGATTTATTACACTCTGATGTTGGGGGCCTTCTCCAATTTTATTTATATTTGGTTATAAGTGGTTTGTGACCTTTATTGATGATTATAGTAGAGTTACTTGGATTTATTTATTAAAACATAAAAGTGATGCTTTTAATTGCTTTTGAGATTTCTTGAGCATGGTTAGAACTCAATTTAATGTATCGATTAAGGTTTTGAGGTCTGATAGCGGTAGAGATTTGAAAATTTTCTAAAAGAACAAGGTATTCTTCGTCAAACTAGTTATGTGGACACCCCACCTCAAAACGGAGTGGTTGAAAGAAAGAACATGCAACTTCTTGAAGTTGCTCGTTCTCCTTCTCCAAATGAATGTTCCTTCATCATCTTGGAGTGAGACTGTCTCCACAGTTGGCTATTTAATTAATCGCATGTCACCAAGAGTTGTAAATAATGAGTGTCCAATCTCTATTCTTAATGGACAACATTCTTTTATTTTACCTTCCAAAATTTTTGGATGTGCTTGTTTTGTTAGAGATCATCAGGTTCATAGCAAACTTGATCCTAGAAGCATTAAATGTGTGTTTATAGGATATTCTGCTACTCAAAAGGGATATAGGTGTTACCATCCAACTTCAAGAAAGTTTTATACTTCAAAAGATGTAATTTTCAATGAGTCGGAGTCCTTTTTTTGGAGAACGTAATACTGATTTGTCCTTAGAAAAGCAATCCCTTCCTATTATTGATGTATTTCCTCGTATATCCATGTCGTCTACTGATGATCAGACTGAACAAATACCAGACCAAGCCTATGGTGAACCTAGGGAGGTTCTGTTGAGAAACGTATACAAGTCTATTCTTGTCGGAAGACTGTTGTTCCTAGAGAATCTATCAATGAGCAACCACAACTTGACACTACCTATTTTGTGCCACTGGAAACTTGTCCCGAGGAAGGTATGGAGGAGGATCACTCCTTAAATATTCCCATTGAGCTCTGAAAAGGTAAAAGGACGTGTACTCAAACTCCATTATATCTTTTATCCAATTTTGTCTCATATTATGCTCTTTCATCATCTTATCAATCATTTTTTTCCTTGTTAGACTCTATGTCTATACCTAACACATGGCAGGCAGGAGATGAGGAAACACAAAAATTGGCATAATGCTATGTTAGAGAAAATGAATGCCCTGAAGAAGAATCGAACTTGGGAATCGATGAAACTTCCTCCCGGTAAGTAATCTACTGGATGGAAGTGGATTTTCACGGTAAAACAGAATGCAGATGGAACCATTGATAAGATATAAAGCTCGACTAGTTGCTTGGGGTTTCACCCAAACATATGACATTGAATATGAAGAAACCTTCGCTCTAGTAGCAAAAATGAATACAGTTCGGGTTCTCATCTTATGTGTTGTAAATTATGGTTGGTCTCTTCAACAGTTGGATGTCAAGAATGCATTCCTCCATGGCGAGCTGGACGAGGAAGTGTACATGGATATTCCTCCAGGATTTACAGATGAAAATACAACAGGCCAGGTCTGTAGCTTCGCCAATCATTGGGTTAAAGCAATCTTCACGAACTTGGTTTGGTAGGTTCTCTAAAGTCATGAGAATCCTAGGCTATAAATAGTGGTGAACAAATAGGCTGTCTGGCCTGGCTTGATCAAGGCCTGCCAGGCTTTGACCATTGACCAGGCCGGGCCAGGCCAGATATTTGAGTAAAATCCATGGTCTGAGAAGGCCTGTTTGTCAAGCCAGGGCAGATTAAGGCCGGGCTAAGCTAGGTCAGGCCTCCCTCATCAAACTTTTGGGGCAATTATCCTTGAAAGCTTGGAGTCTCCTTTAATTTATAGAACAGATGTAAGGACAAGATAAGCTTTTTTAAACGACGTGGGACTCTCTTGCACCCAGCTAATGTTTCAGCCTTCTGTCAAAAGTTGTTGTGTGGAGAAGATGCTAGGAAATTCATCTGCCTTCCTTGCCATCAATCTCTAATATCAGATGAACTGGTATTGGGAACTCAAATAAAGAGTTCAATACAAAAGAATCTCTATCATAATAATTTGCAAAATTTTGTCAGCAAGTATGATAATGCCGCATCTACATACATCAGAAACATGAAGAACAACTCACAAGCTGCAGATGACAATATAGTCATAAACCCGCTTGAATTCCTCTGGGAATTCACCGATGAAATACCCGCGACTGCCATTCCCCAATTGAGCAAATCAAGAAATTATTCTCAATTGCTTGAAAACATTTAAAAACATATAAACCTCAAAATGAAAACCAGTAAATCCCGAATCCGTTCAATCCTATATGCATTAAGAAACTACAGAGCATTTGATAAGGGCCCATATAATTCTCATACATAAATGCATTTAAAATTCAAGCATCAGGTAATCACAGTGGAAAAAGATGAAAACGTAAAGTAGACAGATTCCACCCATGTGTGCTATATATTAAAATTAAAACCCTTATAAAAAAATATGAAGCAAACCCGTAGCAAACCCTTTTCTTTTGTGGTGTACAGGAGCAGCTTACGAGGCTTTGATGTGTTCTTCAATGAGATCGGTGAATGATAGCTTTGGTGTACAGTAGCATTACTTGATGAATGATAGCTTTTTTCGAAGTCCCACATCCTCTACCCACCAACTTATGATAGGAAATTGGCAGCATAAATAAAACAAGTATGGGCCCTTTGCCTATACAAATTAAAAGTGTTTCAAGTTGGGGTTTAATTTTGGCCCAATTTTCATGAACCAGAGCAGTCTTTGGGCCAGGCCGGTCCAGGCTTTTAGAAAGGTCGAGCTAGGTCGGATATTAGCTAAAATATGATGGTCTGATTACAGCCTTCCAGGCCGGGCCAGCCTGGTCTAGGCCTTGACCAGGTCGGGCTCAGGCCGGACCAAGGTCAGGCTCCGGGCAGCGGGTCATTTGTGCACCACTAGCTATAAACAAAGCAATGCTGATCATACTTTGTTCATTCAGAGAAATGGACCTCTTTCTACTTTTTCATAATATATGTGGACGACATTATTTTCAGTTTTTCACTGGCAGTGATATGATTGAAATCACTAAGGGTTTAAACTAGTCGAAACGAAGAGAACAGAGAGATACTTGAATTCGACTCGAAACGTTAAATTCATACTCGAATTCGACTCGAATTTGAATTGTATTTGAAAAATTCTATTCAAATTCGACTTAAATATTTATTACTCGAATTCGATCCGACTCGGATTGAATTATATTCAAACTAGTCACGAGCTTCAAATTCAAGCTCGAATTCGAGTCTCCACATAATAACTAGCTTTATAATAAATATAATTATAAATTGAATTTGTTATTTTTCTTAGAAATGAGAAAATATATTTACTAGTACACTTTACAGTTATAAAGTTACAATTAAAAATAAAACAAAATAATAATAATTAATTAACTTAATTTGATTTAATTTTGTATATATTATAAGAGAATGTATCTTGTATTTAATCGAATCTGTATCAATCGAGTATGTATCGCAATTGAGAATTCGAGTAGTTTGAATTTTAAATGAGTAGAGTATGATCTTGCTCAAATTCTACTTATATTTTTATTTGAACTATTTTTATACTCAGATTTAGATCATATTATTAACGAATCTAAGTCTTGTTCGTATTTTTTCGAGTCGAGCTCGAATCGAGTCCAAACTGTTTGGCTCGTTTACAGTCTTAGAAATCATTCGTCTCAAAAGTGCTTTGGGTAGGGAATTTGAGATTAAGGATTTGGGACAACTACATTATGTTTTGGGTATTTAGGTGGCTCACTCTTCCAAAGGCGTATTTTTGTCTCAGCGTAAATACACGTCAGGCTTACTTTCAGAGATTGGTATGTTAGTGAGTAAGCCGATTGACACTCCTCTTGATGCCAACGTAAAGATTAAAGGCAAGGAAGGAGAACCCGTGGACCGAGAACGATATCAAAAGATAGTTGAAAACTCATCTATCTTTCTGATACTCGTCCTGATGTTGCATGTCGTGAACTTAGTAAGTTAATATATGCACGATCCATATAGTTCCCACATGGACGTTGTGACTCGTATCTTTCAATACTTGAAACAAGCTCCGGGCAAGAGAATCTTGTTTTCAAAGGTATAATCACCTCAAGGTCGAAGCATTTAATGAGACTGATCTTAAGGTCGAGGCTTTGATTCTGATTGGGCTAGTAGTCTAGATGACAGACAGTCTACCTTTGGGTATTGTACATTTGTTGGTGGCAACTTGGTTACTTGGAGAAGCAAGAAGCAAGAAACAAGATGTGGTCGCTAGATCAAGTGCTGAAGCCGAATATAGAGCCATGACTCACAAGATATGTGAATTACTATGGCTTCAAAGCTTACTCAAAGCTTTTGGCTTCTCAATAACACATCCAATGATGCTATATTATGACACAAATTTGCCATCAACATAACACATAATCCTATGCAGCATGATCGAACAAAACACGTGGAGATCGAATGACATTTTATCAAAGAGAAACTTGAGAGTGGACTTATTTGCATTCCGTTTGTGACTTCTGCAGAAAAAACTGCTGATATACTTACTAAGGCCGTGCATCGTCAAGTTTTTGATCATCTCCAATCCAAGTTGGGCATGTGCGACATACATGCACCAACTTGAAGGGGAGTGTTACAATATATCTATAATATTTGTATTCCTTATTTAATATGTTTGATGAATGGTTGACCCATGATTAGCTCCACGATAGTTGGAGTAATATATCTGTGGGATTTCCAACAATAATGGACCAGATTGTAATCCCATAATTATAGGGATATAATCCCATAATTATGCGGATTTGATTGTAATGCTTGATATTATAAAAAGAGATGACTCCTTCGCTATGGATCATCAATTCATTCTCTTCAATACTGGTATACAAACAGTGGTGTTTGAGTGATAATGCTAGCGTGGCAGGTTATTGTTACGGGGAGATAGTGATGAAAATAATGAAATTGTGGTGATGGAATTGAAGGTAGTAGTTAAGAATGTAGTGTCAGCGATGATGACAATTATGATCGTTACAGTTTTGATTGTAAGGTGATGCTTTCAATGGCTGTAGGACAGCTACATTGTTTACTATGCCTGCTGTGGTTTTCTTGAGGTCCCCTACTCTAAAGCATAATATATATTGATGAGTCCATTCACCAAAAGCATACGTTTTTGGACTATTTAGTTACTGGAAATGGAATTAAAAGTCTTGGTTTATGAGGTTTTGGTTTCAAGCCATCCCTTTTGCATTTGGTCCTCCATTATGTTGGTATATTTGGCACTCAGTTCTGTTTGCACATATCAGGTGCATGTCTTTTTAAAAAAAAATAATTAAAAATTAAAAACAAATTCAGATATCAGGAGCTCCTTGGTTTGTTTCTCAATGTCGGTTGGAGCCACAAGTTATTGGTTGTTTTAAAGCATACTATGCATTATCAAAACCATTCTCTAAATAATTGAGCTTTTAGAGAAATTTGGCATTACACCCTAGCACTTGATTGCTTTCCTAAACATTGAATCTTAAATCAAAAGCTAGGTTTCCTGCTGTATAAAACCTAGTGCCTAGTAAAATGGTTTTTGCCAAGTTGTGGTAAACATATTTTCAATTAATTATCCTGATCAGGGATGCATAGTGGACCAATTCACCCAATTTGCTGGTCTTACTCGGCCTTTCAACTGTTGGAGCTAGTAGCATTACTACATGATAGTCCTATCCCCTGTATCTCAGCTTGTATTTATCTATGTAAACCGCGGAGCTTTGTTAGCTTTTGGTAGCACATTGTTTTGGTATTGCGTTGGTTTAGTGTTTTAACATTTAACTCCCAACAATCTCATATAGCTAGTCAACATTTTTATTTTATTTTTTTATATTCTTAATTTCAATAGTAGTTGGATGTACTCAAAGTTAGCTGAAATTACTCTATATCTTTGCTAATCGTTATGATTGTAGTGTGGTGACTATCAGGAAAATGATTAATGTGGTAATTCAGGGGACATTTTGTGGAGGATCTATTGATTCCAAGACATGATTTTTGCAAAGCATGTTAACATGTGATGATTCTATAGGCTACATAGAGTAGACTTAGATTACATGCATCTTTACTCCTAATCTTTTTGAATAACTTTGTCTTTGAAATAATGAAGACTGAGGTAGTCTACAATGTTTTGAAGTAATATTTCCTTGCAGACATGTTCCGCACTAGTGATGGCTACGATATTGATTCAAGGAAAAATTAAAGCACATAAGTATTTGGTTTTAACAGTTTCTTTCTCCTTTCTTGCTGCAAAGGAATATTGGACCATGACTGCAAAACTTGCAAAACTTTTTAGTTTCCGAAGCAGATGATTGATTTGACAACTGTTGAAAAAGAGAAAGCAAAGCGATAGCTTAGTGGCTAGATTCCTTGAAACAGATGTGGGAAATTGCACTCTAAATAATTATGTGAAACTCCTTTCTCACTACACACGATACTAGATGAGTCCAGCTGATGGGTTTCAGTACGTGTAGATGCATTCATGATTTCAAAAGACTACCATGTATGCATACTGTATAGTACTGGAATAGGTTATACTAATGCACATTCAAAAAATTACAACATTCATATTCAAACTTATTCTTAGTCATGGTGGGTTAGTGTTTAGTGGATAGTTTTTGAAGGATAACATCACATGGTAACTTAGAAGAGAACAGGGATAGAAATCGCCGGTGCGACTTGCTCCCAACATGTACTAGTGCCTCTTACTAATGTTCTCTAATTTTTGTTTCGTAGATTTAGCACTCGTATTTTTCCTACAAGTCCTTGATGATTATTTTTGATGGTATTCATTTTTGAGTATATTCTGAAAATTTCTTTGTGAAATTATGAAAGGTTGAAACAAATCAATCTGTTTGTATCTATAGTACATAATAATTCCCATTATATTTTTAAATTTTTTGAGGTACATAATAATTTAAATGATAGTAAACATTATTATGTTTCAGCTCATTTTAATCCAATATGTGTTATTCCTTTTCAGACAATGGCTGAAAACACTATCCAAACAAGCCCTGAAATTCTTGTGGTGACTAGTTTTTCATTCTCCAACCATCTTTCTCATATATCAATATTCACAATATGAAAGAAAAGGGCTGATATAGGTTCGATTTATCATGAGAAATCAAATGGAACATGTGAATATATTTTTTTATATTCACTTCTTCACAAAATGGTTGGACAATAATATTTCAAAACTTTTGTTCTGTAATTTCATGTGATTAAACTTAATATATTGCATACTTTAGTTTTTGAGTTAAAACTTCTTGATCATTTGGATGAATAGTTGTACATTGTTAGATGCAAATATTGATAAGTAAACACCATTTTCTTTGAGTTGAGGCTTGTAAACTTGAACATCTATGTAAAGTGAATGCCCTCTGTTAGAGTCTGTATGTTTAATTTGATGATGATGTTATGATAAAAATATATTTGTCCAGTAGCTTTTGTAAAGTCCTTAATGAGATCGTAGTGTACAAGGACTTAAGAGTAGAAAGGATCAAATGTGTTCGCTTGATCTTACAGAGAGCTAAAATGAATTATAATGAATTATGGTTGATAGGTTCAAAGTGATCATTGTGTATTGTTAAATGATCGTAAAGCTACTCTGCCTATTCGTAGAATGGTTATGTAATCACAAAGTAGGCTACATCTTCATATAGCATCAAGTGTTCAAGTCGAAGGGCCAAGTCTAAATCGTTTAGTAAAGATCTCGTTGTAGAGCTCACTCCAGTTCGTATAGTAAAGAAGTAAGCAGAGTTTGCTCAAGCATCGTAGAGATCAAAGTCGTAGAGCAGATTGTAGAGAGCACAATCGTAGAGCAAAATCAAGCACTGACTCTACATTCCTCAGCAGACTCTACGATTGACTCAATTCGTAGAGCAAGTCAGAACTGACAGATGATTGACAATAAGGAGCGTTGCAGATTGAAGAATCCAATGCAAGTTCAAATATCCTTAGTTGAAATCGAAGATCAGAGGATGGTTGTTTCTAAACAGCTAGTTTGGCGAAGTGACAACTTATCCATGTGGTTGGTAGAACTGCAGAATGATATGATAGGGCAAAGAAGCCGCCAGCAAGCTGACACAACAACCCCTAGAAGTCAACGTCAAGGATCCTCAAGTATCAGAGCATTAAATGCTTAATGGGAACTTTGCAACGGAAAGAACTCAAAGAAGTCTATAAAAGGCAAGAAGTTTCAAATCATCAAATAAATATCAAAAACAATCAAGTTGAAATTATGCC
Source organism: Panax japonicus (assembly GCA_020205505.1). NCBI lineage: Eukaryota > Viridiplantae > Streptophyta > Magnoliopsida > Apiales > Araliaceae > Panax > Panax japonicus. The sequence continues at coordinate 53,317,025 of CM035108.1, forward strand.
AAAGTAAAAAGAGCCTCACTCTACGATACTGAATTACTTGCTTGCTAAGTCTCTTGAAGAAGTCAAGCTTATTGCATTCTTAGCAGCATCTCAAATAACTCACTCAACCAACAGTGATTCATTGTCTTTGTGACAATATCCCATGTCCAAGTGACTTGAAGAGATTTTAGTGATCTGGATTGAGTGTTCCTATTCCGAGACTAAGTTACTCGGAGGAATCTTAGTGGTTCAGTTGTAAAAAATCTTTGTCATATATCCTTATTGGATTTCCTATTCGTAGAGTGAAGTAGGAGTTATTCAGTCTTCGAAACACTTAATACCTTTTGTGTCTTTTACATTTAGTCTTTATATTCTGTTATATTATTTGTTGTGGTTAACCTTCATAGAACTAAATTCATAACTGAGATTTCATTATAATCTTTAGGGAGATTTCAAACTAATATTCCGTTTTGCTTAATTAATACTAATTAATTACTATCTGGTAATACATTCTTTAATAAGAGAAAAAGTTTTTAAAGGATCTATTCAACCCCCTTCTAGATCTCTTTGTGCCTCTGGGAAACAAGTGGTATCAAAGCAGGTTATCACGAACATAAAACTTACACTTTGAATTGATCTTATGGCACACAACAAAACAATTTTGAGTTTGGTGGTGGGTTCGTATGCAGGCATACATGGATGCAATAGATAATGATCTATTTGATGTTGTTATCAATGGTCTGTACGTTCCATCAAAGCTGGCACCAACACATGAAGATCCGAATAAAATGGTTACCAAGTTAAGAATCGAATGGACTGATAAAGAAAAGAAGCTGGTGCAACTGGATAATAGGACCAAGAACATCTTGTTCACGGCTCTAGAAGATGAGTTTTTTGATAATATGGTTAACTATACGACTGCTTAAGAAGTTTGGGAAACTTTGTTGGTGATGCATGATGGCACTGGAAAAATTAAGGAGAACAAACAATCTCTCTAGACGTAGCAGTATGAGATGTTCTCTCATGTGCCTGGAGAGAACATCACAACAACATATGAAAGGTTTAATGTGCTCCTCAACTCGCTGAGATCCTATGGAAAGATTTATCCCAATAAAGATCTTAACATAAAGTTCATGAGGGCCTTACCAAGCAATGGGGACGCCATGACTACTGTCAATTCGTGAGTCAAAGAACTTGCATGAGATGATTGTTCAAAAGCTCTATGGTAATCTCCTTGCCTATGAGCTCGAGCTAAATCAAAGGGCAAAGACTTTCTCAAAGAGCAAAAGGAAAGACAAAGAAGCTGCTCTTAAAGCAACTGAAGCTGCATCCAAAGCTCCTATAGAAGCAGATGATGATGAAGATACAGCTCTGCTGGCAAGAAGGCTGAGCAAGTTTATGAGAAAGAGCAGCAGCTGGAGACTATGAAAGAACTACAACAACAACAAAGGCAGCAGTAGCAAAGATAAAGAAAAAAATTTATGCTACAACTGCAAGAAACCTGACCATTATATCGTAGAGCACTAACATTTTGCGAGACGAGTCAAGAAAGATAAGAAGAAGCCTTATCCAAAGGAGATCACAGGCTACAAGAAGCATCACAAGAAGGAAAAAGGCTTTGTAGCTTAGGGGTCATGGAGTGATTCAAAGAACTCCAACTCAGACTCTAATGATGATAAAAGACCTCAAGTGGCCAACCTCTGTCTGATGGCCATAGAAGAAGTTGCTGACAAGAACACTGATCGTTGAGTAATTGACATCGGTGAGTTATTTGATTTCAACTCTCTCAAGAATTGCTTTGCATGATATAACTTTAGATTTACATCAATATATGAAATTGTTCAGGGTTTTATCAAAGGACCATTCTCTTATTCAAGAGGAGAAATAGAAAGTGCTAGCTAGGTTGGAAACAACTCTACGAACTGCCTCTCTATCTAATCTCGAAGCTGAGAATGATAATTTGAGGCAGATAACTGAAGCTAGTCCACAAAAAGATTCTGCTCTAACCTCTAAGATAGAGTTGGAAAAGACAATTTTGATGTGAAATAGATCTACCTTATCTATGGACTCCCTGATCACCAATCAAAGAGTTGTCTCTGATAAGTTTAGGGTTTGGAGATTCATCTCCACTCCCAAGTGTGGAAAATCAAATGGAGATTAATGATAACAATTCCTCTTCTTCTTATAGAGGTATTGTATTTGTGATATCCAAAGAGGTTGCAGAGCCTACCATTCAAAGTTGTACAATCTCTACAGATCAAATTGTTGTTCCTAAAAACAACAGATCACATACTGGACTTGGTTTTGTGAAACCACAAAGTAAACCTAAGTCTACGATCTCGCCTCAAAGGATTGTAGAACGAAGTAAATTAAACTTTACGAGCCAACCAAGCATAAATCGTAGAACAGGCTTCTACTCTAGGAAACCACAAAAGCGTATAGCAGTATGAAAGCAAGAGTTTTAGCCAAGAAGAAAGGATGGTTATACTTATGCCCCACACATGTCCCAAGTGAGAAGATATCCACACATACACATGCAACATGTCAAATGTTATAATTGTCATAAGTATGTGCATGTTACTGCATTATGCTATCAGGATGATTACTTTTATGCATATTATAGACCCAAAGTTAGGCAAGTATGGGTTCTCAAGGGTACTAACAAAGGACTCAAACTAAATCTGAGTACCAAAATAGAGGATGGTCTTGTATGCAGGTACCAAGCTCCATTGAATCTATCTTGTATCTTGGCAGTGAATGCTCTTGGCATATAACTAGCAGTAAGACTCTCCTGTCTGATTTCAAAGCTAAAGATGGTCCAACAGTTGTCTTTGGAGACAACAACTCTGGGAAGAGTAGAGGCTATGGTTCAATTGGGAATGGAGCAGTATCATTCATCAAAGTTGCCTATGTTGAAGGATTGAAGCACAACATGTTGAGCATAAGTCTATAAAGGTCATTAGGTCATCTTCCTCAACAACCAGTGTTAAGTTCGAGACCTGGAAACCAACTCCTTGAAGCTGACTGGATCAAGAGAAGGAAATGTATACGTGTCCAATCTCGCCGAGCTTAATTCATCAACAACAGCTTGCTTCTTCGCTAAAGCCTCAGAAGATGTCATCTAGTTGTGGCATAGGAGATTGTCCCATCTAAACTTTGAGAGTATGTCAAAGCTTGTTTCTAAGGATCTTGTTAGAGGCTTGCCAAAGCTGAGCTTTGTCAAAGAAAGACCATGCAAAGCCTGCCAGCTTGGAAAACAAACAAGGAGCTCATTTAGAAACAAGGCAGTAAATTCAAATGAAAGGCTCCTGCAGTTTCTGCATATGGATCTCTTTAGGCCTATCCCAACTGCCAGTCTTGAAGGCAAAAGATACCCACTGGTCATAGTGGATGACTCACCAGATTCACATGGGTGTTATTTCTAAGCTCTAAGGACGAAACCAACACTCAACTAATCAGATTCTTCAAGTTGGTTATGAATGAGAAGGGCAAGAAAATCAAAGCAATAAGGAGTGATCATGGTAGGGAGTTTGTAGATTAGTTTTGTGCAGAAAATGGTATTCACCATAATTTCTCAGCTCCAAGAACTCCTCAGCAAAATGGAGTAGTTGAGAGGACAGAACGTTGATTGAAGCAGGAAAGACACTTCTAACAGCAGCCCATCTCCCTGAATACTTTTGGGCAGAAGATGTCAACAGTGCTTGCTATACTCAGAACAGATCTCTTATTCACTCTACGCTCAAGAAGATGCCCTACTCAACAATGGCAAAAGATACTCAACCAAGTTCCAACCCAAGTCAAATGAAAGAATCTTTCTTGGCTACTCTATGGAAAGTAAAGCCTATAGAGTGCTCAATAAGAACTCATTAACTGTTGAAGTCTCAATCCATGTTACCTTTGATGAGACTGACCAAGGCGAACCAAGCAAAATTGCTCAACTTGATGAAATCGTAGAGTTGGATCCACCAATCGCAGAGAAAGAGAACCCTACGATTGAAGAAGCTGAAGTCGTAGTGTCAGACTCAACGATTGTAGTGCAAGACAAGGAGATCGTATAGTCCATAGTTCCAAATATTATGGAACTCTGCGAATCAATGAAGCTGCTGATCCAAAACCAAACCTTAAAGAACTCAGGCAAGAAGGCACAAGGACGAATGTTCCATCAGAAAGCAAATGGGCAAGAGATCACAGTCAAGAACTAGTGATAGTGTCAAGACAAGGTCAACCACTCAAAATGAATGCTTCTACCTAAGCTTTCTTTCTCAAATGGAGCCTAAAAAGATAGAAGAAGCTATGGAAGGTTCAAGCTGGATTGAAGCTATGCTAGGAGCTGAATCAGTTTGAAAGAAGCAAAGCTTGGGGGCTGGTACCAAGAAAAAATCGTTGGCACCAAGTGGGTTTTCAGAAACAAGATGGATGAAGCCGGTGTGATCACTAGGAACAAAGCAAAGCTGGTAGCAAAAGGCTATCTCAAAGAAGAAGGGATCGACCACGACGAGACCTTTGCACTTGTTGCAAAATTGGAAGCTATCAGGATTTTCCTAGCTTATGCAGCTCACATGAAGTTCAAAGTCTTCCAAATGGATGTCATGGTGAACTTCAAGAAGAGGTTTATATTGAACAACCTCCAAGTTTTGTTGATCCAACTCATTTAAATTATGTCTATTGATTAGATAAAGCATTTAATGGATTAAAGCAAGAATCTAGGGCATGCTATGAAACACTCACTACTTTTCTAATTGAAAATAGATTCACTAGAGGTAGGGTAGACACTACACTGTTCCTTAGGAAGCACAAGGATAAAATATTTTTGTTTCAAATCTATGTAGATGATATCATTTTTGGTTCTACTGATGAAAAATTATGTGAAAGATTAGTAAGTTAATGCTGATGGGTTAGCTGAACTACTTCTTGGACTTCAAGTGAAGCTGAATGATGAGGGAATCTTCATTAACCAAGCCAAGTACATCAAAGATCTACTTAAGAAGTATGGCATGAAATCAACCACTCCCATGAAGACTCAAATGGCCTCTGCAACCAAACTTGACAAGGATGAAAATGGTAAAAGTATTGATATAACTCAATTTAGAGGTATGATAGGATCTCTCTTGTATTTAATTGCTTGTAAACCAGATATTATGTTTCAAGCTAATTCTAAGGAGTCATTTAATAGCTGTTAAAAGAATCTTCAGATATGTACTCACATATTTGGAACTGTGGTATCCCAAGGAGTCTCCATTTGAACTAATAGGATATTCAGATGTAGATTTTGCAGGATGCAAAATTGACTGGAAAAGCACAAGTGGCACTTATCAACTGCTAGGCAATAGACTTGTCTCATGGTTCAGCAAGAAGCAGACCTCAGTGTCAACTTCATTTGCAGAAGCCGAGTACATTGCTACTGGTAGCTGCTGTGCTCAAATTTTGTGGATGAAGAATCAGCTAACTGACTATGGGTTTGATTTTAAGTTTATCCTCCATAACTCATAATCCTGTCATGTATTCTACAACTAAACATATAGATATCAGATATCACTTTATTAGCGATAATGTGCAAAATGGAACTATATATTTACACTTTATTTCAACTGATGATCAACTTGTTGATGTGTTTACTAAACTATTAGATGAATCTAGGTTTAATAAGTTAATAAGTGAGTTAGGTATGCTAAATTTGCATCCTTAGTACTATGTTTTGGGAGTTGCTAACAGTGATCATAGAACTGTTCAAGTTCGTAAAACTATCCAAAGTTCATAGAGCTGCCCGTAGAATGGAAGAACGTAGAACAACTCGTCGAATGAAAGACCTCATAGAATAGAGAGTTGAGTAACGGGTAAACGTGGAGTGAAATGTCATCCAAAAGATTACTCTACATTATCTATCACATCGCAGAGCTCCAAGGCGGTTACTTTGTGGCGCGTAGCCTTCACCGTTAGGAAAAGCGCGTGCATGAAAGTATTTACTGCTTCACAGCTGTAACAGCAGAAATGAAGCGAAGTGCAATCAATCAATGCTTAACACGTGTACCACTTGGCCGAATTAAGAGGGAAATGCTATAAAGTGTTTTCAAAATTTTCATCTGACATTTACTCTTCATTTGCAATCTGAATTTCCAGTTTTCAAACCTTCTAACTCTCTCGAGCTCGAGTCTCTCAAAAGTTTCCAAACACTCAAATACTTTCGTTTCAGTTAGTTATATCATCAATGGCCTCCTACTAAGTGATTACTGGCAACCAACTCTGCTTGGACAAATTCGGAGGACCTGAACAGAAATTCCAGAATATTGTTCAGAAAGCCGGTTTCCTCTATATCCTGGACAGCAACACAAGGATCTACACAAAGCTGGTGGAAGAGTTCTACCTCCAGGCTGTTTATGATGATGGGGTTCCTGCCACAAAAGTGAAAGATGTTTCTCTGAAGATCAATGTGCCTGAAATGAATCTTCACCTTGATTTTGTCAATCAAAGAATCACTTCTTTTGATGAGATCGATACGAAGGGAGGTTTGAAATTGAGGGATACCAGAAGAACCCACAGCTTAAGGGAATCACGAAGAAGGAATTCCCTGCTGAAATTTCTTGCCGATATTGTGGGCAAGTGTATTTTGTGCAAGGACTCTGCTCATGACTCAGTCAGTGAGCTGCAATTGAAGATCATCACTGCAATAGTCATGAAAACTGAAATCTACTTTGGTGCAATTTTCTTGGGCTGGCTCAACAAATGGGTTGATGCTGCTGCAAAGAAGAAGCTGTTGAGCAAGCCAGTGCCCAAGATGTAATTCGGACGATTCATAAGTATCGTCTTGAAGAAGACTTTTAAGAAAAGCATTGCGGATCAAGAGGGGTAGCCTCTAAATGTAAATAAGAAGATCACCCCAAAGCTGGTAACTGGAAGAAGAATCCAGTAGAAATTCTGAGGTTAAGGCAATCAGAAGGAAGTGAGCGCACAATTTGTGAGGTTCAGAAGCCAACAAAAGCCAAGGCCAAAAGCAAAGTTGTTGCAATTCAGGAAGAAGCTTTTCAGGGGTCTGCACCTCAAGACAATGAAGCTTTAGCTTCAACTGCTGAACAGCCCCTGAAGAAGAAGAATATAGAAGAAAGAAAAGAAATGATTCTCAGGGAACCTCAGAACTCTCCTACTAATTCTGAGGAGAGGGAAAAGGAAATCAACACTCCTCTCTCCCAGTTGGTGAAGAAGAAGGGCATAAGGGGAAAGTGTCAAAAGAAAACATCTATTAAACCCCTTCTCGTGGCCTTTCAAGAGCAAGCTGGAGAATCGGCACGGAGAAACCCATTTCTCCAACCGTAGAGCTTTTACAAAAGGTTGATGAATTGATGGCTGGGACGTTCACAGAGCCTAAGCCAAGTCAAGTTGAAATGATGACTGAGAATGCTTCTACGCCTGAGCCAACTGTACATGAAGAAGAAATGATTGTGAAGGTTCCAAGTCCTGAGCCACCAAAGAAGAAAAAGAAGTTAAGGAAGATGGTGGAGAAAAAGAAGCAGCAGCAGAATGTTGAAAGAAGAAACAAGAATAGGGAAAAGTCCATCAAATGATCGTCGAGCTCAACTGATGCTTCTCTTCAACTCGCCAAAGTCATTGAAAATGTGGTTGAGAACATCAGCAGAGGCTTTAATCCAACGATTGTCAAGCCAGAGGATCCAGATACTGAGGGGGAGCAACAAATGTTTCATCAAGAACCCCCCTGCCAATTGCTTCATCTTCAGGAATTATGAGGAGGCGTATAGTCCTTGAAGCTTAAGAAAATCCAAACATGCGTCTTCCTCACAGATTCATCGGACCCGGGGCTGGGAGGTTGAGGCTGATATCAATGAATGTGAATGAACTCTTTAATAGCTTCACCAACATTGAGATAGATGGGGCAACCACTGTCTATGATCCTGACAGTGAGCAAATGCTATACTTCATGCCATTCCTCTCCTTGGTGAAAGCAGTTACTAAGGGAGACCAGAGCTTCATCAGATGGAATTTCTCAAAATTTCCAAATCTCAAGCTCGTAGCTCAAAACTTCCCAAGGGTTCTTCATTATGCCACCAATCTACTCTGCAATGAACCCTTCTATTCTTCTTGTAGATATGATTGAGTATCTCATATCCATAAGTTTTTCTTCACTTCTTCAAATGTTATTCTTTCATTCTTTAGTTGTAATGATGAAATCGTAGAGTTATCCTCTACGATCTATGAACAATCTTCATCTTATTCTGATTCTTTTATTCATTCTCTGGTCTTAGAGTCCCAACACTCTACGGACGATGTAAATAAGACCAACTCTCCGATCGTAGAGTCTCAACACCCTATGATCGATGTATATAATACAACTTCTCCTAAACATACTCCTATCCCAATACATTCTAACTCTCCATCTCCTATAAGTTTTTCCAATATTCTTTCTACTCCTGTAAATTCTCCTGTACATCCTTCATCTCTAATACAAACTATACCCGAGATAAAACTAATTACTCATACTGATGTCCCTTCCTCCTCTAGGCATGAATATTTTGATCTTCCTCTCGCCCTTACAAATATCTCTTGGAGTAATAAGGTTGGTTCTGATGATGTGCTAAACCAAATCTTGGATTGTCTCTCCATCATTCCCACCAAAGATCAAATGACCGATCTGACTACTCAAATGGCTGAAGATCTTGATCAAAAGATTGAGGAAACTTCAATAGACCTTCATCAGAAAATGAACAAAATTACTAAAGCCGTCGGTCATTTACCAGGTGAGATGGGAAGAGAATTTGGAAAGTGGATGAAGGAGACGTTTAAGGATATGTCAAACAGTCTCAATCGAAGGGATCAAGTCTTTCTGAAAAAGATTGATGATCACAAAAAGGTTGTTCTAGCTCTCCAAAAACAAAATGAAAATGATAGTTCTATCCAACTCTTGTCCAACAAAGTCTTTGAGCTAAGCTCCACTCTTTCTGATTTCAAAGCAATGATGACTGAACGAACGGATAATGCAATGGCTTTAGTTTATCATCAACAAGATCAAGCTCAAACCAAACAACGAGAAATTAGAGATGATCTTGCAATGACTACCTCCCAGAGAACTTGTTGAAGTCGTCAAGCAACTCTCAAACGATTTTAATGATGACAAAAAGGGGAAGAAAGAGAGACAGAGGGAGAGTGCAATGCAGGGGGAGAGAAAGAAAAGGGCCACAAACTTCCACCCAACCTCCTCCTCCAAGAACATATATAGTTCAACCTATTGATCATGACCATTCTTCCTCCTCACGACATAGCTCAAGTGCAGTGACCCCACTGGCATTAGAGTTCCATCAGGTGATCCCGTGTATCTCAACAGAAATCTTCTGGGGACTCAAGTTGTGGGAGAAGAGAGAGTTCAAATGCCCTTGGTCCAAGAGATTCAATAGAGGAGATTGGTCGTAAAGAAGCCAAAGACAAAGCAAGATATGAGAGAATGGTTGAATCTGAAAAGAAATGGCTATCGAAGGAGAAGAAAGAAAGGAGATAGTTTTGTATATGTAAAGGTATAAGTTTTTTTTTCAATTATATTTATTGTAAATTATCATACTCTGTACAAAATACTTATACATCAATAAATTCATTATTTTGCTCTAGTAATACAGTTGCTTACTGTATTTTAAGTCATGTTTAATTTCAAGCAATTGCATTATAGAATTGATGAATGTTATGAAACTATTGGTTTTGTCATCATCAAATAGGAGAAGATTGTTAGAGTCTACATGTTTAATTTGATGATGATATGATAAAAGTATATTTGTCCAGTAGCTTTTGTAAAGTCTTTAATGAGATAGTAATGTACAAGGACTTAGAGTAGAAAAGATCAAATGTGTTAGGTTGATCTTATGGAGCTAAAATGATGTACAATTGATAGGTTCAAAGTGATCATTGTGTATTGTTAAACGATCGTAAAGATACTCTGCCTATTCATAGAATGATTATGTAATCACAGAGTAGGCTACATCTTCGAAGAACATCAAGTGTTCAACTTGAAGGGCTAAATCTAGAGCTCACTCCATATCATATAGTAAAGAAGTAAGCAGAGTCGTAGAGAGCACAATCGTAGAGTGTCTCTCTACTCGTAGAGATCAAGTCGTAGAGCAGAACATGTAGCTCAAGTCGTAGAATAAAGTCAAGCACGGACTCTACGTTCCTCAGCAGACTCTATGATTGACTCAGTTCGTAAAGTAAGTCAGAATTGACAATAAGGAACGTTGCAGATTGAAGAACCCAATGCAAGTTCAAATATCCTTAGTTGAAATTGAAGATCAGAGGATGGTTATTTCTAAACAGCTAGTTCGGCGAAATGACAACTTACCCATGTGGTTAGTAGAACTGGAGAATGATGTGATAGGTCAAAGAAGTCGAAAAGAAAGCTGACAAAACAACCCCTAGAAGTCAACATCAAGGATCCTCAAGTATCAAAGCATTAAATGCTTAATGGGAACTTTGCAACGGGAAGAACTCAACGAAGTCTATAAAAAGCAAGAAGTTTCAAATCGTCAAAGAAAAATAAAAACAATCAAGTTGAAATTCTGCCAAAGTAAAAAGAGCCTCACTCTACGATACTGAATTACTTGCTCAACTAAGTCCTGAAGAAGTCAAGTTTATTACAATCTAAACAACATCTCAAACAACTCAACCAACAGTGATTTTGTCATTGTGACAATATCCTAAGTCTAAGTGACTTGAAGAGATTTTAGTGATCTGGACCGAGTGTCCCTATTTTGAGACTAAGTGATTCGTAGAAACCTTAGTGGTTCAATTGTAACAGATCGTTGTGAACTGCCCTTAGTGGTTTTCCTACTTGTAGAGTAGAAGAGTGGACTAGGAGTTGTTCAGTCTTCGAACCACTTAAAACCTTTTGTGTCTTTTACATTCAGTCTTTTTATTCTGCTATATCATATGTTGTGGTTAACCCTTCGTAGAACTAAATTCATAACTGGGATTTCATTATAATCTTTAAGGGGATTTCAAACTAATATTCCATTGTGCTTAATTAATACTGATTAATTAACTATATGATAAAACATTCTTTAATAAGAGAAAAAGTTTTTAAAGGATCTATTCAACCCCCTTCTAGATCTCTTTGTGCCTTTTCCCATCAAACCTATGAACATCTTTCTCACATTTTTGCATTATAGATTCAAAAAGGCTTCTCCAGAGTGGCCATAATACGATTATGTGCACTGATTCATTGTTCTTTACCAAATGATAACTGATTGACACAAAAAATGGTAAACTACGGATACACATGCCTCAATTGGCCATAGTTGTACATGCTGTTGAAGTTGTTTTCTTTGTGTTCCCTTAGTTAATGTGTACATTCTCCTTTACCTCTTAACTGAATGCAATTCATCATGTCTTTTATAATTTGACCCTTTATGAATGTAAGTTTACGTAAGTTCCTTAGATAACTGTATCTCCTGTGCTCTGTAGCCATAGTTGTATTCTTAGACTGTATAGTTTGTTTGTTTTATACCAGATACATAACTCTATTGTCTCAACGTCCAAAGATGATGAATAATATTAATTTGCACTTCCTATGGTTTTTCAGGGTCCTTATCTAAATCCAAGGATTCTGCTAAATTTGAATTAATTTTCAATATATCAAGAAAGACCTTTAAGTACATTTGTACTCTTGTGAAGGCTGAGATGATGGCTAAGCCCTCAAACTTCACCGATCTTAATGGGAAGCCTCTGTGTCTTGAAGATCGAGTAGTTATTGCTTTGAGAAGGCTGAGCTCTGGCGAATCGCTGTCAGCTGTTGGTGACTCATTTGGTACAAACCAATCAACTGTTGCCCAATTAACCTGGCGGTTTGTGGAAGCCATGGAAGAAAGAGCAATCCACCATCTCCAATGGCCTTCAACAGAAATAGAGATGAAAAAGATCAAGTCTAAGTTTGAGAAAATCCGAGGCCTTCCAAATTGTTGTGGTGCCATTGACACCACGCACATCAAAATGGTTCTTTCCACAGTTGACAATTCAAACGAGGTCTGGTATGATAAGGAGAAGAACCACAGCATGATTCTACAAACAATTGTGGACCCCGAGATGAGATTCCTTGACATCGTCACCGGATGGCCGGGAAGTTTGAGCGACTCCCTCGTGCTCAGAAACTCAAGTTTCTTCAAACTTTGCGAAGAAGGAAAAAGACTAAATGGGAAGACAATAAAGCTTCAGGAAAAAACTGAGCTAAGAGAATATATAGCTGGGGATGTAGGATTCCCCCTATTACCATGGCTGCTAACTCCTCATCAAGGAAAAAACCTTTCTGAATATAAGGTAAGCTTCAATAAGAGGCATATTGCAACGCGAATGGTGGCACAAAGGGCGCTAGCGCGGTTGAAGGATACATGGAAGATTATTGATGGAATGATGTGGAGGCCTGATAAGAATAAGTTACCAAGGATTGTTCTTGTTTGTTGCCTGCTACATAACATAGCCATTGATTTAGATGATGAGGTGCAAAATGCAGTTCCCTTTTCTCATGATCATGACTCGGAATATCGCCAGCAAATTTGTGAATCTATTGACATGAATGGTTCTGCCATGAGAAAGAAGCTTTCTCTCTATCTCTCTGGAAGGTTGCCACCATAATAGCAAGTATGTTACCTCTATTTTTGTTCGTCAAATCATCATAATATGAGTATTTGGTAGTTTTGATATTTTCATTACTTGCTGCTGGTGCCGAGTTCTTGAAGCAATTATGTATTCTTACTGTCTATATCATCAAAGAATCAAAAACTGCATTGAATGTTGAGAGGCTATTTTTTTAGATACCTTAGGACTACAAAGACTTTATCTCTTCATCTTTTCAGTTAGTTTGGTGAAACTTTTGAGAGCTACTTGAAATGAATGCCAGGTTTCAAGAATATGTCTATCAACAATTCATTAGCTAAAACAATTAATTAGTATTGTCCCTTCGCTTTATTTAAAAAATAAATAAATAAAATTGCCTCTTGCATCTCTTCTAGGTCTGCAAACGAACTGAATTGTTTGCAGTTCGAGTTTGATGTTTTGCCGAGTCGAGTTCGCACATGGTTTTACGTTTGATTGCTCAATCATGTTCGCGAACCATGTGACTCGGTTCATCTGTGTTGGCGAATAATTCGGTTCGAGAAGTTCAAATTCGGTTCGAGATTGGTTCGAGTAGTTCGATTTCTAACATGAGTTCGAGTGGTTCAATTTCTTACATGTGGAATTTATTAACCGACTTGGAAGTTAGAAATATAATCAGCCGACGTGGTTCGTCAAAATATTTGCGAACTTCATCACGTTCCTTGAACGAGCATGTGTTCGTGAACGTTCGCGAACTAGATCATATTCGACTATGTTCGCGAAATCAATCATATTCGAAAATAGCTAACGATCGAACTCGCACATGAGTGTTGGTTCGATTATGTTACTCGAACATGTTCGAGTTCGACTAACAGTGTTCGAGTTCGATAAAATTCGGATCGATTCAATTCGTTTGCAGACCTAATCTCTTCCCTACAAGTGCGCTTAAAAAATGTTCCTAAATTACTTGAAATTGCGCTTTAAAAGTATTGTTCTATATCATTACATTACAACACTTGAAAGTAATTCCAAATAATTAGGGCTCAAAATTTTCCTTCCCACTCTCTTCCTCCTTACATTTATCTATATGTATAATATGAATATTTAAAAATGAAATCTCGATTTGTGATTGTATCATAAGTATAAATTCTCATAATTAAATATAAAATTAGAATTTTAATATTAATTATTAATTAAGCTTCACATAAAAAATATTAAATATATAAAAAATCCCGAGTGTTTATGTTGAAATTAAGAGCTAACAGTAAATTTTCTAGTCATGTAGTTATGAACGTATTCCTTTTTTCACCATTTTATTTTTATTTTTATTTTTATTTTTATTTTTATTTTTGACCAAAGGGTGTAGTTGCTAATATGTGTGAACTTGAAGATGCTGTTACATTTATTTATAGAAATATAATTGGTAGACTTTTATTTCTACTTATCTTAATTCTTAATTTCAACTTTATCATATTCTACGGATAACCAATTGGTAAGCAGTGACTCATTATATATATATATATATATATATATATATATATATATATATATATATATATATATATATATATATCATGTGTTGACAGGTTGTACAGTACAATTAAATAAAATTTCTTTTAATATTAAATGAAAAAGAGTTCGAGTAAGAATTTTTTTATAGCAAAATTAATTTTGTCAAATAGATACTTACAAAATTAAAATTAGGATATTGATATATAGAGCAAAAATCAAGTACATACCCCTTATCTTATTCACCCGTGCTTACCCACCTTTAGGCGACGGTTTCGGTCATACAACCGTCGTCTATATTTTTAGCGACGCTATATGTTTGTCCGTCGCTAAAAGTATAGAAGACGGTTGTATGACCGAAACCGTCGCCTAAAGGGGGTAAATACGGGTGAGTAAGATAAGGGGTATGCACTTGATCCGGACCGTTGATATATATTTGTAAATATTTTATATCGATCATTTGATTGTCAGTTACGTGGGTAAGTATTTGTGATAACTTATTTGGAAAGATACACAATAAGTGAGATCTTTTTATAATTTTTATTAATCTCATGTATTGATTAGTATCGCAATTATAAGTTGACATAAATATATGATAATTGACTCTTAAAGTTAAATTAATTGAGGCTGATGATTTATATTACCCCATACCCACTTTGTGACCGTCCTGTTTATCCGATTACTCTATTTTAAAAAAAATAAAAATTTCTCTAATTTTTTTATATTACTTTGTACAATAATTTCTAATTCAAAATTAAACATGTAATATTTTTATTACTAATAACATATTATATTACAAATATTATGAATTTATAATGAAATAACATAAATAACTATGTAATTATATATATAATGCTAATTAAAATTTTTTTTATATACATGCATATAATTAGGTCGGAGCTGGAATTAAGTGAGAGGATACATCTCATTTAGGACCCTAACCATAAGATTTAAACAAGGAAACTGATAAATACATAATAAAAAATGATATTTTTAATATTAAGTGCTACTATATATTTCCAATTGCAATTGAAAAGGGAATAACACAATTAAATAAATTGTTTATAGTCGGCTGCACAAATTCAGTTACAATTAGTCTTGATTCATTAATTTTATCATGATATTAAAAATTATGAAATAATAAATTTTACAATAAGTAGTATCTTATATAGTTTATAATAGTTATTATTGCATTGACAAAAATAAAAAATATATATATTAATTTTGACAAAAATATTTTAAATTAATTTTAAAAAATTAATAATAATTTTATATTTTAAATCAGAGGGAGTACAACTCAGCATGAAGCAGCCAAGAATTCCCAATTCATGAAAACAAAAATTAAAGCTTAAAATTTGAAGTTCCCACACAAATAAGAGCTTAAAAAATAAAATAAAAAATCATATACAATTACTTTAGATGCAAAATATGTATGATTAAAAGTACTAATTAATTTTGATCAGACGGGTCAAACATTGTGCATAAATAACTGTATTTCTTGTCACTTATTTAGGTGGACAAAATTAGAATTTTATAAAAATTGGTGGTCTAGATAAAAAGATAAAAAAAATAAAATATAATACATTTAAAATTATAAAGACAAAAAAAAATTAAAAAAAAAAAAGAAGACCGCAAACATGACACATGCAAAATTATCAAAATATTTATGGGGATTTATATTATAGATATAGATATAGATATAGATATAGATTATTGATGTTGATGTTGTGTATTTATGGATTGTTAGTCAATGGTGGGTCAAATAAATTAATTTGAAGAAATACTTTTTAAAAGATTTTGACAACACATATATATATATATATTATATATATATACGGTCAGGACAAATGGAATACCCTTTATCTCCTCACCCGTGCTCACAACCCTTGGCGACGGTTTGGTCATACAAACCGTCGTCATTACTTTTAGCGGACGCTAATGTTGTCCGTTAGCTAATAATTAAAGTATAGACGACGGATTGTTTATGACGAAGACGTCGCCTCTAAGGAGGGTAAAAACGGGTGAGTAAGATAAAGGGGTATCACTTGATCCTTGTTAAATTATTATATATATATATATATATATATATATATATATATATATATATATATATATATTATATATATATATATATATATATATATATAGGGTTCCATCCACAGCAACCGGTTGTTGGTAGCAACCCCTTTTCACCAGCCGTATGAAGCTGTACCGGCTTATAAAAAAAAAATAAAAATTCTAAGGCCGGTACAGCTTCATACGGCTGGTGAAAAGGGGTTGCTCCCCAACAACTGGTTGCTGTGGATGGAGACCCTATATATATATATATATATATATATATATATATATATATAATGTGTGTACACAGCTGTGTATTACACGGTAGGCTATAGCGACGATTTTTTGGGTTATAGCGACGGTTTCACCCGTCGTATTAGCTATTCTGGGCTATGGCGACAGTTTACCGTCGCTATAACCCAAAAAATCTGTTGTCTTAGGCCTACTGTGTAATACACAGCTGTGTATATACATATAGCCATATATATATATATATATATATATATATATATATATATATATATATATATGGGGACCGATCCATAGCATCTATATGCTATGGGATAAATATTAGCATATAGGCTCTAGACCACACGTTTTATTGATGAAAGGCTACGATTAGAGACCGTCCGCTAGTATTACTAGCGGACGTACCAAGTATAAAATCTTGACATTTATGCCCCCAATTCGCCACTTAGCCAGTTCAACATTTTACACAGTCCGCTAGTATTACTAGCGGACAGGACCTCCTTCCATACAGATCATTAAGTATTTCAACCTAAAATATCATGGAATAATAACAACAAAAGGGAATGGGTAGCTTATCTTTTGCTTTTCTCTAACTTTTTCATTTTTAAATATCTCTAAGTGCGTAAAAAGTTAATCCAACCTGATATCAGAAATTTGATAAAAGGAAAGATCAAAGATGGGTGGTGGAATTGTTATTTAGCAAAAAAAAAATAAATGTTGGGGGTGTGGACAAGAAAATCCGTGGCCAGCTTGTCCTTCCCAGTTCACATTGATGAAAAACGGAAAAGGAAAGACAACAAAGAGCCCTTGATTTATCATTTATATTAATTTTATTAGCTTAATACATATCCTCAGGGCTTCAGTTTGAAGTTCAGAAGTCCATCCAACAATTCAGAAACCCTATGTGCCAATCAAATCGAGACTCTGCACTAAAGCTAGTGAAAGAAAATGGGCATAAACCAAAATTAAAGATGAGAAAGGTATGGAGATGATAGACAGAAAGAATGAAATTACCATTGAATCACTAGTTTTTTGAGAGACCCAAAAGTTTTCAAGCGGCGGAACTTGTAGTGAGAAATTCTGATAAGAAAATGGGAATAAACCAAGATTAAAGATGAGAAAGGTATGAAGATGATAGACAAAAAGAATGAAATTACCATTGAATCACTAGATTTTTTGACAGTCCCAAAACTCGTCAAGCGGCGGAACTTGTAGTGAGAAATTCTGATAATAAGGGAAAAGAAGCCCAATTTCGGCATACATTTTTTGCACCTCTTGCAAAAACTAGCAGAGCTGCTTCAATGGAGTACAAGTCCTTTAGGTAGAAAACAGAGGATGAGGAGGAACAGGAAAATAATCAGTACATGGATAAAACGTGTTCGCTAGGAAAATAATCATGTCCGCTAGTAATACTAGCGGACTGTGATAAAATTTTGAAATGGCGAATTGGGGCATAAATGTCAAGATTTTATACTTAGAACGTCCGCTAGTAATACCAGCGGACGGTCGTTGCCCAGCTCTAATCGTAGCCTTTCATCAATAAAACGTGTGGTCTAGAGCTTATATGCCAATATTTGTCCCATAGCATATAGATGCTATGAATCGGTACCCTATATATATATATATATATATATATATATATATATATATATATATATAGGGGTTTCATCCACAATAACCGGTTGCTGTGAAGTAATACCCTTTTTTGGCCTGTTGAATTTTTTTTTCTCTAGCCAAAATTTCAACATGCCAAAAAAAGAGTTGCTCCACAGCAACCGGTTGCTGTGGATGGAACCCCGTATATATATATAGATAGAGAGAGTCCGGATCCAGTCCGGGATCCCGAACTCTATTAAAATTCAAACTTTTTTTTTGCTTTTTTTTTGAAACAACTAAAAAAAATTTATGGAATTGGAATTTTTACATAATACAGTATTTTTTGGGTGATTTGGATGCCTATATCAAAATATTTTTATACAATCTGAGCAGACTGTACATACATTGGTTGGTGTAGGTATTAAAAATACACCCAAAACACTGTATTATGGAAAAAATTTAGTTCCATATTTTTTTTTAGTTGTTCTACAAAAAAAAATAAAAAAATAAGGGGCCGGATTTTATATATATATATATATATATATATATATATATATATATATATATATATTTATATATATATATATATATATATATATATATATATATATATATAGTCTGGATCTTAAGCTCACCCCTTATCCAACTCACCCGAGCTCACCCCCTTTTAGCGACGGACCCAGCGACAGTTCGGTCATATAATTGTCGTCTATAGTATTGATGACGGTTGTATGAATGAACCGTCGCCGGGTCCGTCGCTAAAGGGGGTGAGCTCGGGTGAGTTGGATAAGAGGTGAGTTTAAGATCCGGACCGTATATATATATATATATATATATATATATATATATACACACACACACACACACACGTCAGCCTTCTATATACCCCGTATTAAACTCTCTGTTTGCTCCGCCAGCCTTCTAATTGTGCTCCGAACTGTCACAACAGCAGCAATGTTGTTGCATAGAAAAAATAGATCCAGAAATTAGATTAGTGACTGGTAATATGTAAGATAAAAGTGGCAGATAGGTAAAAACTATTAGAGGGTCATTATTTTAATGTGTATGCACTACCTGCTTTGTCTTTGCCATAATCCTTACAACCCCATATCCCTACTGCCTTTCTCTTCACTGCGTACTGCATTTGGTCAAGTACATCATTAAACAAAAACCTGAAAGTTTGTATTAACAGGATATACGTAACTTCTTAGACATTGCGAATAACAATCAAAAAAATAAGATATTAAAGCCTTTCCACAAAATAAGTATTAAAAACAAACGACGGACAATGAAATGCCATACCTTTCCACAAAATTCACAGAAGTATCTGCTGTGTAAAAGTACTGTCTTGAGAAGAAAATGATGTAAATAGATAATTCTATGTCACATTCACTTTTTGAAATACTAGCTGACTTTATAGGATTTATTAAAAAAATAGAGTTGCCTCCCTCCGCTAAATTAAAGGAGCTACTAGAACAGCTAAGGTAGTAGCCTTAGATTTATCTCTAGCAGCTAGGAATTGAGCTTTCAAGCTTTGCTTTTCGTTTCATTTTGATTTAGCTGTGCAGACGTATATAAGTGCCACATTTTAAAATACACAAGATTGAACACACAAAGTATATAAATACGATACTGTATATGAACTTCAAGTCCTCAAATTTCAACTAAATTAAGACTAGTATAACCCACTACTATTGTTGTCAGCATTGAGAATTGTTGTCAACATTTTATTATCGCTGTCAACATTTTGTACATATATTTTAAAAATTTTGCACATTATGAGGGGTGTACATATATAGTCATATGGAGATAAAACTGGAAGAACTCAATTTCCAGAAAGTAAGTAATTGAAACCCAAATTAAGATAACAAATGCCTAATTTTGGTAAACAAGACAGAAGAAGAAGAAGAATGACATTAATAAGCCAAACAACTAAATTTTCCTATCACTACTAAACTCATGTGAACCATTTGACCGTTAGATAGAGATTGACATTATCAAATGAAAGCTACTTAATCCAAAACAATAATGCTAGCAACACATTTAGTGAAGGCGTATATCATTTTGCTAACACAAATCAAATAATTATATATTTGCTAACCAAAACCAAACATGAAAAAACACCTAATTCCTTTAAAATTAGCCATCAAAATTCAAAAGTACTAAAAATCAAAAAAAGGGACAACCACTTTGTCATAAATCACCCCTTTCCCTTCCATTCACTCTCCAACCATAAATCAAACCAGATATCAAAAATGCTCAAGATAACTTCATGTCTGTTCTCACTCAAATTTTTGGTCATTTCTCTAAATCTAATTGTTCTTGAAACCCAAAACAAACCCTAGATTTCTTTCAAATCAAACAGAAATTATAAAATTAAGTAGGAATCTTTACCTTCCGATTTGCAATACCACATGTTCGATCGCCTTTTTACCCTTTCGATTTGCAATACCACATGTTCGATCGCCTTTTTACCCTTTCGATTTGCTTCAGCTGATAGAGAGAGAGAGGGACATGGTTGTTTGTGACGCCCCCAAAATAGGTCCAATCCATCCAACCTATTCTGAGTCGCCAAATACATGTTACAGAAAATAACTACAACTTTATTACTACAACAACACATATGCTGTGAGTTTTGATACAAATATATACCAACTGTGACTCATGTCCCAACCGTGGACAACACCTCACAGTGATACCTTACATAAAGGTACAGTCAATAACTATTTTAAAAATTAAAATCTTTGGAAAATGCTCAAGGAAACCTTCGTACATAGGAGGCCATGAATCTTAGTTATGATATATATCATATGTCCTATAGAATTATCCTTGGTTGATCCAATAGACCCCAAAGAAAAACGAGAAGATTACTATCATGTTCCTTCCAATGGTGAGTCTTTTCTTGACATATAACTATCTCCACCGTCTGCAATTGGACATTATGTTTCAACCAAACTCCAAGATCATATAGGTAGTGCTCGTAGATATACTCAGCAAGTGGATGTGCACAATCCTGTCTTATGATAACACGAGGTTGTATGTCATTAGACATCTTGTATGATAGTGACAAAATACCCTTTCAAAGTTGGGTTCGCCTCACCCTATTCGGTTCACCAAAATTAAATATCATAATGACGTATACAATACGACACACTTATCTAAAGTTCTCAATGAAATTATTTCCATACTATTTAGGGAGAACCTGAACAAGCTATAGACCACCGTTCTATTTCTCTGTTACCCCCGCTCGACCCAGCTATACTCTTGTTACCTGAAAGGAATTGTGAAGCAAAAAGTTGAGCACAAATAGCCAGTAAAGAATATCATGACTAAATATAATTAAATTATCAATAGCCTTCGTCATTAATAAATCAGAGATTTAGAACATATGGTAGATGATAAAACTTTTAAACCATAGTTGCAGCGGAACGAGCAATCCATTAGAAGAGTCAAATAGACCATAAAGTCTATTATCTTCTCCATGTTAAAAGTCCACCAACAATGTTTTAACCCTGTAACCTCAATCAACAGATCCTGTTCACAATCATGTGAATAACTCATAATCATAATTGTAGTTCTAATTTTCTCTTCTCATCCAAGACGAAGATAATTTTTCATCACCCGTCTTTACCTGAAACATCAAAGATCATGGTTATACCAAATTACAGTTCCTGTTCATAATCATACTAATAAATTCATCTTTTTACTACGGGCCAAAGATATTCATCAACAGTTCTTCTTTGCACTACAAGCCAAAGATATTTAACCACAGGACATCTTTGCACTACGGGCCAAAGATATTCATCAATAATTTATCTTTGCACTACAGGCCTAAAGATATTCAACAACAGGTCATCTTTGCACTACGGGCTAAAGATATTCAACAACAGGTCATCTTTGCTCTACGGGCCAAAGATGTTAATATCTCAAAAAAATATATAATCATTTCAGAATTTATATACACCATAATTATAACCATGTTTGTGACGCCCCCAAAATAGGTATACATCACCCATCTTGAGTCCCCAAATACATGGTACAAAATTTAAATACAACTTAATTATACAACAGTCGTGAAAAATACGACAAAACATAATCTAAGAGTTTTAATAAGAATATTGTCATCTAGAAAATATCCACACTCAATGGAGTTCTTATTACATTTATTGTCACACTATTTAACAAATAGTGAGGACTACTAATGCTATCATCTGGACCATTACTCCGTTCCTCGACTAGTCCTGGCTAAGTTCTCATTTCCTGAAGAGAACATTGAAAAAAAGGTGAGCTCAACTAGCCCAGTAAGAAATATTATGACTAAGATAACGCAGAATAAATTATCATTAGTCTTCAACAATGTTAAACTGATAAAATACAATAGACATCAAGTTTAACTACAGAGGAATAAACAATCCATTAGATGAGTCAAGTAGAGCATGATATCTACTATCTTCTATGATTTAAAATGTTTTCATCAATTTTTATCGCTGAGACTCAGCTTAATAAATAAACCACATCATCGAGTCATCGATGCAACTACGGGCCAAGGATATTCATTAAATCATCAATGGTCATGACTATACCGAATAATTCCTAAAGATTTATAAGTGAATTTATCTTGAAATCAATTACGTCCAAATTGTCAACATGATACTGCTTTGCGGAGTAAAATTCAAGAATGCTCAGAAGAATATTTACATGAAAAGATACTGGATGAAAGCACAAATACTCAGGATATTTTACTAATTTTATGGAGTATAGAAGCCCAAACTTTAACCAAATGAGTATCATAGAATATATGAAACTGCAAATAGATTTTCACCCGTCATGCAGTAATCCACGTAGACAGATCATTTTCACAATTTAATAAGGAATGAATACGAAGGATCATTCACCATGCATGTGATAATCCACATAGACATGTTATTCCAACAGAATAATAAAGAATAGAACCAGGTTTAGCGTAATCCGTACAGACAGATATTCCAACAGAATAATAAAGAATGGAATAACAGAAGAATTCACCATGCATGCGATAGACCGCACAGACAGGTTATTCCAACAGAATAATAAATAATGGAACCAGGTCTAGCGTAATCCGTACAGCCAGGATATTCCAATAAAATAATAAAGAATGAAATAACAAAGAATTCACCATGCATGCGATTGACCGCACAAACAGGTTATTCCAACAGAATAATAAAGAATGAAACCAGGTCTAGCGTAATCCGCACATACATGATATTCTAACAGAATAATAAAGAATGGAACCAGGTCTAGCGTAATTCGCACAGACAGGATATTCCAACAGAATAATAAAGAATGAAATAACAAAGAATTCACCATGAATGCGATAGACCACGCAGACAGGTTATTCCAACAAAATAATAAAGAATGGAATAACAGAAAAATTTTATCATGTATGCGGTACTTCGCATAGACTGGTTATTCTAACATAATAATAAAGAATAGAATAATAGAAGCTCTCTTCATGAATACGAAAGAAATAATACCCCTTACCTTAGAAAGAAACTGGATACTAGAGTAGAAAATAACAGACTTCTCTTCTTCTTTCTTTCTATAATTTTTCTCTATAATAATTGCTCTATAGCTTTAGTGAATTGGTGAGAAATGAAGGAAGAATGAGCTTCTATTTATAGAAAAATATAGTTTTGATAATTGCACAGTTTTGGGGCTCGAAATATTACAGTACAATACCTTCAACTTTTCTTTTATTTTTAATTTAGTCCTGCAAGTATTATCAAACTTGCACCACCTCCCCTAATAGTAAATAATGTGAATCAATAGTTCAATCATGTGAATCAATCGTTATAATCATGTGAAAATATGAATTACAGTATAGTACCTCCATTTATACCTCCATTTTTAACTTATTCATGCAAGTATTATCAATCTTGCACAAACTCCCCTAGTAGTACAAAAATAGTGAATCAATAGTACACACATGTGAACAAATAGTTATAATCATATGAATTAATAGCAATTAATTGCTCATTTATCCGGTTAATTACCCGACTGGTCAGTATAACTTCTAGACATTAATTAATATCGAAAGAAATGTCGATTTCCGCTAACACTAATAATTCCAACACAATGGAACTTTCAATTTTATCTTTAATCAACATGAACTTATTCATCATTAATATTATAACTCACAATATTTAACAATCAGGTCGTTCCCAGGAAAGAGGGGGCTTTCCGATAAGGATTTCTCCTTATTGGCGCGCAATTAGATGACCAAACCTCTCCTTGACAGAACTTCTAGACATTGTAAATATTGCAATTTAATAATATGAATAACTTTATCATCTCAATTGTTGATTTAATAGTATATCATATTATGTAGATGATACTGTGACAATAATCAAATCAATAATATGAGAAATACGATGCAGAATTTACTGTAGCAATAATTGAGTATAACTGAGTGACTTCTCACGTAAGCATCAATAATATATACCGTGTGCTACTATGCAACTACGCGTATTACTGTACTTTTACTACCGAGTAGTTCAACAATATTAACGGTAAAACTTTCGCTGTTATTTTTATAAAAAGATAATTATGTCGTTTTCTAACTACGACAATACTTTCGTTGTGGGGTCCACCAATGATTATGCCGTCGTACGAATATTCCTCGTTAAAACGAATATTCCTCGACCAATCGAATATTATAAAACCACTTGTTTACGTTGTAAAATTTGTAAATATTATCCAAAACTATAACATTATATCAGATCCACACCATAATATTTAAAAATATATTTCGAGAAAATTATTCTTTATTCATAAAAGTTGGGGTCTTACAACATCCTCTTCTTATAAAATTTCGTCCTCGAAATTAGGGTGCATGCCTGGTATGTCGAAGAGGTGAGGATACCTTGATTTCATCTCAGATTCTAACTCCCAGGTCATTTCCTCCACATCGTGGTTTCTCCACAAAACTTTGACTTGAGGTATAACTTTAGAGCGTAGAATATGATCCTTCTTATTCAAGATTTTAACCGGTAACTCTTCATACGTTAAATCTTCCTCTATCTCATCTGGTTCTAATTCAATAATATGGTTCGGGTCTTTCACATATTTACATAACATAGATATGTGAAAAATGTTATGAACACGAGACATACTTGGCGGTAAGGCGAGTCTATAGGCCACAGTTCCTACTCGATCGAAGATTAAAAATGGGCCAATGAATCGAGGATTGAGCTTTACTCTCTTTCTAAATCTTGTAACTCCTTTCCATGGAGCAACACGTAACAACACTATGATCTCCAATATTGAATTCCACGTCCTTTCGATGAAGATCAGCACAACTCTTTTGTCGATCTTGTGAGGTTTTTATACGTTGTCGGATCGTTTGAATCTTTTTCGTAGTCATACGTACCAAATCCGGTCCTAAAAATGTTGCTTCACCCACCTCATCCCAACATACTGGAGAATGACACTTTCTTCCATACAACGCGCCTCAAATGGAGCCATGCCAATACTTGCTTGATAATTGTTGTTGTATGAAAACTCCACCAATGGTAAGAACTTATCCCAACTTCCCTTGAAGTCAAGGACACAGAGTCTTAATAAATCTTCAAGAGTTTTAATAGTCCTTTCCGACTGCCCATCCGTTTGAGGATGATATACCGAACTAAATCGTAAATCCATGCCCATAGCTTTTTGAAAACTAACCCAAAATCTTGAAGTGAATCTTGGGTCTCAATCAGAAACAATGGATACTGGCATACTATGCAATCTTACAATCTCGTTTATGTATATACTAGCAAGACTTTCAAGTGTAAAAGTTTCTTGCATCGGTAAGAAATGAACATATTTGGTCAATCTATCAACAATGACCCAAATCGCATCTATGCCTTGACAAACTTTGGGAAGACCAGTAACGAAATCCATGGTAATGTGCTCCCACTTCCATTCTGGAATTTCAAGTGGTTGCAATGGACCTTTTGGCACTTGATGCTCCGCCTTGACTCGTTGACAAGTTAGACACCTTGAAATAAACCCCGCTATCTCTCTCTTTATATTGCACCACCAAAATATATGTTGAAGATCACGATACATTTTGGTACTCCCGGGATAGATTACAAACGGTGTGTTGTGCGCCTCCATCATGATTTTATACTTTAAGTCAGAATCGTTAGGAACACAAAGTCTAGAGTTGACTTGAAGTATTCCTTCTTCATCGATTCTTGCTTCCAGAATATCACTTTCTTGCACTTTCTTCTTCATACGCATCAGCTCCAGGTCTGTAGTTTGAGCAGCTTTAACTTTATTGATTAAAGTCGGTTCCACTCGTATATTGGACATCATCACATGGGTCCTTGGAGTCTTTAACTCTATTTCCATCCTTTTCAAGTCATACAAAATGGGTCTTTGCGTTGACAATATTGCACTCGTACCCGCATATGATCTTCTACTCAATGCGTCAGCTATTACGTTCACTTTTCCAAGATGGTATTGGATGGTATGATCATAATCTTTCAACAACTCAAGCCATCGTCATTGCCGCATGTTGAGTTCTTTTTGAGTGAAGAAATATTTGAGGCTTTTATGATCCGTATAGATCTCCACATTCTCTCCATACAGGTAATGCCTCCAAATCTTAAGCACAAAAATAACTGCTGCCAACTCTAGATCATGAGTAGGATAATTCCTCTCATATTCTTTGAGTTGTCGAGAGGCATATTCTATGACTTTCCCATGTTGCATGAGAACACATTCTAACCCTTTGCCTGAAGCATCACTGTAGATGACAAATCCCTCCGAGCCAGATGGTATTGTCAGAACATGTGCTGAAATGAGTCTCCTTTTGAGTTCTTGAAAACACTTTTCACATTCCTCACTCCAACCAAATTTTGTATCTTTTCGAGTCAGCTGAGTTAATGGAGTAGCCATTCGTGAAAACCCTTCTACGAATCTCCGATAATAACCAGCTAAGCCGAGAAAGCTACGTACTTCGGTCACTGATTTAGGTTGCTCTCAACTTTGAATTGCTTCAATCTTTGCCGGGTCAAAAGATATTCCATGATTTAATATCACGTGCCCAAGGAATGCAACTTCTTCAATCCAGAACTCGCATTTCTTCAACTTGGCATAAAGCTTATTTTTACGAAGCTTTTAGAGTATAAGCCTCAAGTGTTGCTCATGGTCTTTCGCGGGTTTTGGAGTATATGAGGATGTCATCAATAAAGACGACCACAAAGTGATCCAAATATTCCTTGAATACTCGGTTCATCATATCCATGAAGGCAGCATGAGCATCAGTCAATCCAAAAGACATGACTAGGAATTCATAATGCCCGTACCGAGTTCTGAAAGCAGTCTTTGGAATGTTATCAGTTTTAATCTTCAACTGATGATATCCGGAACGAAGATCAATCTTTGAAAAGAATTTGACTCCTTGCAACTGGTCAAACATGTCATCAATGCGAGGCAACGGGTACCTATTTTTGATGGTGACATGATTCAACTCCCGTTAATCAATACAAAGTCGCATACTTCCATCTTTCTTCTTTATGAATAGAACATGAGCACCCCAAGGAGACGTACTAGGACGAATGAAACCGATGTCTAAAAATTCCTGTAGTTGAGTTTTTAACTCCTGAAGTTCAATAGGAGCCATTCGATATGAGGCTTTGGAAATGGGTTTTGTACCGGATTCAAGGTCGATACAAAATTCAATTTCACGCTCTGGGGGTAGGCCAGGAAGTTCTTCAGGGAATACGTCAGAAAATTTATTAGCAATAGAAATATCATTCAAATCTGACGTATATTTATTTAAATCCGTGACATGGGCTAAAAAGCTTGACATCCGTTTTTTAATAAACGAATAGCTTTATGACTTGATATGACAGTGATTGATTTTAGTGGTTTGGTTGCTTGAATTCGCATAATAGGTTGGTTAGTAATATGAAAGCTAACAACCTTATGAAAATAATCGATTTTAGCATGATGAGTAGTTAACCAATCAACCCCTAAAATTACATCAAATACAAGTATTTTCAAAGAAATAAGATCGATAGGTAACGTGCGGTTACCGATTTGAATCAAACAAGACTTATAAACCGTAGGATGTAATGAAGGTTTCTACCAACAGAGTTTCAACAGATAAGTCAAAGTCTAATTTCTCTGGAGTCAAATTTAAACGTTGAGCGCAAGTAGGAGAAATAAAGGAATGGGTAGAACCGATATCAAATAAAGTATAAAATTCGCTAGAGTTTATGATTAGCTTACCTCGTGATCACCTCGTTCGGATTTCTCGCTTTTTGGGAGATTACGACAAATGTTCTCCCTTGAACTACCGGTTTTGTCTTATCTGGGACACCCTTTGATGCCTCCATCCAAGCTGGACTTGAATTTGGTACACTGATAAAATTGGGCTAGGTGACCTTCTTTTCCATAATATAACACGCTTTGGACTGCATCGTGCAGTTTAAACTTATATGTCCTTCCCCTCCACATTTGTAACATACGACCGGTGGTCGTTCTCCTTCCTTAACAACAGGTGCTGGTGCTGACGTCTTTCCATCCTTGTTGAATCTCCTCTTCTTGAAATGTCCACTCTTATTGTCATGGCCATGATTACCACCGAAGTGATTATCATTTCTGGCATGTTGATTCCCTCAACGTTTGTTGTCACCGCTTCGATGACTGCTTCCACTTGTATTATCGACTTGTCGGTTGCCCTCTCTTGGTTGGGTTGACTCATTATCGCGCTCCAATAACTGAGCCCTATTCACAATATCTGAATATAAAAACAGTTTGTGAGAAATTATGTATTAACATATCTCAGGTTTCAAACCTCTTGGAAACATCCGCGTCTGTGACGCCCCCAAAATAGGTATACATCACCTATCCCGAGTCTCCAAATACATGGTACAGAATACAAATACAATCTTTAATATACAACAAAAGAGCTGCGAGTTTTAATACAAATATTGTCTTCTAGACAATATCCACTCTCAGAATAAGTCCTCATTACATTTATTGTCACACTATTTAACAGAATAGTGAGGACTACTAATGCTATCCTCTGGACCGTCACTCCGTTCCCCGACTAGTTCCTGCTACGTTTTCATTTCCTGAAGAGAACAATAAAAGCAAAAGGGTGAGCTCAACTAGCCTAGTATGAAATATTATGACTAAGATAATGCAGAATAAATTATCATTAGTCTTCAACAATGTTAAACTGATAAAATACAATAGACATCAAGTTTAACTGCAGCGGAACCAGTAATCCATTAAAAGAGTCAAGTAAAGAATAAAATCTACTATCTTTTACGATTTAAAAGGTTTTTCATCACTTTTATCGTTGGGACTCAGCTTAATAAATAATCCACATCATCAAATCACCCCTGCACTACGGCCAAGGATAATTTTTTAGTAACACGACCACAATTATCTATGCACTACGGGCCAAGGACATTCATGTTTTCATTAATGGTCATGATCATGCCAACAACTGTCCATCAATGCACTACGGGCCAATGAGGACTTTTATCACATTATTTATAACATTACGGTCATGATTATACCGAATAATCCCATGTCATAATCATACCAAGTCCATCTATGCACTAAAGGCCACAGATGACTTTCAAAAAAAAATATAAACATGAGGATGATGACAATGATATAAGAATTCAATAAAACAAGTTCACGAATTAATTTATCCAGGAACTAATAACGTCCAAATTGTCAACATGATACTTCTTTGTAGAGTAAAATTCAAGAATGCTCAGAAGAATATTTCCATGAAAAGATACTAGATGAATCGCAAATATCAAGGATATTCTACTAATTTCATGGAGTATAGAAGTTAAAACTTTAACCAACTGAGTATAATAAGGAATGGAATAACAAAAGAAATCACCAAGCATGCGGTAGACCGCACAGGCAGGTTATTTCAACAGAATAATAAAGACGGAACCAGGTCCGGCTTAAACCACAGACATGATGTTCCAACAGAATAATAAAGACGTAACCAGGTCCGGCGTAAAGCACAGACAGGATGTTTCAACAGAATAATAAAGAATAGAATAACAGAAGAATTTCACCATGTATGTGGTACTTCGTATATCCAGGTTATTCCAATATAATAATAAAGAATGGAATAACAGAATTTCTCTTCATGAAGACGAAAGAAAGAAATAATACCCCTTACCTTTGAAAGAAACTGGATATAGGAGTAGTGAGGTAGCAGGCTTCTCTTCTTCTACCGATTTTCTCTCTATAATTTCTCTTTATAATAATTGCTCTATAGCTTTATTGAATTGGTGAGAAATGAATGAAGAATAAGCTTCTATTTATAGAAAAATATTGTTTCAATAATTGCACGTTTTGGGGCTCGAAAAATTACAGTACAATACCTCTAACTTTTTTTTTAATTTAGTTATGCAAGTATTATCAAACTTGCACCACCTCCCCTAATAGTAAATAATGTTATTCAATAGTAAATTATGTGAATCAATAGTTCTAGACATGTGAAAATACGAATGACAGTATAGTACATCTATACCTCCATTTTTAACTTAGTCATGCAAGTATTATCAATCTTGCACCAACTCCCCTAATAGTAACAAGAATGTGAAACAATAGTATACACATGTGAACAAATAGTTATAATCATGTGAAATAATAGCAATCAATTACTCATTTATCCGGTTAAATACCCGATTGGTCAATATAACCTCCAGACATCAATTATTATCGAAATAAATGTCAATTTTCACTAACACAAATAATTCTAACACAATGAAACTATTTTTATCAAAAATATAAATTTTAAAATTTTGAAGTTTGACTTTTCCCGAAAAGTCAACTTTTGACTTTTTGACTAAATAGTAAAACCCGGGAAATTTTGTGTTTATAGTCTATTTTTACTAATTTTATCGTTCCAGAGTCAAATATCACGTTCGCGTCTCCAAATTCAACTCCGAGCACAACTTTAATTTTAATAACATTCATCATTAATATTATAACTCACAATATTTATCAATCAGGTCGTTTCCAGGAAAGAGGGGGCTTTCCAATAAGAATTTCTCCCTATTAGCGCGTAATTAGGTGACCAAACCTCTCCTTGATAGAACTTCTAGACATTATAAATATTGCAATTTAATAATATGAATAACTTTGTCATCTTAATTATCGATTTAATAAAATAACATATTATGCAGATGATACTGTGACAATAATCGAATCAATAATATGAGAGATATGATGCAACAATTACTGTAGCAATAATTGAGTATAACTGAGTGACTTCTCACGTAAGCATCAATAATCAATACCGTGTGCTACTATGCAACCACGCGTATTACTGTACTTTTACTACCGAGTAGTTCAACAATATTAACTGTAAAACTTCCGCCGTTATTTTTATAAATATATTTTTGTCATTTTCTCAATCCAACAATAATTTTGTTATGGGGTCCACCAATGATTGCGCCGTTGTATGAATATTTTCTGGTAAAATGAATATTTTCCGACCAATCGAATACAATATAACAACTTGCATACTTTACAAAATTTATAAATACTACCCACAGCTATAACATTAAAAAAAATTCATTCCATAATATTCAAAAATGATAATTATAGAAAAATCATCTTTATTCATAAAAGTTAGGGTCTTACAACCTCCCATTCTTATGAAATTTCGCCCTCGAAATTAGGGTACGTACCTGGTATGTGAAATAGGTGAGGATATCTTGACATCATCTCAGATTCTAACTCCCAAGTCATTTCTTCCACGTCGTGGTTTCTCCACAAAACTTTGACTTGAGGTATAACCTTGGAGCGTAGAATATGATCCTTCTTATCCAAGATTTTAACAGGTATCTCTTCATACGTTAAATCTTCCTCTATCACGTCCGGTTCTAATTCAATAATGTGGTTCGGGTTTTCCACATATTTATGTAACATGAATATGTGAAAAACGTTATGAACACGAGACATACTTGGCGGTAAAGCGAGTCTATACGCCACAGTTCCTACTCGATCGAGGATTAAAAATGGGCCAATGAATCGAGGATTGAGCTTTCTCCTCTTACCAAATCTCGTAACTCCTTCCATGGAGCAACACGTAACAACACATTATCTCCAATATAGAATTCCACGTCCTTTCGATGAAGATCAGCATAACTCTTTTGTCGATCTTGTGAGATTTTTATACGTTGTCGGATTCTTTGAATATTTTTCGTAGTCATACGTACCAAATTCGGTCCCAACAACGTTACTTCACCCACCTCATCCCAACATACTGGAGAACGACACTTTTTTTTCGTACAACTCCTCGAATGGAGCCATGCCAATACTTGCTTGATAATTGTTGTTGTAGGAAAACTCCACCAATGGTAAAAACTTGTCCCAACTTCCCTTAAAGTCAAGGACACAGAGTCTTAATAAATCTTCAAGATTTTGAATAGTCCTCTCTGATTGTCCGTCCGTCTGAGGATGATATGCCGAACTAAATCGTAAATCTGTGCCCATAGCTTTTTGTAAACTAACCCAAAATCTTGGGTCTTGATCAGAAACTATGGATACTGGCATACCATGCAATCTTACAATCTCGTTTATATACATACTAGCAAGACGATCAAGTGTATAAGTTTCTCGTATTGGTAAGAAATGAGCAGACTTGGTCAATCTATCAACAATGACCCAAATCGCATCTATGCCTTGAGAAACCTTGGGAAGACCAGTAGCGAAATCCATGGTAATGTGCTCCCACTTCCATTCTGGAATTTTAAGTGGTTGCAATGGACCTTTTGGCACTTGATGTTCCGTCTTGACTCGTTGATAAGTTAGACACCTTGAGATAAACCCCGCTATCTCTCTCTTCATATTGATCCACCAAAATGTATATCGAAGATCACGATATATTTTGGTACTCCCAGGATGGATTGCAAACGGTGTGTTGTGCGCCTCCATCATGATTATATACTTTAACTCAGGGTCGTTAGGAACACAAAGTCTGGAGTTGACTCAAAGTATTTCTTCATCATCGATTCTTGCTTCTGGCATAGCACCTTCTTGCACTTTCTTTCTCATACGCATTAGCTCCAGGTCTGTAGCTTGAGCAGCTTTAACCTTATCGATTAAAGTCGGTTCAACTCGTATATTCGCCATCATCACGTGGGTCCCTAGAGTCTTTATCTCTATCTCCATCCTTTGCAAGTCATACAAAATGGGCCTTTGTGTTGATAATATCGCACTCGTACCCGCATATGATCTTCTACTTAATGCGTCAGCTACCACGTTCGTTTTTCTAGGATGGTATTGGATGGTATGATCATAATCTTTCAATAGTTCAAGACAGCGTCGCTGTCGCATGTTGAGTTCCTTTTGAGTGAAGAAATATTTGAGGCTTTTATGATCCGTAAAGATATCCACTTTCTCCCCATACAAATAATGCCTCCAAATATTTAATGCAAAAACGACTGCTGCCAACTCTAGATCATGAGTAGGATAATTCCTCTCATATTCTTTGAGTTATCGTGAGGCATAGGCTATGACTTTCCCATGTTGCATGAGAACACAACCTAACCCTTTGCCCGAACTATCACTGTAGATGACAAATCCCTCTGATCCAGATGGTATTGTCAGAACAGGTGCTGAAATGAGTCTCCTTTTGAGTTCTTGAAAACTCCTCTCACATTCCTCGCTCCAACCGAATTTTGTATCTTTTCGAGTTAGCTGAGTTAAGGGAGTAGCGATTCGAGAAAACCCTTCTACGAATCTCCGATAATAACCAGCTAAGCCGAGAAAGCTACGTACTTCGTTCACTGATTTAGGTTGCTCCTAGCTTTGAATAGCTTCAATCTTTGCTGGGTCAACAAATATTCCATGACTTGACACCACGTGCTCAAGGAATGCTACTTCCTCAAGCCAGAACTCCCATTTCTTCAACTTGGCATAAAGCTTATATTCACGAAGCTTTTGGAGTATCAGCCTCAAGTGTTGCTCATGATCTTCACGGCTTTTGGAATAAATAAGGATGTCATCAATGAAGACGACCACAAAGTGATCCAAATATTCCTTGAATATTCAGTTCATCATATCCATGAAGGCAGTAGGAGCATTAGGTAATCCAAAAGACATGACTAGGAATTCATAATGCTCGTACCGAGTTTTGAAAGCCGTCTTTGGAATGTCATCGGTTCTAATCTTCAATTGGTGATAACCAGAACAAAGATTAATCTTTGAAAAGAATTTGGCTCCTTGTAACTAGTCAAACATGTCATCAATATGAGGCAATAGGTACTTATTTTTGATGATGACATGGTTCAACTCCCGATAATCAATACAAAGTCGCATACTCCCATCTTTCTTTTTCACGAATAGAACAGGAGCACCCCAAAGTGACATACTAGGACGAATGAAATCGATGTCTAACAATTCCTGCAGTTGGGTTTTTAACTCCTGAAATTCAATAGGATCCATTCGATATGGGGCTTTGGAAATAGGTTTTATACCGGGTTCAAGGTCGATACAAAATTCAATTTCACGCTCTGGGGGTAGGCCAGAAAGTTCTTCAGGGAATACGTCAGGAAATTCATTAACAATAGAAATATCATTCAAAACTGATGTATTTTTATTTAGTTCCGTGACATGAGCTAAGAAAGCTTGACATCCGTTTTTCAATAAACGAATAGCTTTATGGCTTGAGATGATAGTGATTGATTTTAATGGTTTGGTTGCTTGAATTCGCATAATAGGTTGGTTAGGAATATGAAAGCTAATAGCCTTACGAAAATAATCAATTTTTGCATAATGAGTAGTTAACCAATCAATCTCTAGAATCACGTCAAATGCAAGTATTTTCAATGAAATAAGATCGACAGGTAATGTGAGGGTACCGATTTGAACTAAACAAGACTTATAAACAGTGGATGTAATAAAAGTTTCTCTCAATGGAGTTTCAACAGATAAGTCAAAGTCCAATTTCTCCGGAGTCAAATTTAAACGTTGAGCGCAAGTAGGAGAAATAAAAGAATGGGTAGAACCGGTATCAAATAAGGTATAGACTTCGCTAGAGTTTATGATAAGCTTACCCGTGATGACCTCGTTTGGGTTCCTTGCTTTTTGGGAGGTCACAACAAACGCTCTCCCTTGCACTACCGGCTTTGACTTTTCTGGGATGGCCTTTGGTGCCTCTATCCTAGCTGAACTTGTCTTCAGTGAACGACAAAATTGGGCTAGGTGACCTTCTCTTCCACAATTATAACATATTTTGGACGGCATCACGCAGTTTGGACTAATGTGTCACTCCCCTCCACATTTGAAGCATATAATAGGTGGTCGTTCTCCTTCCTTCACAACGGGTGCTGGTGCTGACGTCTTTCCATCATTGTTGAATCTCCTCTTCTTGAAATGTCCATTCTTATTATTTTGGCCCTGATTACCACCGAAGTGGTTACCATTTCTAGCATGCTGATTCCCTCCACGCTTGTTGTCACCGCTTCGAGGACTGCTCTCACTGGTATTATTATTTTGCCTGCTGCTCTCTTTTGGTTGGGTTGACTCGTTATCGTGTTCCAATAACTGAGCCCTATTAACAACATCTGAATACAAACACAGTTTATGAGAGATAAGATATTGACGTATCTCGGGTTTCAAACCTCTTAGAAACATTCGCGTCATTCTCTCCTCATTATCAACCAAATAGGACGCAAACCGAGATAGCTCGGCAAACTTGGCTTCGTACTGCGACACGATCATGTTGTTTTGCTCCAGTTTAATGAACTCTACCTCTTTTATATGACGAATACTTTCGGGAAAGTACTTGTCGTTGAACAGTTCTTGAAACTTCTCCCAAAAAATCTTCAGTGCGGCAGGTTGGATACGCTTTACAAATTCCCACCAGTAATCTGCCTCTGCCCGCAACATGAAGGTGGCGAAGGGAACCTTTTGCTCATCGGAGCAACCCAAGACATCAAATATCTTGTTGATCTATTTTATCCACGTCTCCGCCTTAAGAGGTTTTGGCTCTCCAAAAAACTCCGGTGGTCCCAGCTCCTTGAACTGTTTGGTGGTGACCACCTGAGAGTTGCCAGTGTTTCCACCTGTATTTTGGATAGGAGCCGCTCTCGCCTGATGTTGCATGAATTGCATGAAGCCTCGGAATATTCCATCGTTCATCATTTGGTCAGTGTCGTTGTTTGCATGAGGATTGTCGCCTTCTTGATGCACATTGTCCTGGTTATTGATCTGTGGAGACTCAACGGTCTCCTGTGCTCCATTCATGTTCTCAACATTCTCGGATGCCATTTTCAAATACTACCACAAAACAAGGGTTAATTAACATATCACATATTATCCCTATACTCTAACCGACCAATTAAATACCAAATAAACTTAGGTAGGTCATACTAGCGAAGAATTCCCCGTCTCTCCCCTTCTAGTTCTTGTCTCACATCTTAGCCAGAGATCATATCCCTAAGCTTTGATACCAACTGTGACGCCCCCAAAATAGGTATACATCACTTATCCTGAGTCTCCAAATACATGGTACAGAATACAAATACAATCTTTAATATACAACAAAAGAGCTGTGAGTTTTAATACAAATATTGTCTTCTTGACAATATTCACTCTCAGAATAAGTCCTCATTACATTTATTGTCACACTATTTAACAGAATAGTGAGGACTACTAATGCTATCCTCTGGACCGTCACTCCGTTCCCCGACTAGTCCCCGCTACGTTCTCATTTCCTGAAAAGAACAATGATTGCAAAAGGGTGAGCTCAACTAGCCCAGTAAGAAATATTATGACTAAGATAATGCAGAATAAATTATCATTAGTCTTCAACAATGTTAAACTGATAAAATATAATAGACATCAAGTTTAACTGCAGCGGAACAAGCAATCCATTAAAAGAGTCAAGTAGAGAATAAAATCTACTATCTTTTATGATTTAAAAGGTTTTTCATCACTTTTAACGCTGGGACTCAGCTTAATAAATAATTCACATCATCGAATCACCCATGCACTACGACCAAGGATATTCTTTAGTATCACGACCACAATTATCCATGAACTACGGGCCAAGGACATTCGTGTATTCATCAATGGTCAAGATCATGCCAACTATTATCCATAAATGCACTACGGGCCAATGAGAACTTTTATCACATCATTTATAACATTACGGTGATGATTATACCGAATAATCCATGGTTATAATCATACCAAGTCCATCTATGCACTACATGCCATAGATGACTTTCAAAAAAATATAAAAAATGAGGATGATGACAATGATATAATAATTCAATAAAAACAATTTCACGAATTAATTTATCCAGGAACTAATAACGTCCAAATTGTCAACATGATACTTCTTTGTAGAGTAAAATTCAAGAATGCTCATAAGAATATTTTCATGAAAAGATACTGGATGAAGCGCGAATATAAAGGATATTCTACTAATTTCATGGAGTATAGAAGTCTAAACTTTAACCAACTGAGTATAATAAGGAATGGAATAACAAAAGAAATCACCAAGCATGCAGTAGACCGCACAGGCAGGTTATTCCAACAGAATAATAAAGACGGAACCAGGTCCGGCGTAAAACGCACAGACAGGATATTCCAACAGAATAATAAAGACGGAACCAGGTCCGGCGTAAAGCAAAGACAGGATATTCCAACAGAATAATAAAGACGTAACCAGGTCCGGCGTAAAGCACAGACAGGATGTTCCAACAGAATAATAAAGAATGGAATAACAGAAGAATTTCACCATGTATGTGGTACTTCACATAACCAGGTTATTCCAACATAATAATAAATAATGGAATAACAGAAGTTCTCTTCATGAAGTCGAATGAAAGAAATAATACCCCTTACCTTTGAAAGAAACTGGATATAGGAGTAGTGAGGTAGCAGGCTTCTCTTCTTCTACCGATTTTCTCTCTATAATTTCTCTCTATAATAATTGCTCTATAGCTTTATTGAATTGGTGAGAAATAAAGGAAGAATGAGCTTCTATTTATAGAAAAATATAGTTTCAATAATTGCACATTTTGGGACTCGAAAAATTACAGTACAATACCTCTAACTTTTTTTTATTTTTAATTTAGTCATTCAAGTATTATCAAACTTGCACTACTTACCCTAATAGTAAATAATGTTATTCAATAGTAAATTATCTGAATCAATAGTTCTAGACATGTGAAAATACGAATTACAGTATAGTACCTCCATCTATACCTCCATTTTTAACTTAGTCATGTAAGTATTATCAATCTTGCACCAACTCCCCTAATAGTAACAAGAATGTGAAATAATAGTATACACATGTGAACAAATAGTTATAATCATGTGAAATAATAGCAATTAATTACTCATTTATCCGGTTAAATACCTGATTGGTCAATATAACCTCCAGACATCAATTATTATCGAAATAAATGTCAATTTTCACTAACACAAATAATTCCAACACAATGAAACTATTTTTTATCAAAAATATAAATTTTTAAGTTTGACTTTTCCCGAAAAAGTAAACTATTGACTTTTTGACCAAATAGTAAAACTCAAAAAATTTTGTGTTTATAGTCTATTTTTACTAATTTTATCGTTCCAGACTCAAATATCACGTTTGCGTCTCCAAATTCAACTCCGAGCACAACTTTTATTTTAATAACATTTATCATTAATATTATAACTCACAATATTTATCAACCAGGTCGTTCCCAGGAAAGAGGGGGCTTTCCAATAAGAATTTTTCCCTATTGGCGCGCAATAAGGTGACCAAACCTCTCCTTTACAGAACTTCTAGACATTATAAATATTGCAATTTAATAATATGAATAACTTTGCCATCTCAATTATTGATTTAATAAAATAAATTTATGCAGATGATACTGTGACAATAATCGAATTAATAATATGAGAGATATGATGCAGCAATTACTGTAGCAATAATTGAGTATAACTTAGTGACTTCTCACGTACGCATCAATAATCAATACCGTGTGCTACTATGCAACCACGCGTATTACTGTACTTTTACTACCGAGTAGTTCAACAGTATTAACGGTAAAACTTTCGCCGTTATTTTCATAAATATATTTTTGTCGTTTTTTTAATCCAAAAATAATTCTGTTGTGGGGTCCACCAATGATTGCGTCGTTGTACGAATATTCCCTGCTAAAACGAATATTTTTCGACCAATAGAATATAATATAACAACTTGCATACTTTGTAGAATTTATAAATACTACCTACAACTATAACATTATAACAAATTCATTCCATAATATTTAAAAATGATAATTATAGAAAAATCATCTTTATTCATAAAAGTTGGGGTCTTATAGTGTCATTCTCTCCTTATTATCAACCAAGTGGGACGAAAAACCGAGACAACTCAGTAAACTTAGCTCCGAACTGCGCCACAGGTCATATTATTTTGTTCAAACTTGATTAACTCTACCTCCTTCATGTGACGAATACTTTCAAGAAAGTAATTATCATTGAACAGCTCTTGGAACTTCTCCCAAGACATTTTGAGTGCGGCAGGTTGAGTACGCTTTACAGATTCCCACCAGTAATATGCCTCTGCTCGCAACATGAAGGTGGCAAAGGGAATTTTTGATCCTCGGAGCATCCCAAGACATTCAAATATTTTGTTGATCTGCTTTATCCACGTCTCCGCCTTAAGTGGTTTTGTTTCTCCAAAAAACTCCGGTGGTCCCAGCTCCTTGAACTGCTTAGCGGTGACTGTCCGAGAGTTGTCAGTGTTTCCACCTGCATTTTGGACAGGAGCCGCTTTCGCTTGATGTTGCATGAATTGCATAAAGCCTCTGAACATCCCATCGTTCATCATTTCATCGGTGTTATTGTTTACATGAGGATTATTGTCTTCCTGTTGCACATTATCCTGGGCATTAATCTGTGGTGACTCAACGGTCTCATGTGCTTCATTGTTTATCTCAACATTTTCGGATGCCATTTTTAAATACTGCCACAAAACAAGGGTTAATTAACATATTATCCCTATACTCTGACCGACCAATTAAATACCAAATAAACTTAGGTAGGTCATACTAGCGAAGGAATTTCCCATCTCTCCCCTCTTAGTTTTTGTCTCACATTTCAGCCAGGGATCATATCCCTAAGCTTTGATACCAATTGCGATGCCCCCAAAATAGGTATACATCACCCATCTTGAGTCGCCAAATACATGGTACAAAATTCAAATACAACTTAATTATACAACAGTCGTGAAAAATACGACAAAACATAATCTAAGAGTTTTAATAAGAATATTGTCATCTAGACAATATCCACACTCAATGGAGTCCTCATTATATTTATTGTCACGCTATTTAACAGAATAGTGAGGACTACTAATGCTATCATCTGGACCGTCACTCCGTTCCCCGACTAGTCCCGGCTACGTTCTCATTTCCTGAAGAGAATAGTGAAAGAAAGGGTGAGTTCAACTAACTCGGTAAGAAATATTATGACTAAGATAACGCAGAATAAATTATCATTAGTCTTCAACAATGTTAAACTAATAAAATACAATAGACATCAAGTTTAACTGCAGGGGAATAAACAATCCATTAGAAGAGTCAAGTAGAGCATGATATCTACTATCTTCTATGATTTAAAATGTTTTCATCAATTTTTATCGCTGAGACTCAGCTTAATAAATAAACCACATCATTGAGTTATCCCTGCACTACGGGCCAATGATATTCATTAAATCATCAATGATCATGACTATACCGAATAATCCCTGGTCATAATCATATCAAAAACTGTCCATCAATGCACTACAGGCTACTGATGACTTTTACCACATCATTTATAATATTACAGGTCATGATTATACCGAATAATCTCTGGTCATAATCATACCAAGTCTATCTATGCACGTAAGCCAAAGATGACTTTCATCACAATATAAGCATGAGGATGATGACAATGCCATAATAATTCAATAAAACAAGTTCAAGAATAAATTTTAAAGATTAATAAGTT
Source organism: Panax japonicus (assembly GCA_020205505.1). Taxonomy (NCBI): domain Eukaryota; kingdom Viridiplantae; phylum Streptophyta; class Magnoliopsida; order Apiales; family Araliaceae; genus Panax; species Panax japonicus. The sequence continues at coordinate 53,358,020 of CM035108.1, forward strand.
AATTTATCTTGAAATCAATTACGTCCAAATTATCAACATGATACTGCTTTGACGACGGGTTTTTTGGGCGATCGCGACGGTTCACCTGTCGCTATAGCCCAGAATAGCTATGGCGACGGGTGAAATCGTCGATATAACCCAAAAAATCATCGCCATAGTCGACTGTGTAATACACAGTTGTATATATATATATATATATATATCAAAAATGCTTAAAATGGCTTGCCATCTAGCGAAGGAATGCTTAGAGGCTACATTTTCAACATCTTTTTCAAGAATGAATTTTGCTGACTTGCAGTCTATCCTTACTAAGAATTTTTGGTTTAATATATCTCTCTGAAATTTTTTAATACATAAAACAAGTGATAAAATTTCTTTTTTAATAGTACTATATTTTAACTGTGTAGGGTTCCATGCGCCAGAATGGAAACGAACAATTTGTTCATCGGAAGTTGGAGTAATTTGTTGTTTGAGTATGCCACCGAATCCAATATCAGAGGCATCGGTTTCAATTATTTTGAATGCTGAATCATTAGAGATGCCAAGGCAAGGCAAAACCTTAACATATTTTTTAACTTGTTGGACGACAGAAGTATGAGTGTCAATCCATGGAGGTGGATTACTTTGTAAGCGCTGAAAGAGAGGCTTAAAAATCTTCCTAAGGTCCTTGTAAAATTGGCCAATATAATTGAGTGACCCAAGGAACCTTTGTAGCTGATTTTTGTCGGTAATCTTATCTGGGAACCGGTCGGCGAATTGAATAGCTCTGTCAATTGGCCGCGTGAGTCCATGATAGAGGATTAGACCGAGAAATCTGACTTTAGTCAGAAACAGACTACACTTGGAAGGAGAAAGAACAAGACCATTGGTTTTAACCGTTTTGAAGAATGAATTCAGATGTTTAATATGTTCTTCAATAGTCTTGGAGAAAACAAGAATATCATCGATATAAACAATGATAAAATGACTGAAAGGATTCAAAATATTGTTAAGAATATTCTGAAATTCACTGGGTGCATTTTTTAGTCCAAATGACTGAACATTCCATTCGTAGTGTCCGAACGGAGTGGTAAATGCTGTTTTATACCTATCATCTGGATGGATGGCAACTTACCAGAATCCTGACTTAAGGTCAAATTTACTGAAAATGGTAGAGACACTTAACCTACTAAGGAGATCATCCTTATTGGGCAAAGGGTACCTAATCCATTCTAAAACTTTGTTTAATGGCTTGTAATTAATGACTAGACGAGGAACTCCTACGAGGTTGGAACTGAGCCTCCACCGCTGATTTAGCCCACTTAGCCCCTCTTCTTCTCTTCTTCTAATGTTTCATTTTCAGTAAATTGTAAGTCAATTGTAATTTTTATCCTTGTACATAGTTCAGTTAATCAATAATAAAACTGTTTTTATTTAGTTATTTGAATTGTGTATGTATGCGCCTCTTTGTTCTTCTTCCTCTCCTCTTCCGCGTCCTTCTGGTATCAGAGCCAAGTTTTGTTAGTAATTGTTGAGTAAGATCTTTTTAATCAAACTTCTCTTTACTTTTTCAAAATTATCTTCTTCATCAACGTTCTGAAGTCACCTTACTTACCTGTAGTCCACCTAGTTCGCCGCTAACCTTTGTAAGTCTCCAGGGTATGAGCAGTGTCGGGTTATAGAACATAGGTATGAGTCTACTTAGGGTAAACGGGGTATGCATGAATGAACCTTGAGTAAGAATATAGTTTGAAAACAGTAAAAGATGAGTAGATTATTCAGGTCTAGCTCCTCAGTTAGTAACAGGTCTACTTTGCCTCCTGTTCCGGACATAGTAAACCAAGAAGAACATAGTTATGAAAACATTAATCAAGTTTTACATAATTGGAATATACCTAAGGTATCTCCAAAAGAGATTTATCAGTCAACCTTTTCAGATAAATTTAAAACAGATTATAACGTTAAAACAATGGAAAGAGTTTATGCAATTAACAAAGAATATGAAAATTGTAGTTTATTATCACCAGAAGTCATTAATAAACACAGAAAGAAAGGTTACAATTTTATTCATATAGGTCTAGTACAAGTTGCAGTCCCCTTAACAGAAAAGGAATAAACTCATCAATTTATCTCTGTCTTAGAGATGCAAGATTTTTAAATTATTATCCAAGTATAATTGGAGCCATGGAAGCAAGTTTGCATAATGGACCAATCCATTTCAATTGCTTTCCTGATTTCACCCTTAGTCTCAGTGATCAAAATTTATTTAAAGCCTTATCATTAAACATTAAAACTGATGGAGATATAACTCAAATGATTGAGGGATCTCAACCCATTGCTTTGATTTACAGGATTTATTATAAGACAATGAAGTCAAATTTAAACGTTCATGCTCTTAATAAAAGTCCTAAGGATCAAACAGTTTTAATTCAAAGTTCAACTAGTGATGCTAATATCCAGATCCCAAGAACAATTCTTTGGAAAGATATTAACCTACCTAATCAATGGACTTTGCCTAATGAATTACCTCAACAGCCCATAGTTAATAATTTATTAAATATAGAAAATATTCAACAATTTTCTGATGGAACTGTAAAAATTAGTTTTGAAAGAACTAGATCCCCAGTTATCATTGAAGATATTTCCAGTTCCACTACTCCTTCAGTTATTCACACTAGAAGAGATTCTGAAGTACTTAGTAATCCTTTAGTTAGAGATATTAAACTTAAAGGTATCCTTAATCAAGGACAAGTTAGTCATCCTTGCTATACTCAGAATGATACTGTTGAAGATGATGATTCTTCTTCTCCAGCATCCTCAGTATATCCTACACAATCTGATTTTAATGCCCCTATTAATAATCAATTAAGAGTACTTAAAAAGGATTTTGTGTTAAATTGGGAACACTTAGTTAAAGATTTTAATTCAAAATCCAATAAAGAAAAGAGACATCTATTCAGATCTAATCATCCGACTGAGAAAGAAAGAGATAAGATTATAAATAGATGGAAAAGATTTATTAAAAATGAAGAAATTAATATTACTTTTTATGATTGGTATGGACAATATCAAGGTAAATGTAATGTTATCAGTAAAACTCAATGGACCAAAGAAGATAAAACTAAAGTGTCTTCTACTCATCCTCCCTTAGAAACAGTTTTAATTCCAGTTAAAAATACTTCTGTCATAGCTAGTCCCTTTAAAATACCTAATGGAACTAACGATGATAAAAAAATAATAGAACAATTAAATTTTAGTAATCAATATCTAGCTACTGTAGGAAAACACTTAGACAGAATTGAAGAAAAATTTGAAGAAAATATTATTAAAAAACCTGATTCAAAAATTGAACAACCTTTAATAAAATTACCAGAAAATAGATATAATCTTAGCTTACCCAATAAAGATATTGAATTGGTTCAGTCAATAGAAAAGTTATTCAACAAATTAAAAACAGAACCCGGTCCAAGTGGAACAATTGCTGTTATCGATCAGGTAGAATCTGATGATAATGAAAGTTCTTCTGACCAGTCATCTATATCAAACCTTAATGAACAATTGAATAAATTAACAGTCAAAAACACAAGTATTACCAGAAATTGGTACTCTAGACCAACTCCTCCGGATTTACAGTTCGAAGAGAGAAATCTAGATAAACAGTTTTCGGTATCCTCCAATAAAATTTATGAATGGAATATAGACGGATTTAGTGAACAAGAAATTCTAAATAAACTTAATCATATGTCAATGGTAGCAAACAGTTATATAACTAAATTTAACACTTTATCTCAACCAGATATCGTTGAATTATTAGTTAGCGGATTTACTGGTATTCTTAGGTCTTGGTGGGAGAAACATCTCACAGAAGATATCAGAATTTCCATAATTCATGCTATTCAAAGAGATAATGAAGGCAATCCCATTTTCAATGAAGATTTGGGTATTGGTCTTCCTGATGGAGTTAACACTTTAATTTTCACTATAATCAAACATTTTGTAGGAACCCCTAGTAATATTACAGAAAGAATTCACGACCAATTAAGTAATCTTACTTGTCCCACTCTAAGTGATTTTAGGTGGTACAAAGATGTATTTACATCTAGAGTTATGATGAGAAATGATAGTAATAAACCATTTTGGAAAGAAAAATTTGTTAATGGTTTACCTTCTTTATTTGCCCACAAAGTTAGAGAAGAATTAAGTAAAGATTTAGGATTTATTGACTATGATAATTTAACCTATGGTGATATTATAAGTCATATTCAAAAAATTGGATTAAAAATGTGCATTGACTTTAAATTAGCCAAACAAGCTAGAAAGGATAAGAATAAAGCTAAATATGAGTTAGGCACGTTCTGTGAACAGTATGGTTTACCGCCGGTTGCTCCCTCTAGAAGAAAGCACAAGCACAAAGATAAACATATTGAGTCACATAAAAGTCATAGACGACGTAAGAGACGATATAGTCATAATAAAGATAATAAAAATAATAATCAAGATAATTACTATAATAAGCCTAAATCATCTAAGAAAAAATCATTTAAAAAATCAAAGAAATTTGATAAGAGTAAAATTGTCTGTCATAACTGCGGACAAAAGGGTCATTACAAAAATGAATGTAGAGTTAAACAGAAATTAGCCCAGTTAAATATTTCTACTGAAGATACAGAACAATTACTAGAATTAATGAGAATTGAAAATAATAGTAGCAGTAGTAATGAAGCTTCTGATGTCCCAGAATCTTCTAACAGCTATTCATCTAGTAATAATTCTGGTTCAGAAAATGAAGTCACTATATGTGCAGATAATTGTAATAAAGAATGTTGTAAAAGAATTAACGTACTCACTAAAGATGATGAAGAGAGTTCTTTATTAATTGAGTTAATTAGTAAAATTACAGATCCAGATTTAAAAACTCAGTATCTGAAGCAGTTAAAAGATTTATTAACCAAAGATAAAAAAGTCACTGACAAGGTTCTTAGAGCCAAAGAAAAACCTATTTTCAGTCTAAATAAAACCCTTGAAAGATTTAAATCTCCAGTTAAAGAGGTTACCTTCCCAGAATTAAATCAAGAAGTTAATAAACTAAAAAAGGAAATTTCTAGTTTAAAATTAGATATTTCTAATTTAAGAAAAGAGATTGATGATAAAAAGTCAGATCTTCAAGTTAATGATTCTTCTTCTAGTGATGAAAGTCATGATGAACCAGAATCATCTGGAACTAAAGAGCCTGATCTTTTTATTCAAGGTCTATCTCTAAAACGAATTAAAGATATTACTATTCAAAAATGGTATATATCCATTAATTTAGTTATTGATAAAACTTTCTCTGTACAACTCCCTGCTCTAGTTGATACTGGTGCAGATTTGAATTGTATTCAAGAAGGTATTATCCCCACTAGATATTATAAGAAAACTAGTGAAAAACTTAATTCAGCTAACGGTAGTCAAATGGAAATAAAATACAAGTTACCTAATGTACATATTTGTCAGGACAGTATGTGTTTTAAGACCTCGTTTGTCTTAGTACGTAATCTTACTGATAAAATCATTTTAGGACTTCCATTTATATATCTATTATACCCATTTACCACTAGTAATAAAGGATTAAGTTGTGAACATTTAGGTAAGAAAATCACATTTAAATTTCTTATTAAACCAAAAGAAAGAGATTTAAAATTTATTCAAGAAGAATCAATTTCTAAATCAATAAATATGCTAAATTGCAAAGTTAATCACCTGAAGTTTCTTAAAGAAGAAATTAAATACCAACAAATTGAAGAACAACTTAAAACAAACAGAGTTCAAGAAAAAATAAAAGAATTAAAAGAATATTTGTTAAAAGAGTTATGTTCGGACTCTCCCAATGCTTTTTGGCATAGGAAGAAGCACACAGTTAGATTGTCTTATGCAAAAGAATTTAAAGAACATTTAATTCCCACAAAGGCTAGGCCTATTCAGATGAGTCATGAACAAATGGAATTATGCAAAATTGAAATTAATGATCTTCTCAATAAAGGTCTAATTAGACATAGTAAATCGCCTTGGTCTTGCCCAGCCTTCTATGTCAATAATGAAGCTGAGAAAGAGAGAGGAGTTCCTCGTCTAGTCATTAATTACAAGCCATTAAACAAAGTTTTAGAATGGATTAGGTACCCTTTGCCCAATAAGGATGATCTCCTTAGTAGGTTAAGTGTCTCTACCATTTTCAGTAAATTTGACCTTAAGTCAGGATTCTGGCAAGTTGCCATCCATCCAGATGATAGGTATAAAACAGCATTTACCACTCCGTTCGGACACTACGAATGGAATGTTCAGTCATTTGGACTAAAAAATGCACCCAGTGAATTTCAGAATATTCTTAACAATATTTTGAATCCTTTCAGTCATTTTATCATTGTTTATATCGATGATATTCTTGTTTTCTCCAAGACTATTGAAGAACATATTAAACATCTGAATTCATTCTTCAAAACGGTTAAAACCAATGGTCTTGTTCTTTCTCCTTCCAAGTGTAGTCTGTTTCTGACTAAAGTCAGATTTCTCGGTCTAATCCTCTATCATGGACTCACGCGGCCAATTGACAGAGCTATTCAATTCGCCGACCGGTTCCCAGATAAGATTACCGACAAAAATCAGCTACAAAGGTTCCTTGGGTCACTCAATTATATTGGCCAATTTTACAAGGACCTTAGGAAGATTTGTAAGCCTCTCTTTCAGCGCTTACAAAGTAATCCACCTCCATGGACTGACACTCATACTTCTGTCGTCCAACAAGTTAAAAAATATGTTAAGGTTTTGCCTTGCCTTGGCATCTCTAATGATTCAGCATTCAAAATAATTGAAACCGATGCCTCTGATATTGGATTCGGTGGCATACTCAAACAACAAATTACTCCAACTTCCGATGAACAAATTGTTCGTTTCCATTCTGGCGCATGGAACCCTACACAGTTAAAATATAGTACTATTAAAAAAGAAATTTTATCACTTGTTTTATGTATTAAAAAATTTCAGAGAGATATATTAAACCAAAAATTCTTAGTAAGGATAGACTGCAAGTCAGCAAAATTCATTCTTGAAAAAGATGTTGAAAATGTAGCCTCTAAGCATTCCTTCGCTAGATGGCAAGCCATTTTAAGCATTTTTGATTTTGATATTGAGTATATTAAAGGTAGTAACAACTCAGTTCCAGATTTTCTTACTAGAGAATTCATTAATACAGGTACTATTCAAAAATGAGCACCAGAGGAGCTTCTTCCTCAAGGGGTCCGGGTCGCCCTTCAGGCCCACTCAATCAGCTCAGAGGAGCTATGGTTCCTCACCCAGTAAACCCAACAGTTCAGACCAGTAATAAATTTACAGTTCTGGGCACCATGCCCAAGCCTTATAGTTCGGCTTTGGCAAGTCAGCCTGTCCCAATTGATCCTTTTAGTAATCCAGCTAAGGCTTCGTCCTCAGCTTCTAGTCATCCTCCTGCTGAGTATTTACTCAGATGGGAAAATTACTTATTCCATATTGAACCCAATATGAAACCCAGCAATGATCCCAGTAAATTTGCTGCCCAGTTTTTCCCCCCTGGATGGCATTTCCAACCTCTAGCCCCTTATAAATCCCTCGTGTATTATAAGGATATCTTGCTAGAAACCGAGTCAGTAAACATCAAACCAATCTATGCACAGAATGATAAAACAAAAGTTCTTTATCATTCTCTGTATATTAAACAATTCATTCAAGTCACTGATTGGGGGAAGAATCCCTCCGATCTCATGAGTCTTTCCAGTCAAGATCATCAATTCTGTTATTATGATTATATTGAAGCCTGGTATAAGGTTTTCCTTCACCAGAATGAATCCCTTAGTCATTCATGGTTCATCCAATTTAACCATAAATTCAAGAGTCCATTTCCCTATTGGTTCGTCCTTTGGTGGTATAGGTTAGGATCTTGCTATGATCTTCTTCCTGACCCTCTGAAAGTCCAGTTAAACCATTTCCATAATCATTTTAAACCATCCAAAATATATGAAGGTGTTCCACCCACACTTTTATTCGTTAGTAAATATAAAATCCCCTGGATACTCAAATGGGAATACAGTCTTCCTGCTCCAGGTTCTCCAGTCAACAGTATTCCTAATGATCCTCTTCCTCGTGTCTCTCGCCTCTTTTATGTTAAGTGGTGGGATAAATTCAACGTTGATAGGATAGTTACTCAGGTTCAACAGGAATTTCCTTCTGTTGCTCCATCACCAGCTCTCTCAGTTACACCCAGTGCAGCAGCCATTAAAGAAAAAGATTTTCTTTCAGTCAAAACCAGTGCTGCATCCGGTAAAGAAAAAGAGTCAGAAAAATTAAAAGTCAGTCCTACTGGATCATCATGTTCCCGTAGCATTGCCGATTTTAAAGATTGTACCAGTAAAGAGTTATTAAAAATTGCTCAAGTTCTCAATAAAAGAATTAACGAAGCACTAAATGAAGAAGCTTCTGCTCATTCTTCCCAAGGAGACTCAGTCAGCCAGTTCGCCGATGATGATGGTGATTACGATCCATACGGCACAGTAAATTTGCAGGATGGTCAAGATCCATTTTCTTGATCCTCTTACTAATCAATCAAAGTGGGGATATGACGTCATCATCCCCAGTCACTTGTTTAGGCAACTATAGTCACCTGCCCCGGCAGCATAGTCAGCAGCATCTTCAGTCAGCAGCGCACAATCCAGCATCCGGCCCCATGGCCGCAATAGTCAAAAGTTAATGCCAGCTTTTCCACCGAAAGCTGAATTTGTCATAAGTGTGTCGGCCATTTGGTCATTATTGCGTCTGTATTATTAAGTCAAAAGTTACTACTGTTCATGTACAGTCATTTGTCTGTAATTTGAATTTCATTTGTATTTCATTTACATTTATATTTGTAATAGTTCTTTTCCTTATTCTATAAAAGGAAGCAGAACTCAGTTATTGAAGGAGACTTTGAAAGACCCAGAGCTCCTTCTCTGGCGAATCTTTAGCCTCCACCGCTGATTTAGCCCACTTAGCCCCTCTTCTTCTCTTCTTCTAATGTTTCATTTTCAGTAAATTGTAAGTCAATTGTAATTTTTATCCTTGTACATAGTTCAGTTAATCAATAATAAAACTGTTTTTATTTAGTTATTTGAATTGTGTATGTATGCGCCTCTTTGTTCTTCTTCCTCTCCTCTTCCGCGTCCTTCTACCAGAAATTGGTACTCTAGACCAACTCCTCCGGATTTACAGTTCGAAGAGAGAAATCTAGATAAACAGTTTTCGGTATCCTCCAATAAAATTTATGAATGGAATATAGACGGATTTAGTGAACAAGAAATTCTAAATAAACTTAATCATATGTCAATGGTAGCAAACAGTTATATAACTAAATTTAACACTTTATCTCAACCAGATATCGTTGAATTATTAGTTAGCGGATTTACTGGTATTCTTAGGTCTTGGTGGGAGAAACATCTCACAGAAGATATCAGAATTTCCATAATTCATGCTATTCAAAGAGATAATGAAGGCAATCCCATTTTCAATGAAGATTTGGGTATTGGTCTTCCTGATGGAGTTAACACTTTAATTTTCACTATAATCAAACATTTTGTAGGAACCCCTAGTAATATTACAGAAAGAATTCACGACCAATTAAGTAATCTTACTTGTCCCACTCTAAGTGATTTTAGGTGGTACAAAGATGTATTTACATCTAGAGTTATGATGAGAAATGATAGTAATAAACCATTTTGGAAAGAAAAATTTGTTAATGGTTTACCTTCTTTATTTGCCCACAAAGTTAGAGAAGAATTAAGTAAAGATTTAGGATTTATTGACTATGATAATTTAACCTATGGTGATATTATAAGTCATATTCAAAAAATTGGATTAAAAATGTGCATTGACTTTAAATTAGCCAAACAAGCTAGAAAGGATAAGAATAAAGCTAAATATGAGTTAGGCACGTTCTGTGAACAGTATGGTTTACCGCCGGTTGCTCCCTCTAGAAGAAAGCACAAGCACAAAGATAAACATATTGAGTCACATAAAAGTCATAGACGACGTAAGAGACGATATAGTCATAATAAAGATAATAAAAATAATAATCAAGATAATTACTATAGTTGTGGATACTATTTATAAATTTTACAAATTATGTAAGTTGTTGTATTATATTCGATTGGTCGGGGAATATTCGTACAACGGCACAATCATTGGTGGATCCCACAACAGAATTATTGTCGGATTAAGAAAACGACAAAAATATTTTTATGAAAATAACGGCGGAAGTTTTACCGTTAATATTGTTGAACTACTCGGTAGTAAAAATACAGTAATACGCGTGGTTGCATAGTAGCACACAGTATTGATTATTGATGTTTACGTGAGAAGTCACTCAGTTTTGTTCAATTATTGCTACAGTAGTTGCTGCATAGTATCTCACATTATTGGATTCAATTATTGTCAATTGTTATATGTATATATATATATATATTATATATATGAGTTTTGTTTTATTAGTATTATTAATGTAATAAAATAAAAAATCTTTTTATATAAAACAGAATACTTTTATAAAGTTATATGTTTTATTAGACAATAATTAGAATATATTATATTTTATTATACATAGTATTTGCATAGTGCCTGCATAGTGTTTGTATAGTAAAATCTTTTTATATAAAACAGAATACTTTTATAAAGTTATTCGTTTTATTAGATTATAAATAGAATATATTATATTTTATTGTAAATCAATCTGAACCGTCCGTTTAAAAGTAAATCAATCTGGACCGTTCATGAATTAGTTACTGAAACTCTACATTATTTCTTACGAATTCACTGAAACTCTAGAAAGAGAAACTGTAGAGAGAATTCTTCTTCTATAATCTTGAGCGTATTTCTTTAGAGTTTAAGAAAGCTTTGAGCGTAGTGCAAGTTTTCTTCAAGTACATTTCCACCCTACCCGTCAGAGTACTCTTCTTTATAAGGTAAGAGATATTATTTGTTGTACTCGTAAGGGGTATTATTTCTTTCATATTCATGAAGAGAACTTCTGTTATTCCATTCTTTATTATTCTGTTGGAATAACCTGTATACGCGGACTACCCTATACTTGGTGAAATTCTTCTATTCTATTCCTTATTATTCTGTTGGAATAACCTGTCTATGCGAAGTACCGCATGCATAGTGATTTCTATTGTTATTCCATTTTTTATTATTCAGTTGGAATATCATGTCTGTGCGTTTACGCCGGACCTGATTCTATTATTTATTATTCTGTCGAAATATCCTGTGTGACAACCGTAATTTTATAATTTAATTTAAATATTTATTAGATTAAATAAATATTTTTCGATGAATTAATTAATAGATTAATTAATTAATTGATGAAGTTGTAATAGATTAATTTAATTATATGAGTTATATTTATTAAATTGAAGTGGAGAATTTTATTATTCGATGTATGTATTTATGTGAGCTTATTGAATTAAAAGAAATATTTAATAAGCCTTTGTTATTTTAATTAATTTAATTATTAATTAGAGATTAAATAATTGATATTATTATTAAATGAGAAAATTTAATTATGTGACTATGTGCATTATTGAGAAATCATTATATTTTATTTAAAGTAAATTAAATAAGATATTGATTTATTTTATAAAGGAGTGTGACATTATTTAAACTATATGATAAAGTTTTATTAAATTAAATGATTTTTAAAACCTATTCTAACTAGCCAAACATGGCCTTGGTGGGAGTTGAGGGAAGTTACCCATGATGGGGGGTAACTGACCTCTACTGCGTCAGTTCTTCTCCTTATTTATCAGACGTCTTTTCCTTGTTCTGTCATTATTTGCCTAAGTCTAGAATATCATATCAGAGAGAGAATTTGAGAGTCAGAGCTTGTTAAGAGATTTTGAGAGTTAAGAAGAATTGGAGAAAGGTTTCATTCCTACTATTCTACGTTTTGGGTAATTCTCTCCAGCCCAAATTCCTATTTTACGTCTTTTTAAGTTTTCATGAATATGGCCTAAGTTTTCTGTAAAGTTTCTGTAGTTGGAAAGGGTAACAATTATGTGATTATGTGTTAATATATAACATCATAACATATTTTATATATATTATATGGGTTTCCATATCTTCAGTTTTATGAAATTATACAGTAAAAGATTTCAGAGTATGTTATATGGCCATATGGCCTTATACGTGTTTTTAGTATGTCAAACATAAATGGTTTTGCAAAATTTCCACTTGTATATGATTATGCATGATAAAATGAACAAAACGAAATTTGAATGGTTGGATTTGGTCTTATAACGAATCTGTAGCATTAAAATCCATGTTTTTGTTCAAGAACTTCAAGAACATCAAGTATAGTCCAATTTTCATGCTTTAATTCTATGATTATATGTTTTAATGGGTGAAAAAACTCCATAGATGTTAAGTATTGATCATGTACGAATTATAACATATGGGTATGTGTAATTTGGTGAAATTAGTGTTAAGAAGTGTTAATTTCGCTGAATTCTGTGTTATTCACGAACTGGAAATTCAGAGTCTGGGGTTTCGCGCTGCGGCGCCAACTCCCAATTCATTTCTCGCGCAGCAGCGCCACCGCGCCGCAGCACCAAGTGTCCAGCCGCAGCGACACAGCGCCGCAGCGCCAAGAGCCAGTACAAAAGTGGCGCTGCAGCGCCACTTACGATGAATGATGGAATGTTTAGGAGCTTTTTGCAGTTTATACAAAATCAGACGAGGGAGACTCGTGTACAAAATACGGGTGAAAATGATAACAACGTGCGGTCTGTCACAGCTAAGCAGTTCAAGGAGTTGGGACCACCAGATTTCCATGGAAAGCCGGATCCGATCAAGGCAGAAACGTGGGTCAAGCAAATTACCAAGATATTCGATGTCTTGGGGTGCACGGAGGAACAGAAGGTTCCATTCGCTACCTTTATGTTTCGTGGTGAAGCAGATTACTGGTGGGAATGTGTGAAGCGTACCCAACCAGATGCACTCAACATGTCTTGGGAAAGATTTCAAAAACTTTTCAATGACAAGTACTTTCCTGAAAGTATTCGTCATATGAAAGAGGTAGAGTTTATTAGACTCGAACAGAATAACATGACGGTGTCTCAATACGAGACAAAGTTCACAGAGTTATCCAGGTTTGCACCTCATTTGGTAGAGAATGAGGAACGAATGACGAGGATGTTTCTGAGAGGTTTAAAACCCGAGATTTGGCAATATCTTATCTCTTATAAATTTTCTTTATATTCAGATGTTTTCAATAGGGCTTAATTATTAGAGCGAGATAGCGAGTACATTCAACCAAGAGATCGCAACCAGGATCATACCGATGACAGCAGTCATCAGAACAACGATAACCAGCAGAGAAAGAAAAATACGGACAAGAGTGACAACCACTCTGGTGGTAATCGTGGCCATGAAAATAGAAGAAGCGAGTCGGGGGGAGATTTTAAAAAGAGGAGATTCAACAATGACACTGCGAAGACGTCAGCACCAGCAGCAACTGGTTTTAAGGGAGGAGAACGACCACTGGTCGTATGCTATAAATATGGAAAAGAGGGACACATCAGCCCAAACTGTCCACAATAGTTCAAGGTATGCTATAATTGTGGAAAAGAAGGTCATATCGCTCGAGATTATATGGTAGCGAAACTCAGTCCAGCGAGGATGGTGACTCCAAAGGTTGTCCCGGACAAGTAAAAGTTAACGGTTCCTGGAAGAGCGTTTTTCGTGACTGGTCAGAATGTGAGGAACCCGAACGAAGTTAGCACAGGTTAGTTAATTATAAATTCTTACGAAGTTTATACCTTATTAGATACCGGTTCTACCCATTCATTTATCTCTCCTGCTTATACTCAACGTTTAAACTTGAATCTCGAGAAAATTAAACTTTGACTTATCTGTTGAAACTCCGTTAGGAGAAACTTTCGTTACATCCACTGTTTATAAATCTTGTTTGTTCCAAGTTGGCACCATCGCATTACCTGTTGACCTTATTTCTATAGAGATATTTGCTTTTGATGTGATTTTAAGGTTAACTACTCATCATGCCGAAATTGATTACTTTCGTAAGGTTATTAGTTTTCATATTCCTAAGCAACCTGTTATTCGAATTCAAACATCAAACCATTGTAGTCAAACATTTTCATATCAAGCCATGAGGTCATTCGTTTATTACGGATGTCAAGTTTTCTTAGTCCATGTTATGAATTTGAATAAAGACACGTCAGATTTGAATAATATTCCTGTTGTTATTGATTTTTCCTGACGTATTTCCTGAAGAATTTCTTGGCTTACTCCCAAAGCCTGATATTAAATTTTGTATCGACTTTGAACCCGATACAAAACTCATTTCTAAAATCTCATATCGAATGGCTCCTATTGAACTTCAGGAGTTAAAAATTTAACTATAGAATTTGGTACCTGAGCCTTTATCTGGTGACTTCCTTTGTGGAATGCACCGAAGCCAGACTCTCCGTAGGGGACAATATTCGTGCGATAGTAAACTGATAGGTGTCATTGTAACGTGCTATACAAGGTTGGGATATGAGTCACAGTTGAGAACAACCTAAGTCGGTAATCAAAATACGTAGCTTTCTAGGCTTAGTTGGTTATTATCGGAGATTCGTTGAAGGATATTCTCGAATCGCTATTTCATTAACGCATCTGACTCGTAGAGATACAAAGTTCGAATGGAGCAAGGAATGTGGGAAGAGCTTCGAAGAACTCAAGAGGAGACTCATTTCAGCAAATGTTCTGACCATGCCATTTTGGAAAAGCGAACGTGGTAGCTGACGTGTTGAGTAGAAGATCGTATACAAGTACGAGTACGATATTGTCAAAGACTTATTTCGTATAATTTACAAATAATAGAGATGGAGATGAAAACTCTAGGTACCCACGTGATGATATACGAGTATAATCGACTTTAATCGATAAAGTTAAAGTTGTTCAAGCTACACACCGGAGCTGATGAAGGAGGTGCAAGAAGTTGTTATTTCAAAAGCGAGAATCAGTGAGGTGAGGAAAGCTCAAACCTTCGATTTATTAATCCATTTGAAATTCTCGATCGAATAGGAACTTTGGCCTATAGACTCGTTTTATCGCCAAGTATGACGCGTGTTCATAACGTTTTTCACGTATCGATGTTACGTAAATATATGGACAACCCGAACCACGTTATTGAGTTAGAACCGGATGAGATAGCCGAAGACTTAACGTACGAGGAGGTACCTGTCAAGATTTTGGATAGGAAAGAGCATGTCTTACACACGAAGGTTATACCACAAGTTAAGGTTTTGTGGTGAAACCATGCAATTGAGGAAATGACATGGGAGTTGGAATCGGAAATGAAAGCGAGGTACCCTCACCTGTTCGAAACACCAGGTACGTACGTCAATTTCGAGGACGAAATTTTATAAGGAGGGGAGGTTGTAAGACCCCAACTTATTATAAATAAAATCGAAAATCTTCTAATTATATTTGTGAATAATAATGTATTAATTTGATATAATGATGTGGTTATGGGTAAAATGTGCAAAGTTTATAAAATAAGCAAGTGGTTATAAAATATTCATTATTGTCGGGGAATATTCGTTTGGTCGTGGAATATTTTTTTTGTCGGGAATCTCCGTATGACGGCACAGTCATTTGTGGGCCCATAACGAAAAATGATTGGATGAAAGAAAACGACAAAGATTGAGTTTTATAAATAACGGCGTAAATTATTACCGTTAACACTGTTGGGTTACCTGGTGGTTAAAATACAGTAATATGCGTGGTTGCACAGTAGCACATGGTATTTCACAGTATTGTTGAATTATTGATCCTTACGTAAGAAGGAACTACTCAATAATTGTTACAATAATTACTGTTCATTATTTTATTTTATTGATTCAATAATTGCTACGTTGATATTTATATTATTATTGTTTCAATAATTGTCATTGCACAGTATTTTCCATTATCAGATCAATAATTCATATTATTTGAATAATATTATTAGATAACATTATTGGCAATGTCTAGAAAGTTCTGTCAAGGAGAGGTTTGGTCATCTAATTGCGCGCTAGTAAGAAGAAATCCTTATTGGAAAGCCCCCTCTTTCCTTGGAACGACCTGGTTGTCATAATTGTGATTCTGTAATATTATTTTTGAATAATTAATTATTGATTATTATGATAAAAAAAATATTAATTTTATGTGGATATAGCTGGAGAAAATTTTTAATGTGACAATTGTTGAAAATTAATATTTTATCTTTTTCTAATAAAATAATTCATTTAAATATATTATTTTAATAATATATTAACGGTGATATTTTTACAATGAATGTGGGATATATGAGTATATGAGGAGGAAGAGTATTTTTGTGGCATTAAATGTTTAACACATGTTTTGTGTGTCGGTGGACACAATTCTTGACCGAAAATTGATTATAGACTGTAAAATCGCCCGTTTGTGGATTTTGGATTATTTCTGTTTGAAATTTGGAAAAAAATTCTTCTGCCAAGTTATAGAGAATTGAAATTCCTATGGAAAGTCGCGAGTTTCAAATTTTCTGATAACCGAGCTATTTCTATGAATTGTTGAAGTTTCGGAGAATAAAATGATTTTTATTAATTTATGGGTGGGACCCACTTTTTGGTTGGTGTGGAATACACATGTGGGCTGCTATTTTTGTTCAAAGATGGCTGATGGCTTTCAAAATTGGTTGGTGAAGATTGGTGCGGAATAAGAAAAAGAAAATGATATTTTATTATTTTAGTCTCCTTTGGCGTTCTAGCATTTTTCTATAAATAGAGAGCTAAGTTAGAATTGAAAATCACACCAGAAACAAAGTTTTCTCTCTTTCTCTCTCTATATTATCGAGCATATTCTTGTGAGTATACTTTGAGTGTTGCTATACGGTGCGAGTTTCTGTCAGCACTATACTGAAATTCAGTCAGAAGAACGGTTATTTTGATGTAAGGGATGTTGTTTCTTCTTAAATGATATTATTTTCTTCAATATCATTATGCCAAAATATTTTTCTGAACTTTTTATCAATTTGGAATTTTTTCATGTCAGAGTTACTATTCACGAGTTACTATTCATGAGTTACTATTCACGAGTTACTATTCACAAGTACTATTCATGAAGCGTGATGAGTTTTTTGTGAAATTTCTATCTTTTGGTGTCAGAGTTACTATTCACGTGTACGACATTATTCACGTATACGACACTATTCACGAATACGGCACTATTCATCGAAAAATGAAATTTTTTCTTTTTGTCCAAAATATCTATTTTGGCTACTATCTTTGATTGTATCCATGTTTTGATCGTTATTTTTGAGTTCTGCTTCAAAATCAGTTGTTATGAAGTATTATTGATCTTGGATAAACTATTGTATGAATCCCTAATATTTGTTCTTCTATCTCACTGGATTCGTTCTTAAAAATGTTTTTCATCATCCTCAGTCCTTAATGGTGATACTTGATGAATATCTTTGGCCTGTAGTGCAAAGATGAATGATTAAACTAATGAATCTCTTTGGCCCGTAGTGCAAAGATGAACAGGTGTTGAGATGAACATGACCAACTGGTGATACAAATGAATATCTTTGGCATGTAGTGCAAAGATGATTAAAAATGTATATTGATTGTTGTTACAGGGATGGAATATTGATGATGGACTTTTAAATCTTAGAAGACGGTAGAATTCATTCTCTACGTGACTCTTCTAATGGATTGTTGTTTCCGCTGTATTTGTTGATCTAAAACTTGTTGTCTATTATATTTTATCAGATTTTTCCCTGTTGAAGACTAACGATAATTTTTTGTATATTATCTTAGCCATAATATTCTTTACTGGGCTAGTTGAGCTCACCCTTTCCTTTTTGTTCCATTTTTCTTCTCAGGAGGTGAGAACATAGTAGGATCGAGTCAGGGTATGGAGTGATGGTTCTAGGAAGATGTTTTAGCAGTCCTCACTATTTCTATAAAATAGTATTTGAATAATTATAATGAGGACTTATTTGCGTGTCGATATTGTCTAGAAGACAATATTTGTATTTAAACTCACAGTATGTATTGTCGTATTTCACGTGACATTTGTATTATTGAAGTTGTAGTTTGCTTTATGACCCCTGTATTTGGCGACTCAGAATGAGTGTTGTATACCTGTTTTGGGGGCGTCACATTAGCAACTCTCAAAGTATCAAAATACTCATAAAAATACGCTTGATAATATAGGGAGAGAAAACTTATGTTTCTGGTGTGATTTTCAATTCTAACTTAGCCCTCTATTTATAGGAAAATGTTAGCACGCCGAAGCAGACTTGACCTGCTACATAATGGCTTTATCTGCTACTATTGTCACCCACCACATTTGAAATTCAATTTGGGCACATTTCTCACCAACCAAAAGTGGGGCCCACCAATTCTAGAATTTTTCAAAATATTTTATCATTTAAACAATAATCAGAAACTTTAATAATTCATAATAAATAGCCCTTTATCAGAAAAATATGAATTATATGTCCATTCTATAGGAAATCAAATTCTCTACAACTTTGCAGAAGAAAGTTTTTCCAAATTCCAAACAGAAAATGTTCGAAATCCACATACGGATGATTTTTAATACCTCCATTCCGACAAAATACTAATAAAACACCTCAGCTTTAATTCCTTCATTTACAACCACACGTATTATTGCAGCTTATGTTGCAGCTTCTGTTTAGTATATAACATCTAGTAAATCTTTCAATTTGTTTTTCTGTATGCAATTACAGTTTATTACATGATATTTCCGATGGAATTTCTGATTGAATTTCTGTCAGAAGTCTTCAATTGAAAATTTTATAGGCCCATGTAACTATTTAAATATGTTGCTTAATTAATTTTCCAATACTAAAATAACCTAGTTTATAGTAATATTTACTTAGTTTTGTACTACTAAATAAAATAAAATAATAATATAAATAATTTAAACATAAATAAAATAATATAAGATAATATAATATAAAATAATAAAATTAAATAACATAAGATAAGATAATTTAAGATAAAATGCAATGAAATGAAATAAAATAAAATAAAATAATTAAATTAAAATAATTGTTCCTAAATAAAATAAATTAAATTATATCTAATAAATAAATAAAATACATTAAATAAAATAATATAATATAATATTAGTAATAATAAGATAAAATAAAATAAAATACAAAATAATAATAATAAATTATAATAATTTAAATTTAATAAAATATAATAAAAAATAAATAAAATTTAATTTAATAAATAAATTAAATTTAATAAAAAAATATTTTAAAATATATAATATAATACAAATAAAATACAATCCAATAAAATATAAAATAAAATAAAAATAATAAAATAAAATATAATTTAATTTAATTTAATTAAAATAATTTAAATTAAATTTAATAACAAATTTAGTTAAAAATTTTAAAAACTTTATAATATAATACAAGATAAATTAATTAGAAACCCGTTTGACAAGTAGGAGTGAATGTTGAACAGTACGTAGTCTCTATAAATTCCAAATAACAATTCTCATAAACTAAGTACCGCTTACTTAGTTTATCATTAATTGGCAAAATAAATTAAGTAGCTAGGAGTGAATGTCGAACAGTAGTAGTCTCTATAGATTCCAAATAACAATTATCATAAACTAAGTACCACTTACTTAGTTTATCATTGGCAAAATAAACTAAGTAGGTAAGAGTGAATGTCGAACAGTAATCTCTAAAGATTTCAAATAACAATTCTCATAAACTTAGTACCACAATTAAGTAGCATTTGCTTAGTTTGCCACAATTTTCAATTTATAAATGCAATAATACTCTCCTTACATATATGTACTCTTTCTTGTATGCAGGTTTCGACATAGCAGTTGTAGCTAATAGTACTCCAACCGGTTCCTCGACAACAATTAAAAAAAAAGGTCGTAGTTCCTATTTGTGTCCTATACTCGAATAATAAAGGTAATTGAATTACTGCAGACATTCCTCACTGTTCCATCATAATAGATGGCAACATCCGGAAGGAGTGCCAGTGAGTTATTAAACAAAGTTCTAGGTTAAGTAACCCTCTAAATGAGCGAACGATCACTTCTCTCGTAGGATTGAATCATATCCCCATATGGGTCCAATCCATGATATAAACATCTTCTCACCACTCCGAATTCCTCAGATGGGTAGTTCTCACAGAACATCTCGATCACCTCTTGTATGAGAACTATCCATTTGAGGAATTCGGAGTGTTGAGAAGCTGTCTATATCATGGATTGGACCCATATGGGGAGATGATTCATTCCTAGCAGAGAAGTGATCGTTCGTTCATCTAGAGGTTTTCTTAAGGTGAAACTTTGTTCAATAGCTTAATGGAATTCCTTCGGGATGTTGTCATTTGTTATGATGGAACAGTGAGGAATGTTTGCAGTAATTGAATTAACTTTATTATTCGAGTATAGGACACAACAGGAACTACGACCCTTTTTTCCCGATTGTCGACTCAAGTAGAGATTCCACATAACAATTCTCATAAACTAAGTAGCATTTATGTAGTTTGCCACAATTTTCAATAAACTAAGTAGCATTTTCAATTATATATGTACTATACTTTGAAACTTAGAAACCCGTTTGACATACACTCAATAGGGGATTAATCTCAGCTTATCGTGTTGGGGTTTTAGATTTCTTGAACAAAGTTCTAGAACATACGGATGATCCGCACGGGAAGATGCGATGCCCGTGTGTCAAGTGTGAAAATCTGATTTGGAAGAAAGTCGACGAGATTAAATTTGACTTATTTTCTCGTGGATTTGTGGATGGGTACTTCGTATGGACTCATCACGGGGAATCAGAAGTGATTAAAAATATTGTGGACCAACTAATTCCACGGGATTCATACGTCGAAAACTATGATCCAGTTGAGATGTTGGTCGATGCTTATGGCCCTACTACTATTGACTGGGCTGAATATGAACCTTCTTTAAGTAATTCGAAGCAAGTGCCAAATGATACAACTGCTGCCTTTTACAAGTTGCTATCTGAATCTAGGGTCGCGTTGTATCCAGGAAATGATACGAACACCAAGCTTTCTGCAGTGGCGAAGCTCTTACACTACAAAAATGAGCACGACTGTAGTGAGAGAGGTTTCAACGATTTGCTCACTATAATTGGTCAGTTCTTACCCAAGGATCATACTCTTCCTGCGAATTATTACGAAGTGAAGAAGATGGTCAAGGGGTTAAATATGGGGTATCAGAAAATCTATGCTTGTGAGCAGGATTGCTTGTTATACTATGGGGAGGACAGATATAAGGGACAGTGTGATATATGCAGTTTATCGCGCTATAAGGTTACAAAACGTGGGGGGAAGGAGAAACATGTTCCCAGGAAAATCTTACGGTACTTTCCACTTGAGCCGAGACTTCAGCGGCTATTCATGTCATCTCATACGGCTCAACATATGAGTTGGCATCGAACAAGGGATATCGTGCCTGGTCAGCTGACTCACCCAGCGGATGGAGATGAATGAAAGAGATTTGATGTAAATTATCCTGAGTTTGCGAAAGAAGTTAGAAATGTTAGGCTTGGTATGGCTACTGATAGTTTTTGCCCTTTTAATAATTTTAGCCAGCCGTACTCAGTTTGGCCAGTCATTATGGTCACTTATAATCTTCCACCGGCAATGTGCATGAAGGATCCGTATTTTTTTTTGACTTTACTCATTCTGGGGGATAAAAGTCCTACAAAAGACCTTAATGTGTACCTTCGACCGTTAGTGGATGACCTAAAGATGTTGTGGGAGACAGGGGTTCAAACGTATGATAAATCGATATGCGAGAATTTTGAGGCAGTCCTGTTATGGACTATCACTGACTTTTCGGCTCTTGGGATGGTTAGTGGTTGGTCAACTCACGGGAAGCTGTCCTGTCCAGTGTGTATGGGGGATGTGCAAGGCAACCAGTTGCAGCATGGGCGGAAATGTAGTTTCTTTGGAACTGTTCGTACATTTTTGCCTCTTGATCACAATTACAAAAAGATGTCTGCACAGTTCAACAGAAAGATAGAGAAGAAGGGGGTTGTTGCTCGGCTGTCGGGCAGTGAGGTCTTGGGCTGGTTAAATCAACTTGATTTCCTTTTTCGGGGAAGGAACACTGTAAATTGAGAGCAGTCGGGTACGGGAAGACTCATAATTGGACACACTTGCCTATATGGTTTGAGTTGTCGTATTGGGGAACACTTTCAGTTCGTCATTGTATAGATGTCATGCATACCGAAAAGAATGTTTTCGATAACTTGTTTTCCTGGTTGCATCATGAATGAGTACAGATTTAGAGTCGATAACTTGCATGAACTCACATCAGTTAATTCTGGGGTTGTGGTGTTAGGAAGCTGCTACCAAGATTCTGAGTCCAATTACTATAGTCGTTTACAGGATGTAGTTGTGCTCAATTATCACGGCGACAAAAAGGTTGTTATATTTAAGTGTAGCTGGTTTGATACTGAAAAGGGGGTTAAAGTTGATCGTAATAGAATCACAACCGTGGATATCAAGTCAGTGTTAAAGTCTGATGACGTGTATGTGTTAGCAAGTAAAGTGACTCAAGTGTATTACGCTCCTAATGTCGTAAATACTCGAAGCCCCTGGTACACAGTAGTCACTACTAAAACACGCTCATTTAATGCTGATAACATGTTTGGTATGGATGAGGCGTTGCAAGAAGATGTAAGCAACCCATTGGCCGTAGTGTTCCATGCTGAAGATGTGGTGAGTACTGATGTCATTGACGTACCTAAAGATGAGGATGTTGAGGCCAACGTACATATGAATGATTATGTAGTCGTTGAGGATGATAACGATGATGAAACTGATCTCAAAACTTAGGATGAGGAAGATACCGAATCCGAGAATGATATACACGTTGATTCTGATGGGTTTGATGGCGTGTGTAATTGAAAATGAGCTTTTATATTAGTACTTACCACATATTCTTAAACCTTACATATTCTTAATCTACCAATTTTGTTATTGCAGTAGGATATTCATGGCTAGACATAGCGGTGGAGGTCGCCGAGGTGGTGGGCGATTCAGTACTGGAGATGGTAGCCACGATGGAGGCTAACTAGGATTTAAATATATCTCAAGCTGCATTAATTACCATGATTATTGAAGTACTATGTTAAATTCAATTATTACAGATGCACCTCGTCGACGACACCAAGGGACGAACCTCGGTATCTTTGGTCATCCACCGGCTGTGCCACTTACAGTACCGGTGGATGTTATTTTCCAGCAATAAGTGTTAATATATTCATACTATTTCTATCAGTTATTGCAAAACACAATTCACATAACACATACTGTGATACTTTTTCTGTAGTATACTAGACCCGGTGGCTAAGCACACCCTACATGCGATTTGTTTGACGCATCTCCCGAGAGGGTGCATGCGGTTCAGTCAGTATGCGCGGTACAATGCCACTTTTATGCAGACCGTCTTGCGGGAGTTCCATGTAAGTTAAGCATATTATCACTACATAGTTGTATTAGGATAACGAAATCAATTGTTCTTAATTTTAAATAATCTTTTGTTATAGGTTTATTATCGATTTGACCCGAGCATCTCTCAGTCAGCTGGCGATGATGTGATTTAGCATCACGTCACTGCGAATTACTCTGGATGGCTGTATGAGATGCGACAGAAGGCAGCCCGGGCAGTTGTGGACTAGATCGGGACCACCATCAGAGAACATCAGCCCCACATAGTCTCCGATTTAGCCTGGGAGGCTATGTGTGGGCACTGGGAGGCTGATGACTTCAAGAAAAAGTTCGAGCAGGCGAAGAAGAACCGTGGTCATCTCCGGATAGTACACACCACTGGTTCTCAGTCGTTCGAGGAGGCAAAGACGGTAAGTGTGTTGTATTTAGTTATTTATGTGTCAAGTTCTCACACAAATACTTAAGACCTATTTTATGAATGTTTGTATTAGGCACTGGGGAGGACCTTGGGCTGAGATCCTACCATGCTAGAGTTTTGGGATCGAGCCCACACGCCTAAGGACGTACGTGTTTTGTCTCTGACAGCTTTAGCTATATGGGTAAAACTCATCTTACTATTTAGCTTTTAATAATATTCAATCATAAATAAAATGATATAATTAACATACGTATACGGAATACACTACAGGACCGATTTCAGAAGCTTCGGGACGAGCGTATAGCTGAGCTGGAGACTATTAGGAGGGGTTCTGAGCCATTAGATTCTGTCACCCCTCTTCCCGATATTGTATTAGATCGGGATGAGTAGCTGAGATTATGGGTCGCATCTCAGGATCCCCCTACAAGCAGTACCGGCAGATATCGAGTGTTGGGTCTGCCGAGGATACCCGCATATACACTTCTTGGAGGTAATATTTTTTTATGTTTCACAAAATTATCCGAATTTATCACATTATATAAATTATTATTAGTAATCGAATTTGTATCTCTTTATAGGCTCCAGCCAGCACCAACGTCCGAGAGCACATGTCGGAGCATCTCATACGGGCGCTGGCTTGGATGATGATATCTTCCGACGGCTGATAGGGGCCGTGTCGGATAGGTTCCATACTGATTTGGTCTTTCGGCGTCAGCAGTTACCTTCTAGTTCTCGTCTTCACCAGATTGCTCAGGATATTATAGCAGGGGCCTTTGTAGAGAGTACGGGATTACCTCGGGAGCAGTTCGACGCTTGGAGTGTCGAGATGCTCTGGATGGAGATTACCCTCTCGGAGGAGGCTTTTCATCCGCCCCCACCTACTCAGGTATTCTTATTGTTTATGTTTTTCAATTAAGGCTAGTTTGTTAATTCTCACATATATATATATGGACTAATGATTATATTTTTGATTCTATCAACAGGGTGACGATGGCGAGCAGGCTGGCGATGATGAGCAGGAGCACGAGGCTAATTTCCATACACCAGAGCAGCGTTGTTCACCTCCGCCCGATGATGATACTTTTACTAGTTTATAGTTCATTTGTATATATTTATGTTATTGTAGAACTTTTGTATATATTGGATTGTCTAATTGCGTCAGTACAACTATTGTAAATTATATTGTTTAACATTTATGGAACATTAGCTTATATTTATAATTGGTTAGCTTATAATACATTTTGGTGGATATTTGAATGTGAATGTGAATGATAATGAGTTGAAGATTACGTTTTAGTGCTACGTTGCATATTTGAATGTGAGATACAGGTTTATATTATTGTGTATTGGGTTATGAAAGGTTACAGGTACATTAATGGGTTTAAACACCTGGAAACTGAACTTTTAAAATTTGTATTTAAAAAAAAATTAGTTAGTTCCAACGGAATAGGGTAAGTTCGACGGAACGTCCCTCAGAGTTAACAAATAAGCAATTTTTTTAATGGCATTAACGGCCTAATTTTCAGTCAAACATACATTACCTTCGACGTAACATGATCGTCGTAACAACGCTATCTCCGAAACAACTTTCGTCGAAGATAATAAGTAGACACTTTTAATAAATATCTGATTATTTTAGTTTTCAGTCAGAAATAGACTATTTTCGAGGGATTTAATCCGTCGGCAATAAGTACTATTATATCTGACGAAAAGTTTCGTCATATTTATTCTATTGAAGATATTTTATGTTCGACGAACTTCTGTTGGAAATACGTCCGTCGAGGATAATGAAATTCTGACAAAATTTGTGACAGATTTTATTTTCGATGCGATTATTTATGACCGAATATCTAACGGATATTTTCATCAGACTTAATATATTTTCAATATGTCTGACGGATATTTCCGTCGGAATTAGTCGATTTTCTTGTAGTGCAAAAATGACTGCGCCGTCGTACAAATATTCCCCGACAACAAGAATATTGCATGACCAAACAAATATTTCCCGACAACAATAAGTATGTTATAACCACTTGCTTAATTTGTAAAATTTATATATATTACCCTTAACTTTAAACTTTTATCAATTTAACCATTTACTGAATATTAATTATAAGAAAAATTGAATACTTTTATTTCATAAAATTCGGGGTCTTACATATTAACTTTGAGATTCTATCGAATATATAATTATTGTGAGACCCCAGATTTTATAAATAAATATTTAAATTTCTCGAAATATTTTTTTGAATATTAAGGTGTGGATTTTAGATAATGTTATAGTTGGGGTAGTATTTGAAAATTTTGCAAAGTATGCAAGTTGTTATATAATATTCGATTGGTCGGGGAATATTATTTTTATCGGGGAATATTCGTACGACGACACAATCATTGGTGGACCCACAACAGAAGAATTGTCGTAGTTAGAAAACCACAAAAATATTTTATAAAAATAACGGCGGAGGTTTTACCGTTGATACTGTTGAACTACCCGGTAGTAAAAGTAAAGTAATACGCGTGGTTGCATAGTAGCACACGGTATTGATTATTGAGGCTTATGTGATAAGTCACTCAGTTATACTGCATTATTGCTACAGTAATTGCTGCATCATATCTCTCATATTATTGATTCGATTATTGTCACAGTATTATGTGCATAATATGTTATTTTATTAAATCAATAATTGAGACGACAAAGTTATTCATAATATTAAATTGTAATATTTATAATGTCTAGAAGTTCTGTCAAGGAGAGGTTTGGTCACCTAATTGCGCGCCAATAAGGAGAAATCCTTATTGGAAAGCCCCCTCTTTCCTAGGAACGACCTGATTGTTAAATATTGTGAGTTATGATATTAATGATGGATAAGTTCGTGTTGATTAAAGATGAATTTGATAATTTCGTTTGTGTTAGAATTATTTGTGTTAGTAGAAATTGACATCTATTTCGATGATAATTAATGTTTAGAGGTTATGTTGTTCAATCGGGTATCCGGGAGGACACTTTTTGTTTCGAAGTTTCTATTCATGAGTTACTATTCATGAGTTACTATTCACGGGTTACTATTCACCGAAATTACTATTCACACTAGTATTGTTCACTAGAGTATTTGGGACACTTTTTGTGTCGGAGTTACTATTCACGAGTTACTATTCATGAGTTACTATTCACGAGTTACTATTCACCCCGTTACTATTCATTCTATTATTGTGTATTCGGGTATTTGGGTACAATATTATTCCATGAAGAGATGTGCTAATTTTTCAGACCGTTGGTTGAATGAATTAATATGGACCGCTGGTGGAAAGTTATAATAGTGAATCAATATGGGTCGCTGGTTTAAAGTTTTAATAGTAAATCAGTATGGACCGTCGCTTTAAGTTTTAATAGTAAATCGATCTGGATCGTTCGTTTAAAAGTAGATCGATCTGGACCGTTCATGAATTAGTTACTATTCATTCCATTTTTCTATAAATAGAAGCTCATTCCTTCATTATTTCTTACGAATTCACTGAAACTCTAGAGAGAGAAATTATAGAGAGAAGTTATAGAGAGAAAATCTATAGAGAAAAAGAAGAAGAGTATTCTGCTACTTCACTACTTCTATATCCAGTTCTTTTACGGTAAGGGGTGTTATCCTTTCTTATTCATGAAGAGAACTTCTGTTATTCCATTCTTTATTATTCTGTTGGAATAATCTATATACGCGGCATACCCTATACATAACCTGTATAAGTGGCATACCCTATACTTGGTGAATCTGTTGTTATTCAATACTTTATCATTCTGTTGGAATAACCTGTATACGCGGCATACCCTATACATAACCTGTATAAGTGGCATACCCTATACTTGGTGAAGTCTGTTGTTATTCAATTCTTTATCATTCTGTTGGAATAACCTGTATACGCAGCATACCCTATACATAACCTGTATAAGTGGCATACCATATACTTGGTGAAGTCTATTGTTATTGAATTCTTTATTATTTTGTTGGAATAACCTGTATGCTCGATTTACCCTATACTTGGTGGAATGACCTGTATATGCGGTTTACCCAATACTTGGTGATCTTCTTTTGTTATTCCATTCTTTATTATTATGTTGGAATAACCTGTTTATGCGAAGTACCTCATACTTGGTAAAATTCTTTTATTATTCCGTTCTTTATTATTCTGTCGGAATATCCTGTCGGTGTGAATTTCACCTGACCTAGTTCCAAATTTATTATTCCGTATTTATTATTCTGTTGGGAATAACCTGTCTGTGCGGTCTCTATCGTATGCATGGTGAATCCTTCTGTTATTCCATTCTTTATTATTCTGTTGGAATAACCTGTTTATGTGGATTACCACATGCATGGTGAATGATCCTTTGTATTCATTCCTTATTAAATTGTGGAAATGATATGTATACGTGGATTACCGTATGGCGAGTGAAAATCCATTTATAGTTTCCTATATTCTTTATTATACTCGGTTGGTTAAAGTTTTGACTTCTATACTCCATGAAATTAGTGGAATATCCTTGATATTTGAGCTTCATCTAGTATCATTTCATGAAAATATTCTTCTGAGCATTCTAAAATTTTACTTTACAAAGAAGTATCATGTTGACAATTTGGACGTTATTAGTTTCTGGACAAATTAATTCTTGAACTTGTTTTATTGAATTATTATGTCATTGTCATCATCCTCATGTTATATTATGTTGAAAGTAATCTTTGGCTTACGTGCATAGATGGACTTAGTATGATTATGACCAGGGATCATTCGGTATAATCATGACGTGTTATAAATAATGTGATAAAAGTCCTCAGTGGCCTTTAATGCATTAATGAATAGTTTTGTATGATTATGACCAGGGTTTATTCGGTATAGTCATGACCATTGATGATTTAATGAAAATCCTTGACCGTGGTACAAGGATGATTAAATGTGGTGGTTTATTTATTAAGCTGAGTCTCAGCGATAAAAATTGATGAAAATCTTTTAAAACATAAAAGATAGTAAACTTTATTCTCCACTTGAATCTTTTAATGGATTGCATATTCCGCTGTAGTTAAACTCGATGTCTATTGTATATTATCAGTTTAACATTGTTGAAGACTAATGATAATTTATTCTGTATTATCTTAGTCATAATATTTTTTACTAGGCTAGTTGAGCTCACCCTTTCTTTCAATGTTCTCTTCAGGAAATGAGAATATAGCTGGGACGAGTCGGGGAAAGGAGTGATGGTCCAGAAGATAGCATTAGTAGTCCTCACTATTCTGTTAAATAGTGTGACAATAAATGTAATGAGGACTCCTTGAGTATGGATATTGTCTAGATGACAATATTCCTATTAAAACTCTCAGTTTATGTATTGTCGTATGTTACACGACATTTGTATAATTAAGTTTGTATTTGTATTTTGTACCATGTATTTGGCGACTCAAGATGGGCGATGTATACCTAATTTTGGGGGCGCCACAGTTGGTATCAAAGCTTAGGGATATGATCCCTGGCTAAGATGTGAGATAAGAACTAGGAGGGGAGAGACGGGGAATTCCTTCGCTAGTATGACCTACATAAGTTTATTTGGTATTTAATTGGCCGGTCAGTGTATAGGATAATATGTGACATGCTAATTAACCCTTGTTTTGTGATAGTGTTTGAGAATGGCATCTGAAAATACTGAGATAAGCAATGAAGCACATGAGAGTGTTGATTCAGCTCAAGCGAAAGGTAACGACCAACAACACGATAATAATCATGCTGGTGTCAACGGCTATCGGAACAATGATAACCATCGTGGGGGAACTTATCATGCCAAGAATGGTAACTACTTCGGTAGTAATCATGGCAAAGATAATAGAAGTGGAAATTGCAAGAAGAGAAGGTCATTTAGCTCAATTTTTTTGTGCACCAAAGTCAAGTCCAGCTGGGACGGTGGTACCAAAGGAGGATATGGACAAAACAAAGTCGTTGGTTTTAGGAAGAGCGTTTTTCATGACTTCTCAAAAAGCGAGTAAACCGAACGAAGTTAGCACGGGTTAGTTAATTATAAATTCTTGTGAAGTCTATACCTTATTAGATATCTGTTCTACCCATTCTTTTATCTCTCTTGCTTGCGTTCAACGTTTAAATTTGACTCTAGAGAAGTTAGAGTATGACCTATCGGTTGAAACTCCGTTAGGAGAAACCTTCATTTCATGTGTTATCCAAGTCTTGGATGAGAGTCACAGTTTTGAATGATATTTTTATTTTTAATAAATTTCCTGACGTATTCTTGAAGACTTCTTAAACTACCCCTAGAGTATGAAATCGAATTTTGTATTGACCCCAGTACAAAACTCATTTCTAAAACCCTTAAATATTTCATCAACTAAAAAGATCTGGTTACGTTGATTATAATGAGAGTCATAATAAAAGCGTTGGACTAATGAAAATCATGGATATATGTGGTATTAGTAAGTGTTATGATGAGTTATGTTGGTTATTATGTGAAAACATGAAATTTTCTTAGAAATCACAAAGGGTTGAAAAATCAGATTTTGGTAAAAACGTAACATAAAATTCAATTGACCATATCTCCTATTATATTTTGAATTTTTGAGTGTGGTCAAGTCCTAGAGTTAGATCTATGAGTCAACTAACTAATTCAAGTGGAATCACTGAAAAAGGTGTTGTAGATTTTTGTGTGGACTGATTTTAGCAAAGGAGTCAAAACTTCAAAATGTTCAAAAAGCTGCTGCCACGTTTTTGTAAGGGCTGTTTCGGCCACTTAATTAGTGAGAAAAATTCAGGCCTTTTGGGACATAAAATTATATGGTATAAAGAACATCGTGTCCAAAAAATGAACTCATTCCGACTTAAAATGAGCAAGTTATGACTATTTCAATATTTAAGTTTTTCTGACGAAAAATGCTATAACCAGAGTTCTACAACTCCGATGACCATGAAATTTAAACTGGAGGCTCACATTAACATGTGTAAGGTCCTGCCAAGATTTGGGGATTTATGGAGTTAAACTTGAGGTAGCTAAATTCTTAAGGAATTAATTAGAAATTAATTTTTGAAAAATAGTAAATAAATTTTAAAAATTCTGAGAAAAATATATTTTCATTATGGGACTATATTATGCTAAATCCCAGAAAAGAAGTATTTTTAGAACTGATTTGGTATTTTTCATGAAAATGATCTAGTTATGAGTAAATGAGTTAAATATGTTATGTGAATTAACAAAATTGGAAAATAGGATTTTATGGCTAGGGAATCCTATATAGAGTATATACATATTTTTTGATGTGGGATTTGATCATTGGTGATGATATCTTATGAGTATGACATTTTTGAATGATTAAATGCATTATATGGTAAAGCGTAAACAATTGAAATAAATTGTTTATAAGTTTAAGAAGTGATTAAAATATTGTTATAATATTAATGATAGTAGATTATGAGATTATTAAGTGATTGATAACATTGGGATATTCTTGAACCTTAGATAAATTATATTATAAATATTTAATATTTACCCTTTATCTCATTTGATTGATTCTTTATATCATTATCCTCATGCTTATATTGTGTTGAAAGTCATCTGTGGCTTACGTGCATATATGGACTTGGTATGATTATGACCAGGGATTGTTCGGTATAATCATGACCGTAATTGAAAACACGATTATCTTTGGCACGTAGTGCATGGATAATTCGTGGTCGTGATACTAAAGAATATCCTTGGCCTGTAGTACAGGGATGATTCGACGATGTGGATTAATTATTGAGCTGAGTCTCAGCAATGAAATATTAATTCATGGATGTGGTAAAAGTCATCTTTGGCCGTAGTGCATAGATGGACTTGGTATGATTATGACCAGGGATTATTCGGTATAATCATGACCGTAATTAAAAACACGAATATCTTTGGCCCGTAGTGCATGGATAATTCGCGGTCGTGATACTATTAAGCCGAGTCTCAGTATTATTGGTTTTACAGTTGTATATCTTTGGCCTATAGTGCAAAGCTGAAATGTTGATTATTGGTTATACAGTTGGCCTGTAGTGTAAAGATGAATTGTTAATGAATATCTTTGGCCGGATTGCAAAGATAAATTTAATGTTTTCAACGATAAAGTTATTCAAGGTATCCTCACCTCTTTATTATACCAGGTATGTACTTAAATTTCGAGGGCAAAATTCCATAAGGAGGGGAGATTGTGAGACCCCAGATTTTATAAATAAAGATTTAAATTTCTCGAAATATTTTTTTGAATATTAAGGTGTGGATTTGAGATAATGTTATAATTGGGGGTAGTATTTAAAAATTTTGCAAAGTATGCAAGTTGTTATATAATATTCGATTGGTCGGGGAATATTCGTACGACGACACAATCATTAGTGAACCCACAATAGAAGAACTGTCGTAGTTAGAAAACGACAAAAATATTTTATAAAAATAACGGCGGAGGTTTTATGTAAGACCCCAACTTTTTATGAATAAAATCGAATTTCCTCTAATTATTATTCTTGATTAATAAGGTTGTAATTTGATATAATATTTTGGTTATGGGTGAAACATGCAAAGTTTACAAAATAAGCAAGTGGTTATAAAATATTCATTATTATCGGAGAATATTCGTTTAGTCGTGGAATATTCTTTTTGTCGGGAATCTCCGTAAGACGGCGCAGTCATTTGTGGGTCCCATAACGGAAAACGGTTGGATGAAAGAAAACGACAAAGATTGAGTTTTATAAATAACGGCGTAAATTGTTACCGTTAACACTGTTGGGTTACCTGGTGGTTAAAATACAGTAATATGTGTGGTTGAACAGTAGCACACAGTATTGCACAGTATTGTTGAATTATTGATTCGTACGTAAGAAGACACTACTCAATAATTGTTACAGTAATTACTGTTCATTATTTTATTATATTGATTCAATAATTGATGCATTGTTAGTTTATATTATTATTGTTTCAATAATTGTCATTGCACAGTATTTTCCATTATCAGATTAATAATTCATATTATTTGAATAATATTATCGGATAACATTATTTTCAATGTCTAGAAAGTTCTGTCTAAGGAGAGGTTTGGTCACCTAATTGCGCGCCAGTAAGGAGAAATCCTTATTGGAAAGCCCCCTCTTTCTTGGGAGCGGCCTGGTTGTCATAATTGTGATTCTGTAATATTATTTTTAAATAATTAATTATTGATTATTATGATAAAAAAAATATTCATTTTATGTGGATATAGATGGAGAAAATTTTTAATGTGACAATTGTTGAAAATTAATATTTTATCTTTTTCTGATAAAATAATTCATTTAAATATAGTATTTTAATAATATATTAACGGTGATATTTTTACAATGAATGTGGGATATATGAGTATATGAGGAGGAAGAGTATTTTTGTGGCATTAAATGTTTAACACATGTTTTGTGTGTCGGTGGACACAATTCTTGATCGAAAATTGATTATATACTGTAAAATCGTCCGTTTGTAGATTTCGGATAATTTCTGTTTGGAATTTGGAAACATTTTCTTCTGTAAAGTTGTAGAGAATTGAAATTCCTATGGAAAGTTGCAAGTTTTGAATTTTCTGATAACCGAGCTATTTTCTATGAATTGTTGAAGTTTCGAAGAATAAAATGATTTTTATTAATTTATGGGTGGGACCCACTTTTTGGTTGGTGTGGAATACACATGTGGGCTGCTATTTTTGTTCAAAGATGGCTGATGGCTTTCAAAATTGGTTGGTGAAGGTTGGTGTGGAATAAGAAAAAGAAAATGATATTTTATTATTTTAGTCTCGTTTGGCGTTCTAGCATTTTCCTATAAATAGAGGGCTAAGTTAGAATTGAAAATCACACCAGAAACAAAGTTTTCTCTCTTTCTCTCTCTATATTATCGAGCATATTCTTGTGAGTATACTTTGAGTGTTGCTATACGGTGCGAGTTTCTGTCAGCACTATACCGAAATTCAGTCAGAAGTACGGTTATTTTGAGGTAAGGGATGTTGTTTCTTCTTAAATGATATTATCTTCTTCAATATCATTATGCCAAAATATTATTCTGAACTTTTTATCAATTTGAAACTTTTTTATGTCGGAGTTGCTATTCATGAGTTACTAGTCACGAGTTACTATTCACGAGTTACTATTCATGAGTTACTATCCACGAGTTACTATTCACGAAGCGTGATGATGTTTTTGTGAAATTTCTATCTTTTGGTGTCAGAGTTACTATTCATGTGTACGGCACTATTCATGTATACGGCACTATTCACGAATACGACACTATTCATCGAAAAATGAAATTTCTTTTTTTTGTCCAAAATATTTATTTTGGCTACTATCTTTGATTGTATCCATGTTTTAATCGTTATTTTTGAGTTCTGCTTCAAAATCAGTTGTTATGAAGTATTATTGATCTTGGATAAACTGTTGTACGAATCCCTAATATTTGTCCTTCTATCTCACTGGATTCGTTCTTAAAAATATTTTTCATCATCCTCAGTCCTTAATGGTGATACTTGATGAATATCTTTGGCCTGTAGTGCAAAGATGAATGATTAAACTGATGAATCTCTTTGGCCCGTAGTGCAAAGATGAACAGGTGTTGAGATGAACATGACCAACTGGTGATACAAATGAATATCTTTGGCCTGTAGTGCAAAGATGATTAAAGATGTATATTGATTGTAGTTACAGGGATGGAATATTGATGATGGACTTTTAAATCTTAGAAGACAGTAGAATTCATTCTCTACGTGACTCTTCTAATGGATTGTTGTTTTCGCTGTATTTGTTGATATAAAACTTGTTGTCTATTATATTTTATCAGATTTTTCCCTGTTGAAGACTAACGATCATTTTTTGTATATTATCTTAGTCATAATATTCTTTACTGGGCTAGTTGAGCTCACCCTTTCCTTTTTGTTCCATTTTTCTTCTCAGGAGGTGAGAACATAGCAGGATCGAGTCGGGGTATGGAGTGATGGTTCTAGGAAGATGTTTTAGCAGTCCTCACTATTTCAATAAAATAGTGTTTGAATAATTGTAATGAGGACTTGTTTACGTGTGGATATTGTCTAGAAGACAATATTTGTATTTAAACTCATAGTATGTATTGTCGTATTTCACACGGCATTTGTATTATTGAAGTTGTAGTTTGCTTTATGTACCATGTATTTGGCGACTCAGAATAGGTTGGGTGGATTGGACCTGTTTTGGGGGCGTCACAGTTGGTATCAAAGCTTAGGGATATGATCTCTGGAGGAGATCGGAGAATAGAACTAGGAGGGGGGAGATGAGTAAATCCTTCGCTAGTGTGTCCTACATAAACTTATTTGTTGGTCGGTCATAATATAGGGATATTATGTGATACGTTAATTTGTTTAATTAACCCTTGTTTTATAGCAGTATTTTAGAATGGCTGCTGAGAACGTTAACAATGGAGTTTATGAGACGGTGGAACAATCTTTAGTCACAAACCAGGAGAACGTGCAACAGAAAGGCAATACTCCTCCTCTAAACAATGTTACCGAGCAAACGAAAAATGATGGAATGTTTAGGAACTTTTTGTAGTTCATGCAAAATCAGACGAGGGAGACTCGTGTACAAAATACGGGTGGAAATGATGGCAACGCGCGGTCTGTCACAGCTAAGCAGTTCAAGGAGTTGGGACCACCAGATTTCCATGGAATGCCGGATCCGATAAAGGTAAAAATGTGGGTCAAGAAAATTACCAAGATATTCGATGTCTTGGGGTGCACGGAGGAACAGAAGGTTCCATTCGCTACCTTTATGTTTTGTGGTGAAGAAGATTACTGGTGGAAATCTGTGAAGCGTACCCAACCAGATGCACTCAACATGTCTTGGGAAAGATTTCAGAAACTTTTCAATGACAAGTACTTTCCTGAAAGTATTTGTCATATGAAAGAAGTAGAGTTTATTAAACTCGAACAGAATAACATGACGGTGTCTCAATACTAGGCAAAGTTCGTAGAGTTGTCCAGGTTTGCACCTCACTTGGTGGAGAATGAAGAACGCATGACGCGGATGTTTCTGAGAGGTTTAAAACCCGAGAATCGTCAATACCTTATATCTCAAAAATTTTCTTTATATTCAGATGTTGTAAAAAGGGCTCAGTTATTAGAGCGAGATAGTGAGTATACTCAACCGAGGGACCACAACCAGGGTCATATCGGTGACAGTAGTCATCAGAACGATGATAACCAGCGAGGAGGAAAGAATACGGACAAAGGCGGTAACCACTCAGGTGGTAATCGTGGCCATGAAAATAGGAGAGGTGAGTCAAATGGAAATTTCAGAAAGAGAAGATTCAACAATGACGGAAAGACATCAGCAGCAGCACCAGCACCAACAACAAATTCTAGGGGAGGAGAACGACCGCCAGTTAGATGTTACAAATGCGGGAAGGAAGGACATATCAGCCCAAACTGTCCACAAAAATCCAAGGTATGTTACAACTGTGGAAAGGAAGGCCACATCACTCGAGATTGTACTATAGCAAAACCCAGTCCAGCGGGGATGGTGACTCCAAAGGCTATCCCAGACAAGTCAAATTCAACGGTTCCTGGAAGAGCATTTTTCGTGACTGGTCAGAATGCGAGGAACCCGAACGAAGTTAGCACGGGTTAGTTAATTATAAATTCTTATGAAGTTTATACCTTATTAGATACCAGTTCTACCCATTCTTTTATCTCTCCTGCTTGTGCTCAACGTTTAAACTTGACTCCAGAGAAATTAGATTTTGATTTATCTGTTGAAACTCCGTTATAAGAAACTTTCGTTACATCCACTGTTTATAAATCTTGCTTGATTCAAGTTGGCACCATCTCATTACCTGTTGACCTTATTTCTTTAAAGATACTTACTTTTGATGTGATTTTGGGGATTGATTGATTAACTACTCATCATGCCAAAATTGATTGCTTTCGTAAGGTTGCAACCTGTTATTCGAATTCAAGCAACCAAACCATTGAAGTCAAACTCTTTCATATGAAGTCATAAAGCTATTCGTTTATTGAAAAATGGATGTCAAGTTTTCTTAGCCCATGTTATGGATTTGAATAAAGACACGTCAGATTTGAATAATATTCCTGTTGTTATTAACTTTCCTGACGTATTTCCTTAAGAATTTCTTGGCCTACTCCCAGAACGTGATATTGAATTTGTATCGACTTTGAACCTGGTACAAAACTCATTTCTAAAATCTCATATCGAATGGCTCCTATTGAACTTCAGGAGTTAAAAACCCAACTATAGAAATTGATACTCGAGCCTCTATCTTATGACTTCTTTTATGGAATGCACCGAAGTCAAACTCTTCGTAGGGGACGCCATATTCGTGCGGTAGTAAACTGATAGGTGCTATTGTGATGTGCTATCCAAGACTGGGATATGAGTCACAGTTGAGAGCAACCTAAGTCAGTAATCGAAATACGTAGCTTTTTAGGCTTAGTTGGTTATTATCGGAGATTCGTTGAAGGATATTCTCGAATCGCTATTCCATTAACGCAGCTGACTCGTAGAGATACAAAATTCGAATGGAGCAAGGAATGTGGGAAGATCTTCGAAGAAATCAAGAGGAGACTCATTTCAGCACATGTTCTGACCATACCATCCTAAAAAAAAAAACGAACGTGGTAGCTGACGTGTTGAGTAGAAGATCGTATACGAGTACGATATTTTCAAAGACTCATTTCGTATAACTTACAAATAATAAAGATGGAGATGAAAACTCTAGGTACCCACATGATGATATACGAGTATAATCGACTTTAATCGATAAAGTTAAAGCTGTTCAAGCTACACACCAGAGATGATGAATATGAAGAAGGAGGTACAAGAAGTTGTTATTCCAAAAGCGAGAATTGGCGAGGTGAGGAAAGCTCAAACCTTCGATTTATTAGATCGAATAGGAATTATGGCCTATAGACTCGCTTTATAATTAAGTATGACGCATGTTCATAACGTTTTTCACGTATCGATGTTACGTAAATATGTAGATGACCCGAACCATATTATTGAGTTAGAACCGGACGAGATAGCCGAAGACTTAACGTATGAAGAGGTGCCTGTCAAGATTTTGATTAGGAAGGAGCATGTCTTACGCATGAAGATTATACCACAAGTTAAAGTTTTGTGGAGAAACTAAGCTATTGAGGAAATGACCTGGGAGTTGGAAACAGAAATGAAAACGAGGTATCCTCATCTTTCCGAAACACCAGGTGCGTACGTCAATTTCGAGGACGAAATTTCATAAGGAGGGGAGGTTGTAAGACCCCAACTTTTTATAAATAAAATCGAATTTCCTCTAATTATTATTCTTGATTAATAAGGTGGTAATTTGATATAATATTTTGGTTATGGGTGAAACATGCAAAGTTTACAAAATAAGCAAGTGGTTATAAAATATTCATTATTGTCGGAGAATATTCGTTTGGTAGTGGAATATTCTTTTTGTCGGGAATCTCCGTACGACTGCGTAGTCATTTGTGGGCCCCATAACGGAAAACGGTTGGATGAAAGAAAATGACAAAGATTGAGTTTTATAAATAACGGCGTAAATTGTTACCGTTAACACTGTTGGGTTACCTGGTGGTTAAAATAAAGTAATATGCGTGGTTGCACAGTAGCACACGGTATTGCACAATATTGTTGAATTATTGATTCGTACGTAAGAAGGCACTACTCAATAATTGTTACAGTAATTACTGTTCATTATTTTATTATATTGATTCAATAATTGCTGC
Source organism: Panax japonicus (assembly GCA_020205505.1). Lineage (NCBI taxonomy): Eukaryota > Viridiplantae > Streptophyta > Magnoliopsida > Apiales > Araliaceae > Panax > Panax japonicus. Next base: position 53,396,752 of record CM035108.1, read on the forward strand.
ATTGTTAGTTTATATTATTATTATTTCAATAATTATCAATGCACAGTATTTTCCATTATCAGATTAATAATTCATATTATTTGAATAATATTATCAGATAACATTATTGGTAATGTCTAGAAAGTTCTGTCTAAGGAGAGGTTTGGTCACCTAATTGTGCGCCAGTAAGGAGAAATCCTTATTGGAAAGCCCCCTCTTTCCTGGGAACGGCCTGGTTGTCATAATTGTGATTCTATAATATTATTTTTAAATAATTAATTATTGATTATTATGATAAAAAAATATTCATTTTATGTGGATATAGATGGAGAAAATTTTTAATGTGACAATTGTTGAAAATTAATATTTTATCTTTTTCTGATAAAATAATTCATTTAAATATATTATTTTAATAATATATTAACGGTGATATTTTTACAATGAATGTGGGATATATGAGTATTTTTGTGGCATTAAATGTTTAACACATGTTTTGTGTGTCGGTGGACACAATTCTTGACCGAAAATTGATTATAGACTGTAAAATCGCCCGTTTGTGGATTTCAGATAATTTTTGTTTGGAATTTGGAAACATTTTCTTCTATAAAGTTGTAGAGAATTGAAATTCCTATGAAAAGTCGCGAGTTTTGAATTTTCTGATAACCGAGCTATTTTCTATGAATTGTTGAAGTTTCGAAGAATAAAATGATTTTTATTAATTTTCTGGGTGGGACCCACTTTTTGGTTGGCGTGGAATACACATGTGGGCTGCTATTTTTGTTCAAAGATGGCTGATGGCTTTCAAAATTGGTTGGTGAAGGTTGGTGTAGAATAAGAAAAAGAAAATGATATTTTATTATTTTAGTCTCCTTTGGCGTTCTAGCATTTTCCTATAAATAGAGGGCTAAGTTAGAATTGAAAATTACACCAGAAACAAAGTTTTCTCTCTTTCTCTCTCTATATTATTGAGCATATTCTTGTGAGTATACTTTGAGTGTTGCTATACGGTGCGAGTTTCTGTCAGCACTATACCGAAATTCAGTCAGAAGTACGGTTATTTTGAGATAAGGGATGTTGTTTCTCCTTAAATGATATTATCTTCTTCAATATCATTATGCTGAAATATTATTCTGAACTTTTTATCAATTTGGAACTTTTTTATGTCGGAGTTGCTATTCATGAGTTACTATTCACGAGTTACTATTCATGAGTACTATTCACGAAGCGTGATGATGTTTTTGTGAAATTTCTATCTTTTGGTGTCAGAGTTACTATTCACGTGTACGGCACTATTCACGTATACGGCACTATTCACGAATACAGCACTATTCATCGAAAAATGAAATTTTTTCTTTTTGTCCAAAATATCTATTTTGGCTACTATCTTTGATTGTATCCATGTTTTGATCGTTATTTTTGAGTTCTGCTTCAAAATCAGTTGTTATGAAGTATTATTGATCTTGGATAAACTGTTGTACGAATCCCTAATATTTGTCCTTCTATCTCACTGGATTCGTTCTTAAAAATATTTTTCACCATCCTCAGTCCTTAATGGTGATACTTGATGAATATCTTTGGTCTGTAGTGCAAAGATGAATGATTAAACTGATGAATCTCTTTGGCCCGTAGTGCAAAGATGAACAGGTGTTGAGATGAACATGACCAACTTGTGATACAAATGAATATCTTTGGCCTGTAGTGCAAAGATGATTAAAGATGTATATTGATTGTTGTTACAGGGATGGAATATTGATTATGGACTTTTAAATCTTATAAGACAGTAGAATTCATTCTCTACGTGACTCTTCTAATGGATTGTTGTTTTCGCTGCATTTGTTGATCTAAAACTTGTTATCTATTATATTTTATCAGATTTTTCCCTGTTGAAGACTAACCATAATTTTTTGTATATTATCTTAGTCATAATATTCTTTACTGGGCTAATTGAGCTCACCCTTTCCTTTTTGTTCCATTTTTCTTCTCAGGAGGTGATAACATAACAGGATCGAGTCGGGGTATGGAGTGATGGTTCTAGGAAGATGTTTTAGAAGTCCTCACTATTTCTATAAAATAGTGTTTGAATAATTATAATGAGGACTTATTTGCGTGTGGATATTATCTAGAAGACAATATTTGTATTTAAACTCACAGTATGTATTGTCGTATTTCACACGACATTTGTATTATTGAAGTTGTAGTTTGCTTTATGTACCATGTATTTGGCGACTCAGAATAGGTTGGGTGGATTGGACCTGTTTTGGGAGCGTCACAGTTGGTATCAAAGCTTATGGATATGATCTCTGGCGGAGATCAGAGAATGGAACTAGGAGGGGAGAGATGAGTAAATCCTTCGCTAGTGTGTCCTACCTAAGCTTATGTGTTGGTCGGTCATAATATAGGGATAATATGTGATACGTTAATTTGTTTAATTAACCCTTGTTTTATGGCAGTATTTAAGAATGACTGTTGAGAACGTTAACAATGGAGTTTATGAGACGGTGGAACAACCTTTAGTCACAAACCAGGAAAACGTGCAACAGGAAGACAATACTCCTCCTGTAAACAACGTTACCGAGCAAACGATGAATGATGGAATGTTTAGGAACTTTTTGCAGTTCATGCAAAATTAGACGAGGGAGACTCGTGTACAAGATACGGGTGGAAATGATGGCAACGCGCGGTCTGTCACAGCTAATCAGTTCAAGGAGTTGGGACCACCAGATTTCCATGGAAAGCCGAATCCGATCAAGGCAGAAACATGGGTTAAGCAAATTATCAAGATATTCGATGTCTTGGGGTGCACGAAGGAACAGAAGGTTCCATTCGCTACCTTTATGTTTCGTGGTGAAGCAGATTACTGGTGGAAATCTGTTTGGTCACCTAATTACGCGCCAATAAGGAGAAATCCTTATTGGAAAGCCCACTCTTTCTTGGGAACGACCTGGTTGTTAAATATTGTGAGTTATGATATTAATGATGGATAAGTTCGTGCTGATTAAAGATGAATTTGATAATTTCATTGTGTTGGAATTATTTGTGTTAGTAGAAATTGACATCTATTTCGATGATAATAGATGTCTAGAGGTTATGTTGTTCAATCGGGTATTTGGGATACTTTTTGTGTCGGAGTTACTATTTACGAATTACTATTCACGTGTTACTATTCACCGAAATTGTTATTCACTCTAGTATTGTTCACTAGAGTATTTGGGACACTTTTTGTGTTGGAGTTACTATTCACCGAAATTACTATTCACTCTAGTATTGTTCACTCGAGTATTTGGGACACTTTTTGTATCGGAGTTACTATTCACGAGTTACTATTCATGAGTTACTATTCACGAGTTACTATTCATGAGTTACTATTCACGAGTTACTATTAACCCAGTTACTATTCATTCTATTATTGTGTATTCGGGTATTTGGGTACAATATTATTCCATGAAGAGATGTGCTAATTTTTCAGACCGTTGGTTGAATGAATTAATATGGACCGCTGGTGGAAAGTTATAATAGTGAATCAATATGGGTCGCTAGTTTAAAGTTTTAATAGTAAATCAGTATGGACCGTCGCTTTAAGTTTTAATAGTAAATCGATCTGGATCGTTCGTTTAAAAGTAGATCGATCTGGACCATTCATGAATTAGTTACTATTCATTCCATTTTTCTATAAATAGAAGCTCATTCCTTCATTATTTCTTACGAATTCACTGAAACTCTAGAGAGAGAAATTATAGAGAGAAGTTATAGAGAGAAAATCTATAGAGAAAAAGAAGAAGAGTATTCTACTACTTCACTACTTCTATATCCAGTTCTTTTACGGTAAGGGGTATTATCCTTTCTTATTCATGAAGAAAACTTCTGTTATTCCATTCTTTATTATTCTGTTGGAATAACATGTATACGCGGCATACCCTATACATAACCTGTATAAGTGGCATAACCTATACTTGGCGAATCTGTTGTTATTCAATACTTTATCATTCTGTTGGAATAACCTGTATACGCGGCATACCCTATACATAACCTGTATAAGTGGCATACCCTATACTTGGTGAAGTTTGTTGTTATTCAATTATTTATCATTCTGTTGGAATAACCTGTATACGCGGTATACCCTATACATAACCTGTATATGTGGCATACCCTATACTTGGTGAAGTCTGTTGTTATTCAATTCTTTATTATTCTGTTGGAATAACCTGTATGCTCGGTTTACCCTATACTTGGTGGAATGACCTGTATATGCGGTTTACCCAATACTTGGTGATCTTTCCATTCTTTATTATTATGTTGGAATAACATGTTTATGCGAAGTACCGCATACTTGGTGAAATTCTTTTATTATTCTGTTCTTTATTATTCTGTCAGAATATCCTGTCGGTGTGAATTTCACCCGACCTGGTTCCATATTTATTATTTCGCATTTATTATTATGTTGGGAATAACCTATCTGTGCGGTCTCTATCGCATGCATGGTGAATCCTTCTGTTATTCCAATCTTTATTATTCTGTTGGAATAACTTGTCTATGTGGATTCCCACATGCATGGTGAATGATCCTTTGTATTCATTCCTTATTAAATTGTGGAAATGATCTGTATACGTGGATTACCGCATGGCGGGTGAAAATCCATTTGTAGTTTCCTATATTCTTTATTATACTCGGTTGGTTAAAGTTTTGACTTCTATACTCCATGAAATTAGTGGAATATCCTTGATATTTGCGCTTCATCCAGTATCATTTCATGGAAATATTCTTCTGAGTATTCTAAAATTTTACTTTACAAAGAAGTATCATGTTGACAATTTGGACGTTATTGGTTTCTGGACAAATTAATTCTTGAACTTGTTTTATTGAATTATTATGTCATTGTCATCATCCTCATGTTATATTATGTTGAAAGTCATCTTTGGCTTACGTGCATAGATGGACTTAGTATGATTATGACCATGGATCATTCGGTATAATTATGACCTGTTATAAATAATGTGATAAAAGTCCTCAGTGGCCTGTAATGCATTGATGAATAGTTATTGGTATGATTATGACCAGGGTTTATTCGGTATAGTCATAACCATTGATGATTTAATGAAAATCCTTGACCGTGGTACAGGGATGATTAGATGTGGTGGTTTATTTATTAAGCTGAGTCTCAGCGATAAAAATTGATGAAAACCTTTTCAAACATAAAAGATAGTAGACTTTATTCTCTACTTGACTCTTTTAATGGATTGCATATTCTGCTGCAGTTAAACTCGATGTCTATTGTATATTATCAGTTTAACATTGTTCAAGACTAATGATAATTTATTCTGTATTATCTTAGTCATAATATTTCTTATTGGGCTAGTTGAGCTCACCCTTTCTTTCAATGTTCTCTTCAGGAAATGAGAATATAGCTGGGACGAGTCGGGGAAAGGAGTGATGGTCCAGAAGATAGCATTAGTAGTCCTCACTATTCTGTTAAATAGTGTGACAATAAATGTAATGAGGACTCCTTGAGTATGGATATTGTCTAGATGAAAATATTCCTATTAAAACTCTCAGTTTATGTATTGTCGTATGTTACACGACATTTGTATAATTAAGTTTGTATTTGTATTTTGTACCATGTATTTGGCGACTCAAGATGGGTGATGTATACCTAATTTTGGGGGCGTCACAATTATTTATATGTTTACACTAACAATATAATTGTATAAACTATAATGTGATAGTTTTTGTATATATTAATGATATGTTGATCATTTTACATAGTCTTGTTAACGTAAAAGAGTTTAAGAAATATCTATTTTTGTCTTTATGTTGAAAGACTAATAAAATAGATGTTATCTTATTATCATGTGAAAACATAGTGAGGATTCCAACTAAACCAATTTAATTGTATTGAGAGGATATACTAAACTAAGTTTGATATACCTTGAGATTGAATAATTTAATAATTCTTTAATAGTAGTGGTACACTACAAGTTAATTTTGATATAGCTATTATAAAGCTGAAGTACACATTCGTTAGTGGGAGCCTTGTGTTTGATATGCAATGCACGAGATCAGATATTACATACAGTTTTAAACTTAGTATACTAATGATTTACAGTATTTTTGTTAGATCTCTCAATGTTTTAATAGATCACATAAATGTCACTTATATTTTAGTGAGGGAAATTATAAATTTACAAGCAGGTGAATTTTCACCCAATCTTGGGTATTATTTCTTAGACGAGAAAGAAACAAATGAGTATTTTCCATTTCACAATATGGATCTAATGTTATTAATCTTCATAGTTGGTTGTGATCTTGATTAATTAAGTAAGAAAATATTCACAAGTAGGTGAATATATTTTTAAATTTCCACAAGTAGGTGGATATATTATTACTCTTTGTGAAGGGTATAATTTACTTCAAGTAATACTATTGCTTTATATGATGTAGAAAGAAATTGGAATCGAAATTTGTTATTGAAACATCAAATTGTGGCTACTTCTAAAATTGTTTTGTTCATTATGTTGTGATAATGAATTTTTTTTTGTATAGGGCATATGAGATTACCTTTAAAGGTAAGTCTTGACATGTTGGTCATAGACATATTTTTGTTAGACAATTGATACAAGAAGGTATCATAATTTTTGTCTATGAGAAAACTAAGTGACGACTTGACTTATCTTTTTAACTAAGACTTTGACGAGAGCTTAGTAAGTTTAATTATTTGTGATATGGAACTTAAAGCACTTTGAGTCAGGGGTGATGGGAACTCAACCTATTCCTAGGTTACCCCTAGTTTATAGGTTCAATGGGAAAAATAAGTCACAGTTGCAGTTACTATCGATGTGGTTCCATATATAATTTAAGATATTAACGCCTGTTGAACGACCGAGGCTGAGTTATACTCTTAACAAAGTTGTTTTGTTCTTAGCAACAGAAACACACGTGAAACACTTTGCCTATATGAACTAGAAGTGGAGTCGCTTCTTATAGAGGGTTATGGTTTACTCTCTTAAAGGTTCATGAAACAGGGTATTACGCATTGCCATATTAGCGCAAAGCAATTGAGAATATTCACCGTGGTAGGAGGATTTTGTGTGTGTGTGTGTGACAATTTCGGTCATATCATATAGAAGTAGAGGTTCAATCTACGGACACCTTCAACATGTGACTTTGAGTTGTTTACACTAAGGGAAGGTTCAATGTTCGTCACACCCTCTTTTATGCACACATGCCTTAGAGTTGTTTGATATGAAGTTGTATAGATGAAAAATAAATTTTCCAAACAAGTGGGGGATTGTTATATATTGCACCTTATTTTATACTTTTGTGACTTATTATATGTCATATTTGAGTTTGATAAAACACATCCGTGGACATAATTTAAGTAAGTATAAAAGGTGTATCTTAATGTCCTCTACGTGGAGAATAAGAGAGAATTTCATTTGATTTGTGTAGAAATCATTTGATTAGTGTCTATAGTGAAACATTTAATAAGGTACAAAATTGTTTGATAAAAACTATTTTTTCTTAGTTCCATTTAATAGAAGTCTATTTTATTTTTTATTTTGGAACAAAAGAAAAATATTGAGTGCTATTTAAATTCTAATTAACCACTATATTAATACTAACTAGTATGTAACTTACATATTTAGTATTAATAAATATGGTTAAATATAGAATTAAATAGTATATTGTGTAACTTACATATATGTATGTATATATATATATATATATATATATATATATATATATATAGGGAGCCCTTCCATAGCAACCGGTTGCTGTGAGTACTGTGCAACACCCTCTTTTTATACCGTTGATAAACTTATTGGAAGGCTGAGATGAAACATAAATATATCCCAGCCGGCACAACTTATACCGACTTTTATTTTAATATGAGGACCCCACATAGTCAACATGTTGTAAGTTTTATTTTTATTTTTAAGCATTTCTCCATTAATAGTCATGACTCAGCACATTACGTAAACTTAAAAAAATATAAAATACTCTCAGTCGTTACAAGCTCTTACGGCTGTTAAAAAAAAAATCCAACCAGGACAAGCTCTTACAGCTGTTAAAAAAAAAATTCAAACCAGCACAACCTCTTCCGGCTTGCACAAGTTCTATATTTGTTATTCTTTATAAAATATTTGTTATTCTTTTTAACTCTTTCATTTAATAACAAATAAAGAATTATAATTCAAAAAAAAATAATATCCTTTTTTTTTAACAGCCGTAAGAGCTTGTCCCGGTTGTATAATTCTTTTTTTTAACAGCCGTAAGAGCTTGTCCCGGTTGTATAATTTTTTTTTTAACAGCCGTAAGAGTTTGAAGTGGTACATTTTTTTTTTAATTTTTTCCGGCCGGTACAGGCTCATACGGCTGGTACCTTTTTTAAAATTTTTTTTTATTTTTCCCGGCCAGTACAGGCTCATACGGCTGGTATTAAAAAATTGAAAAAAAAATCGGCCGGTATAGCTTGTCACGGCTTGTATTAAAAAAATAAAAAAAATTATTTTATTCAAGCAACTCGCTGCTAAACAGACTCGAACTCGCAACCTCAAACTCCAAACACACTTCATATGACCACCCGAGCACCACGGGCCTAGCTGTTAATTTCAGCCAAGGATATATCTTTATATTAAAACTTCACCATCCCCCAAAAATCTATATTCTTGCATTATTATTATATTACGATTTATTATTATTAACAAGTCTATATAATACATATGGGGGTTTGATATTTAGAAATAAGTTAATATCTATATTTATTAAGCAATGATTATTAGTAATAATTTTATATATTAAGCAATGATTTTTTTGCAGAACCAACTCGGGAGGCAGCTGAGTAAGTACTGAAAATTTATCAAGTAACGACTTTGCACTCTCAACCTGTCATGTAAGATAAACACAAATATATATTATTAACAATAAATATGAATAAATGTAATATTAAGTACTTACTCCAATACATGATTTATTAAAGAAGAATATAATTTTATACCATTTGAATAAGGTGTTGTTGGTTGTAAATGGCCCGAGGCTCATAACAACTGTCGTGGTCGCTTGTCTGTCGAGGTCGGTGGAATTTCCAACGTGTAATTTTCCTATACCAGACCATGTAATCATCTAGTGGGACATAATCCGCAACTTCAGTTTGTTGTCCTTCGAGATGATCCATGTATGCCTCCCACATCGAAATATATTCCCCTCTCAAGGCCATGCAATCCTCGACATCAATAAATTTAAATTTTTTTTCTCCTTCCTAAGGTCACCGTGGTTTTTGGCTGGTGATGGTATGCCTTGCATGAACCCGAACTGTCTCACCACACGATCCGGCATCTGAAATTCCACAATATCAAAGTGGATCAAGGGGACTCCACCAGATCCCAACAACCTGCCTTCAAAATTAAATCCACTGATATCATCATCCCACATTATGTAAGGCCGCCAAACCACATCCCAAAAATCATTTGATGGCTGATTACCAGGAGTTAGCGAGCAAAGCTGCTTGCTCAGTCCGAGGTTACAAAATTGTTCTTAAACTGAATGCACGAGGAAAAGAGTTGGTTGACCAATATGATCCGAATGAGAATATTACTAAACTGGCAGATGACGACATTGATTGCACAGTTGGAGATCCAAATCATGATATGGGATACGATAATGACGATGAAGATGCAGAGGTGGAAGAAGAAGAAGAGTTTTTGCCGCCTAATATTTCTCAAACAAAGGGCCGCAAAAAACAATCTAGATCAAGAGTGAACTCGAGAAAATCATTCCATCTAAAACACATCGAATATGTGCAATTTGTGGCTTTGAAACCGACCACGATAAGCGAAATCACTATCGAATGCTAGGGATTCCCGAGCCAAAAAAATAGGCGTCGGTTGTATTAATCATTCTATGTTTTTTTTATGAAAATGAACATGTAATATGTACTATTCCTCTTAATGTTATGCAGTACTAGTATTGGTATAATCTGTACTTATAATATTGATAATCACATTATTATTATTATAATAATACTTCACTACTTTTATAAATTCGATAATCACATTATTATTATACTTCACTAGTTTTATTAATGTATAAAATTATTTCTTAATAATAAAATCATTGCTTAATATATAAAATCATTACTAATAATCATTGCTTAATAAATATAGATATTAACTTATTTCTAAATATCAAACCCCCATATGTATTATACAGACTTGTTAATAATAATAAATCGTAATATAATAATAATGCAAGAATATAGATTTTTGGGGGATGGTGAAGTTTTAATATAAAGACATATCCTTGGCTGAAATTAACAGCTAGGCCCGTGGTGCTCGGGTGGTCATATGACGTGTGTTTGGAGTTTGAGGTTGCGAGTTCGAGTCTGTTTAGCAGCGAGTTGCTTGAATAAAATAATTTTTTTTATTTTTTTAATACAAGTCGTGACAAGCTATACCGACCGGGTTTTTTTTTCAATTTTTTAATACCAGCCGTATGAGCCTGTACCGGCCGGGAAAAATAAAAATAAATTTAAAAAAAAGGTACCAGCCGTATGAGCCTGTACCGGCCGGAAAAAATTAAAAAAAATGTACCACTTCAAACTCTTACGGCTGTTAAAAAAAAAAATTATACAACCTGGACAAGCTCTTACGGCTGTTAAAAAAAAGAATTATACAACCGGGATAAGCTCGTACGGCTGTTAAAAAAAGGATATTATTTTTTATTTGAATTATAATTCTTTATTTGTTATTAAATGAAAGAGTTATAAAAAATAACAAATATTTTATAAAGAATAGCAAATAAAGAACTTGTATCAAATGTATCAAAAATATATCAAAAATGTATCAAATGTATCAAAAATGTATCAAATGTATCAAAAATGTATCAAATGTATCAAATATATATCAAATGTATGAAAAATATATCAAAAATGTATCAAATATATTAAATATATCAAAAATATATCAAATGTATCAAAAATATATCAAAAATGTATCAAATGTATCAAATATATCAATTATCAAAAATATATCAAAAATGTATCAAATGTATCAAAAATATATCAAATATCAAAAATGTATCAAATATATATCAAATGTATCAAAATTATATCAAATGTATCAAATATATCAAAAATGTATCAAATGTATCAAAAATATATCAAAAATGTATCAAATGTATCAAATATATCAAAAATATATCAATTATCAAAAATATATCAAATGTATCAAAAATATATCAATTATCAAAAATATATCAAATGTATCAAATATATATCAAAAATGTATCAAATGTATCAAAATTGTATCAAATGCATCAAAAATGTATCAATTATCAAAAATGTATCAAAAATATATCAAAAATGTATCAAATGTATCAAATATATCAAAAATATATCAAATGTATCAAATGTATCAAATATATCAAAAATGTATCAAATATATCAAAAATTTATCAAATGTTTCAAAAATATATCAAATGTATCAAAAATATATCAAAAATATATCAAATATATCAAATATATCGAAAATATATCAAATATCAAAAATGTATCAAAAATATATCAAATGTATCAAAAATATATCAATTATCAAAAATATATCAAATGTTTGATATATTTTTGTTATTAAATGAAAGAGTTATAAAAAATAACAAATATTTTATAAAGAATAGTAAATAAAGAACTTGTATCAAATGTATCAAAAATATATAAAAAATGTATCGAATATATCAAAAATGTATCAAAAATATATCAAATGTATCAAAAATATATCAAAAATGTATCAAATGTATCAAATATATCAAAAATATATCAAATGTATCAAAAATGTATCAAATGTATCAAATATATCAAAAATATATCAAATATATCAAAAATGTATCAAAATTGTATCAAATGTATCAAAAATATAAAAAAAATATATCAAATGTATCAAATATATCAAAAATGTATCAAATATATCAAAATTGTATCAAATGTATCAAAAATATATCAAAAATTTATCAAATGTGTCAAATATATCAAAAATGTATCAAAAATATATCAAAAATATATCAAAAATGTATCAATTATCAAAAATGTATCAATTATCAAAAATGTATCAAAAATGTATCAAAAATATATCAAAAAATGTATCAAAAATATATCAAAAAATATATCAAATGTATAAAATCATTTCTTAATAATAAAATCATTGCTTAATATATAAAATTATTACTAATAATCATTGCTTAATAAATATAGATATTAACTTATTTCTAAATATCAAACCCGCATATGTATTATATAGACTTGTTAATAATAATAAATCGTAATATAATAATAATGCAAGAATATAGATTTTTGGGGGATGGTGAAGTTTTAATATAAAGATATATCCTTGGCTAAAATTAACAACTAGGCCTGTGGTGCTCGGGTGGTCATATGATGTGTGTTTGGAGTTTGAGGTTGCGAGTTCGAGTCTGTTTAGCAGCGAGTTGCTTGAATAAAATAATTTTTTTTATTTTTTTAATACAAGCCGTGACAAGCTATACCAGCCGTTTTTTTATTCAATTTTTTAATACCAGCCGTATGAGCCTGTACCGGCCGGGAAAAATAAAAAAAAATTTAAAAAAAGGTACCAGCCGTATGAGCTTGTACAGGTCGAAAAAAATTTAAAAAAAATGTACCACTTCAAACTCTTACGGCTGTTAAAAAAAATAAAAAATTATACAACCTGGACAAGCTCTTACGGCTGTTAAAAAAAGAATTATACAACCGGGACAAGCTCTTACGGCTGTTAAACAAAATAGGATATTATTTTTATTTGAATTATAATTCTTTATTTGTTATTAAATGAAAGAGTTAAAAAGAATAACAAATATTTTATAAAGAATAGCAAATATAGAACTTGTTCAAGCCGGAAGAGGTTGTGCCGGTTTAGATTTTTTTTTTAACAGCCGTAAGAGCTTGTCCCGGTTGGATTTTTTTCTTTTTTTTTAACAGCCGTAAGAGCTTGTAAAGATTGAGAGTATTTTATATTTTTTTAAGTTTACGTAATGTGCTGAGTCATGACTATTAATGGAGAAATGCTTAAAAATAAAAATAAAACTGACAACATGTTGACTATGTGGGGTCCTCATATTAAAATAAAAGCCGGTATAAGTTGTGCCGGCAGGGATATATTTATGTTTCATCTCAGCCTTCCAATAAGTTTATCAACGGTACAAAAAGAAGGTGTTGCACAGTACTCACAGCAACCGGTTGCTATGGAAGGGCTCCCATATATATATATATATATATATATATATATATATATATATATATATATATATATATGTGTGTGTGTGTGTGTGTGTGTGTGTGTGTGTGTGTGTGTGTGTGTGTGTGTGTGTGTGTGTGTTGATATATATACATAAGATTAGATATATGTATATGTAAGATATAAGTTTACATATAAGATTTTGCACATGAATTTTCTCTTTAATTATTCTATCTTCTCCTATTCTTACAAACAAATAACTATTACAAAGCAGTGTTTTATTGGAATTTTATATGAATTGCTATAACAGATAATTCACCAAGGCTTAACATATATCCTGGAGGTATATCGTCTGCAACATTTAGCAAACCGATCGTAATGGGGGCGATAAAGATCTTAAGGACAGGGATCACCCGTGTCATGTCTTCTACAATAATTTTGACTCTACGAAGCTACGCTTTTAACAATTTGAAAGTCTAACTTTTTGGGAAATAAAATATAATTTCATAATCAAGTATATCATCAAGAACTAATTAAACTTCACTAAAGGATGAAAAAATAAACTCACAACCAAAAACAAATCTCATATAAAGATGACACAAACTTCTCATAATGAAAGAAATAAACTCACCTAATGTGTATATACCCTAAAAAAATTGAAAGTCTCGCATTTTGGGAAATACAATATAATTTCATAATCAAATACATCATCAAGAACCAATCAAATTTCCCTAAAGGATGAAGAATCACCACCATTGGAACTAAAAATTTATACACAAAATTATCATCAACCTTTTTCTAAAATGACCATAATATCATATTATATTCAATAAGCTTATTATTAGTAAATAACTTATTAGCAAACAATTTATTATTAGTAAAATAGCTTATTATTGGTAAACAATTTACCAATAAACTTATTATTTGTAAACATCTTATTGGTAAACGATTTATTATTGATAAACATCTTATTATTTAAACAGTTTATTAGTAAACGACTTATTATTTTAATAAAGTATTGGTAAACAACTTATTATTGATAAACAACTTATTATTGGTAAACAACTTATTAGTAAGTTGTTTACCAATAAACTTATTATTAGTAAACAACTTATTATTTAAATAGCTTATTGGTAAAGAATTTATTGGTAAACAACTTATTATTTAAATAGTTTATTGGTAAATTAATAACTTATTAGTCCTAGTCATATTTAAATATTGACTTTTTGTTTGTCAAAACTTATCTAAATAGCTTATATGTAAATAACTTATTGTTCATCATTTTTTAAAGTATTAACAAGTTTAAATTATAGTTATAATATGTTATTATTGGTAAGGGTATAATAGTCCAAATGATATTTTTTATCCAATACTTTAATTAATTATAAAAAAAATAAACATAACATGAGATTATTTTAAGTTATCTTATAAATAATTTATAAAAAATAAATATATGACCAGGACTATTTAATACTCCTTATAAACAAACAGGCCCGACAATTTTTGGACGTGTTTGTTATGTCTTTTTTTCTTTTCTAAGCCAAAACTGCCTTTTTATTCTTTCTTTTTTCTAACGTGATCACGTCATCATGCATCACCATCGCGAGGGATAGGATTAGGGTTGGTTAATGACACAAACACCTCAAAATTACTCACCTATGAATCCCTACTAATCTTTTTGTTTTAATTTTTAATTTTTAATTTTTAATTTTTAAATTTTAATTGAATGTTAGTTTGGAATTTATTAAGTTTAAACCTATTTAACAACCCCTGGTTGTTTAAATATTATATATTATAAATGCATCTTTATCTAATTTATCACAAAGTTTATAAGCCCTTTAAATTCACAAATAATAAATTAATATTATATATTATAGATGCATCTTTATCTAACTTAAAATTAATTAAATTCATTGAACATTACAAAATAATAAATTTTATAACTACTAGTACTTTTTAAATAATATACAATATTTCTTATCATATTAGTTAAAATATCTCAAATTGATTTTAAAAAATAAATAATAATATTATATTTCATAACAGAGTAAGTATATATTTTACTTTTTTTAATTTATAAAAGGAGTTAGTATTTCATAATTTAACTCATTTCCATGTTCATTTTAATTTTAGAAAGAGAAAGATTAATCAGATTTTAGAGAGAGAAAGTGTAATCAAATTTTAGGGAACTGTTATCAGATTTTAGGGTGAGAAAATGTAATCAGATTTTAGATAGAGAAAATCTAAAAAATTTAAAGAGTGTATGAAAAATTTTAGAGAGAAAGAATGTATAAAATAATAGAGATAAAAGGTGAAGGAATATAGAAATTAAATATGATAAATAATTTATTTAATTGGACCATAATAATGGTAAGGTTGAAAATTAAAATATGGGTTAACCTATATTTGACCTATAATTATATGATTTCAATCCACATAACTCATATTAAAAATAAGTAGTATAATTTTAGTTCTTAAATAGAACCATAATCAAATTTTGTAAACTATAATAAATCCATAATCATATATTTTTCGGCCCTAGTTCAAAGCCCAGATACAACGTGCTGGATGGGCTAACAGACTTTGATTTTTGGAACAATTATATTTTTCTATTATATTTTTAAATTTTTTTTACAACAATAGTGCTCTCATAAAATATTTACACAATTAATGCATTTAAAGTTTTATTTATAAAATTAATGCATTCTTATCCCTTTAATTTAGTTGAGTGTTTTAATAGGTTGCAATTCATCACTTTCTCTCTCCTCCCTTCTATCCCCCTCCGTCGAACAAGCTTTCGTCGTCGACGAGCTCGCAAGCGGCAATGCAGAGTATGGGTGATTATAGCTGATATGGAGTGAAATGAAATGGGTGGTTTGGATTTGAGATCTGGGGAAGTGGGTTTGAATTTCAAAGGGTTGTACAGTATGCCAGTAAAAAGTATGGATTTGTTTTTGTTTGGTTGATTAAAGATTGAACAAGTTTGAATGAGATTCATGGACCTTATCTCTTTTGCTTTAATTTGCAGTATATACAAAGTTTGCTTGAATCTCAAAAGAAAGATAGTGGATAGGTAGAGTGGTGCTCCAGTTATGGGTTTAGAGAGAGATTATATGGTTGGAACTTGGACGGTTACAGAATGGACACGTCTGACTATAAAATTAGCACTAAGATATGATGGGAGGTTTGTTTGTAAAGTACTGCCGGACCTCCTCACCCTCAATTCACATCTACACCTGTAATTTTTTTATAGTACAGTTGGTAGCCAAACATTTATACCAAAGTAGCCAATTCTGTGTTATTAGGTTACTAATTTATTTTTTAAAAAATCTATTATAGATTTTTTATTTAATAGTGCAGTTGGTAGCCAACCCTTTATACAAATGTAACCAATTCAGTTTTATTGGGTTACCAATTAATTAAAAAAAAATCTATTATAGTTTTTTTTTTTCATAATGCAATTGGTAGCCAAACCTTAATACAAAGGTAACCAATTCAGTTTTATTTTGTTACCAGTTAATTATAAAAAAACTATTATAGAATTTTTTTTCATAGTGCAGTTGGTAGCCAAACCTTAATACAAATGTAACCAACAAAAACTAAAATAGTTACCTTTGTATGAAAGTTTTGGCTACCAACTGTACTGAAATTTCTCTTGG
Source organism: Panax japonicus (assembly GCA_020205505.1). Classification (NCBI taxonomy): domain Eukaryota; kingdom Viridiplantae; phylum Streptophyta; class Magnoliopsida; order Apiales; family Araliaceae; genus Panax; species Panax japonicus. The sequence goes on from CM035108.1 coordinate 53,413,622, forward strand.
TTACCCACAAAAACTAAAATGGTTACCTTTTTATAAATGTTTGGCTACCAACTGCACTAAAATTTATCTTCTTCTCCTTTTAATCCTGGACTAAATCAACCTTCATCATAATAGCAGTTGTGACCGTAATGGATGAGGAGATCGGCGTCCAGGGTGGCGGCGGAGAGATCATCGACGCAGCAGGCGCCGTAGGTAACATCACCGAGGACGAAGCAGCGGTCCATGGCGGCGAATGAGGTGAGAATGTCGGAGATGACAAGTGAGTACATGAGGAGGCCTTCGGGGAACTGGAGACCGACGCACTTGGCATTGGTGGAGCGGACACGCTAAACGGATTTGTGAATTTCGAAGCTGTAGTTTGAAAAGAATTGGTAATTGCCGATAATGGCAGTTACTCCCCCATGATTTCAGCGTTTGAATGATATGAAGTGGATTTAATTTCTCTTTATTTGAAGGGTTTTTTATTTTTGTTGTGTTGGATAATATGACGTGTATTGCACTATTCTTGTTCTATTATTATTGTAATTATTTTATTGATGCACTATTCTTATAATTATTTACTATTTGTTATATATTATTGTAAAGGACCCTTGGATTTTTTTTTTCTTATTTAACTTAATTGGATTTTCTCATATGTTATTTATATAGTTTCTTGACTCAACCACAAGCATACTTCGATGAATAATTGGATTGTTGTGCGTTGGGCTAAAAATGCTTATTTATTTTTTTACACTAAAAAGTATTAAGTCCAAAACCTCAAATTTTGCGAACGGGCTGGGCTATCCATAGACTTGGGCTAACGTTGGATCATCTAAGTGAAATAATTTAAAAAGTTGTTTGGTAATTAAGGGATTATTTAATTAACATTGAATGAATGAATCGATCCGTCATTCAGACGATTTACACTGAATCGACTGAATCGTTTAGTGTTATTTTTTTAGCTGAATGGACTGCTGAATGAAGTAATTTTTTTTTACGATATTAACAATTATATTAAATAATATTAAATAACTATTATTTTATCAAATAATTTTATTATCTTATCGAATCAAATATAAAAATATTAAAAAATAAACAAACACCGCCTAAATTTTGGCCGTCTACAACTTATTCTCATGTCAGGGAACACTGTCTGAACATATCAAAAAGTATATGTAAAAATATCAAGTTCATTACTTAGATTTAGAAAGTAAAAATTACAAACGCCACGTGCCTACAATTTGCACCTAACCTGTATGATCAATATTAGACTGCAGTAGCACTATATCAGTATATCCATCGTCAGCATATTTAATGCCATCTCTCTCTGTCTCACACACACAACAATCTTTCTCACAAATAGAGTGCTCATAAAATACTCGTCACACTGGTCCCTTTCGCCTTTGTTTAGTAATAGAACAAAACAGCGGCCAAACTCAAAACTATCTTTTCTTCTTCTCCGGTGTCATCTCTACTGTCCGGCGATTTCTCCGATCAAAATCCGCCGAAGGTATAACAATCTGTTGAACTCTATCATTTCTCTCAGTTTTTTTTTAGCTGGCGAACTTTTTATCCGTCGCTTTAATCAACCTGCTTGATCAGCCAATGCATGTTATATACAGTTGGATAATGTAACATAGATATAAATATGTCTGTTATTTAGTCTAGAATTGAGTTTTTTTTTTCGACTTAAAATGTACGTATTATTAATTGATTTCCAAATGCTAGATTTTTGTAGATTGATTTGATGAGCTTTGAGCTCTGTGTTTTTTGTGGTGAATTTGCATGGTTTATGCTAATGAATGTTTAGGAGGTGTAGATTAGTTGCAGAATTGCACGAGCTGAATTGATTGTGCAGGGAGGGTTTTGATTGTTTAGCGGAGATAGCTGAATCCGGAAGTTGATATTGATCGGAAGAAATGAGTTGGAATCGCAACTTGGAAAAGGTAGAATTTGAACTCTAATTGAGTTTTCTTCATGCAATTTTTGTTACTGATTAGTATGCTACTACATGTTATTATTAATTGTGAACTTCTTGTTGTATTTGGATATGTAACATGTTTATTCATGGTTTCTTTTTACTATTCTTTTTTATGTTACTTCAACTTGCAATTCCAATTTTTAGGGGTAATCTAATAAAAAGTGCATTGTATGAATTATATATGGGAGCTTGCTTTTTTAAGTATCTTGATTATCCATTAATCTTACTATCCTAGTATACCTATTCTATTAAGGTTAAATTTGGTGCTCTTTAATACTTATCTAATTTTGACGCTTTACTTTTTCCGGTGCTGCTGGTGGTGTGTTAGGTATATTTAACCGTGGTGCAGTTTATATGTAGAATGGAAGTGCTTGCTTCTTGTATTGAAATTTCAAATTTGCAAGTGCTATAATTAAGTACTAATTATGTGGAACGATTTGTAGAAATTTCAATATATAAAATTTACAGACTTATTCGACAATCATTCTTTCTCCATCAATTTTGTCACAATATATTTTCTTTATTGTTAAACACCTAATCGTCATTAAATGATGTTATGGGAGCTATATCTCATGTCGTCAATTGTTTGGAATTTGTTTCAAGTTGATGACGGCATTCTTAATTGTTGATAGAGCCCTGTCGGAATACCTAATTCAAGTTGATGACGGCATTCTTAATTGTTGATAGAGCTCTGTCGGAATTCCTAATTGTTTGTCTTATTATGTCATAGCATCTTACACGTGGTGAATGTTGACGAGCTTATGCATTGTAGTATCTTTCACCTGCCAGAAGATATTTGTCGAGCCCTACCCTTGTCTTTTCAATCAAAGTTGTGATAAGTACGAGGGTGGAAGTAAAATGGAAAGTCCATAAGGAAGTTAGGGTATATTGGTGTATCCTTATATTTATCACATTAAAAAGAAAGAAGAAGAAGGTAAACCAAATAATATGAGTGATAACTACCGACATGAAGAAAAAGCTAAACGGATATAGAAAAGACTTTTTATAAATGCTAAGTTTGATACAGAAATATCTTTCATTTTCTGATTTACCTATAATTACGATCTTCATTCACTTCATCTGTCCGTACATTGGTAAGCTATGCTTTCCTTTTATTTATATTAAAGTGAAAAAGGTCACTTGATAGTGGAATGCACAAGACCTTCGACGATGCAACTAGCACATATATTTTGGATGTTGCTTTTTTTGGGGTCCTATTTAATAATATCATGCTGTGAGCAATTCTAGATTGAGTTGTATGGGCAAGAATCAACTACAGCAGCAACAGCTTAAGGAAATGCAGTTTTAAGAGGGGGGAGGGGGGAGGGGGGAGGGGGGAGGGGGGGGGGGGGAGAGTAGAAAAATTGGTCAGATTTCAAGTTGAATTTTCTCAGAGTCAATTTTTAGTTCTAATCAAGGCACAATTAATCTTTTTGTTAGATGGTATTTTCTATTTAAATGGTATGTTTCTATTTCTTGTTTGGTTAATATTTTTCCAAGTTCATGAGTCCAGGGAAGTTTGGAGTGTACATGATATTATAATGTCTGCACAAAGGTTGTAATGACCCTTGATTATATTATATATAACTTTCCTTGTTTTGATTATATAACAAGTTGAGAGAAGCAATATGCTCTTATGAATAGTTTGATTCATTTAAACCTAGTTGATAGCTTTCTTCTTCCCATTTTATTTGACATTTGTACTTTTACACTTGCAACTAGATACTATTAGCCTCTTCGTTGTAAATCCACCCAACCAACCAACTCTAAGTCACGAAAAGAACCAAAGTCACTATTCACAGTGGTGAAGCTATAGCCAAGGACCTTCTCTCTCTTTCCAAAACTCTATCCACTACTTTGTAACCTACCTTCAGTATTCTATATTGAAAATGACCCTAGTAGCTTTTTTCCTCAGCACTAAATTCTAAGATGTATACATCAATTATTGATTGTTGGAAATAATCCTGTAAAACATGCATTGCAAGGACTAATGTATAAGAAAAGGGGTGCATGTAGATGAGAAATTGAAAACACATGTTTATATTAGGTGAAAGTGCATAGATTAGGTAAGTTGAGCCTTTCCGAACTAGATTTCTTGCCAAATCTTGCATGCTCAGCCTAGTGTAGTAGGGTTAGGGTTCTTGAACTTGATTGATCAATCAACTTTGATAGATCATGTTCGAGTTTCAAGCACTGACCTGAAACATATGGCAGGCAGTATAATGATGCTTCATTACATGAAATGTATGATCATTGAGAGATTTGGCTTCCAACTTGCCTCTCCTTCTGTGTCATCTTTGCGAAGTCTAGTCACTTCAAGCTGTAGTAACCATTTAAATATTATTATGAATTTATACGTAAACTTCTTATAGCAATAGCAGCATTATATCTGTTGAAATTAAACTCATAAAATTGTAAGGGAATGTCTCGGGTTTTTCTACAAATCCTTACGCATATCCGAATGGTGTGAGAGTTGGACAGTGTTTTTCATTATGAATAGTGTCTGTTAACTCTTATGATTTAAAATATGCAAAACCATAATTAAGTGATGCCACTACTCACCGGTTAAATAGTCAGCTTTGGATATTCAGCTCTTAAAATACTGAAGTACACAAATATCAATAAGATTTGGATACTCTTTTGGTATGATTTTAACTATTAAGGTTATAGTTATTAATAATTCACAGCCTGACAAGCATGCTTGTCACAAATTCTGAAAGAAAAAAACTTCCCTTTGATGTGATGTGTACATTCTGCAGGGTTTGATCAAAATTTGTCATTACCTCTTGCCTTGGAAGTATAAAATCTTCACATCTCCCTCTGAACTAGTTTTAAATGAAATCTAAAGGAAATTTATAATCAGAAGAAGAGTGAACAGAATCCGTGAGAGAGAGAGAGAGAGAGAGAGAGTGTGTGTGTGTGTGTGTGTGTATTCACACACACACACATATATCCATATATATGTGTGTATATATGGTAGCTGGTTCATAGGAAGGTTGGACTTTGGATTGCGATCTAAGACTACAAAAGTAGAAAAATGTGAGCCTTAAATGTTAGTCTTCCACAATTATTTATCATGCTAAATTTTTTAAACTACTACTTATCAAATAAAGTAATAACATTAAACTGCTCTTTGATATGCATGTTGTACTCTTTTATGAGTATATTAATTAATCTTTCCCTTCTCTTTATATATTCTCTTGTCTTTACTTTCTCAATTTGTTGGTAAATTTTTTACATCAAAGACTGTTTATGCTAAAAAGATTTTTGCACATTCTAGTTTTCTGGGGTTATAGCTCCAATAATACTTGCTCTTTGATCTATTAGTTTACAAATACTCTCACATTTGTTCCCCAGAATAAGAACTTATGGATGCCAGGAGAAGACAGGTGTGTGACTGGACCAAAGCGTTCTCATCCATGGTTAATGGATGCTTCAGAGCTAGGACTAGTCACCAACAAGAAGCAAGCTTTAGAAAATGTTAACAGCAAACCAATATCTGGAACCCCAATAGAGGACATTTCTCCATGGAGAAATGCTTCCAATTTTCAATCAGCCTCTGTGTTGTTCTCTGACAGCATATATGGACCAGGGCATGTTGGGACTTACAACTTTGCTGCTAGGAATATGTTCCCTGTTGATGCTAGCCACTTGAATTTTGAAAGAATCAGTTTGGAGGAACAAGTGGGAGGTGAGTCCTCGATTTGCTTATCCATGTCTCGCTGCTGTGGATAATTCCTCTTCATTGCTCAGTTATGGTGTTACAAAGTCTCCAATTAATCAAGTAACGGGTTCTAACAATGGCATGTCTATTGCAATGGGACATTCCTACAGCAGGGGAGAGAACCATAGAATTTCATTGAACACCACCTGCAGCAAGATTCATGATAGTATATCACTAGGATCAACTTGTAATGAGAGCTCTGGCACCACCTGTAAGGCGAATGAAAGATTCATCCAGATGGGTGATGACTTTAACAAGGATGATGGAACTTTTATGTTGAATGGGGCAAAACTTTAGTCTAGGAAACTTTATTTTATCAACGGGAAAGCCCTTTGACAAGGAAGGTGAGAATTACAATCTAATGGATCAGCCATCTGAAAAGGGAGATGACAATATCATCTCAATGTGTTCTGCTCGTAAAAGGGGGCCTGAGAATGTCACTTGCAAAGGACATTGCCTGCAATAAAGCCACTGAGAACTTCATTTCAACAGGTCCAGCTTTTGACATTGGCAGTGATATTATTCCAGTGGGCCCTCCTAGCCACAATAAGGTGAATACTAGTGTTTTTTCAATGGAAGCCACCTACAACAAAGGAGATTCCAGCATTGCATCAATGGATCATAAGCGTAACAAGGGCAAGGGAAGTTCCAAATCTCTTGAAGCCTTTCAGGGTCACCCTGAGGCAAACAATCCCTGGGACAGATTCATTAGAAACAATGATTTGTTAATAAGCCAACCTTTAGTTCAACATTTTGAACAGCCGCCACAAGCACCTGCACAGAAAGACTCAATTCTGCCTATTTTTGATCCGAGTGTAAATGTTGCAGCATCAGCTTCTTCAACAACTGGTGTCTACTGCAAAAACTAATGTTCAGAAGAACCCAGAGGATACTTTTCAACACAACTTTCCGTCGAATGTCAAAAGCTTGTTATCAACTGGTATACTTGATGATGTTCCCGTGAAGTATGTTTCCTGGTCACGGGAGGTGAGCTGCCAACTTTTACTTCCCACCTCTTTTGGAATGAGTTATTTATGTTATTTTTACTGAGTGAGTTTTTAAATTTGTGTGCATGCAGAAGAGTCTTCTAGGAATAATAAAAGGTGCTAGATATCGTTGTGGCTGCAAGGACTGCAAGGGACACAAGGTAGCAATAATAGCACTAATAATTTAACTTGATTGTACTTTCCAAAATGAGTCCAGCAATGTGTAGTCCTACTTTCAGAAATCATGCTAACTTGGCTCTCCACTTGTTTTTGAAGGCTCTCAATGCTTATGAGTTTGAGCGTCATGCTGGTTGCAAAACTAAACACCCAAATAATCATATTTATTTCGAGAACGGAAAGTCCATCTATGCAGTAGTCCAGGAGTTGAGGAGTACTCCTGAAAATAAGCTGTTTGAAGCTATTGAAGGTGTAACTGGATCACCGATCAATCAAAAGAAATTCTGTGTATGGAAAGGTGATTCACTATTTCAGTTATCTACAACAGTATTCATAGATAAACAATAAAGTTTGTCACCTTTTTCTTAGCATAATTAGAAAAGAATTCCTTTATTTAATTTTCTTTCGTGTGCCTGTATGTTTCTTTCCCTCACGCAAGCTTCTCTACTTTTTCTCTTCTCAGTTGCATATGAAGCTGCAGCCGCTGAACTACGCCGTATTTTTCAAAGGAATGAAGTCGTCAAGCCATCTTGATTTTAGAACTCTGTCCGAATCGTGTGGCTAATTAATACCTGATATCTGCAAAGATGGAATACATCATTATGGTAAATTATGAACTGAGAAAACAAATAAAAAATGAGAGAGTTTTGGGGAGATAAATGATACTGGATTTTAAATTTTTGAAACTTTCAATTCAAATAGGTTTTTGGACAAGAATGATATTGTTAAATGTAGAATTTTTAGCATAATGCATTCGGGGAGCTGCTTTCCCTGAGTTAAGTGATATCTACTCTTCCATGAATATTGGTAAATTAGCTATGGGGAACTTTCACATTATTAGGGGTCATATGAGAATTACTCGGGCTAAGAGAGGACATTTCAAAGGCTAATTATGTGTTCTCCTATGTAAGCCAGAAGTTAATTGGCATTGGAAAGAAATATGTAGATACTGAAATACTTGTTCTGGTGACCCCAGAATTCCAAAAGTTGACTGTAGCAATGAGATGAGATTTGAATGCCTCGTCGTTTTTCTACTTGTTCTTCTCGAATCTCAGGCTCTCGAGTCTCGTGCAATCTTTTCTTTAAAGGCAATCTCACTTGTAAAATGTAAAAACCAATAGTGCCTCTTGAAATTAGAACAAAAAGCTAGCCACATAACTTTTGGCGTGCATTTCCATTTCATTTCATGGGTTTTTACTTTTTTTACATATAAAAAGGTACAAGGAAGTCCATGTGAATATAGCATTAGCATGTATTGCTGGTCACATTTAGCTCATCGATAAATTGGACTGCATCTAGATCTCATATAAGTTGAATTGTACCCGTGTTATGCGTTGATTATGCAGGTGGTTCCACTTCATATAATGCTTTGATGAACATTACACCAAGTAGGCACTATAATCAGGTTGCATTGAACTTGTTCCTTGATAAGAACTTGTATTCATAGGACCTTTTGTCTATTTTGCGTTGTTTAATTCCTTTATACAGCTGCTAGGTAGCTATTTTCGTAGGAAAATGGGCAAGATCATGCACTAGAATTCTTGTATCATTTGTTGACGTAGACATTTTTTGATTGCTCGTTTCTACCTGAGCGCTGTCAGACTTAGATGAACATTGATCCTTGCTCTTACCCTGTAATACCAAGTATAGTCCTATAACTATGATTATTGCTCTGAGAACACTACAAAGAATGCAGGAATTTACTTAATTCTGAAATTTTGTTCAGTAAGTGGTAGCCTGTATTATTTGGTTTATAATGTAATAGATACCTTCCCAAATCCAGTTGTTCTGCTAAAATGAAGGATCCCAGAATTGCAACAATAACCATGTTTAGGGGGTTAAATGCAGTGACAAAAACAGGCCCCCTTTCTCTCATTATTACTCCTGAAACATAGTAACCAGCCCCTGCACAGAGAGATCCAATCAGAAGAATTTTGATTTTAACTCAAGAAACTCTTGAAATTCTTCCTACCCACATACAAAGAGATTTCTTTTGAAAAATAGACGGTACAAGTGTTATGAATACCAATGAGAGCTTGTCATATGGGGTAGACGTAGATCTCACATCGGTAATATGGGATATAAATGTGGGTTAGGCTTGAATCTCTACTCTTGGATCTACTCTTGGATAGCTAGTTTTCATGAGAAAATTGGGGTTGAGCCTATATCATAACATTACCCTCCACACATATATATATATATATATATATATATATATATATATATATATATATATATATATAGGGGAGCGATCCATAGCATCTATATGCTATGGGATAAAAAGTGGCATATAAGCCCTAATCCGTCCGTTTTATTGATGAAAGGCTGCGATTTGAAGTTCCAACTACCCTTCCGCTAGTATTACTAGCGGATGTAATTAGTAAAAATTCCGGACCCTTGTGCCCCTCGTGAGTGAAATTTTCCAAGCCAAAAGAACATGGTCCGCTAGCGGATAGAAATCAGTAGGTCATATGTCCGCTAGTATTACTAGCGGACGGGAGTTCCACCTTCTAACTCACAGCCATTCATCAATAAAACGGATGGATTAGAGCTTATATGTCAACTATGACAGAAGCAACATGGTCCGCTAGTAATACTAGCGGATGGATAAAATGGTAGAGGTCATATGTATATAATATAAGGCAAAAAGCAAACAGTTTACATTTTTGACATCAATCTTATCTTCTCTTCTTTTTCCTGCATATGTTTATCAGCTACTTCTAAGATGAAGTTGGACAAAGTACTGACAGTTTAAATAACTTGTAGATTTCTTGATGGCGAATTAGAAGTGAAAAAAACAAACAAGTTCATGGATGGGCTGAGTACTTCAAACGATTCATGCAGCCTTATCCATACTGAAGCCACAGGCTCAGCAGACTCTGTTGCTCTTGAATTTCAGTGAGCAAAAGAGTCACATGGGCAGGTGAAGAATCAATTTGTTTTTTCATGAAGCTCTGTTTTAGCTCAGAAAGTGCGCTTAACTCATCTACAACCGTCTGGTCTGCAGATTGTATGGCCTTACTATTATAACTAGGAAATTGGGCCATTTGTAATTCAGCATAAGAAGCTTTAATTGTAGAAATGGTAGCAAAAAGCTTGGCTATGAAGGTTCCATGGATGCTCTGTTTCTGGATTTGGCCTTATCTTTATCTTCTTTGCAAAATCCATTTTTTGGGTCACCATTTTTGAGTTTTTCTTGCGGAATGAGCAAGCAAAATCCATTGTTTGAGAGGGATTTTGTGGCTGTTTTCAGGTGGATAACTTTGTAGAATGTTTTGGCAAGTTTGCAAGATCTGGTATCAAGTAGCACTGTCTTCTATCCGCTAGTATTACTAGCGGACTATATGACCTACTGATTTCTATCCGCTAGCGGACCATGTTCTTTTGGCTGGAAAATTTCACTCACGAGGGGCATAAGGGTCCGGAATTTTTACTAATTACATCCGCTAGTAATACTAGCGGACGGGTAGTTGGAACTTCAAATCGCAGTCTTTCATCAATAAAACGGACGGATTAGGGCCTATATGCCACTTTTTATCCCATAGCATATAGATGCTATGAATCGCTCCCCATATATATATATATATATATATATATATATATATATATATATATATATATATATATATGTGTGTGTGTGTGTGTGTGGGCTATATGTATATACACAGCTGTGTATTACACAGTAGGTCTAGGACGACAGATTTTTTGGGTTATAGGGACGGTAAACTGTCGCCATAGCCCAGAATAGCTATGACGACGGGTGAAACCGTCGCTATAGCCTACTGTGTAATACACAGCTGTGTAAACACATTTTTTTCTCTCTCTCTCTCTCTCTCTCTCTCTCTCTCTATATATATATATATATATATATATATATATATATATATATATATATATATATATATATATATATATATATATATAGCTACTCTATGTTGTACTGATAAATGAAAACAATATGAATGAGAATACCATTATTTTCAATATTTTCGTTCATACAAGGTGAGTAGTCTAGAGTTGAATATGAATCAGGTAGAGAGATACGAGAAGTGATAATGCTTTATTTTCTTCATCCAGACTCACATCTATATTGGTCATTTGAGTCACCAAATTATTAAACTCATTAATATAATTGGTCAAATCTAAATCTTCTTCCATCCGAAATTCGTATAATTCCTTCTTCAAATATAATCGATTTGAGAAAGATTTCGACTTATAAATTTTTTCAAGTTTCTCTCATAAGTTATTCAGAGAGGTTTGTGTTAAAACCTGATATTTGATTTGTGGTGCCAAACTCAATCTGATTATTGTCACGACCTTTACTTTAAGATCGGTCCATTTTTCATCTGTCACAGTTGTTATTTTCATCTCATTCTCTTCAACTGTTTTTGTTAGTCCCTGTTGAACTAGCACGTCATTGACAGTACTCTGTCAAATACTAAAATTTGGCTTTTCTTCAAATGACTCAATATCGTACCTCATATTCGTACAACATAGAGTAGCTATATATATTTTTTTGGAAACCTTTTAACGGAATAATGTAATTTCAAATTTTAATTAGTTCAATAGGGTAATTTCAAATTTCAAATTTTAATTATTTTAATTAGTTCAATAGGATAATTTCAAATTTAAAAGGTTTAATGGTGTAATAAGTAAAATGTGCCAACTATAATGGGGTTTTCCTTAGTTTTGTTTGAAAGAATCTGAGTCAATTTGACGGACGCCAAATATTATTAACAGAATGATGAAATTTTAAAATTTTAATTAGCTTAATGGGTTAGTTTGAATTTTAAAAAGTTTAATAGTGTAATAAGTAAAACTTGCCAACTACAGTAGGTTTTTTCTTAATTTTGCGGAAATTTTATATATATATATATATATATATATATATATATATATATATATATATACACAGCGGATCAGGTCCGGACTCCCGGACCTGATCAAATCCGGACCCCAAAATTTTTTTTTTTTTTTTTTTTGGTAGAACAACTAAAAAAAAAAAAAAAAAATTATGGAACTGAAATTTTTCCAAAATACAGTGTTTTGGGTGTGTTTTTAATACCTACCCCAACCAATGTATGTACAGTCTTCCCAGACTGTACAGACATATTTCGTTATAGGCATCCAAATCACGCCCAAAACACTGTATAATGTAAAAATTTCAGTTCCATAATTTATTTTTATTTTTTTTAGTTGTTTCAAAAAAAAAAGCAAAAAAAAAAAAAAAAAAAAAGGTCCGTATTTTAGTAAAGTCCGGGAGTCCGGACTGGATCCGGACTCTATATATATATATATATATATATATATATATATAGGGTCTCCATCCACAGCAACCGGTTGTTGGGGAGCAAACCCTTTTTTCCAGCCGCTACAGCTTGTACCGGCTACTTAGAATTTTTTTTTATAAGCCGTTACAAGCTGTAGCGGCTGGAAAAAAATAGATTGCTCCCAACAACCGGTTGTTGTGGATGAAATCCCATATATATATATATATATATATATATATATATATATATATATATATATATATATACACACACACACACACGAGTGATGTGGCATTAAATTTATAAAAAGGTAATTGTCTTTTAGTTTTTTATATAGGGAAATCATCTGACACCCACTAAACTACTAAGAAGCATCACCTGAGATCTAGCATAATTAGAAAGTAAAAAGCTCAGTTGAACTTTAGAGAGAGAGAAAGTGAGGCAGAGAGAGAAGTTGAGAGAAAATAATCAGTTCATTTTTTTAGATAAAAAGGTTTGTAATCTTTAATATTTTCATAGTGGAATTTTCATATCTCTCTCTATTAGCAGTTGGATTTTTTACGTAAAATTCTTGTGTTATTTATTTTTGTATTTCATACAATATTGTGTTGTGTAATCTTAACATGTGTTTCTGTGCTTGACTTTGCAACAATTGGCATCAGAGTTTGGTTCATTCCGTTGAAGAGAAATCTCGTAAGTCACAAATACGAAGATGGCAAACACGAATATAAGGTACGATATTGAGCCATTTGACCAAAAGTCAAATTTTAGTATTTGACATAGTACTGTCAATGATGTGCTAGTTCAACAGGGACTAAGAAAATGGAAGGAGATGAAACTAACAACTGTGACAGATGAAAAATGGACTGATCTTAAAGTAAAGGTCGTGACAACAATCAGATTGAGTTTGACACCACAAATCAAATATCGGGTTTTAACAGAAACCTCTCCGAATAACTTGTGAGAGAAACTTGAGAAAATTTATAAGTCGAAATCTCTGTCAAATCGATTATATTTGAAGAAGGAATTGTATGAATTTTGGATGGAAGAAGGTTTAGATTTGACCAATCATATTAACGAGTTTAATAAATTGGTGACTCAGATGACCAATATAGATGTGAGTCTGGATGAAGAAAATAAATCATTATTACTTCTCGTCTCTCTACCTGATTCATATTCAACTCTCCAGACTACTCGCCTTGTATGGAAGAAAATGTTGAAAGGAATGGTATTCTCTTTCATATTTTTTTTTCATTTATTAGTACAACATAGAGTAGCTATATATATATATATATATATATATGTGTGTGTGTGTGTGTGTGTGTGTGTGTGTGTGTGTGTGTGTGTGTGTGCAGGGAACCTATTTTTGGAAGGAAGAAAATTACACCAATCTAGGCTAGAATTATGGAGATCTACAACCAGTTGCAGTAATTGTTTGCTTAGTTGATTCCTATAATCACTCCAAGAACTTCTCTCGCAACAACTCACGTCAACACTTCCCCTCAAATTGGTGCATAGATGTCTTCAATGCCCAACTTTCCAAGTGAGTTGTGGAATACTTTTCTAGAGACAACTTTTGTAAGTATGTCTGCTAATTATTCTTTTGACTTTACAAGTGAAAACTGCACCATCTTGTCTTCAATTTTATGCTTGATGAAATGTCGATCCACTTCAACATATTTGGTTCAGTCATGTTGAATTGGATTATGTGCAATCTTTATAGCTGCCTTATTATCACAATATAAGTTCATTGTAATCTTAGATGGGCATCCAATTTCTTCCAACAACCTTTTTAACCAGAGTAGTTCACACAGTCCTTTAGTCATTCCTCTAAACTCGGCCTCTGCACTAGATAGAGTAACCACCTTCTGTTTTTTAATTCTCCAAGTGACTAGATTACCTCCCACAAATGTGAAGTAGCCTGATGTAGACTTCCTATCAGTAATGTTCCCTGCCTAGTCCACGTCTGTATAGCCATTGATGTGTGTTGGTCGATTTAGCTATTGTCAAATCGCATGCAAGCATACGCGGTCCACAAGTAATATATGAAAGTAGAGTGTCGAACCCACGAGGACAAAGTCTTAATAGATAACAAATACTAAGGTAAAGTCGTTACTTATCTTATCTAAACAAGTGAAACAAAGTGGTTGGTTAAGCTATGTTAATGAGACTATATGAATAAGAGAAGTAGTTGTGCTAGGAAGTCAAGATAGGATTACAACTCCCCTAATGTATCACCTAATCTCCTAACTCTCCAAATTATAAACGAATCAAAGAATGGTCAACCGAGAACAGTAAATACGTATAAGCTTCTGTCGAAGGTCAAATGCACATCCTTAACCAGATAAATCACAATATGTCTATTGCTGAAAATAACTAGGTCAAGGTCATTAAGCTAAGTCTCAAGGACACACAAGGCAAATAGGGATATGTCTATCCTATTAGCATTTTATGCACACATTCCATTGGCATGGTCATAACAGGTGTTGTTGTATTTAAAGATAGATAATAACATCCATTTATCAATTTTCATTACTATCAATACCAATTTCTTTATCAAGCAATCAGTCATTAAATAAGAAATACAACAACCCATTCCAAAATGATTCATTATATAAAATAGGAGATAAAGTTAATTAAGCTAAACAAAAGGTTACATTGCAATCCTAAAAATGGAGGTAGTTCATAACTATGGTACTAACACACATTTTCAATATATTACACATTTTCAGCAATACACAATAAATGGGAGATTTGGAATAAGAAAACCCCTATTTTGAAGTGTTCTTCCTCCAAATCTTCTCTTCACTGCGTGGCTACTAAGCTTTGTGTCGGATGCAATAACTCTTTTTCCTTTCTAAGCACAGCTTCTTTCTCTTCTAGAATTTAAGACTGTAAATAAATATATCTAAGTTAAGCATCTCTGTGTGAGATTTTATCGCAGGCGGCTTAGTATTAAGTACTTTCCTCTCTCCCTTTCTCTCTCTCTCTTTAGGTCATTTAAAGCCCTTTACTGTCTGGACACCAGAGCTCGCGTTGCGGCACGGGCAGTAGAATAGCAAGTGGCACTGTGGTGAGACGTAGGGCTAAAGAGACCGGAGGTCGCGCTGCGGCGTGACTCTATGGTAAAGGTGCGGCGCTGTGGCACGAGGAACAGGGATGCGGGGTCACCGGAAGTGGCGTTGGGGCGCTGGAAGTGGAGCTGGAGCACTGGGATCTGGCGACGGGGAGCCTTTTTGCAGTGTGCTCCAATGAGGAGTGGCGCTGCTGCGCGGATCTTTATGCACTCCTGGGCGCCGGGGCACCGAATTCCAGTATGGTCTAACATACAATGGCACTGCGGCGCGGGCTATAAAGCTAACTTCGGCGCTGCGGCGCCACTACAATAAAAATGACTATTAAGCTCTGTAAAGCCTTGCATGATAGAACTTAGACAAAATAACAATAAAATATATATGAACGTTAACAAAATGACTGAAAACAGACAACAACTTAAGCCACAAAGGATCTGCTTCGTGGGTATAAATTTCACTCATCAAATACCCCCAAGCTTAAGTTTTTTCTTGTCCTCAAGCAAACTACTATCAGACAACCATACCCCATTACTGCTAGAAACATAATAAGTCTAATCCTATAGACTAATAATATGGCCTCTAAGCACAATCATAAACATCCTCTGAGAATAGGACAAAATGCATATAAAGGGCTTAATGTCTATTAATAAACATGAGACTGTAATTTATCCATTATGTTTGTGTGCAGACCAAACATCTTAACTAGAGATATAACCCAAATTAAGATCACACAATTGACTGTGATAACCAATAAGCTTACTATGCAACTCACATAATTAACAAGCATTAAGATAAGACGCAAAAACACGAAAGGATCAAAATTTCTATTATAATGAAGTAAATTCTGACTCAGACAGTACTTGATTACTTATAGGCTAAACAAAGCACCCATTAGCAAGCTTTCGATCAATGACTCCCAAGCCAGATGACTTTAGGGCACTAGGTGTAGAACACCCCTAAGAATCTAATAACTCAAGCACAAAGGCCACATAAACAACATAAGTCCAAAATAGATTTTACCAGCCTGTGTTTATGGGCGAGTGCGTTTCCACGCTTCATCTCAACCCACCGTAGGACTGTTATTATAATAGTTTTTTTTAAATAGAACTAAAGAGCCAAAAGTGTAAAATCCTTTTTAAATCTTTTATTTTTGAAATCAACAGAGTATTAACAGCGTACAAATTTTTAACACAATAAATAGACAACCTAAATCTGGACACATAACTAGAAACGATAATTGGTCAGTGCTCACTAAAAGGATGGATCCAAAACAGTCTCGATTTATCTCGTTAACACGCCCCAAGCTCACATAAATTTTTACACTACTCTAAGAAAATAATATAATAATCAGGAGCTTGTCATCGGCCACAATCAAAGCCTAAACTATCCTAACCCAGCATATAAATAGTTAGAGACGGGGGTTAGGGTTAAACAATATGCAATAAGCAAAAACTATAACTATAGAGTACCCTGTCAAAATAGGGTCAAAATAGGGCAAAGTCATAAGTAAAAGGCTTTAACTATACCAATGATTAGTGTAAAATAACCCTAACTATGCAATCCCAAAATGATAATAATTATAAACAAAAGATATACCATCAAAAACATGCATTCATATATATCTTTAAAAACTACTATGCAAAGCATGCATTCATAATAACCCAATCACAACATAAAAACAATAATCACAATAATATTTAAACATAAATAAAACATAATTAAATAGAAGTCTAGGGGCTATTAAGCCCAAATGATTCAGCCACGTCCTCACACCATAAACATAATAAAACATAAGCAGCATAGCAGTTCAGATAATATAAAACTAACACAATTCATATAATATAAATAAAAGGAAGTCTTCCCCCCCACCCAAACTTGCAATTTGGCCAGTGTCCTCACTGGTATCTTTTCATCATCTTCAAGCGTCAAGAGCATCACCGCCTTCATCACCATCAAGATCAAGATCATCATCATCTCCTACCACCTCCAAATCATCATCATCTCCATCATACTTCCACGTTCACTGGTTCATCTGCGCGAACCTCCACAGCAGGCAGCGGAAATTGTGGTGGATACAGGGCATACATTGGAGGCGCTAGAAATGGGAAAGGCATGAAATCAGCGTCCTCGCCTCCTTGAGCAACGTGAATATTGGACAGTGTGTTTGCGAACACTGCATGGTAATGGTGAAATTGACTCTGCCCCTAAGCGACAGTATCAACCTTGCATAAGGTTGTAAACGAGCCAACACAGTTCGGGCTCGATTCAGGCTTCGACTCGAAAAAATACGAGCGAGACTCGGATTCGTTAACAATATGATCCAAATCTGAGCATTAAAAATAGTTCGAATAAAAATATGAGTAGAATCTGAGAAAGGTTATACTCGACTCGTTTAAGGTTCAAACTACTCGAATTTTTGATTATAATTCGAGACATACTCGGTTAATACATATTCGATTAGATGTTCGATACATTCTCTTATAATATATGCAAATTTAAATCAAATTAAGATAATTAGTTATTATTTTATTTTATTTTTAATTTTAATTATGATTTTATATTTGTAAAGTGTAATAATAAATATATTTTTTTATTTTTAAGTAAAATAACAAATTCAATTTATAATTATATTTATTATAAAACTAGTTATTATGTGGAGATTAGAATTTGAATATGAATTTGAAGCTCGCGAGTAGTTTGAATAAATATTCGAGTCGAGTCGGATCGAATTCGAGTAATAAATATCCGAGTCGAGTCGAATCTGAGTAGGAATTTTCAAATATAATTCGAATTCGATCCGAATTCGAGTACGAATTTATCATTTGGAGTCGAATTTGAGTAGTTTTCTATTCGCTTCGGTTCTATTCGTTTACACCCTTAACCTTGCAGTGTAAGAAGTTCAGGATGTTCAGGATTTCCCCTAGGGCCCTAGGAGGAGTCGTCTCAGATGACAGAGGCTTAGGCACTTGATCAGAGGTCCCCACTTCATTGGATGGTGTGGGATCGCTGGATGGCAACGGGGGAGGTGCTGGCAAATAGCCCTCTCCTCGAGGATGCGGCAGCGCCCCTTCCCAGACTGCATAGCGACTTATGAGATGATGATCAATGACAGACATTGGTGGCAGGGTGACATCTTCCATCTCCCACTGAACACCCGCCCTTTTGCATAGACGGGTAATAATTGACGGGTGTGGGAGGCCAGATATAACATTGCTCTTTATAGCCTTCTTGATGGACTCATTGATTAAAACCCCTACATCGACCTTTAAGCCTGTAACTATCGCATAGAGCAGAATTGCCCTTTCCCGAGTTACAATACTTAAATGACGTGTAGGCATGATATTGGAACAGATAAATGAATACCAAGCCTTACCATACCTGCTTAAGGCCTGTTGCGGGAATGATGTCATTTCACCATGATATTCATTAGTTTTCCAATTCGTCCTGGGCTTACAGAGTTTGCTAATAATTTCGTCAGTGATGTAACTCTGAATTCTAACCTCCCGATAATCGTGACCGTCATAATTGAGAGTCCCATATAATGCATTGATGCCCAGACTATTGAATTGAATTAGCTTTCTCCTTACTGGTACAGCCGGAGGGCCATCAGGAATGGCATTGGCATAAAACTCTTTCACCACCGCGACCACGGCGGATTCTGGCGGTTTGGTGAAATGCACCCATTTCATAGCGATAATCATAGCATTCATCTGCCCATCTAATTTATCATCAGGCCTAAGCCCTCACTCAGGAACCAGACTACGTAGCAAGAAATTTTGGATATAACGCTTATAGGCATCCTCTGGTGGAAATTTTAGGGCATCCCAAGTTGTAACAGGCGTTCGGGAAGAGGACGGAGGAGGGGGGCCAATGCTGGTTCTAAGGCGCTTGGAAGCCATTATAACCAAATTCACAAAGACTTATGCTAATTAGAGAGATTGAATAGACCCAATTTGAAATAGAGAAGGAACGATACAAAAGTCCTTACCCGACTCTGCTTAAATAGACGACAACAGCCAAGAGAGGAGAGAGAAGGCAACGGTCTGAATAGCAACCGTACGTCGGGCACCCTAACGACTATTGCTGGGAGAAGCAGGGACGGAGGAAAAAATTAAAGATAGAAAAGAACAACTACTATAATACTGAACAGACGCCTTAAAAAACCCCAATTTCACTTATGGCGCTGCGGCGCGGTGCATGGCACCGGGGCGCGGTGACAAACCCTCATTGGAGCCGTGGCGCAAAACTCTGAAGGGAACTCGGCGCTGCGGCACGAATTTGTAGAATGGTTCGAGTTGTCTGTGGCGCTGGGGCGCCGAGGCGTGAATTTCAAATATGTCCCCTTTGAGATGGCGCTGCGGTGTGAAGAATTCCTTGATAGTTGGCGCCGCAGCGCGAGATTGCAGTATGACCAAATTGACATGGCGCTGCGGCGTGAAGGATTCCTTTGTGGCTGGCGTCGGGGTGCCAGTTTGAGTATGTCCACTCTGCGCTCGGTGCTGCAGCGCGATAGTTGAGGCTGCAGCGTGAATGTGGCGCTGCGGTACAAATAAGAAGCATAAAACTTGGCGCCGCGACGCGGAGGTGCAACTTCTGAAACTAAATTAGGTAATCCTGCACAGGTCAAAATCTCATATCAACAATCACACAGCAAAAACAACTACACATTATTCAGAAGTTCTAACTAGTGAAAACCCTTAAACACATACTAACATACATGCACTATATAGACTACAGGTTATACTAAGAACTACACACAGTAACTAAAGACAACCAAAAGAAAACTAAAGTTACTAAAAATAAAATCAATTTATTTGATACTGAGATGGGGATGCCTCCCATCAAGTGCTTGATTTAGAGTCATCGGCTTGACTATTATCCCAATGTAATGGAGATGTTCTATCGGTCTTCCTCGCCGCCCTAGTAATATTTTAAGCGCTGACCATTAACCTTGAATATTTTGTCAGAATTAGGGTCCTCAACTTCTATTGCCCCATACGGATATACCTTGGCAACCATGAATGGCCCCGACCATCTTGACTTTAATTTCCCTGGGAATAACTTCAGACGAGAGTTGAAGAGAAGAACCTTTTGACCCGGCTCGAAATTTCTTTCCAGGATTTTTTTATCGTGCCACCTCTTTATTTTCTCCTTATATAACTTAGAGTTTTCGTACGCTTGCAGAAGAAACTCGTCTGATTCATTGAGTTGCAAGAGTCGTTTCTCACCGGCTGCTTCTAGATCAAAATTTAGCTTATGAATAGCCTAATAAGCTTTGTGGTCCAATTTTACTGGGAGATGACACGCTTTACCATAGACAAGCCTATACGGAGACATTCTGATAGGCATTTTATAAGTTGTACAGTAAGCCTAATGTAATGGAGATGTTCTATCGTTCTTCCTCGTCGACCCCAGTAATATTTCAAGCGCTGACCATTAACCTTGAATGTTTTGTCAGAATTATGGTCCTCAACTTCTATTGCCCCATACGGATATACCTTGGCAACCGTGAATGGCCCTGACCATCTTGACTTTAATTTCCCTGGGAATAACTTCAGACGAGAGTTGAAGAGAAGAACCTTTTGACCCGGCTCGAAATTTCTTTCCAGGATTTTTTTATCGTGCCACCTCTTTATTTTCTCCTTATATAACTTAGAGTTTTCGTACGCTTGCAGACGAAACTCGTCTGATTCATTGAGTTACAAGAGTCGTTTCTCACCGGCTACTTCTAGATCAAAATTTAGCTTCTGAATAGCCTAATAAGCTTTGTGGTCCAATTTTACTGGGAGATGACATGCTTTACCATAGACAAGCCTATACGGAGACATTCCGATAGGCATTTTATAAGCTGTGCAGGTAAGCCCACAAGGCGTCGTCGAGCTTCTTTGACCAGTCCTTGCGATTGGGATTAACAATCTTCTCCAAGATTCGTTTCACTTCTCGATTGGAAATCTCAGCTTGGCCACTAGTCTGCGGATGATATGCAGTGGCTATCTTATGGGTCACCCCATACTTAGCTAGAAGGGCATCAAAGTATTTGTTACAAAAATGCGACCATTCATCGCTGATAATAGCCCAAGGCGTGCCAAAACGAGTAAAAATGTTTTTCTTAAGGAACTGAAGCACTACCTTCGGATCATTAGTCGGCAAGGAAACTGCTTCAACCCACTTGGAGACATAATCCACCGCCACAAGAATATAGAGATTGTTGTAGGTGGACGGGAATGGACCCATGAAGTCAATACCCCAGACATCAAAAAGTTCCACTTCGAGGATATTCTGCAAGGGCAATTCATGCCTTCTCGAAATAGTTCCCACCCTTTGGCATCTATCGCAATGCAACTTTGAATATGTATGTGCATCTTTGAATAAGGTAGGCCAGTAAAATCCAGACTGAAGCACTTTAGCTGCCATTCTTTGACCCCCAAATTAACCACCATAATTTGAAGAATGGCAAGGATGTAGCACATCTTCAATTTCTTCATCCGGCAAGCATCTTCGTAGAATTTGATTGGAACACTGCTTAAACAAGAAGGGCTCATCCCACAAATATTGCTTGGCATTTTTTAGGAATTTCTTCCTCTGTTGATAGCTTAGGTTTGGAGGAAGTACTTGACAAGCCACAAAATTGGCAAAGTTCGCAATCCACAGGGCTTTGCTTGGACGACAAAAAGTTGTTCGTCCGGGAAAAAATCATTGATGGCTTTTTCAGCATCTCCCGAAGGCGGGTGTTTTCCAACCTCGATAAGTGATCAGCTACTTGATTTTCTGTCCCTTCTTGTCTCGAATCTCTAAGTCAAACTCTTGAAGAAGCAAGACCCACCTTATCAATCTCGACTTAGCATCTTTCTTCTCAATCAAATATTTGTTGAAAGTTTATATTTTATCTTTTCTGATAAAATAATTCATTTAAATATATTATTATATTTTAATAATATAATAATGGTGATATTTTTATAATGAATGTGTGATATATGAATAAATGAGGAAGAGTATTTTTATTATAAAAAATGTTTAACACATGTTTTTTGTGTTGGTCGACCCTATTTTTGACTGAAATTTGATTATAGCCTGCAAAATCGTCAGTATGTGGATTTCGGTCAATTTCTGTTTGGAATTTGGAAAAACTTTCTTCTGTAAAGTTGTAGAGAATTAAATTTTCTATGGAATGGACATAAAATTTGAATTTTTTCTGATAAAAGGGCTACTTATTATGAATTATTAAAGTTTAGAATATTGGGTCTGAATTGATTTTATTACAAAAATTGTTTAAAACATATTTTTCATGTTGGCGGGCCCCACTAGCATGTGTAAGTTGCTGAATCAGATGGCAAGGTGTGCGTAGAAAAATAAAATAAATATATTATTATTTTATTAAATTTTCTGCTTTGGTATTCTAAGCATTTTCCTATAAATAGGGTGTTTAGGTTAGAATTGAAAATCACACTAAAAACTGAAGTTTTCTCTCTCTATATTATCGAGCGTATTCTTGTGAGTATTTTGATACTTTGAGTGTTGCTATATGGTGCAAGTTCCTTCAATATTATATCCGGTATTCCAGTCGGAAGTACTGCTCTTTTGAGGTAAAGGATATTGTCATTATATTTGTAAGGGATTGTAACTGTTATTATGTTTTTCAGTTTCGCAATTTTTTCGAACTTCAAAAATTTTGAAATAATTTGAAATGATAATTTGATGATTTTTCTAGATTGTGTTTAAAAATGGCGATTTGTGGATGTATAGATTAGGAGTTATGAATTTTATGAGAAAAAACTATTTTAAAAGTAAACCCTTATAACTCCTTGTGGTTAACTCCAAAATTGATGAAATTTTTATTGGGAGTATATCTATATAATATCAGTATATCCTTGTAAATTTCGGAAATTTTTGGACAAAAATACAATTTATGATAAATGTTTAAATATTCGGCAGTTTTGGCCATATGAAAAATAGTAAATGAATTTTAAAAATTCCGAGAAAAATATATGTTCAATATGGGATTATGTTCTGCTAAATACCCAGAAAAGAAATTTTGTTTGTACTGATTTGGTATTTTTCATGAAAATGGACTAGTTATGAGTAAATGGATTAAATATGTTATGTGAAGTAACAAAATTGGAAAATGAGATTTTATGGCTTGACAATCCTATATAAGGTATATGCAGATTTTTGGTGAGGGATTTGGTTATTGGTGATGAAATCTTATGAGTTTGGCATTTTAGGATGATTAAATGCATTAATTAGTAAAGTGTAAACAATTAAAATAAATTATTTATAAGTTTAAGAAATGATTAAAATATTATGGTTATATTAATAATATTAGATTATGAGATTATTAAGTGATTTATAACATTTGAATTAAGGTGTTATGAAATCGTTGATTTATGAATCTTACTCTTGGAATTAAATCCATGTTTTAATTATATTGTTCATATAACATTTTTATAATCCTGGTGATGAGACTTCTCTTTGACTTAAGTGTAAAGATGGGTAGATTATTGGTGTGATCGTGACTATGGGTTCTCTTTGGCCAGTAGTGCAAAGATGAATTGTTGACTGGTATGATCATGACCATTGAATTTACAATTGAATATTGTTAGCTTAAATGCAAAGGTGAATTGATCAACATGGTTATAATTATTGTTTATATAAATATCTTTGGCCCGTAGTGCAAAGATGACCTGTTGTTGAATATCTTTGGCTTATAGTGCAAAGATGTCCCGTTGTTGAATATCTTTGGCTTGTAGTACAAAGATGTCCTGTTGATGAATATCTTTGGCCCGTAGTGCAAAGATGAATTTATTAGTATGATTATGAACAGGAACTATGATTTGGTATAACCATGATTTTTTATGTTTCAGGTAAAGACAGGTGATGAAAATTATCTTCGTCCTGGATGAGAAAAGGAATTTGGAACCACAATTATGATTATGAGTTATTCATATGATTGTGGACAGGAACTGTTGATTGATATTACAGGGATAAAACATTGTTGGTGGACTTTTAACATAGAGAAGATAATATACATTATGGTCTATTTGACTCTTCAAATGGATTGCTCGTTCCGCTGCAACTATGGTTGAAAAAGTTTTGTCATCTACCATATGTTCTAAATCTCTGATTTATTACTGATGAAGGCCTATTGATAATTTAATTATCTTTAGTCATGATATTCTTTACTGAGCTAGTTGTACTCACCCTTTTGCTTCACAATTCCTTTCAGGTAATAAGAGTGTAGCTGGGTCGAGCGGGAATAACAAGGGAATAGAACGGTGGTTTATAGTTGTTGAGGTTCTCCCTAAATAGTATAAAAATAATTTTATTGAGAACTTTAGATAAGTGTGTCGTATTTTATACGTCATTTGATATTTAATTTTGGTGAACCGAATAGGGTGAGGTGAACCCAACTTTGGAAGGGTGTTTTGTCCACTATCATACAAGATGTCTAATGACATACAACTTCGTGGTATCATAAGACATGGTTGTGCACATCCACTTGCTGAGTATATCTACGAGCACTACCTATATGATCTTGGAGTTTGGTTGAAACATAATAGTTCAATCGTAGACGGTGGAAGATAGTTATATGTCAAGAGAAGAACCCAGATTTTATGAAATAAAAGTATTCAATTTTTCTTATAACTATTATTTAGTAAATGGTTAAATTGATAAAAGTTTAAAGTTAAGGGTGATATATATAAAATTTTCAAAATACACAAGTGGTTATAAAATACTCATTTCTGTCGGGGAATATTCGTTTGGTCGTGGAATATTCTTGTTGTCGGGGAATATTCGTACGATGGCGCAGTCATTTATGGGCCCCATAACAGAATAACTGTCGAATGAAGAAAATGACAAGTTTGAGTTTTTATAAATAATGGCGTAGTTGTTACCCTTAATACTGTTGGAATACTTGGTGGTTAAAATACAGTAATACGCGCTGTTGCACAGTAGCACATGGTATTGTAATAGTATTTTGAATTATTAATTCTTACGTAAGAAGGCATTACTCAATAATTGTTACAGTAATTATTGTTCAATATTTTATTTTATTGATTCAATAATTGCTGCGTTGATATTTATATTATTTTTATTTCAATAATTATCACTGCACAGTATTTTCCATTATCAGATCAATAATTTATATTATTTGAATAATATTATTAGATAGAATTATTGACAATGTCTAGAAAGTTCTGTCTAAAGAGAGGTTTGGTCACCTAATTGCGCGCCAGTAAGGAAAAATTCTTATTGGAAAGTCCCCTTTTTCCTTGGAACTACCTAGTTGTCATAATTGTGATTCTGTAATATTATTTGTGAATACTTAATTATTGATTTATATGATAAGAAAATATTTATTTGATGCGGATATAAATGATGAATTTATTTATGTGGTTATAATGAAGGAATTAATGTTGAGGTGTTTTATCAGTATTTTTGTCGGAATGGAAGTATTAAAAATTAAATCAGTGTTCTTACGATATATTATGTGAGTTATAATTTTTAATCCGACCGTTGGATCGTTATGATATTTGAATATGTTATACATATATAAGTTGAGTATATGTCCACAAATTTTGAACCGTTAAAAATGAATGTATGAATTGTTATGAATTTTAAGAGGTGACTGATTCAAAAATTGTTGAAGTTTTGGAATTTATTATTTTGGTGGAAAATTCTAGAATGCATGGGCCCCACCTATGGTTGGTGAAGAAATGTGCTGAAATTCTAATTCAAATGTGGTGGGTGAAAATAGTAGCAGGTAAAGCCATCAGGTAGCAGGTCAAGCCTGCTTCGGCGTGCTAACATTTTCCTATAAATAGAGGGTTAAGTTAGAATTGAAAATCACACCAGAAATATAAGCTTTCTCTCTTTCTCTCTCTATATTCTCAAGCGCATTTTGTGAGTATTTAGATACTTTGAGAGTTGCTATTCAGTGCAAGGTTCCTTCGGCTTTACCTTTCGGTCAGAAATACTACTCTTTCGAGGTAAGGGATTTTAAGGGTTATAATGTTTTTCAGTTTTGAAATTTTTCTGTAACTTCAAAAATTCTGAAAAAAATTTGAAATGATAATTTGATGAGTTTCCTAGATTGTGTCCAGAAATGGTGATTTTTAGATGTATAGATTATTAGTTATGAATTTTATGAGAAAAGACTATTTTAATAGTAAACCCTTATAACTCCTTGTGGTTAACTCCAAAATTGGTAAAATTTTTATTGGGAGTACATCTATATAACATCAGTATATTCTGAAAATTTCAAAATTTTTGGACAAAAGTAAAATTTATGATAAATGTCTAAATATTCTACAGTTTTGGCCATTTGAAAAATAGTAAATGAAATTTAAAAATTCCAAGAAAAATATATGTTCAATATTGGACTATATTATGCTAAATCCCAAAAAAGAAATATTTTTGGAACTGATTTGGTATTTTTCATGAAAATGGACTAGTTATGAGTAAGTGAATTAAATATGTTATGTGAAGTAACAAAATTGGAAAATAGGATTTTATGGCTTGGGAATCCTATATAAGGTATATGCAGATTTTTGATGAGGGTTTTGGTTATTGGTGATAAAATTTTATGATTTTGGCATTTTAGGATGATTAAATGCATTAATTGGTAAAGTGTAAACAATTAAAATAAATTATTTATAGGTTTAAGAAATGATTAAAATATTGTGGTAATATTAATAATATTAGATTATGAGATTATTAAGTGATTTATAACATTTGGATTAAGGTGTTATGAAATCATTGATTCATGAATATTACTCTTGTAATTAAAATGCAGTTGTTAATCGTATTATTTTTATTAACATATATAACATTTTTATAATCACGGTGATGAAATTTCTCTTTGACTTAAGTGTAAAGATGGGTAGATTATTGGTATGATCGTGACTATGGGTTCTCTTTGACCAGTAGTGCAAAGATGAATTGTTGACTGGTATGATCATGACCATTGAATTTACAATTAAATATTTTTAGCTTAAGAGCAAAGGTGAATTGATCAACATGGTTATAATTATTGTTTATATAAATTTGAAATGATTATATATTTCTTTGAAATATTAACATCTTTGGCCTGTAGTGCAAAGATGAATTGTTGATGAATATCTTTGGCGTGTAGTGTAAAGATGACCTGTTGTTGAATATCTTTTGGCCCGTAGTGCAAAGATGACCTGTTGTTGAATATCTTTGGCATGTAGTGCAAAGATGAACTGTTAATGAATATTTTTGGCCCGTAATGCAAAGATGAACTTATTAGTAAGATTATGAACAAGAACTGTGATTTGGTATAACCATAATCTTTGATGTTTCAGGTAAAGACATGTGATGAAAAATATCTTCGTCTTGAATGAGAAGAGAAAATTAGAACTACAATTATGATTATGAGTTATTCACATGACTGTTAACAGGATCTGTTGATTAATGTTACAGGGCTAAAGCATTGTTGGTGGACTTTTAACATGGAGAAGATAATAGACTTTATGGTCTATTTGACTCTTCTAATAGATTGTTCATTCTGCTGCAACTATGGTTGAAAAGTTTTATCATCTACCATATGTTCTAAATCTCTGATTTATTACTGATGAAGGCTATTGATAATTTAATTATCTTTAGTCATAATATTCTTTACTGAGCTAGTTGTGCTCACCCTTTTGCTTCATAATTCTTTTCAGGTATTAAGAGTGTTGCCGGGTCGAGCGGGGATAACAGGGGAATAGAACGGTGGTCTATAGCTGTTGAGGTTCTCCCTAAATAGTTTGGAAATAATTTTATTGAGAACTTTAGATAAGTGTGTCGTATTGTATAGGTCATTTGATAATTGATTTTAGTGAACCGAATAGGGTAAGGTGAAACCAACTTTGGAAGGGTGTTTTGCCACTATCATACAAGATGTCTAATGACCTACGAGTTATCATAAGATAATGTTGTGCACATCCACTTGCTGAGTATATCTACGAGCACTACCTATATGATCTTGGAGTTTATTTGAAATATAATTTTCAACTAGAGACAGTGGAGATAGTTATATGTTAAGAGAAGACTCACCATTGGAAAGAACATGATAGTAATATTCTCGTTTTTCTTTGGGGTCTATTGGATTGACCAAGGATAATTCTCTGGACATATGATATCTATCATAACTTAGATTAATGGCCTCCTATGTACGAAGGTTTCCTTGAGCACTTCCCAAAGATTTTAATTTTAAAACAGTTATTGATTGTACCTTTATGTAATGTATCAATGTGAGGTGTGATCCATAGTTGGGATATGAGTCACAGTTGGTATTAAAACTCACAGTATATGTGTTGTTGTATTTTGCACGACAATTGTAGTAATTAAGTTGTAGTTGTTTTCTGTACTATGTATTTGGCGACTCAGAAAAGGTTGGATGAATTAGACCTATTTTGGGGGCGTCACATTTGGTATCAGAGCTTAGAGATATGATCTCTGGTGGAGATCCGGGATTAGAACTAGGAAGGGAGAGACGAGTAATATCCTTCGCTAGTGTGTGTCCTACCTAAGTTGAATTTTCTTACTTAAGTTGACAAATTGTGATATGTCAATTAATCTTTATTTTGAAGCTGTATTCTAGAATGATATCTGAAATATAGGAGATGAGCAATGGAGAAATCATGAGGACATGGAAGATGGAATCTGAGATGAAAGCAAGGTCAACTCTTTGAAATATCAGGTACGTAAATTTCGGGGACGAAATTTCATAAGGAGGGGAGATTGTAAGACCCCGGATTTTATGAAATAAAAGTATTCAATTTTTCTTATAATTATTATTCAGTAAATGGTTAAATTAATAAAATTTTAAAGTTGAGAGTGATATATGTAAAATTTTCAAAATACGCAAGTAGTTATAAAATACTCATTTCTGTCGGGGAATATTCATTTGGTCGTGGAATATTCTTGTTGTCGGGGAATATTCGTACGACGGCGCAGTCATTTGTGGGCCCCGTAACAGAATAACTGTCGGATGAAGAAAATGACAAGTTTGAGTTTTTATAAATAATGGCGTAATTGTTACCGTTAACACTGTTAGAATACTTGGTGGTTAAAATACAGTAATACGCGTTGTTGCACAGTAGCATATGGTATTGCACAGTATTTTTGAATTATTGATTCTTACGTAAGAAGGCACTACTCAATAATTGTTACAGTAATTATTGTTCAATATTTTATTTTATTGATTCAATAATTGTTGCGTTGATATTTTATATTATTGTTGTTTCAATAATTATCACTGCACAGTATTTCCCATTATCAGATCAATAATTCATATTATTTGAATAATATTATTAGATAGCATTATTGGCAATGTCTAAAAATTTCTGTCTAATGAGAGGTTTGGTTACCTAATTGCGCGCCAGTAAGGAGAAATCCTTATTGAAAAGTCCCCTCTTTTCTGGGAACCACCTGGTTGTCTTAATTGTGATTTTGAAATATTATTTGTGAACAATTAATTATTGATTTATATGATAAGGAAATATTTATTCGATGAGGACATAAATGATGAATTTATTTATGTGGTTATAAATGAAGGAATTAATGTTGAGGTGTTTTATCAGTATTTTTGTCAGAATGGAAGTATTAAAAATCAAATCAGTGTTCTTGCGATATATTACGTGAGTTATAATTTTTAATTCAACCGTTGGATCGTTGTGATTTTTGAATATGTTATACATATATAAGTTGAGTATATTTCCACAAATTTTGAACCGTTAAAAATGAATGTATGAATTGTTATGAATTTTAAGAGGTGACTGGTTCAAAAATTGTTGAAATTTTGGAATTTATCATTTTGGTGAAAAATTCTAGAATGCGTGGGCTCCACCTATGGTTGGTGAAGAAATGTGCTGAAATTCTAATTCAAATGTGGTGGGTGGCAATAGTAGCGGTTCTGCTTCGGCGTGCTAACATTTTCCTATAAATAGAGGGCTAAGTTAGAATTAAAAATCACACCAAAAATATAAGCTTTCTCTCTTTCTCTCTCTATATTCTCAAGCGCATTTTGTGAGTATTTAGATACTTTGAGAGTTGCTATTCAGTGCAAGGTTCCTTCGGCTTTACATTCCGGTCAGAAATACTGCTCTTTCGAGGTAAGGGATTTTAAGGGTTATTATGTTTTTCAGTTTCGAAATTTTTCTGAACCTTCAAAAATTCTGGAAAAATTTGAAATGATAATTTGATGAGTTTCCTAGATTGTGTCCAAAAATGGAAATTTTTAGATTTATAGATTATGAGTTATGGATTTTATGAGAAAAGACTATTTTAAAAGTAAACCTTTATAACTCCTTGTGGTTAACTCCAAAAATTAGTGATATTTTTATTGGGAGTACATCTATATAACATCAGTATATTCTGTAAATTTTGGAATTTTTGGATAAAAGTAAAATTTATGATAAATGTCTAAATATTCGACAGTTTTGGCCATGTGAAAAATAGTAAATGAATTTTAAAAATTCCAGAAAAAATAAATATTCAATATGGGACTATATTCTGCTAAATCTCGGAAAAGAAATATTTTTGGAACTGATTTGATATTTTTCTTGAAAATGGACTAGTTATGAGTAAATGAATTAAATATGTTATGTAAAGTAACAAAATTGGAAAATAGGATTTTATGGCTTGGGAATCCTATATAAGGTATATGCAGATTTTTGATGAGGGTTTTGATTATTGGTGATGAAATATTATGATTTTAGCATTTTAGGATGATTAAATGCATTAATTGATAAAGTGTAAATAATTAAAATAAATTATTTATAAGTTTAAGAAATGATTAAAATATAGTGGTAATATTAATAATATTAGATTATGAGATTATTAAGTGATTTATAACATTTGAATTAAGGTGTTATGAAATCATTGATTCATGAATATACTCTTGAAATTAAATGCAGTTGTTGATCGTATTATTTTTATTATCATATATAACATTTTTATAATCCCGGTGATGAAATTTTTCTTTGACTTAAGTGTAAATCTGGGTAGATTATTGATATGATCGTGACTATGGGTTCTCTTTGGCCAGTAGTGCAAAGATGAATTGTTGACTGGTATGATCATGACCAATGAATTTACAATTGAATATTTTTAGCTTAAGAGCAAAGGTGAATTGATCAACATGGTTATAATTATTATTTATATAAATTTTGAAATGATTATATATTTTTTTGAAATATTAATATCTTTGGCCTGTAGTGCAAAGATGAATTGTTGATGAATATCTTTGGCGTGTAATGTAAAGATGACTTGTTGTTGAATATCTTTTGGCCCGTAGTGCAAAGATGACCTGTTGTTGAATATCTTTGGCATGTAGTGCAAAGATGAACTGTTAATGAATATCTTTGGCCCGTAGTGCAAAGATGAACTTATTAGTAAGATTATGAACAAGAACTGTGATTTGGTATAACCATAATCTTTGATGTTTCAGGTAAAGACATGTGATGAAAAATATCTTCGTCTTGGATGAAAAGAGAAAATTAGAACTACAATTATGATTATGAGTTATTCACATGACTGTGAACAGGATCTGTTGATTAATGTTACAGGGCTAAAGCATTGTTGGTGGACTTTTAACATAGAGAAGATAATAGACTTTATGGTCTATTTGACTCTTCTAATGGATTGCTCATTCCGCTGCAACTATGGTTGAAAAGTTTTATCATCTACCATATGTTCTAAATCTCTGATTTATTACTGATGAAGGCTATTGATAATTTAATTATCTTTAGTCATAATATTCTTTACTGAGCTAGTTGTGTTCACTGTTTTGCTTCACAATTTCTTTCAAGTAATAAGAGTGTTGCCGGGTTGAGCGGGGATAACAGGGGAATATAACGGTGGTCTATAGCTGTTGAGGTTCTCCCTAAATAGTATAGAAATAATTTTATTGAGAACTTTAAATAAGTGTGTTATATTGTATACGTCATTTGATAATTGATTTTGGTGAACCGAATAGGGCAAGGTGAACCCAACTTTAGAAGGGTGTTTTGCCACTATCATACAAGATGTCTACCACTATCTACTTGACTCTTCTAATGGATTGCTTATTCCGCTGCAGTTGTTGATCTAAAAATTGTTGTCTATTGTATTCTATCAGTTGTTATACTGTTGAAGGCTAAGGATAATTTATTTTGCATTATCTTAGTCATAATATTTCTTACTAGGCTAGTTGAGCTCACCCTTTCTTTCATTGTTCTCTTCAGGAAATGAGAATATAGCTGGGACGAGTCAGGGAATGGAGCGATGGTCCGCGATGGTTGTTTTAGTAGTCTCACTATTCTATAAAATAGTGTAACAATAAATGTAATGAGGACTCCATTGAGTGTAGATATTGTCTAGATGATAATATTCTTATTAAAACTCTTAGATTATGTTATGTCGTATTTTACACGACTGTTGTATAATTAAGTTTGTATTTGATTTATGTACCATGTTTTTGGCGACTCAAGATGGGTGATGTATACCTGTTTTGGGGGGGTCACAGTTGGTATCAAAGCTTAGGGATATGATCCCTGGCTTAAATGTGAGACAAGAACTAGGAGGGGAGAGACGGGGAATTCCTTCGCTAGTATGACCTACCGAAGTTTATTTGGTATTTAATTAGTTGGTCAGAGTATAGGGATAATATGTGATATGTCAATTAACCCTTGTTTTGTGACATTTTTTGAAAATGACATCTGAAAATGTTGAGATCAGCAATGAAGCACATGAGACCGTTGAGTCACCAACGATTAATACTCAAGATAATGTGCAACAGGAAGACAATAATCCTCGGGTAAAGAATAACACCAATCAGATGATGAACGATGAGATGTTCAGAGGTTTTATGCAATTCATGCAACATCAGGCGAGGGCGGCTCCTGTCCAAAATGCAGGTGGAAACACTGACAACTCTCGGACGGTCACCGCTAAGAAGTTCAAGGAGCTGGGACCACCGGAGTTTTTTGGAGAGCCAAAACCACTTAAGGCGGAGACGTGGTTAAAGCAGATCACCAAGATATTTGATGTCTTGGGATGCTCCGAGGAGCAAAAGGTTCCCTTTGCCACCTATATGTTGCGTGAAGAGGCAGATTAATGGTGGAAATCTGTAAAATGTACCCAGCCTGACGTACTCAAGATGTCTTGGGAGAAGTTCCAAGAGCTGTTCAATGACAAGTACTTTCCCGAAAGTATTCATCACATGAAGGGGGTGGAGTTTATCAAGTTGGAGCAAAATAATATGACCGTGTCGCAATACGAGGCTAAATTTGCGAAGTTATCCCAATTTGCATCCCATTTGGTCGATAATGGGGAGCGAATGACGCGAATGTTTCTGCGAGGTTTGAAACCCGAAATACGTCAATACCTCATTTCTCACAAATTGTGTTTGTATTCAGATATATTAAATAGGGCTCAGTTATTGGAGCACGATAATGAGCCAGTCCAACCAAAGGATAATGACCAATAACACGATAATAATCATACCGGTGGCAACGGTCATCGGAACAATGATAACCATCGTGGGGGAAATTGTCATGCTAAGAATGGTAACCACTTCAGTGGTAATCATGGCCAAGATAATAGGAGTGGAAATTTCAAGAAGAGAAGGTTCAACAACAATGGAAAGATAGCAGCACCAACACCCGTTTTCAAGGAAGGAGAACGGCCACCAATTGTATGCTTCAAATGCGGAGGGGAGGGACATATCAGTCCAAGCTACACGATGCAGTCCAAAGCATGTTACAATTATGGAAAAGAAGGTTACCTAGCCCAATTTTGTCGTGCACCAAAGTCAAGTCCAGTGGGACGGTGGCACCAAAGGCGGATACGGACAAAATAAAGTCGGTGGTTTCAGGAAGAGCATTTTTTGTGACTTCTCAAAAAGTGAGTAACCCGAACGAAGTTAGCACGGGTTAGTTAATTAAAAATTCTTGCGAAGTCTATACCTTATTAGATACTGATTCTACCCATTCTTTTATCACCCTTGATTGCGCTCAACGTTTAAATTTGACTTCAGAAAAATTAGACTTTGACTTATCGGTTGAAACTTCATTAGTAGAAACCTTCATTTCATGTGTTATCCAAGTCTTGGATGAGAGTCAAAGTTTTTAAATGATATTTCTATCGTTAATAAATTTCCTGACTTATTCTTGAAGACTTCTTGGCCTACCCCCTGAGCGTGAAATCGAATTTTATATTGACCCCAGTACAAAACCCATTTCTAAAACCCTCAAATATTTCTTCAACTAAAATAAATGTAACATGCGCCAAAGAAGTTAGCTCGAGCTGTTGAAGATTACAATTATACCATTCAATATCATCATGGAAGAGCGAACGTGGTAGCTGACGCGTTAAGTAGAAGATCGTATGCGTTTACGAGTGCGATGTTGTTAACACAAAAACCCATTTCGTATAACTTACAAATGATAAAGATAGAGTTAAAAACTCTAGAGACCCACGTGAAGATAGAGAATATACGAGTAGAATCAACTTTAATCGATGAAGTTAAAGCCGCTCAAGCTACATACTCAAAGCTGATGAATGTAAAGAAGAAGGTTCAAGAGGGCGTTATTTGATAAACAAGAATCGATGAATATAGGAAATCTCAACCCTCAATTTAATTAGCCCATTTGAAATCCTCGATCGAATGGAACCGTGGCCTATAGACTCGTTTTACCGCCAAGTATGTCGCGTGTTCATAATGTTTTTCACGTATCGATATTACGTAAATATGAGGATGACCCGAACCACATTATTAAATTAGAACTAGACGAGATAGCAAAAAGATTTAACGTATGGGGAGAAACGTGTTAAAATCTTGGATAAGAAGGATCGTATTCAACACTCAAAGGTTATACCTCGAGGGTTAGAATCTGAAATGAAGTGAAGGTATCCTCATCTCTTCGGCATACCAGGTATGTACATAAATTTTGAGGGTGAAATTTCATATGTAGGGGAGATTGTGAGACCCCAAATTTTATGAATAAAGATTTAAATTTCTTGAAATATTTTTTTTTAATTTTATGGTGTGGATTTGATATAATGTTATAGTTGTGGGTAATATTTATAATTTTGCAAAGTAAGCAGGTTGTTATATAATATTCGATTGGTCGGAGAATATTCGTTTTAACAGAGAATATTTGTATGACGGCACAATCATTGGTGGACCCCACAACGAATGTATTGTCGTAGTAAGAAAACGACAGAATTATCTTTTTATAACGGCGAAAGTGTTACCGTTAAAACTGTTGAACTACCCTGTAGTAAAAGTACAGTAATATAATAGACATTAAGTTTAACTGCAGCGGAATAAGCAATCCATTAGAAGAGTCAAGTAGAGCATAAAATCTACTATCTTCTATGATATAAAAAGTTTTTCATCAACTTTATCGCTAAGACTCAGCTTAATAAATAAACCATATCATCGATTCTTCCCTGCACTACGGGCTAAGGATATTCATTAAATCATCAATAGTCAAGACTATACCGAATAATCCTTGGTCATAATCATACCAAAAATTGTCCATCAATGCACTACAGACCACTGAGGACTTTTACCACATCATTCGTCACATTACGATCATGATTATACCGAATAATCCTTGGTCATAATCATAACAAGTCCATCTATGCACATATGACAAAGAAGACTTTCATCACAATATAAGCATGAGGATGATGACAATGACATAATAATTCAATAAAACAAGTTCAAGGATAAATTTTAAATATTTATAATTTAATTTATCCAGAAATCAATAACGTCAAAATTGTCAACATGATACTGCTTTGTTGAGTAAAATTCAAGAATAATATTCATGTACCAAAAATAATTTGGACAGAAAAGAAATATATTTTTCGGGTGAATAATACCCCGTGAATAGTACTTCAGGAATAGTACCCCGTGAATAGTACCCTGACACAAAAAGTGTCCCGAATACCCGAGAGAATGATACTAGAGTGAATAGTAAATAGGTGAATAGTAACCCATAAATAGTAACTCGTAAATAGTACTCCGGCACGAAAAGTGTCCCGAATACCCGAGTGAATAATACTAAAGTGAATAGTAACTGGGTGAATAGTAACCCATAAATAGTAACTCGTAAAAAAATAACAAAAAAAATGATATTCTATGACGAGTACAAAAGAAATGATATCTCAGACGAGTATAATACAATATACGAAACTGTAAATGGATTTTCACCAGCCATGCGGTAATCTACGTAGACAGATCATTTCCACAATTTAATAAAGAATGAATACAGAGGGTCATTCACCATGCATGCGATAATCCACATAGACGGGTTATTCTAACAGAATAATAAAGAATGGAACCAGGTCATGCGTAATTCGCACAGACAGGATATTCCAAGAGAATAATAAAGAATGGAATAACAGAAGAATTTCACCATGTATGCGGTATTTCGCATAGACATGTTATTCCAACATAATAATAAAGAATGGAATAACAGAAGAATTCACCAGGCATGCGATAAACTGCACAGACAGGTTATTCCAACAGAATAATAAATAATAGAATAACAACAGAATTCACTAGGCATGCGATAGACCGCACAGACAGGTTATTCCAACAAAATAATAAAGAATAGAATAACTAACAGAATTCACCAGGCATGCGATAGACCGCACAGACAGGTTATTCCAATCAGAATAATAAGGAATGGATTAACAATATCTCTCTTCATGAATACGAAAGAAATAATACCCCTTACCTCAAAAGAAGACTGGATACTGGAATAGTGAGGTAGCAGACTTCTCTTCTTCTTTCTCTCTATAATAATTGCTCTATAGCATTAGTAAATTGGTAAATGAAGGAAGAATGAGCTTCTATTTATAGGATAATATAGTTTTGATAATTGCACGTTTTGGGGCTCGAAATATTACAGTATAATACCTTCCTCTTTTTCTTCATTTTTAATTTAGTCCTGCAAGTATTATCAAACTTGCACCACCTCCCCTAATAGTAAATAATGTGAATCAATAGTTCAATCATGTGAATCAATAGTTATAATCATGTGAAAATATGAATTACAGTATAGTACATTCATCTATACCTCTATTTTTAACTTAGTCATGCAAGTATTATCAATCTTGCACCAACTCCCCTAATAGTAAATCATGTGAATCAATAGTACACACATGTGAACACATAGTTATAAGCATGTGAATTAATAGCAATTAATTGCTCATTTATCCGATTAATTACCCGATTGGTCAATATAACTTCCAGACATCAATTATTATCGAAATAAATATTGATTTTCACTAACACTAATAATCCCTAACACAATGGAACTATCAATTTTATCTTTAATCAACACGAACTTATTCATCATTAATATTATAACTCACAATATTTAACAACCAGGTCGTTCCCAGGAAAGAGAGGGCTTTCCAATAAGGATTTCTCCTTATTGGCGCGCAATTAGGTGACCAAACTTCTCCTTGACAGAACTTCTAGGCATTGTCAATATTGCAAATAATAATATGAATAACTTTGTCATCTCAATTATTGATTTAATAATATAACATATTATGCAGATGATACTGTGACAATAATTGAATCAATAATATGAGAGATATGATGCAGCAATTACTGTAGCAATAATTGAGTATAACTGAGTGACTTCTTACGTAAGCATCAAATAGTAAGAACTACTATAGCCACCATCTCGGACCATCACTCCGTTCCCTGACTAGTCCCAACTATATTCTCATTTCCTGAAGAGAACAATGAAAGCAAAAGGTGAGCTTAACTAGCCCAGTAAAAAATATTATGACTAAGATAATGCAGAATAAATTATTGTTAGCCTTCAACAGTGTTAAACTGATAGAATACAATAGACAACAAGTTTAACTGCAGCGGAACAAAAAATTCATTAAAAGAGTCAAGTAGAGCATGATATCTACTATCTTCTATGATTTAAAAGTTTATCATAAATTTTATCGTTGAGACTCAGATCAATAAATAATTCACATAACTGAATTATCCATGCACTACGGGCTAAGGATATTCATTATTATCACATCCATGAATCATCTATGCACTACGGGTCAAGGATATTCGTTAGTATCACCAGTAGTCATGATTATATCGATACATAGTCATAATCATACCAATCAACATTCCATCTATGCATTATGGGCTAAAGATGACTTTCATCACAATATAAACATGAGGATGATGACAATGATATAAGAATTCAATTAAGTGAAAGCAAAGGATAAATTTTAAATATTTATAATTCAATTTATCCAGAGTTCAAGAATGTCCAAATTATCAACATGATACTGCTTTGTGAAATAAAATTTAAGAATAATATTGTATCAAAAATAATTTGGACCTAAAAGAAATCAATTTTGTCATGAATAGTACCTCGGGTGAATAGTACCTGAGTGAATAGTACTTCGTGAATAGTATCCCATGAATAGTACCCCGACATGAAAAGATTAAAACTTAACAAGAATGTTCAGAAAAATATTTCAGTGAAACGATACTAGATGAAGCGCAAATTTCAAGAATATTCTACTAATTTCTAGGAGTATAGAAGCAATACTTATCAAAATAAGTGTAGAATTAGGAATATAAAATGAAATAATATTACTAACATACTACAGAGTATGGAAAAAAAATATTATTTCTTACGAATATTGAACAAAAATAATATCCCTTACGAATACAAAAAATAATATATTTTACGAATATGAAATAAATAATACCCCTTACCTTAGTATGAGATTAGATTCTGCAATAGTGAAGTAACAGAATACTCTTCTTCTTTCTCTCTGATTCTCTCTCTATAGCTTTCTCTTGTGAGTCTTAGTGAATTGGTGAGAATGAAAGAAGAGATAAGCTTCTATTTATAGAAGATTTCTAGCGTAACCCTTGCAATGTGAAGAGGCAAGTGGCTTGACGACTGGTAATATGAAAAGAAAAGTGGTTTGACACCTGTAATGTGAAAAGGCAAGTGGTTTGACGCCTGTAATGTGAAACAACAAGTGGTTTGATGCCTGTAATGTGAAACAACAAGTGGTTTGACGTCTGGTAAAGGCAAGTATTATTTGAAGAAAGTGACTCTTAGATGATGACATATGGGTCCCATAAAATAAACCAAAATTACAACATATGTCTCATATCAGACTTCTTATTTATATCAAAGATTGAATAAATATATACCATAAATCATTTTATCTTCAATTAACATATTTTTAATCTTTCAACAATTATTCATCATTAATATTATAACTCACAATATTGACAACCAAATCATTCCCAGGAAAGAGGGGGCTTTCCAGTAAGGATTTCTCCTTATTGGCGCACAATTAGGTGACCAAGCCCCTTTCCTCCACAGAACTTTCTAGACATTATCAATAATGCAAATAATAATATAAATAACTTTG
Organism: Panax japonicus; assembly: GCA_020205505.1. NCBI lineage: Eukaryota > Viridiplantae > Streptophyta > Magnoliopsida > Apiales > Araliaceae > Panax > Panax japonicus. The sequence goes on from CM035108.1 coordinate 53,453,242, forward strand.
TCGTCTCAATTATTGATTTAATAATATAAAATATTGTGACAATAATTGAATCAATAATGTGAGATACTATACAGCAATTACTGTGGCAATAATTGAATAAAACTGAGTGACTTCTCACGTAAGTATCAATAATCAGATACACTATGCAATAATATGTGCTACTGTGCAACAACGTGTATTACTGTTCTTTTATCACCGGGTATTTCAACAGTTTAACGGTAAAAGTTTTGTCGTTATTCTATGAAAATGTTATTTTATCGCTTTCAATATCCGACAGTTATTCCTTCGTGGGGTCCACCAATGATTGTGTCTTCATACGGATATTCTCCAATAAAAAGAATATTTCCCGACTGAATGAATATTTTATGACAACTTGCTTACTTAGCAAACTTTATAAATATTACCCATAACTATAATATTATATCAAATCCACACCTTATTATTCAAAATAATATTTAGAGAAAATTAAATATTTATTCATAAAAGTTGGGGTCTTACACTTTTAACGACGGTGATGGTTGCGTTGTTAGCTGGTTCACTTCTTCTCCAATATTTTTTATCTAAGCTATATAGAGTGATATTGGAGCGAGGTTGGTGCTAGTAATTAGGCAAATAAAGGCTGATTTGGGGTGTTGGGGGGCTGATAATGGGGCTATATTTTGGTAAATAGAATTGGAGATTCGATAGAGGCAATTAAGATTGTAGAAGTTGTGATTGCAAAAGGTAGACAGGGGAGGATCGAGAAGAGAAAATTTGTTAAATTGAGAAGAAAATATATCTATTATAGTAGTTGGGGTTCTAAACCCCTCCTCTGATTTGTCTATAAAAATGGTGGTGTATATACGTTCAAATTTTATAAAATCTATCAAATTAATAATGTAATTTGAATAAATCAAATATGAAGAAAAATAATTAAATTTGAGTTTATTTAATTTTGCCAAATAACTTAATTAATTTCATCAATTTGATAAATTTGAACCAAAAATCTATGGGGTACTTCCGGTTGGTTTGTAAATTTGAAGCACAAATCTAGCCACGCATGTAAAAATCTTATTCAATTTGACGTCCATTTAATCTTATTAACGGAATGGTATAATTTCAAAATTTTAATTAGTTCAATGGGATAATTTTAATTTTAAAAGTTTAATAGTGTAATAAATAAAATGTGCCGACTATAATTGGGTTTTCCTTAGTTTTGTTTGAAAGAATCTAAGTCAATTTGACGGACGTCAAATCTTATTAACTGAATGGTGAAATTTTAAAATTTTAATTAGTTCAATGGGATAATTTGAATTTTTAAAAGTTTAATAGTGTAATAAGTAAAGCGTGCCAACTACAGTGGGATTTTACTTAGTTTTTCCATATAATCTCATTCCACCCATGAGTCATTAAGAGTTTGACAAAATACCGGACACATGGTCCTTTTCTTCTTTCAAAATCTTTCAAAAATAAAGGAAAAATAAGATTATAAATCTTTTGGAAATCTGATGATGAGTCGTCCAAAAATTGAAGCCAACTTCAACAAATTTCAAGCACAAAAGATCAACAAATTCGCGCTAACTGCCTACATTATAGCAAACCTTCTAAAATCAACCAAAAAGACCGTAAGCCAATATATGGTACATTCTTATTTGTTTAAAACACAGTAAGACAATAAATTGTACCAAAAAGAAAATGAAAGATACTAAACAAACTTCATATTATGTATATATTCTTCATTATTCTTAAGATTTAAGAAATTCTAGTAGCATATATTCGGATAAACCATGTCTCCTTCTATGTTATTGGTGTTGGTTTATATGTTATTGGTTTTAATGATGACAAGTTGCTTTGTTGAGTTATATATTATCATCATCAAAAAGGGGAAGAATGTTGATTTATGAGTTTTTATTTTAATGATGACAACACATATTTTGTTTGGTGATCGATGTTTTCTGATTTTCAGGTTATTGACTAATTATACATGTATCAAGATTTCAAGTGGGTCTTCATGAATAAATGTTGTTTAGAGCAACCACATAGTTGTTAGGTTTGTAACATTCAAGAACGCAATCAAATTGCACAAAATTAGCGGAAACGTGTAAAAATCAGAGTTTAAAATTTTTACAAACCATAAACCCGGATCACCCTTTATGAGCAATTATTAATTAAACGAAAAGATAAAGAATAAAATCATACCCTTGAAGATCCGAGCTTCCTCAGGTACAAGTTCACCTCCAATCCTTTTCGCGTTCAACTTGAATCCACCGGGTTTGGTCCCTTCCTTTGATCAACGTTAGCCACCCAAGTGTTTGGCCTCTAGAGGTGATCCACCAAGGAAGAAGAAGAATTCAAGAAGATGGGTTGTTGGCTAAACCCTAGTTTTTTTTATCTCTATAGAAAAAGGCGTACTCTCCCAACTATTGGAATTACATATTCTAATAATACGTCAACCTCTATTTCACCCATAATAAGACTCCTCTTATTTATAGATGTGGGCAACCCTCCTTAACAATTAAGAAATTGGGTTTTATTAAATTAATTAAATTCTTTTAATTAATTAAGCTCCCTAATCTTATTAGAGATAATTAATTAAACTCTTTTAATTAATTTGCCTCCTAATCCTATTAGGATATTTGAGAGTACTTTTATTAATTAATTCACAAACTCCTTTAGGAATTAAATAATAATAATAGTAATAATAATAATAAGACTCCTCTTATTAATTTATATTTAATATTTCTAAAATATTAAATAATAAATATTAAGCTATTTAATTTATTCTATCACCATAGATTAAATTAAATATACTTAACTTATTATTACGATTATGCCATTAACTTCTTAAATAATTATTCTTCCTTTTATGGTGTGACCCTTTAGGTTCTCCATATTAAACCGGTTGTGAATAAATCAATTAGAACAATTCTAATCTTATTTAAATAAATAAATTAAACTAATAATTTATTTAAATAAATAATATTTATTCTACAATAGGGATAAGCCTCCCTAGCGATCAACGACTTTTCAGATAATATAGATTTCAACATTAATCATAAAAGAACCTTTGAGTAAATAGTTGCCGTACAATTCAATCCTTCCACCATACAATGTCCCAATTAAATATAAGACATGGAATTACTGTCAAGTCTTATTTTATTCAATTATATGTTTTTCGATCCTTAAATGCACAACTCCAAATAATGCAAATTAGAAACTCCTTTCTAATTTCATTCTGCCTTGGCCAAGGACTTCTGAGTTGTCATTTATCGAATCACATAGGACATTTCTCTTCTTTTACTAGAAGTGGTAGATTCTTTATTGATCATACATTATCTCCATGTACAACTTATTATACCCAAGCATACCCTTTGATATACCCTAAGGGTCTTAAGGAATAAGTCAAAGTATAACTCATCATACACAAGATACTATGATGATCTCAAGTCCAAGGATCACTTGTACTACTATCACTACAGGAATTCCTATTGACATGCAAGTAAAACTCCATTAGGTATTCCTTAGCGAGTCACGTTCAGTGAACTTATTCTCTAATAAGCACATACATACTTGCTTTAGTGTCTCCACACAAATGATCATGAGATCAATCATCCTCATCCAATGAGCAAGCAACGTATGTACCAATCTATCCGGATTCACTAATCCCCAATTTAGTAATCCAATGATAGGGAACTATTTTAGTTTTAAGCTTTCTAAGAATTTAGATCTCATTAGAATGATCATCATCATTATTCTAAAAGCATTGCTTAAAACTATGGGTTTATCACATATTATAAAACAGCATCATGTAGATAATTAAAAGCCTTTAATAAATTAATACATTTTATTAATAAATGAATAAGATTGTTACAAAGTATATGCTTTATCATCAAACATGATTGGCTTGTGTGCATACTACTTTCAATCTCCCACTTGCACTAAAGCCAATCGCCATGGTATCTCATACTCTTCTTCTCTAAGTGACGATCATCCTGTTGTTGGATAAGCTTTAGTTAATGGATATGTAATGTTGATCTTGAGAGTCCACTATCTCTATAGTGATTTCCCAACTTTCAATGATTCTTATAATCAAATGAAAGTGCCACAACACATGTTTAGATCCAAAATGAGACTTAGGAACTATTCCTAGTTCTGTAATGAACTTTTCATCCAAACAATCAACTTGTAGCTTCATTTATAGCTATATACTATGTCTTTATCACTAAGCCAACAACTCTTTGCTGTTTGGAACTTTTCCAATTTCACTGCACCACCGTTCAAGGTAACCCTTTATCTTAAAGTGGATTTTCTGTCGTCTTGGTCTGTCTGAAAAAACTTGAGTCTGTTAAGCCCTCTAGTTTTAATTCAGACCCACCATGTATTATGGTCACATCCTTAGTGCCGGTTAAGTACTTTGAGATGTTTTTCACTGACTCACAGTGAACTTCTCCAGAATATGACTGATCAATATCAGGTCTCGTATATTTCATTGCATACATGATAGTTACTCATGCGATCTCTCTTTTAGGAGTCTATGGGGACTATTAAGAGAGATACACTCCATGGCTCATCAACATGAGACATCCCATAGAGTTTGCCATGCTAAACGACTTTAGCATCAAATGAATATACGTTCCTTGGGTTAAGCCGAGCATCCTTTTAAATCTATCCATATAGATTTGCATCCCCAATTAAGATACTCTTCCCAAATCATTCATGGAGGAATGTTTAGACAACTTTATCTTTATTGATTTTAGCATTGGCATGTCATTCCTTATCCGTAGTATATCAACATATAATACTAGAAATTTCACGACGCTCCCACTGACCCTTTTGTACACACTAGGTTCATTCTTGTTTTTGATAAAATCAAACTCTTTTGATTATCATATCAAAATGAATGTTCCATTTTTGAGAAGCTTGATTCAATCCATTTCTCTGAGTATCTATAACTCTTACCTCATCGTATGTAACTGGATTATCATCTTCTATGATACGTACCTCGTCATCATCATCCATGATGAATCCATACCTCCTAGGTATCTTTGGTACTATTCCAGATTTACGATTCGGTTGTGGTACAATAGGTCTATCTATAGGTTCCTCTTATTTGACTTGTAGTGATTTATGGTTCTTGAACTTTTCAAGATGTATTATCCTCCCACTAGCCCCTTCAATGATAAACACCTTTATCTTAGAAGGCAGCATGTTTCGCAACAAACACCTTTTGCTAAGTAGGATTATAGAACATATGCCCTAAACTTACTTTAGGATGTTCCACAAATCTGTACTTGTCAAATTTTGTCCCAAGCTTATCCTTTGAAACCGTTTCACATAAGTTGGACAACCCCTTATCTTAAAATACTTAATATTAGGAATCCTCCATGTCCATAACTTTTATGGAGTCTTGGGGCCGGATTATGAGGTTACCTTTTCGTAGATATGCAGCCATTTCTAGGACATTATCCTAGAAGGATACTGAAATTTCGGTAAAATCATTATGGACCACACCATGTCCAATAAGGTATAATTTTCCTTATAGATACATCAATCAATTATTGCGTATCAGAAGGAGTCCATTATGAGAAAACCATTTGAGATAATCTAGAAACTTATTGCACAAGTATTTATTCCTTGATCTAATCAAAGAATCTTAATACTTTGTCAAATTGTTTCACTTCTGAATTCTTTGAACCTTTCAAATAATTCACACTTGTATTTCAACAAATACATACATTCAGTTCTTTGAATGATCATCTCCTTTTCTTATACTAATTTTTTCAATATGTAAAATTATTTTCACGTAAGTCAAGTATACAAAATCCATTAAATTAATATTCCAGATCTATACAAAACATTATTATTATAAATAGAACAATAATTGTTCTTAAATATAATACCAAAGATTTCATTGTCCAACAATAAAAATAGAAATAATGTTTCCAACAAGAACTGGAATACAATAACAACTTATTGACTTAATAGACTTGCCCGTAGGCATTGCTAAACTATAAGTTCCTATGGCTAATGCAGCAACCTTTGCTTCATTTCCAACACATAGGTTTACTTATATTTGTTTAGCTTTCTACTTCTACTTGGTCCCTTCATAAATCTATATTTATGATAACCAAAGTCGGTATCCAATACCCAAGTAGAACCTTGACTTAAAGAAAAATTTATTTTAATCATGAACAAATTTGTATTTATAACCGAAACTTCACTAAGCTTCTTTGGTTAACCTCTGCAAGATGCTTCTCGCAGTTTCTTTCCAGTGTCCAGGCTTATTGCAGTGGAAGCAAACTCCTTTGCTATCTGTATCAGTTTTGTTCTTATTATCCTTTGTTTACGCCTTTCTGTTTACCTTCTTAGAATCGTTCTTCTTTTCAGAAGATCTTTTGGCCCCTACCAGTAAGACATGGTCTTTCTTGGTTGGAAAGTGACTCTCAACATTTTTCAACATGTTAAGCAAATCAGCGAGGCTGTATCTACTCGTTCATATGAAAAAATTCACAACAATTGTGAAAGGAGTCCGGGAGTGAGTGCAAGATCAAATCTTGGCTCAACTCTCCATCCATGACAAAACCCGTTGTCCTAATTGATCAATCAAATTGATTATGTTAAGGACTTTTATCTATACTGTAGTGTCATTGGTCATTCTAGATCGGAAGAGCTCCTTAGATATCTGGATATCTGATATCTATCAGTCCTACTTTCCTCATCATCAACTACTTGATGTGCAGGAATATAATAGGAGCATCCATAGTTTCATGCTGACGCTGAAGCTCGTTACTCATGGATGTGAGCATGATGCATTGAGCCAACTATGCATCATCTAGCCACTTTCTAAAAGTAGCAATATCTTCCTTAGAGGCATTGTCTGCAACCATTGCAGGGATAAGCGTATTAAGGACATAAGATAGCTTTTCAGTCGTGAGAACTATTCTCAATTTCCTTAACCAATCCGTTTAATTAGGTCCGGTTAATTTAGCATCTAATATGCTACGCAGTGATAGTATTTTAGACATTGTAAAATTCTGTAAATAAATTTGTAATTAACAACATTTTAACATATATTCTTTTATTAATTACCAAAATAAATTAGGTCTTGTTTTAAATTGGTATCTCCCACTATTTTCTTCAAACTATATTACCCTCAATATATATAGTTCGGCAAAATCCAATTAAAGATTTGCTAGTGAGAATAAGGATCCCATTTCAAATGTATATAGCCTTGTGTGTGCACAACAAACTATATATAAATAAATAGGTAGACAACTCTTGTCAATTACATCAACTATGTAACTCCTTGTATTTTGCCTCTTAAATCATAATGGTCAAGTGTGTGCACATCCGAACTAAAATGATTTAAGTTAAGTCAGACCCAGCATTTCCATATAAGTGAAGAGAAAACTACAGCCCTTGTGTGTGCACAACAAAGCAGTAATGTTCAATTCCTTATAAACATCATATGTAATAAAAACAACATCTTAAATATTTAATACTCGCCTTGTGTGTGCACAACAAACTCATATTAAATATTCAATACTCTATTGTTTCTATCATGCTAGAAGGCGACGTTCGATATTCCAAATATCTTTGAACGTTACAACTTAATATAAAATATTTGAGGGGTTTGCTATTAATTTGTCTCATCTTGTTTAGCGCGCATGCACATATATATATAAAATACGCGTCATATTAATAAACATGCGAAGCATGTTTGCATAATATATAAAATATATATAGTATAAGCATGCACATATAGAATACTATATTCTACCCGGATTGATTATGGACTTTTATTCTAGTTTGGTTCACTAGAGCCACCAAGTGAACCAAAAGGTCAAACCCTAGGGGTGCAAGAATTAAATTTAAATATAACTATTACATTTAAACCCGGGCTCCATTACAAACAGGTCTTCAAGCGCTCCTTGCTCCTTGATCTCCAATTCTTCAAAATTAATTTTAACTATTCCTATTACAAAACTATTTAAAATAAATAGAAACCTTGATCAGCAGTCAAGGGGAAGTACATAGGAGGGAGATAGAATTTACATTAAGAAAAATTAGAGAAGACGAGGTACGCAGACCCCATTTAATAAAACCCATACATTCATGCATCCAACTAAAATAAAATCCAATCACATTGGTCAATAATCCATAATCAATCCCATTTATTATCATACACATCACCATATGCATCAATAAATAACATTCATCTCATGAATAATAAATATTTAATATATATATTGATATCATTTAATGGGCAAATTTAGTTAGTATAAAATCTAATTTTGAATCAAAATAAACTCCTTTATTTTAATCCAAATTTAAATCAAAATAAAACTATTTTATTTTAATTTATCCAATTTTGAATAAAATAAACTATTTTATTTTAATCAAAATCTTTAATCAAAATAAACTCCTTTATTTTAATTAATTATGGAATCCAATTCCATGTAAAAAAAATAACTCCTTTATCAAAGGAAACACGGATTAATTTCCTATTCACAAATAAACTCTTTTATTTTGAATAATATGAAATCCAATTTCATATCTAAATAAACTCCTTTATTTAAGGAAACACGGATTCTCTTTCATATTCACAAATAAACTCTTTTATTTTGAATAATATGAAATCTTATTTCATATCTAAATAAACTCCTTTATTTAAGGAAAGATGAAATTCAATTTCAACTCCAATTAGTTGTCATGGAATCCAATTCCAACTCTAATTAGTTAGCATGAAATTTAATTTTAAAATTAAAATAAACTCTTTTATTTTAATATTAAAATAAACTTTTTATTTTAAAATTAAAATAAACTTTCATTTTAATAATAAAATAATTAAGAATATTAATATATACTGTAACTATATATATAATATACATATATACGGTATATACATATATAAATCCTGTTATCCTTATTTGATTTCCGTGCATAGCCATTTTCAAAAGAATCCTGTAAAACATGTTTTCCAAACTTCCTTTAATAAGTAACGTGGCCAACAAAAATAATATTAAGATTCCAAATCATCTGGTCCACGTTTTTCAAAAGCTGGTTACACAAATTTTTTTTTTTAAATTCCAGAACCCATTCCACGTAATCACCACTTTGATAGCTGAAGCATGATTACATGATTTCAAGATTGCTAGTACTGAATTAAGCTAGTGCATGGCCGCGAATCACAGAATATCAAAATCGCGAATTCCCTTTTTTTTTTTTAATTTTATACAATAAAATTATGCCCAATTAAATTATTCTAAACACATATCAATATACATATCAAATTAAAATAATTAATAATTCGCATAAAGGTTTGGCTCTGATGCCACTGTTAGGTTTGTAACATTCAAGAACGCAATCAAATTGCACAAAATTAGCGGAAACGTGTAAAAATCAGAGTTTAAAATTTTTACAAACCATAAACCCGGATCACCCTTTATGAGCAATTATTAATTAAACGAAAAGATAAAGAATAAAATCATACCCTTGAAGATCCGAGCTTCCTCAGGTACAAGTTCACCTCCAATCCTTTTCGCGTTCAACTTGAATCCACCGGGTTTGGTCCCTTCCTTTGATCAACGTTAGCCACCCAAGTGTTTGGCCTCTAGAGGTGATCCACCAAGGAAGAAGAAGAATTCAAGAAGATGGGTTGTTGGCTAAACCCTAGTTTTTTTTATCTCTATAGAAAAAGGCATACTCTCCCAACTATTGGAATTACATATTCTAATAATACGTCAACCTCTATTTCACCCATAATAAGACTCCTCTTATTTATAGATGTGGGCAACCCTCCTTAACAATTAAGAAATTGGGTTTTATTAAATTAATTAAATTCTTTTAATTAATTAAGCTCCCTAATCTTATTAGAGATAATTAATTAAACTCTTTTAATTAATTTGCCTCCTAATCCTATTAGGATATTTGAGAGTACTTTTATTAATTAATTCACAAACTCCTTTAGGAATTAAATAATAATAATAGTAATAATAATAATAAGACTCCTCTTATTAATTTATATTTAATATTTCTAAAATATTAAATAATAAATATTAAGCTATTTAATTTATTCTATCACCATAGATTAAATTAAATATACTTAACTTATTATTACGATTATGCCATTAACTTCTTAAATAATTATTCTTCCTTTTATGGTGTGACCCTTTAGGTTCTCCATATTAAACCGGTTGTGAATAAATCAATTAGAACAATTCTAATCTTATTTAAATAAATAAATTAAACTAATAATTTATTTAAATAAATAATATTTATTCTACAATAGGGATAAGCCTCCCTAGCGATCAACGACTTTTCAGATAATATAGATTTCAACATTAATCATAAAAGAACCTTTGAGTAAATAGTTGCCGTACAATTCAATCCTTCCACCATACAATGTCCCAATTAAATATAAGACATGGAATTACTGTCAAGTCTTATTTTATTCAATTATATGTTTTTCGATCCTTAAATGCACAACTCCAAATAATGCAAATTAGAAACTCCTTTCTAATTTCATTCTGCCTTGGCCAAGGACTTCTGAGTTGTCATTTATCGAATCACATAGGACATTTCTCTTCTTTTACTAGAAGTGGTAGATTCTTTATTGATCATACATTATCTCCATGTACAACTTATTATACCCAAGCATACCCTTTGATATACCCTAAGGGTCTTAAGGAATAAGTCAAAGTATAACTCATCATACACAAGATACTATGATGATCTCAAGTCCAAGGATCACTTGTACTACTATCACTACAGGAATTCCTATTGACATGCAAGTAAAACTCCATTAGGTATTCCTTAGCGAGTCACGTTCAGTGAACTTATTCTCTAATAAGCACATACATACTTGCTTTAGTGTCTCCACACAAATGATCATGAGATCAATCATCCTCATCCAATGAGCAAGCAACGTATGTACCAATCTATCCGGATTCACTAATCCCCAATTTAGTAATCCAATGATAGGGAACTATTTTAGTTTTAAGCTTTCTAAGAATTTAGATCTCATTAGAATGATTATCATCATTATTCTAAAAGCATTGCTTAAAACTATGGGTTTATCACATATTATAAAACAGCATCATGTAGATAATTAAAAGCCTTTAATAAATTAATACATTTTATTAATAAATGAATAAGATTGTTACAAAGTATATGATTTATCATCAAACATGATTGGCTTGTGTGCATACTACTTTCAATAGTTAGGTCCCTAAGATCTCACCTAGGAAATCAAATATAAGTATTTATAACTTGATTAATTAATTTCAAGGCAAATTTATTTTGCTGGAAATTATTTTATAAAATAAGGTTTCATGTGCTTAAAATACAAATCCTTTAAAAAGTTATTTTTGGAAGCCAAATCAATTCAGTTTTATTTCCTATTTCAAAGAGCTGGAAATTCAAATTCAAAAGTTGAAAATAGATTTTGGAATCCAAATCAATTGAGATATTAATCAGTCATGTTTCAAAATCTTATCCCTTTGATCTAGTTATTGATAATTCTCTTTATTCAAAGTGGTGATTCTACTGGGATATTAATTCCTTATTAATAGTAGTTGAGTTTGCTAAGATATTATACGTTTATTTAAGATGCCTTAATTCAAGCTCTATATCATTCAAATTCAAAATCCTTCCTAACAGCTTGATTCTATTGGAATTGCTGAAATTGTGTTCCTTAGCTTTTATGACCGTTGCTTTTACTCTATATATATCATCCTCTTGGCTAAAGCTTAAACAGATAAGGAATTAAGAAATACAGAAAGCTTTAAAGAAAAAGTTTCTAGCAAATTACTCTTGTCTTGTTATTAATTTATTGTGCTAGAAATTCAAAGATATATTGTAATCATATTCATTCTTAAATAAAACAAGTATACAAGCCTATTGTGGTTTGTAGTTTGATCCAGTGGTGGATAGACATGTACAAAAGAAGCTCTAAGATTACAGTGGTGCAAGCAGTTGAAGAGGTGCAAGAGGTTGCAGTTGTGCAAAGGGGGCAGTGGTGTCTATCAAGTTCAGAGCTATTTGTACAGGGAGTTAACTTTGTAATTGCTTAAATACTAAAGTTAATAAAAGTGTCTACAATACCAATTGGTATTGAACGTGGATTGAGCCATTAGAGGTTAAAGGCAGAACCACGTAAAAATCTTGGTGCTTTTATTTACTGTTTATCTTGTTTCCGTTATCTGAATTTTGCACTTAATCACTTCATATTCTACATTAATAGAAGATGTTACTGCTCAACAGGTTCAGTAAATAAGTTAACATGTTCTGCATATTAGTTGAAATAATTAAGCAGACAAATGATAACCTGTCTGAATAGTTCAGTTAGCGTTAAAAAAAAGTTGTCATTGTATATCACTTTCATCATAAATACCTATTCACCCCCTCTCTAGGTGTGCACACACTTCTGAATTTTATTTGGTATCAAACCTTTGGCTTTACTAATGTGTGTGTTTGCAGACCGTAGGGTAAGATTCTAATGGCACACCTTAATTTCCAAGAGGGGCAGTCCTGTAACCGACCTCCATTGTTGTTGGGCAGTGAGAACTTCAATATCTGGAAGTTCAGGATGAAGATATATCTTAACAGAGACCCATAGGAATGGTGGGTTATGGACAATGGACCCGTCATTCCTAGGCATGATGATGGTAGACCCAAAACTCTCATGGAGATGGATGCGAATGAATCGTACATGATGTCCTACAATTCAAAAGCCATGAATACCTTGTTAAGTGGGATGGTACAATCAGAAATCAACAAAGTCTTCGACTGCAGTACAACGAAAAAAATATGGGATACTCTCATCATGAGCTATGAAGGGACGTCCAAGGTGAAAGAGGTGAAACTTAGCATGCTGAAGCTCAAGGGAGGTTCTTCACTATAATGAATTCTCTTAGCATGCTTGGGAGGAAAATTGATCAAAGAGAAATCAATAGAAAGTTACTACGAGTCATGCCAAAATGGTTCACTCCAAAAGTCACCACCCTCCAAGACTCATTAACAATCAGTACCATGGAGACACTTACATTATTTGGAGAGCTTGAAGAGTTTGAGAACTAACTTAGAAGGTATGATGAAGAAAAGGAGACACCAATAAAGAAGATATTGGCACTTTAAGTTGAGAGCAATCAGAATGATCAAAACGAATATTTCGATGAAGAAATTGAAATGCTATCAAGAAAACTCGAGAGACTACTTCAAAGGAAAAAACAAAAGAATAATAAAGAAAGTAACTCAATTCCAATGAGTAAGTCCAACTCTATTTCATGGGACTAGAAGATAATGATCAACTTGAGGTAAATAATTTTCATTTTAGTGAATCTCTTGAAATAACTATGTCTGATTATCTTATTTTAAAAAATAAAAATCAAAAGCTCAAAAAGAAAACTACTTATTTAAATAATTGCGTAAATGAGAGAAAATGAATATCTTAAAAAGAAAATAAAGTTTTAAAAGAAAATTTGAATATGAGAGATGCATGTATAGATGCTTTTAATGTTAGAAAAATGATGAATGTGCAACATGATGACAATGTAACAAATGCTGAAATAACACCTTTAAAAAGTGATCTTGCTAAATTTGTGCAAAGAGAAGATAACCTAAATGTTATGTTAGGAACACAAAGGCCTGGTCTTAATAAACAAAGGATTGGGTATAATCCTATTTAAAATATGAAAAATAGAAATAATAATAATATTAGAATGATTAATAAGAAACCAATGAATAAACCACTTTATTGTTCACCATTTGTTACTTGCAAAAAATGTGATTTTAAAGGTCATTTTGATTCTAATTGTAATAAAGTTATAATAAACCAAATTTGGGTAAAGAAATGTGATTTATATGCTACTAACCCAATAGAATTCAAGAAAATTTGGGTACCAAAAAAATAGAGACTATTTGTTTGTTTTGTAGATGTCTCAAGGTCAAAAAGGAGATGGAGAGTACTTTAGTTTGAGGGAAAAAAATGTAGCCAACTGTATCCAGAAAGCCTGACTACCCATCTGCATTAAAAGACAAATCAGACGGTCTTGCAGAAGCAGAAATTGATATATCCAGATGTCTGCTTTAGAAGTCAAAATAGACATTCATGAACACGAACCAGATGAACAAATGACTGAAGTTAGGCTTCCATGAACAACCAGAACACTGAAAAATTATCATTTTAACCTGAGAATTAAAGACTTTAACATTGGGAGGACCACAAGATAAGATTTAAAAGAGGATTGGTTATAAAAATACAAAATCCAAAGCGACACTAAAGTGCACAACTACCAAGCTTACTATTGGTGAAAATATTGATATATAAGTAACAAAACACAAAGGTGTGATCATTTTGTTTAAGTTTTTATATGTGATACTGTTATCTGCTTGATCCAATTTTTTTATCTTTATCCTTGTGCTTATTTTTTAATGATGCCAAAGGGGGAGAGAAAAAGTCTTATTTGAATACACCCTCAATAGCACTCTTTATTAAAATTACGTCGTTTTTGAGATTCTTTTAAAAAATAAGTGAAGCCGCGGATGACATTTTTATAAATAAAAAGAAAACAAATAGGACCACTCTATTTTAATATTATTTATATTTTAAAAGAATTATATATATATATATATATATATATATATATATTAAATGTGTTTTCCAGTTGTCTCTTTATGTATGTATGTATTCTATGCCAAAAAATCTTTGTCCTTAATTAAAAGTATACTATAAATTCGACCATTACAATGAAAAATTGCCTTATTTACTCCGACCATTTCATTTAGATAGATTTCCTTAAATGTCACCTTATAAATTAACCTCTTTTATTGCATGTGAATCTAACTTGACCTAGGAATCAGACATTCTTATGCATTTAATAATATTTTATGTTTCCTTAATTATGTCAATCGGTTCTCCTTATCATCTAAACCCCGAATTGAGACATTCTCTTTCAATTAATTTTTTAAAAATAAATTATTATTCTTTCATTTATGTTTGTACTATATGTTTATGATTAGTATTACATATTTTACATATAGGAGGAGTTTATTTGAAATTCTTAAATATATATATATAGGGTCCGATTTCTATAAGGGCTCCCTTAATTTGTTAAAATGCAAACTTTTTTTTTTTTGCTTTTTTTTAAAAAAAAAATAACTAAAAAAAGTTTAATATTTTATGGAACTGAATTTTTTTCGTAATATAGTGTTTTGGATGTGATTTGGATACGTATAACAAAACAGGTCTATACAGTCTGTGCAGACTGTACATATATTTTTTGGTATAGGTATCCAAATCACGCCCAAAACATTGTATTATGAAAAAATTCCAGTTCCATAAAATATTATAAAAAAAATTAGTTGTTTTAAAAAAAAGCAAAAAAAAAAAGTCCACGTTTTAACAAAGTAAGGGAGCTCTCACCTGATCGGATATATATATATATATATATATATATATATATATATATATATATATATATATATATATATATGTGGACTTCATCCACAACAAAGCAACTCCTTTTTTGGCATATTGAAAGTAAAATTTGATATATATTTTCACAAATTCTCTCTCACACAAGTGTGGAACTCATTTACTATTCATGTGAGAGACCTTGTGGAACTAATACTTTTATTTATAGAAATATCAATTCTCTATTTTGATTAGTCGTTAAAGTAAATGAGTAAAATATTTAGGTGTTATTTAATAAAACTGAATAAAAAGTTCTGAATGTATAAGAGAATCTTAATGAGTTGAATGAAGTAAAAGTTCTGAATATAGAATAAAATGATGTATTTGATAATTGTCTGTCTAAAATATCTGAAGAATTATTATGAACAACTATATTGTGTAATTTTAAATAAACAATGTTATCTAAGAAACAATTTAGAAATAAATACAATAATTTTTAAATAACATTCTATGAGTCCATAAAACTAAAACAAAAGACTACAATAATATTTATTAAATTATTTATTGACCAATTTGTTAAAGAAAAAAAATCAAAAAAATAAATTGTACATAACAAAATTTGTTTATAATAGTAAAAAAACGATATATAATAAATGTAAATTTTAATTGTCTAAGAGGGTGAATAGGTAAAAATATCATTCAACGCTACTTCTTTCAATTTAGTCATAAATTTCTAGATGAATAATTCAGACACATTTAAAGTTTAAAAATTATAAAACAAAAATTTAAAAATTATAAAACAATTTGTCTGGACAACTTTTTTGGTCAAATTCAGATGTAAACAAAAAGCCCCTCCCTTACTCAGATAGTTGATTTGAACCAACTAGTAGGAGTTCTATTAAATTTAAAAGTCTAGGCTGGTTCATTCCCACAACAGTTCAAAATTTCCTCTCTTTCTTTATATATATTTATATAATGAATGAGCTATCATTCTACTGTTGCTTTAAATGAAAATCTCAGATTTACGTAAAAGAAGAGGGAGCAGAGAGCTTGATAATTTCATTCTAGTTTGGGGCCTGTTTGTTTAATACAAAAGTCACTAGGGAAATACCTCAAATGCAATTAAAAGCAGTGTAGAAATGAGATCCACTATACATTATTCTTGCACAAATTTAGAAGAACCCTTTAAATCTGGGCAAATATTTGATGATTTTCTGTGAAAATAAGAATATAATAGTAGCATCTATCACAATGTCTTTGCTGAGAATAATCCTCTGAAAATTTTACTTCAGCATTCACAAGCTGCACGCACCCCAAATCTTCTATGGAACATCGGCCATTAAAACTGGATTTGACGAGTGAGTGAAGGCTTTTTTTACTGCAGAAAGGTAATTGGTTCGAATTGCAGGGCTTTTTGAACAAGTTCAGACTGCTCTTTCCCATGAACGGTATAGAAACCAGTTGCTGTTGCAGCAGATGGAGCACGACCTACATATTTGATGTCATCGATGGTACCTCTGCCCAGTACTTTCATGGCAGTAAAAAGACGGGGTGCGATATAACTGTATGCACCCATGTTCATCGGCTCTTCCTGGCACCAGACAATCTCTGCATCTGAAATAGTCATAATAGATGCGACTCAGATAGGCACATTAGCTCAACAGCCATGAAAACCACTTTGCAGATCACCTCTACAGCTATTGAACTAGTACTAGACATGTGCTTTAATAGCTAAATCTTCAAGTCTTAGAAATAAATTGATTTTTCTTTGTTGAATTGAAAATATGAAAATGTACACTCAAATGGAAAAGGTTTGCAGGTATTTATGTAACATACTGGATATTGATAAATACTTCCTCCATTCTAAAATATATGAACTTAATGAAAATGTAAAAATTAAGGAGATGAGTGTGTGTGTGTGTGTGTGTGTGTATACTTCCAGTATCATTTTGCTCATTAATTTTGGAAACAAAACTAATAACCATTTTGCTCTTATATATGCATGTTTCGTACTTGCATTTATATAACTATATAATCAATAGATATTGAGAAAGAAGCGGGAGAACATACAGAAATGGAGATAAACATGACAAAATGAAAACGGTCTCTGTTTTAGTAGAAGTAGGTTCTTACTTTTTCTTCTTTATTTAGAAAGTGAAAAGATAACAAGAAATCCTTCTTTAAAAATATATTAGATTTACTACCACTAGACAAGACTATTCCTTAGAGACCTTTCCATAGCTTCTGTATTTGTGATATCTACTGGTTCAAAAGTAAAAATCTATTGACATGCAAAAGGATCAGGATTGGTTGGACACACATAGGTGCTGAGATCCAAAACAGAAGTGAGAGGCCTTAAGGTGGTAATCAGAAACAGTTGACACCAATATCGACGGGGTAGGGTAATTATCTATGCCCAAAACAAATTCCATTATATTATGTTATTTCTCCAATTTATCTACCAAATGATTAGCCTGAATGTTACAGTACAGTCCCAAAGTTGCAAAGTTTAAAATACATACTTGGATAACGCTTCAGCTCACGCTGGATGAGGTCATATGGGAAAGGACAAAGCTGTTCCACTCGACATATCGCAATGTCCTTTCCATTGGATTTCTTCCTCTCTTCATCAAGTTCGTAATAGACCTGCAAAATGGCACACACTAAAAGTTGAATCTACAGCAATATCTCAAGAGTTAACACAACCTACAGAAATCACAAACCACCACATGAAATTAAATAACTTAAATCTCACGTAAGAACATGCACATAACTTGCATCATGGTGGAACAAAAATAATTACACACCTTTCCGGAGCAAAGAACCAGACGTCTGATATTCTCCTCAAGATCTGAGTGGTCATTCTGGTCCTTTATGAGGCGCTTGAATCGGGTTCCTTGTTTGTCAAAACCTGGGTGACCTTGGACATCATCAAACTCTGATAGATTTGACTTGCATTCCTTGTGACGAAGCAAGTTCTTTGGAGCCATTACAATAAGAGGCTTACGGAATTCCCTGTGTATCTGTGAGATGAAGACAGAACACATGAGAAATTGATAGATGTGCTTCAAATGTCAAGAAACTTGCACACCACAACAGATTCACTCACTTGACGTCTCAGGACGTGGAAATAATTTGCAGGCGTAGTGACGTTCACAACCTGCCAATTGCATTCCTGGATCTGCTTCCGAAGTGTGGGATCCATCTCCGGTATAGCATAGGGGTGGTCATCACTCATCTGCCGTCAATTTTGTACAAGTTAAAAAATTTAGGTTTCATTTAACATGCTATCAAGGAAAGAGATAAATTTCTAGAGTTTCTTCGGTAGCATAAGAATAAAGATGGGGCCAGTGATTTAGACAATCTTCAAATAATCCCAAAAGGGGAAGGGGAAAAAGAGTCAGTCTTGTAAAGGCATAGTAAAAAGTAGCCAAAAATTGCCAAGCGAGTATGAGTATAACAGATGAGATTTCAGCATTCAAGCAAGTGGGACTACTTGATTTTGACTTGAATTTCTTCCAATATTCAGAAATATATATATATATATGTGTGTGTGTGTGTGTGTGCGTGTGTGTGCGTGTGTGTGTTTGTGTTGATTGAGGTGTATCAATTAATACAGCAGAGATATGAATATGTGATAGAGTATAAGAAGACTAGAATATTCAGCATCGAAACAAGTGGATCCACTTCATTTAGACTTGTGTTTCCTTCTGATATTAAGGTAAATAATTTAAGATTCCACCATATAATGGCTTGCAGAGATCCCCCAGTGGAAAACTCATCATGTGACTAAAACATCAGTGATTGCAGGCATGTGTTCAAGTGTGGATGTGTGTGTCTGACAACAGACACACCCCCCACCCCCGACATGAACGCACTCGCGGAAGAGATTACACACACACATGCATGCGCAAGTGCATTCACACATAGAAGAGACTTACAAAAAGTCTAGATTGATCTTTACAAATAACTAAAGCAAATTATGAATAATAATTTATAAAAACAAAATACCTGAAGGAATCGCTCCAATCGTGCACTTGAATGTTCGGGGCCTTGACCATCATAACCATGAGGTAGCACCACAACTAAGCCAGTCTGCCGCAACCACTTAGCTTCCCCACTGCTCAAAAACTGATCGAATATCACCTGAGCTCCATTGGAGAAATCACCAAATTGAGCTTCCCATAATACCAACGAATTTGGATTTTCCATTGAATAACCCAATTCAAACCCAAGAACACCAAATTCCGAAAGAGAGCTGGATGGAAGAAGATAAAAAAGATGGCATTTAGGGGATCGAATACTTTCATGCAAGAACCATATTCACAAGATATATGCAGTCTGAGGTGCTAAGCCAACATAAAAGTGGGTGTTTGCAATTGTGAGATTTAACAAGTAATAACTGAATACAAGTGAGGTTGACTAAATTTGTTTTATGAACTTAAAACAAATATGCTACAGAATATATGTGAACACAAAAAGGGCTTGAATTATTTAAAAAAATCATTTCAAGCCCATTTATAAGAAAATAAAGCTTCCTACGCTTAAGTTGTTATTACATATAAAACTACGGGTACGTTGAGTGCTAATTAATTCCTTTACGCTTTTACTCGCCACTCAACCATTCCTCTCCTTCCAAATCATCTACCAAATATTGTTCAGATTCAGTTTCTTTTTCTTTATCTTCTTTTCTTTTGGCCTCGTGAGGATTTCTGGACTCTGTTGTTCATTTTGTGGGAATTTTTGGTAACTTTACACAAGGAGCCTGGTGTAGGTAGCTTTCAGGGAGGCACTTAGTATAGGGAAGTCATTGTTTTTCTTTCAGGACATAGGAGTGTCATTCATTTCCCCTAAGCTTTTGTATACTATGTGTACTCGGGCTGGGGACCTTTTTGGCACTTTCATTGGATTGTTTTCTTATTCTTTTTTTATTTAAAAAAAAAAGTTAAATCAACAAAGTCCACATTTCATTTCCAACTAAAATTAAAAAAAATAAAAAATCACCATATAAGAATATTTTTAAAGGAAATAAGGTTGCATCAAAATTTAAATGGACAAGTACACAAATAATATCAGTACTTTTACCTGTTGCTCACAGAAAACATTTCCTCATTTTGGTTCGACATGACATGGTCCAAAGGACAATATTTCTCTCCAGTTTCCTGATCATGAACTACGGAATGCCGATGACTAAAAGTACCTCTCTCAACATCCTGACCACTCAATCTGACATGATTTCCTTCTACAAGCAATGTTGCAAAAGCAAGTGCTTCACCAACTGCCCAGTCAATGCCCTCCCCTGTTTCTATCATCTTTGCACGGTCTGCAAAAATCTTCTTCACTGCTCTGTGAGGCTTAAAATTCTCTGGAAGGGTTGTGATCGCTTTGCCAATATTCTTCAGAATCTCTGGTTTGACTCTGTAGAATAAACAATAATTTAACAATACATCCACCTTATAAAGTAAACAAGTGTAAATAGACAGAAACAAAATACCCAGTGTTTCGAATACGTGAAATCTGTTCAGGAGACTTGAAACCAGTCCAATAAGCGGATAGCCAGTCCCTTCTATTTGTAACATAATCTTTACTTGCCAAGAATTCTTCATTAAGGATTGAATTGACCTTGTTCTGTATCTTGTCAATGTCTTCGTTAGTAACTTGACCAGATTACTAAAAGCTTTTTTCTGATAAATCTCGAGCGCTGAGGGATGACTGCGGATGATCTGTTAGGAACCACTCCAAGTCAGTAATTTGCACACAAAAAAAATCACATAAAGCAGTGCAAATGATTTTTCATCCTATTTGAAATATGTCGAGAACAATGTTCAAATATATAAACCTGAAGCTAATAGCAACAAAAAACTGAGAGTTTTGTGAGCTTGTGCCTCATATCTAATAATAATGATGAGCTGAGATCTATAACTGAAAGAAAAGGGATACAACAAACCTGATACATTTTGGGCTGGGTAAAAGATGGTTCATCAATCTCATTGTGCCCAAATCGACGATAACACACTATATCGACCACGACATCTGAATGGAATGTTTGCCGCCACTCTGCTGCAAGCTCACATACATGAACAACTGCCTCCATATCATCACCATTGACATGAAAAATGGGAGCATCCAAGGCTTTAGCAACATCAGTACAATACTGTGAAGATCTTCCTGACTTCGGATCAGTAGTAAAGGCAACTTGATTATTCACCACAATGTGTATTGTTCCACCAGTACTGTAATTTGGAAGTGCACTCAGATGCAGGGTCTCGTAGACTACACCTTGTCCTGCAAAGCTACCATCCCCATGAATCAAAATTCCCATGTTTTTTGTCCTATCCACATCGTTGGAAAAATATTGTTTAGCTCTAGTTTTTCCAACCACGAGTGGGTCAACAGCTTCCAAATGACTTGGATTTGCAACCAATGATAAATGAATTCTCTTCCCACCCCTAGTTGGCCGATCATAAGAAGTTCCCAAGTGATACTTGACATCACCAGTTCCAGTGTAAAGCCCAACTTCATCCACAGGCTTTGTACCACTGCTGAACTCATTGAAGATCTGGCGTAGCGGCTTTCGAACAACATTACCTAAAACATTTAATCTTCCCCTGTGTGACATTCCAATGACGATGCTCTCCACTCCAAGATCTGCAGACCGATCAAACATCTCTTTCATGCCAGGAATCAAGGTCTCACCACCTTCAAGCCCAAAACGTTTGGCTGCAGTCCACTTAGTAGCCAAAAAGTTTTCAAACTGAGTACTCCATATAAGCCTGTCAAGGATAACCTCACGTCGCTGCCTGTTGTATTGCATTGAGGTGGGAGTCTCAATCTTGTCTCTTAACCAATTACATTTTTCACGATCAGCAATGTGCATGTACTCATAACCAATGCTACCACAATAAGCCTGCTCAAGCCGTGTCAATATAGCTCTAAGGGTCTGCACTGGACGATTCTCGGACAAAAACCCAGACATCTTCCATACACCGAGAAAGAATTCTCGATCAAGATCAGCTTCACTGAATCCATAGAGAGCTGGGTCTAAATCATCAGGAATCACCCTCTCTTCCAAACCCAATGGATCCAATTTAGCTTTCATGTGACCATTAACCTGGTAAGCTCTGACAAACAACAACAACCGCATGCTCTCTTGAATCGTTTGGCCAGAAATTCCAGGGGATGTGGCTGCCTGGCCAACGAAATTCCTAAAGAAATTATCCCATGATTCATCAACAGCTGTTTGGGTCAGCCTCCCAAGCCCTCTGAAGCTCCTCTAGATAAACACTACTTGTCCCATCTAAGAAACTATCAGTTAACCTGGAGAGCGGAACAGGTCGAGGAACGGGTGCAGCTTGCGCCTTTGATTTAAAAACTGTGGTATGAAAATATCGACTCTCCGACTGAATGGCACGTGCCCTTGCTGCATATGCTCCACCCTGCGACAGAGTTTTCCGAATGGCAAGCTTTGCCACACTAGACCCAGCTCGAAACCACGCCATGGATATGTGCCAGAATCCGTACACTAATAAATATATTCCAAACCTCTAATATTTATGGAGTAAGAAGGAAGTCCTACAACATCAGAAAGACCACTTTTATCTCCAATCACTAACAAACCATAAGAAGATAATTGACTAAATGAACAAGTGACAAAAATACAACAAAATGAATACCATAAAATTTCGCAGAACAGGGAGAATTGTCCAACAAAAAGTGAAAACAATCTCATAAATAATGCCTCATTCTGATTAATAAACCATCATAACAAATAGACATTTGCAATGCTAGAAAAATGAAATCTTCAAACAGAGTAACTCAACAGTTCACAACAAGCATAAACGATCCAGAACTAAATCAAACATAATAAGAAACAATTAATTGGAAAACTTAATTGGGAATGAAAAACTGATTCAAACAGCACAAATTTGCATGAAACAGAAATAAATCTGATGAAGTGCATATAGAACAATAAACCAATACCTGAGAAGAATGAGGAGGAGAATATAGGATCAAAAACCCCTAAATCGACGACATATCCAGATCGTGAAGCGATTTACTTTTTTTCAACGCTTCTGCGTTCTTTCTGTGAAGTAGAATAATTCTTCACTTTCCTTTTTTCATTCCTTCTCTTTTTATTTGTTTATTTATTAATTGGTAGATGATAGGGTTTCACCAAAAAGTATCTAAAATATGCCACCAAAACATTAATCCATTAGATTGACATGTGATTAAGGGTGTAAATAAACAAATGTATTGAGTTATTTATATTTAATTTATAAATAAAATTTGATTGAAGCTTGTTTAGTTATCGAGTTGAATACGATTTCACATCAAACTCTCAAGCTGTTTGAATTTTTTGAACGAATATGATTTGACTATCAATAAAAAATTATAATTTAAGGAAGTTCAAGTAATTTATTAAATTTCAAAATTTGCTCATATTTATTCTATTTATATTTCGAGTCGAATTTGTTCAGTTTACATCCTTACACGTGATTGGTTATATCATAAAAATTAATGTTAGAACTCTTAAATTTTTGATAAAAAATAACATGACATTACTCTAATTAATGGCATAGTCAATCACATAAGATTTATCCAATCAATGTTAAGATAATATCTTATTTGACAAAAAATTATCACCTTATTACTTACTTCGTCCCTTAATATAAGTCGTTTTAGAGTTGTGCACAAGTATTAAAGAAATGATTGTATATCATTAAATATAATATCAATTAACTATATTACTCTTATATTGAAAAAAGAGTTATTTATTGGACAAAAAAATTATGAGAAAACCAAAGTTATATTTAATAATTGGGGTAATATTAGAAACTAAACAATTAATGTTTACTTAAAATTCTTAAACGACTTATATTAAGGGACAAAAATATTTATCTAAAACATCTTATATTAAAAAATAAAGAGAATATAAATTATGACAATGTCACGTCTAATATTCATTTAAGACACAAAATAAATAAATAAATTGAAATCCCTAAGATTAACCTTATTAATTGTTATGTATCTTCTTCGTTTATTCAGCGAAGTGAAAATAGGAAATTAAATTTTACTTCCATATAATTTGGGTTGGGTGGGGTGGGGTGGGGTGGGGTGGGGTGGGGTGGGGGGGTGGGGTTAGGCCGCCAAAGACTCGGTACGAGGAGGCTTTTTGGTAAAATTGTTAAGTTAAATGTCATTTAGATGTTTAAAATATAGTTTTATTAAATTTCATTTCAAGCTAAATTTTATGTTAAAAAAGGCAAATATATGTCAATGTCCATGCTGTAGGAGTAAGTATTTACAAGATTGTGACAGTCTATTTAACGCAAAATTTGATACCATTTGTATAATAATCTCATAATATATGCCATGACTTGAATTAATAAATACTGATAAAAAAATAAACTAAATGTGATATCTTTCATAAGATAATAAATAAATCAAATTTGTCTGTGAATCGATTAAAATTAAATTAAATTTATTAAATAATTCAACTATTAATTTGTAATTTAAATTTAATTACTTAATTTACTTTTCGTAAATTATTGTCATTTTACAAACTTTTCATTAAATGTTTCGTTTATTCCTCTCTTATAAATTTAAATCTAGTAAACCAAATGGCATAGGCAAACTAGTCATTTCCTAAACACATTTATGTTAAATATAGTCAATAGCTCTATAGCAAATATTCTGAAAAAATATTTATTTAAATTTAAAAATAATAAAATGCAAATTTTCAGGAGATTATAAAAAAAATTAAAATTAAAGGAAATTAGATTAAAAAAAAATTAAGAGAGAACACAATTATTTCCAGGTATGTATTTGTGTGTAGAATCACAAAAACTAAAGAAAAGTCAACAAAGCATGCCTTCCATTTATTGGTATTGGCAACACTGGATCACATACATATAATATAAGAAGAAGCTTCTAATTCGAATGCCACTGCCACCAGAGAGAGAGAGAGAGAGAGAGAGAGAGAGAGAGAGAGAGGTCTCATCTCAAGCAGTTAACTTATGCATGTGCAGGAGGATAATATTGTAAAATAAAAAATAACATAAATATTTCCTATAATCTTCATCAAAATAATCACAGCACATAGCTAAACATTACATTGAAAGAGAAAGATTGCAGCCACTTTCTGTTTATCTTTCTACAGCAAAACCATCCCAAATCACCACGGAAGGTGAAAAGATCAAAAGGGTTAAGAGGCAAAAGGCAAACAAACGACATACCTTCTGAAAAAGGATGATTTGAACACTAATAAACTGGTGGTCTAGGAAATAAATGATCCGAGGGATATGGATAGATGACCATTTTGTCATCCCAAGTAGTATAACATTCTTATAGTCCCATTTGCCGAGTACCCACCCCACCCCACCCCTCCCCTCCCCTCCCCTCCCCTCCCTTAAATACATTTAGATTCACATTATGAACCACAACAAGCTGATTTTTGAGCAGCTTGACCACTTCCGCCCGCCTGATCAGATTGGTTATTAATCTTGAGTGTCTGGGGCTGCAACCATAGAAAAAAGTTCAAGATTTGGAGAAAGAAAAGTGCATCAGGGTTTTGTGGGCACACTGATTATCCATTTGAGGGAGGATATAAAAAGTTGGAAGTCCTGTACCTCAGCCTTTGAATCAGTTTCTGCAAGCCTTTTCTTTATATCCCTAGCTATTGAAAAGAAAACTTCCTCGACATTCATGTTTGTCTTTGCACTCTGCAGTACATTACGTTAAAGATTAGACATGGAAAACTGATGCTTTCAAACAGATTCCAACATCGGTAGGAAATTTACTCACGGTTTCAAAGAACTTGATACCATACTCATCAGCAAGAGCTTGACCCTTGGAGGTAGGCACAGCCTAGGAACAGAGAAAGAAATTGATCGAAACGGCAAATGAGAGCTAATTGTGCATTTGAATGCACTCGTAAAACTAAAATATGGAAGCAAAAGGAAATAAAGGACTGAAAATACCCTTTTAACATTTCCTGTGAGCGGGTAAAATAAGGCATCAATTCAAGATAAGTTATGCCGGGCTAGTTAACAAGGGGAGCTGGATGCCCCACAATCTAACAATTTTAAAAGTTATCGTATTTAAAGCAGAAGCAGCCCAATGTCTTGACTAAATTATCAGAATCACCTACTCTTTTGCTTTCATCCATATCAGCCTTGTTCCCAATTAGAATCTTGTTGACATTATCAGAGGCATGTTGTTCAATGTTGCGGATCCAGTTCCTAATGTCTGAACAAGAAGAAAAGCTTGCTGAACAAAAGATTGAAATTCAAAACGTGACAGAAAGTAATCTATAATCTACCCCAGAAAGGCAGCTCAACCACTAACAACCATGGTGGAACTAAAGCTTGCAACCACAAATGATACAATCCTGATCGGGCTCGCATCAAACGTCAATAATTCAAGTCAAGTTTTAGGGATTCATCAAATGATTTCAAGCAATTGAGCTAAAAGTTATTCAAGGAAATTCAATAAAAGAGTTGTGCGTCAATTAATGAATTTGACACAAGCATTATTGGACAAGGGAGCGCAATTTAAGCATTATTGGGCTGACCCAATTGGCTAATTTAATTCAGCTCATTCCTAGCAACCAATTGATTCAACATAAATTTCTAGCAGCCCATGGATTACATATTACATGGAAAGACAATCTAATACAAGTCCAATTTAGAAATTAGAAAAGATTTTGTTTCTTAAAATATTAGGCAGACTGTATTGTATTTTGTTTCTTTTTGTTTTAGGTAATTAACATGATTTTTAGGGATTTTTCAAATATTTGTCAAATTCTATTATAATTAGGATTTCTTTTAAGCTGAGATTTACTTTCTAAATAAGGTTTCTATTGTTTTATAGAAATAGGGATTTCTTTTCCAAATTAATTTCTATTTCTTTATAGAAATTAGGATTATGGTTTGGAATTCCTATTAGGATTATAAATTTTGTAACTAGTACAAATAGGGGTTACTTCTATTGTAATTGACACACATTATTCATTATTCAATATACTTGTGAGGTTATTCTCTTCTTTGGTTCGAAGAATTCTTGAGTTAATTCTTAGTTTTCTTTGAAATTTAACTTTGGCATATAATACAACAATTCATAGTTGTGTGTGGCGTCTTCTATCGCATCAATCGTTGATTGTACCAAGATTACTGCTTACGTATAAGTGAGGGGCCAAAGTGTCAATGTCCATTCGACGCATATTTCTTAGCACGAGCAATTGTACCAAGATTACCGCTTACATATAAGTGGGGTTGAGGTTTTGTGAGCAATTCACCTTCATAGCTTGCTAGAAATGATCGGGGCGACGACCACCTCACACAAGCGTGCTGTGGAGTTTTATCAACAAATAACCAGTTCCACATATGGCAGCCTAAGCTTATGTAAACATTGAACTCTAAAGATGCAGTCTTGATGGATGAATGAGATGGATATATTTAGACATTTTTATAATTTCACAAAGCACATTTTTATCCAGATTTAAAGAAGCCATATGCAAGGGTAAAAAATAAAGTTACTGTTGAAAGATGATTCGTCGGTGACATCGTACACCAGCAAAATACCCATGGCTCCTCGATAGTAAGCTGCAAAACAGAAAAAGTATGAACTAAATTGAGATGATAAATATCATTTTAGAATTAAGTTATAAATACAATTATCAAAATGAATGGCCTGTTCATTTTCATGCCAAGGTACAGATGTAATAAACCAACTATTTCATGCATTTAGATTTCTCTATAGCTGCTTATTACATTGATATAAGATCCCAGCCTAGGCTAGATAAGCTTCCTGGTTCATTATAATAATGAATGCAATAATTATCACCCCACTAACTTTAAAGCTTTCACTTTCTGGTTCATTATCATAATGAATGCAATAATTATCACCCCACTAACTTTAAAGCTTTCACGTACAACCTAGCTTGCATCCTAGCTGGGTTTACCTTTCACACCCAACAATTAAGGCTACATGGACAATGCATATACACCCACACCCCCTCTCTTGTGAGAGAGAAGCTAGTGGAATAAACGGGAACACTGGAGCAGCCTCTACCAAGACATCACTTATTTTGACATTGAGATAAAAAGCTCAAAGATGACTAAGCACATACCTGTTGTGATAGTCCGAAACCTCTCTTGACCAGCCGTATCCCAGATTTGTAATTTAATCCTCTTGCCATCAAGCTCAATAGTTCTTATCTTGAAATCAATGCTGCCAGAGAAATTTACCATTTACCATATTAAATATGGGAAGAAGATTTGGGAGGGAACTTAATTTTGCGGCTGCGCTACCAAAAAATGGATCAATGACAAATCTGTAAGATAGCATATGACCAGTTTAACAGCTTCCTAATTTTTTCCCTTTCTTTCACAAGTGATAACTGGGGGAACCTAAGAGTTTTTTTTATAAAGGTTTACTTTTACTTTATAAATAAAGAATGTGTTTCTATGTTAAACTGATATAGAATTAATTTCAGATATAAAAGTTTAAATAACTTTTATAGTGACTGATATGTTTCTTTTTAAGCAAATATATTCAATGAAGTTTGTGATATAAAAGTTTAAATAACTTTAATATTATGCAACAAGTATTTATGAATAAATAAATTTATGTTCAAATAATTGTGATGACGGATATCAAGTATACTAAATGAATCAATTAAATAATACTAGATATAACAAATAAATTTATTTAACTCAAAGATATATATATATATATATAATAATATATTTGATTTATAATGTGAATACGTTAAATAAGACGGCTTAGGACTTTGAGCCCTCGTTCGGCTGATTCCCTCACTTGAGAGGAATATATTTCCGCTATAATCTCGGTGTCTAAGTACTGACCAAATTTAAAGTTTCACAACTAATATTTATTAAATATTTTCGATAGACCACTTAGGACTTTGAGTCCTCATTCGGCTAATTCATTCACTTAAAAGAATATATCTCTGTTATAATATCGGTGTCTAAGTACTAATCTACTTAACGATATTTATATAAATAAACTATATCAATAAAATGCCACTTAAGACTTTTAGTCTTCGTTCATCTGATTCCCTCACTTAAGAGGAATGTCTCTGCTATAGTTTCGGTGTTTAAGTACTGACTTTTTATATGATATAAATAGATGAAATATATATATATATAACAATTTATATTTGTATATCTATAAATATAAACAATTATGAGATAATTCAAATAAATCAATTTAATAACTTATCTCAAATACTTTAACCAATTTTCTCTTCGTCAAAAGATTAGAACTTTGAGTAGAAGAGAGAAATATCTTTAGAGATAAAAAGCTTCTTGCCTAAACCTTTAGTAGGGCTGAGTAAGTAACCAAATTGAAACCGAAATAGCACCAAAAACTGCACCAACCGCACCAATTAAAATCGCACCGACGGTTCCAGCGTATGTGGCTATTTTAGGTGGGTTAAATAACCAAATTTACAGTTCCGGTTTGGTTACTAGCCAAAACTGCACACATAAAACCGAAACCACACCATGTGTGTTTATGTATGTATTATATCTAGTAAATTCTAAAGTTATTTTTCACTTGAACACGCCAAGAGAAAATCTCAGTCTTGCATTGTCATTTTTTCACCAATTAAAAGAAGATGGTCAGATGTTATAGAGTCAAAAATTAAGCATTTGGGTTTTAAAATTTCGGATTTGTTTGATGCGTGACTGGAGGGACTTATAATTGAGGGGCCAAATTCGTTGGTTCGAGCATTTGATGTATTGGTTAAGGTATATGCTATAGTAGTAATAGTCTAATAGATTGTTTTTCAAATTAAGTACAGTTAGGATTATATTCTACAAGTCCTCCCAGTAATATATAAGATAGAATTTCATTATATCTCCAGTATATATTTTTAACTTTTGGGGAACTAGATAAATCTTCTTGCTTGTTATCGAATATATGATCTCCGTTGCTTATATAGCGTATGTTTTAGTTTTAAGGCATCATTCCTTTATTATAAACTAAAACTATTTTTGTGTCTTACTGTTCTAAGATTTGATGGTGAATTTGGCATGTTTGGCAGAAGAAGCTTTGGTTCTATGCTTGATATAATTCTCATTGCCGATTATGTCACTAAGTTAATTGCTCGATGTGAACTCTGTGTTAAATTATATTGAAAGCTTAGACCTTTTTATTGTTTCAATTGGTTTTGGAACCGAAACTGCACCAATTAAAACCGCACCACACCAATCACAAGTGATTTCGTGTGCGGTTGTGGATTTGCCAAACCGCACCTAAGCAGTTTCGGGTGCGATTTGGACTTCAAACCGCATCAAACCGCACCATGCTCACATCTAACCTTTAGCCCATCAGAAACACACTGACATTATGTTTATCAAAAACTCAAAGTCCTAAATTGTCGATCGAAAATATTTATATAAATATTAGTTGTGAAACTATAAATTTAATCAGTACTTGAACACCGAGACTATAACGGAGATATTCTTCTTAAGTGAAGGATCACACAAATATAAAAATATTTGAACTTTTATAATACATGTCTGATCTTTAATTTATATGCTTATTTGAGAAACATCAAATATAAAAGTTATTTAAACTTTTATATATTTGTACTGAATTTTATGTGCTTACCTTAGAAGCATAATTTTGTCAAATCTGTTGTTAAAAGGAAAAATGGTAGAATTAGTTTATTTTATGTACATGTGAAAAAGACAAGTAATTATTTGATCAAGACCAAAGCCAGAGTCTTAGAGAGGTCCACTGGGAGTTAGGTCTCTAATGTACTTGTGAGGTAAGGGAAAAGTTGTTTCAAGACCAGATTATAAAATAGAATAGAACTCAAAAGAAATAAGCAACTAAGCTTGAGGAAAGAGCGGAGAGCTTATTGTCCAAGATACTTAGTTGTGTATAGTTGGAAGTTAATCTTTAAAAATTTGTAAAGATTTCCCCGCCTGTAGAAGGAGTGTTTATTACTGATAGTAATAGCAAGTCTTGGAGATGAGCTTAAGACTGGACGTAGCAACATATCCTGAATGTATGTTGTGAACCAGACAAATCTATGTGCATTGTGTGATTGAAATTTTACTGTCTTGCATATTAATTTCTGACACTACAAATTAATGAATTCAAAATTCAAAAAGGCTTAAAGATAAATTTTTAAATGGTAATAATCTATTCAACCCCCTTCTAGATTATTATTAGACTTTCAAATAGCTTCCTATTTTTTTCCTTTCTTTGACAAGTAATTCTAGACAAAAATAACTGGGGGAACCTAAGAGATTTTTTATATCACTAAGTCTATGCCTAGGCAACTCCAAGTCATCAGTTTTCTAGAACATCTCTCTTATCACTTTTAGCATAAAGTTTTTTCACGAATAGACTGAAATAAAACAGGTAATAACCATCTGATTGCTCTTGCTATTTGTACTAAACATTTAGGAAGACCCAGACACTTGTAAATTCTTATAGTACTTTTGACATTGATCCCATAACACTACACTTAGCAGATATCAGATAAATAAAGAAAAAGAAAAGGACCTAAGAATACAAACCCAATAGTGGTAATAAAACTTGTTGTGAAGGAACCATCTGAAAACCGCAAAAGCAGACAACTTTTTCCAACACCTGAAAAGATATTCAAAAAGGATCAAAGAACAAATACCTTGATTAAGCAGACTCTAATTTGACATTTTAAAGTCGCATGGTTCTTGGCCCAGTGGTAACTCTTGCCTCATTGTTCCATGAGGTCAAGAGTTCAGTTCTTGGGTGTGAGTTATTCTAAGGGGGGTGTGCGGAAATTTGCCAAAAAAAATTGACATGTTAATTGCATTGGTAAATGTAGGGAGAATTTTGAAGAGAGCCCAAGGGTGCAAATAAATTCATCAAGAACTTTATACATACAAAATATATGGACAATTAACATGCCATAATTGAATGTTTGTAGATTATTTTAACTATTAAAGCTTATATCTCATATCCTC
Source organism: Panax japonicus (assembly GCA_020205505.1). NCBI lineage: Eukaryota > Viridiplantae > Streptophyta > Magnoliopsida > Apiales > Araliaceae > Panax > Panax japonicus. The sequence continues at coordinate 53,485,624 of CM035108.1, forward strand.
TTTGTAATTTGATTTACTTTCACCAAAAGTTTACAAGAAATAACATTTTATAGAATAATATTTTATGGAAGGTATACACATCTAACTAATCTGCAAACCAAGAAAGGTCAATTCAATGTCGCCTAGGACTTTCCAACATTTGTTATCTTTCATAATCCCTTAATAAGTACAAATGTTCAATATTTATAGATATCGGGTCGCCGCTACCAAATTTTAAAAAAAAAAGAAATCGAGAAAGAAAATGATCGGCAACTCAATAAGAAACAAAGGAAAAGACCCAATATCAAAGCCATCAGAATTTTAAGACAACAATTTAATTTTGTCGTTTCGTCGTCGGACCCCGACACCTTCAGCCACCGACCAAAATTAAACAAAAAGAAAGAGAAAGAGAGAGAAGAAGATGAAGAAGTCATTGTCGGGGACCCTTTCACCGCCGCGACCCGATGAGATTAGTCCTTCGTCTTCTTAAATTGTTCACGTTGATGTTTAAAGTTCTCTATAATGCTACCATTCCTTCCTGAAAAACTGAGATCATGGAGTTGGAACGTGGAATATTCAAGCTCCAATGGATGATTGCAATTTCCTCAAGTCCCCTCATCCTATCTCACTTTAAAACAAGAGGACGCGTTTTAATAACGAAGAGGAGAATGATGTAGAACGAGTCATGAAGAATAATGGAATTCGCAAGAGATTATCTATTATTTATTTGTATTATTAACCAGAGAATAATCAATTGTAATTAGGTTAATTTCAGCAGATAATAATTATCTATTTTTATAACAGATAATAATTAAGAGTTTGTTTCCTTATTAAATTTGGTTACTATATTTACATTAGAATTACAGTTTTATGTCCTATATAAACTCAGTAATCCATCACTGGAAGTCATAATTTGATATATTTATCTAAGACTATCTAGTTAAAGATTTGTGTAACTGTGGCATTTGGGCATCCTTCTTCTCCCCATTTCCCTTTCTTTCACCCTCCTTAATTTGTGTCTAAGCTCTTTCAGACCTTGTCTTGTCATCACTCTCTTACATCAACAAATTCAAATATACATATATACATACATATATATATATATATATATTCTAATTGGCAGTATTCCCTGTGGTACTAACAATGCTCCATGTAATTTGGTTGAAAAAGTTCTAGTTTTTTTTTGGCATTCCAAATCAGGAAGACAATTAGTTGGTTGGCGATTTCTAGCAGGGGACTTGTGGAATAGGATTTAGTTCAAGTGCAACAGAATCTTGCTCCATTTCATGGCCTAGCATATTTGTTTAGCCTGAGGTAACATCCTCAGAATCTGTTGAAATGCTGTTAAAATAGGTTGGGCATGAAGAAAGGATTCAGGGAGAAATGAAATGGGTTGACTACAGAAATGGAGCCTAATTTGAAGACAGATGATAGGATGACAAGCGCTTACAACTTGCATTATCACCTCATGATTTTCCAGATGAGATGAATGAGACTGCATTTGAATGTACTTATAGTGAGAGGAGATGTGAGAGTGGTGTCGGAGGAAGGCTGCTGAAGATGAGGGAGTGATGTGCATTGGGGAGGAGAGAGAAGAGATGATTTAAGAAATTATGAACTTGTCCCGAATTCAATAATTGTTGAACAATTTTATCCAAGTTCAGAATGTGTGCAACTATATTGTCCCATTTAGTTTTGTGTAATCAAAGGGTGCTTATCAGTTATTAATGAAACACCAATTAATAAAAATTACTGGAAACAAGCACACACAATCCAATTAGTTTAATCTTCTTATGATGGTCGACTGGAAGACACTGAAAATGAAATGTCAATACTGCATCCTTCATACTAACATAGATTAAATACAGCTCATCACACAAGATTGAGGGAAAATCCTACTATTGAAGAAACCCAAACTGTATATCATGAGCCACTCAAATCATACAAAAATGAAAATTCCGTGGAGAAAAAAAACAGTACATCAAAAGGAGATAATCCATAATAAAACATAGATCTCAACATGCAATACACTAATATTTGTGAAATGAAACGAAAATTATACTAAAGATCCATCAAATTCCTGCAATTAAAGACCTAAAAACGAACTGGATGACAGAATAAATGAAAAATAAAAGTAAATTTACCGCTATCACCGATAAGGAGAAGTTTAATGAGGTAATCGTAATCAGCACGAGCCCGTGCAGGTGTAGCAGCCATCGTCTATTACAGTACAAGCCCTAAAATATTCCTCTGCGCAGAAATGTTGATAATCAATAGTATACTACGATATGTATATAATATATATAAGTTGTATACATACAGAATTACAAAGGCTAGTGAAAACGTCGAGGAGAGAGAAAAGAGAAATATTTACCGTGCGCAAGTTATCCAGTCGTCGGCGACATGGGAAACGGGAGAGATCAGATGATAGTGCCAATAATAAGAGATCGCAACAGAGGTTTCTTCCCCCTCCGTGTTGGATACGTGTCAGTGCGTATGGATGTATTTGTACGCTTCGCATAAATTAAATTGACATATTATTTTTTGATATTTTTATATAAAAACCATAATTATAATCACGAATTTTATATATAAAAATATTAAAATATAATATGAAATAAAGTTTTTTGTGTCAATTTTCCTTATTCTCCACCAAACTACTGTTTAGTACCTCAATTTTGTACAAAAAATAAGGTTGGCGTCCCAACTTTTAATATGTGTTGCTTGACACTCTAATGTTCAAAAAGTATTTCTATGTGCACCCTCAACCTCATTGATCATTCAAAACTGATCAAAAGAATTTAAAATTTAATTTTAACCTTTAAAATTACATAATAGCATTTAAATCTTATCCAACTACATTTATAAAACACTAAATTTTATGAATAAAGATTTAATTTTCTCAAAATATTTTTTTATTATTATGGTGTGGATTTGAGATAATGTTATAGTTGTGGGTAATATTTATAAATTTTACAAAGTATGCAAGTTGTTATATAATATTCAATTGGTCGGGGAATATTCCTTTTGTCGGAGAATATCTGTACGACGGTACAATCATTGGTGGACCCCACAACGGAATTATTGTCGGATTGAGAAAATAACAAAATATTTTTATGAAAATAACGACGGAAGTTTTACCGTTAAAACTGTTGAACTACTCGGTAGTAAAAGTACAGCAATACGCGTGATTGCATAGTAGCACACGGTATTGATTATTGATGCTTACGTGAGAAGTCACTCAGTTTTGTTCAATTATTACTACAGTAATTGTTGCATAGTATCTCATGTTATTTGATTCAATTATTGTCGATATTTTATATATTATTAAATCAATAATTGAGACGACGAAGTTATTAATATTATTATTTGCAATATTAACAATGTCTATAAGTTCTATCAAGGAGAGGTTTGGTCACCTAATTGTGCGTTAATGGGGTGAAATCCTTATTGGAAAGCCCCCTCTTTCCTGGGAACGACCTGGTCAATTAATATTGTGAATTATAATAATGATAATAAATGTTGTTAAATATATTGAGGTGTCTTTTTATAAAGACACGGAAGTTTATATATATATATATATATATATATATATATATATATATATATATATATATATACACACACACACGGTAAGGATCAAGAGCATTCTCCTTAAATAACATTTCGCCTTAAATAGCATTCTTTTATCAAAACGACGTAGTTTTGGAGGGACGCGGTGGCATTTTTATAAGTACAATGCCACCGCGTATTTACAAAAATGCCACTGCGTCCCTCCAAAACTACGTCGTTTTGATAAAAGAATGTTATTTAAGGCGGGATGCTATTTAAGGAGAATGCTCTTGATTCTGACCGTATATATATATATATATATATAGAGTCCGGATCCAGTCCGGGATCCCGGACTCTACTAAAATACGGACCTTTTTTTTTTTTTTTTTTTGCTTTTTTTTTTGAAACAACTAAAAAAAAATTATGGAATTGAAATTTTTTCATAATACAGTGTTTTGGGCGTGATTTGGATGCCTATAACGAAATATGTCTGTACAGTCTGGGCAGACTGTACATACATTGGTTGGTGTAGGTATTAAAAACACGCCCAAAACACTGTATTATGGAAAAATTTCAGTTCCATAATTTTTTTTTTTTAGTTGTTCTACAAAAAAAAAAAAAAATTAAGGGTCCGGATTTGATCAGGTCCGGGAGTCCGGACCTGATCAATTCTGTATATATATATATATATATATATATATATATATATATATATATATATATTATATATATATATATAAATTTTGTTTTATTAGTATTATTAATATAATAAAACAGAAAAACTTTTTATATAAAACAGAATACTTTTATAAAGTTATTTGTTTTATTAGACAATAATTAGAATATAATATATTTTATTATGCATAGTGTTTTACATAGTAAATTTTTTTTATATAAAACAGAATACTTTTATAAAATTATTTATTTTATTAGACAATAATTAAAATATAATATATTTTATTATGCATAGTGTTTTACATAGTAATTTTTTTTTATATAAAACAGAATATTTTTATAAAGTTATTTGTTTTATTAGACAATAATTAGAATATATTATATTTTATTATGCATAGTATTTGCATAGTGTTTGTATAGTGTTTTGCATAGTAAAATCTTTTTATATAAAACAGAATACTTTTATAAAGTTATTTGTTTTATTAGACAATAATTAGAATATAATATATTTTATTATACATAGTGTTTGCATAGTAAAATCTTTTTATATAAAACAGAATACTTTTATAAAGTTAATTGTTTTATTAGATTTTAAATAAAATATATATATATATATATTATATTTTATTGCATAGTATCCTTTCTATTTTCCTATAAATAGGATGATTAGTTAGAATTGAAATCACACCAGAAATTCAAAAAATTCTCTTATATAATCTTGAGCACATTTCTTTAGAGTTTTAAGAAGTTTTGAGCGCAGTGCAAGTTTTCTTCAAGTATATCCCCACCCTACCCGTCGGAGTACTCTTCTTTATAAGGTAAGAGATATTATTTGTTATACTCGTAATGAGTATTATTTCTTTCGTATTCATGAAGAGAATTTCTGTTATTCCATTCCTTATTATTCTGTTGGAATAACCTATATATGCGAAGTACCGCATACATGGTGAAATTCTTCTATTATTCCATTCTTTATTATTATATTGGAATAACTTGTCTATGCGAAGTACCGCATACATGGTGAAATTCTTCTATTATTCTATTTTTTATTATTCTGTTGGAATATCATGTCTGTGCGTTTTCGCATGAACTGGTTTCATTATTTATTATTTTGTCGGAATATCCTATCTGTGCGTTTACGCATGACCTGGTTCCATTCTTTATTATTCTGTTGAGAATAACCTGTCTGTGCGGTCTATCGCATGCATGGTGAATTATTCTATTATTCCATTCTTTATTATTCTGTTGGAATAACCTGTATATGTGGATTACCAAATTCATGTGAATGATTCTTTTTATTTCATTCCTTATTAAATTATGGAAATGATCTTTCTACGTGGATTACTGCATGGCGGGTAAAAATCCATTTGCAGTTTCGTAATTTTTCTGACCCTAAAAAATTCTGGAAAGTCATATATAAGCATTGGACTGTTGATTATGATAAAAGTCATAATAAAAGCATTGGACTTATAAAAATCATGGGTATATGTAGTATTAGTAAGTGTTATGATGAGTTATATTGGTTATTATATAAAAATATGAAAGTTTCTTAAAAATCACAAAGAATTGAAAATTAGATTTTTGGTGAAAATGGAACATGAAATTCAATTGACCATATCTCCTATTATATTTCAAATTTTTGAGTGTGGTCAAGTTCTAGAGTTAGATCTATGAGTTTTCTAACTTATCCAAGCGGAATCACTATAAAAGGTGTTGTAGATTTTTGTGTGGACTGATTTTAGCAAAGGAGTCAAAAACTACAAAGTACCAAAAAGCTGCTGCCTATAAATTTAAAAGGGCATTTTCGGCCACTTAATTTGTGAGAAAAATTTTGACCTTTTGGGATATGGAAATATATGGTATAAAGTACCTCATGTCCAAAAATGAGCTCATTCTGATTTAAAATGAGCAAGTTATGACCATTTCAATATTTAGGTTTTTCCAACGAAAAACGCTATAACCGGAGTTCTATAACTCCGATTACCATGAAATTTAAACTAGAAACTCACATTAACATGTGTAAGATCCTGCCAAGATTTTGGAATTTCTGTAGCTAAACTTGAGGTAGCTAATTTTTTAAGGAATTAATTAGAAATTGATTTTTGAAAAATACTTAAGAGAGTTGAAAAATTATAAAAAAATATTTGTTGTGTATGAAATATATACATATATGTTTGGACAAAGGATAGAAAAATAATAAGTTGATTTGGTAATTTTTCATGAAAATGGTTTAGTTTCAAACATATAAGTTAAATATGTTATGTGAAATTGAAGAATTGGTAAATAGAATTTTAGGGCTTGAAAATCCTATATAATGTGTATGCAAATTTTTGATGAGTGATTTGATCATTGGTGATGAAATATTATGAGTATTGTGACGCCCCCAAAATAGGTCCAATCCATCCAACCTATTCTGAGTCGCCAAATACATGGTACAAAAAATAACTATAACTTTATTACTACAATTGTCGTGTAAAATACAACAACACATATACTGTGAGTTTTAATACTAACTGTGACTCATGTCCCAACTATGGACAGCACCTCACAGTGATACCTTATATAAAGATACAATCTAAAACTGTTTTAGAAATTAAAATATTTGGGAAGTGCTCAAGGAAACCTTCGTACATAGGAGGCCATGAATCTAAGTTATGATAGATATCATATGTCCAGAGAATTATCCTTGGTTGATCCAATAGACCCCAAAGAAAAATAAGAAGATTACTATCATGTTCCTTCCAATGGTGAGTCTTCTCTAGACATATAACTATCTCCACCGTCTGCGATTGAACATTATGTTTCAACCCAACTCCAAGATCATATAGGTAGTGCTCGTAGATATACTCAGCAAGTGGATGTGCACAACCCTTTTTTATGATAACACGGGGTTGTATGTCATTAGACATCTTGTATGATAGTGGAAAAACACCCTTTCAAAGTTGGGTTCACCTCACCCTATTGTTGTTCACCAAAATCAATTATTAAGTGACGTATAATATAAGACACACACATCTTAGGTCCTCAATACAATTATATATTGTATGTCATGCCGTTTTATAATGTGTAGAAAAACTTTGACAGTCTCGGACCATCCCACTATTCCCCTGTTATCCCCGTTCGACCCAGCTACACTCTTATTACCTGAAAAGAATTGTGAAGTAAAGGGTGAGCACAACTAGCTCAGTACAGAATATCATAACTAAAGATAATTATATTATCAATAGCCTTCATCAGTAATAATTCAGAGATTTAGAACATATGGTAGATGATAAAAACTTTTCAACCATAGTTGTAGCGAAACGAGCAATCCATTAGAAGAGTCAAAGAGACTATAAAGTCTATTATCTTCTCCACATTAAAAGTCCACCAATAATATTTTATCCATGTAACATCAATCAATAGTTTATTTCCACAATAACTCATAATCATAATTGTGATTCTAAATTTCTCTTCTCATCCAGGACGAAGATAATTTTTATCACCTGTCTTTACCTGAAACATCAAAGATCATGGTTATACCAAATCACAGTTCCTATTTCTATTTATAATCATATTAATAAATTCATCTTTGAACTACGGGCTAAAGATATTCATTATCATTTCATCTTTGCACTACAGGCCAAAGATATTCAACAACAGGTCATCTTTGCACTACAGGTCAAAGATATTCATGTCTCAAAGAAATACATAATGATTTCAGAATTTATATAAATCATAATTATAATCATGTTGATCAATTCACCTTTGCACTTAAGCTAAAAATATTCAATTATAAATTCAATGGTCATGATCATATCAGTCAATGATTCAACTTTGCACCACTGGCCAAAGAGAACTCATAGTGACTATCATACCAATAATCTACCCATCTTTACACTCAAGTCAAAGAGAAATTTCTTCACCAAGATTATAAAAATGTTATATATGATAATAAAAACAATATAATCAAAACATGGATTTAATTTCAAGAGTAAGATTCATAAATCAACGATAATTTGGTCAGAAAAAGAAACCAATTTTGTCATGAATAGTACCCCCGTGAATAGTAACTCGTGAATAGTTACTCCAACACGAAAAGATAAAGTTTCACAATAAAATCCATATCAATATTTATAATACCATAATCCAAATGTTATAAATCACTTAATAATCTCATAATCTAATATTATTAATATTACAACAATATTTTAATCATTTCTTAAACTTATAAATAATTTATTTAATTATTTATACTTTATTAATTAATGCATTTAATCATACTAAAATGCCAAACTCATAAGATTTCATCACCAATAACCAACAACCTCATCAAAAATCTGCATATACCATATATAGGATTCTTAACCCATAAAATCTTATTTTTCAATTTTGTTACTTCACATAACATATTTAATTCATTTATTCATAACTAGTCTATTTTCATGAAAAATACCAAATCAGTTCCAAAAATATTTCTTTTCTAGGATTTAGCATAATATAGTCCCATATTGAACATATATTTTTCTCGGAATTTTTAAAATTCATTTACTATTTTTCACATGGCCAAAACTGCCGAATATTTAGACATTTGTCATAAATTATACTTTTGTCCAAAAATTCTGAAATTTACAGAATATACTGATGTTATATAGATGTACTCCCAATAAAAATTTTACCAATTTTAGAGTTAACCACAAAGAGTTATAAGCGTTTACTTTTAAAATAGTATTTTCTCATAACTTTAAATCTATACATCCAAAAATCGCCATTTTTGGACACAATCTAGAAAACTCATCAAATTATCATTTCAAATTTTTTCAGAATTTTTGAAGGTCTGAAAAGTACAAAACTAAAAAACATAATAACCCTTAAAATCCCTCACCTCAAAAGAGCAGTACTTCTGACTGAAATATCGGATGTAAAGCTGAAGAAAACTTTCACTGAATAGCAACTCTCAAAGTATCTAAATACTCACAAAAATATGCTTGATAATATATAGAGAGAAAACTTATGTTTCTGGTGTGATTTTCAATTCTAACATAAGCACATATTTATAGAAAAATGCTAGAACACCAAAGGAGACTAAATTAATAAAATATTAATTTATTTTATTATTTTCTCATTCCCTACGCTACCACACCAGCCATCAAAGACCAGTCACCACATTTGACAAAACAATTCTAGCACATGTTTTCAAAAAAAAAACAAAAATGGGTTCCACCCATAATTTTAATAAAAATTATTTTATTTTTCGAAACTTCAGTAATTCATAGAAAATAGTTCGTTTATCAGAAAAATACGAATTTTATATTCATTCCGCACGAAATCGAATTCTCTACAACTTTGTAGCTTTGAGTTTTTCCAAATTTCAGACAAAAAATATCCGAAATCTACAAACGGATGATTTTCGACACCGTTTCAACACCTTTTAAAATTCATATCAAATCATGCGTTAATTTTTAACGGTTTAAAATTTGTGGACATAAACACAACTTATATATGTATAATATATCCAAAAATCATAACGATCCAACGATCAAATCAAAATTATAACTCACGTAATAGAGCTTTAAGAACACCGATTTGATCTACTAATACTTCCAATCCGATAAAATACTGATAAAACACCTCAACAGCAATTCCTTCATTTATAAACCCATAAATAAATCCATCATTTATATCTACATCAAATAAATATTTCTTTATCATAGAAATCAATAATTAATTATTCACAAATAATATTACAGAATCACAATTATGACAACCAGGCAGTTCCCAGAAAAGAGGGGGCTTTCCGATAAGAATTTTTTCCTTACTGGCGCGCAATTAGGTGACCAAACCTCTCCTTGACAGAACTTTCTAGACATTACCAATAATGCTATCTAATAATATTATCCAAACAATATAAATTATTGATCCGATAATGGGAAATATTGTGCCGTGACAATTATTGAACAACAATAATATAAAATATCAACGCAGCAATTATTGAATCAATAAAATAAAATATTGAACAATAATTACTGTAACAATTATTGAGTGCCTTCTTACGTAAGAATCAATAATTCAAAAATACTGTGCAATACCGTGTGCTACTGTGCAACCACGCGTATTACTGTATTTTAACCACTGATAATCCAACAGTGTTAACGGTAACCATTACGCCGTTATTTATAAAAACTCAAACTTGTCGTTTTCTTCATCCGACAGTTATTCTGTTATACAAATGACTGCGCCGTCGTACGGATATTCCCGACAAAAAGAATGTTCCACGACCAAATGAATATTCCCCGACAACAATGAGTATTTTATAACCACTTGCGTATTTAAAATATTAACATATATTACCCTTAACTTTAACCTTTTATCAATTTAACCATTTACTGAATAATAATTATAAGAAAAATTGAATATTTTTATTTCATAAAATTCGGGGTCTTACAAATATGGCATTTTTGAATGATTAAATGCATTATTTGGTAAAGTGTAAACAATTAAATTAAATTATTTATAAGTTTAAGAAGTGATTAAAATATTGTTATAATATTAAAAATATTAGATTATGAGTTATTTAAGTGATGGATAATATTTAGATAAATTTAAAGTCTTTAATATTTATCCTTGTTTTCGTTTGATTAATGCTTATATTATTGTCATCATCCTCGTGCTTATATTGTGATGAAAGTCAACTTTGGCTTACGTGCAAAGATGGACTTAGTATGATTATGGTCAGGGATTATTCGGTATAATAATGACCGTAATATAACGAATGATGTGATAAAAGTCCTCATTGGCCTATAGTTCATTGGTGGACAGTTATTGGTATGATTATGACCAGGGATTATTCGGTATAATCATGACCATTGATGATTACATGAATAACCTTGGCCGTGGTGCAAGGATGATGTGGTTTATTTATTAAGTTGAGTCTCAACGATAAAGTTTATGAAAATCTTTTTAAATCATAGAAGATAGTAGATTTTATGCGCTACTTGACTCTTTTAATGGATTGCTTGTTCCGCTGCAGTTAAACTTGATGTCTATTATATTTTATCAGTTTAACATTGTTAAAGACTAATGATAATTTATTCTACATTATCTTAGTCATAATATTTTTTACTAGGCTAGTTGAGCTTACCCTTTCTTTCACTGTTCTCTTCAGAAAATGAGAATATAGCTGAGACGAGTCGGGGAATGGAGTGACGGTCTAGATGATAGCATTAGTAGTCCTCACTATTTTGTTAAATAGTGTGATAATAAATGTAACAAGGACTCCATTAAGTGTCGATATTGTCTAGATGACAATATTCTTATTAAAACTCTCAGTTTATATTTTGTCGTATTTTACACGACAGTTGTATTATTAAGTTGTATTTATATTTTTGCACCATGTATTTGGCGACTCAAGATGGGTGATGTATACATATTTTGGGGGCGTCCCAGTTGATATCAAAGCTTAGGGATATGATCCCTGGCTGAGATGTGAGACAAAAATTAGGAGGGGAGAGACATGGAATTCCTTCACTAGTATGACCTACCTAAGTTTATTTGGTATTTTATTGGTCGGTCAGAGTATAGGGATAATATGTGATATGTTAATTAACCCTTGTTTTGTGACAGTATTTGAAAATGGCATCCAAAAATGTTGAGATAAGCAATGAAGCACATGAGACCATTGAGACACCTTTAAACACTAACCAAGTTAATGTGATATCAGACGAAAAAGAAATTAGAGATATTTACGTGGTGAGTGAAGAACTAATAGTTGCACCCGAGCTAGTTGCAGAGGTAGCAGCTGAGAGTAAGGAAGAAGAGGAACCTGAGGAGAATTGGTTGGAAGAATTTTATGATCAAAATTTAGAATTACAAAATCGTATTCATGAGTTAGAAGAGCAGGCTGAAGAACGGAAGGCGGTCGTGGAGTAAAGAGATGTAACGATTCAAAATTGTGTTACCTGATATGCGATGCTTGAACAGAAGCACTCTTTGGCAGAGTATAAGATAATAGAGCTGGAATCTGCGAATGCTATGATCAAGGTTCTGATGAAAGAAGAAACAACTAAACGAATGAGAATAGATGATGCATGGGTAAAAGCTGCATGATGCGTAGATATTTTAGAAAAAGACGTTCGATCCAATAAGGCCAAATTAGATGAAATAGATTTTGCTTTTTGGACAACAATTGGGAGAATCCAACATCGAATTCGGAATTACCCTATGCAGAGCGGTCAACCCCAATTCGATATGGATCGGAGAGTAATAATTTGAATCATGAATCAGGAATGCGAAGAAGCAATTAAGGGTGGAATGTACTCTACAGCAAAGTTAAGTCCAACTGGGATGTCCCAGACAATTTAAAATCGGTAGTTTAAGAGAGAGCATTTTTTTGTGTCGAGGAACCTAAACAAAGTTATCACGGGTAAGTTAATCATAAACTCTTGCGAAGTCTATACCTTGTTAGATACCGGTTCTACCCACTCTTTTATTTCACCTAGTTGTGTTCAATGTTTGAACTTGGCTCTTGAGAAATTAGACTTTGACTTATCTGTTGAAACTCCGTTTGGAGAAACCTTCGTTACATCCACTATTTATAAATCTTGTTTAATTCAAATTAACACTTTCACGTTACCTGTCGATCTTATCTCTTTTAAAATACTTATCTTTGATGTGATTTTAGGAATCGATTGGTTAACTAATCATCATGGCAAAATTGATTATTTTTGTAAGGTTGTTAGCTTTCATATTCCTAACCAACCTGTTATGCGAATTCAAGTAACCAAACCACTAAAGTCAATCATTGTCATATCAAGCCATAAGTAAAAAGCCCCGAGCCTTTCGCTGGTGACTTCCAAGTCTTGGAATACACTGAAGCCAGACTTTCTGTAGGCGACGCCATGAATGACGATGGCAAGTTGATAGGTATCAATGTAACGTACTATCCAAGTCTTGGATGAGAGTAACAGTTTTTAAACGATATTTTTATTGTTAATAAATTTCTTGACATATTTTGGAAGACTTCTTGGCCTACCCCAGAGGGTGAAATTGAATTTTGTATTGACCCCTGTAAGACCCCAACTTATTATAAATAAATTTGAATTTCCTCCATTTATTATTTTGAAATAGTAAGGGTTGATTTGATTAATGTGGATAGTTATGAGTAAAATACGCAAATATTTCAAATAAGCAAGTGGTTATAAAATATTCACTTGGTCGTGGAATATTTTTGTTGTCGGGGAATATTCGTACGACAGTGCAGCCTTGTGTGGGCCCCATAACGAAAAGCGATTGGATGAAGAAAACGACAAGTATAAGTTGTTTATAATAACAGCGTAGTTGTTACCGTTAATACTGTTGAAATATCCGGTGGTTAAAACTCAGTAGCACGCGGTATTATACCAATTATTGATTCTTATGTAAGAATGCACTACTCAATAATTGTTACAGTAATTACTGTTCAATATTTTATTTTATTGATTCATTAATTACTGCGTTGATATTTTATATTATTGTTGTTGCAATAATTGTCACTACACAATATTTTCTATTATCGGAGCAATAATTCATATTATTTGAATAATATTATTGGATAACATTATTGGCAATGTCAAGAAAGTTCTGTCTAAGGAGAGGTTAGGTCATCTAATTGCGCGCTAGGAAGGAGAGATCCTTATTGAAAATCCCCCTCTATCCTGGGAACTGTCTGGTTGTCAGTATTGTGATTTTGTAATATTATTCGTGAATAATTAATTATTGATTTATATAATGAGGAAAATATTAATTTTATGTGGATATAGATGGAGAAAATTTTTAATGTAAAAATTGTTGAAAATTAATATTTTATCTTTTTCTGATAAAATAATTTATTTAATATATTATTATATTTTAATAATATAATAATGGTGATATTTTTTACAATGAATATGAGATATATGAGTATATGAGGAGAAATAGTATTTTTGTTGCATTAAATGATTAACACATGTTTTGTGTGTCGGTGGACCCCATTTCTTGACTGAAATTTAATTATAGCCTGTAAAATCACCCGTTTGTGGATTTCGGTCAATTTTTGTTTGGAATTTAGAAAAACTTTCTTCTTTAAAGTTGTAGATAATGAAATTTCCTATGAAATACACATGTGGTTTGAATTTTTCTGACAAAGGAGCTATTTATTATGAATTATTGAAGTTCCAAAGTTCCAGAATAATTAATTTTTGGAGTTTTAAATAATTTTGTTAACAAAAACATTTTTTTTGATTTTGGTGGGTGGTGGCTGATGTCTAGACCAAAAAAATGGGCTAAGAAAAATTTGTATAATTATATTATTAATTTAATAAATTTTCTGCTTTGGTGTTCTAAGCATTTTCCTATAAATAGGGTTCTTAGGTTAGAATTGAAAATCACACCAGAAATTTGAAATCTTCTCTCTCTTTCTCTCTTGATATATTGAGCGTATTCTTGTAAGTATTTTAATAATTTGAGTGTTACTATACGGTGCAAGTTCAAGTCATAGTCTATATCCAGTGTTTCAACTAGAAGTATTGTCTTTCGAGGTAAGTGATGTTATTTTCTTTTTAAATGATATTATTTTCTTCATTATCATTATGCCGAAATATTGGTTTGAACTTTTAATCAAATTTGGAACTTTTTGTGTCGGAGTTACTATTCACGTATACGGCACTATTCACGTATACGGTACTATTCACGAATACGGCATTATTCATTGAAAAATAAATTTTTTTCCTTTTTGTCCAAAATATCTAATATGGATACTAGCTTTTATTTTATCCATGTTTTGATCATTCTTGAATTTTACTTCACTATGATTATTTATGAGGTATTTTTGGACATGAAATAGCTGAAATACGAATCCTTGATATTTATTCTTTTGTTTCACTGGATTCATTTCCTTTAAAATATTTTTCATCATCCTCAGTCTTAAATGATGATATTATTGATTATCTTTGGCCTGTAGTGCAATGATAAATAATTTTATAATGAATATCTTTGGCCCGTAGTGCAAAGATGAACAGGTGTTGAGATGAACATGACCGACTGATGAATATCTTTTGCCTGTAGTGCAAAGATGAAAATTTGATTCAAGATGAATATTGATTGATGTTACAGGGATAAAATATTGATGATGGACTTTTAAATTCATAGATAATAGTAGATTTCATTCTCTACGTAACTCATCTATGAATAATTATTTCCGCTGCTAATCTGAAACTTGTTGTATATTGTATTCTATCAGATTTTTCCCTGTTAAAGACTAACGATAATTGTTCTATATTATCTTAGTCATAATATTCTTTACTGGACTAGTTAAGCTCACCCTTTTCCTTTTTGTTGCATTTTTTTTCTCAGGAGGCGAGAATGTAGCGAGTACTAGTCGGGGTACGGAATGAAGGTTCTAGAAAGTTGTTTTAGTAGTCCTCACCATTTTTGTAAAGTATTGTATCAATAATTATAATGAGGACTTAGTTGGGTATGTATATTATCTAGATGACAATATTTGTATTTAAACTAACAGTTTATGAGTTGTATTAATAAAGTTGTAGTTGTTTCTGTACCATGTTATTGACGACTCAGAATGAGTGATGTATACCTATTTTGGGGGCGTCACAGTAGGTATCAAAGCTTAGGGATATGATCTCTGGCGGAGATCAGGGAATAGAACTAGGATGGGAGAGATGAGTAAATCCTTCGCTAGTGTGTCCTACCTCAGCTTATTTGTTAGTTGGTCAGTATATAGGGATATTATGTGATATATTGATTTCCTTAATTAACCCTTATTTTATGACAGTATTTGAGAATGTCGACTGGGAATATTAACAGTGGAGTAAATGAGACCGTGGAAACGCATGTACTCACCAACGAGGAAAACGTGCAACAGGCTGACAATGTTCCTCCTGTGAACAACACCACTGAGCAGATGATGAACGATGGGATGTTTAGAAGCTTTTTGCAGTTCATGCAAAATCAGACGAGGGAGACTCGTGCTCAAAATACAGGAGGAAATGATAGCAATTCACGGGTTGTCACAGCCAAGCAGTTCAAAGAGTTGGGACCACCAGAATTCTGGGGAAAGCCGGATCCGATTAAGGCACAAACGTGGGTCAAACAAATTACCAAGATATTCGATGTCTTGGGATGCAAGGAAGAACAGAAGGTTCCATTCGTTACTTTTATGTTCCGTAATGAGGCAGATTACTGGTGAAAATCTGTGAAGCGTACCCATCTAGCCGCACTCAGCATGTCTTGGGAGACGTTTCAGAAATTATTCAATGACAAGTACTTTCCTGAAAGTATTCAGTCATATGAAGGAAGTGGAGTTTATTAGACTAGAACAAAATAACATGACGGTGTCCCAGTACGAGGCAAAGTTTGCAGAGTTGTCCAGGTTTGTATCTCATTTGGTGGAGAATGAGGAACATATGACACGGATGTTTCTGATAGGTTTAAAACCCGACATACGTTAGTATCTCATTTCTCTAAAATTTTCTCTCTATTCAGATGTTGTCAACAGGGCTCAATTATTAGAGCGAGATAACGAGTACGTTCAACCGAGGGACCATAACCAGGATCATACCGGAGATAGCAGTCAACAGAATAACGATAACTAGCGGAGAAAGAAAAAGATGGACAAAAATGGTAACCACTCTGGTGGTAGTCATGGCCATGATAATAGAAGAAGCGAGTCGGGAGAAGATTTTAAAAAGAGGAGATTTAACAATGACCATGTGAAGACGTCAACACTAGCAGCTAGTTCCAAGGGAGGAGAACGACCACCGGTCATATGCTATAAGTGCGGGAAAGAAGGATATATCAGTCCAAATTGCTTACAACATTCAAGGTATGTTATAATTGTGGAAAAGAAGGATATATCGCTCGAGATTGTACGATAGAGAAATCAAGTCCAGGGGGGACGGTGACTCAAAAGGCTGTCCTAAAAAAGTCGAAGTCAACGGTTCCTGGAAGAGCATTTGTTGTGACTGGTCAAAATGCGAGGAACCCAAACGAGGTGATCACGGGTAAGCTAATCATTAATTCTTGCGAAGTTTATACCTTACTTGATACCGGTGCTACCCATTCATTTATCTCTCCTACTTGTGCTCAACGTTTAAACTTGACTCCGGAGAAATTAGACTTTGATTTATCTATGGAGACTCCATTAGGAGAAACATTCATCACATCCACTGTTTATAAATCTTGTTTGATCCAAGTTGGCACCATTACATTACCTGTTGACTTTATCTCTTTAAAGATACTTGCTTTTGATGTGATTTTAGGGATTGATTGGTTAATTACTCATCATGCCAAAATTGATTGCTTTCGTAAAGTTGTTAGTTTTCATATTTCTAATCAACCTGTTGTACGAATTCAAGCAATTAAACCATTAAAATCAATCACTATCATATCTAGTCATAAAGATATATGTTTATTGAAAAACAGATGTCAAGCTTTCTTAGCCCATGTTATGGATTTGAATAAAGACACGTCAGATTTGAATAATATTCCTGTTGTTAGTAAATTTTCTGACGTGTTTCTTGAAGAACTTCCCGGTCTACCCCCAGAACGTGAAGTTGAATTCTTTATTGATCTTGAGCCTGGTATAAAGCCCATTTTTAAAATCCCATATCGAATGGCTCCTATTGAACTTCAGGAGTTAAAGGTCCAACTACAGGAGTTGTTGGACATCGGTTTCATTCGTCCTAGTACATCTCCTTGGGGTGATCCTTTTTATTCGTAAAGAAGAAAGACGGGAGTATGCAACTTTGTATTGACTATCGAGAATTAAACCATGTTACCATCAAGAATAGGTATCCGCTACCTCATATTGATGACCTGTTTGACCAGTTTCAAGGAGCACAATTCTTTTCAAAGATCGATCTTCGTTCTCGATATCTTCAGTTGAAAATTAGAACTAAGGATATTCCAAAGACTGCCTTTAGAACTCGGTACGGGCATTATGAATTCTTAGTCATGTCTTTTGGATTGACTAATACTCCTGCGGCATTCATGGATATGATGAACTGAGTATTCAAGGATTATTTGGATTGGTTTGTTGTTGTCTTTATTGATGACATCCTCATATATTCCAAAAGTTGTGAAGATCATGAGCACCATTTGAAGTTGGTACTCCAAAGGCTTCATGAAAACAAGCTATATGCCAAGTTGAAGAAATGCGAGTTCTGGCTTAAGGAAGTAGCATTCCTTGGGCACGTGGTGTCAAAACATGGAGTATCTGTTGATCCGACGAAGATTGAAGCAATGCAAAGTTGGGAGCAACCGAAGTCGGTGACCGAAGTACGTAGCTTTCTGGGCTTAGCTGGTTATTATCAGAGATTCGTGGAAGGGTTTTCTCGAATCGTTACTCCATTAACTCAGCTAACTCGGAAGGATACAAAATTCTTTTAGAGCAAGGAATGCGAGAAGAGTTTCCAAGAACTTAAGAGGAGACTTATTTCGGCACCTGTTCTAACAATACCATCTGGTTCGGATGGATTTGTTATCTACAACGATGCTTCGGGAAAAGGGTTAGGATGTGTTCTCATGCAACGTGGGAAAGTCATAGCACATGCCTCGCGACAACTTAAAGAATATGAGAGGAATTATCCTACTCATGATCTAGAGTTGGCAGCAGTCGTCTTCGCGCTAAAGATCTGGAGGCACTATCTATATGGGGAGAAAGTGTAGATATATTCAGACCATAAAAGCCTCAAATATTTTTTCACTCAAAAGGGACTCAACATGCGGCAACGACGTTGGCTCGAGTTGTTAAAAGATTATGACCACACTATTCAATACCATCCTAGAAAAACGAACGTGGTAGCTGACGCGTTGAGTAGAATATCATATACAGGAACGAGTGCGATGATGTCAAGTATATGCATAGAGCCAACTTTAATAGAAAAAGTTAAGGTTGCTCAAGCCACCGACTCGAAGCTAATGCGTATGAAGAAAAAAGTACAAGAAGGTACTATTCCGGAAGCAAGAATCGATGAAGAAGGAATACTTCGAGTCCACTCCAGACTTTGTGTTCCTAACGACTCTGATTTGAAGTACAAGATTATGATGGAGGCACACAATACACCATTTTCGATCCATCCTGGAAGTACCAAAATGTATCGCAATCTTCGATATACATTTTGGTGGAACAATATGAAGAGAGAGATTGTAAAGTTTATCTCGAGGTGTTTAACTTGTCAACGTGTAAAGGCGGAGCATCAAGTGCCTAAGTGTCTATTACAACCACTTAAGATTCCGAAATGTAAGTGGGAACAAATTACCATGGATTTCGTTATGGGTCTTCCTACAGTTTCTCAAGGCATCGATGCTATTTGGGTTATTGTTGATAGATTAACCAAGTCTGCTCATTTCTTGCCGATACGGCAGACTTATTCCCTTGAACATCTTGCTCATATGTATGTAAATGAGATTATGAGATTGCATGGTATGCCAGTATCCATAGGTTTTGGATCGTGACCCAAGATTTACTTAAGATTTTGGGTTAGCTTGCTAAAAGCTATGGACACGGATTTACGATTTAGTTCGGCATACCATCCTTAAACGGACGAACAATCAGAGAGGATTATTCAAACTCTTGAAGATCTATTAAGACTCTGTGTCCTAGACTTCAAGGGCAGTTGGGATAAGTATTTACTATTGGTGGAATTCTCCTACAACAACAGTTATCACGCAAGTATAGGTGTGGCTCCATTTGAAGCATTATATGGACGAAAGTGTCGCTCTCCAATATGTTGGGATGAGATGGGTGAAGCAACATTGTTGGGACCCAAGTTGGTACGTATGACTACAGAAAAGATCCAAATGATTCGATAACATATACAAACGGCACAGGATCGACAAAAGAGTTATGCGGATCTACATCGAAAGGACGTAGAATTTAGTATTGGGGATCATCTATTGTTGCGAGTTTCTCCATGGAATGGAGTTATAAGCTGGGCTAGTTAAGCTCACCCTTTCTTTCACTGTTCTCTTTAGGAAATGAGAATATAGCTGGGACGAGTCAGGGAACGGAGTGACAGTCCAGATGATAGCATTAATAGTCCTCACTATTTTGTTAAATAGTGTGACAATAAATGTAATGAGGACTCCATTGAGTGTGGATATTGTCTAGATGACAATATTTTTATTAAAACTCTCAGTTTATGTTTTGTCGTATTTTACACGACAGTTGTATTATTAAGTTGTATTTGTATTTTTGTACCATATATTTGACGACTCAAGATGGGTGATGTATACCTATTTTGGGGGCGTCACAACATTACATCATTTCTTTTATTGTTTGTCCCTCTATTTGAAGTAACTTAATAAATAAACAAATTGATTTACGAGATCATAAGCTATGTATCGTCATTATTATTACAAGATCTTGTGACGCCCCAAAAATAGATTTATATAACCTATTCTAAGTCGCTAAATACATGATACAGAATTTAAATATAAATTTTCTGTTTATAATTATTAACTGTCGTTTAAAATACGACAAAACATAAGTTGTGAGTTTCAATACAAATACTGTCTCGTAGATAATAACCAAACTGAAATAAAATTCTCATTACAATTATTGTCACACTATTTTATAGAGTAGTGAGGACTACTATAATAACCATCTTGAACCATTACTCCATTCTCCAGCTAGTCCCAACTATATTCTTACATCCTCTAGAAAATAATGAAATAAAATGTTGGGCTCAACTAGTCCAGTAAATAATATTATGACTAAGATAATGTAGAACAAATTATCTTTAATCCTCAACAGGGGAAAATCTGATAGAATACAATAGACAACAAGTTTTAAATAAACAACTGCAACAAAAATAACAATCCATTAGAAGAGTCAAGTAGAGCATGATGTCTACTATCTTATGTGATTTAAAAATCCATCATCAATATTTTATTCCTGTAACATCAATCAATAATTATTTTCAATCAATGAATTATCTATGTACTACGGGCCAAAGATAATCGTTTGTAACACCAGTACTCCTGATCATGTCAAACACCTTGTCCATCTATGCACTACGGGCCAAATAGGACTTTCACCAAAAACCTTTATCTGTAACATTAAAGGCCATGATTATACCAATACATAATTTCTGATCATAATCATACCAATTAAAAGTTTATCTTTCCACTACGGGCCAAATATGACTTTCAGCACAATATCAGCACGAGAATGATGACAATGATGTAGAGAATGAATCAAGTGATATCAATGATAAATATTAAAGATTTATAATTTAATTTATCCAGAGTTCAAGAATGTCCAAATTGTCAACATGATCACCAATTGTGAAGTGAAATTCAAGATTCATATTTCAAAGATAATTTGGACAAATAAAGAAAAAAACTAATTTCGTTGTGAATAGTACTCTAGCATGAATAGTAACTCGGATGAATAGTACTCTGGCATGAATAGTTACCCGAGTGAATAGTATTCCGGTATGAAAAAATTAAAATTTAATAAGAAAGCTCATACCAATATTCCAGTAAAATGATATTAAATGAAGCGCAAACTATTAAGGATATTCTACTAATTTCAGGGATTATAGAAGCAATACTTATCAAAGTAAGTGTAGATTTATGTATATGAAATGAAATTATATCACTTATATACTATAAGTATAGAAGAAAATAATATTTGTGAGACCCCGAATTTTATGAAATGAAAGTATTCAATTTTCTTATAATTATTCTATTTAGTAAATGGTTAAATTGATAAAAGGTTAAAGTTAATGGTGATATGTGAAAATTTTTCAAAGTATGCAAGTTGTTATAAAATATTCGTTTAGCCGGAGAATATTCTTTTTTTCGAGGAATATCAGTAGGACAACACAATCATTGGTGGACTCCACAACGGAAGTATTGTCGTAGTAAGAAAACGACAGAATTATCTTTTTATAAAAATAACAGCGAAAGTGTTACCGTTAAAATTGTTGAACTACTCGGTAGTAAAAGTACAGTAATACGCGTGGTTGTATAGTAACACACAATATTGATTATTGATGTTTACGTGAGAAGTCACTCAGTTATACTCAATTATTGCTACAGTAATTGCTGCATCATATCTCTCATATTTTTGATTCAATTATTGTCACAGTAGCATCTGCATAATATGTTATATTATTAAATCAATAATTAAGACGAGAAAGTTTTTCATATTATTATTTGCAATATTGACAATGTCTAGAAATTCTGTCAAGGATAGGTTTGGTCACCTAATTGCGCGCCAATAAGGAGAAATACTTATCGGAAAGTCCCCTCTTTCTTGGGAACGACCTGGTTGTTAAATTTTGTTAGTTATAATATTAATGATGAATGTTATTAAAAATTAAATTTGAGTTTGGAGTTGAATTTAAAGACGCGGACGTGATATTTGAGTTCGGAACGATGAAATTATTAGAAATAGACAATAAACACAAAATTTGTAGGGGTTGACTTTTTGGTCAAAAAGTCAATAGTTGACTTTTTGGTCAAAAAGTCAATAGTTGACTTTTTGGAAAAATTCAAATTTTGAAATTTCAAAAATAAATTTTTTGAGAAAAATATTCCGATTGTGTTGGGATTGTTAGTGATAGTAGAAATCGACATTTATTTCGACAGTAATTGATGTCTGGAAGTTATATTAACTAACCGGGTAATTAATCGGGTAAATGAGCAATTAATTGCTATTAATTCACATGCTATTAACTATTTATTCACATGTGTGTACTATTGATTTGCATTCATGTACTATTAGGGGAGGTGGTACAAGATTGATAATACTTGCATGACTAAGTTAAAATGGAGGTATAGATGGAGGTACTATACTGTAATTCATATTTTCACATGATTATAACTATTGATTCACATGATTGAACTATTGATTCACATTATTTACTATTAGGGGAGGTGGTGCAAGTTTGATAATACTTGCAGGACTAAATTAAAAATGAAAGAAAAGTTGAAGGTATTATACTGTAAGATTTTGAGCCCCAAAACGTGCAATTATCGAAACTATATTTTCCTATAAATAGAAGCTCATTCTACCTCCATTTCTCACCAATTTACTAAAACTTTAGAGCAATTATTATAGAGAAAAATTATAGAGAGAAAGAAGAAGAGAAATTTGCTACCTCACTATTCCAATATCTAGTTTCTTCTAAGGTAAGGGGTATTATTTCTTTCGTATTCATGAAGAGAGCTATTGTTATTCCATTCCTTATTATTTTGTTGGAATAATATGTATACGCGGACTACCATATACATGGTAAAATTATTCTGTTATTTTATTCTTTATTATTATGTTGGAATATCCTATCTGTGCGGATTACGCATGACCTGGTTCCATTCTTTATTATTCTGTTGGAATAACCTATCTGTGCGGTCTATCGCGTGCCTGGTGAATTCTATTATTATTCCATTCTTTATTATTCTGTTAGAATATCCTGTCAGTGCTGATTACGCATGACCTGGTTCCATTCTTTATTATTCTATTAGAATATCTCGTCTGTACGGATTATGCATGACCTGGTTCCATTCTTTATTATTTTGTTAGGAATAACCTGTCTGTGCGGTCTATCGCATGCATGGTGAATTCTTCTGTTATTCCATTCTTTATTATTCTGTTGGAATAACTTATCTATGTGGACTACCGCATGCATGGTGAATGATACTTCGTATTCATTCCTTATTAAATTATAGAAATGATCTTTCTACGTGGATTACCGCATAGCGGGTGAAAATCCATTTGTAGTTTCGTAATTTTTCTGACCCTCAAAAATTCTGGAAAATTTTGAAATGATATTTTGATGAGTTTTCTATATTGTGTCCAAAGATGACGATTTTTGGATGTATAGACTAAGAGTTATGGATTTTTTGGAAAAAGTCTATTTTAAAAGTAAACCTTTATAACTCCTTATGGTTAACTCTAAAATTGGTAAAATTTTTATTGGGAGTAAATGTATATAACAGGAGTATAACCTGTAAATTACGGAATTTTTGGACAAAAGTACAATTTATAATAAATGTCTAAATATTCGGCAGTTTTGGCTATGTGAAAAATAGTAAATGAATTTTAAAAATTTTGAGAAAAATATATGTTCAATATGGGACTATATTCTGCTAAATCCCAGGAAAAAAATATTTTTGGGACTGATTTGGTATTCTTCATGAAAATAAACTAATTATGAGTAAATAAATTAAATATGTTATGTGAAGTAACAAAATTATAAAATAGGATTTTATGGCTTGGGAATCCTATATAGGGTATATGCAGACTTTTTATAAGAGATTTGATCATTGGTGATGAAATATTATGAGTATGGCATTTTTGAATGATTAAATGCATTATTTGGTAAAGTGTAAACAATTGAAATAAATTGTTTATAAGTTTAAGAAGTGATTAAAATATTGTTATAATATTAGATTATGAGTTTATTAAGTGATTGATAATATTTGGATAAATTTAAAGTCTTTAATATTTATCCTTATTTTCGTTTAATTAATGCTTATATCATTGTCATCATCCTCATGCTTATATTATGATGAAAGTCATCTTTAGCTTATATGCAAAGATGGACTGTTGATTATTGGTTTTACAATTGCATATCTTTGGCTTACGTACAAAGGTGAACTATTGATTGATGAGTATCTTTGATTTATGTGTATAGATGAACTGTTTATTGGTATGATTATGATCAGGGATCATTCGGTATAATCATGACCCATAATGTTATAGATGATGTGGTAAAAGTACTCATTGACCCATAGTGCATTGATGGACAGTTATTGGTATGATTATAACCAGGGATTATTCGGTATAATCATGACCATTGATGATTACATGAATATCATTGGCCGTAGTGCAGGGATGATTCGATGATGTGGATTATTTATTAAGCTAAGTCTCAGTGATAAAATATTGATTATACACTTTTAATTCGTAAATGATAGTAGATATCATGCTATACTTGACTCTTCTAAAATATAGTTGTATGTCTTTGGTCTGTAGTGCAAAGAATAAATTGTTAATGAATATCTTTGGTCGTAGTGCAAAAATGAATTTATTAGTATGATTATTGTAAGACCCCAACTTAATATTAATGAAATTGAATTTCCACTATTTATTATTTTGAAAATAGTAAGGGTTGATTTGATTAATGTGGTTAGTTATGGGTAAAATGCGCAAATATCTCAAATAAGCAAGTGGTTATAAAATATTCATTGTTGTCGGGGAATATTCGTTTGGTCGTGGAATATTCTTACTGTCGGAGAATATTCGTACGATGGCGCAACCTTGTGTGGGCCACATAACGGAAAACAATTTGATGAAGAAAACGACAAGTGTAAGTTGTTTATAAATAACGGCGAAGTTGATACCGTTAATACTGTTGAAATACTCGGTGGTTAAAACACAGTAGCACAGCACGGTATTGCACCAATTATTGATTCTTATGTAAGAAGGCACTACTCAATAATTGTTACAGTAATTACTGTTCAATATTTTATTTTATTGATTCAATAATTGCTACGTTAATATTTTATATTATTGTTGTTTCAATAATTGTCACTACACGGTATTTTTCATTATCAGATTAATAATTAATATTATTTGAATAATATTATTAGATATCATTATTGGCAATGTCTAGAAAATTTTGTCTAAGGAGAGGTTTGGTCACCTAATTGCGCGCCAGTAAGGAGAAATCCTTATTGGAAAACCCCCTCTTTCCTGAGAACGGTCTGGTTGTCGATATTGTGATTCTGTAATATTATTTATGAATAATTAATTTTTTATTATCATGATAAGAAAAATATTCATTTTATGTGGATATAGATGGAAAAAAATTTAATGTGACAATTGTTAAAAATTGATATTTTATCTTTTTCGATAAAATAATTCATTTAAATATATTATTATATTTTAATAATATAATAATAATGATATTTTATAATAAATGTGGGATATATGAATAAGTGAGGAGGAATAGTATTTTTGTTACTAAAAATATTTAAAACATGTTTTTCATGTTTGTGGACCCCATTTCTTGATTGAAATTTGATTATAGCTTGTAAAATCATCCGTATGTGGATTTAGGTCAATTTCTGTTTGGAATTTGAAAAAACTTAAAACTACAAAGTTGTAGAGAATTGAATTTTCTATGGAATGGACATAAGATTCGAATTTTTCTGATAAAAGGGCTATTTATTGTGAATTATTGAAGTTCCGGTATATCGGGTCTAAATCGATTTTTGGAGTTTTAAATATTTTTATTTAGAAAAAAGTTTTTGGTGAGTCCCACAAGTGTTGTAAACATGCTAAAATCAGATTCTTTTGTGGTGGGCTTGAAAATTTAATAAATAATATTATTTTACTATATTTTCTGCTTTGGTGTTTTAAGCATTTTTCTAAAAATAAGGTGCTTAGGTTAGAATTAAAAATCACACCAGAAACAAGTTTTCTCTCTCTTTCTCTCTCTATATTATCGAGCGTATTCTTGTGAGTATTTTGAGACTTTGAGTGTTACTATACGGTACAAGTTTCCTTCAGCACTGTATCCAGTATTCTAGTCAGAAGTACTGTCTTTTCGAGGTAAGGGATGTTATTTTTTTAAAATAACCTTTTCATAAATAACGACAAAACTTTTACTGTTAAACTGCTAAAATACTCGGTGATAAAAGTACAGTAATATGTGTTGTTCCACAGTAGTACGCGGTATTTCACAGTAACACACGGTATTACACAATATCTTTAATTATTGATGTTTACGTAAGAAGTCACTCAGTTTTATTTAATAATTGTCACAGTAGTTGCTGCATAGTATCTCATATTATTGATTCAATTATTGTCACAGTATCATCTGCACAATATTATATATTATTAAATCAATAATTGACACGATAAAATTACTCATATTATTATTATCATTATTGACAATGTCTAAAAAGTTCCATCAAGAAAATGTATTAGGTTATTTAATTGCGCGCCAATAAAAAAAATCCTTATCGAAAAGTCCCCTCTTTTATGGGAACGATCTGGTTGCCAATATTGTGAGTTATAATATTAATGATGAATAAGTGTTGAAAGATTAAAAATGGGTTGATTGAAGATAAGTGATTTGTGGGAGATATTTATTCTATTTTTGATACAAATAGAGGGGTTTGTCATAAAGCGTTCGTTGTAAGTTTGACTTAATATTATATGGACCCCTATGTACCAATTTGTCAAACTGTCGGTAGAAAGTTATCTCAGTTTTATTTTATTATTATATAATAGTAATAAAATAGTTAACTTTTTATATAAAACATAAACTTTTTATAATATATATATATATATATAAAGTTATTTGTTTTATTAGAATATAATAAGAATATATTATAATATATATTGTGATGCCCCCAAAATAGGTATACAAAACCCATTCTGATTCGTCAAATACATGGTACAGAAACAACTACAACTTTATTAATACAATTATTGTGTAAAATACAACAACACATAAACTGTGAGTTTAAATACAAATATTATCATCTAGACAATATCCACAATCAAATAAGTCCTCATTATAATTATTGATACACTATTTTACAAAATAGTGAGGACTACTAAGAAAACTTTTAGAACCATCATTCCATACCCCGACTAGTACTCGCTACATTCTCGCCTCCTGAGAAAAAAAATGGAACAAAAAGAAAAAGGGTGAGCTCAACTAGCCCAGTAAAGAATATTATGACTAAGATAATAATAAACAAATTATCGTTAGTCCTCAACAGAAAAAAATCTGATAGAATACAATAGACAACAAGTTTTAAATCAATATTCGCAGCGGAAATAACAATTCATTAGAAGAATTACGTAGAGAATGAAATCTACTATCTTCTATGATTTTAAAAATTTTCATCAATATTTTATCCCTGTAACATCAATCAATATACATCTTAAATCAAATATTCATCTTTGCACTATAGGCCAAAGGTATTCATCAATTGGTTTGTTCATCTCAATACATGTACATTTTTGCTTTACGGGCCAAATATATTCATAAGAAAATCAACCATCTTTGCACTACAGGCCAAAGATATTCAGTAATATCATCATTTAGGACCGAGGATGATGAAAAATATTTTAAAGAAAACGAATCCAGTGAAACAAAAGAACAAATATTAAAGATTGGTACTTTAAACAGTCCATGTTCAAAAATACTTTATAAATAACTATAGTGATGTAAAATTCAAGAATGATCAAAATATGGATACAATCAAAGCTAGTATCCATAATAGATATCTTGGACAAAAAATAAAAATTTAATTTTTCTGTGAATAGTGTCGTATACGTGAATAGTGTCGTATACGTGAATAGTAACTCCGACACTAAAAGACAAGAATTTCACAAGAAAAATCTTACCAATATTCTGGCATAATGATATTGAAAGAGATAATATCATTTAATAAAAAAAATAACATCCCTTACCTCGAAAAGACAGTACTTCTGACTGGAATACTGGATATAGTGCTGAAGGATCTTGCACCGTATAACAACACTCGAAGTATCAAAATACTAACAAAAATACGCTCGATAATATAGAGAGAGAAGATTTCAGTTTCTGGTGTGATTTTCAATTCTAACCTAAGCACCCTATTTATAGAAAAATGCTTAGAACACCAAAGCAGAAAATTTAATAAATTATTATTATTATTATTCTTAAACTTCCTACGCACACCAATTGAGTCCAAACATCAGCCATCCACTCAATAAAAGTAAGAAAAAACGTTTTTCTTAAATAAAACAATTAAAACTTCAAAAATCAATTATTCTGGAACTTCAGAACTTCAATAATTCATAATAAATAGCCCTTTTATCAGAAAAATTCAAATCTTATGTCCATTCTATAGGAAATTCAAGTCTCTACAACTTTGTAAGTATAAGTTTTTCCAAATTTCAAACAGAAATTGGCCGAAATCCTCATTCGAAAAAACATGAAAAACATGTTTTAAATATTTTTAGTAACAAAAATACCCTTCCTCCTTATTTATTCACATATCCCATATTCATTGTAAAAATATCACCATTATTATATTATTATAATATAATAATATATTTAAATTAATTATTTTATCAAAAAAGATAAAATATCAATTTTCAACAATTGTCACACTAAAAAATTTTCTCCATCATATATCCACATAAAATGAATATTTTTCTTATCATATAAATTAATAATTAATTATTCACAAAATAATATTACAGAATCACAATACTGACAACCAGGCCGTTCCTAGGAAAGAGGGGGCTTTGTAATAAGGATTTCTCCTTATTGGCGCGCAATTAGGTGACCAAACCTCTCCTTAGACAGAATTTTCTAGACATTGCCAATAATGCTATCTAATAATATTACTCAAATAATATGAATTATTGATCTGTTAATGAAAAATATTGTGTAGTGACAATTAGTAAAACAACAATAATATAAAATATCAACGTAGCAATTATTGAATCAATAAAATAAAATATTAAACAGTAATTACTGTAACAATTACTGAGTAGTGCTTTCTTACGTAAGAATCAATAATTGGTGCATACCGTGTGCTACTGTGTTTTAACCACTGGGTATTTCAACAGTATTAACGGTAACAACTACGTGCTATTTATAAACAACTTGTACTTGTCATTTTCTTCATCCAATCACTTTCCGTTATGGGGCCCACACAAGGTTGTGTCGTCATACGAAGACAGTAAGAATATTCCACGACCAAACGAATATTCTCCGACAACAATGAATATTTTATAACCACTTGCTTATTTGAAATATTTGCGCATTTTATCCATAATTAACTACATTAATCAAATCAACCCTTACTATTTCAAAATAATAAATAGAGAAATTTAATTTTATTTATAATAAGTTGGGGTCTTACATATATAAAATTTTTATTTTTTATTAGAATATTTTATTGCACAGTGATGAATAGTAAAAATTAGATTTTCGGCCGTGAATTCGTCCGAGTTCATCCGTGATCAAATAGTGTCATGTCATTCTCCTATAAATAAGTTGCTTAGTTAAGAAATAAAAATTACACCAAAATCAGAAAATTCTTCTTCTATAATAGTGTCCGCATTTCTTTATAATTTAAGAATACTTTGAGTATACCTAATAATGCAAGATTTTTTTAAAAATATCTCTGATATACCAGTCAGATCTGGTCTCCTACTAAGGTAAGGGATATTATTTTCGTTCAATATTCGCAAGGAATATTGTGACGCCCCCAAAATAGGTCCACACGACCCATTCTGAGTCGCCAGATATCACTCTATAAAAATCAAATACAAACTTCATTTATACAACTGTTGAACTGTCGTGCAGAGTACGAAAACCGATAAGCTGTGAGTTTTAATACAATATTATCTCGTAGACAGTATCCAAACTCAAATTGTTACAATGCCATATAAAATACATCAGAAAATATTTTAAGACCCCCAAAAAAGAACGAGAAGATTACTATCATATTCATTCTAATGAGTGAACTTTTGACGCTTTCAAAGTCTGGTTTTCATCACCCTATTGTTGTTCGCCAAAATCAATTATTAAGTGACGTATATAATACGACAAACACATCTTAGGTCCTCAATACAATTATCTGTTGCATGTCATGCCGTTTTATAATGTATTGAGAAACTTCGACAGTCTCGAACCATCACATTATTTCCCTGTTATCCCCGCTCGACCCAGCTACACTCTTATTACTTGAAAGGAATTGTGAGGCAAAGGGTGAGCACAAATAGCCCAGTAAAGAATATCACGACTAAAGGTAATTAAATTATCAATAGTCTTCGTCAGTAATAAATCAGAGATTTAGAACATATGATAGATGATAAAAAATTTCAACCATAGTTGCAGCGGAACGAGCAATCCATTAGAAGAGTCAAATAGACTATCATGTCTATTATCTTCTCCATGTTAAAAGTCCACCAATAATGTTTTATCCCTGTAACATCAATCAACAATTCCTGTCCACAATCATATGAATAACTCATAATCATAATTGTGATTCTAAATTTTTCTTCGCTCCCAGGACGAAGATAATTTTCAGCACTTATCTTCACCTGAAACATCAAAAATCATGGTTATACCAAATCACAATTCCTGCTCATAATTGTGACGCCCCCAAAATAGGTATACAACACCCATTCTAAGTCGTCAAATATATGGTACAGAAATAACTACAACTTTATTAAAACAATTATCGTGCAAAATACGACAACACATAAACTGTGAGTTTAAAAATAAATATTGTCTTCTAGACAATATCAACACTCAAATAAGTCCTCATTACAATTATTGATACACTATTTTACAACATAGTGAGGACTACTAAAACGACTTTCTAGAACCTTCATTCCATACCCCGACTAGTACTCGCTACATTCTCGCCTCCTGAGAAGAAAAATAGAACAAAAAGGAAAAGGGTGAGCTCAACTAGCCAGTAAAAAATATTATGACTAAGATAACATAGAAAAAATTATCGTTAGTCCTCAACAGGGAAAAATCTGATAGAATACAATAGACAACAAGTTTTAAATCAATATTCGCAGCGGAAATAATAATTCATTAGAAGAGTTACGTAGAGAATGAAATCTACTTTCTTCTATGAATTTAAAAGTTTATCATTTATATTTTATCCCTGTAATATCAATTAATATACATCTTGAATCAAATATTCATTTTTGCACTTCAGGCCAAAGATATTCATCAGTTGGTCATGTTCATCTCAACACCTGTACATCTTTGCACTACGGGCCAAAGATATTCATAAAAAAATCAACCATCTTTGCACTACAGGCCAAAGATATTCAGTAATATCATCATTTAGGACTGAGGATGATGAAAAATATTTTAAAGAAAATGAATCCAGTGAAACAAAAGAACAAATAATAAGGATGAGTCGTTTTCTTGGGTCACAATAAGAAACTATGGATACTGGAATGCAATGCAATCCCACAATCTCATTTACGTACATACGAACAAGACGTTCAAGGGAATAAGTCTCCCGTATCGGCAAGAAATGAGCAGACTTGGTTAATCTATCAACAATAAACCAAATAGCATTTATGCGTTGAGAAACCGATGGAAGACCCGTAACTAAATCCATGGTAATGTGTTTCCACTTCCATTTCGGAATCTCAAGTGGTTGCAATGGACCCTTAGGCACTTGATGCTCCGTATTTACACGTTGACAAGTTAAACACCTCGAGATAAACTTTGCAATCTCTCTCTTCATATTGTTCCACCAAAATATATGTCGAAGATCACGATACATTTTGGTACTTCCAGGATGGATTGCAAACGGTGTATTGTGTGCCTCCATCATGATCTTGTTCTTCAAATCAGAGTCGTTAGACACACAAAGTCTGGAGTGGATCCAAGTATTCTTTCTTCATCGATTCTTGCTTCTGTAATAGCACATTCTTGTACTTTCTTCTTCATACGCATCAGCTTCGGGTCTGTGGGTTAAGTAACTTTAACTTTTTCAATTAAAGTTAGTTCTATGCGTATACTTAAATCATCGCATGGTTCCCCGGAGTCTTGAATTCTATCTTCATCTTTTGTAAATCACACAAAATGGGCCTTTGTGTTAATAACATCGCATTCGTTCCCGCAAATGATCTTCTACTCAACGCGTCAACTACCACATTCGCTTTTACAAGATGGTATTGAATAGTGTAGTCACAATCTTTCAACAGCTCGAGCCAACGTCGTTATCGCATGTTGAGTTCCTTTTGGGTGAAGAAATATTTGAGGCTTTTATGATCTGCATATATCTCCACTTTCTTCCCATATAGATAGTGCCTCCAGATCTTTAGCGCGAAAACAACTGCTGCCAACTCTAGATCATGAGTAGGATAATTCCTCTCATATTCTTTAAGTTTTCACGAGGCATAGGCTATGACTTTCCCATGTTGCATGAGAACACATCCTAACCCTTTGCCCGAAGCATCGTTGTAGATAAAAAATCCATCTGAATCAGATGGTATTGTCAGAACAGGTGCCGAAATGAGTCTCCTCTTAAGCTCTTGGAAATTTTCTCGCATTCCTCACTCCATACGAATTTTATATCTTTCCGAGTCAGCTGAGTTAATGGAGTAGCGATTCGAGAAAATCCTTCCACGAATCTCCGATAATAACCAGCTAAACCCAGAAAGCTACGTACTTCATTCACCGACTTCGGTTGCTCCCAACTTTGTATTGCTTCAATCTTCGCCACGTCAACAGATAGTCTATGTTTTGACAACACGTGTCCAAAGAATGCTACTTCCTCAAGCCAAAACTCGCATTTCTTCAACTTGGCATATAACTTATTTTCACGAAGCCTTTGGAGTACCAGCTTCAAATGGTGCTCATGATCTTCACGGCTTTTAGAATATTTGAGGATGTCATCAATAAAGACAACACCGAACTGAACCAAATATTCCTTAAATACTCGGTTCATCATATCCATGAAAGCCGCAAGAGCATTAGTCAATCCAAAAGATATGACTAAGAATTCATAATGCCCATACCGAGTTCTGAAGGCAGTCTTTGGAATATCCTCAGTTCTAATCTTCAGCCGATGATATCAAGAACGAAGATTGATCTTTGAAAAGAATTGTGCTCCTTGTAACTGGTCAAACAGGTCATCAATACGAGGTAACGGATACCTATTCTTGATAGTGACATGGTTTAATTCTCGATAGTCAATATAAAGTCGCATACTCTAATCTTTATTCTTTATAAATAAAATAGGAGCACCCCAAGGAGATGTACTAGGACGAATGAAACTGATGTCCAACAAATCCTGTAATTGGACCTTTAACTCCTGAAGTTCAATACGAGCCATTCGATATGGGGTTTTAGAAATTGGTTTTATACCAGGTTCAAGATCAATAGAGAATTCAACTTCACGTTCTGGGGGTAGATCGGGAAGTTCTTCAGGAAATACGTCAGGAAAGTCACTAACAACATGAATATTATTCAAATCTGACGTGTCTTTATTCAAATCCATAACATGGGCTAAGAAATCTTGACATCCGTTTTTCAATAAACGAATATCTTTATGACTTGATATGATAGTGATTGATTTTAGTGGTTTAGTTGCTTGAATTCGTACAACGGGTTGGTTAGGAATATGAAAATTAACAACCTTACGAAAATAATTAATTTTAGCATGATGAGTAGTTAACCAATCAATCCCTAAAATCACGTCAAATGCAAGTATCTTTAAAGAGATAAGGTCAACAGGTAATGTGATGGTGCCAAGTTGGATCAAACAAGATTTATAAACAGTGGATGTGATAAAAGTTTCTCCTAATGGAGTCTCCACAGATAAATCAAAGTCTAATTTCTCCGGAGTCAAGTTTAAACGTTGAGCAAGCAGGAGAGAAAAATGAATGGGTAGCACCGGTATCTAATAAGGTATAAACTTCGCAAGAATTTATGATTAGCTTACCCGTGATCACCTCGTTTGGGTTCCTCGTATTTTGACCAGTCACGACAAACGCTCTTCCTGGAACCGTTGACTTTGACTTTTCTGGGACAGCCTTTTGAGTCACCATCCCCGCTGGACTTGGTTTCTCTATAGTACATTCTCGAGCGATATGTGCTTCTTTTCCATAATTATAACATACCTTGAACTGTTGTGGGCAGTTTGGGATGATATGTCCCTCTTTTCCACATTTATAGCATACGACTGGTGGTCGTTCTCCTCCCTTAGAACCAGTTGCTGCTGGTGCTGACGTCTTTGCATTGTCATTGTTGAATCTCCTCTTTTTAAAATCTCCCCCTGACTCGCTTCTTCTATTTTTATGGACATGATTACCACCAGAGTGGTTACCTCTTTTGTCTGTATTTTTCTTTCTCCGCTGGTTATCGTTGTTCTGATGATTGCTGTCACCGGGGTGACCCTGGTTGTGGTTCCTCGAATAAACGTACTCGTTATCTCGCTCTAATAATTGAGCCCTGTTGACAACATCTGAATATAGAGAAAATTTATGAGAAATAAGATACTGACGTATGTCGGGTTTCAAACCTCTCAGAAACATCCGCGTTATATGTTCCTCATTCTCCACCAAATGAGGTGCAAACCTGGATAACTCCGCGAACTTCACCTCGTACTGGGATACCGTCATGTTGTTCTGCTCTAGTCTAATAAACTCTACCTCCTTAATATGATGAATACTTTTAGAAAAGTACTTGTCATTGAACAGTTTCTGAAATGTTTCCCAAGACATTCTGATTGCGGCTGGATGGGTACGCTTCACAGATTCCCACCAGTAATCTGCCTCGTTACGAAACATAAAGGTGGCGAATGGAACCTTCTGTTCCTCCGTGCATCCCAAGACGTCGAATATCTTGGTAATTTGTTTGACCCACATCTCCGCCTTAATCGGATCCAGCTTTCCCCAGAATTCTGGTGGTCCCAACTCTTTGAACTGCTTGGCTGTGACAAACCGTGCGTTGCTATCATTTCCACCTGTATTTTGTACACGAGTCTCCTTCGTCTGATTTTGCATAAACTACAAAAAGCTTCTAAACATTCCATCGTTCATCGTCTGATCAGTGGTGTTGTTTACAGGAGGAACATTGTCGGCCTGTTGCACATTTTCCTCACTGGTGGGTAAATGTGTCTCCACGATCTCATTTACTCCACTGTTAACATTCTCGGTTGCCATTCTCAAATACTGCCATAAAACAAGGGTTAATTGAAGAAATTAACATGTCATATAATATCCCTATATTCTGACCAATCAAAAAAATAAGATTAGGTAGAACACACTAGCGAAGGATTTACTCGTCTCTCACTTTCTAATTCTATTCCCCGATCTCCGCCAGAAATCATATCCCTAAGCTCTGATACCAACTTTGACGCCCCCAAAATAGGTATACAACACCCATTCAGAGTTGCCAAATACATGTTACAAAAACAACTACAACTTTATTAATATAATTGTCGTGCAAAATACGACAACACAAAAAATGTGAGTTTAAAAACAAATATTGTCTTCTAGACAATATCAACACTCAAATAAGTCCTCATTACAATTATTTAAACAATATTTTTCAAATTAGTGAGGACTACTAAAATGACTTTCTAGAACCTTCATTCCATACCTCGACTAGTACTCGCTACATTCTCGCCTCCGTTAAAGAAAAATGGAACAAAAAGAAAAAGGGTGAGCTCAACTTGCCCAGTAAAAAATATTATGACTAAGATAACATAAAACAAATTATCGTTAGTCCTCAACAGGGAAAAATCTGATAGAATACAATAGACAACAAGTTTTAAATCAATATTCGCAGCAAAAATAATAATTCATTAGAAGAGTTACGTAGAGAATAAAATCTACTTTCTTCTATGAATTTAAAAGTTTATCATCTATATTTTATCCCTGTAACATCAATTAATATAGATCTTGAATCAAATATTCATTTTTGCACTCCAGACCAAAGATATTCATCAGTTGGTCATGTTCATCTCAACACCTGTACATCTTTGCACTACGGGCCAAAGATATTCATAAGAAAATCAACCATCTTTGCACTACAGGCCAAAGATATTCAGTAATATCATCATTTAAGACTGAGGATGATGAAAAATATTTTAAAGAAAATGAATCCAGTGAAACAAAAGAACAAATAATAAGGATTCGTATTTTAAACAGTCCAAGTTCAAAAATACTTCATAAATAGCCATAGTAAAGTAAAATTCAAGAATGATCAAAAAATGGATACAATCAAAGCTAGTATCCATAATAGATATTTTGGACAAAAAACGAAAATTTAATTTTTCTGTGAATAGGGTATACAACGACGTTGACTTGAACTGTTGAAAGATTATGATCATACCATCCAATACCATCCTGGAAAAGCGAACGTAGTAGCTGACGCATTGAGTAGAAGATCACATGCAAGTACGAGTGCGATATTTTCAACGCAAGGGCCCATTTTGTGTGACTTGCAAAGGATGGGGATAGAGTTAAAGACTCCAGGGACGCATGTGACGATGGCGAATATACGAGTAGAACCGACTTTAATCGATAAAGTTAAAGCTGCTCAAGCTACAGACCTGGAGCTGATGCGTATGAGGAAGAAAGTGCAAGAAGGTGCTATGCCGGAAGCAAGAATCGATGAAGAGGGAATACTTCGAGTCAACTCCAGACTTTGTGTTCCTAACGACCCTGATTTAAAGTATAAAATCATGATGGAGGCGCACAATACACCGTTTGCAATCCATCCTGGGAGTACCAAAATGTATCATGATATTCGTCATACATTTTGGTGGAGTAATATGAAGAGAGAGATAGCGTTGTTTATCTCAAGGTGTCTAACTTGTCAACGAGTTAAAACGGAGCATCAAGTACCAAAAGGTCCATTGCAACCACTTGAAATTCCAGAATGGAAGTGGGAGCACATTACCATAGATTTCGTTACCGGTCTTCCTAAGGTTTCTCAAGGCATAGATGCGATTTGGGTTATTGTTGATAGATTGACCAAGTCTGCTCATTTCTTACCGATACGAGAAACTTATACACTTGAACGTCTTGCTCGTATGTACATAAACGAGATTGTAAGACTGCATGGTATGCCGGTATCCATAGTTTCTGATCGAGACCCAAGATTTACTTCACGATTTTGGGTTAGTTTGCAAAAAGCTATGGGCACAGACTTACGATTTAGCTCGGCATATCATCCTCAGACGGACGGACAGTCGGAGAGAACTATTCAAACTCTTGAAGATCTATTAAGACTCTGTGTCCTTGATTTCAAGGGAAGTTGGGACAAGTTCTTACCATTGGTGGAGTTTTCCTATAACAACAGTTATCAAGCAAGTATTGGCATGGCTCCATTCGAAGCGTTATATGGAAGAAAGTGTCGCTCTCCAGTATGCTGGGATGAGGTGGGTGAAGCAACGTTGTTGGGACCGGAGTTGGTACGTATGACTACGGAAAAGATTCAAATGATCCGACAACATATAAAAACCTCACAAAGTCGACAGAAGAGTTATGTTGATCTTCATCGAAAGGACGTGGAATTCAATATAGGAGATCATGTGTTGCTACGTGTTACTCCATGGAAAGGAGTTACAAGATTTGGAAAGAGAGGAAAACTCAATCCTCGATTCATCGGTCCATTTTTAATCCTCGATCGAATAGGAACTGTGGCCTATAGACTCGCTCTACCGCCAAGTATGTCTCGTGTTCATAACGTTTTTCACATATCCATGTTACGTAAATATGTGAAAGACCCGAACCACATTATTGAGTTAGAACCGGACGAAATAGCGGAAGATTTGACGTATGAAGAGATTCCTGTTCAAATCTTGGATAAGAAGGAACATATTCTACGCTCCAAGGTTATACCTCAAGTCAAAGTTTTGTGGAGAAACCACGATGTTGAGGAAATGACTTGGGAGTTAGAATCTGAAATGAAGTCAAGATATCCTTACCTCTTTGACATACCAGGTACGTACCCTAATTTCGAGGGCGAAATTTCATAAGAAGGGGAGGTTGTAAGACCCCAGTTTTTATAAATAAAGATGAATTTTCATAATTATTATTTTTGAATATTATGGAATAAATTTGATATAATGTTATAGTTGTGGGTAATATTTATAAATTTTGCAAAGTACGCAAGTTGTTATAAAATATTCGTTTGGTCGGGGAATATTCTTTTTGTCGGGGAATATTCGTACGACGACACAATCATTGGTGGACCCCACAACGTTAGAAAACGACAAAATTATCTTTCTATAAAATAACGGCGGAGGTGTTACCGTTAAAACTGTTGAACTACTCGGTAGTAAAAGTACAGTAATACGCGTTGTTACATAGTAGCACACGGTATTGATTATTGATGCTTACGTGAGAAGTCACTCAGCTATACTCAATTATTGCTACAGTAATTGCTGCATTATATCTCTTATATTATTGATTCAATTATTGTCACAGTATCATCTGTATAATATGTTATATTATTTAAATAATAATTGAGACGACAAGTTATAAATGATTAATAATTGTTGAAAGATTAAATATGTGTTAAAATAATTTTTGGTAATTTTTATTCAATCCTTGATGTATATAAAGAGTCTATTATTAGACGTTTGTGGTAAGTTGAATTATTTATGGGGGTCATATGTCATCATCTAAGAGTCTCTTTCGTAAATAGTAATTACCTTCGTAAATAGTAATTATTTTCGTAAATAGTAATTATCTTCGTAAATAGTAATTACCTTCGTCAATAGTAATTACCTTCGTAAATAGTAAATACTTTCGTAAATAGTAATAAATCTTCTATAAATAGAGGCCTAGGGCTTCATTATTTTTCACGAATTCGTTCAAGCTATAGAGAGAGAAAGTATAGAGAGAGTAATAGAGAAAGAAAAAGAGTATTCGGTTACTACACTACTGCAGTATTCAATCTCTTAATACGGTAAGGGGTGTTATTCTTTCTTCTTGAAGAGAACTTATTCTATTCCATTCTTTGTTATTCTGTTGGAATAACCTGTAAAAGTGGCATACCCTATACATGACCTGTATACGCGGTACACCCTATACTTGGTGAAATCCTTATGTTATTCCATTCATTATTATTCTGTTGGAATAACCGGTATACGCGGAATACCCTATACTTGGTGACATCCATTTACTATTCTGTCTTTATATTTCTGTCGGAATATCCTGTCTGTGTGTTTTACACCGGACCTGGTTCCATCCTTTATTATTCTATTGGAATATCCTGTCTGTGTGTTTTACACCGGACCTGGTTCCATTATTTATTATTCTGTTGGAATATCCTGTCTGTGTGTTTTACACCGGACCTGGTTCCATTCTTTATTATTCTGTTGGAACATC
This sequence comes from Panax japonicus, assembly GCA_020205505.1. Classification (NCBI taxonomy): domain Eukaryota; kingdom Viridiplantae; phylum Streptophyta; class Magnoliopsida; order Apiales; family Araliaceae; genus Panax; species Panax japonicus. The sequence goes on from CM035108.1 coordinate 53,525,705, forward strand.
CTGTCGGTGTGAATTTCACCTGACCTGGTTCCGTTATTATTATTCTGCTGGAATAACCTGTCTGTGCGGTCTATCGCATGCATGGTGATTTCTTTTGTTATTTCATTCTTTATTATACTCAGTTGGATAAAACTTTAACTTCTATACTCCATGAAATTAGTGGAATATCCTTGATATTTGTGCTTCATCCAGTATCCTTTCATGAAAATCTTCTTCTGATCATTCTTGAATTTTACACCACAAAACAGTATCGTGTTGACAAATTTGGACGTTAACAATTCCTGGATAAAATAATTCTTGAACTTGTTTTATTGAATTCTTATATCATTGTCATCATCCTCATGTTTATATTTTGTTGAAAGTCATCTGTGGCCTGTAGTGCATAGATGGACTTGGTATGATTATGACCAGGGATTATTCGGTGTAATCATGGCCGTAATATTACAAATGATGTAAAAATTAAAAATCCTCATTGGCCCGTAGTGCATTGATGGACAGTTGTTGGCATGATCATGACCATTAATGAATACACAAATATTCTTGGCCGTAGTGCATGAATAATTGTGGTCGTGATACTAAAGAATATCCTTGGCCGTAGTGCGGGGGTGATTCGATGATGTGAAATATTTATTAAGCTGAGTCTCAGCTATAACGATGATGAAAAACCTTTTAAATCATAAAAGATAGTAGATTTTATTTTCTACTTGACTCTTTTAATGGATTGCTGGTTCCGCTGTAGTTAAACTTGATGTTTATTGTATTTTATCAGTTTAACACTGTTGAAAGCTAATGATAATTTATTCTGCATTATCTTAGTCATAATATTTCTTACTGGGCTAGTTGAGCTCACCCTTTCTTTCACTGTTCTCTTCAGGAAATGAGAATATAGCTGGGACGAGTCGGGGAACGGAGTGATGGACCAGAGAATAGTATTAGTAGTCCTCACTATTCTGTTAAATAGTGTGACAATAATTGTATTGAGGACACCTTTTGAGTTTGTATGATCTCTAGTAGACAATAATTGTATTCAAACTCAAAGTTATGTTTTATCGTATTGTACACGACAGTTGTATTAGAAAGTTGTATTTGAATTCTGTACCATGTATCTGGCGACTCAAGATGGGTGATGTATACCTAATTTTGGGGGCGTCACAGAAGATGACGTTTCCAAACTTTGAATATTTGAATTTTAATTATCATTTTTGAATTTATTTTGTTTGTTAGATCCTAGATATTTGAATTTTAATTATTAATTATGGTAGTTATTTCTCCTTGATTTTAGGTTTCCTTATTATTATGAATTGAATCCTATACTAATTCCCTAAATTAAGGAATCCTAATTGCACTAATATTGTAAATAAATATAGAAAGTGTATTAATTATATAAATATTTTATGAGTGCACTAATAGTGTAATTACTTTCTAAATGTTGTATACTTATGTAAAGGACCCTAATTATTTTATTATTATTTTATTGGGTATTACATGAAGGACTTAACTTATTGTTAAGTAACGAATTAAAATTAGGATTTGTAAAGTATGAGATGAATGTAACTCAATAGTTCTTATTTAACATTATTCATTATGTGGTATAGTGGAGAACTTTAAAGAACTTAACTAAATGTTAAGTTAAGATTGAAAGATGTAATTTAGAAGCATGATGTGAAGGTTCCTAATTAAATCCAAATGAACCTAATACATATCTTATGTGTTGTAAAGAAAAACAAACTTTAACGATTTAACTAAATGTTAAGCGACTATCATAGAGAATTATAAATGGGACCTAAAGCGAAAGATAATTTAATAAATTAATGAAATGTTAAAGGTCGAGCAAAGGGAAGCGTGAAAGAAGATAACATAAGGTTTACTTAAGCAACCTTAATTAAGGGGTGTTTTTTTAGAGCTGAATGGAGCTGAATCTGAATGGCTGAATCGGTCAGTGCGTTTGTTTTGGTCTAAATGGCTGAATCAGTAAGATGGACGAGCTGAATGGCTAAGTCAGATTTTTTTAGGTGAATGGCTGAATGAGTAGTTGAATGAAGTAAAAAAAACTAAAAAGTTTTTAAAAAAATATTAACTATTATATTAAGTAATATTAAATAAATTTACAACAATTTAAATTTTTTCAGAGTGGTAAAATAATACAGTTTTGTCATTCAAATATTTCAGACTTGTCAATTATCAAATAGCTTTTTTCATTCAGATTCAGATTCAGCTCATTCAGATTCAGATTCAGCTCATTCTGATTCAGATTCAGATTCATTCAGTTTTTATCAAACACCCCATAAGTTTATTAAACATTAGACACTTGATTGAACATTGAATGATAATTAAAAGGATATATGTTTAAATGAAAGATCAATACTAAAAGTCAGTGTAATCTAATTGATTTCATTATATATGAATTTTTTGACAGATGTAGGATAAACGCAAAATAATTAAGAGGTAGTTGGTAATCAACAAAACAGACAAGTCTTTCAGTTCCTATTTGCTATGTGAACTTGATGATAAATTATTTTAATTTGTATTGCGAAGATATTACATATGTTGTGAGCATGAAATTATAAAGTCAATTTATGACTTCATTGATTGAGTAGAGAATATTGATTGAGTAAAGAACTCAATCTTTATACTTGTTATTTTTGTAAAATCCCAAATTTTACGAATAAAGATTTAAATTTCTCGAATTTTTTTTTGAATATTATGGTGTGGATTTAATATAATGTTATAGTTGTGGGTAATATTTTTAAATTTTGCAAAGTATGCAAGTTGTTATATTATATTCGATTGGTCGGGGAATATTCTTTGTGTTGGGGAATATTCGTACGACGACACAATTATTGGTGGACCCCACAACGGAATTATTGTCGGATTGAAAAGACGACAAAAATATTTTTATGAAAATAACGGCGGAAGTTTTACCGTTAATACTGTTGAACTACTCGGTAGTAAAAGTACAGTAATACGTGTGGTTGCATAGTAGCACACGGTATTGATTATTGATGCTTACGTGAGAAGTCACTCAGTTTTGTTTTATTAGTGTAATAAAACAGAAAAACTTTTTATATAAAACAGAATACTTTTATAAAGTTATTCTATAAATAGAATATATTATATTCTATTGTGCATAGTGTTTTGCATAGTAAAATCTTTTTATATAAAACATAATACTTTTATAAAGTTATTCGTTTTATTAGATTATAAATAGAATATATTATATTTTATTTAAAAGATTTTACTTTAAATATGGACCGTCCAATTAAAAGTAAATCAATCTGGACCGTTCATGAATTAGTTACTATACAGTCCATTCTTCTATAAATAGAAGCTCATTCCTTCATTATTTCTTACGAATTCACTGAAACTCTAGAGAGAGAAACTATAGAGAGAGTTCTTCTTCTATAATCTTGATCGTATTTCTTTATAGTTTAAGAAAGCTTTGAGCATAGTGCAAATTTTCTTCGAGTATATCCTCGCCCTACCAGTCGGAGTACATACTCTTTTTTTAAAGGTAAGTGATATTTCGGTGGTAATCATGGTCAAAACAATAAGAATGGACATTTAAAGAAAAAAAGGTTCAACAATGACGTAAAGACGTCGGCACCAGCACCCGTTTCAAAGGAAGAAGAACGACCATCGGTCGTATATTTCAAATGCGGACATGAGGGACACATCCGTCCAAACTGTACGCAGCAATCCAAAGCGTGTTTTAATTGCGGAAAAGAAGGTCACCTAGCTCGATTTTGTCGTATGGTGAAGTCAAGTCCAGCTGGGATAATGATGCCAAAGGATGTCCCAGACAAGCCAAAGCCGGTAGTTTAAGAGAGCGTTTTTTTTTCGTGACGAGGAACCTGAATAAAATTATCACGGGTAAGTTAATCATAAGTTCTTGCGAATTATAGACCTTATTAGATACCGGTTCTACCCATTCTTTTATCTCTCTTGCTTGTGCTCAACGTTTAAATTTGACTCCTGAGAAATTAGACTTTGACTTATCTGTTGAAACTCCGTTAGGAGAAACCTTCGTTACCTCCACTATTTATTTTAGGAATCGATTGGTTAACTACTCATCATGCTTTTCGTAAGGTTGTTAACTTTCATACTCCTAACCAACCTGTTATGCGAATTCAAAGTAACCAAACTACTAAATTCAATTATTGTCATATCAAGCCATAAGTAAAGAGCCCGATCCTTTCGTTGTTGACTTCCTTATGTGGAATGCACCGAAGCCAGACTTTCTGTAGGCGACATCGTGAATGAAGATGGCAAGTTGATACCTATCAATGTGATGTACTATCCAAGTCTTGGATAAGGGTCACAGTTTTGAATGATATTTCTATCGTTAATAAATTTCTTGACGTATTTCTGAAGACTTCTTGACCTACCCCAGAGCGTGAAATCGAATTTTGTACTGACCCTAGTACAAAACCCCATTTCTAAAACCCTTAAATATTTCTTCAACTAAAACAAACGTAACATGCGCCAAAGACGTTGACTCGAGCTGTTGAAGAGTACGATCGTACCATTCAATACCATCGTGGGAAAAGCGAACGTGGTAGCTGACGCGTTGAGTAGAAGATCATATGCGTTTATGTGTGTGAATATACGAACCTACGTGAAGATAACGAATATATGAGTAGAATCGACTTTAATAGATAAAGTTAAAGCCGCTCAAGCTAAATACTCAGAGCTGGTGAATGTGAAAAAGAAGGTTCAAAAGGGCGTTATTCTAGAAGCAAGAATCGATGAAGAGAGGAAATCTCAACCCTCGATTTTATTGACTCATTTGAAATCCTTGATCGAGTAGGAACTGTGGCCTATAGACTCGTTTTACCTCTAAGTATGTCGCGTGTTCATAATGTTTTTCACATATCGATGTTACGTAAATATGTGGATGACCCGAACCACATTATTGATTTAGAACCGAACGAGATAGCGGATAATTTAACGTATGAAAATGTACATGTTAAAATCCTGGAATGTATTCAACACTCAAAGGTTATACCTCAAGAGTTAGAATCGGACGAAGTGTCCTCATCTGTTCGGCATACCAAGTACATACGTAAATTTCGAGGGCGAAATTTCATAAGGAGTGGAGATTGTAAAATCCCAAATTTTACGAATAAAGATTTAAATTTCTCAATTTTTTTTAATATTATGGTGTGGATTTAATATAATGTTATAGTTGTGGGTAATATTTTTAAATTTTGCAAAGTATGCAAGTTGTTATATTATATTCTATTGGTTGGGGAATATTCTTTGTGTCGGAGAATATTCGTACGAAGGCACAATCATTGGTGGACCCCACAGTGGAATTATTGTCGGATTGAGAAAGCGACAAAAATATTTTTATGAAAATAACGGCGGAAGTTTTGCCGTTAATACTGTTGAACTACTCGGTAGTAAAAGTACAGTAATACGTGTGGTTGCATGCATAGTAGCACACGGTATTGATTATTGATGCTTACGTGAGAAGTCACTCAGTTTTGTTTTATTAGTATTATTAGTGTAATAAAACGGAAAAGCTTTTTATATAAAACAGAATACTTTTATAAAGTTATTCTATAAATAGAATATATTATATTCTATTGTGCATAATGTTTTGCATAGTAAAATCTTTTTATATAAAACATAATACTTTTATAAAGTTATTCGTTTTATTAGATTATAAATAGAATATATTTTATTTTATTTAAAAGATTTTGCTTTAAATGTGGACCGTCCGATTAAAAGTAAATCAATCTGGACCGTTCATGAATTAGTTACTATGCAGTCCATTATTCTATAAATAGAAGATCATTCCTTCATTATTTCTTATGAATTCACTGAAACTCTAGAGAGAGAAACTGTAGAGAGAGTTCTTCTTCTATAATTTTGATCGTATTTCTTTAGAGTTTAAGAAAGCTTTGAGCATAGTGCAAGTTTTCTTCAAGTATATCCTCGCCCTACCAGTCGGAGTACGTACTCTTTTTTTCAAAGGTATGAGATATTATTTGTTGTACTCGTAAGGGGTATGTTTTTTATATTCATGAAGAGAACTTCTGTTATTCCATTCTTTATTATTCTGTTGAAATAACCTGTATACGCGGTCTACCCTATACTTGGTGATTTCTGTTGTTATTCCATTCTTTATTATTCTGTTGGAATATCTTGTCTGTGCGTTTTATGCCGGACCTGGTTCCGTCTTTATTATTCTGTTGGAATATCCTGTCTGTGCGTTTTACGCCAGACCTGATTCCGTTATTTATTATTCTGTTGGAATAACCTGTCTATGCGAAGTACCGCATGCATGGTGATTTCTGTTGTTATTCCATTCTTTATTATTCTGTTGGAATATCTTGTCGGTGCGTATTACGCCTGACCTGGTTCCGTTATTTAGTATTCTGTTGGAATAACCTGTCTATGCAAAGTACCGCATGCATGGTGATTTTTTTTGTTATTCCATTTTTTATTATACTCAGTTGGTTAAAGTTTTGACTTCTATACTCCATGAAATTAGTGAAATATCCTTGATATTTGCGCTTCATCCAGTATCTTCTCATGGAAATATTCTTCTGAGCATTCTTGAATTTTACTCTACAAAGAAGTATCATGTTGACAATTTGGACGTTATTAGTTCCTGGATAAATTAATTCTTGAACTTGTTTTATTGAATTCTTATATTATTGTCATCATCCTCATGTTTATATTATGTTGAAAGTCATCTGTGGCCTATAGTGCATAGATGGACTTGGTATGATTATGACCAATGATTATTCGGTATAATCATGACCGTAATGTTACAAATGATGTGGAAAAAGTCCTCATTGGCCCGTAGTGCATTGATGGACAGTTTTTGGTATGATTATAGTTATGGATTCTCTTCGGCCAAGGGAGCAAAGATGAATTATTTTATGGCATGATCAGGACTGTTGATGAAAACACGATTATCTTTGGTCCGTAGTGCATGGATAATTCGTGGTCGTGATACTAAATAATATCATTGGCCTGTAGTGCAGGGATGATTTGATGATGTGGATTATTTATTAAGCTGAGTCTCAGCAATAAAAGTGATGAAAAACTTTTTAAATCATAAAAGATAGTACTCCCTCCGTCCCAAATTAATTGCTCAGTTTTGACTTTTTAAAGTCAAATTGATCATTTTTAAAAATAATCTTTTTACTATTTTTGTTAAAATATAGGTGAAGAGATTATAACCAAAAGAAAGTATATACAATTTATTACTAATCCCAATTTTTATAATATTAGAAATATATTTATATATGCTTAATTATTAATTCTAAAAAAAGTCAATTTGACTTAAAAAGGTCAAAATTGAGCAGTTAATTTGGGACAGAGGGAGTAGATTTTATTCTCTACTTGACTCTTTTAATGGATTGCTTGTTCCGCTGCAGTTAAACTTGATGTCTATTGTATTTTATCAGTTTAACATTGTTGAAGACTAATGATAATTTATTCTGCATTATCTTAGTCATAATATTTCTTACTGGGCTAGTTGAGCTTACCTTTTCCTTCACTGTTCTCTTCAGAAAATGAGAACGTAGACGGGACTAGTCAGGGAATGGAGTGACGGTCCAGATAATAGTATTAGTAGTCCTTACTATTTTGTTAAATAGTGTGACAATAAATGTAATGAGGACTTATTCTGAGAGTGGATATTGTCTAGAAGACAATATTTGTATTAAAACTCACAGCTCTCTTGTTGTATATTAAATATTATATTTGTATTCTGTACCATGTATTTGACGACTCAGAATAGGTGATGTATACCTATTTTGGGGGCGTCACATATGTGAACTGAAGTATGTATGATATGTTAATCTAATGATTATGTTGTATAATTTAAGCATGTTATTTATGTGCTACGTGATGCATGAAAGCTTATTAGATTTGCTGTGTTGTCTAGCTCAATCTTGTAAATAATCATTTTTGCATGTTAAGGATTCAAGGTAACGCTATATGCTACTTGAATGACATGAATCAGAAGTAATGCATGAAGATTTAAATACTTTAGCTAAGTTGTTATTATGTTGAACCATGTTTAAGGTTCCGAAGGATGTACTTGATAAATCACGATTATTGTGTAATGCTACGCTGTAAATTTGAGTTATCTGATATTTAAAGATTATCAGGTTGAGATGTAAGATTTTATAAAATTACTCTGTTGAAGCAAATCATAAAATAGATTTGATTCAAAGATATGTAAATATTAAAGGTAATAAAATGTAGATAAAGAAGATAGAAAAGTTTTAATTTTCCGTATTTTATTAATTTAAGCATCAAATAATGATGTAAAATTTGAAGTTTGATGTATTGTTAACGGTCGAAGTCGGATGTTGAATTATTCACATTTTGGGGTTGTTACAACTACTACTACTATTTTACTATATATATATATATATATATATATATTGGGAATAATGGTCATACACAATTGTATATGTTTTATTTGTGCACAGTATGTCAAAACTACGTCATTTTGACAGATTTATTTTTGATTTCTGATTTGAGAGGAGAGAAGCTATTTTTTTAAGAAAACAAATATGGCAAAACGACATAGTTTTGACAAACTGTGCACAAATAAAATATACACAGCTGTGTATGGTCATATTACCCATTTATATTTGTACTTGAGTTATATTAATCTTACTTAAAAAATAATATATATTAGGAATGTTTATATTGATTTTTTAATTGTATCAGTGATAATATTTTTAGAGAGATGAGTAATAACTGAAACCCTCCTAAAATTCATACAAATCTCATGTATTAATAAATTTTATAATTGTTATTTAGTGTAAATTTATCGAGTATTTTACCTATATTGCTAAAAATATAAAAGAAACTTGTAAACAAAAAAATAAAACATTAACCATTAGTTTCATCATTTTCCTATACGATCACAAAAATTTTAACAGACTTGCTAGGATTTAAAAATAACAACCCCTTCTGGACCCAATTTATTTCTGCAACCTCAATTACTAATGTGTATTTCATTCAAATGACCCACTTTAACTTTTTTGATATATGTATCACAGTATTAATAACAAGGCTGATATACTTTTCTCAAGCAATCTATGCCTCCAAAAGAATAGAAAAACACAACCTAAATATTCACTGAATAGTAAAAGAGACCAATCATAGAAAAATCCTAAAAATTAGTGGTGTAAGTCCGAGCCGAGTAATCCGATACTCGACTCGAGATCGATTTGAAAATATTATCCAAAACTCGAATTCGAAAGTGATTCGAGTCGAATATGATTCATACTCGTTTTTTGTTCAAGGGAGAAGGGTCAAAAATGCCTCCAACTTTTACCGCGATGTCTACCGAACACCCTATATTTTTTTTATCCAAAAAAACCCTTAACATTACATTTTTTGGGTCGATCGTGCCCTTGCCGTTAATAAATCTGTCAACTAGACTAACGAGTGTTAATGTGGCTGACATGTGACAATATTTGTTGACGTGTACAAAAATTCATTAAGACAAATAATTAAAAAATTAATTTTTTTTAATTAATTATTTTATTTTTCTTTAAAACAAAATAAATAATTAATAAACAAAATAAATATTTATATTTAATAAACAAAATAAATATTTATATTTATATTTAATTTATTAACAACAAATAGGTCACAAAAATTCATTAACAACAAATAACAAAAATTCGTCCAATTGAATTAATTAATACAAATAACCCTAAATTAATTAATACAAAAATTGCAGTCCTCTTCCTCTTGATGAATTCCTAGTCTATAAAATCCTAGCACCACCAACCAACACTTCGCCACCGTCGACCCACCACCAACCCCCACTCCGCCACCGTGAAAAATGAAAGATGAGAATGGGGCGAGTGTAAACCATTCCGCCACCAGTCGACCCACCACAACACCACCACCAACCCCCACTCTGCCAACGTCAACCCGAACCATCGAAGGCTCGAAGCACAACCAATAATCTCAAATCAAAAAATTTTGAGTACACCAGAAATCTAGATCTAGATTGAGAAAATTTTTATTTTTGAAAAATAAATTTATACCTTTAAAATCAGATCTGGATATTTTTAACATTTATTTTCCAACTAACATCCAAATAATGAAGGGATCAAAATCAGATCTAGATTTGCAATTAAATATCCATTAATGATAGAAGAACGAAGAACAAAGGAAGAAGAAGACCCAAAATCACCATGCTTTGCAATCACCATGCTTTCGGTGGGGATTTCCTTCCATCTTCTTTCTTTGCTTTTTTCGATTTCGGTGGCCATGGCTGCTGCTGCTGCTCCTTTTGTTGTTGCTGAGACGATTGAGATTAAGATTGGGCAGTAATTTCGAAAGGAGAGAGGAAGGAGGAACGAATTGGGCGGTAATACTGCTGCTACTCATGTTCATCTTCTTCGGTTTAATAATTGTTAAAATAGTATGGGTTAAGTTCAGATGACCACTTGGGGTTTGGGCATTTTCTCACTTAACCACCTGTAGTCAATAAAGCTACATTTAAATTCCCGACTTTTTGAGGTGAAGTGAAAACGTCATCTTTTTCATCCAATTTAATTGTGCGTGTATGTTAGACGTCAAAAGCGCGTTAGAAGAGCTATAACGGTCAAAAAAAAATAATAAATATCCAAAATACCCTCTTCACATACGAACGGAGAAAAGAAGAGAAAAGTGGTGGTACAAATCCTCTCATGGCTACCCCCAAAATCTCTGCTCCGATTCAGGTGCGTATCCAAATTATGGTGCTCTCTAATTTGATGATTCCCACCATCATTATGCTTTCGTCTTCTTCTGCTTCTATACATCTATCCCTCAATCGTTAAGAGGAGCTTCTCAGTTCTTCGTCTGAAGAGACTCTTCAATCCCTTGGTGTCATCTCAGGTGACCTTGTTTTCTTCTCTATGAATCCGAATTCATTTTCCTGTCAAAGCCTAGTACTCCGATTCAACGCCTTTCAAATACCCATGTGCAGAACAACCTCAGAATTCCCAAGGGAGCCCAACCCTAGACCCGGATAGCCAAATTTGTACCCAGAAAGAGGATATTTTGAATTTCAATTCCCAAATGTGTACCCAGTAAGGAGCTCATACTAGGTTTTATACTAGTACTAGTACTAATTTTTCATTCACTAAATGTTGCTTTCTGGTCCAAATATGTATGAGTAGGGTGCAGACAGAGTAGATCTGTGAGTTTCCAAATAAACCTGTCCCGCTATCTTTACTCTTTTAATAATTGCTAGTACTTTATTTTTCTGGCTTAATCTTTTACATCTATGCCAGGTTGGAATCATAGTGAAATCCTAATAAGAACTACAAACCTCGAGCAAGCATCTTCCTAGCGTTCTTGATACTACAGATTGCCCTTATTCCTGGCCTTTTTGTCGTCAACCTCTCTATGCAGGTGTTATGCCTGTTATCTTCAATGCTACCATTCTGAATGGAATGGGTGTAGTTGGCTATGTTGAAACTCCACCAACATGGCATCCTTCAGAGGAGGAAGGCAATCTTCTCAGCATCCATTTCACTTATTCTAATGTTATTTGGCCGTGGACTGGTTATCTAGCAGGACATATGCAAATCAAGGATGAAGGATCTCGGTTTTCCTGGGTTATTGAAGGCAATGTAACTGTTAAGGTATATAGCCCACCAGCCCCTGGGGAGAAGGTCCCTCAAAGTAGTACTTGTGCTCTGCACTTGAAATTGCAAGTGGTTCCAAGTTCCAACTCCTCCAAGATCAATGAGAGTCCTGTGGGATCAATTTCATAGTATTAAATATCCACCAGGTTGTATTCCCAGAGATTCCTTGGATGTTCAACTGACATTCTTGACTGGCACGGGGATCACCTGCACACAAATTTCCATATTAGGTTCAACATGTTGAGAGATGCAGGTTACTATGTTGAAACACTTGGTTCACCTCTTACATGCTTCGATGCTAATCAGTATGGGACACTTCTGCTGGTAGATCTTGAAGATGAGTATTTTCCGGAAGAAATAAAGAAGTTGAGGGATGATATCATTAATACTGGATTGGGTCCGGCTGTATTTGCTGAGTGGTATAATGTGGACACAATGATAAAGATGCGATTTTTTTACGAATACGCGTAGCTGGTGGACTCCAGTCACTGGTGGTGCTAACATTCCGACACTGAATGATCTTTTAGCCTCATATGGCATTGCATTTGGAGATAAGATTATTAGGCATTATTTGACTTTTTGTGAGAGGTTTTGTCCTGTAGTAAATCTGTGTATTAGGCATTTATGATCATTGGCATTCTTGTTGCACTCCCTGCTACGGATGTGCTTTCACTTGGAAAATTCTTGTTTCAGTCATTTATCGATGATTTATAGTTAACAACATTTTTGATTGTCTGAGAAGAATTATCAAATTAAGGTGTTTACTCTATTTTTGTTTCACTTTGAGAGTGATAAATTTGAGATGCTCAAGAACAAGATTTTATAATTTATATGAGCTTTTGTTTTTTGTTTGTTAGAAAAACAGAGAAAGAGAGATGAACTTAACAGAGAGAGAGATGCTCAAGAACAACATTTTTATTTTTGTTTGGTGTCGAAGCTATTTTTGGTTATTTTTATAAATGATTTTGTAGCTGGGTGTTTTAAAGTGAGGGTAATTAAGTCTTTAGTCAAATAAAGTAACGGAGTTAAAGACGGAAATCACTTTTTCACTTTAACTCAAAAAGTCGGGAGTTTATATGTAGCTTTACTGACTACAGGTGGTTAAGTGAAAAACCGTTCAAACTCCAGGTGGTCATCTGAACTTAACCCAAATAGTATATATTAATATTTAGTAAAATAATTTTAGTATGTAAAAAGTATATAATACTAATATTTAGTAAAATAATTTTAGTATTTTAGTATTTTTTTAATTAATAAAATAATTTGAATTTTAGTACTTTAGTATTTTTTTAGTATTTTTGATTTTTTTTTAGTATTTTTGATTTTTTTTAATTAGTATTTTAATATTTTTTTAATTAGTATTTAGTATTTTAATATTTCCATGTGGCAGCCACGTAAACAATTTGGACGGATGTTAGTCTAGTTGGCAGATCTATTAACGGCAGGGGCACGGATGACCCAAAAATTATAACGTTAAGGATATTTTTGGACAAAAAAAAAAGTATAGGGTGCTCAGTAGACATCGGAGTAAAAGTCAATGGCATTTTTGAACCTTCTCCCTTTTGTTTAATGACACACGAGTCGAATTCGAGTATAACAGTGTTCGTTCAAATTAGGGTTCGAGTATTTTATTTTTTTCTCAAACCATACTCGATACATGTTCGATGGATCATATTCGAATACTGGTCTGATCCATACTAACAAGCTAAATATGTGATATTTATATCAATCTTTATAATTTATAAAATGTAGTACTAAATTGTGTAAACTTACATAAATAAAAGTTAAAAACTTTTATATATAAATATTAGTTTAATAATCAATTTAGTATATAATAGTTTAATATTAAGTAAAATTGTTCATATTCGAAACTCAATTTAAAAGCTCATAAGTAACTCATTTTGTAAATAAATCGATTAGTTACGAGCCCCGAATTCAATTTTTTCGAATCTAGCCGAATTATGTTTCCTAAAATTAGCCTAGTTTACACCCCTAATTGGAGGAGAGAAATTTACCAAGTTTGCAGTAGCTAATAGGAGGATCCACTTGATATATGATAAACTAAAGACAAATATAATATTAATAATACCTTACCAACCATCTTACAAACTAAAGCGTTCTTTGATACTCGTAAACAAAAAACAATTATGATACTTTAATACTAGAGATTGCCGAAATGGTTGGCCAAGGTGTGCCGAGTAACAAGCTGATATTATATCTATAAACCTACCAAGTTCCGCAATCTATGAACATTCAACAAAGGTGAATCGGAGAACATGGTAAACTCTTCAATACAAGACTGAGAATTCAGGCAGCTCGGCTTCTAATAACATCCAAGTCCATTTCAGTAGGATCAGTAGCTTGCAGCTCTACCTGAATACCATCAAGCTCTCTCTTGAACCTGTCCTTGGAGCTTGCATAAATCATCTTGCTTCTCACCTTAGCTGTATCAGGAGACCTTCAACAATAAATAAAAACATGAAGGAAAAGTAAGAAATAAAAAAGATAAAGTTTAGGTACAAAAATATACAATTATATTATAATGGAAAATAAACACTAATATGCATAAATTGTAAAGCAAGACTTGTACCAAGCAATGAAGAAAATCCTGCTCTTTTGGCAATTTTCCTCCGTCACAAAATCATAATCATACACAGCATATCGACACTCATCAGCAGGGAGGCTTGCAGCAAAATCCTCATAACTTTCAGCTGGTTCACCGACCTTTTCTACAATGACCTGTTTCTGTATCTCTTCAATCTTGAAAACTATGGATCGGTACATTCTTTTAGCCTTCAATTCTAAGAACTTTAACTTGCAGTCATCGTGTACAGCAATTCCAGATGATGCATTTGCCTACATAATTGTATAGCATCACAAAATATCAAAAATCAATCATAAAAACAATTTATTGCCAAGTCCAAACAAAGCATTTTCATGTGACAATTACCTGAGAAAACCAATAGCACCTTCATAATAAGATACCTCTATTCAACAAAATTATTAAGTAATATACAAACTTTATAAAATTTTCAAAGATCATGGTTGAATCATCAATTCACCATAGGGGAAAGACTCAAGAGGGGTTGCAGTCCACTGAGATAATTCAAAAGCTTCTTCTTTAATATAGGGTTCTCGATTTTATTAACTTCATTTAGGGGTCATATTGTAATAATATAAATTTTGAGATCAGATTGAATATCTGACAATAATAGAAGCATACCTTTATTAAAAACTTCGCTACATCCCAACAAATTTTATTATGTTTTGCATTTACCCCTTCGCTAGTCACCATTGATATTGTTAACAAGCTACAATACGTGAATAAATTAATCAAGTTGGTGTTTAATTGACATTAGTCAAATTTTGACTTTTGAATTACATTATTGAACAATATACCAAAAGACAAACCCATGGTTCAAAGTAACAGCTGATATGTCTTCGTATCGCCCAAGTTAACTCGGGATCGTTGGTTACTGTTATGATGCCGTAAGGCAATTCAATATTGACACGAAATGGAACTGAATCACCGAAATATAGGCTAAATCGACAATATATTGTCTGCATTGCCTAGAAAATACCAGATCGTATCAATATTGAAATATAGCCGTTATTCCCGAGTTGAATCCTTGCATCTTTTGATTTTCTGAAACCCAGAATGACAAAACCCAAAACAAAAACCTTCTTAGAATTCCCGTGGCCATAAAATATAAGTGAGAAGAAAGAAGAGAGAAACAAATTCTAACCTAACAAAACTTACATAGTCGAGTCATCGTCAAACTTCTATAGTATTCTATGTCTATGCTACACTTCAAATAAATTCACTATCACAGTTAAGAGTGCAACAAAGTATCTATCTCTTTCATCACATGATGAGGCAGAAAATGGTCACTTGATGAGAGAAATAGACACATTGTTCCACTGCAATGGTGATACTAAATATTTATTCCTCAAGAGCAGTGAGAGAGAACTACCAAAAACTAGCTAATAAGCTCAATAGCTCACCCTGCTTGTCTATTTAATATTGGATAATATATAAACTGTTAACGCTAAGTTATGTACGCCTGACCAAATCACCAAAACAGCAGGCCAAAATTGCGCTAACGGTTGATGGAGTAGTTGATTATATCAAACTCACAAAATACATTCATATAAACATAAATAAAGAAATATAAAGTGTGAACACAAGATTTACGTGGAAACCAAATTGGGAAAAAACCACGGAGAGAGAGTAATCCACTATAATAATACTGGGAGTACAAGTTGATAATATGGAGAGTACAAGTTGTGTATTTATGTTGTATCTCTTGTGTTCTTGTCCCCCATCTCCTCCTCCTTATTGTTGTCATATCCACCGGAGTAGGAGGCCTTTGTAGAATCACCTTATAACTGCTGAATCCAATTAGGAGTAGGAGTCCTAATTAATCCAATTAAGAGTAGGAGTCCTAATTAAACCTCCTTATCCCACCAAATAAGGACTCTCTCAATGTCAAAATAAATATATATTATGGGTCAACACCAAATCTAACCCATTAAATAAATTGGGTTACACATTGACTAGACCCAAATAATCACACTCCAACATTGCCCCCAGTCTCTTACTTATAAGTTTAATAAATAAGAGAGTATTCAAAAAGTTCCTCGGAATTTTATCTCGGGATTTTTATCCTCCAAATTTTATCCTCCGGATTATCCTCGGGAATTATATCCGTAGAATATTCATCCTTTCGGGAGATCAAAAGCCTTCTCGAAGGACGTTTGGTGCTATTGTTGCTTGTTCCGCCGCCGAACCACACTTGCGCTGTTTTTAATCCCAGCTAACTTGAAGATTTGAAACCATGCATCATGCATAGATGTCGGCTGCCACATTTACTCTGATGACTCGACTTTAAATTGAGACGAGTTGTGAATATTCCTTCCCATGCTAACAAATTAAGTTTGGTGATTTTTCGAATATAATTTTGCTTTCCCACAGACGACGCCAATGTTAACGCTAAATTTTGTACGCCTGACGAAATCACCAAAACAGCAGGCCAAAATTGCGCTAACGGTTGATGGAGTAATTGATTATATCAGACTCACGAAATACATTCACATAAACATAAATAAAGAAATATAAAGTGTGAACACAATATTTACGTGAAAATCCAATTGGGAAAAAACCACGAAAAGAGAGTAATCCACTATAATAATATTGGGAGTACAAGTTGATAATATGGAGAGTACAAATTGTGTATTTGTGTTGAATCCAATTAGGAGTAGGAGTCCTAATTAATCCAATTAGGAGTAGGAGTCCTAATTAAACCTCCTTATTCCACCAAATAAGGACTCTCTCAATGTCAAAATAAATATATATTATGGGTCAACACCTAATCTAACCCATTAAATAAATTGGGTTACACCTTGACTAAACCCAAATAATCACTCTCCAACAGAAACAATTTAAACATTACTTTAAGTCATATTAATTTAAATGACTAATTAGAATACTTGGTTACTAATTCTTTCCAATTTAGGTTAGGTTTAATCATGCTGAAGGATCAAATGACAATTTAACCTTTGTTTAGATACAAATTTAACCTACTTTATTTTTCAGTCAAAATAATTGATCAGCCTCTATTTAACTTTTACATAAATTATCTATCAATTGAAAGATTCCATATATAAATTTGGTAAACTTATGTATTGTCATTAAACTATAATGTTCTTTGCTATAATATTTAATTTTGCACATCTAAATGATCATTTATTCTTATTCTCAAATTTTATTTATTTTTATAATATACAAAAATTAAGCACTTTAGATAAGTTTGCTGCGGTCCAACACCAATACCAATTCAAAATTTTATTTACCAAAACATGAATTTGATCCATTGATTGTACTTGTACCGAACTCTGGCACCAGGGACGGAGCCACATGCATATTGGAGGGGCCACGGCCCCCCAAGGTTTGAAATTTTTGTAAGACTCACCCTTAAAGTTTGAAAATTTTATAAAACTCATTTATATATTTGGTTTGGTTTGAAAATTTTGTAAGGTTAAGGCCCCCTCAAGCTCTGACGAAGCTTTGATATGTTTTAAAAAACTTTTTTTGCTATGTTTTATTATCTTTGTCAAAGCAAATTCTATTACTATATTATTTTTGTTTTAGTAAAAATATGTTTTGTAATAGTGAAATTTTACTTTTTAGTGATGAATATATTTTATGCTGTTAAATTTTTTTTTGGCCCCCTAAAGAACAAATCATGGCTCCGTCCCTGTCTGGCACAAACACAGTTTCCCTTCAATAATATTTGCTTCAAAATAAATGTAGAAAAAAACATATGAAACACGAGTAATCAAAGCACTGATGAACACAGCCAAATCAAACATCCAATATCCTAATACTTGAAAACAAAACTGAATCAAATCCATCAAATACAAAATATAGTAAATTCACAGAGCCTAACCATATCAATGACAAATGGCAACGAAAAGGAAAAAAACACAGAAAAATTCACAGCACACTAACACAAGTTGCATATATTTACATATGTAAGCATAAATAAACAAATCAGATATAAATACAGGGAGGAATAAGCTGAAAAACTGACCATATCTGAGAAATTGATGAGGATAGATCGAACCAAAATAAAGGAGAAAATCTAGGGCTCCAATGGAGAATTCTGCTTAAGAAAAGGAGATGAAATACACAACCGTTTGCCTTTAAAATGAAGTCGTTTCGAGTTTCGGTCACGCGCACCCTTTTCTAGATTGCACGCCGACCGATGGGGGATGATAATCAAACTAACCGACCGTATGAGATAAAATAAAGGGTCCTTTACAATAATATACAACAATTAGAAAGTATTTACAAAAATAAAACATACACAACATAATTACAAAAATAAAACATACACAATATTACGTTGCTAAAATTAGGGATCATTATCTCCCTACAATTAAGGATCACTATCATTATCTCCCTACACATCAGTTATCAACTTTCATAATTCCAACTAACCGCACCTAAATTCGAGCAACTGAACAAAACATTCAACTTTGATATCAGAAAAACAGATCAACGACGTATCTACCGGAGAAGACGAAATCTCTTGTCGCGACGAAACTCTGAGATCGGAGAAGAACATAAAAGATCGACAGCAACTTCAAGATCTGTAACTAGAAACTTACTGCACTGATTGTTGATCATACTACACTAATTGTTGATTCGTTACAAATCACCATGACCGAGGTATTTGAGTTTCCAATTTATATGCATAGTGTTACCTCGTGTTTACTACGTATTCATCTATTCGTTACCTTTCTCAAATTTTTTCGCTCATTAAATGGTCACAAAGTCAGAATAATGAATGTTTTGAAAGTAAACTGCATTTGAAAATATGTTTTATATTCTGGTTACTAAGTACATATAAATTGGTTACTGTTTATTATTGATTTGGTTACTATATAATGTTTATTTGCTTGCTTTATAATTTTAAAGTTTATTCTACTGATATTTTTTATATTAATGATTACTTATTAAATACATTGGTTACCTTCTTGCACTGTTGGTTACTGTCTAATCTGGATTTGGTTAGTATATAATGTTGACTTGGTTACTGTGTAAAATTGCAATTGTTACTGTATAATATTACCCCAGTTCATGTTCTGGTTACTAATATTATGTAGTTTGGTTACCGTCTAACATTAAGTTGGTTACTTTACATATCATAAGCTAACAGTAACAAAAAACATACTAAAAGGTTGCTTCATCTGATATACCGGTCGGTGGAATATCGCTTATAATTTGAAATTTGATTGACAATGTTGTTGTGTATTATACAGTTGAATGATTGACAATGTTAAATGCATTTGAAAATATATTTTATATTCTGGTTACTAAATACATATAAATTGGTTACTATTTTTTATTGATTTGGTTCATGCATAATTTTTATTTGCTTGTTTTATAATTTTAAAGTTTATTCTACTTGTGTTTTTTATATTAATGATTACTTATTAAATACATTGGTTACCTAGCTTCCTGCAACTGTTGGTTACTGTCTAATCTGGATTGGTTTGTATATAATGCTGACTTGGTTACTTTGTAAAATTACAATGGTTACTGCAAAATATTACCCGAGTTTATGTTATGGTTACTAACATTATGTAGTTTGGTTACTGTCTAACATTGAGTTGGTTATATATGGTTACTGAACAATTAAATGTATATAGTTACCTATGTATGAACAATTATATGTATATGTTTACTGACTAATGCTGAGTTGGTTACTGTTTAACATTATTTTCGTTACTGAATAATACTGATTTGGATACTATGTAAAAATATAATGGATACTCATTAATGCTGAACTGGTTACTGCATTAATGATTAATTGGTTACTGTAATTTTGGTTGCTGAAGCATATTAATGCACACTTCTACTTATATTGTTTATATTAATGGTTGCTTGTTAGCTACATTGGTTACATTCTTACAAAAATTTGCCTTTAGTTGGTAACAAACAAATTATACTAGTTATTTTTACTATAAAAATGCAATGCAGAATGTATTTATCTTGTGTATACTAAGTAAATATATGTTGGTTACTGTCTAATTTGGATTTGGTTAGTATGTAATACTGACTTGGTTACTGTGTAATATTATCATGGTTACTGCATTATATTACTGTGTTTTATAGTGATTATATGGTTACTGATTAACTACATTGATAGGTACCTTCATACATTTGTTAGTCTTTAATTTGTAACAAAGTCATTACTGATTATTTTGGTTGTAAAATGAATGTAAAAATATTTTTTTTAATCTTGGCTACTAATTACATATAGCTTGGTTACTGTATAATATGTATTTAGATACTGTAAAGTGTTTATTTGGTTACTCTATACTGTTATTCAGTTTTATAATTGTTTCTTTTATATTGGTGGTTACTCATTGAATACATTGATTACCTTCATACAACTGCTAATCTGATTATATATATTGGTTGTTGTATACTATTTAATTGGTTACAGTATAATGTTTATTTGGTTGCAGTAACAATTTGATAATTTCTGTCAAGTTTGGAGTGACAGATTTTGGCATTTTCAGATCCTAATTTCATTGGAAACGGGTCAACGATCAAAAGTCACCAGCTTCGCTGGTGAACTGCAGGGTTTTTTGGTCGAATTCCATCATTTAGGCCTTCAAAATTGCATGTAAAAATTTGGTTTATTTTCTGGTTACTAAGATTATGTAATTTGGTTACTGTCTAATATTGATTTGGTTACTTTACAATGTTTATTCAGTTGTTAGACAATGGCTATTGACAGTAACCAATACAACAAATTTAATTACTTACAGGAATATATAATTTTTTACTGCTAGTAACTATTAACCACATGGTTGGTAACTTTTTTGATAGTGAACAGTAACCAAAATTGATGTTGATTAATATTTTAATTTTTGATTCCATCATGAGTTATCAATATAAAGTAAACATATACATTCAATTTTGAAGGCCTAAATGATTTTTTGTCAAATTCCATCATTTAGGCCTTCAAAATTGCATGTAAAAATTTGGTTTATGTTCTGGTTACTAAGATTATGTAGTTTGGTTACTGTGTAATATTGATTTAGTTACTTTACAATGTTTATTCAGTTGTCAGACAATGGAGATGATTCCAGTTGTGCTTTATTTCAACGGAACATAAATAAAAAGTGTGTAAATATATAATTATTTACTGTTAGTAACCATTAACCACATGGTTGGTAACATTTTTGATGGTGTACAGTAACCAAAATTGTTATTGATTAATATTTTGATTTTTGATTCCATCATGAGTTGTCAATATAAAGTAAACATATACATTAAACAATTGGTAACTGGTCTGAAATATTTTTATGTAAATTTGGTTACCCATATAAAATAAAATGGTTACCTCTATATTCATATTTAGTTACCAACTGAACCACCAACTGGACCATTTCTAAATAACTTTAATAATTATATAATTTAAAAGTATCCATGAGATAGATAAATGGGAACCCTCACATGTACATTAAGCACTTGATAACTGTTCTAATATAAGTTTTTAATTATTTGGTTACTAACAACCACTAAAATGGTTACCCTTATATGCTGGTTTGGATACCAACTACACCTCTCAAACTATTTTTATTTTAATATAAAATCTATAAGTGACCATCATATATATAAATAAGAACTCTTAATTGGAGTTTCTTATTCTATCATGATGAAAGGGTATAAATAAAACATATACATTTAATAAAATAGGCTACTTAACCTGATGAAATATCTTTTCTCATGTACTCGAACTAGTGTCTGCATATTCATAACATATTTTGCATATTGTAAAGCCAATTTTATATTCATGTGGAGGATTGTTGGAAATGGGTTTGATAAAATATATATTTATGTTTTCAAATCCATTAAGAATTGAATGAGAAAATTGACGAACCGGGTCGAGTTGGGTCATGTTATATATATCTTTTTGGACAAAATCTGTTTAATTAATTATCAGATTTTTTATTAAGTTATATATCAAGACAATGACTCCAACAGTAAAAAACTACCAATTTTTTCCTATAAATTGGTTGGGCGCGTATTATCACAATATATAGAATTCCATTGGAGTGTTTGTGAAATTATTTTCCTTTTATATTGCTAAAGCCGTTGCACTACATAGTATATATATATATAATCCCGTTGCAGCATATCCTGGCTTCCTTCTCTACAAGTTGTAAGTTTTATTTTAATCCTTTTCAACTTTATTTCATGCATGCATTATTATTGTTTGCATATATACATGCATAATTACAGTAAGTTCAGTACATAACATTGAAATTGGTTCGATGAATTCTTAATTTTGTAATGCTACTAATTAAGAATTGAAATCCGTTTTATCTTGGAAAGCAATTATTCAATTAACCCTTAGCATCTGTGGGAGAATAAATTTGCTTTAAGGAGACTTTGTGAATTCAAAGGACTCGGATTTATTTGTTCATAATTTTCTGTGTTTATATATATATATATAATTATGTTCAATTTTTATTATATATATATATATATATAAATATATATATATATATATATATTAAATAATACTATATATTACAGATAACAATTTAAACATGTGTTGAATTTTGTATAACCATCATTTACGTAAAATAAATAAATATTAATTAACAATTTAAACTACTTGTAAAAGTCATGGTATGCCGATATCTCATTTTTGCTACACCTTAAGGTCGACACAGTGCTAAATTCATATAAATCTCAAAAATGTATGACGTGAAATAAGAAAGATATGTAAGACTCTAATTTTTTACGAATAAAGATTTAATTATTTCTAAATATTATTTTAATTAGTAAAGTGTTGATTTGGTATAATATTATAGTTATAGGTGATATGTGCAAATTTTACAAAGTAAGCAAGTTATCATAAAATATTTGTTTGATCGAAAAATATTCTTTTTATCCGGGAATATTCGTATGACGGCGCAATCATTGGTGGACCCTATAGTCGCATGTTGAGTTCCTTTTGAGTGAAGAAATATTTGAGGCTTTTATGATCCGTAAAGATCTCCACTTTCTCCCCATACAAGTAATGCCTCCAAATTTTAAGTGCAAAGACAACAGCTGCCAACTCTAGATCATGAGTAGGATAATTCCTCTCATATTCTTTGAGTTGTCGCGAGGCATAGGCTATGACTTTTCCATGTTGCATGAGAACACATCCCAACCCTTTGCTCGAAGCATCACTGTAGATGACAAATCCCTCCGAGCCAGATGGTATTGTCAGAACAGGTGCTGAAATGAGTCTCCTCTTGAGTTCTTGAAAACTCTTCTCACATTCTTCGCTCCAACTGAACTTTGTATCTTTCCGAGTCAGCTGAGTCAATGGAGTAGCGATTCGAGAAAATCCTTCCACGAATCTTCGATAATAACCAGCTAAACCGAGAAAGCTACGTACTTCGGTCACTGATTTAGGTTGCTCCCAGCTTTGAATAGCTTCAATCTTTGCTGGGTCAACAGATATTCCACGACTTGATACCACGTGCCCAAGGAATGCTACTTCCTCAAGCCAAAACTCGCATTTCTTCAACTTGGCATAAAGCTTATATTCACGAAGCTTTTGGAGTGTCAGACTCAAGTGTTGCTCATGATCTTCACGGCTTTTGGAATAAATAAGGATGTCATCAATAAAGACGACCACAAAATGATCCAAATATTCCTTGAATACTCGGTTCATCATATCCATGAAGGCAGCAGGAGCATTAGTCAATCCAAAGGACATGACTAGGAATTCATAATGCCCGTACCGAGTTCTAAAAGCCGTCTTTGGAATGTCATCGGTTCTAATCTTCAATTGGTGATACCCGGAACGGAGATCGATCTTTGAAAAGAATTTGGCTCCTTGCAACTGGTCAAATAGATCATCAATTCGTGGCAATGGATACCTATTTTTGATGGTGACATGATTTAACTCCCGATAATCAATACAAAGTCGCATACTCCCATCTTTCTTCTTCACGAATAGAACAGGAGCACCCCAAGGAGAAGAACTAGGACGAATAAAGCCAATGTCTAATAATTCCTGCAGTTGACTTTTTAACTCCTGAAGTTCAATAGGAGCCATTCGATATGGGGCTTTAGAAATGGGTTTTGTACCGGGTTCAAGGTCGATACAAAATTCAATCTCACGCTCTGGGGGTAGGCCAGGAAGTTCTTCGGGGAATACGTCAGAAAATTCATTAACAATAGAAATATCGTTCAAAACTGACGTATTTTTGTTTAAATCTGTGACATGAGCTAAGAAAGCTTGACATCCGTTTTTCAATAAACGAATAGCTTTATGGCTTGAGATGACCGTGATTGATTTTAATGGTTTGGTCGCTTGAATTCGCATAATAGGTTGATTAGGAATATGAAAGCTAACAACCTTATGGAAACAATCAATTTTTGCATGATAAGTAGTTAACCAATCAATCCCTAGAATCACGTCAAATGCAAGTATTTTCAATGAAATAAGATCTACAGGTAATGTGAGGGTACCGATTTGAACCAAACAAGACTTATAAACAGTGGATGTAATGAAGGTTTCTCCCAACGGAGTTTCCACAGATAAGTCAAAGTCCAATTTCTCCGGAGTCAAATTTAATCGATGAGCGCAAGTAGGAGAAATAAAAGAATGGGTAGAACCGGTATCAAATAAAGTATAGACTTCGTTAGAGTTTATGATAAGCTTACCCGTGATGACCTCATTCGGGTTCCTTGCTTTCTGGGAGGTCACAACAAACGCTCTCTCTTGCACTACCGGCTTTGACCTTTCTGGGACGGCCTTTGGTGCCTCCACCCTAGCTGAATTTGTCTTTGGTAAACGACAAAATCGGGCCAAGTGACCTTCCTTTCCACAATTATAACATGCTTTGGACGGCATCACGCAATTTGGACTGATGTGTCCCTCCCCTCCGCATTTGAAGCATATGATAGGTGGTCTTTCTCCTTCCTTAACAACGGGTGCTGGTGCTGACGTCTTTCCATCATTGTTGAATCTCCTCTTTTTGAAATGTCCATTCTTATTGTTTTGGCCCTGATTACCACCGAAGTGGTTACCGTTTCTGGCTTGCTGATTCCCTCCACGCTTGTTGTCACCGCTTCGATGACCACTCTCGCTAGTATTATAATTTTGCCGGCTGCTCTCTTTTAGTTGAGTTGACTCGTTATCGCGCTCCACTAACTGAGCCCTATTTACAACATCTGAATATAAACACAATTTATGAGAAATAAGATGTTGACGTATCTCTGGCTTCAAACCTCTTAAAAACATTCGTGCCATTCTCTCTTCATTATCCACCAAGTAGGACGCAAACCGTGATAACTCTGCAAATTTTGCCTCGTATTGCGACACGGTCATATTATTTTGTTCCAACTTAATAAACTCCACCTCCTTCATGTGGCGAATACTTTCGGGAAAGTATTTATCATTGAACAGCTCCTGGAACTTCTCCCAAGATATCTTCAGTACAGCAGGTTGAGTACGTTTTACTGATTCCCACCAGTAATCTGCCTCTCCGCGCAACATAAAGGCGGCAAAGGGAACCTTTTGCTCCTCGGAGCATCCCAAGACATCAAATATCTTGGTCATCTGCTTTATCCATGTTTCCGCCATAAGTGGTTTTGGCTCTCCCTTAAACTCCGGTGGTCCCAGCTCCTTGAACTGTTTAGCGGTGACCGCCCGAGAGTTTCCCGCGTTTCCATCTACGTTTTGGACAGGAGTTGCTCTCGCCTGCTGCTGCATGAATTGCATAAAACCTCTGAACATTTGATCATTCGTCATTTGGTCAGTGTTGTTGTTTGCATGAGGATTTTCGCCTTCCTGATGCACATTATCCTGATTATTGATATGTGGTGAATCAACGATCGCCTGTGCTCCAGTGCCAATCTCAACATTCTCAGATGTCATTTTCAGATACTGCCACAAAACAAAAGGTTAATTGACATGTAACATATTATCCCTATATTCTGACCGACCAATAAAATAGCACATAAACTTAGGTAGGTCATACTAGCGAAGGAATTCCCCGTCTCTCTCCTCCTAGTACTATTCTCACATCTTAGCCAGAGATCATATCCCTAAGCTCTGATACCAACTGTGACGCCCCCAAAATTAGGTATACATCACCCATCTTGAGTCGCCAGATACATGGTACAGAATTCAAATACAACTTCCTAATACAACTGTCGTGTACAATACGATAAAACATAACTGTGAGTTTGAATACAATTATTGTCTACTAGAGATCATACAAACTCAAAAGGTGTCCTCAATACAATTATTGTCACACTATTTAACAGAATAGTGAGGACTACAAATACTATTCTCTGGTCCATCACTCCGTTCCCCGACTCGTCCCAGCTATATTCTCATTTCCTGAAGAGAACAGTGAAAGAAAGGGTGAGCTCAACTAGCCCAGTAAGAAATATTATGACTAAGATAATGCAGAATAAATTATCATTAGCCTTCAACAGTGTTAAACTGATAAAATACAATAAACATCAAGTTTAACTACAGCGGAACCAGCAATCCATTAAAAGAGTCAAGTAGAAAATAAAATCTACTATCTTTTATGATTTAAAAGGTTTTTCATCATCGTTATAGCTGAGACTCAGCTTAATAAATATTCCACATCATCGAATCACCCCCGCACTACGGCCAAGGATATTCTTTAGTATCACGACCACAATTATTCATGCACTACGGCCAAGAATATTTGTGTATTCATTAATGGTCATAATCATGCCAACAACTGTCCATCAATGCACTACGGGCCAATGAGGATTTTTAATTTTTACATCATTTGTAATATTACGGCCATGATTACACCGAATAATCCCTGGTCATAATCATACCAAGTCCATCTATGCACTACAGGCCACAGATGACTTTCAACAAAATATAAACATGAGGATGATGACAATGATATAAGAATTCAATAAAACAAGTTCAAGAATTATTTTATCCAGGAATTGTTAACGTCCAAATTTGTCAACACGATACTGTTTTGTGGTGTAAAATTCAAGAATGATCAGAAGAAGATTTTCATGAAAGGATACTGGATGAAGCGCAAATATCAAGGATATTCCACTAATTTCATGGAGTATAGAAGTCAAAGTTTTATCCAACTGAGTATAATAAAGAATGGAATAACAAAAGAAATCACCATGCATGCGATAGACCGCACAGACAGGTTATTCCAGCAGAATAATAATAACGGAACCAGGTCAGGTGAAATTCACACCGACAGGATGTTCCAACAGAATAATAAAGAATGGAACCAGGTCCGGTGTAAAACACACAGACAGGATATTCCAACAGAATAATAAATAATGGAACCAGGTCCGGTGTAAAACACACAGACAGGATATTCCAACAGAATAATAAAGGATGGAACCAGGTCCGGTGTAAAACACACAGACAGGATATTCCGACAGAAATATAAAGACAGAATAGTAAATGGATGTCACCAAGTATAGGGTATTCCGCGTATACCGGTTATTCCAACAGAATAATAATGAATGGAATAACATAAGGATTTCACCAAGTATAGGGTGTACCGCGTATACAGGTCATGTATAGGGTATGCCACTTTTACAGGTTATTCCAACAGAATAACAAAGAATGGAATAGCATAAGTTCTCTTCAAGAAGAAAGAATAACACCCCTTACCGTATTAAGAGATTGAATACTGCAGTAGTGTAGTAACCGAATACTCTTTTTCTTTCTCTATTACTCTCTCTATACTTTCTCTCTCTATAGCTTGAACGAATTCGTGAAAAATAATGAAGCCCTAGGCCTCTATTTATAGAAGATTTATTACTATTTACGAAAGTATTTACTATTTACGAAGGTAATTACTATTGACGAAGGTAATTACTATTTACGAAAATAATTACTATTTACGAAGGTAATTACTATTTATGAAAATAATTACTATTTACGAAGGTAATTACTATTTACGAAAGAGACTCTTAGATAATGACATATGACCCCCCATAAATAATTCAACTTACCACAAACGTCTAATAATAGACTCTTTATATACATCAAGGATTGAATAAAAATTACCAAAAATCATTTTAACACATATTTAATCTTTCAACAATTATTAATCATTTATAACTTGTCGTCTCAATTATTATTTAAATAATATAACATATTATACAGATGATACTGTGACAATAATTGAATCAATAATATAAGAGATATAATGCAGCAATTACTGTAGCAATAATTGAGTATAGCTGAGTGACTTCTCACGTAAGCATCAATAATCAATACCGTGTGCTACTATGTAACAACGCGTATTACTGTACTTTTACTACCGAGTAGTTCAACAGTTTTAACGGTAACACCTCCGTCGTTATTTTATAGAAAGATAATTTTGTCGTTTTCTAACGTTCTGGGGTCCACCAATGATTGTGTCGTCGTACGAATATTCCCCGACAAAAAGAATATTCCCCGACCAAACGAATATTTTATAACAACTTGCGTACTTTGCAAAATTTATAAATATTACCCACAACTATAACATTATATCAAATTTATTCCATAATATTCAAAAATAATAATTATGAAAATTCATCTTTATTTATAAAAACTGGGGTCTTACATCTTCTTCCTCCCCTTCGCCGATCATCTTCCTCCTCCCCTTCACCGCCACTTCAACACCATGGACGCCGGCCATCTTCCTCCGCTTCACCATGGACGTCGGTCATCTTCATCCGCTTCATCAAGGACGCCGCCGCTTCAACACCATGGACGCCGGTCACAGCTGCCATTATTATGAAGGTTTATTTAGTCCAGAAATTAAAAGGAGAAAAAGATAAATTTTATTGCAGTTGGTATCCAAATATTTATACAAAGGTAACCATTTTAGTTTCTGTGGGTAACCAATAGAACTGCACTATGAAAAAAAATCTATAATAGATTTTTTTTCATTAATTGGTAACCCAATAAAACTGAATTGGTTACTTTTATATTAACATTTGGCTACCAACTGCATTATAAAAAAAATCTACAATAATTTTTTTTTAATTAATTGGTAACCCAATAAAACTGAATTGGTTATATTTGTATAAAGTGTTAGCTACCAACTGCACTCTTAAATAAAAAAAATCTATAATAGATTTTTTAAAAATAAATTAGAAACCTAATAATACTGAATTGGTTACCTTAGTATGAATGTTTGGCTACCAACTGTACTATAAAAAATTGCAGCAAATGTACCCTGCGGATATTCTAAACCATGGCGCTTTTTGATAAGTGAAACTAATCTTCCTTTTAATCCATTGAAGATTCAAGATAACGTGAAAGATCTGGCATACTGGCTCTCAACGACTTCTACCCTTTTGTTCCTTCTACAAAGTACAATCAAGGCAAGCAATACACTAAATGCGGCTTCACAACGTCATCGAGCCTCACCCACGACCTTGTTCAGTAGAATGGCACAAGTAAGCTCTTTGGGGTATAAATTTATTTCCACAAAAATACATGGACTATTTTGTTAACAAGTCTAACAATTTGTATCAGGGTTTTCGTGCATCCTCGATGGGCATGGGAATTTCCAGTGGTTACAGTGGAATGGAGGGAAAGCCAAAAGCACAATCAAAAATTGAAGCCAAATACCCAGCTCTTCTGTTTAAGCAGCATCTAACGGCTTGTGTTGAGAAAATATATGGACTGATCCGTGACAGCTTAAAGAAAGAGATTAGTCCATTCCTCAACTTATGTATACAATTATTCTAGATGAGGAGAGAGAGAAGAACCTAAATTAAGGAATTCTAATTGAATTATAATTCCCTAAATTAAGGAATCCTAATTATACTAGAATATGTAAATAAATATGAAAGTGTATTAGTTATGTAAATATTTAATGAGTTCACTTTTATTGTAATTATGTTTTTAAATGTACTATAAAATGTAATTGTTCCAAATAATTAAGTAAGCTTTAAAATATTTTAATAGGGCTTTCCTTATGTTTGGGTCAGATTCTATTTAATTAATGTGGACCATAATAAGTAAAGGATTGTATTAATTTGGGTTTTTAAATTAATTGAGTCTAATTTATAAATGTGTAATTTTAAATCCTAATAGAATTAAAAGTATTATTAAAGCATATTAATTAATAAATAAACCTAAACCTAACTGCTTCATTAAATCTATACGTATCAACTAGAAAAAAAAGGGAAGAGGCCGCCGCACAAGGGAAGTGGGGGAAATTGGATCAATTCGACTGGTAAGCTATTTTTTTTGAGAGGTTAACCTGCTGCAGATTCTTTAGTATATATATATTGTTGGCCTGCGAAATTTTCATGCCAGTTATATATATTATATATATATATATATATATTGCAACTTAGTATGCTATATATATTGTACTGCAGTTCGAATTATTTATTTTATATATATATATATATATATATATATATATATATACCTCCTGTAGTGATTATTTCAAATATATATACTTATGCTTCGGCTGTTTTGTTATATAAATATATATATATATATATATATAAGTTACAGAAATTTAAAAAAAACAGGATTAGTAATAATTAATATTATAATATTATTATTATAATTAAAATATATCTTTTGATTACAATTTGAATATTATATATTAAAATTATTTAATTTATGAAAATATAATTTGTATGAGTTCATAATTTAATTGTGTATTATATTTTATTTTGATAATTAGATCGGATTGAGGGAGTTTAGCTGGTGATAATTGGATTCGGATATTATTTTGGTATTATATTAAGGTACGGATTCCGTACTTTTTCAGCGATATTCCTTTAAGTTTAATTCGTTCGTTTCGTACTCGTTTAGAAATTTGGTATTGCCTCTTGGGATTATTCCTTCTTGTCAAAATTATTGAGATTGTTTCGTTTTGGCGTTGATATTCGAATTCGTATTTGTACTCTTTGAACTAGTTTATCGTGTCAATATATTTTGGAGACTTTATTCGTTTGTACCATTGTTCGTATATTTTCGTTCACACTCAGAGTTGTTTTGATCATTGATATTTTGTACTAATTGGGTATGTTTGTATTTGATAGTTCGATTTCATTTGAATATGGTCATGTAAGCCTTGTGATTTGAACCCCTTTTGGCTTACATTTTATAGTTTGATCCTTAGGGTATACTTGAGCTAACCACCTGTGGGGGTACCACATGCATGTCCTCTTGACACAAGGGCATGACACCTTCCGTGGCGGTGTGATTAGTCCACGACGTATCCTTTTGTATGCTCTAAGTATGAGCTTTGGCCATTTGATATATTTGTTCAGGATACGTATGGGTCGACCTGGTATTTGATTTGATTCGATTTGTTTGGCGGATTAGTGACGTATGTGTCGTGCGTACTATCCGATATGATTTGTATACATCATGGTACCGATGTATTTTGTTAGCCTTTGGCTATTTGTATTTGAGCTCAGTATGAAATTGTTACCTTACAACCATTTGATTCAGCCTTATTTGTTTGAGATTCTTTTGGCTATTATTATTCGGTTGACAGTGTTAGTCATTTGTAAATGGACTCTCAAATTTTGATATATTCGTAATTCGTTTGTAAATCACATATGTTCATTCGTTCAATTCTTTTAGATTCATTACTTTTTGTGATACATTTATTCATCTTCATATCCGTACTGGGCAATTGGCTCACGCTGTGTTCTTTTTCCGACAGGTAATCAGGGGTGATCAAGATATGTAGGATGAGAGCTACCTTTGATCCAAATGAGTAGATTAGTTTTGAGAATTATTATTAGACTTGGTGTTCATAATATTTTGTTAATGGATGTTTGGGCCATTTGGGCATTTATTTCTTATTAGTAGAGACTATGTAAATGTGGAGTTATTTCTATTTAAATTGGAGTATGTGACTTTTGGTATTAAATTTTATTGGAGATATTTTGAGGTTTATTAGAGGTTTGTATTCATTATGTTTGTGCGTGACATCCCTTTTTCCTTTTGGGAAAGGGGGTGTTACACTTCACGTACCTCATTATACCATATTAAGTGTTTAATGTTAATTAAAAATTTAAAATGAAATATTATCAGTTTTCCTAACCATACTCATAAACCTTCATGTTTGTGTTTGACCAAGGACCGGCGCAGCTGCGCTCAGTTTAGCCTGGCTATCGGCGCAGCTGCGCTGCTACCGAACCCCAGTTGACCAAGCTGATTGGCGCAGCTGCGCCAGAAACGGTTTAGGGCCCGGTACAGCTGCGCCAGTTAGTAGAATCTACAGTTCGAGTTCAGCACAGTACAAAACCAAAACATCTAATTTCTTCACTCAAACTCCAATTTATCCAAACTCAAATACAAAAAACTTCATAAACTCAAAACCAAGCATATATGACATGATTCAAACAATATAAACAACTAAACATCCAAATTAAAACTCTCAAATTTCAAGTTCTCACCAAATTTTCATACTTTGACATATTTATCGTATTCTTACACCATAAATATGTTCTACATCTGTTTTAATTCGTTCAATATCCATTGTTTTCGTCTTTCAAAGTACTAAAACATATATCCATCAATTTCAAATTTCAAACATGGATTCATAACTAATTTTTAACTCTAAACAGACCATTTTGTACATATTGAGCCCCAAAACCAATTCTTTATATTTTAACATATTTACACCAATCTGATTATTATAAAACCACTTACAGAGGCTATATATCATATTATACACACCCATTAACAAGTATATCATCAATTCTTAACAAATCCCCTGCCAAAATTCTATTTTAGATGAAAAACTCAAGAACACCTAAACTAGTGTTTATAGTTTAGTTAAATACCATTTGATTCCTTCTTT
This sequence comes from Panax japonicus, assembly GCA_020205505.1. Lineage (NCBI taxonomy): Eukaryota > Viridiplantae > Streptophyta > Magnoliopsida > Apiales > Araliaceae > Panax > Panax japonicus. Next base: position 53,558,746 of record CM035108.1, read on the forward strand.
ATTTATTTAGCAAATAAACTGACCACCACTTTAACCTGGTTCAGCCAGTTATCAAAACAAATAGACTCGTCAGTTGCAAATATAAAGGGTCTCTAGGCCATTTTTGGCTAGATTTATTTTCATTTCATTTTATTTTTATACTATATAATATATCCCCTTCTTCTCTAAGTGTTACATTTTAACTACGTTGCTAAATTATTTAGCCAAACTCTCATCTCATAATACTGATAATTATATTATCCAATTAAACCTTGTTAACAAAATTATAATTTCTATCTAGCCAACCATAATTATAATTTTATTTAACAAATCAGTAATCCTCTAAATTAGTATACCACCATTCCACTAGTGTAATAAAATACGCACCGACCATAAAATCATTTAACATAAATTTAATCAATATTATCACACTTAAATAAATTATTCTCTAATAATTTTCATCGAACACTCATTTTATTCCATAAATATTCCATCTAAAATATTTATTTCATTTAATAAATATTTTACTATTTATGAAATTCACCATCGCAATACATTAACATATTACATTTTCATGCAATATATAACTTTCTCATCTTATTAAAACAATTATATTAATTCACATAATATAATTTCAACTTAATTAAATTAACTAATATTATTTAATTTTTTCAATAGTTTAATTAATTATTAAACCTCTTTTTCCCCAATATATGAATATATATATATATATATATATATATATATATATATATATATATATATATATATATATATATATATATATATCTTCTATATAAACATTTAATTCTCTTCACAACAAATCACACAATTCAAAATATATATAACACATGTATATTGTTATTCGAACCCAACACATTTCAATATAAGAATTTTATTTATTAAATTATTATTTATTAATTTCTGAAAATTCGGGTTGTCACGGTAGTAGTAAATACTTCTTTTTCTCTTTAATGTGTTTATTTATTTACAACTTAAATATAAATTACTACCCTAAATTATTGACATTTTCTACATCGGTGATTGACCTTTCTAATTTTTCAATCAGATTATTAAACTATCAATTTTTTTTATTTTGGTTCAAATGAACCTGCCACGTCATAAATTGATGACGTGACTTAAACACGTGATATGTAAAAGCTGATGTGTACTCAAATTGTAATTAATTTAAGACTTAAATATAAATTACTACATCAAACTATTGATTTATTTCCATTTCGGTATTTGACCTTTCAATTTTTTCAATTAAGTGATTAAACTATTATTTTTTTGCACTTTAATTTAATTGAAGTTGTTACATCGCAAATTGATGACACGACTTTAACACATAGGATGTGACTGATGATGTGTTAAAAGAAGACTCATTTTAGTATAAATTTAAATTATTTTATAAAAATTAAGAGGGCATAAATTTAATATAACATTACAATTTAACAATACAAGCTTAACATATTTTTAAAATGAAAACAAATAATTTAAAAGATGAAAACTAAGTAATAATAAAAATATTATTAGCACTATCATTACTATCTAAAGTTGAAAACATAATAGGAAAACAAATAATTATCATTAAGAAATTTAAAAAATATATATATAGATATCACAATAGTTTAATCACCGAAGTGGAAATATATCAGTAGTTTGAGATAATAATTTATATTTAAGCCTTAAATTAATTACAATTTGAGTACACATCAATTTTTACATACCACGTGTTCAAGTCACATCATCAATTTATGATGTGGTAGGTTCAATTGAACCAATGTGAAAAAAATTGATAGTTAATGAGCTGATTGAAAAAAATTGAAAGGTCAATTATTAAAGTAGAAAAAAAATCAATAGTTTAAGATAGTAATTTATATTTAATGCTATACAATTATTTTTTAAATTTTTATGCACAACTTTAAAACGTCATATATTATAGGATAGAGGAAGTATGCGAAAAGAAAAAGTATGTACAAAAAGTTTAAGCTTTTAATTGATTTTTTTATTTATTTATGAGTTTCTTTTAAAGTCTTGCTATGTATGATGTGAAACCCCAGATTTTATGAATAAAGAATTAATTTTCTCGAAATAATTTTTTAATATTATGGTGTAAATTTGAGATAATATTATAGTTGTGGGTAGTATTTATAAATTTTACAAAGTATGCAAGTTGTTATATTATATTCGATTGGTCAGGGAATATTCTTTGTGTCGGAAAATATTCGTACGACGGTACAATTATTGGTGGACCCCACAACGGAATTATTGTCGGATTGAGAAAACGACAAAAATATTTTATTGAAAATAACGGCGAAAGTTTTACCGTTGATACTGTTGAACTACTGGGTAGTAAAAGTACAGTAATACGTGTTGTTGCATAGTAGCACACGGTATTGATTATTGATATTTATGTGAGAAGTCGCTCAGTTTGATTCAATTATTGTCGATTAATAATATGAATTATTATAGCGATAATGACGTTTTGTTTTATTCGTATTATTAACGTAATAAAACAGAAACATCTTTTTATATAAAACAGAATACTTTATTAAAGTTATTCTATAAATAGAATATATTATATTTTATTATGCATAGTATTGCATAGTGTTTTGCATAGTGTTGCATAGTGTTTGCATAGTAAAAATCTTTTTATATAAATAGAATATATTATATTTTATTTAAAAGATTTTTCTTTAAATATGGACCGTCAGATTAAAGTAAATCAATCTGGACCGTTCATGGATTAGTTACTATGCATTCCATTTTCCTATAAATAGAAGCTCATTCCTTCATTATTTTCTTACGAATTCACTGAACTCTAGAGAGAGAAACTATAGAGAGATAGAAGAAAAACTTTTTGCTACTTAACTTTTCTTTTCCTATATCCAGTTTCTGTTACGGTAAGGGGTGTTATTCTTTCTTATTCATGAAGAGAACTATTGTTATTCCATTTCTTATTATTCTGTTGGAATAACCTGTATACGCGGTCTACCCTATACTTGGTGACATTCTTCTATTATTCTGTCGGAATATCCTGTTTGTGCTATACGCCGGACCTGATTCCATTTTTATTATTCCATCTTTATTATTCTGTCAGAATATTCTGTCTGTGCTATACGCCGGACCTGGTTCCATCATTTATTATTCCGCATTTATTATTCTGTTGGAACATCCTGTCAGTGTGAATTTCACCTGACCTGGTTCCGTTATTATTATTCTGTTGGAATAACCTGTCGATGCGAAGTACAGCATGCATGGTGATTTCTTTTGTTATTTCATTCTTTATTATACTCAGTTGGTTAAAGTTTTGACTTCTATACTCCATGAAATTAGTGGAATATCATTGATATTTGCGCTTCATCCAGTATCTTTTTATGGAAATATTCTTCTGAGCATTCTTGAATTTTATTCTACAAAGCAGTATCATGTTGACAATTTGGACGTTATTAGTTCATGGATAAATTAATTCTTGAACTTGTTTTATTGAATTCTTATATCATTGTCATCATCCTCATGCTTATATTATGTTGAAAGTCATCTGTGGCCTGTAGTGCATAGATGGACTTGGTATGATTATGATCAGGGATTATTCGGTGTAATCATGACCGTAATATTACAAATGATGTGGAAAAAGTCCTCATTGGCCCGTAGTGCATTGATGGACAGTTTTTGGTATGATTATGGCTATGGATTCTCTTTGGCCGTAGTGCAAAGATGAATTATTTTATGGCATGATCAGGATCGTTGATGAAAACACGATTATCTTTGGCCCGTAGTGCATGGATAATTCGTGTCGTGATACTAAAGAATATCCTTGGCCTGTAGTGCAGGGATGATTTAATGATGTGGATTATTAATTGAGCTGAGTCTCAACGATAAAAGTGATGAAAAACTTTTTAAATCATAAAAGATAGTAGATTTTATTCTCTACTTGACTCTTTTAATGGATTGCTTGATCCGCTGCTGTTAAACTTGATGTTGTTATATTTTATCAGTTTAATACTGTTGAAGGCTAACAATAATTTATTCTGCATTATCTTAGTCATAATATTTCTTACTGGGCTAGTTGAGCTCACCCTTTCTTTCACTGTTCTCTTCAGGAAATGAGAACATAGCAGGAACTAGTCGGGGAACGGAGTGACGGTCCAGAGGATAGCATTAGTAGTCCTCACTATTCTGTGAAATAGTGTATTAATAATTGTAATGAGGACTCTTTTTGAGTTTGTATAATCTCTAGTAGACAATAATTGTATTCAAACTCACAGTTATGTTTTGTCGTATTGTACACGACAGTTGTATTAGTAAGTTGTATTTGAATTATGTACCATGTCTCTGACGGCCCAAGATGGGTGATTTATACCTAATTTTGGGGTCGTCACAGTTTGTATCAGAGCTTAGGGGTATGATCCCTGGCTAAGATGTGAGACTAGAACTAGGAGGGGAGAGACGGGGAATTCCTTCGCTAATATGACCTACTTAAGTTTATTTGGTATTTAATTGGTCGGTCAAAGTATAGGGATAATATGTGATATGTTAATTAACCCTTGTTTTGTGGCAGTGTTTGAAAATGGCATCCGAGAATGTTGAGATTATCAATGGAGCACATGAGACCGTTGAGTATCCACAGATCAATAATCAGGATAATGTGCAACTAAAGGACAATACTCCTCATGAAAATAATAACACCGATGAAATGGTGAATGATGGAATGGTCAGAGACTTTATGCAATTCATGCAACAACAGGCGAAGGCAGCTCATGTCCAAAATACAGGTAGAAATACTGATAACTCTCGAACGGTCACTGTTAAGCAGTTCAAGGAGCTGGGACCACCGGAGTTTTTGGGAAAGCCAGAACCACTTAAGGCGGAGACATGGATAAAGCATATTACCAAGATATTTGATATCTTGGAATGCTCAGAGGAGCAAAAGGTTCCATTCGCCACCTTTATGTTGCGTGAAGAAGGAGATCATTGGTGGGAATCCGTAAAACGTACCCAGACTGACGCACTCAAGATGTCTTGGGAGAAGTTCCAAGAATTATTCAATGACAAGTACTTTCCTGAAAGTATTCGTCACATGAAGGAGGTAGAATTCATCAAGCTGGAGCAAAACAATATGACCGTGTCGCAGTACGAGGCTAAGTTTGCGGAGTTATCCCGGTTTGCATCCCATTTGGTCGATAATGAGGAGCGAATGACGCGAATGTTTTTGCGAGGTTTGAAACCCAATATACGTCAATACCTCATTTCTCACAAACTTTGTTTATATTCAGATATTGTGAATAGGGCTCAGTTAGTGGAGCGCGATAATGAGTTGTCACAACCAAAAGGTAATGACCAGCAACACGATAATAATCATACCGGTGGCAACGGTTATCGGAACAACGATAACCATCGTGGGGGATATTATCATGCCAAGAATGGTAACCATTTCGGTGGTAATCATGGCCAAGATAATAGAAATGGACATTTCAAAAAGAGAAGGTTCAATAATGATGGAAAGACAGCAACGCCAACACCCGTTTCAAAGGAAGAAGAACGCCCGTCGGTCGTATGTTTCAAATGCGGACAGGAGGGACACATCCGTCCAAACTGTACGCAGCAGTCCAAAGCATGTTTTAATTGCGGAAGAGAAGGTCATCTAGCTCGATTTTGTCGTATGATAAAGTCAATTCCAGCTGGGATAATGATGCCAAAGGATGTCCTAGACAAGCCAAAGCCGGTAGTTTAAGAGAGAGCGTTTTTTTTCTCTCGTGACGAGGAACCTGAATAAAATTATCACGGGTAAGTTAATCATAAGCTCTTACGAAGTCTATACCGTGTTAGATTCCGGTTCTACTCACTCTTTTATTTCACCTAGTTGTGTTCAATGTTTGTACTTAACTCCGGAGAAGTCAAACTTTGATCTATCTATTGAAACTCCATTGGGAGAAACCTTCGTTACCTCCACTGTTTATAAATCTTATTTGATTCAAATCGACACTTTCACGTTATGTGTTGATCTTGTCTCTTTGAAAATACTTGTCTTTGATGCGATTTTGGAATCGATTGGTTAACTACCCATCATGTTTTTCGTAAGGTTGTTAGCTTTCACATTCATAACCAACCTATTATGCAAATTCAAGCAACCAAACCACTAAATTCAATCATTGTAATATCAAGCCATAAGTAAAGAGCCCCGATCCTTTTGTTGATGACTTGCTTGTGTGGAATGCACCGAAGCCAGACTTTCTGTAGGCGACGTCGTGAATGAAGATAACAAGTTGATAGGTATCATTGTGAGGTGATATCTACTTTAAGGGATAGAAGTCACAGTTGGTATCAATGTGACGTACTATCCAAGTCTTGGATATGAGTAACAGTTTTGAATGATATTTTTATCATTAATAAATCTCTTGACGTATTCCTGAAGACTTCTTAGCCTACCCCAGAGCGTGAAATCAAATTTTGTATTGACACCAGTACAAAACCCATTTCTTAAACCCTCAAAATAATTTTTTCAACTAAAACGAAAGTAACATGCACCAAAGACGTTGACTCGAGCTGTTGAAGATTACGATCGTACTATTCAATATCATCGTGGAAGAGCGAACGTGGTAGCTGACGTGTTGAGTAGAAGATCGTATGCGTTTACAAGTGCGATGTTGTTAACACAAAGACTCATTTCGTATAACTTGCAAATGATGAAGATAGAGTTAAAGACTCAAGGGACCCACGTGAAGATAACGAATATACGAGTAAAATTGACTTTAATCGATAAAGTTAAAGACGCTCAAGCTACATACCCGAATCTTATGAATGTGATGAAGAAGGTTCAAGAGGGTGTTATTTTAGAAGCAAGAGTTGCTGAAGAGAGGAAATCTCAACCCTCGATTTAATTGGCCCATTTGAAATCCTCGATTGAGTAGGAACTGTGGCTTATAGACTCGTTTTACCGCCAAATATATTGCGTGTTCATAACGTTTTTTTTCTCGTATCGATGTTACGTAAATATGTGGACGACCCGAACCACGTTATTAATTTAGAACCGGACGAGATAGCGGATGATTTAACGTTTGAAGAGATACGTGTTACAATCTTGGATAAGAAGAATCGTATTCAACACTCAAAGGTTATATCTCAAGAGTTAGAATTTGAAGTGAAGTCAAGGTATCCTCACCTGTTCGGCATACCAAGTACGTACGTAAATTTTGAGGGCGAAATTCCATAAGGAGGGGAGATTGTGAAACCCCAGATTTTATGAATAAAGAATTAATTTTCTCGAAATAATTTTTTAATATTATGGTGTAAATTTGAGATAATATTATAGTTGTGGGTAGTATTTATAAATTTTATAAAGTATGCAAGTTGTTATATTATATTCGATTGGTCAGAAAATATTCTTTGTGTCGAAAAATATTCGTACGACGGTACAATTATTGGTGGACCCCACAACGGAATTATTGTCGGATTGAGAAAACGACAAAAATATTTTATTGAAAATAACGGCGAAAGTTTTACCGTTGATACTGTTGAACTACTGGGTAGTAAAAGTACAGTAATACGCGTTGTTGCATAGTAGCACACGGTATTGATTATTGATATTTATGTGAGAAGTCGCTCAGTTTGATTCAATTATTGTCGATTAATAATATGAATTATTATAGCGATAATGACGTTTTGTTTTATTCGTATTATTAACGTAATAAAACAGAAACATCTTTTTATATAAAACAGAATACTTTATTAAAGTTATTCTAAAAATAGAATATATTATATTTTATTATGCATAGTATTGCATAGTGTTTTGCATAGTGTTTGCATAGTAATTTTTTTATATATAAATAGAATATATTATATTTTATTTAAAAAAAAATTTCTTTAAATATGGACCGTCAGATTAAAGTAAATCAATCTGGACCGTTCATGGATTAGTTTCTATTCATTCTATTTTCCTATAAATAGAAGCTCATTCCTTCATTATTTTCTTACGAATTCACTGAACTCTAGAGAGAGAAACTATAGAGAGATAGAAGAAAAACTTTTTGCTACTTAACTTTTCTTTTCCTATATCCAGTTTCTGTTACGGTAAGGGGTGTTATTCTTTCTTATTCATGAAGAGAACTATTGTTATTCCATTTCTTATTATTCTGTTGGAATAACCTGTATACGCGGTCTACCCTATACTTGGTGACATTCTTCTATTATTCTGTCGGAATATCCTGTTTGTGCTATACGCCGGACCTGATTCCATTTTTATTATTCCATCTTTATTATTCTGTCAGAATATTCTGTCTGTGCTATACGCCGGACCTGGTTCCATCATTTATTATTCCGCATTTATTATTCTGTTGGAACATCCTGTCAGTGTGAATTTCACCTGACCTGGTTCCGTTATTATTATTCTGTTGGAATAACCTGTCGATGCGAAGTACAGCATGCATGGTGATTTCTTTTGTTATTTCATTCTTTATTATACTCAGTTGGTTAAAGTTTTGACTCCTATACTCCATGAAATTAGTGGAATATCATTGATATTTGCGCTTCATCCAGTATCATTTTATGGAAATATTCTTCTGAGCATTCTTGAATTTTATTCTACAAAGCAGTATCATGTTGACAATTTGGACGTTATTAGTTCATGGATAAATTAATTCTTGAACTTGTTTTATTGAATTCTTATATCATTGTCATCATCCTCATGCTTATATTATGTTGAAAGTCATCTGTGGCCTGTAGTGCATAGATGGACTTGGTATGATTATGATCAGGGATTATTCGGTGTAATCATGACCGTAATATTATAAATGATGTGGAAAAAGTCCTCATTGGCCCGTAGTGCATTGATGGACAGTTTTTGGTATGATTATGACTATGGATTCTCTTTGGCCGTAGTGCAAAGATGAATTGTTTTATGGCATGATCAGGATCGTTGATGAAAACACGATTATCTTTGGCCCGTAGTGCATGGATAATTCGTGTCGTGATACTAAAGAATATCCTTGGCCTGTAGTGCAGGGATGATTTAATGATGTGGATTATTAATTGAGCTGAGTCTCAACGATAAAAGTGATGAAAAACTTTTTAAATCATAAAAGATAGTAGATTTTATTCTCTACTTGACTCTTTTAATGGATTGCTTGATCCGCTGCTGTTAAACTTGATGTTGTTATATTTTATCAGTTTAATACTGTTGAAGGCTAACAATAATTTATTCTGCATTATCTTAGTCATAATATTTCTTACTGGGCTAGTTGAGCTCACCCTTTCTTTCACTGTTCTCTTCAGGAAATGAGAACATAGTAGGAACTAGTCGGGGAACGGAGTGACGGTCCAGAGGATAGCATTAGTAGTCCTCACTATTCTGTGAAATAGTGTATTAATAATTGTAATGAGGACTCTTTTTGAGTTTGTATAATCTCTAGTAGACAATAATTGTATTCAAACTCACAGTTATGTTTTGTCGTATTGTACACGACAATTATATTAGTAAGTTGTATTTGAATTATGTACCATTTATCTGACGACCCAAGATGGGTAATGTATACTTAATTTTGGGGGCGTCACATATGACATATAAATAAATTTATGTTGAATTATAATTTCGAATTTTATCGATATATGAAATTAGTGAAAATTATAGAAGAGTTATATTTATTACATATATGTCTAAAAAGATTACAACTGATATTTATTCAAGTAACCAACAATAATTAACTTGTTTTAATATATACAAAAGAGAAAGATGTCACAGAAAATTTGACTACTGTATTCAAAGTTTTGATATAAAAGCGAACGAATTTGGAGGAAAAATAAAATAGCATATATTAAACTCTTATAAGTTAAAACTACCATATTATCCTAATTTAATAGTCAGAATTAATATTAAAAAAGTAGTTTAAATTTAAAAATTATGTCTTTTTTTCACTTATTCTATTTTGTACAATTAGGCTAAAGTAGTCATGAATTGACCAATACATATTGATACGTAAAAGAGATGAACTTAGTACTGTATTGATGAACTTACCTCTGATTGTTGATACTGTATTGATGAATTCATCAAAATTAAATCCATACCTTTCAGGCTCCAACTAATCTAAACAAATTGGGTCGTCGTTACTCTGTTACTTTCTCTCTCTTCTGTCTCAATGATCAGCCGAAATGCATCATGTAAATCCATCCGTTCACTCTTTAGACCAGTTTCTGAACTTCCCTCTTTACCATCATCCAATTTCTCTCCTTCCTCCCTTAGCCTCCTCTCCTCCTGCAAGAACTTAAAATCATTACTCCAAATCCACGCCCGCTTAATAATTTCAGGCTCCAATCCAAACAACATCGCAAGCACCCACCTCATAAATTCTTACTTTTCCTTCCAAAAACCCGATTTTGCTCGCTTTGTATTCGATTCTACACCAAACCCAGATGCTCTCTTGTGCAACTCCATGATTAGAGCTTACACAAGATCAAATCAGCACAAAGAGGCTCTGAAAATGTACCATTATATGTTGGGGGGAAATTCAGCGGAGCCAGATAAGTTTACTTTCACATTTGTACTCAAAGCTTGTACTGGATTGTTAGATTTGCAAGAGGGTGTTTTGATTCATAAGGAGATTGTTGGTAAAACATTAGAATCTGATGTCTTTATTGGTACTGGCCTTATTGATATGTACTGTAAAATGGGTGATGTGATTCGTGCGTGGGAAGTGTTTGATAAAATGCCTAACAAGGATGTTGCGACTTGGAATGCTATGATTGCTGGGTTTTCCCAAAGCTCGGATCCTCATGAGGCGTTGGGATGTTTCAAGAGTATGCAATTGGATGGTTTGTTGGAACCTAATTCGGTTAGCTTATTGAATTTATTCCCGGCAGTTTGCAAGTTATTAGATATTAAGGCTTGCAAGTCTATTCACGGGTATATGTGTAGGAGGGACTTTCGGATTGCTGTTTTAAATGGGTTGATTGATATGTACTCTAAATGTGGATGGGCGGATATTGGTCGAAAGGTTTTTGATTTGATGTGGGTACAGGATGATGTTTCGTGGGGTACAATGATGGCAGGATATGTGCATAATGGAAGTTTTTGTGAGGTTATAGAGTTATTTGATCAAATGAAAGAAGAAAACATGATGATGAACAAGGTATCAGCTGCAAGTGCTTTATTGGCAGCTGCAGAGATGAGAGATTTGGAGAAAGGGATAGATATTCATGACTGCATCATCCAACAAAGGATTGATTCTGATGTTCGGGTTGCTACCCCTCTTTTAACAATGTATGCAAAGTGTGGAGAGTTGCACAAGGCAAAAAAATTGCTAGCAGGACTTCAAGAAAGAGATTTGGTTGCTTGGTCTGCAGTTATAGCTGCAATTGCACAATCAGGGTATCTTCAAGAAGCACTTTCTCTACTTCGAGATATGCAGAATGAGAATTTAAAGCCAAATAAGGTAACTCTTGTGAGTGTCCTTCCCATTTGTGCAGAATTGTTGTCTGCAAAACTTGGAAAGAGCATACACTGCTATGCAGTCAAAGCTGATATAGATTCTGCTGTTTCAATAGGAACAGCCTTAGTATCTATGTATGCTAAATGTGATATATTTACTTCAGCACTTATTATATTTAATAGGATGCCGCATAAAGATGTTGTCACATGGAATGCTTTGATTACTGGTTACGCTCAGATTGGTGACTCTTATAGTGCAATGGAGATGTTTCATCAATTACAATTGTCTGGGTTACACCCAGATTCAGGAACAATTGTGGGTGTTCTCCCAGCTTGTATCCTCTTAGATGATCTAAGCCATGGGAGCTGCATTCATGGGACAATTATTAAGCTAGGGTTTGAATCAGACTGTCATGTGAAGAATGCTCTAATTGACATGTATGCCAAATGTGGAAGCCTCTCCTCTGCAGAATTCCTATTCCAAAAAACTGAGTTAACTAAAGATGAAGTCTCCTGGAATGTAATGATTGCTGGGTATATGCAGAACGGACATGCTAAGGAAGCCATGTCTGCATTCCAACAAATGAAGTTTGAGGATTTTAAGCCTAATTTAGTCACAATTGTGAGCATCCTTCCCGTAGCAGCATATTTAGCAGCCTTGAAAGAGGGTATGGCTGTTCATGCCCACATAGTCCATTTGGGTTTTCAGTCTAATACGCGTGTTGGCAACAGTCTCATTGACATGTATGCCAAATGTGGGCGTCTTGATCATTCAGAGAAAATCTTTAGTGAGATGGACAATAAAGACACAATTTCGTGGAACGCCATGCTTGCTAGCTATGCAGTGCATGGCCATGGTGGTCGTGCAACAGAATTTTTCTCATTGATGCAAGAGAGTTATGTTGAGGTTGATTCTGTGTCCTTTGTCAGTGTCTTGTCTGCTTGTAGACATGCGGGGTTGGTAGAGGAAGGCAGGAATTTTTTTTATTCCATGCACGAAAAACATCATTTTGAACCAGATCTGGAACACTATGCTTGTATGGTGGATCTGTTAGGTCACGCTGGTTTGTTTGATGAAACTTTGAGTCTGATTGAGTCGATGCCCATGAAACCTGATGCTGGAGTTTGGGGGGCCTTACTGGATGCTTGTAAAATGCATGCTAATGTGAAGTTAGCAGAGCTAGCATTAAATTACCTTGTCAAACTTGAGCCTGGGAACCCTGCTCATTACGTTGTCTTATCAACCATTTATGCTCAATCTGGTCGGTGGGGTGATGCAAGAAGCACGAGATTACAGATGAATGGCATAGGATTGCAGAAAACTCCGGGATATAGTTGGCTTGAGGCGAAGAACAGGATACACAGCATATCTGTAATATCCGGTTAAAAAAAAGAAGATAAAAGATAATAAAATAATATAATTAGATAATAGAAGTATAACTAATAATTAATTATAGATAAGTCATTTAAGTTATAACAAATTTTTAATTTTAAAAGGACTCTTTTAATTGGTAACCTATTTTGCAAAGGAATTACATATATTTAAACAACTAGAAAGAAAGAAAAGTACGTAAAAACTATTTGGCTTTGAAGTACTGCAGAACAGAGAAGAAAAGAAGAAAATTTAAAGGTAAACCTAAATTCTTCATTTTCAATTATAAGTTGATTCATATGTATGATTGAATATATGTATATATTTTGTAGAGTGAAATATTAATAACAGATATACCTGTATATGTATATAACATTTCGGTACTTGCGTACGAAATTTTCAATCCTAACTTTATTGGCGTGCGTTGTATTTTTCTAAGCTAACTTGCATGCCTGTAAATATATACATGGGTGCTTGTGGGTAGGAGATATTTGATGTCTATTATATATGTGTGATTACATGGTGTAAATAGGTAATCTAAAAGTTATGTATATATATAAATATAGATAATATATGTTCTGGAATGGCAACCATGTTACTGTTGATAGTTATATGCATATATGTATTTGTACTTTGCATTCAGTAGTTTATATATATATATATATATATATATATATATATATATATATATATATATATATATCTATCTAATAAAATACAAATGATTTTGAATTTCCCGCTCACTCAATAAATCATCTGGGCGGTCCAAAGTTTGAGATAAATCCCACCGTCCATACATCTATTTAATAAAATACATCTATCTATCTAATAATGATTTTGAATTTTTCGCTCACTTAATAAATCATCTGGGCAGTTCTAAGTTTAAGATAAATCTCACTGCTCATACAATGCCGGAGGCACGGGACCCAGCTAGTATCTAATAAAATACAAATGATTTTGAATTTCCCGCTCATTCAATAAATCATCTGGGCCGTCCAAAGTTTGAGATAAATCCCACCGTTCATACATCTATCTAATAAAATACATCTATCTATCTAATAATCTAATAATAATTTAATAAAATACAAATGACTTTAAATTTTTCGTTCACTCAATAAATTATTTTGGTCGTTCAAAGTTTGAGATAAATCATATTGTCCATACAGTGCCGGAGGCACGGGACCCAGCTAGTATATATATATATAGAAAGAGGATCCAGTCCGGGATCCCGGACTGGTCCTAAAATCCGGACTCAATTTTTTTTTACTTTTTTTTTGAAACTAAAAAAAAATTATGAAATTGAAATTTTTACATAATACAGTGTTTTGAGTGTGTTTTTAATACCTATATCAACCAATGTATGTACAGTCTGCCCAGACTGTACAGAAATATTTTGGTATAGGCATCCAAATCACACCAAAAATACTGTATTATGTAAAAATTCTAATTCCATAATTTTTTTAGTTGTTTCAAAAAAAAAGCAAAAAAAAAGTCTGAATTTTGTTAAAATACGGGAGTCCGGACCTGATCCGGACTAATATATATATATATTTATATATATATGGGATATATGTATATACACAGCTGTGTATTACACAGTAAGTCTATGGCGACATATTTTTTGGGCTATAGCGATCGTAAACTGTCGCTATAGCCCAGAATAGCTATAACGACGGGTGAAACCGTCGCTATAGTACAAAAAATCGTCGTCATAATCTACTGTGTAATACACAGTTGTGTATATACATTTTTCCATATATATATATATACATATATATATATATACCATTTGGGGGCAGAAGCGGAGAAAATAGAAAAAGAATAAGGTGGAACAGAGTAGTGCATATAAACAACACAACTTAATTACTAAATAGAAATAATTTTATTGATAAATGAAATATTTACAAACAAACTGAAAATTAAAGTGACTTACAATTTAGAACATTTAAGAAGAAGAGAAGGAGGGGTTAAGATGGGCTAAACAGCGGTAGAAACCAAAGATTCGTCTGAGAAGGAACTCAAAGTCTTTCTAAGTTTCGAAGTTTGTTTCGCTAACTAAGTTCGGTTTCCTTTTATAGAATAAGGAAATGAACTATTACAAAGTTACTATTACAAATTGAATCATTACAGACAAACAACTGTAGATGAATGGTGCTAACTTTTGACTAAATACATATGCTTTCGGCTACTTTAGACAAAGAGGGCGACAACTTTTGACTCAGCAGATGCTTTCGGTGGAAAAGAGAGAGAATCATTTGACTTTGAAGGCTGCTGGGTCAGGTGCGCGTGACTGGGGCTGCTTTCGGTGGAAAAGCATATTCTTTTGACTGATTGGCTGCAAGGGCAGGTGCATGTAACTGGAAAGTCAGACAAATGGGTCCTGAGCATCCTGTAGATCGATGATGCCATATGGATCATACTGACCATCATCGTCTGCAAACTGGCTGACTGAAGCATCTGAAGAATGAGCAGAAGTTTCCTCATGTAACTCATCAATTCTATTATTAAGTGCTTGGGCTATTAATTTTAACTCTTTACTGGAACAATTCTTGAAATCAGAAATGTCACGAGAACAAGACGAACCAGTAGGACTGATTTTTGACTCTTTTGATTGACTGGAAGGTTCTTTGGACGAAACTGGAAGAACCTTGAGAGGGACGGTGGGAAATTCTAACTGAACTTGACCAACAATCCTATTAACATCAAACTTATCCCACCATTTGATAAAAAATTATCGGGAGAGAAGAGGGAATGGTTCACAAAGGGTACAGGCATCTGCCACCTTGAATTCTCGACCATGAGGATCGGATACCTGAGTTGGAGTTTTAATGTCATACTGCCATTTAAGAATCCAAGGAATCTTATATTTACTAACAAAAAGAAGAATGACATGGACGCTATCATACTTTGGATCATATTTACTGTGGTTGCAAAAATGACTAAGTTGAACTTTCAATGGTTCAGGAAGGAGATCATAAGTGGAACCAAACCTCATCCACCAGTGAGAGAACCAATGAGGGAACTGGCTTTTGAACTTATGATCGAACTGAAAAAACCATGAATGACTGTTTGACTCATTTTGAAAAAAGAAAACTCTATACTAGGCTTCCATATAATCATAATAACAATAAGAGTTATCCTGATTAGATAGTTGTATAAGGTCAGAAGGATGTTTTCCCCATTCAGACATCAGAATAAATTTTTTAATATACAATGAATGATAAAGAACTTTGGATTTATCATTATTGACATAAATGGGTTTAATGAAGATTGACTCGGTTTCAACAAGGATATCCTTATAATACACAAGGGATTTATAAGGAGCAAGGGGCTGGAAATGCCATCCAGAAGGAAAGAACTGGGCAACTAATTTGACTGGGGTCATCTTTAGGTTTCATATGGGGTTCAATATAAAACAGGTGAGTGGTCCATTTGAGCATATACTCAGAAGGAGGATGACTGAGGTTTGAAACGGAGGCCTTTGACTGATTGGAAAAAGGGTCAACTGGGGTTGGGTTACTAGCTAAGGTTGAACTGTATGGCTTGGGTATTGTACTAAGACTGGTAAATTTACCGGTGGTTTGATAAATGGGGTTAACTGGATGAGAAACCAAGGTTCCTTTTGGTTGATTACTTGGGCCAGTAGGGCGACCCGGACCACGAGAGGATGATGTTCCTCGAGTACTCATGATGGACGGACAGTACTTGTATTAATAAATTCCCAAGTGAGAAAATCAGGAATCGAATTGTTACTGCCTTTAATATATTCAATCTCAAAATCAAAAATGCTTAATAGGGCTTGCCATCTAGCAAAAGAATGTTTAGAGGCTATGTTTTCAACATCTTTTTCTAAAACATATTTTGCTGATTTGCAGTCTATGCGAACTAAAAACTTTTGATTCAATAAGTCACTTTGAAATTTGTTAATACATAATACTAGAGAAAGTATTTCCTTTTTAATAGTACTGTAATTTAACTGTGTAGTGTTGCATTAACAATTGCAATGAAAAGTGTTGCAATGAAAAGTGTTGCAATTATTAGGCCAAATGCCTGGACATTCCATTCGTAATGACCAAATCAGAAATCTTGCTAATTAGATCAATTAGAAAAGAACTTTCTTCATCTTCTTTAGTGATTATATTAACTTGTTTATTGCAACACTTTTCATTGCAATTGTTAGCACAAATAGTGACTTCGTCATTATCACTATCTGTTTCGTGGTTACTAGTACTGCTATTAGACGAATGAGGAATATCAAAACCTTCATCACTACTGACATTGTTCTCTATTCTCATTAATTCTAATAATTGTTCAGTATCTTCACTTGAGATATTTAATTGAGACAATTTTTTCTTAATTTTGCACTCATTTTTGTAGTGCCCTTTCTGCCCACAATTGTGGCAAACAATTTTACTTTTATCAAATTTTTTAGACCTTTTATTATGTTTTTTATTTGTTGGTTTTGGCTTATTATAATATTCATCTTTTTGATTTTTATTTTTTCTATGACTACATTTGTGTTTGTGATTTCTGTGACTTTTATGATGATCAATATGGTTATGCCTTTGCTTTCTTCTAGAGGGAGCAACTGGAGGTAAACCATATTGTTCAAAGAAGGTGCCTAACTCATATTTGGATTTTTTTTTCTTATCTTTACTAGCTTGTTTAGCTAGTTTGAAATCAATACACATTTTTTATCTAATCTTTTGAATATAACTGATTATGTCACCATAAGTTAAGTTATCATAATCAATATACCCTAAATTTTTACTTAGCTCTTCTCTGACTTTATGAACGAATAATGAAGGTAAACCATTGACGAATTTTTCTTTCCAGAATGGTTTATTGCTATCATTACGCATCATAACTCGGGAAGTAAAGACATCTTTGTACCATCTAAAATCACTTAGAGTGGGACAAGTGAGATTACTTAACTGATCGTGGATTCTCTCAATAATATTACTGGGAATGCCAACAAAATGTTTAATTATGGTGAAAATTAAAGTATTAACTCCATCTGGCAGACCAATGCCAACATCTTCATCAAAGATGGGACCGTCATCGTATAACTGGACAGCATGAATTATTGATAATTTAGTATCTTCGGTGAGATGTTTTTCCCACCAAGATCTGAGAATACCTGTGAATCCACTAGCTACTAACTCAACAATATCTGGTTGAGTCAGATTGTTGAATTTAGTTATATAGCTATTTGTTACCATAGACATGTGATTTAATTTGTTTAAAATTTCTTGTTCACCGAAGCTATCTATGTCCCATTCGTAAATTTTATTGGATGAAACAGAGAAATGCTTATCTAGATTTCTCTCTTCGAATTGTAAATCCGGAGGAGTAGGTCTAGAGTACCAATTCCTGGTTATACTAGTGTTTTTAACTGTTAATTTGTTTAACTGATCATTAAAATCTGGTATTGAAACAACATCAGAATGATATGATATGGAACTGCTTTCAATATCAGTTTCAACTTGATTAATAATAGCGATAGTACCGCTTGAACTGTGCTCAGTTTTCAACTTTTAAAATAACTTATCAATAGATCGAACAAGATCGCCATCATTATTAGGTAAACCTAATTTACTTCTATTTTCTGGTAATTTTATCAAAGGATGTTCAATCTTTAAATCTGGTTTTTTAACAGTAGTTTCCTCGAATTTTTCTTCAATCCTATCTAGCTGTCTTCCGACTGTTGCTAGATATTGATTACTAAAGTTTAATTGTTCAATATTTTTTTTATCATCTTTATTACCATCCGAAATCTTAAAAGGACTGGCAACAACAGATGCGTTTTTTACTGGAAGTAAAACAGTTTCTAGCGGGGGATGACTAGAAGAGACTTTTGACTTATCTTCCTTAATCCATTGGGTTTTAGTTCTAACATTACATTTACCTTGATATTGATCATACCAATTGTAAAAAGTAATGTTTATTTTTTCACTGTTAATAAATCGTTTCCATCTATTAACAATTTTATCGCGCTCTTTTTCTGTTGAATGATTTGATCTAAATAAATGTTTTTTTTCTTTATTAGATTTGGAATTAAAATCTTTTACAAGATTGACCCAATCTAATTTGAATTCTTTTTTAATAACTCTTAATTGATTGTTAATTGGAATCTCGAAATCTGACTGCGTAGGTAACTCAAAAGGGGTAGGCGAAGAAGAACCTTCTTCTTCAACAAAGTCCTTTTGAGTGTAACAAGGATGACTAACTTGACCGTGGTTAAGGATACCCTTTAATTTAATATTCCTAACTGAAGGGTTACTAAGTACTTCAGTATCTCTTTGAGTGTGAACTGAAGGTGCTGAAGAACTAGTAAAATCTTCTATAATAACTGGTCTTCTAGTACGCTCAAAACTTATTTTGACCGTTCCATCAGAAAATTATTTATCTGTAGTTAATAATTTATTAAATATTGAAAATGTTTGATGTTAATAGGATTGATGTTAACTAGAAAATGTTTGATGTTAATTTATTAAATATTGAAAAGGGTGGGATAAGTTTGATGTTAATAGGATTGTTGGTCAAGTTCAGTTATAATTTCCCACCGTCCCTCTCAAGGTTCTTCCAGTTTCATCCAAAGAACCTTCCAGTCAATCAAAAGAGTCAAAATCCAAAGAGTCAAAAATCAGTCCTACTGGTTCGTCTTGTTCTCGTGACATTTCTGATTTCAAGAATTGTTCCAGTAAAGAGTTAAAATTAATAGCCCAAGCACTTAATAAAAGAATTGATGAGTTACATGAGGAAGCTTCTGCTCATTCTTCAGATGCTTCAATCAGCCAGTTTGCAGACGATGATGGTCAGTATGATCCATATGACATCATCGATCTACAGGATGCTCAGGACCCATTTGCCTGACTTTCCAGTTACATGCACCTGCCCCTGCAGCCAATCAGTCAAAAGAATATGCTTTTCCACCGAAAGCAGCCCCAGTCACGCGCACCTGCCCCAGCAGCCTTCAAAGTCAAATGATGCTCTCTCTTTTCCACCGAAAGCATCTGCTGAGTCAAAAGTTGTCGCCCCTCTTTGTCTAAAGTAGCCGAAAGCATATGTATTTAGTCAAAAGTTAGCACTATTCATCTACAGTTGTTTGTCTGTAATGATTCAATTTGTAATAGTAACTTTGTAATAGTTCATTTCCTTATTCTATAAAAGGAAACCGAACTTAGTTAGCAAAACAAACTTCGAAACTTAGAAAGACTTTGACTTCTGTTTAGCCCATCTTAACCCCTCCTTCTCTTTTTCTTAAATGTTCTAAATTGTAAGTCACTTTAATTTTCAGTTTGTTTGTAAATATTTCATTTATCAATAAAATTGTTTCTATTTAGTAATTAAGTTGTGCTGTTTATATGCACTACTCTGTTCCACCTTGTTCTTTTTCTATTTTCTCCACTTCCGCCCCCAAATGACTACAAAAATGAGTGCAAAATTAAGAAAAAATTGTCTCAATTAAATATCTCAAGTGAAGATACTGAACAATTATTAGAATTAATGAGAATAGAGAACAATGTCAGTAGTGATGAAGGTTATAATATTCCTCATTCGTCTAATAGTAGTACTAGTAACCACGAAATAGATAGTGATAATGACGAAGCCACTATTTGTGCTAACAATTGCAATGAAAAGTGTTGCAATAAATAAGTTAATGTAATCACTAAAGAAGATGAAGAAAGTTCTTTGCTAATTGATCTAATTAGCAAGATTTCTGATACTGAGTTAAAATCTCAATACACTAAACAGTTAAAAGATTTATTAACTAAAGAAAATAGAGTTAAGGATAAAATTATTAAAGCTAAAGAAAAATCAGTATTTAGTCTTAATAAAACTCTTGAAAGATTTAAAACCCTGGTTAAAGAAATTACCCTCCCATAGTTAAATCAAGAAGTTAAAAAATTGAAGAAGGAAATTTCTAACTTAAAATTAGAAGTCTCTAATTTAAGGAAAGAGTTTGACGACAAAAAATCAGACCTTCAAATCCATGATTCTTCTTTTAGTGATGAAGATCGCGATGAGCCTGAGTCATCTGGAACAAAAGAAGAGACAGGTCTCTTTGTCCAAGGTCTTACTCTTAAACGAATTAAAGATATCACCATTCAAAAATGGTATATCTCCATTAACTTAGTTGTGTATAAAACCTTTTCAATATAGCTTCTTGCTCTAGTGGATACTAGCGCAGATCTTAATTGAATTCAAGAAGGTCTAATCCCAACTAAGTACTATAAGAAGACTAATGAAAAATTAAACTCAGCCAATGGTAGTAAAATGAAAATAAAATATAAACTGCCTAAAGTTCATATCTGTCAAGATAATATGTGCTTTAAAACTTCGTTTGTTTTAATCCGCAATCTTACTGATAAGGTTATCTTAGGGTTACTGTTTATATATTTATTATACCCTTTTACTACCAGTAATGAAGGATTAAGTTGTAAACATTTAGGAAAAAGAATAACATTTAAATTACCAGTAATGAAGGTTTAAGTTGTAAACATTTAGGAAAAAGAATAACATTTAAATTTCTTATTAAACCTAAAGAAAGAGATTTGAAATTCATTCAAGAAGAATCTATTTCCAAATCATTAAATTTACTGAATTGTAAATCCACCGATTTAAATTTCTTAAAGGAAGAAATTAAGTACAAACGTGTTGAAGAACAACTTCAGAGTAAAGAAGTTCAAGAAAAAATTGAAGAGTTAAAAACTTATTTAAAGGACAACCTTTGTTCTGATTCTCTTAATGACTTTTGGCATCGGAAGAAACATGTAGTAAGGCTTCCTTATGCTAAGGAATTCAAAGAACACTTGATTCCTACTAAGGCCAGGCCGTTACAAATGAATCACGAACAAATGGAGTTATACAAAAAGGAGATTAATGATCTTCTTAGTAAAGGTTTAATTAAGCCTAGTAAATCCCCATGGTCATGTCCCACCTTTTATGTTAACAATGAAGCAGAAAAGGAGAGAGGTGTTCCCCGTCTAGTTATCAATTACAAGCCATTAAACAAAGTCTTGGAATGGATTAGGTACCCTTTACCTAACAAAGACGACCTCATTAATCGATTGAGTAATGTCACCATCTTTAGTAAATTTGACCTTAAGTCTGGTTTCTGGCAAATTTCCATTCACCCTGATGATAGGTACAAAACCGCATTCACCACTCCATTTGGTCATTACGAATGGAATGTCCAGGCATTTGGCCTAAAAAATGCTCCCAGTGAATTTCAAAATATCCTCAATGACATTTTAAATCCTTTTAGTCATTTTATCATCGTCTATATTGATGATATTCTCATTTTCTCCAATTCCATTGAAGAACACACTAAACACTTGAAATCGTTCTTCAAAACAGTTAAAGATAATGGATTTGTCCTTTCACCTTCCAAATGCATCTTGATTCAAGCAAAAGTTCGGTTTATTGGTTTAAATATTTATCGCGGACTCATACGGCCTATTGACAGAGCTATTCAATTTGCTGACAGATTCCCAGATAAAATTACCAATAAAACCCAACTACAGAGGTTTCTGGGCTCACTCAATTATATTGGCAAGTTCTATAAAAACCTCAAGAAGATTTGCAAACCTCTCTTTCAGCGTTTGCAAGACAATCCTCCCCCTTGGACTAACATTCATACTTCTGTCGTCCAGCAAGTTAAAAGATATGTTAAGGCTTTGCCTTGCCTTGGCATCTCCAACGACTCTGCTTTTAAGATCGTTGAGACTGATGCCTCTGACATTGGCTTCGGAGGTATTTTAAAGCAAAAGTTAACATTCAATTCTCTCGAACAAATTGTTCGTTTCCATTCCGGTGCATGGAATACTACACAATTAAATTACAGTACTATTAAAAAGGAAATACTTTCTCTAGTATTATGTATTAACAAATTTCAAAGTGACTTATTGAATCAAAAGTTTTTAGTTCGCATAGACTGCAAATCAGCAAAATATGTTTTAGAAAAAGATGTTGAAAATATAGCCTCTAAACATTCTTTTGCTAGATGGCAAGCCCTATTAAGCATTTTTGATTTTGAGATTGAATATATTAAAGGCGGTAACAATTCGATTCCTGATTTTCTCACTCAAGAATTTATTAATACAGGTACTATCCGTCCATCATGAGTACTCGAGGAGCATCATCCTCTCGTGGTCCGGGTCGCCCTACTGGCCCAAGTAATCAACCAAAAGGAACCTTGGTTCCTCATCCAGTTAACCCCATTTATCAAACCAGCGGTAAATTTACCAGTCTTAGTACAATACCCAAGCCATACAGTTCAGCCTTAACTAGTAACCCAACCCCATTTGACCCTTTTTCCAATCAGTCAAAGGCCTCCGTTTCAAACCTCGGTCATCCTCCTTCTGAGTATATGCTCAAATGGACCACTCACCTATTTCATATTGAACCCCATATGAAACCTAAAGATGACCATTGTCAAATTAGTCGCCCAGTTCTTTCCTTCTGGATGGCATTTCCAGCCCCTTGCTCCTTATAAATCCCTTGTGTATTATAAGGATATCCTTGTTAAAACTGAGTCAATCTTCATTAAACCCATTTATGCCAATAATGATAAATCCAAAGCTCTTTTTCATTCATTGTATATTAAAAAATTTATTTTGATGTCTGAATGGGGAAAACATCCTTCTGACCTTATACAGCTATCTAATCAGGATAACTCTTATTGTTATTATGATTATATGGAAGCCTAGTATAGAGTTTTCCTTTTTCAAAATGAGTCAAACAGTCATTCATGGTTTTTTCAGTTCGATCATAAGTTCAAAGCCAGTTCCCTCATTGGTTCTCTCACTGGTGGATGAGGTTTGGTTCCACTTATGATCTCCTTCCTGAACCATTGAAAGTTCAACTTAGTCATTTTTGCAACCACAGTAAATACGATCCAAAGTATGATAGCGTCCCCGTCATTCTTCATTTTGTTAGTAAATATAAGATTCCCTGGATTCTTAAATGGCAGTATGACATTAAAACTCCAACTCAGGTATCCGATCCTCATGGTCGAGAATTCAAGGTGGCAGATGCATGTACCCTTTGTGAACCATTCCCTCTTCTCTCCCGACAATTTTTCATCAAATGGTGGGATAAGTTTGATGTTAATAGGATTGTTGGTCATGTTCAGTTAGAATTTTCCACCGTCCCTCTCAAGGTTCTTCCAGTTTCGTCAAAAGAACCTTCCAGCCAATTAAAAGAGTCAAAACCCAAAGAGTCAAAAATCAGTCCTACTGGTTCGTCTTGTTCTCGTGACATTTCTGATTTCAAGAATTGTTCCAGTAAAGAGTTAAAATTAATAGCCCAAACACTTAATAAAAGAATTGATGAGTTACATGAGGAAGCTTCTGCTCATTCTTCAGATGCTTCAGTCAGCCAGTTTGCAGATGATGATGGTCAGTATGATCCATATGGCATCATCGATCTGCAGGATGCTCAGGACCCATTTGCCTGACTTTCCAGTTACATGCCCCTGCCCCTGCAGCCAATCAGTCAAAAGAATCTGTTTTTCCACCAAAAGCAGCCCCAGTCACGCGCACCTGCCCCAGCAGCCTTCAAAGTCAAATGATGCTCTCTCTTTTCCTTCGAAAGCATCTGCTGAGTCAAAAGTTGTCGGCCTCTTTGTCTAAAGTAGCCAAAAGCATATGTATTTAGTCAAAAATTAGCACTATTCATCTACAGTTGTTTGTCTATAATGATTCAATTTATAATAGTAACTTTGTAATAATTCCTTTCCTTATTCTATAAAAGGAAACCGAACTTAGTTAGCAAAACAGACTTCGAAACTTAGAAAGACTCTAAATTCCTTCTCAGACGAATCTTTGGTTTCTACCGTTGTTTAGCCCATCTTAACCCCTCATTTTATTCTTCTTAAATGTTCTAAATTGTAAGTCACTTTAATTTTCAGTTTGTTTGTAAATATTTCATTTATCAATAAAATTATTTTTATTTAGTAATTAAGTTGTGTTGTTTATATGCACTACTCTGTTCCACCTTATTCTTTTTCTATTTTCTCCGCTTCCGCCCCCAAATATATATATAATAAATTATAAACTAATAACAGAATATACTTATTTTTAATTTTAGAGTTATAGTATCTAAGTTATTATAATTTCAGAAAATTATTATAATTTCAGATATATTAATTAAATATAATTGTATTATAAATAAATAAATATTAAATATTATTGCGTGTTAGATATAAAATTAAAATACGTTTGAGTTAGGATATTGTATCCTAATGACTTTTATTTGTTCTAATGTTATATTTAGGACTTGTTCACTTTTAATTTCGTGTTTCGCAATATCGAGTTAAGTGGCTTTCCGAACTATTTAGTGATTTTAAAATTTATCGTTATTTATATATATGTCTTATTAATTATTCGGATGCCTAAATGTACGGTTTCAAAATTTGTTATGTTTTATTTAAGGCTTCTATTTAAATTAAAATGCTATGTTCATTTATTCAAAATTTGGATCAAGTATTTATTTTTGAACTGTAAAATGAGATAATATGATTTTGAACTGTGAAAAAGTATCGTTTAGAATATCGATAATATTGAGAAAATATTTTGAAATCCTCAATCTGATTATGTATAGAACCCGTTATTGATTACGTTTAGTTTCGGAGCTAATATAAGACCTACTAAGGCGCACACCTTTTAGATGCCCTTCGGTCGTATTATAGGGCTATTGTAACCTTAGTCGCTAAGACTGTGGATTAAAGGATATATGATATACATTGAAATCATTTTTGAATTGTTTTAGTTTTGAAAGCTTATGTACTATTGTTATTGAACAAAAAATTATTTCAAAAAAGTGTTTTGCAAATTGTACTTGATTCGGCTAGATAGGGAGGATTGCTACTTGCTGGGCTTCATCGCTCACCCCTTATAGATTTTTTACAGGTTCCATCGTTGAAAGCTGAGCACGTATTTGATACGCTTGGAATAGCTGGAGTTTAGTTTTAGATATTATTTCTTTTGTTGATGAATTTTGATAAAACTCTTAGTTTCGAAGAGCTCCGTCTCCGTTATTCGAATGTGGTATCTATTGGTATTTCATTTGGATTGAAAATATATTTATTGTTGGGTTTCAAGTTAAGATTATTGTTGAGTTGTTTTGTTTGGGTTGCGCGCTATTGATATTGTTGCCTTACGAGTCTTTGAACTTGTGGCGTGTAGCACTTCGAGCCTATATCGGATTCGGGGTGTTACAATATCGAGCGGGTGAAAAAAGTCACCAGATATTCAAGAGCATGGTTTGTGAGTTCAGTTGATGGACCACCTTTTCTGGTGGAAGAATCATTGTTGTTTTCAAAACATCCTTACTTTGTTAGAATTTGAGAATAATTTAAATAAAATTTCATTAATCATTTGAAATGAATTCATATATTAATGTGTTCTACTTCATGAATAGATTAAAATTAAGTATTTGAAAGCTCAAATCCATTAGATAATGAATGAGAAATTAACTCCTAATAATCATCTTTGAAAATGATAATAAATATTTGTGGAAAGTCAAGTCCTACATCAGTTAAGAACTAAAGTTTGAATGAGTTTATATACAATAAAATTGCTCTTGGATTTTGGCCCCAAGAGGCACTCCACTTTTGTGGAAGGGAGAAACCTAATCAAGACTTGATTTGAACTCACTCGTGCTGTCAACTGATCAGCTCGCGAAACTGAGTCATTGTATATATTTTTTGGACAAAATTTTGTTTTATTTTAGTTCTATTATTAAAATCGTGTCGTTTTGTTTTTTGGACAAAATTTTGTTTTATTTTAGGAAACGTCATTTGCCTGAACAGACGCGTCAATACTGCGTCATTTTACGAAGTGTTACTTGCTCAAACAAACACTCCAAAACAACGTCATTTTAACCCAAACAGACGCACCCATTCGGCAAAGGCTCAAAATTATGTCGTTTTGACCGAATGGATGTCATGCCATAACTTTTCATAAGCATCTCATGCCTTTTCAAGTGGTTTTATCACATCAGATGAGTCACTAACCCGTCCTATAAAATAGGCTAGGGGGCAACCATTTCAATTATTCAATTCAGCATAGCATCAAGCATTTCTATAATATACGTTGTGAGACGAGTGCTATTAACTCTGAGCACCGTAAGGAGGACATAATCGTCTTAATGACATAGTACCAAGTACTAGCCTTGACATAATGATGCACAAATGGCCTGCGGCCTGGAGCCTGGCCTTGATCCGGCCTAAGCCCGACCTGGTCAAAGCTCGGCCTGGTCAAAGCCTGGCCCGGTCAGGCCCGGCCTGCTAAACCAAGAACAGACCATAAATAAATGGCTCATACCCGGCCTGGCCTAGCCTTCCAAAAAGCCTGGCCCGGCCTGGCCTACAAACTAGTTTGTAGCCTGGACCGGCCTGTTCAACCAAATCCGGCCTGCGACTTATCCGACCAAAAATCTTTGGTTGGGTCATACTAGCAAGTATTTTTACAAGGAAAACTTCCTTATACTTGCATCCCACTTTCAATGTGGGACTTAACTTTTACAAGAGCCTAAAATCTTTAGTTGGGTTATACTAGCAAGTCATTTTATAAGAAAAATCTCCTTATACTTGCATCCAACTTTCAATGTGGGACTTAACACTTAAAAGATAAATATTGGAATTTAGGATTGCTATTATAGAGTGAAGTCTTATCTTCAATTCAAGTTCAATTCAATGTGGGACTTTGAGATTAATAGTAAGCAATAAAGCTACTTGCTTAGCCAAAACAAGTAAACTCACCTTAATATGATTCAGAGAAAACATCAATGTTTTGTCTAAAGAAAACAGAATAAATAAATTATCTTTGAGCACTAGTCAGTAATCTACATACCTGGTTCATATTTCGGCCCACATGACAATCTCCTTTTACAACAACTCCAGAATTCTTTACACAAAATTGAGTAATATACCAAAGAAAAGTTATTAAAATGAACAATGTGGGATTTGGTTATTTTGAAATAAAGAAATTAAACCTAAGTCATTACACAGAAGAACATAGTATATGCATTGGATGACTACTTTTACCATAGTCATACTCATCCCACATGACAACCTCCTCTTTCATCATCTTTAGAATACTTAACACAAAGTTGAGTAATATACCAAAGAAAAGTTCTTAAAATGAACAATGTGGGACTTGGTTATTTTGAAATAAAGAAATTAAACTTAAGTCATTACAGAAAAGAACATACTATATGCATTGGTTAGCTAATTTTACCATAGTCATACTCATCCCACATGACAACCTCCTCTTTCAACAACTTTAGAATACTCAACACAAAGTTGACTAATATACCAAAGAAAAGTTCTTAAATTGAACAATGTGGGACTTTTAGTTCAATTACATTTTTGTTTCAAAGTCCCACATAGTCTAATTAACATTTCTTGTCCCTAATTTTCTTCTATAAATAGAGGAGAGTTCAAGTAATAATAATTCAAGCAAAATGTACTTGAGCTTGTGTAGGGGTTTGGCTTTGCTTAGTCTCACATAGTCTAGTATAAGATTTTTGTTCTGGCTTTCCTTTAATAAATGGAGGATAAGTATAGTGGGTTTGGCTTGCTTGGCATAGTCCCATATTGTCTAGTGAAAGATATTTGTTCGTGCATTCCTTCAATAAATGGAGGAGAAGGTCGTTTGGCCAAGCAATAAATGGAGGAGAAGTATAATGGGTTTTGCCATGCTTGGCATAGTCCCACATAGTCTAATAAAAAGTTTTTTGTACTTGTTTTTCCTCAATAAATAGAGGAAAATAATTTGAAGTTTTAAGTGAATACTTGGGCCTGGCCTATAGGCCTTAACAGGCCACATTTTTTTGTTTTAAACCTGGCCTGGCTCGGCCTGTAGACTAAAAGTCAAGGCCTGACCTGGCCTGGTCAACGATAAAAGTCTGGCAGGCTTGGGCCGGTCCAGGCCAGGCCGGCCCGTTGTGCATGCCTACCTTGACATATTGATTTTTTACATTTCAACTTTGGTGTACAACAGATAAGTTTATATATATATTGTCCACTCAGTTTTCCTAACACACTTAGCTTGCTAGAGGCGTTTGAACAATGTACTTGGGAAGATTGAGAAATAAGCTTATGTTCATGATCAGAATGTGGATGAGCAGCAGAGATAACCCATAACTTTTACTCATCTTAATGCTGAGCCTTAAGATGACTACCATCAACAGAAAGAAAAAACCCCATATTGTTCCGACTTTTGATTCTCACACAGATGCTCATGGAATGGCATCTCTATCAGTGTAAATGAAAACATCATTCTTCCTCTCAAATTGCTGGAACTGTTATATCAAATCCCCGTAAATCCAAAGGGTCAACAAAAAATAACTAAATAGGGAGATGTTAAAACTAACTGGGAGAAGAGCAAGGGACTTCCTAAAACATTTGAATTCCAAAGATTTCGTGTACAGGTTCATTATACAGGACATGACTACTTAAACTATATCACTGATGAATAGATAATCATGATAGTACCATGGGTGGCTCCAGGGTTCAAAGTTTCGGCCGTATTGGAGCGGTTTCGGCCCTTTACCGAATCACGACCCTGATACGAGTCTAAAAATCGATTATTCATGTAAAGGGTAATTTAACAGAATTTCTGTGTAACACAATTATACATACTAAATAATACCAAGTTAACTAGAGCTTAAAAAAAGTATAGTCATTTTACTTGGAAATAAAAATTTACTTCTCAATTTTTATGCAATGTAGCATTAAACATGTATGCGTGATGTTTGCATTTATCATTTAGACAGTGCTATGTGTAATAGATAGTATTTTTGTGAACTTAATTAATCCATCTTGTTATTCTTAATATTTAGAATTAGAATTTTTTCATGATTTTCTTTGAAAAAAATTGAAACTCCTAATCTCGAAACAAATACTTGTAAAAAAATAACCTTTTGGAACATAGGGTGCTACCGAGATTTTAAACCATGGGTGGGTCAAGGGTTGAGTTAAGATCCTTACTTTGTTGATTGGAAGGTTATTGATTCGATTCTCAGGTTGCTCAACTACTATCCAAGGCTTAACTAATACCAAGGATTTGCAGTGTAGCTTGCAGTGTTGTCTGGTTGAACTGGTTCTTTGTTACCAAAATAAAAGTTCTTCTAGGGGCACTGCCAATCTTTATATCTAGATTGAGGTGATCTGGATTTTTTAGTATTCAACTTCTGAAACACTGTTGTTTTCCTGCAGGGCCTTATATTTAGTGAAGTGCCATTCATTTCCTCTTCATCAGCTAATATTCACATTTTTTTTTTCCTTTAAAATTTACTTTTTATTCAATAACCAATCAAAAATATCTCTGTAGTATATAAAATATTCACCTTTTGACAAGAATATTATTCTCATTGTTTAGTCTAAAATAAATTTAATTTTCAAGTGGAGCATATTTGCATCATTCTAAAATGTAGATGATCCCAGACAAGTATCATACACGTAACATAATTTACAAATAAATACTCTTAGAGATAAAATGTTACCAGCCAGTCTGTTATATAGTAGAAACTGTCCAGGGCAAGGCAGATTCCACTTCACTGCCACCTATATACCAAAATGCAAATATACAAGTGAAACCATTAACATGCTCAAATGATTAAAATGACAAAAAACCCCAGAAAAAGAAGATAATGCAGAGGTAAAATAATGATGGCAAACCAGCAGGCGACAACATTTTCTCTTTATGACCATTCTGTAAACCGTTCAACCAAATATCACAAAGAAAAGTGTATAAAACATAAGGTTGCTTTGAAATTTCGGTCCTGCACTGTGTATACCTTTAAAGTTCCTAAACTGATCTCAACATTTTATAGTCCTATGAATGCAAAGTTAAACTTAAAAGGTCTAAAATTCCTTCGGAATGTATTATCTATAATTTGAGCTTTGGACTAGCTTCTAAGAAATGCTATTTAACAAAAGTTGCTTACAAAATTGCTTCAGCTGATGCCAATGCAACCTACCTTGCAGTCTTCCAACGCTTAGTATGTCAATAAAGTTCAATTCCCCTACTCCTTGCTGCTTCTATGACGGCATTTCCGTCTCCTGTAATCCTAGATATGTTGAGATAGGATTCCCACAGCTTCATAGAGAATGGATATACTGATAGAGCTCTCTTGTGGAAACTCATGGAAATAGACTGGATATCGGTGAGATTATGCAAAACACTTGCTGCTTCTACCCATATGTACTCTGGTGCTACTGGAACAGTCTGAAAGAGTGCATTAACCAAAATTGAACTCGCCCAAAATGAAATGGAGGAAGTGACAGTAGCAGAGCTGGAGGTTTTGCTTAGCAGCTTGCAAAGAGAAATGGCTAGCTGATAATTGGCTGGCAGTATCTCCGTGATAGCTTCAACTAAATCCACAAGATCTGTCTCTTTATCATATACTATGGGTAAAAGTGACGGCCCATACCATACTTCAAGAACTAAGTTTACCAAAGAAAAATCTACAGAGACGGGACTAAACAAGTTGCTAACTAACTGCTGCACTCGGGGTTTCTTGATAGTCTGAATGAACTTTCTAGACAACAGTTCTGTGGCAGGGAAAGCCCAGGTATCAACTAGATACTGATTCAGGATCTTCAACACTTCACTGACAGGAGCATCTTTCGACCGTGAACCATCAGTGAGCCAAAACATGGCATGCTCTCTCACGCAATGCTTATAATTCTCCGCAGAAGCACACTTCAATGCCCTGTCAGTGGCTGAGTGTGCTTCAATGTGATCATTCTGCAATAGCTTATAGAGAGAGAGATTAAGTAGCCCAAATGCAACATCAATCTTACTAGAAGTACAGATCAAAGCATCAGGATCAGGTAAACCAAAGGAGTTCTCACCATCCATGTTATCCAATATATTATGCTGAAAACCCTGAACTTTCCAAACAGAATGAAACCATCGATCCATTAATTCTTTCACAAAATTGCATCTCCCATTCTGGAGAGCATATTCTGCATATTGGTTCCAGATACACTGAACACCTGGGACTTCTTCCAACCAGTTACTAAGAGCCTCCTTCGAAACCTACAAAACTCCAATTTGAAAACTTCAGTTCATGTGCCCGTGCTGCCATCAAAACAAGTTCCAAGCAGGATGGGTACAGTTTGATGTATTTCTCCAACAAGTTCCTACTACATTCCAAGCTTTCAAGCACGGCTATACACCTAACGTGGTTGAGAGCAAACAGGTGTGCCGCTTTAAGAGTAGTTTCGCTTTCAAGTAATTCACCATCTATGTAGAGTGCCAGAGAATCTACTGCCATTTCCATCAGATTGACTGCCTGCTGCTTTTCATCAACTGTTAAATGAGTGGACACCCATTCTATTGATGAAAATTGTTTCTGACATTCAAACTGCAGCACCACAGCATCTGGCAGTTTCTTGTAGACAACCAAGTAAACACAACAGACCCAGAAGATACATTTGTCCCAAATGGTTAAGCATGTAAGGACATCAGTAAGAAACAGACCGTGGAGCTCATCAGATTTCTTTCTAGAGGGAAATCCATATATTTTATCAATGGCCTTGTCAACCTTCCCAGAGATGCACAAAGTATGAATCATCTGCAGAAAAAGGTCCAAGATGCATTCACTAGAATGCATTGCATCCCTGTCAGGAGAAGATGCATGGAGAGAGAGTGCTGACAAGGCATTATCATAAGCAACCAATCTATCATCAAGCTGTTCCCTACTATTAATGTACATAAGCCAGAGTTCATATGATTCTTCACTGTGCTCAACCTGGAGAACAGAGATGACTCTTCAGAACCAAGCATTCACACTTTAAAATAAAACTAAATAGCATAAATCAGATGAATTGTCTGATAAATTAAGACATTAAGAAAATGAACAGAAGCATTGAGTCAAGGGTGATTGAAGAAAGTTTTTCCATTGCAAACTAGAAGCATCAAGAGATAATAGAACAAGAAACAAAGCCTAAGAATGGTGCAGATTTCACACTGCAACTACAAGCATTCCTTAGAACTTTGTTTGGAAAAATGCAAAGGAAAAGAAGCGAAAATGAAAGCTTACAAAAATGGGAGAACACTTAATTTTAGCATTATTCAATACATCAGATTTTTAAGAGGTATTTAATGTTGGAAGTTAGACGTATATCCATTTAGAGGGTACTTCTATTTTCAACGACTTTCCTTTAAAGTTTCGTTTCCCCATCTCTTTTCAAGCTATAAAAGGAGTGTAAATTTCTAGTACCACACCATTTATTTATTATGTTCGTGTATGAGATAGACCTCCTTGAATTTAAATGTAGGCAGAAAAATGCTGAGGCACATGGCTAGAACCAATCCTTTGAACTTATGGATTGCTAAAAGAAGTAAACCAGCAGCTTGATTCAATCAAGCTCATGAATGCATTCCGAACGCTCTATAGTCTATACAAACTTCTACAGACAATTCAAACCTTCTATAATCACTCTCTGAAGTAATAAATGTGTCCATAATAATGTCTTAGGAAAGTGTGACAACCTGCACGAAGTCTCAGAATAAAGTATTTCATATTAGATCAATTAAATGCAATCCTGTTTGAGCAGAAAGGTCATACTTCAGTGGCCTCCCTCTCCATGCCCTATTTTCTGTTTCTTAATTAACACAATTACTTGGTAGCTTGCATGCCAAGAGTCTCAAGTGATCCCAAGCTGAGTTCCAGTTAAATCCAATAAAATATAGTTTCAGGCAACCAGGTACATAAGAGACAGAGATCGAGTATAAAGTGAACCCAAGCTGAGTTCAAAACAGAAGCCTAAGAAATATAGGCTCAGGCAACTGGTAAGCAGAAAGTTTGGTTTTATTTACCTTCAATAGTTCTAATCTTCTTCATGGAAGAGGTCCATTAGTCATACCGTACCAGCATACCCTCGTTTTTTTTTTAACAAAAGCCTTGTTAATTTAGGCGTGGCATTGGCAAACTATCAGTTAATGCAAGAGAGTAAAGCTTTAGCAATTAAATACACAATAGTACAGAACTCTGTAACTCGTTTCTGGCAAACTTTCACTATGAAATGAAAGTTTTGATGCGATATATATGCTTTGAGGAAAGCCAAACTTGATTTCGAACCATAATAGTAAGCTCCACAAATAATGGAAGTTAATTAATAGTTTCAAAGATTAAATGGTAGAAATAGAGGAACAACAAGGCAGAAAATAGATAGAACTTGGGGAAGAAGATAAACTAGAGATGGGGAGAGAGAGAGAGAGAGAATGGTCAAAGTTCTTCATACAATCATACATAATATTGAATTTATGAAGTCACACTTTACATGCTTAGCTATTTAAAGAACTAATAACACAAGCCAGAATGCTAAAATGCACCATGAGGCAACCACTACCCATGTGGTTCCTACTATGAGAAATCTCCTAGCCAACAAGCCCCTCAGCATATTTTACTTTACTAATGACCCTTGTTTTCGTAGAAAGAATTGACATTTAAGCTTTGAGA
The DNA here is from genome assembly GCA_020205505.1 of Panax japonicus. Taxonomy (NCBI): domain Eukaryota; kingdom Viridiplantae; phylum Streptophyta; class Magnoliopsida; order Apiales; family Araliaceae; genus Panax; species Panax japonicus. The sequence goes on from CM035108.1 coordinate 53,593,005, forward strand.
GCCCAAAACTCCTAACATACTCAATTTGCACCAGCTAATTGAATTATCAATTAAAATCAACAAACTTCAGCACCCTTTTTTTTTAGTGAATGGTTATAATGTTTCAAATATTATGCCATGTATTTTAGCATGTTTCTCGATGAACCACTACCAATTTACATGAACTAAACAGCAATCAACTACATATCTTGTGTTAACGGTTAAACTTGATTACTTAATGCTTGCCAATAGCAATTCTCTTTCCATATAATGGACTTCTGCAGCTTGAAATGCTTTGTTTCAGAAAAATAACACTAACTCTAAAGATGAGGCATATGAGCAGCCCAAGAAGTATCTCAAAAATTATCAATGCATAAGCAATAGTATGTCACAAGTATTCAGCATGCTTGCAAACAGAAGGACCTAAGGACGATTGAATTAAAAACCGCCACGAGTTTCTGTCTTATTCAATGCCTAGTCAAACAAATTGAAAAGCTGCCTCTGATTTAGGGCAATAAAACAAAAAAAAACATTTTAAATAGCCATTAAATGATTCTCCAACAGACGTAGATGATGTGTGTGAAAAGGAAGGGGAGAAAAAACATAACAATATAATTCACTCCCATTAGCCTCAAACAAAGTATCACCGACTGCAGCTTTTCAATCGAACTTAATGAGGAAGACAGCAGCCTACGCTCTACACTAGCAGCTCAGCCTCTGCTGGTCAAGCTCTTTGCAAAGTCAATAAAATATAAACCACTATCAAACTTAAAGGATAGCCAATAAATGACCTTACTTTAATTGCTGAGTTTGGCTTGGCAAGGGGTCCAGCACAACCACCACCCCCACCTCACACCTACAACGACAACAATTGAGCCACTATCGAAAAATTTCCTTCTTTCTCATTTAAATCTACAGTCAACCAAGCTAGAGTTCCTTAAAACATTGTTCAAGTACACAACAATTAAACAGAGCAGTAATATAGTGGTAGGGTGCAGAAACTTCCATCTTGTTCAGAGTTTTGTTCCAGATAAGGGTAAGAACTAGCAACCTACCGCATAGTTGAACATATCATCCTTTCCAATTGACTTCTGATTGCTATAGTATATATGCAAATAAACGATCCATAAAACTGCAGACTTTGGATCAGCTTCAAGAGATCTAGCAAGCACCTTAAGGGCCTGCATGTTTTAAAAAGTAGAACATGTCAAGAAAAAGGGGTCTCGAACATAATTCTACTGCTACAGGTCAATATTTTTAGTATACACGTAATATAGTTACCTCAATCCGGCCCTTTTGTTTATTAACCTCCTGACTGAAACTAAGAAGAGCCACCTCAAGGGATTCATCATTATCGATCAAATGTTGATTTAGTTGACTCTAAGTAAACACCAACATTGAAAAAATTAGAACAGAAGGAAAACATAATTTAAATTAAGGAGGACAGTGAGAAATTATACTCTTGATAAAAAAGAGGACTGAAAGATCATATAAGAGAGAGTGATATAAAAAGCAGCAGAATTACTTTCAAGTAACAAGCCATTAGAATTAAAGAAAGCTACAAATGTAACGAGATATGGTACATCAAGTTGTGGCTGATCTCTTCTATCAGACTTGTCAATAAATCTTTTTGCAAAAGAGTCGGACCATAAGGGGAACAGGTTACAACTAAGCAACGTTATATTGAATGTGCAAATTTTAAACATATTGACATGAAAAATTCTCAAATTTGCAGGTCTAAGCTAATTGTTGAAGAATATAGTCAAAAAATCAAATACATTTACAAGTGCAGCACAACAAGACTTTGAGTGCATGAGGTCTTGGGATCCATTCTTGCCAAAGGCAAGAATGTTAAATTTCAGTCGAATATAGTAAAAATAAAATAAAAATAACTTCAGATATATGTATATATGTATATGTTAGATTTATAAAATGGGCCCAAAGCCTAGTATATAAAGACATCAAGCTCTCTAACTCAAAATCAATTGGCAATGAAAAGAGTTTGCCCAAGTTATTATATACTAGACATATTTTCTCAAGGTATTCAATGTGAGACAAGATATATACTCTAACACTCCCCCTCACATGTAACCTGGTGTATTGAGGGTTGCACGTGGACCTGATGAATGTATAGACCCACACAAGATAAGCAAGCCCAGGAAGAAGTTAGTCACCAAGAAATCTAGTAAACCATGGGCAACTGTTGGCCCAATTTATAAGTGGTATTAGTTAAGAAATTGGTAACTTTGACCCTTAAGAAATGGACTGCACTTGGGTAAAAATGAAGGCTAAGAAGAATGTTTAATTAGGCCCAAAGATGGCCCGCCACTCTGATACCACCATGCAGTGTTTTAAAAGGCGGTCGTCCTAGGCGCTAGGCCTCCCTGGCGCCTCGCCTAGGCCAAAAAATACATCCAGAAAATTAGACGGGGCCTAGGCGGGCAAGGCGGGGTCTAGGCGAAGAGTTTTCTTTTAAAATAATTTAATAACTACCCAAACCAATCTTGATATATTTATTTTTCTAATGATTTACCATATTCATAATATAGGTTGTAGCATATTAAATCACAACAAGAAGTGAACAAGATAAAGTCAAAATAGATAATTTTATTATAGTTGTAATTTTTTGAACTTGTATCAACTTCAAATTATATAAATGATGATACATTTGTAATATTTAGTTTAATTCAATATAATTCTTAAATTTATGTTTAGTTTCTTAAGCTTTAATATTAAATTGAATTCTTAAAATTTTAAATTTTATTATTTAATAGCAATCTTGTTTATGAATAAAACTAATACGTTAAAGATATGTGTTTGAACTTTAAGCAAATGCCTTTATTATCTTTATTATAGATTGTTTTGCTTTATATTATTGTTTTATTTTGATAAATGTAAGATAAAATATTAAAATTAAAATTGACTTAAAATAAAAAATCTCGTCTAGGCCCCCTCGGTCGCCCGCCTTTCGTCTTTTAGAACATTGATACCATGTTAAAGTCAATATTTAGGGCTAAGAGTAAACAAAGAATTGATGAATATTAGAGGTAAGTGAAAAACAGAGCATGGCGAGCACTTTGGAACTTATCGCGACGAAAAGAGCTCCCACGCGCCGATAAACAGTGCTCTGCTATAGTGACGGTGAACAGTCACTTGCTACAACACCGATGAACAGTAACTCTCTATAGTTCTATTTTTCCTGCATATATTGTTTACCTTACTGCCATATATTGGTTCTTAAGCCTTTTAATTATCCTTGTTGATATTTCCTTGGATATTCGTGTTGCTTTTGTTATACCATATCATTATCATGACATAATCTAGTTCTATCAATAATGGTGATACTACTGGGGTGAATAAAGGGCCATTGATTAGAAATCAACACCTTAACTCTGCTTTGGTTCCATTTAACTTCGATGGGAACAATTATCTCTTGTTCTCAAGCAGTGCCATATGTCAATTGAAGCTAACCATATTCCATTAATGGTACAACAACGATGCCTGCACAAGCGAGTGTTTCTAGGGAAGTCTGATAATTCTATAGTGAAAACATGGATATTCAATTAAATGGAACCGAGTATGAGGAGCAGTTATATGTTTCTATGGACAGCTTATGAGCTTTGGGAGGCCTATTGCCAAAACATTTTCTATTTTTGGTGATATGTCAAAGGCCTATGACATTCGAGAGTCTATTCAAGAAATAGTTCAGGGAGATAAGTCGGTGGCTCAATATTATGCCAAGATCACTTCTCTAATTCTCTTTGGCAAGAACTTGATCATTACCGAGTTTTCTCAGCTAAATGCACAGAGGATGCAGCTGCCTATCAAAATTTTGTTGGAGAAGATCGGGTTGTTGATTTCTTGGTCGGTCTTAACTATGAATACGATCAAGTTCGAGCAAGGCAGATTGGTCAGATTCCTTTTCCCTTTTTACGAGAGGCTCATGCCCAAGTTCAACAAGAGGAGTAGAAGACATGTTATGACTCAGATGGCGCATCTGAACGATCGGCTTTAATAGCAGCCCACTCTCCTAAATCTTTTCCTACTCCAATAAAACCGAAAGATCCTCGTGAATGTGACTATTGTGGGAGACCAAATCATATTCGTGATACTTGTTACAAACTCCATAGAAGACCTCCTAGAGGTCGAGGTGGTCGTAATAGTCAGTGGTCGTGGATCATAGGCTTGTATGAGTTCAATGGCATCCACACCATTGGTAGCCACTCTTCCTAGTGCTCTATCCACTGATCCTAGTGGTCTCACTCCTGAGGAAATATTAGCTTTTCGGACACTCTTGTCTAATCTTAGTTCGCTCATCATGTCCAATTAGGTATATTTAATCATGCACTTAATGCTTCTTCAGCATGTACCTCTTGAATTATTGATCCAGGTGCTACAGAACATATGACTGGTTCATCCAATTTTTTTACCACTTATACTCCTATCTCATGGATAGAGGGGCTCCGTGGTTTGTAGTCCCACTACATTTTTATCCTCTATTCTTCATGTACCTCTCATATTCATCAATTCTCTGTTTACTCTCAGCCCTAAATATGGCTTTTAACAATATATATGTGTGTGTGTATAAAGCACCAGAGAATGTCACAGAAGGGAATTGATTGCCAAGGTACTCAAATCGAGAACAAGCTAGGAGAATGACATGATTTCTAACAATTAAATAGAAGCTATGGTGCTGAATGGGTAAGAGTATCGAACATACCAAGCTCAATAAGATGGGATGGAGGTGTTGTTAAGAATATTTGTTGAAAGCCTAAATGAAAAATGTATAGACAACATCCCAAATGCCCAAGTACAAATTGGATATGTATACCAATTAACTTAAATTCCAAAACAATCCTGGCATGTTTCTCCTTAAACATGTCACGAGTACACTACATGCACGTATGTTACAACAATAAATCTCTAAATAAGAACTAGCCGCAAAGATCCAGTTTCAAAAGTGTATCAAATAATTCTGAAACACACACTTGTAGTTTAAGAAACAAAATTATATAACAGAAAGACAAATAGATCAAGAGAAACAAAGATATTTTGACAAACCATTGTGCCATGTCTACTGTGAAAGAATGATGATTGCCTGTTCCAACTACCATAAGACTCGATGCGAGCCCCAGGGCCGTGCAAAAATGGCTCGTCTGAAGGGGAGCTTGTTGGAAGTAAACTTGATAGAACCAAGGCAGCACTGAACCTCTTCTGCCAGCAACGTCCCTCAGTTTGTGCTAGAATAGATTTATAAGGATACAGATCAGCTTTCAGAATGTCTGCGCAGACCAGATATGATGGCGGAGCAATACCAAGAAGATCCAGGGACCTAGAGACACTTGTTGTACCAGAAGACTTTACTCCAAGTGATGATGCCATAACTTGATCATCTGTACAAGAAAATGAATTCTAAATATAGTAATGCTTAAAACTCATAATGCAGAGAATCAGAGACAGAATAACCATACCAGTAGCATTGCCATTTTTCATATTTCTGTGCGAGTAATTTCTGACATGTTGCCGAGTACACTCATCATTGTTGCATTTTCCTCTTAGTTCAAACATGCAAAGCGGCCAAAGAGGATCTATTTCAGGATAGCAGGAATAAGAACCAACTTCACTGAAACATGTATCCATTGAAGTATCTTCCATTGAGATTGACTTGATTCCATGATGGCTAACACCGTTGCTCGTTTGATCATAAACGTAAAAAGGGTGAATATTCTGACATCTAGTATGTGATTGAACTAAACTAATCATGTCTACAACCTTCATGTGACCAAATGTACTCCTCATGACTGGATACAGAAAGCTAATGGATCTAACTGAATGATGACCTTCAGTGGAAAAACAGTTGTTCAAAGGATCAGTGGTAGGAGATCCATAATTTGAAGAGAACTTCTCAACGTGGCACTTGTTCTTGATCTGCACAGGGAGCTCAGATATGGTTCTTTCTTCCCTCTCACTGCCTGAATTTGAATAAAACGGATAAATGTAAAAAAAAAAAATTGAAATGCATATAATCAAGAAAATATAACTAACTAGAAAATAGTTTGCTTCGACATTTGTTTGTTACAAGTACATTTACAGTCCACAATAACGTAGCATACATTTTAACAGCAGACTATGTAAGGATGGGAGGTGCCCAAAAAAAGATGATTTTAAATACTTGGGATCAATATTGCATGGAGGGGAGATATTGATGAGGATGTAAGCCACAAGATCAGAGCAGGTTGGACGAAGTTGTGTAGTGCATCAGAGGTGTCGTACAATCATAAAATTCCTGCCAAGTTGAAGGTTAAAAATTCTATAGTACAGCGGTGAGGCTGAATATGTTATATGGACCTCAATGTTGGGTGACTAAGAAACAACACGAGTATAAGACGGGAGTGGTTGAAATGAGAATGTTAAGGTGGATGTATGGTCATACAAGGATCGATAGGATCAAAAACAAGGATATTCGAAAGAAAGTAAGGGTAGCATTTAGATGCTCAAGCGAGAAGAGGAGTATGCTATCAAGAGGACGATATCAAGAGGGGGAGAGGCGACAAAAATTACATGGAGGAAGGTTGTAAAGAGACTTGATGGAGCGAAATATAACATAGGACATGCCTATGATTGGAACGAGTGGCAGAATGCGATTCGCACTTTGGAGGCTGGGTAGGGTGTTACTATTAGTTCTGTTTTTTGTTACCTTTTTCCCTTTGTTTATTTTATTTCTTTCTAGCTTTGTATTTTTGTACTATTACTTAATATTTTTAAATATATATTTTATTCTACTTTTATGTTCTTTCCATATTTCTACCTTTTCAAAGTCATGGGATTCATTTGCAGCACACCTCAACTAGTTTGGGACAAAAGGCATGGTTAAGACAGTTGAATTGAGTTAACATTATCATTAGGATATATTACTAGTGAACCCAAAAGACTGATACTAGACTAGAAATTTTTACCACATAGTAATGGCCAATATACTAACACTTTTCCTTTACCAACATTTTCTCTTAGGCTATGTATGGAACTTGAAAAACTTGAGGGAAAAGGAAAAGGAAATCTGAAAAATTGTTGGAATGTTTTTGACCATTAATTACGTTACATTTTGACATTGTTCTTAATATTAGATTTTTTTAAATTATAGATAATTATATATATATATATATATATATATATTCATTACCACATTTTTCCTACTTTTCCTTTCTTTTCCTGTGTTTTCAAAGCTCCAAACGTAGCCTTAGGATCAGAATATATTATTAATAACCTGAACAGATGATGATACCAGACCAACAGTTTACTACATAATAATAGTCAATATACTACCACCACATTCACTTTCACAATCGTTCTCTTTTTCTCTTCTTTCTTCTAGGCTAATATAATTGAACTAATTATAATGTTGTGGGAAACAAAGATAAAAAGAACCACATACATTGAAAGAACAAAAAAGTATATGCTCTCAACCATGTTTGCTACTTCTTCCCTCCACCATCACTCTCACGGAAGGTAGAAAGAAAGGAATGTGAATAAAGCAATTCTTTCCCGATCAATGTCTTCCCCTGTACCCAAGAATGAGGAGATAGAAAGAAAGAAACCACATGCAGCTGCAGTCTATAACCTAAGAGGCAAAACCCTGGAAACAAGATCAAGAAACTAGCTTTGGCAGCATCAATTTACTTTTTATGGGAGGAGGAATGGGATGGAGGGAGGAGGGAAGAGAGAGAGAGAGCAATTCAGCTACATCTCCCTGCTGGCATCACTAAGGAGATTGAAGGCCTGCTGCAAATTTAAGTGTAACTTGGAGTGGAGTTCCCAGGATGCTGTAAATGTTGGGAGCTAAGCATGCACTAGGAATTGCCTGACAATATGCTTTATTGACAAGTTTAGTAAGTGTATAGTTGTTTGAAATTTGTATAATTTAGAGCAGGGATATAACCGTTTCAACAACATATGGGTAGTTGATCTTAAATTTTCGGCGCACTTACCACCAACAGTACAAAGACTTAATGCAACTAATGCATATATATATGTATACAGATTCTATATAATCACTGGCTTCCCTCAAATATATAATATTTTAAACGCATAACGTCACAAACTAAGCATTTAGCTAATATACCAAGAAGGAAAGAACAGAATGAGAGAATAATGCCATGATGAAGAATATATAGCTATCATATATCATATATCTAGCATTCTCTTAAACTCTAAATTTTAGAAAATCAAATTAGGTGTATTTAAATATCAATTCAAAGATATGGGCTCATAAAGAACTATTGTAAAGATTACATACCTCTAAGATCAAAAGGTTGATCTTTCTCTGCCTCAGACAATGTTAAGTTCACCATACTTGTCTTCACTTTATCGTCGCAGTCATCCTGCGCACTGCTTTCTGTTGCAGGCTCCGAGCACTGGCCTGGCCTCCTATCATTTAAAGGATTTTTAATTCCTAGCCTTGCAAACAGTTGAGATCGTAAGGATGCTTCAAGAAGTAAAGAATCTTGAGAGCTATCTAATGTTCTTAAATCATCATATACATGTTTTTGCTTTTCATTATATTTTTCTTCCTTTTTCTGATGATCTAAATTACCCTCGTCAGCCTCATGATCAACTGGGAAAGTCTCATCACCTTCATCTACTGACATGTTCAAATCACTGGATTGAGAGCAAGCAACATTTGCTTCAGCATTGTCCTTTTGAGGGTCTGACGTACTAGCATCAGGCTCACTGCAGGGATTGGACGCCAAATCTTGATCATCCTCATGCTGATCCTCTTGCTGATCACACAAATTCTGAAGGGCTACATTACCAGATCTGACATTTGAATTATATCTGCACTGATTATGAGCATACAAGTCAGACTCCATTTGATGGTTCGATGTTCCCACATGCATATTAACTTCAGGCATGTTATTGGAAGAATTCGGCACCGTTCCAAGGAGATCATGTGGCCTTGACGACCAAAACATACTTGGATTATCCATCATAACAGATCGGAAATTGGCTGAATAAAGTTCCCTTTTACGGTATAGATATGAGCATCTGCTGCTAGCCTCCATCATAGCTCTTTGGGCCTTACGATAAGCTTTAAGAGAATTTCTTTCTTCTACTTCACACTTATGCCGATGCTCTTGCGCTTCCTCCAGTTCCTTATCTTGCAATTCCTCAACCTCCATTAATGTCTGAATATCCATGTTGCTTGTCCATGACAAATTTTCCTTACGCAAACTATCCCAGAAGCTTAAATTGTTCAGAGATGTCTAAGACAAAGAAGATAAAATGAAGTCAGCCACAAAAAGAAGCAAATCCCATGAAAGTCAACAATAAAACAAAATACTGAAAATTAAGACTGTCGGAAACATACATCAAATGTCTCTAAGTTGTTATCTGGAATGTGGCCAGAGCAAGTTTGGTATGTATCCTTCGACACAGGCTCTATAGCCTTCTCCTCAGACCTGACTTCATGCAACTCAATGCTTTTAGATGAATTATGTACATGCCTTGCTTTGTTTGGGACAAAATCATTTTGGATGGAACTTGATGGAGGTTGATGATTCGTCTCAATAGGATGTCTCAATTCCACAGTGAGCTGGAAAGTAAAAACATGAATGCAGAAATATAAATACTTCGAAATTAATTGCTTCAATTGTATTTAAAGGTAAACATCAGCCTATATTTTTTGGCACAGTATAGCCTGTCACAAGCAAATCAGGTGCTGCGAGCCAGCTGTAAAAAAAATAGCTCTCTTATGTAAATGAATCCATACTAATTTTACGCTTGTATATGGAATCCATTTTCAGCTACCCCAACTAGTTTTTGGTGTTATAAGATTCTGGATCATCTCAATTGAAAAGTAAGAGATGAAAAGCTTTATTGAACTGCTATAGAATTTTAACAATCTCCTAACATTCACAATGCACCTCATTCTTATAGGCAGATAATAACTGACATATCACTTGTCACATGGAACATACTAACTAATATGAGGACCATCCCCGGAGCTAATTTCAAAGGCCAATAATCAATAGTATGCCAAAATAAACAATCGCAATCCAAATACGTAACATATTCAAACTCCAAGCTGAGACAGCTTTATTTTTCATGTAAAATTTTCTTGTCTAAAAATGGAAAGATTGAAATGTAGATAACCACATGTAGTTTGCCCAGTGTTGTTTGGTTCGTTGTGCGTTCCGTGTGTGGTACAGATATGAGGACGCAGTAATCAACATACCTGTAACGCAGTACATGGGGGTAGGTTTAGTCGGTTCATTATTTAGGTTTGCAATCCGCTTTAGTATGCTAATTCGAGACGCTCTCGCACATTATACATTGTAAATAACTTGTAATCTAATTGATTGATGGTATGCTTCTTGTGCAAGTCTCCCTCTCTCTCTCTCTCTCTCTCTCTCTCCCCTCTCTCTCTCTCTCTCTGTGTGTGTGTGTATATATATATATATATATTTGTGTATTAAACCAAGTAGCTTTTACTTGATTGAGTGTGTGCCAGAATTAATTTTTATTTCAATAGAAATGTTATTCATGAAAGAGAGATGAGTGTGGTACATTAAATTTAGAGTTGTGTGACGTAAGAATAGCATGCAATAAGCGGTTCGTTAGCTGAGTAAGAGTATCCAGTAACTATGGGTTTACCCAAATCTCATGTGGTCACCTGTAGTCCTAAAACCTACACATACACACGAGGTTTAAGGCTTAGTTTCTCTGTTAGGATTTGCATTCAAACTAATTGGGTGTGTGAACCACTCTCCCGAAAGCGCCAATCGCTATTCAGGAGTTTTGGGACCTCTATCCATCCCATCCACTTCGCCTTATCCTTCGGTTTACAATCACAAGCCCTGTTATGCCATCCTTCGATGTAACTCTGAACTCATGCTTCCACCTCCATGCATCCACCTCCAGATTAAGCACTTCTATCGATCAATTCTGGCCTTCGCATTCAAGAAAAGATTTTCAACTTAGAGCCGAACTCAAAAAGTGAAGAATACGTAAGGAGTCAGAAGAAAGCAATAGCTTGATTCTAACAATGAAATGACGTACTCCACCCATTCTAATATATAAGAGCTACTTACTGAAAATGTAATATACAAGAAGATTGTTTCTCCTCATGAGAAGTGAGACTCACTTGTAGATTTATTTTACAAAGTCATTTTGATCTTATATTTTGAAAGAGGGAGAATTTGTAATAACTAAAATATCCTCTTCATATTTGCATTTCATTCTTTACTTCCTCCATCCCACAATATTTGCAAAACTATTTTAATGCGTAGCACAGATTTAAGATGTGCCAAAAGTACATTTGACCATTACTTTATATTTGTAATTAATAAAAAAATACACTTGAATATATTTAAAAAATTAATATCTAACACGTCTTAAAATTCGCGTCTCATCAATGTACCTGAAAACAAATAGTTTCGGTTCATGGACGGAACAAGAATGCTTTACACTACACACACTAGAAATGGTACACAAGAGTAGCTTTATATGGATGCAACTCCTGAAACATCCAACAGTTCAACTACATTTTTCTTATCTTCTTTGCCCCTTCCATTTTCTCTCTACTCAGTAATGAATATCCAGGAAATTTTCAAACTCCATAAAAAATCAAATACATGGCACAACTTTTCTCCGGTTGTTTTCTACAGTCTCTCCTCTTCCTCCCTTATTTTGATCCTAAATTACTCTCTCTTATTTGGAATTACCAAACCGACCATCAACTAGAGCTGCATTTGGAGGTCAAAGCGTCACACAAATTCATAGTCCCTTCATGTCATCAAAGTCAATAACGTCGCCAATTGAATTATAAATGCATACTTATAAATACACAAACATAATAAGAGATGGCGAGTAATACTTGAAATGGCACAAGCAAGGAAGGTGAATCCATCCTATGTGGGATGCCATTGTTGGAGGAAGTTTTTCTTAGTTTAGATTAATTGAAGGACATAAAAAGGAAGAAGAGAGAGATGGATTGGTTTGTGGTGGTATGGAGCCAGAGATTGTAACAATGATGGTAGATGGTAGATGGTAGATGGTGACGGTGAGATTTGACAAGTCTTTTAATTTTGGGACTTCTATTCCGTACAAGAGATTAAACTTTGAGAGAAAGTCATAGGGAGATTAACATGTATATAAGTAAGGAATCATAGACATTATACACTAACTGACAAAGTCGTCACGGAAATGAATATTTTCACTTAAACAGCATAGACATTTATGTGTAGGTTTTAAGGCTAAAAATGGCGGGTGGAATTTTGGGTGAATCAATGTAAGTATTTGAATTTAACTCGAATTAATTTCAAAATTTTGAAAAAGAGAATCTATTTCTTCAAATAATTCTTTGAAATCAAAATAGTAGATATATAAAACTCTTATGAATACCAAATTTTCAAAAAACATATATCCATTAAACTCTTCATTTATCTTGGGAACATTGAACAAGAATGACATTCCTAGCCTGGCATTTTTAAATTAGAGGATAATTAACCAAAAGCCTATATATCACAATCAAAGATATACTGAAATAAATTTCACTACAATACAAGGGAATTGACTTGAATCTAAGACATTTTAAATTTAACATTAAAAGATAAATATTCGGATGAAGAGAAGGTCAACATAGCTATAGAAAGATCAAGAAAAGCAAATCATGCCTTTTTTCCATTTATTTTGTACTGTTATGATAGCAAATAAAGATTGTGGTTCCTTGCTTATTTTTCAGAGTTGAAAAACGACCGCAAAATTAAATTTTAACAAAGCAATTCTATGTTGGATCTTCTTTGATGAATTCAAAAAAAGGTAAAATTGAAAAACACTAACCCAATTCAATCAAGTAATTCCCTCAAAAAGAACAAGATAAAGACGTGGACAAAGGAGGGACCTCTAAACTCAACTGGCAGATCAAGTACTGTTAATTGTTGTCAATAGTGGTGATAAAAAAAACCTAGATTTAGTTATTTATTTTTCAGATTTTTCAATTGAGAAGTAATTGATGTAGTTAAGTATTTTATTAGAAGTGAGGGATAAAGCGCAATTAATGTAGGGATTTTGAAATTTAGTAATTAGTGTTTCCTAATCCATTAATGTTTTGGTTTTTCTATTCCATTATGGTTTACGGTAACGTTTTGATTTAAATAGTGTTGTAATCCTCTCACAAATTAATTAACTTATGAAATATTAATAGTTTTTAAAATTTAGATTTTTATTGCAACCAAATTTTTGAATTCAAATACAAAGAATATTTGCCGAGTGAAAACTTTTGGGGATTGGTCATTCTGAGATAAGGCATCTATCAATCTTGTTTGCGATCGAGAGACCCTAATATTTAGCTACAAAACCTAGACCCCAAGTACTCTTCTTTGTCCTACATTTGATTGTATTTGTAAGAAACTTTATTCATCTTGGATTTTATCTGAGCCTCTTTTAGGTTAAATGCAAGAATTATAAAAGAGAAGTAAAGTAACAAAAAAGACTTGAAAAGGAGATGAGGTTAAATGGAAAACAAATTTTCTTTGTTTCCTTAAATTATTGTTTCTTTAGTTTTTAAAAATTCATTTAAAGAAGTTCTAACACCCGAAATTCTTGAATAAAATTTTAATTTTGTGGTAATTGTTCGCTTTGCAAAAAGGAGAGACAATCTCCATTAGCCTATCGCATACTCGAACAAAAAAAGTAACTGGAAAAAAGGGCATGAGTTATTCTTCTTGATTTTTCTACAGCCACGTTCACATTTTCCTCATCCTATATTCCTATTACTGATCTTTTAATGCTAATTTTAGAATCCGTCTCAAATCTCTTAATATCCTGTATCCTACACAACTTTTATCACATTCTATCTTTGTAACTTGGGATTATGGCCTGTTGTATATAGTCGCTTAGTTGATTATCCTCTAATCTAGACATGTAAAGGGTCTCCAAGCTAATAGTATGTTGCCGTAAGTGTTGAGAGAATGGGTATTTGTCTTGAGTACTCCATTTTTGTTCACCATATAATGTAGATTCAATTTGATACTTCCACATTTTCAAGAAGTAGTGAGAATTTGTAAGACGAGTATGTAGATTCAAATATGGTACTTTCATATTTTCAAGAAGTAGTGAGAATTTGTAAGCCGAGCAAGTGCTTACCGACCTTAACAGACTTATAGTATGAATTTTTCACTGCATTAAACAATAATAGGAATCTAGGATTTCTGGTAAAAGGAAAAAGCTAAACAATATTAGATAAAGATTCATGCCATATCCCTTAACTAGTCATTGGAGACCATAAATTTGTAAAAGCTAACAATAATGTATCCATAATATACCAAGAAACCAACTTAAACCATGATAACTAAACATAATTATGTATTTCCATATGGCAGTAAACATTATTATGTATCTCCATATGGAAGCACAGCCACAAGCACATTCATTATTATGTTTACATCAATTGACACATTTTTATTTGCTTTTAATTCTATCATTACAAAAGATATTAAATAAATGAATTGTAAAACAATGCTAACGACAGTAATTGCATTAACTTTTTGACATACTTGCATAATAACCCCCTTCTCACAACGTCTTTCTTAGGTTAATGAAGTTCTTTTTTCAAACTGTTCAAAGGGACAGCCGGTCATAATGAGAATCCTATCTGCTTGGTCCAGCATGCCAAAGAAATCGTATTAATGTGTAGAACAAGTATGTGACTACCACACTTTAAATTTTTACGCTCCATTAAACAAAACACTAGAGAAAGAAACACAGACGCTTTCCCTAGTCCTATTGTCGTTATAAATTAGTAATAAAAATTATGAAGGCACAATAACTAAATTAACTTCTTGACAAAAATGTACAATAACACCCCTTTTTCACCATCTTTCTTAGTTAAATAAAGTTGGAATTTGTCCCCACTGCTAAATAAGTGACAAGAGGTAGTAAAGAGTATCCGATCTGGCTAGGTCCAACATGCAATTTCCAGTGTGATTGTGCCACGCATTCAAGAGTATTAAAAATCTCACATATGATTTGATTACAACTTACTGATTTTTTTGGACAAGTTTCCAAAGGCCTATTTGCAACTCTTGCAGAAGGACCAGCAAACTTGACGATCCCGTTACACTGGTTACTACTAGGGATGACAGTAGTACCTGCACAGTCATATGCACCCTCATTAGTCAGATATCTTAGGGCATGGAGAAAAGTTGACATAAAATAAGTAAAAAAAAGTACCTTCTTCCACAACACTATGTAAATTTGACGCCAAAACAGAGCCACGATTTTCCTCTTCATTTTGCCATTGTGTTGTTCCAAGGGCAATTTCTTTGGCACAACAGCTACGATTATCAATAATCGGCTTACCACAGTGCTCCAACACAGACTTCTCTATGCATAAATTTGACTCTACAGCAGCAATACCTTTCCTGCCACCTGAATTTACCTTACTCGAATGAGATTCACCGACTTTTAAGCGCTTTTTGTCTGGCTCTTTTAGTTCAAGATGTACAAAATCAGCAGGAGCTTCTCTGCGTATCCTAATCGCTCTGTTGCTCAAATTTGTAGCACTAGCAGTCTTACCTGAGGCTGGTCCCTTATTTTGCTTCGCAGCCTTAACCTTTAATTCATTTTCCCTAATTGCAATTAGCTGTCGTAGGTCTTGAAGTTTGCTACTATTCAAATTAACATTTTGGTTGCAGACATGTTCCTGCTCTGCTTTATTTATGTTAAGAATATTTATATGTTTAACATGAGATCTTTTCTCGCCTAATACAGGATTGCCATTATTAGAAGAGGCTACATTATCTTTGGTCATCGATGAGACAAATGTGTGACTCAAAGACACATTTCTAGGCACCATGGTGCCTTTTCTGGCATTCCCTGGCAACATTTGCAAAGCAGCAGGATGTCTTCCACTTACCCCCACAACGTTTTTAGTTTCATATGCATTTCCTTGCCCACCCTCTTCAGAGTCACTACCGCTGTCATCATCGGAGAAGCTTATTACAAATGGCACTCGATTCTTCTCAAACTTCTTATGATAATTTGGCTGTACAGAAGATCTGGAAGCTGCTCCAACAACCCTTGAAGGATTACTGGTCAAAGCAGACTTCGCTGCAGAGTTGGCAGGAAACATCAAAATACAGGTTTATTGACATATAAATTCCTGCAGAATCTGACAAATACTCAAAGCTACAGCAAGTAACCATATATGGCAGGGATACTCGAGTATTAGACTGTCTAAAATATAAGGAAACATGCATTGAATTTTTTTATAAGAACACATAAAACCTAGATATATGGTGCATTACCATGCTAACTGGAAATATATCTATCTACCACTGACTTTACAAAATAAATTATCATTCCAGTTCAGTTAAGAGTAGGGCTGAGAAAAAAATCAACAAACAACCATCTGAAACATACGGAGTAGGAAATTGATCCCATTGGTGCTCCATAGTCCATATCTTAGGGATTAAGGTAGAACAATTAAATATTGAAGTTTAACAGTTAACTCCTACCAGTCTTGACAAGTTGTACATTTTTTTTCACTGGAGCAACATGAACAAGATCCTTTTGAGCCAAAGTTCTGCCATCCAAATGAGTAGTGGAGCCACCTGGAATTTCCTGTGACACAAACTATATTGTTTTAAAAAAAGGTTTCAAAGGGAAGTTAAAACTATTCCAACAAGCTTTCAAGCATTCCAATTGAAAAGAGTTTAAATGCATTCGGGTCTATACACTCCTAACAAGATCAGAAAGACAATTAACATAATTAAGTTTTAAGATCAGGTACCAAGGGGAAGTTAAATTAGACTAGACCAACAAGCTTTACAGCAATCCAGCTGAAAAAAGCTTAAATGCATTCAGGTCTATACTCTATACACACCTATAAAGACAAGGACAAGTAACACAGACTACTTTCTCAGTCCCAAAATGAGTCTCTACTCTAAAAATAGACTTAAAATGGTATGATATTTTCAAATCTTCCCTTCATTAGAAGTGATCCAACTTAGTTTTTTTTCATACAAGATAAATATAAACATTTATAATTGAGATAGTTAAATAGGAAACTGACATCTCTTCAGAAACATGTTGTTTTCCTGAAATGAGGCTCTCGTTTTGTAAGGGAGTTTATCAAGTAAAAGTTATGCAAATCAGTAGCTACAGAAATTTAACAAAATTATTAAAAAATGAAAAAGAAAAGAAAAGAAGGGGAAAAAAGAGCTATGAAATCGGTGAGTATAACAAAAGGGGAAAACAAGTTTCAAATGCATTAAAAAACAGCAGAATAAATCAAACTGGAATGACCAATGAACTCATAAGAATAAAAACACCAAATATACCTCCAATTTAGATACATGAGAAGCAGTTCATGCATGAGACATAAGTTCATATATATTGGGAATTGATATATTATATATGTTAACATAAATTCGTATACTTCTGATGAATTGGAACAGCAACGTAATGAAATTCTAATAGCGGGTGAATTTATACATTATTATCGTCGGATGATGTAGAGAGCTCTCCCTCTTCTTTACTTTTGGAGGAATTGTCTGGATTAGGGTTTGCTGTTGCGGGAGCTTTCATCTTCAATTCATCTCTCTCCATTTTTCTCTCTCGACACTTTCTCTCTCTTCTTGTTTTTCTCTCTTCAAGGCTGAGCAAAATGCGGTCAAATGCACAAACATCGTGGTGTTTTGTTACAAGCAAAATACCAAAATGTCCCCGACAGCGAGTATCTAGTTACACACTGTTTAGTGTTTAGGAAGGTTAACACAGCATCGTGTTATGTAAATTAGGGCGTAGCAAATAATTAAATTGGAATCGAAATTGTACTAAAAATCGCACGAATGGCACTAATTAAAATCGCACCAACGATTCCGACGTATATTACGGTTTTAAGTGAGTTGAATAACCAAATTTACGATTTCGGTTTGGTTACAAGCCAAAATCGCACGCATAAAATCGAAACCGCACCATGTGTGTATATATTATCTCTAGTAAATTTTAAAGTTACTTTTCATTTGAACACGCTCAGAAAAAATCTCATTCTTGCATTGTCATTTTTTCACTAATTAAAAGAAGATTGTTAGAGGTTATAGAGTCAAAATTTAAGCAATTGAGTTTTGAAATTTCGAATTTGTTTGATGCGTTATTGGAGGGGCCTTATAGCTAAGGGGTCAAATTCGTTGGTTCGAACACTTGATGCATTGGTTAAGATCAATACTATAATAGTAATAGTCTAATAGATTATTTTTCAAATTAGTTATAGTTATGATTATATTCTATAAGCCCTCCTTGCAATATATAAGATAGAATTTCATTCGATCTCCAGTATATACTGTTAATTTTTGGAGAACTAAATAAACCTTCTTGCTTGTTATCGAATATATGGTCTCCGTTGTTTTATATAGCGTATATTTTAGTTTTAAAGCATCATTCATTTATTATAAACTAAAACTATTTTATGTGTCTCACTGTTCTATGATTTGATGGTGAATTTGACATGTTTGGCAGAAGGAACTTTGGTTCTATGCTTGATATAATTTCCATTGTCGACTCTGTCACTAAGTTAATTGCTCGATGTAAGTTCTATGTTAAATTTTATTGAAGGCTTAGACTTTTTTGTTGTTTCAATTGGTTTTGGAATCGAAATCACACCAATTAAAATCGCACCGCACCAATCACAAGCAATTTCGTGTGCGGGTTTGAATTTTTCAAACAGCACCTAAGCGGTTTTGGATGCGGTTTTGACTTCAAACCGCACCATGCTCACCCCTAATGTAAATCATGTTCTTTCCGGAAATAATATTGTCTTTTTGTTGGGAAAATAATCATAATTTTTTTTTTTGAAAAGTAACAGTATACCTTATTTTAAAATTATTTATAACTTAAAATTTAAAATAATTTATAAGTCATATTAAGTGATAACTTATAAATAAGAGTTTTTGACACTCTTTTGACTTATAAGTCATAAATTAAGTTAAAATAAAATGTGAATGTGTTTGGCTAAAATGACTTATAAATTAATACAAGTAAAATGCAAAAATTGACCCTTGTACTATAGGGGTATTTGGATATTGCGCCCCTTTTTTATAGTCAATGTAAAACGAACCCTTTACTATTTAAAATTTTGAATTGTAAACCCTATTGTGTCATATGGCGTTGACTTGTGCACATGACACGTTGACATGTCAATTTAACACATTTGGGCTACAAATATCTATTCTCTAAATATTTGAAACTAAACCCTCATACTCTCAAAACAAATAAAACATTTGATTACAAATTAAGTTAAGAATATTAATGTTATATCTTAAAAATTATTAATAACAATAATAATATTAATACAACTTATTAGTTATTAGTAATATTATTAAGGCAAAACTATGAATTTAGCCACTATCGTTGGCAAATTTTACTTGATGCACAACTGAACTTTTAATTTTTTGAATGACCTCATTAAACAAATTAAAATTTTACAATTGGATCAGTCTATTAACTATAGCTCAGTTTTGTTAATATGAACGTTAGCTTTTTTTCTACATGGCTTTTTAAAATAAAAGAAAAATGACTCAACCACTATCGGGGCTAAACAACTCAGCTTCTCTTTCATTATAAACTTACGCATTTGGTTTTTGCAAACAAGGGATCTAGTGCTCCAAAATCAACTTGGAGATCAATTCGCCCAAAATCAGCAGGGGAAAATTTGGGTTATTGTTATATTTCATCCGTTCAATGCATTCGAACACCCAGAGGAATGTTAATGGCATCTTGTCTTAGTCGATCGTCATTGATTGTTGCAAAAAGGGTGGAAAATAACCCTAGTTTTTCTGCATTAGTGTAAGTCTCCGCAAGAATCAAAAATCAAAGGTATGTATTATTGTCTGGTTATACTCCTATTCGCCTCACTGATTTCTTCATTCTTTTAATACTGCAAACTAGGGTTCCAACTCAGTCTATGTCAAATAAGGAGATTGATTCGGCCAAAATCAAAAGGGAAAATTAGGTATTTTCATCTTCTCAAACCATTTGAACACCTAAAAGGTTATTAGTGGCATCTTCACATCGTCGGTTATTAAAAAGATGGTAGAATATTTTTGTGGTGTGTATGACGAATGAGATTTTGTAATCTAATTTGAATATTTATTGAATTAAATAAATATTTTTGATGATTTAATTATTGGATTGAATAATTAATTGTTGAATTTGTAGTAGATTAATTTAATTATATGTGTTATATTGATTAAATTAATGTGGAGAATTTTATTATTCAAAGTATGTATTTAATTGAGCTTATTTGATTAAATGAATTATTTAATAAGCATAATGTTATTCTAATTAATTTATAATTAATTAGAGATTTAATAATTTACATAATTAATAAATGAGAATTTTAATTATGTAATGATGTGATTTAATGTAGAATTATTATATTTTATTTAAATTAAATTAAATAAGATATTTGACTTATTGCTTAAATGGGTGTGACATTATTAAACTATATTATAAGAGATTAATTAAATTAAATGGAAAGAACCTTCTAATAGTTAGCCAAACAAGGCCTTATGAGGAGTTGGGAGCAGTTAAACCACGTATGGATTAACTAACCACAACTGTGCGCATTAATCAGTCTGGTTTCTCTTACGCATTTCATTTATCAGACTCCACTTAGAAAATTCAGAGAGAGTTAGAGAGAAGTTGAGGGAAATTGCGTGATTGAAGAAGATTCTAAAAGGGATTTCATCTCCTACTAATCTACACTGCTAAGTAGGGGTGAGCATTCGGTTAAAAACCGAACCGAACAAGAAATTCGGTTATAACCGATACCCAAAAATGGCCTATTTTAACTATCCGAACAAATAACCGAAATGTACACTAACCGAATAACCGAATTACCAAATAACCGAATAGGTTATTCGGTTAATAACCGAATAACAAGCCTTAAAAAAATTAACAAAAGGAGAAGAAAATAGGCAAAAGTACAGTTCTCTTTCGGACATTCTCCAGTCTATAATCACCTTCCCATATCAGTCCCAATCCATAACCTATCATTTTTTGTTCATCCCAGATCCACACCCACCACGGCGGCGACACCACTTTAAAATCAAGCAAATGATATTCTTTAAACAGACAGAATTATAAGCTGAAAGTGATTGGGGGTTCGATGGGGGCGTCGTTGTCGAACCTGATGACCGAAGGTTCGGCCACGGGAGGACCAGGGCTGGGAGACATACCGGAGAGCTGCGTGGCATGCGTTTTCTTCTACTTGAAGGATCTGAGTTTGAGACTTGAGAAGGGTATGAGAGAATTTTAGATCTGAGACTTAGCTATTTTACCTGTGATCTTAAGTTTCCAGAGAGAGAAAGCTAGTGGGAGAAAGTGAAAGCTAGTGGAAGAGAGAAATCTGAAATTTGAGTTTCAGATTGAGACAGATTCGGGAGTGAGTATTATTTTAAGTTAAGTGATTTTGTTCGGTTATATTATTTTTTCAATTTTGCAAAGCTTTGTTCGGTTATTCGGTTAAACCGAATAACTCAAAAATGATATCCGTACAAACTAACCAAAAACCGTACAAAAATTCGGATATAACCGAAATAGTAAAAATAACCGAATTGTCAAAATATTTCGGTTAAATTATTTCGGTTGCGTTCGGTTTTTCGGTTATACCCGTTTTTTGCTCAGTCCTACTGCTAAGTAATCTCTTTAACCAAGCCTTATTTACGTACATAGAAACTTTTCATGAAAATTGGCTTTTAGTTTTCTGTAATTAAATTTTCATGGCCAATTGTTAAATTAATGATGTTATATATGTGTATTAACATGTATAGTTTAATTATATATGATCTATATGTGTTTTAAAATAATTAATCTATGAAATCATCTTCAAATTAGAGTTTTATAGTTTTATAGAGAAAATATATGAATATGACTTATAAGTACAAAAAATTATGTTAAAATTGCATATTAATCGGTAAATTGATGAATGATTACGTTTATACATGTAAAAACGAAAAGAAAGAAACTTAAACGGACTGATTTGGTCGAAAAACGAGTTCGTAGTGGTTGATTTCGTTAATAATGTTAAAAATGGAGTTTTTCATAAGAACAGTGAAATTATGTGATTTGATTCCAGTAATTGCATGAATTAAGTTGTTAAAATCATGTTAGAAAGGTTGGGTAATGATCATATATGAATTATGATATTTGAGTATGCTTAAATTAATGTATGGACAAGGAAA
Source organism: Panax japonicus (assembly GCA_020205505.1). NCBI lineage: Eukaryota > Viridiplantae > Streptophyta > Magnoliopsida > Apiales > Araliaceae > Panax > Panax japonicus. The sequence goes on from CM035108.1 coordinate 53,615,225, forward strand.
TTTGAAGTTATGACCATATTCTGTGTTCTTCACATAACATATAATTGAACTTATGAGAGATTTTTTTGTCCTAATTTGGCCTTGTTATGTTCGCGAACTGCAGGAACTAAGTCTTGGTAACCCCGCCTGTACCGCCCCCAAAATAGGTATACATCACCATCTTGAGTCGCCAAATACATGGTACAAAATTCAAATACAACTGTCGTGTGAAATACGACAAAACATAAACTGAGAGTTTTAATACGAATGTTGTCTTCTAGACAATATTCAAACTCAAATGAATTCTTCAATACATTTATTATTACACTATTTCATAAAATAGTGAGGACTACTAATGCTATCATTTGGACCGTTACTCCGTTCCCCGACCAGTCCCGGCTACGTTCTCATTTCCTGAAGAGAACAATGAAAGTAAAAAGGTGAGCTCAACTAGCTCAGTAAGAAATATTATGACTAAGATAATGCAGAATAATTTATCGTTAGCCTTTAACAGTGATAAACTGATAAAATATAACAAACATCAAGTTTAACTGCAGCGGAACAAGCAATCCATTAGAAGAGTCAAGTAGAGAATAAAATCTACTATCTTCTATGACTTAAAAGGTTTTTCATCAACTTTATCGCTGAGACTCAGCTTAATAAATAAACCACATCATCCCTGCACTACGGCCAATGATATTCATTAGTATCATAACCACAAATTATCCATGCACTACGGGCCAAGGATATTTGTGTATTCATCAATGGTCATGATCATGCCAATAACTGTCCATCAATTCACTACGAGCCAATGAGGACTTTTACCATATCATTTGTAACATTACGGTCATGATTATACCGAATAATTCATAGTCATAATCATACCAAGTCCATTTATGCACTATAGACCACAGATGACTTTCAACATAATCTAAACATGAGGATGATGACAATGATATAAGAATTAAATAAAACAAGTTAAAGGATAAATTTTTAAAGATTTATAATTTAATTTATCCAGAAATCAATAACGTTCAAATTGTCAACATGATACTGCTTTGTGGAGTAAAATTCAAGAATAATATTGTGCCAAAAATAATTTGGATCGAAAATAAATCATTTTTTATCATGAATAGTACCCCGGGTGAATAGTACTCGAGTGAATAGTACCCCATGAATAGTACTTCGGGAATAGTAACCCCATGAATAGTATTCCGGCATGAAAAAGTTAAAACTTATCAAGATTACTCAGAATAATATTTTCATGAAAAGATACTGGATGAAGCGCAAATATCAAGGATATTATACTAATTTCATGGAGTTTAGATGCCAAAACTTTAACCAAATGAGTATAGAATTCAAAATCTGAAACGAAATAATATTACTTACATACTACAGAGTATGGAATAAAATATTATTTCAAGCGAATATTGAACACAAATAACATCCTTTACCTTGAAAAGAAGAGTATTCTAATTGGTATAGCGGGGATAATCTTGAAGAAAACTTTCACTATTTTCTAAACTCAAAGCTTTCTAAAACTCGAAAGAAATACGCTCAATATTATAGAAGAAGAATTCTCTGATTCTGGTGTGATTTTCAATTCTAACTAAGCATCCTATTTATAGAAGAATGGAAGGGTACTATTTGAATAAAAAAATCACGGGTGAATAGTATATATATCACAGACGCTAAATTCAATTTTCATAAGTCTTTAATGTGCATTGCATAGTAAAATATTATGCAAATAAAATATAATATATTCTATTTTTTCATAAAAAAACAAAACTTATTATAATATATATATATATATATATATATATTTATATACAATCAAAACAACTCACCCGTGACCAACATTTGAATTCTTCCCTGACAATTTTTTCGAACCTATATATATATATATATATATATATATATATATATATATATATATATAATACATAATTGTATTCCTTCCCGTGCCACCAAAATAATCATCCACCTTCCAAGACTTTCCTCCACATGTGGGCCCCACCCATGTGCTCCCCTTAAAAATAACTTTCTACCGATTATTTTGAAAAATAGATAATTGGGGGTCCATAAAATAAGTAAAATTTACACAAATACTTCATAAAAATCCCCTTAATATTTTTGACAACATTTATCATCATTATTATAATTCGTAATATTTAACAACCAGGTCGTTCCTAGGAAAAATGGGGCTTTCTAATAAGAATTTCTCCTTATTGGCGCGCAATTAGGTGACCAAACCTCTCCTTGACAGAACTTCTAGACATTGTCAATATTGCAAATAATAATATGAATAATTCTGTCGTCTCAATTATTGATTTAATAATATATAAAATATCGACAATAATTGAATCAAATAACGTGAGATACAATGCAACAATTACTGTAACAATAATTGAACAAAACTGAGTGACTTCTCACGTAAGCATCAATAATCAATACCGTGTACTACTATAGAACCACGTGTATTACTGTACTTTTAACATATGGTGTTTCAACAGTTAACGGTAAAACTTTCGCCGTTATTTTTATAAAAAGATATTTTTGTCGTTTTCTCAATCCGATAATAATTCCGTTGTGGGGTCCACCAATGATTGTGCCTTCGTACGAATATTTCCTGTTAAAACGAATATTCCCCGACCAATCGAATATTATATAACAACTTGCGTACTTTGCAAAATTTATAAATATTACCCACAACTATAACATTATATCAAATTTACTCCATAATATTCAAAAATGATATTTATAGAAAATTCATCTTTATTCATAAAAGTTGGGGTCTTACAACATCTTCAGTGTGGCAGGTTAAGTACGTTTTACAGATTCCCACCAGTAATCTGCCTCTACTCGCAACATGAAGGTGGCAAAGGGAACCTTTTGCTCTTCGATGCATCCCAAGACATCAAATATCTTGTTGATCTGCTTTATCCACGTCTCCGCCTTAAGTGGTTTTGGCTCTCCAAAAATCTCAGGTGGTCCCAGCTCTTTGAACTGTTTAGCGGTGACCGTCCGAGAGTTGCCAGTGTTTTCACCTACATTTTGGACAAGAGTCGCTCTCGCCTGATGTTGCATGAATTGCATAAAGCCTCTAAACATTCCATCGTTCATCATTTGGTCAGTGTTGTTATTTGCATGAGGATTATCGCCTTCTTGATACACATTATCCTGATTATTGATCCGTGGAGACTCAACGGTCTCCTGTGCTCCATTGCTATTCTCAACATTCTCGGATGTCATTTTCAAATACTACCACAAAACAAGGGTTAATTGACATGCCACATATTATCCCTATACTCTGATCGACTAATTAAATACCAATTAAACTTAAGTTGGTCATACTAACGAAGGAATTACACGTCTCTCCCCTCCTAGTTCTTGTCTCACATCTCAGCCAGGGATCATATCCCTAAGCTTTGATACCAACTGTGACGCCCCCAAAATAAGTATACATCACCCATCTTGAGTCGCCAAATACATGGTACAAAATTCAAATACAACTTAATAATACAACTGTCGTGTGAAATACGACAAAACATAAACTGAGAATTTTAATACGAATGTTGTCTTCTAGACAATATTCAAACTCAAATGAATTCCTCAATACATTTATTATCACACTATTTCATATAATAGTGAGGACTACTAATGCTATCATCTGGACCGTCACTCCGTTCTCCGACTAGTCCCGGCTATGTTCTCATTTCCTGAAGAGAACAATGAAAGCAAAAGGGTGAGCTCAACTAGCTCAGTAAGAAATATTATGACTAAGATAATGCAGAATAATTTATCGTTAGCCTTCAACAATGTTAAACTGTTAAAATATAACAAACATCAAGTTTAACTGCAGCGAAACAAGCAATCCATTAGAAGAGTCAAGTAGAGAATCAAATCTACTATCTTCTATGACTTAAAAGGTTTTTCATCAACTTTATCGCTGAAACTCAGCTTAATAAATAATCCACATCATCCCTGCACTACGACCAAGGATATTCATTAGTATCACGACCACAACTTATCCATGCACTACAGGCCAAGGATATTCGTGTTTTCATCAATGATCATGATCATGCCAACAACTGTCCATCAATGCACTACGGGCCAATGAAGACCTTTACCACATCATTTGTAACATTAAGGTCATGATTATACCGAATAATCCTTGGTCATAATCATACAAAGTCCATTTATACACTACAGGCCACAGATGACTTTCAACATAATATAAACATGAAGATGATGACACTGATATAAGAATTCAATAAAACAAGTTCAAGGATAAATTTTTAAAGATTTATAATTTAATTTATCCAGAAATCAATAACGTTCAAATTGTCAACATGATACTGCTTTGTGGAGTAAAATTGAAGAATAATATTGTACCAAAAATAATTTAGATAGAAAACAAATCAATTTTTATCATGAATAGTACCCCAGGTGAGTAGTACTCGAGTGAATAGTACTTCATGAATAATAACCCCGTAAATAGTATTTCGGCATAAAAAAGTTAAAACTTATCAAAAATGCTCAGAATAATATTTTCATGAAAAGATACTGGATAAAGCGCAAATATCAAGGATATTCTACTAATTTCATGGAGTTTAGAAGCCAAAACTTTAACCAAATGAATATAAAATTCGAAATTTAAAACGAAATAATATTACTTACATATTGCAGAGTATGAAAGAAAATATTATTTCAAGCGAATATTGAACAAAAATAACATCCCTTACCTTGAAAAGAAGAGTATTCCAACTGGTATAGAGGGGATAATCTTGAAGAAAACTTTCACTATTTTCTACACTCAAATCTTTCTAAAACTTGAAAGAAATACGCTCAATATTATAGAAGAAAAATTCTCTGATTCTGGTGTGATTTTCAATTCTAACTAAGCATCCTATTTATAGGATAATGGAAGGGTACTATTTGAATAAAAAAATCACGGGTGAACAGTATATATATTACGGACGCCGAATTCAATTTTCACAAGTCTTTAATGTGCATTGCATAGTAAAATAATATGCAAATAAAATATAATATATTCTATTTTTTCATAAAAAACATAACTTATTATAATATATATATATATATATATATATATATATATATATTTATATACAATCAAAACAACTCACCCGTGACCAACATTTGAATTCCTCCCTCATAATTTTTTCAAACCTATATATATAATACATAATAGTACTCCTTCCCGTGCCACCAAAATAATCATCCACCTTCCAAGACTTTCCTCCACATATGGGTCCCACCCGTGGTCCCCCCTTAAAAATAATTTTCTACCGATTATTTTGAAAAATGGGTAAATGGGGGTCCAGAAAATAAGCAAAATTTACACAAATACTTCATAAAAACTCCCTTAATATTTTTAACAACATTTATCATCATTATTATAATTCGCAATATTTAACAACCAGGTCGTTCCCAGGAAAGAAGGAGTTTTCCAATAAGAAATTCTCCTTATTGGTGCGCAATTAGGTGACCAAACCTCTCCTTGACTGAACTTCTAGACATTGTTAATATTGTAAATAATAATATGAATAACTTTATCGTCTCAATTATTGATTTAATAATATATAAAATATCGACAATAATTGAATCAAATAACGTGAGATACTATGCAGCAATTATTGTAGTAATAATTGAACAAAACTGAGTGACTTCTCACGTAAGCATCAATAATCAATATTGAGCTGTGAGTCGCCAGCGGGCGTTACTGTGACGCCCCCAAAATAGGTACACATCACCTATTTTGAGTCGCCAAATACATGGTACAGAATACAAATACAATCTTAAATATACAACATGAGCTGTGAGTTTTAATACAAATATTGTCTTCTAGACAGTATTTAAACTCAAAATAAGTCCTCAATACATTTATTATCACACTATTTCATAGAATAGCGAGGACTACTAATTCTATCATCTGGACCGTCACTCCATTCTCCGACTAGTCCATGCTACGTTCTCATTTCCTGAAGAGAACAATAAAAGTAAAAGGGTGAGCTCAACTAGCCCAGTAAGAAATATTATGGCTATGATAATGCAGAATAAAATATCGTTAGCCTTCAACAATATTAAAATGATACAATATAACAAACATCAATTTTAACTGCAGTGGAACAAACAATCCATTAGAAGAGTCAAGTAGAGAATAAAATCTACTATCTTCTATGATTTAAAAGGTTTTACATCACATTTATCGCTGAGACTCAGCTTATTAAATAAACCACGTCATCCCTGCACTATGGCCAATGATATTCATTAGTATCACGACCACAAATTATCCATGCACTACGGGTCAAGGATATTCGTGTTTTCATCAATGGTCATGATCATGCCAACAACTGTCCATCAATGCACTGCGGGCCAATGAGGACTTTTACCACATCATTTATAACATTACGGTTATGACTATACCGAATAATCCCTGGTCATAATCATATCAAGTCCATCTATGCACTACATGCCATAGATGACTTTCAACATAATATAAACACGAGGATGATGACAATGACATAATAATTCAATAAAACAAGTTCAAGAATTAAATTTTAAAGATTTATAAGTTAATTTATCCTGAACTCAAAAGCGTCGAAATTGTCAACATGATACTGCTTTGTGGAGTAAAATTCAAGAATGCTCAGAAGAATATTTTCATGAAAAGATACTGGATGAAACGCAAATATCTAGGATATTCTACTAATAGTATAGAAACCAAAACTTTAACCAACTAAGTATAATAGAATATATGAACTTGCAAATGGATTTTCGCCCGCCATGCGGTAATCCACGTAGACAGATCATTTCCACAATTTAATAACAAATGAATATAAAGGATCATTCACTTTGCATGCGGTAATCCACATAGACAGGTTATTCCAACAGAATAATAAAGAACAAAATAACAGAAGAATTCACCATGCATGCGACAGACCGCACAGACAGGTTATTCTCAACAGAATAATAAAGAATGGAACCAGGTCATACGAAATCCGCACAGACAGGATATTCCAACAGAATAATAAAGAATGGAATAACAACAGAATTCACCAAGCATGCAATAGACCGTACAGACAGGTTATTCCAACAGAATAATAAATAATGGAATCAGGTCATGCGTAATACGCACAGACAGGATATTCCAACAGAATAATAAAGAATGGAATAACAGAGAATTCACCAGACATGCGATAGACCGCATAGACAGATTATTCCAATAAAATAATAAATAATGGAACCAAGTCATGCGTAATACGCATAGACAGGATATTCCAATAGAATAATAAAAAATGGAATAACAGAAGAATTTCACCGTGTATGTGGTACTTCGCATAGATAGGTTATTCCAACAGAATAATAAATAGTGGAACCAGGTCATGCGTAATATGCACAGACAGGATATTCCAACTGAATAATAAAGAATGGAATAACTGAAGAATTTCACCATGTATGCGGTACTTCACATAGACAGGTTATTCCAATATAATAATAAAGAATTGAATAACAATAGCTCTCTTCATGAAAATTAAAGAAATAATACCCCTTACCTTAGAATAAAGCTGGATACTAGAATAGAGAGGTAGCAGACTTCTCTTCTTCTTTCCCTCTATAATTTCTCTCGATAATAATTGCTCTATAGCTTTAGTGAATTGGTGAGAAATGAAGGAAGAATGAGCTTCTATTTATAGAAAAATATATTTTCGATAATTGCACGTTTTGGGGCTCAAAATATTATAGTACAATACCTCCAACTTTTCTTTCATTTTTAATTTAGTCCTGCAAGTATTATTAAACTTGCACCACCTCCCCTAATAATAAATATTGTGAATCAATAGTTCAATTATGTGATTCAATAGTTATAATCATGTAAAAATATGAATAACAGTATAATACCTCCATCTATACCTCCATCTTTAACTTAGTCATGCAAGTATTATCAATCTTGCACCAATTCCCCTAATATTACATGAATGTGAATCAATAGTACACACATGTGAACAAATAGTTATAATCATGTGAATTAATAGCAATTAATTTCTCATTTATCCGATTAATTAACCGATAACTTTCATACATCAATTATTATCGAAATAAATGTCGATTTCCACTAACACTAATATTTCCAACACAATGGAACTATCAATTTCATCTTTAATCAACACGAACTTATTCATCATTAATATTATAACTCATAATATTTAACAACCAGGTCATTCCCAGGAAAGAGGGGGCTTTCCGATAAGGATTTCTCCTTATTGACGAGCAATTAGATGATCAAACCTCTCCTTGACAGAACTTCTAAACATTGTAAATATTGCAATTTAATAATATGAATAATTTTGTCGTCTCAATTATTGATTTAATAATATATCATATTATACAGATGATATTGTGACAATAATCGAATCAATAATATAAGAGATATGATGCAATAATTACTATAGCAATAATTGAGTATAACTGAGTGACTTCTCACGTAAGCATCAATAACCAATACCGTGTGCTACTATGCAACCACGCGTATTATTGTACTTTTACTACCGGGTAGTTCAACAGTTTTAACGGTAACACTTCTGCTATTATTTTTATAAAAAGATAATTCCGTCGTTTTCTTACTACGACAATGCTTCCGTTGTGGGGTCCACCAATGATTTTGCCGTCGTACGAATATTCCCCGACCAATCGAATATTATATAACCACTTGCTTACTTTGTAAATTTTGTAAATATTACCCACAACTATAACATTATATTATATCCACACAATAATATTTAAAAATATATTTCAAGAAAAATTAATCTTTATTCATAAAAGTTGGGGTCTTATAGTTACCAAACTAAATTACCCCACCCTAGCGGGTAATATATATATATAATAAATAAATAAATAAATGAAATGAAATAAATAAATAATTAAAATATTTATCAAATAAAATGAATATTTTAATTGAGATATTTATGGAACAAAATAAATATTCGATAAAAATTATTAATTAAAATATTTATCAAATAAAATAAATATTTTAATTGAGATATTTATGGAATAAAATAAATATTTGATGAAAATTATTAATTAAAATATTTATCAAATAAAACAAATATTTTAATTAAGATATTTATGGAATAAAATAAATATTCAATGAAAATTATTAATTAAAATATTTATTAAATAAAATAAATATTTTAATTGAGATATTTATGGAATAAAATAAATATTCAATGGAAATTATTAATTAAAATATTTATCAAATAAAATGAATATTTTAGTTGAAATATTTATGGAATAAAATAAATATTCGATGTAAATTATTATTATATAATTTATTCTAGTGTAATAATAGTAAAGGAATGAAAATATTCTAATTTAATTAAGTAATTAAATTAGAAGGGTAATAATTTGTTAAATAAAGTGGAGTTTATATTAAATAATTAAGTGAAAATATAACTAATAAATGTCGTGAATACATAGGGTATGTGTGTAGGATTTGTGGTGAACGGAAGTAGTAATCGTTTAGCCTACGCACAAGGCAAGTTCCTTATTCTATCTTGTTTATTATCGTTCAAGTCAAGATTTCATATTAGATGTTATCATTATTTAAAAGCATAATTCATGTTATAAAATACTTATTCGATTGTATAAGTCATGAACTTTATTATTCAAATTGAATGTAAAATCTCAAATTTTACGAATAAAAATTTAAATTTCTTGAATTTTTTTGAATATTATGGTGTGGATTTAATATAATGTTATAGTTGTGGGTAATATTTATAAATTTTGTAAAGTATTCAAGTTGTTATATTATTCGATTGGTCGGGGAATATTATTTGTGTCGGGGAATATTCGTACGACGGCACAATCATTGGTCGAACCCACAACAGAATTATTGTCGGATTGAGAAAACGACAAAAATATTTTTATGAAAATAACGGCGGAAGTTTTACGGTTAATACTGTTGAACAACTCGGTAGTAAAAGTACAGTAATACGCGTGGTTGTATAGTAGCACACGGTATTGATTATTGATACTTATGTGAGAAGTCACTAAGTTTTGTTCAATTATTGCTACAGTAGTTGCTGCATAGTATATCAAGTTATTTGATTCAATTATTGTATTGTTATATATATATATATATACTATATATATAAGTTTTGTTTTATTAGTATTATTAATGTAATAAAATAGAAAAACTTTTTATATAAAACAGAATACTTTTATAAAGTTATTCGTTTTATTAGATTATAAATAGAATATATTATATTTTATTGTAAACCAATCTGGAACGTCCGTTTAAAGTAAATCGATCTGGACCGTTCATGGATTGGTTACTATTCAGTCCATTCTTTTATAAATAGAAGCTCATTCCTTCATTATTTCTTACGAATTCACTGAAACTCTAGAGAGAGAAACTGTAGAGAGAATTATTCTTCTATAATCTTGAGCGTATTTCTTTAGCGTTTAAGAAAGCTTTAAGCGTAGTGCAAGTTTCTTCAAGTATATCCCCGCCTTACCATCAGAGTACTCTTCTTTATAAGGTAAGGGTTATTTTTTTTATATTAATGAAGAGAACTTCTATTATTCCATTCTTTATTATTCTGTTGGAATAACCTGTATACGCGGTCTACCCTATACTTGGTGATTTTTGTTGTTATTCCATTCTTTATTATTCGATTTGAATAACCTGTATACACGGGCTACCCTATACTTGGTGAAATTCTTCTGTTATTCCATTTTTTATTATTCTGTTGGAATATCCTGTCTGTGCGTTTTACGCCAGACCTGGTTCCGTCTTTATTATTCTGTTGGAATAACCTGTATAAGCGGTCTACCCTATACTTGGTAAAATTCTTCTGTTATTCCATTCTTTATTATTCTGTTAGAATATCCTGTCTGTGCGTTTACGCCGGACCTGGTTCCGTCTTTATTATTCTGATGGAATATCCTGTCGGTGCGTTTTACGCCGGAACTAGTTCCGTTATTTATTATTCTATTGGAATAACCTGTCTATGCGAAGTACTGCATGCATGGTGATTTCTGTTGTTATTCTATTCTTTATTATTCTGTTGGAACATCCTGTCGGTGCAAATTTCGCCTGACCTAGCTTCGTTATTTATTATCCTGTTGGAATAACCTGTCTATGTGAAGTACCGCATGCATGGTGATTTCTGTTGTTATTCCATTCTTTATTATTCTGTTGGAATATCCGTTCGGTGCGTATTACGCCTAACATGGTTCCATTATTTATTATTCTGTTGGAATAACCTGTCCATGCGAAGTACCGCATGCATGATGATTTCTTTTATTATTCCATTCTTTATTATACTCAGTTGATTAAAGTTTTGACTTCTATACTCCATGAAATTAGTGGAATATCCTTGATATTTGTGCTTCATCCAATATCTTTTCATGGAAATATTCTTCTGAGCATTCTTGAATTTTACTCTACAAAGAAGTATCATGTTGACAATTTGGACGTTATTAGATCCTGAATAATTTAATTCTTGAACTTGTTTTATTGAATTCTTATATCATTGTCATCATCCTCATATTTATATTTTGTTGAAAGTCATCTGTGGCCTGTAGTGCATAGATGGACTTGGTATGATTATGACCAGGGATTATTCGGTATAATCATGATTGTAATTTTACAAATGATATGTAAAAAGTCCTCATTGGCCCGTAGTGCATTGATGGACAGTTTTTGGTATGATTATGGCTATGGATTTTCTTCAACCAAGAGAGCAAAGATGAATTATTTTATGGCATGATCAGGACCGTTGATGAAAACACGATTATCTTTGGCCAGTAGTGCATGGATAATTCGTGGTCATGATACTAAATAATATCCTTGGCCTGTAGTGCAGGGATGATTTGATGATGTGGATTATTTATTAAGCTGAGTCTCAGCGATAAAAGTGATGAAAAACTTTTTAAATCATGGAAGATGGTAGATCTTATTATCTACTTGACTTTTTTAATGGATTGCATGTTCCGCTGCAGTTAATCTTGATGTTTATTGTATTTTATCAGTTTAACACTGTTGAGGACTAATGATAATTTATTCTGCATTATCTTAGTCATAATATTTCTTACTGGGCTAGTTGAGCTCACCCTTTCTTTCACTGTTCTCTTCAGGAAATGAAAACGTAGCCGTGACTAGTCGGGGAATGGAGTGACGGTCAAGATGATAGTATTAGTAGTCCTCACTATTCTGTTAAATAGTGTGATAATAAATGTAATGAGGACTTATTCTGATAGTGGATATTGTCTAAAAGACAATATTTGTATTAAAACTCACAACTTTCTTGTTGTATATTAATGATTGTATTTGTATTCTGTACCATGTATTTGGCGACTCAGAATAGGTAGGTGATGTATGCCTATTTTGGGGACGTCACAGTTGGTATCAGAGCTTAGGGATATGATCATTGGCTGAGATGTGAGACAAGAACTAGGAGGGGAGAGACGGGAAATTCCTTCGCTAGTATGACCTACATAAGTCTATTTGATATTTAATTGGTCGATCAGAGTATAGGGATAATATATGATATGTTAATTAACCCTTGTTTTGTGGTAGTATTTGAAAATGGCATCCGAGAATGTTGAGAACATCAATGGAGCACAGGAGACCGTTGAGTCTCCACAGATCAATAATCAGGATAATGTGCATCAGGAGGGCGATAATCCTCCTGTAAATAACAACATTGATCAAATGACGAACGACGGTACGTTTAGAAGCTTTTTAAAATTCATGCAACACCAAATGAGAGAGACTCCTGTTCATAATGCAGGTGGAAACGATGTCAACCCACGGTTGGTCACCGCTAAGCAGTTCAAGGAGCTGGGACCACCAGAGTTTTTGGGAAAACCAGAACCACTTAAGGCGGAGACGTGGTTAAAGCAGATCACCAGATATTTGATGTCTTGGGATGCTCGTACCCAGCCTGACACACTCAAGATGTCTTGGGAGAAGTTCCAAGAGCTGTTCAATGATAAGTACTTTCCCGAAAGTATTCATCACATGAAGGAGGTGGAGTTTATCAAGTTGGAGCAAAACAACATGACTGTGTCGCAGTACGAAGCCAAGTTTGCCAAGTTGTCCCGATTTACGTCTCATTTGGTTGATAATGAGGAGAGAATGATGCGAATATTTCTAAGAGGTTTGAAACCTGAGATACGTCAATATCTTATCTCTCATAAACTGTGTTTGTATTCAGATGTTGTTAATAGGGCTCAGTTATTAGAGCGCGATAATGAGTCAACCCAACCAAAAGAGAGCAGCCGACAAAATGATAATACCGATGATAACAGTCATCAAAGCTATGACAATAAGCATGGAGGGAATCAACATGCCAGAAATGGTAACACTTCGGTGGTAATCATGGCTAAAATAATTAGAATGGACATTTCAAGAAGAGAAGGTTCAACAATGACGTGAAGACGTCGGCACCAGCACCCGTTTCAAAGGAAGAAGAATGACCACCGGTCGTATGTTTCAAATGCGGACAGGAGGGACACATCCGTCCAAACTGTACGCAGCAATCCAAAGCGTATTTTAATTGCGGAAGAGAATGTCACCTAGCTCGATTTTATCGTATGGTGAAGTCAAGTCCAGCTGGGATAGTGATGCCAAAGGATGTCCCAAACAAGCCAAAGTCGGTAGTTTAAGAGAGGGCGTTTTTTTTCGTGACGAGGAACCTGAATAAAATTATCACGGGTATGTTAGTCATAAACTCTTGCGAAGTCTATACCGTGCTAGATTCCAGTTCTACTCACTCTTTTATTTCACCTAGTTGTGTTCAATATTTGAATTTAACTCCGGAGAAGTTAGACTTTGATATATCGGTTTAAACTCAGTTGGGAGAAACCTTCGTTACCTCCACTATTTATAAATCTTGTTCAAATTAACATTTTCACGTTACCTGTTGATCTTATCTCTTTGAAAATACTTGCCTTTGATGTGATTTTTGGAATCGATTAGTTAACTACTCATCATGCTTTTAGTAAGGTTGTTAGCTTTCATATTTCTAACCAACCTGTTATGCGAATTCAAAGTAACTAAACCACTAAAGTCAATTATTGTCATATCAAGCCATAAGTAAAGAGCCCGATCCTTTCGTTGTTGACTTCCTTGTGTGGAATGCACCGAAGCCAGACTTTCTGTAGGTGACATCGTGAATAAAGATGGCAAGTTGATAGGTATCAATGTGACGTATTATCCAAGTCTTGGATGAGGGTCATAGTTTTGAATGATATTTCTATCGTTAGTAAATTTCCTGACGTATTCATGAAGACTTCCTAGCCTATCCCTAGAGCTTGAAATCGAATTTTGTACTGACCCAAGTACAAAACCCCATTTCTAAAACCCTTAAATATTTCTTCAACTAAAACGAACGTAACATGCGCCAAAGACGTTGACTCGAGCTGTTGAAGATTACGATCGTACCATTCAATACCATCGTGGAAAAACGAATGTGGTAGCTGACACGTTGAGTAGAAGATCGCATGCGTTTATGAGTGAGAATATACGAACCCGCGTGAAGATAACGAATATACGATTAGAATCGACTTTAATCGATAAAGTTAAAGCCGCTAAAGCTACATACTCAGAGCTGATGAATATGAAAAAGAAGGTTCAAGAAGGCGTTATCTTAACCCTCGATTTAATTGGCCCATTTAAAATCCTCGATCAAGTAGGAACTGTGACTTATAGACTCGTTTTACCTCCAAGTATGTCGCGTGTTCATAACCTTTTTTCACGTATCAATGTTACATAAATATGTGGATGACCCGAACCATATTATTGATTTAGAACCGGACGAGATAGCGGATAATTTAAGGTGTGAAGATTTAAAATCCTGGAATGTATTCAACACTCAAAGTTTATACCTCAAGAGTTAGAATCGGATGAAGTGTCCTCATCTGTTCGACATACCAGGTACGTACGTAAATTTCGAGGGCGAAATTTCATAAGGAGGAGAGATTGTAAAATCCCAAATTTTACGAATAAAGATTTAAATTTCTTGAATTTTTTTGAATATTATGGTGTGGATTTAATATAATGTTATAGTTGTGGGTAATATTTATAAATTTTGCAAAGTATTCAAGTTGTTATATTATTCGATTGGTCAGGGAATATTCTTTGTGTCGGGAAATATTCGTACGATGGCACAATCATTGGTGGACCCCACAAAAGAATTATTGTTGGATTGAGAAAACGACAAAAATATATTTATGAAAATAACGGCAAAAGTTTTACCGTTAATACTGTTGAACTACTCGATAGTAAAAGTACAGTAATACGCGTGGTTGCATAGTAACACACGATATTGATTATTGATTCTTATATGAGAAGTCACTCAGTTTTGTTCAATTATTGCTACAGTAGTTGCTGCATAGTATCTCACGTTATTTGATTCAATTATTGTTGATTGTTATATATATATATATATATATATATATATATATATATATATTATATTTAAGTTTTGTTTTATTAGTATTATTAATGTAATAAAACAGAAAAACTTTTTATACAAAACAGAATACTTTTATAAAGTTATTCATTTTATTAGATTATAAATAGAATATATTATATTTTATTGTAAACCAATCTGGAACGTCCGTTTAAAGTAAATCGATCTGGACCGTTCATGGATTGGTTACTATTCAGTCCATTCTTCTATAAATAGAAGCTCATTCCTTAATTATTTCTTACGAATTCACTGAAACTCTAGAGAGAGAAACTATAGAGAGAATTATTCTTCTATAATCTTGAGCGTATTTCTTTAGCATTTAAGAAAGCTTTGAGCGTAGTGCAAGTTTCTTCAAGTATATCCCCGCTTTACCGTCGGAGTACTCTTCTTTATAAGGTAAGGGGTATTTTTTTTATATTCATGAAGAGAACTTATGTTATTCCATTCTTTATTATTCTACTGGAATAACCTGTATACGCGGTCTACCCTATACTTGGTGATTTTTGTTGTTATTCCATTCTTTATTATTCGATTTGAATAACCTCTATACGCGGGCTACCCTATATTTGGTGAAATTCTTCTGTTATTCCATTTTTTATTATTCTGTTGGAATAACCTGTCTATGCAAAGTACCGTATGCATGGTAATTTCTGTTGTTATTCCATTTTTATTATTCTGTTGGAATATCTTGTCGGTGCGTATTACGCATGACCTGGTTCCGTTATTTATTATTTTGTTCGAATAACCTGTTAATGCGAAGTACCGCATGCATGGTGATTTCTTTTGTTATTCCATTCTTTATTATACTTAGTTGATTAAAGTTTTGACTTCTATACTCCATGAAATTAGTGAAATATCTTTGATATTTGAGCTTCATCCAGTATCTTTTCATGGAAATATTCTTCTGAGCATTCTTGAATTCTACTCTACAAAAAAGTATTATGTTGACAATTTGGACATTATTAGTTCCTGAATAATTTAATTCTTGAACTTGTTTTATTGAATTCTTATATCATTGTCATCATCCTCATGTTTATATTTTGTTGAAAGTCATCTGTGACCTGTAGTGCATAGATGGACTTGGTATGATTATGACCAAAGATTATTCGGTATAATCATGACCGTAATATTACAAATGATGTGGAAAAAGTCCTAATTGGCCCGTAGTGCATTGGTGGACAGTTTTTGATATTATTATGGCTATGGATTCTCTTCGGCCAAGGGAGCAAAGATGAATTATTTTATGGCATGATCAGGATCGTTGATGAAAACAAGATTATCTTTTGCCCGTAGTGCATGGATAATTCGTGGTCATGATACTAAATAATATCCTTGGCCTGTAGTGCAGGGATGATTTGATGATGTGGATTATTTATTAAGCTGAGTCTCAGCGATAAAAGTGATGAAAAACTTTTTAAATCATAGAAGATGGTAGATCTTATTATCTACTTGACACTTTCCATTGCAATTAATCTTGATGTCTATTATATTTTATCAGTTTAACACTGTTGAGGACTAATGATAATTTATTCTGCATTATCTTAGTCATAATATTTCTTACTGGGCTAGTTGAGCTCACTCTTTCTTTCATTGTTCTCTTCAGGAAATGATAACGTAGCCGGGACTAGTCGGGGAACATAGTGACGGTTCAGATGATAGTATTAGTAGTCCTCACTATTCTGTTAAATAGTGTGACAATAAATATAATGAGGACTTATTCTGAGAGTGGATATTGTCTAGAAGACAATATTTGTATTAAAACTCACAACTTTCTTGTTGTATATTAAAAATTGTATTTGTATTCTGTACCATGTATTTGGCGACTCAGAATAGGTGATGTATGCCTATTTTGGGCGTCACAGTTGGTATCAGAGCTTAGGAATATGATCCCTGGCTGAGATGTGAGACAAGAACTAGGAGGGGAGAGACGGGGAATTCATTTGCTAGTATGACCTACCTAAGTCTATTTGATATTTAATTGGTCAGTCAGAGTATAGGGATAATATATGATATGTTAATTAACCCTTTTTTTCTGGCAGTGTTTGAAAATGGCATCTGAGAATGTTGAGAACATCAATAGAGCACAGGAGATCGTTGAGTCTCCATAGATCAATAAATAGGACAATGTGCATCAGGAAGGCGATAATCCTCATGTAAATAACAACACTGATCAAATGAAGAACGACGGTACGTTTAGGTGCTTTTTAGAATTCATGCAACACCAAACGAGAGAGACTCCTGTTCATAATGCAGGTGGAAACGATGTCAACCCACGGTTGGTCACCGCTAAGCAGTTCAAGGAGCTGGGACCACCAGAATTTTTGGGAAAGCCAGAACCACTTAAGGCGGAGACGTGGTTAAAGTAAATCACCAAGATATTTGATGTCTTGGGATACTCCGAGGAGCAAAAGGTTCCATTCGCCACCTTTATGTTGCGTGAAGAGGCAGATTATTGGTGGGAATCTGTAAAATGTACGCAGCCTGACGCACTCAAGATGTCTTGGGAGAAGTTCCAAGAGCTGTTCAATGACAAGTACTTTCCCGAAAGTATTCGTCACATGAAGGAGGTGGAGTTTATCAAGTTGGAGCAAAACAACATGACCGTGTCGCAGTACGAAGCCAAGTTTGCCAAGTTGTCCCTATTTACGTCTCATTTGGTTGATAATAAGGAGAGAATGATGCGAATGTTTCTAAGAGGTTTGAAACCTGAGATATGTCAATATCTTTTCTCTCATAAACTGTGTTTGTATTCAGATGTTGTTAATAGGGCTCAGTTATTAGAGCGCGATAATGAGTCAACCCAACCAAAAGAGAGCAGCCGGCAAAATGATAATACCGGTGATAACAGTCATCAAAGTAGTGACAATAAGCATGGAGGGAATCAACATGCCAGAAATGGTAACCACTCCGGTGGTAATCATGGCTAAAACAATAAGAATGGACATTTCAAGAAGAGAAGGTTTAACAATGACGTGAAGACGTCTGCACCAGCACCCGTTTCAAAGGAAGAAGAACGACCACCGGTCGTATGTTTCAAATGCAGACAGGAGGGACACATCCGTCCAAACTGTACGCAACAATCCAAAACGTGTTTTAATTGCGGAAGAGAATGTCACCTAGCTTGATTTTGTTGTATGGTGAAGTCAAGTCCAGCTGGGATAGTGATGCCAAAGGAGCATGAGCCCGAGTCTGATCCAGAGAAGGATCCTGATGAAAAAGAGGAGTTCCCACCGAACTCTATCAGTGCCGAGATGTATGACAAGCTTTATGACCATAACATAGAGTTACAAGATACTATTCAGGAGCTGAAGGAGTGGACGGTTATTCAACAGCTTACCATCGAGCAGAGGGATAGGGAGGTTGTGACTCTTCACACACGTCTAGGAAACGTAAAGTGGGATTTGGTTCATGAAAAGTGACGAACCGAGCAGAAGTCAGAGGAAATAGAGGAGTTAAAGAATAAACTGAAAGAGGAATCCACCAAACAAGCCAGAGCGGAAGATGCTTATGAGAAGGCTTCTCAGCGAGCAGATGCAGCTGAGGAAGAGGTACAAGTAAAAAGGGTTAAGATGGTGGAAATGGACTGCGCATTCAACACTGCGGTGAACAAAGCTCAGGATCGAGTTATGTACTATCCAATTCAGTTTGAGGACTTACCCTCTTACATGCTGGATCGAAGGACGATGTTTCATATCATGGAAGAAGAGTGCAGAGAAGCTATTCGATGTCTTAATAGGCCGTGATAGGAATAGTATGAATTATGTGAATATCTGTGTTAGTCAAAATACAAATTCTGATGTGTTTATAAATAGAGGAATATTTTGATGTTTTAAATCCTGTAGATTCTTTTTCTTGGGATAGATGATGTAAATAGTAGTGATGCTATCGTATGATGTTAAAACTTTTGATTTGAATAAAATATCAGAGTTTATTGAGATAATGTGTTAAGTGATTATGTTTACATATTTTAGTTAAGCCTTAAATATTTAAGGGATTGATTAAAGACCTAATAAGCGTATATTCTTAACAGAAATATGCCGCCAAGAAGACGACCAAATCTTCAACCAGCCCAGGAAGGGTCAACGAATAATAACAACAACAATAACGCCAATGCTGGCCCCGTTCAACAGTTGGTGAATTTACTGGTTGAAGCAATTAACAATCAACCTCAAGCTCCACCAAATACAACTTTCAAGGATTTCAAGGCGGTGGGACCGCTAGAGTTTAAAGGCTCCATGAACCCGATAGAAGCTTAAACCTGGGTTATAGAGATGGAGAAAGTTTTTGAAGTCGCCAAAGTCAGAAAGGACCAGAAAACTGCCTACGCAACATTTATGCTGAAATCCGAAGCCAGTTATTGGTGGCAAGCAAATAAGGTCTGGGGAGGAGAAGGTGTGATTACCTGGGAGAGGTTCAAGGATATGTTCTTCGAGATGTATTTTCTGACCAGCTCGGAGAACCAAATGGAGGTCTAGTTTCTAGAGCTGAAACAGGGGAACATGTCCATATCAGACTAGGTAACAAGATTCAATGAGTTAGTTACGTTTGCCACATATCAAGTGCATACTGACGGGAGAAAGGCTAGGTGATTCGAGAAGGGACTGAAGCCCTGGTTGTATAGCAAAGTGTCAATGTTTCAATTGAACACTTTTGTTGGGGTGCTGGAGAAGGCTATACTCGCCGAAGGTGGAAGCGATGCGGTAAAAAAGTATAACCAAGATCAGAAAAAGAAGAAGAGTGAAAATGAAGGAAACAACAAAGCCAGTGGCAGCAACACGGGAGAAAGTACCAATCTGAAAAGGAGGTGGACTGACAACTCGTCAACTGGAAATCAGCAAGGAGGTCAGAAGAAGAGAATTGAAGCATGCCTGACCTGCGGGAAAGATCACCTAGGGGTTTGTATGAAGGGAAAATGGGTGTGCTACAATTGTGGTCAGGAAGGCCACATAGCACCTAACTGTCTTAACCCAAAGAAGGGCGCCTGTGAGATCCCGAATTTTATGAAATGAAAGTATTCAATTTTCTTATAATTATTCTATTTAGTAAATGCTTAAATTAATAAAAGGTTAAAGTTAAGGGTGATATGTGAAAATTTTTCAAAGTAAAAAAGTTGTCATAAAATAATCGGTGATAAAAGTATAGTAATACGCGTGGTTGCATAGTAGCACATGGTATTGATTATTGATGCTTATGTGAGAAGTCACTCAGTTATACTCAATTATTACTACATCAATTGTTACATCATATCTCTCATATTATTGATTTAATTATTGTCACAATATCATCTGCATAATATGTTATATTATTAAATCAATAATTGAGATAACAAAGTTATTCATACTATTATTTGCAATATTGACAATGTCTAGAAGTTCTGTTAATGAGAGGTTAGATAATCTAATTGCGCGCCAATATGGAAAAATCCTTATTGGAAAGCCCCCTCTTTCCTGGGAACGACATGGTTGTTAAATATTTTGAGTTATAATATTAATGATGAATAAGTTCGTGTTGATTAAAGATGATATTGATAATTCCATTGTGTGGTAATTATTAGTGTTAGTGGAATTCGATATTTATTTCGATGATAATTAATGTCTGGAAGTCATATTGACCAATCGAATAATTAATCAGATAAATGAGCAATTAATTGCTCTTAATTCACATGCTTATAACTATGTGTTCACATGTGTGTACTATTGATTCACATAATTTACTATTAGGGGAGTTGGTGCAAGATTGATAATACTTGCATGACTAAATTAAAAATGGAGGTATAGTTGAATGTACTATACTGTAATTAATTTTTTCACATGTTTAGAACTATTGAGTCACATGATTTACTATTGATTCACATGATTTACTATTAGGGGAGGTGGTGCAAGTTTGATAATACTTACAGGACTAAATTAAAAATGAAAAAAAGATGAAGGTATTATATTAATATTTCGAGCCCCAAAATGTGCAATTATTGAAACTATATTTCCCTATCAATAGAAGCTCATTCTTCCTTCATTTCTCATCAATTCACTAAGTCTCACAAGATCAATTATAGAGATAGAAGCTGTAAGACCCCAACTTATTATTAATGAAATTTAATTTTCTCTATTTATTATTTTGAAATAGTAAGGGTTGATTTGATTAATGTGGATAGTTATGGGTAAAATATGCAAATATTTCAAAATAAGCAAGTGGTTATAAAATATTCATTGTTGTCGGGGAATATTCGTTTGGTCGTGGAATATTCTTGCTGTCGGGGAATATTCGTACGACGGTGTAGTCTTTTGTGGGCCCCATAACGGAAAGCGATTGAATGAAGAAAACGATAAATATAATTTGTTTAAAAATAACGGCGTAGTTGTTACCGTTAATACTGTTAAAATACTCGGTGGTTAAAACACAGTAGCACACGGTATTGCACCAATTATTGATTCTTACGTAAGAAGGCACTACTCAATAATGGTTACAGTAATTACTGTTCAGTATTTTATTTTATTGATTTAATAATTGCTGCGTTGATATTTTATATTGTTGTTGTTTCAATAATTGTCATTACACAATATTTTTCATTATCGAAGTAATAATTCATATTATCTGAATAATATTATTAGATAACATTATTGGCAATGTCTTGAAAGTTCTGTCTAAGGAGTGTTTTGGTCACCTAATTGCGCGCTAGTAAGGAGAAATTCTTATTGGAAAGCCCCCTCTTTCCTGGGAACGGCCTGATTGCCAGTACTGTGATTCTGTAATATTATTTGTGAATAATTAATTATTGGTTTATATGATGAGGAAAATATTGATTTTATGTGGATATAGATGAATAAAATTTTTAATGTGACAATTGTTGAAAATTAATATTTTATCTTTTTCTGATAAAATAATTCATTTAAATATATTATTATATTTTAATAATATAATAATGACGATATTTTTATGATGAATGTGGGATATATGAGTATATGTGGAGGAGTATTTTTGTTACCATAAATATTTAAAGCATGTTTTATGTGTCGGTGGACCCCATTTCTTGACTGAAATTTGATTATAGCCTGTAAAATCATCCGTTTGTGGATTTCGGTCAATTTCTGTTTAGAATTTGGAAAAAATTTCTTCTGTAAAGTTGTAGAAAATTGAATTTCCTATAAAAACTCGCGAGATTCGAATTTTCTGATAAAAGGGCTATTTATTATGAATTATAGAAGTTCCGAAGCTCCGAAATAATTAATTTTTAGAAGTTTAAAATATTTTAAGTAACAAAAACATTTTTTTTTATTTTGGTGTGTTTCACATGTGTGTGGAAGGAGCTGAATTCAGATTCTTGGTGCGTATGAAGTTGTGGAAAAAAATAATAATATTATTAAATTAAATTTTCTGCTTTGGTGTTCTAAGCATTTTCCTATAAATAGGGTGTTTAGGTTAGAATTGAAAATCACACCAGAAACTGAAGTTTTCTCTCTCTATATTATCGAGCGTATTCTTGTGAGTATTTTGAGTATACTTTGAGTATTGCTATACGGTGCAAGTTCAAGTCATAGCCTATATCCGGCGTTTCAACTAGAAGTATTGTCTTTCGAGGTAAGGGATGTTATTTTATTCGAAAATGATATTATTTCTTTAATATCATTATGTCGAAATATTGGTTGAAAATTTTTATCAAATTTGGAATTTTTTCATGTCGGGGTTACTATTCATGAGTTACTATTCACGACTTACTATTCATGAGTTACTATTCATAAGTTACTATTCACGAGTACTATTCATGAAGCATGATGATGTTTTTTATGAAATTTCTATCTTTTGGTGTTAGAGTTACTATTCACGTATACAGCACTATTCACGAATACGTCACTATTAACCGAAAAATGAAATTTCTTCTTTTCGTCCAGAATATCTATTATGGATACTAGCTTTGTTTGTATCCATGTTTTGATCATTCTTGAATTTTACTCCACTATGATTATTTATGAGGTATTTTTGGACATGGGATAGCTGAAATACGAATCCTTAATATTTATTCTTTTGTTTCACTAGATTCGTTTCCTTTAAAATATTTTTCATCATCCTCAGTCCTAAATGATGATATAACTGAATATCTTTGGCCTGTAGTGCAAAGATGAATGATTTCTTGATGAATATCTTTGGCCCGTAGTGCAAAGATGAACAGGTGTTAAGATGAACATGACCGACTGATTAATATCTTTGGCCCGTAGTGCAAAGATGAACAGGTGTTTAGATGAACATGATCAACTGATGAATATCTTTGGCCTGTAGTGCAAAGATGAATATTTGATTCCAGATATATATTGATTGATGTTACAGGGATAAAATATCGATGATGAACTTTTAAATTCATATATAGAAGATAGTAGTTTGCATTCTCTACTTAACTCTTCTAATGAATTATTATTTCCGCTGCGAAGATTGATTTAAAACTGGTTGTCTATTGTATTCTATTATATTTTTTCCTGTTGAGGACTAACGATAATTTGTTCTATATTATCTTAGTCATAATGTTCTTTACTGGGCTAGTTGAGCTTACCTTTTTTCTTTTTGTTCCATTTTTTTTCTCAGGAGGCGAGAATGTAGCGAGTACTAGTCGGGGTATGGAATGAAGGTTCTAGAGAGAGTTGTTTAGTAGTCCTCACCATTTTTGTAAAATAATGTATCAATAATTATGATGGGGATTTATTTACGTGTGGATATTGTCTAGATGACAATATTTGTATTTAAACTCACAGTTTTTATGTTGTATTCATAAAGTTGTAGTTGTTTCTGTACCATGTATTTGGCGACTCAGAATGGGTGAGATATACCTATTTTGGGGGCGTCACAGAAGCTATAGAGAGAGAAGCTATAGAGAGAAAGAAGAAGAGTAGTCTGCTACTCATTTGAAAAAAATAATTTGAATATTTACATCATTTATTCTAAGCATGTACCATGAAAAGTCTAGAAAAACACATAAGGGTGTTACATTTAAACCCAAATCGATATATAAACCCAAATCAAAAACCAATTAGTGGAAAAAATACCTTGTTTAGATATTTGCAGGAGAAATTCTAAAGGTGTTACATTTAAACACAAATCGAATAATAATCAGTGGGAAAAAACTCTAACTCAGATATTTACAGAAGAATCTCGACAAAGAAAAAAAAATTAAACACAAACTCATACATATCTTCTAATTCGCCAGAGATTTGCATAAAAAAAACCCTAACAGATCAAATCGCGTCTTCGTCTTCTTCGCTCGCTCTCTATGAACTTCGACTATGTTGGAACCCTAGTTTGTAGCAATCGTCTCACTCGCTCTCTCTCTGAACTTCGACTCAGGCTTCATTTGGTTTGGTTTGTTTAACAGTACTTTTCTTTTGTCGCGTAATCCACCTTGGATTGGGCCATCGTGGCTAAGTCATTTTTCTTTTCTTTTAAAAAGCCACGTAGGAAAAAGCTAGCGTTCATATTAACATAACTGAGCTACAGTTAACAGACTGATCCAATTATAAAATTTTAATTTTTTTAATGGGATAATTCAAAAAATTAAAAGTTCAGTTGTGCATTAAGTAAAACTTGCCAACTATAGTGGCTAAATTCATAGTTTTGCCATATTATTAATAAGTTGTTAGTAATTACTTATTAGTTATTAGTAATTCTCTTTAACTTGATTTTACTTCTTAGCTAAATATAAAATATTTTGTCTTAATAATATTACTTATTAGATATTATGAGATATTAATGTTATTAATAATATCAATATACTTATAATATTATTTTTATTAATATACGTTAATGCTAATGAAAAAAGAAGATAATTTTAACAAAAAAAGAGATAAATTGAATTTTTCTTTCTTTTTGTTTAGTTTCTCAGGTAGGAACGAGTGAGAAGAGTCAATATCGTAAATAAGAATCGTCTTAGGGTTTTTATTATTTGTTTGTTTATTTTTTATTCTATTAATTCAACCTCTCCAACTTCAGTATTTATTGCAAAAGATGAAATCTAAATAATAACTTAAATATATTGAATAAATAAAGTATTTATTATTTTTATAAAATATGCTATTGCAAAATTAAATTAAATTATTTATTATAATTATTG
Source organism: Panax japonicus (assembly GCA_020205505.1). Taxonomy (NCBI): domain Eukaryota; kingdom Viridiplantae; phylum Streptophyta; class Magnoliopsida; order Apiales; family Araliaceae; genus Panax; species Panax japonicus. The sequence goes on from CM035108.1 coordinate 53,640,797, forward strand.
TAATATTATGATAAATTATTCTTATTAACATATATTACTTCAATTAATATTTTTGTTAAAAAATAATAAAATAAAAATAAAATAAAATAAGGTTCATTTTTTAACATTAATGTAGATTATAACAGTAATGCTACTAAAATATTAATATTACTAATACCATTAATATATATTAATATCTAATAAGTAATGTTATTCATTAAGATAATATATTATAAGTCTTTATTCAAGTAATATCATGTTAAAGAGAATTATTAATAACTAATAATTAATTACTAACAACTTATTAATAATATTACTAATAATTAATAAAGTTATACTATTATTATTAGTGTTAGTAATAATTTTCTAAAAAGTAATATTAATTTTTAGCTTTGTTGGTAATCAATGTTTTGTTAGTATTGAAAGTATGAGGTGTTAAGTTCAAATGTTGGGAGAATAAATATTTTTAGCCCAAAAGTGTTAAATTGACACGTTATGTGTACAAGTCAACGCCACATAACATAATAGGGTTCACAATCTAAATTTTATATAGTAAAGGGTTCGTTTTGCATTGACTAAAAAAATGGGTGCAATATCCAAATACCCTTATAATACAGGGGTCACTTTTACATTTTACTCAAATTAATATAAGATGCAAACACTATTAAAATAAGGGCAAGACAATCTTTATATTTAGTCAAACTTACTTATTTTTTTTAAAAAAATTATAAGTCATTTTTGAATAATTTAATCAAACATGAGTGTAAAGCATGTTTGGAAGTGCTAAACAATGCTAAATATGAATCAGACACATGCTCATAGTGTTCATATCATAAATTCATATCTAGCATTATTTAGCACTTCGAAACATGCTTTATAATCATGTTTGATTTAATTATCATTAAGTTCAACAAATATGAATCATGTTTGGAGATATAATAAATATTACATGACATCTTAAATATTTAACATCTAAGTACTTATAATGCAACTTAAGTTTGAAAACATGTTCAAGGTTGCCTTTGAAATTATTTTAACATGAATGATGCAATTCAACACATGCAAGACAACTTTAAAACTTTTATCATAAGTAACTAAGTTATGATAACCTCTTTTCAAGATCAGAAACTATATCTTGTAGCATTCACGTCCATTAGCTTATTATACTAAGCTTTTCTTTTAAAATAATTTCTAACACCAAGCTTATTAAGTTAATCATGAATATAATAACTATGAATCATATATCATGTTTATTTAGTTTCGAAATTAGTCATGTGTGTGGGTTACTAAGTTCATAATTTGTAGAACATGTATTACTTCAAAGTTTATTTTCTAAACTTTAAGTTTTCATTACAAATCTCTTACTAAATCTTGTTAATCACTTCATACTACACAAGAAAACTTTATATCTCATACTACACTCCTCTTTAGGTATATATCTAAGTCATGACATCAAGTTCTCAATATATAGCATAAACAAAACCAGCAACTGATTTTGAGGTACGGCGCAACTGCATTGCACCCTAATATAAACAGGGCGCAGTTGCGCCATGCCAGGATCAAAAGCAGTAACAAACTCTGTTTTGCAGAGTATCAACCAACTTGATTCCTATCGATATAAACTTGTTCCAAACCATCATTAAAGAGTTCATGTCTGTAAGCATACTTCCTAAACACATTATAGCATGTGAATACATTTTGATTGACCTAGAACTTCAAGTAATTTCAAGAATTTGACAAAACCCAACTCAAGAACACAATTAGAGTTTATACCTCCTTAAGCTTGAATTGGACTCCTCACACACTAAGTATACTTTTACAATTGCTCAACAACTTAAAACTCTCAAATTTAGACAATTACAAGCAACAAAAACTAAAAATAAAGCTTCTATTTATAAATGAAACTTGGACTGGACAATCACATTGCACTGAGGTTGAATTCATGGTGTAATGGAAGGAAACAAAGGTTATTAGAGAGTGGTTTAACAACCCACCATCAGCCATCGGCCTTGCACTCATCACCTATTCTTAGCCATTTGGAAGTTACGTAAATTAGCCTTAGGCCACTGTTCATGTACTATTGTGTCACTCAATTTAGGACAAGAGCAAAATCTCAACAATAAGTTTAGTTCAGTTACCTTAACTCCCAAAAATATAATCTTAATGTACAATAGTTACTATATTAAGAAATTAGGGATTATTAATGTACTCATATGAATGCAATATCTCTTATTATATAGTCTATAATATATATACATATTAATGTGTCATTGTGACGCCCCCAAAATAGGTATACATCACCCATCTTGAGTCACCAAATACATGGTACAAAATTCAAATACAACTTAATAATACAACTATCGTGTAAAATACGACAAAACATAAACTGAGAGTTTAATATGAATATTGTCTTCTAGACAGTATTCAAACTCAAATGGAGTCCTCAATACATTTATTATCAGATTATTTCATAGAATAGTGAGGACTACTAATGTAAACATCTGGACCGTCACTCCATTCCCCGACTAGTCCCGGCTACGTTCTCATTTCCTGAAGAGAATAATGAAAGCAAAAGGGTGAGCTCAACTAGCCCAGTAAGAAATATTATGACTAAGATAATGCAGAATAATTTATCGTTAGCCTTCAACAGTGTTAAACTGATAAAATATAACAATCATCAAGTTTAACTGCAGCGGAACAAGCAATCCATTAGAAGAGTCAAGTAGAAAATAAAATCTACTATCTTCTATGATTTAAAAGGTTTTTCATCACTTTTATCGCTGAGACTCAGCTTAATATATAATCCACATCATCCCTGTACTACGACCAAGGATATTCATTAGTATCACGACCACAAATTATCCATGCACTATGAGCCAAGGATATTCGTGATCATGCCAACAACTGTCCATCAATGCACTACGGGCCAATGAAGAATTTTACCACATGATTTGTAACATTACGATCATCATTATACCGAATAATCCATGGTCATAATCATACCAAGTCCATCTATGCACTATAAGCCACAGATTAATTTCAACAGAATATAAACATGAGGATGATGACAATGATATAACAATTTAATAAAACAAGTTCGAGGATAAATTTTTAAAGATTTATAATTTAATTTATTCAGAAATCAATAACGTCTAAATTGTCAACATGATACTGCTTTGTGGAGTAAAATTCAAGAATAATATTGTACCAAAAATAATTTGGACCGAAAACGAATAAATTTTTATCATGAATAGTACCCCGGGTGAATAGTACTCGAGTGAATAGTACCCCGTGAATAGTACTTTGAGAATAGTAACCCCGTGAATAGTACTCTGGCATAATAAAGTTAAAACTTATCAAGAATGCTCAGAATAATATTTCTATGAAAAATACTGGATGAAGCGCAAATATCAATGATATTCTACTACTTTCATGGAGTATAGAAGCCAAAATTTTAATAAAATGAGTATAGAATTCGAAATCTGAAACGAAATAATATTACTTACATACTACAGAGTATGGAAGAAAATATTATTTCAAGCAAATATTAAACAAAAATAACATCCTTTACCTTGAAAAAAAAAGTATTCCGACTTGCAGGGCGGGGATTTTTCTATGCTCAAAGCTTTCTAAAACTCTAAAGAAATACGTTCAAGATTATAGAAGAAGAATTCTAGGATTCTGGTGTGATTTTCAATTCTAATTAAGTATCCTATTTATAGGAGAATAGAAGGTGTACTGTTTGAAATTCTCACGGACGCACAGCTTTTTTAAAAAAAAATCACGGACGTCTTATGAGGGATTGATTTTCAAAGCAATAATCAGCTACAAACCAAAAATATAATATATATATATATATATATATATATATATATATATATATATATATATATATATATATATATATATATATATATAACACGTTATTTTAAAACAAACAACACAAATCAACTCCCACCCGTATACACCAAAATCTACATCCACCAAAATCAACATCCACCCACCCATTCACACATTTAATATATATATATATATATATATATATATATATATATATATATATATATATATATATATATACTTATTATTCTCACACCTCACCATTTTTCTTCCCCCGTCCGTGATAATTTTTTCTCCCCCCCCCCACTTGTCAGCTTTACATATATATAATATATATATAAATACGTACCTTATATATATATACATATAAATCTTATATATATATAAGAAATAAAGCAAAACTGAGTTAACTTTCTCCTGACAATTTTGAAAAATGAGAAAGTGGGGGTTCAAATAATACGCCAACCTACAACAAATACTTCATAAAAAAATTCTCAATATTTTTAACAACATTTATCATCATTATTATAATTCGCAATATTTAACAATCAGGTCGTTCCCAGAAAAGAGGGGGCTTTTCAATAAGAATTTCTCCTTATTGGCGTGCAATTAGGTGATCAAACCTCTCCTTGACAGAAGTTCTAGACATTGTCCATATTGCAAATAATAATATGAATAACTCTATCATCTCAATTATTAATTTAATAATATATAATGTAAGATCCCAAAAATTTTTAAATAAAAAGGAATTTCCTTTATTTATTTATTTTTAAATAGTAAGGGTGAATTTGATTAATGTGGTTAGTTATGGGTAAAATGCGCAAATATTTTAAATAAGCAGGTGGTTATAAAATATTCATTATTATCGGGGAATATTCGTTTGGTCGTGGAATATTCTTGCTGTTGGGGAATATTCGTACGATAGCGCAGTCTTTTGTGTGCCCCATAACGGAAAGCGATTGGATGAAGAAAACGACAAGTATAAGTTGTTTATAAAAAATGGCGTAGTTGTTACCGTTAATACTGTTGGAATACCCGGTGGTTAAAATACAGTAATACGCGTTGTTGCACAGTAGCACACGGTATTGCACCAATTATTGATTCTTACGTAAGAAGGCACTACTCAATAATTGTTACAGTAATTACTGTTCAGTATTTTATTTTATTGATTCAATAATTACTGCATTGATATTTTATATTACTGTTGTTTCAATAATTGTCACTACACAGTATTTTCCATTATCGAAGCAATAATTTATATTATCTGAATAATATTATTTGATAATATTATTGGCAATGTCTAGAAAGTTCTGTCTAAGAAGAGGTTTGGTCACCTAATTGCGCGCCAGTAAGGAGAAATTCTTATTGGAAAGCCCCCTCTATCTTGGGAACGGCCTGGTTGTCAGTATTGTGATTCTGTAATATTATTTGTGAATAATTAAATTATTGATTTATATGATGAGGAAAATATTGATTTTATGTGGATATAGATGAAGAAAATTTTTAATGTGACAATTGTTGAAAATTAATATTTTATCTTTTTATGATAAAATAATTCATTTAAATATATTATTATATTTTAATAATATAATAATGATGATATTTTTACGATGAATGTGGGATATATGAGTATATGTGGAGGAGGAGTATTTTTGTTACCAAAAATATTTAAAACATATTTTTCATGTTGGCGGACCCCATTTATTGACTGAAATTTGATTATAGCCTGTAAAATCGTCTGTTTGTGGATTTCGGTCAATTTCTGTTTGGAATTTGGAAAAATTTTCTTCTGCAAAATTGTAGAGAATTGAATTTCCTATAAAAACTCGCGAGATTTGAATTTTCTGGCAAAATGACTATTTATTATGAATTATTGAAGTTCCGGAGTTCCGAAATAATTTATTTTTGGAAGTTTAAATTATTTTATAAAAGAAAAACATTTTTTTTACTTTTTTCTAGAAGGGAGCATGTGTGAAATGCTAGGAATTGAAATCTAGAATGAGTACGTAGAAGATTATATATATATATATATATATATATATATTATTAATTTAATAAATTTTCTGCTTTGGTGTTCTAAGCAATTTTCTATAAATAGGGTGCTTAGGTTAGAATTGAAAATCACACCAGAAACTGAAGTTTTCTCTCTCTCTATATTATCGAGCGTATTCTTGTGAGTATTTTGAGTATACTTTGAGTATTGCTATACGGTGCAAGTTCAAGTCATAGCCTATATCCGGTGTTTCAACTAGAAGTACTGTCTTTCGAGGTAAGGGATGTTATATTATTCGAAAATGATATTATTTCTTCAATATCATTATATCAAAATATTGGTTGTAAATTTTTATCAAATTTGGAACTTTTTCATGTCGGGGTTACTATTCACGAGTTACTATTCATGAGTACTATTCACGAAGCGTGATGATGTTTTTTTGTGAAATTTCTATCTTTTGAGGTTGGAGTTACTATTCACGTATACGACACTATTCACGTATACGGCACTATTCACGAATACGACACTATTCACAGAAAAATTAAATTTTCTTTTCTGTGTCCAAAATTGTCTGTTATGATTCCTATCTTTGATTGGATCTATGTTTTGATCTTCATTCTTGAATTTTACTCCAATCTGATTACTTATGAAGTATTTTTGAATCCTTAATATTTGTTCTTTTGTTTCACTAGATTCGTTTCCTTTAAAATATTTTTCATCATCCTCAGTCCTAAATGATGGTGTTACTGAATATCTTTGGCCTGTAGTGTAAAGATGAATGATTTCTTGATGAATATCTTTGGCCCGTAGTGCAAAGATGAACAGGTGTTTAGATGAACATGACCAACTGATGAATATCTTTGGCTTGTAGTGCAAAGATGAATATTTGATTTGATTTGAGATATATATTGATTGATGTTACAGGGATAAAATATTGATGATGGACTTTTAAATTCATAGATGTTAGTAGATTTCTTTCTCTACTTAACTCCTCTAATGAATTATTGTTTCCGCTGCAGTTGTTGATCTAAAACTTGTTGTTTATTGTATTCTATCAGATTTTTTTCCTGTTAAAGACTAATGATACTTTGTTGTACATTATCTTAGTCATAATATTCTTTACTGGGCTAGTTGAGCTCACCCTTTTTCTTGTTGTTCTATTTTTCTTCTCATGAGACGAGAATGTAGCGAGTACGAGTCGGGGGATGTAATGATGGTTCTAGAGAGAGTTGTTTAGTAGTCCTCACCATTTTTGTAAAATAATGTATCAATAATTATGATGGGGATTTATTTACGTGTGGATATTGTCTAAACGGCAATATCTATATTTAAACTCACAGTTTATATATTGTAATAATAAAGTTGTAGTTATTTCTGTACCATGTATTTGGCGACTCAGAATGGGTTGGATGGAATGGACCTATTTTGGGGGCGTCACATATAAAATATCGACAATAATTGAATTAATAACGTGAGATACTATGTAGCAATTACTGTAGCAATAATTGAATATAACTGAGTGACTTATCACGTAAGCATCAATAATCAATATCGTATGCTGCTATGCAACCACGCGTATTACTGTACTTTTAACACCGGGTGTTTCAATAGTTAACGGTAAAACTTCCGCCGTTATTTTCATAAAAATATATTTTTATCGTTTTCTCAATCCGACAATAATTCCGTTATTGGGTCCATCAATGATTATGTCGTCCTATATATATTCTCTGTTAAAACGAATATTCCCTGACCAATCGAATATTATATAAAAACTTGCACACTTTGCAAAATTTGTAAATATTACCCACAACTATAACACTATATCAAATTCACTCCATAATATTCAAAAATGATATTTATAGAAAATTCATCTTTATTCATAAAAGTTGGGGTCTTACAGTCACCTTTGTTAGACCCCAAATTTTATGAATAAAGATTTAATTTTCTAGAAATATATTTTTCAAAATTATGGTGTGGATTTGAGATAATGTTATAGTTGTGGGTAATATTTAGAAATTTTGAGAAATATGCAAGTGGTTATATAATATTCGATTGGTCGAGGAATATTCTTTTTATCGGGAAATATTCGTACGACGGCACAATCTTTGGTGGACCCCACAACGAATTATTGTCGGAATGAGAAAACGACAGAAATATTTTTATGAAAATAACGGCGGATGTTTTACAGTTAAAACTGTTGAACTACTCGGTAGTAAAAATATAGTAATACGCGTGCTTTCATAGTGGCACACGGTATTGATTATTGATGCTTACGTGAGAAGTCACTCAGTTATACTCAATTATTGCTATAGTAAGTGTTGCATCATAACTATCATATTATTGATTCGATTATTGTCACAGTATCATCGGCATAATATGATATATTATTAAATCAATAATTTAGACGACAAAGTTATTCATATTATTAAATTACAATATTTACAATGTCTAGAAGTTCTGTCAATGAGAGGTTTGGTCATCTAATTGTGCGCTAATAAGGAGAAATCCTTATGAAAAAGCCCCCTCTTTCTTGGGAACGACCTGATTGTTAAATATTGTGAGTTATAATATTAATGATGAATAAGTTCGTGTTTGATTAAAGATGAAATTGATAGTTCCATTGTATTGGGATTATTAGTGTTAGTGGAAATCAACATCTATTCCGATGATAATTGATGTCTGGGGGTTATATTGATAAATCAGGCAATTAATCGGATAAATGAGCAATTAATTGCTACTAATTCACATGCTTATATAACTATTTGTTCACATGTGTGTACTATTGATTCACATTTTTGTACTATTAGGAGAGGTGGTGAAAGATTGATAATACTTGCATAACTAAGTTAAAAATGGAGGTATAGATGGAGTTATTATACTGTAATTTATATTTTTACATGTTTAGAACTATTGATTCACATGATTTACTATTAGGGAAGATGGTGCAAGTTTGATAATACTTGCAAGACTAAATTAAAAATGAAGGAAAGGAGGAAGGTATTATACTGTAATATTTTGAGCCCCAAAACGTGCAATTATCGAAACTATATTTTTCTATAAATAGAAGCTCATTCCTTCATTATTTTTCACCAATTCACTAAAGCTATAGAGCAATTATTATAGAGAGAAATTATAGAGAGAAAGAATAAGAGAAGTCTACTACCTCACTATTCCAGTATCGAGTCTTCTTTTGAGGAAAGGGGTATTATTTCTTTCGTATTCATGAAGAGAGCTTCTGTTATTCCATTCTTTATTATTATGTTGAAATAACCTTTCTATGCGAAGTACCGCATACATGGTGAAATTCTTCTGTTATTCCATTCTTTATTATTCTGTTGGAATATTCTGTCTGTGCGGATTACGCTAGACCTGGTTCCATTCTTTATTATTCTGTTGGAATAACTTGTCTGTGCGGTCTATCGCATGCATAATGAATTCTTTATTATTTCATTCGTTATTATTCTGTTGAGAATAACCTGTCTGTGCGGTCTATCGCACGCATGGTGAATTCTTCTGTTATTCCATTCATTATTATTCTGTTGGAATAACATGTCTATGTGAATTACCGCATGCATGGTGAATAATCCTTTGTATTCATATAAATAGTATTTTCATTCAAAAGGGGTTTCTGCTAGGGGCAGTTTCATAATTTTTCTGACCCTCAAAAATTTTGAAAAAATTTGAAATGATAATTTGATGATTTTTCTAGATTATGTCCAAAAATGGCGATTTTTGGATGTATAGATTAAGAGTTATAGATTTTATGGGAAAAGACTATTTTAAAAGTAAACCCTTATAACTCTTTGTGGTTAACTCCAAAACAGGTGAAATTTTTATTGGGAGTACATATATATAACAGGAGTATACCCTGTAAATTTTGAAATTTTTGGACAAAAGTACAATTTATGATAAATGTCTAAATATTTGGCAGTTTTGGCCATATGAAAAATAGTAAATGAATTTTAAAAATTCCGAGAAATATATATGTTCAATATGGGACTATATCCTGCTAAATCCCAGAAAAAAAATATTTTTGGGACTGATTTGGTATTTTTCATGAAAATGAACTAGTTATGAGTAAATGAATTAAATGTGTTATGTGAAGTAACAAAATTGAAAAATAGGATTTTATGGCTTGGGAATCCTATATAGGATATATGCAGATTTTTGATGAGAGATTTGATCATTGGTGATAAAATATTATGAGTTTGGCATTTTTGAATGATTAAATGTATTATTTGGTAAAGTGTAAATAATTGAAATAAATTGTTTATAAGTTTAAGAAGTGATTAAAATATTGTTAGAATATTAATAATATTAGATTATGAGTTTATTAAATGGTTGATAATATTTGGATAGATTTAAAGTCTTTAATATTTATCCTTGTTTTCGTTTGATTAATGCTTATATCATTGTCATCATCCTCATGCTTATATGGTGATGAAAGTTATCTTTGGCTTATGTGCAAAGATGGACTGTTGATTATTGAATTGTATATCTTTGGCTTACGTACAAAGATAGACTGTTGATTATTGGTTTTATAGTTGTATATCTTTGGCTTACGTGCAGAGATGAACTTGGTATGATTATGACCAGGGATCATTCGATGTAATCATGACCTGTAATGTTATAAACGATGTGGTAAAAGTTCTCAATAGCCTGTAGTGCATTGATGGACAGTTTTTGGTATGATTATGACCAGGGATTATTCGGTATAGTCATGACCATTAATGATTTAATGAATATCCTTGGCCCGTAGTGCGGGGATGATTCGATAACGTGGTTTATTTATTTAACTGAGTCTCAGCGATAAAAATTGATGAAAATATTTTAAATTATAGAAGATAGTAGATATCATGCTCTACTTGACTCTTCTAATGGATTGCTTATTCCGCTGCAGTTAAACTTGATGTCTATTATATTTTATCAGTTTAACATTGTTAAAGGCTAATGATAATTTATCCTGCATTATCTTAGTCATAATATTTCTTACTGGGCTAGTTGAACTCACCCTTTTGCTTTCATTGTTCTCTTCAGAAAATAAGAACGTAGCCGGGACTAGTCGGGGAACGGAGTGATGGTCCGAGATGGTGTCATAGTATTCCTCACTATTCTATAAAATAATGTGATAATAAATGTAATGAGGACTCCATTGAGTGTGGATATTGTCTAGATGACAATATTTGTATTAAAACTCACAGCATATGTTTTGTCGTATTTTACACGACAGTTGTATAAATAAGTTTTTATTTGTATTTTATACCATGTATTTGGTGACTCAAGATGGGTGATGTATACCTATTTTGGGGGCGTAACAACCTTGTACTATAAAATATATAGTTAACTACCATATAATAAAGGTTTACTATATTGCATACTCAAGCCAGAACTCGCCAGAACTCAAATCGTAGAGTCACCTACTTCACCAGCTTCAACAGCCTCTCCTCCCACAAATCAAGCCAGAACTCGCCTGAACTCGCATTTCTTCAACTTGGCATAAAGCTTGTTGTCACGAAGCTTTTGGAGTATCAGCCTCAAGTGTTGCTCATGATCTTCACGGCTTTTGAAATATATGAGGATGTCATCAATAAAGACTACCACAAAGTGATCTAAATATTCCTTGAATACTCGGTTCATCATATCCATGAAGGCAGTAGGAGCATTAGTCAATCCAAAAGACATGACTAGGAATTCATAATGCCCGTACCGAGTTCTGAAAGCCGTCTTTGGAATGTTATCGGTTCTAATCTTTAATTGATGATATCTGGAATGAAGATCGATCTTTGAAAAGAATTTGGCGTCTTGCAACTGGTCAAACGGGTCATCAATGTGAATAAATGGATATCTATTTTTGAGAGTGACATGGTTCAACTCCCGGTAATCAATACAAAGTTGCATACTCCCATCTTTCTTTTTCATGAATAGAACAGGAGCACCCTAAGGAGAAGTACTAGGACGAATGAAATCGATGTCTAAAAATTCCTGTAATTGGGTCTTTAACCCCTAAAGTTCAATAGGAGCCATTCGATATAGGGCTTTGGAAATGGGTTTTGTACCAGGTTCAAGGTCGATACAAAATTCAATTTCTCGCTCTAGGGGTAGGCCAGGAAGTTCTTCAGGGAATACATCAGGAAATTTATTAACAATAGAAATATCATTCAAAACTGACGTATTTTTGTTTAAATCCGTGACATGAGCTAAGAAAGCTTGACATCCGTTTTTCAATTAACGAATAGCTTTATGGCTTGAAATGATAGTGATTGATTTTAATGGTTTGGTTGCTTGAATTCACATAATAGGTTGGTTATGAATAAGAAATCTAACAACCTTACGAAAATAATTAATTTTTACATGATGAGTAGTTAACTAATCAATCCCTAAAATTACGTCAAATGCTAGTATTTTCAATGAAATAAGATCAATAGGTATTGTGAGGGTACCGATTTGAAACAAACAAGACTTATAAATAGTGGATGTAATGAAGGTTTCTCCCAACTGAGTTTCAACAGATAAGTCAAAGTCTAATTTCTCCGAAGTCAAATTTAAACGTTGAGCGCAAGTAGGAGAAATAAAAGAATGGGTGAATCAATATCAAATAAGGAATAGACTTCACTAGAGTTTATGATAAGCTTATCCGTGATGACCTAGTTCGAGTTCCTTGCTTTCTAGGAGGTTACGACAAACGATCTCCCTTGAACAACTGGTTTTGACTTTTATGGAACGGCCTTTGGTGCCTCCATCCCAGCTTGGCTTGGCTTCCCTGAATGAAAAAATTGAGTTAGGTGACCTTTTCTTCGATAATTATAACACATTTTGGACTGCTGCGCAGAGTTTGGACTGATATGTCCCTCCCCTCCGCATTTGAAGCATATGATAGGTGGTCGTTCTCCTTCCTTAACAACGGGTGCTAATGCTAACGTCTTTCCATCATTGTTGAATCTCCTCTTCTTGAAATGTCCATTCTTATTGTCTTGGCCATGTTTACCACAGAAGTGGTTACCATTTTTGGCATGTTCATTCCCTCCACGTTTGTTGTCACCGCTTCGATGACTGCTACCACTGGTATTATCATTTTTTCGGATGCTCTCTCTTGGTTGAGTTGACTCATTATTGCACTCTAATAATTGAGCCCTATTAACAACATCTGAATACAAGCAAAGTTTGTGAGAGATAAGATATTGACGTATCTCGGGTTTCAAACCTCTTAGAAACATCCGCGTCATTCTCTCCTCATTATCAACTAAGTGGGATGAAAACTGGGATAACTCAGCAAACTTGGCTTCGTACTACGACACGGTCATGTTGTTTTGCTCTAGTTTAATGAACTCTACCTCTTTCATGTGACGAATACTTCGAGAAAGTACTTGTCATTGAACAATTCTTGGAACTTCTCCCAAGTCATCTTTAGTGCGACAAGTTTAGTACGCTTTACAGATTCGCACCAGTAATCTGCCTCTACTCGCAACATGAAGGTGGCAAAGGGAACCTTCTACTCCTCGAAGCATCCCAAGACATCAAATATCTTGCAGATCTGCTTTATCCACGTTTCTGCCTTAAGTGGTTTTTGGCTCTCCAAAAAACTCTGGTGGTCCCAGCTCCTTGAACTGTTTAGCGGTGACCATTCGAGAGTTGCCAGTGTTTTCACTTGCATTTTGGACAGAAGTCGCTCTCGCCTGATGTTGCATGAATTACATAAAGCCTCTGAACATTCCATCGTTCATCATTTGGTCAGTGTTATTGTTTGCATGAGGATTGTCGCCTTCCTGATGCACATTATCCTGATTATTGATCTGTGGAGACTCAACGGTCTCCTGTGCTCCATTGCTATTCTCAACATTCTCAGATGTCATTTTCAAATACTGCCACAAAACAAGGGTTAATTGACATGATACATATTATCCCTATACTCTGACCGACCAATTAAATACCAAATAAACTTAGGTAGGTCATACTAGCGAAAGAATTCCTAGTCTCTCCCCTCCTAGTTCTAGTCTCACATCTCAGCCAGGGATCATATCCCTAAGCTTTGATACAAACTATGACACCCCCAAAATAGGTATACATCACCCATCTTGAGTCGCCAAATACATGGTACAAAATTCAAATACAACTTAATAATACAACTGTCGTGTAAAATACGACAAAACATAAACTGAGAGTTTAATACGAATATTTTTTTCTAGACATTATTCAAACTCAACTGGAGTCCTAAATACATTTATTATCACACTATTTCATAGAATAGTGAGGACTACTAATGTAAACATCTGGACCGTCACTCCATTCCTCGACTAGTCCCGGCTACGTTCTCATTTCCTGAAGAGAACAATGAAAGCAAAAGGGTGAGCTCAACTAGCCCAGTAAGAAATATTATGACAAAGATAATGCAGAATAATTTATCGTTGGCCTTCAACAGTGTTAAACTGATAAAATATAACAAACATCAAGTTTAACTGTAACGGAACAAGCAATCCATTAGAAGAGTCAAGTAGAAAATAAAATCTACTATCTTCTATGATTTAAAAGGTTTTTCATCACTTTTATCGCTGAAACTCAGCTTAATAAATAATCCACATCATCCCTGCACTACGGCCAAGGATATTCATTAGTATCACTACCACAAATTATCCATGCACTACGGGCCAAGGTTTTCGTGTTTTCATCAATGGTCATGATCATGCCAACAACTGTTCATCAATGCACTACGGGCCAATGAGGACTTTTACCACATCATTTGTAACATTACGGTTATAATTATATCGAATAATCCATGGTCATAATCATACCAAGTCCATCTATGCACTACAGGCCACAGAGGACTTTCAACAGAATATAAACATGAGGATGATGACAATGATATAAGAATTCAATAAAACAAGTTCAAGGATAAATTTTTAAAGATTTATAATTTAATTTATTCAGAAATTAATAACGTCCAAATTGTCAACATGATACTGCTTTTTGGAGTAAAATTCAAGAATAATATTGTACCAAAAATAATTTGGACTGAAAAAGAATCAATTTTTATCATGAATAGTACCCCGGGTGAATAGTACTCGAGTGAATAGTACTCCGTGAATAGTACTTCGGGAATAGTAACCCTGTGAATAGTATTCCGACATGAAAAAGTTAAAACTTATCAAGAATGTTCAAAATAACATTTCCATGAAAAGATACTGGATGAAGGCAAATATCAAGGATATTCTACTAATTTCATGGATTATAGAAGCCAAAATTTTAACAAAACGAGTATAGAATTCGAAATCTGAAACGAAATAATATTACTTATATACTACAGAGTATGGAAGAAAATATTATTTCAAGCGAATATTGAACAAAAATAACATCCCTTACCTTGAAAAGAAAAGTATTCCGACTTGTAGGGCAGGGATATTCTTGAAGAAAACTTTCACTGTTTTCTATGCTCAAAGCTTTCTAAAACTCTAAAGAAATACGCTCAAGATTATAGAAGAAGAATTCTCTGATTCTGATGTAATTTTCAATTCTAACTAAGCATCCTATTTATAGGAGAATAGAAGGGGTACTGTTTGAAATTCGCAAGGACGCACAGTTTTTTTTTAAATTCACGAACGTCTTATGAGGGATTGATTTTCAAAGCAATAATCAGCTACAAACCAAAAATATAATATATATATATATACTTATTATTCACACACCTCACCATTTTTCTCAATTCGACAATAATTTCGTTGTGGGGTCCACCAATGATTGTGTCATCGTACGAATATTCCCTGTCAACAATGAGATTTTTGAGTGTCCCTTTTCGTTACTTGTTCTTTGGTGTTCTCATGTTAATGTGAGATTTATTTGGAAAAACTAGTGAAAAAGGTCCGACATGTATAATGTCGACGATTTGACTTTAAGAGTCGCCAGTTTGTGTATTTAACTGGTTGCACCAACGCAACCAAAAAGGTTTGCACATTGACCCAGTGTTTTGACACTGCTAGACGGGTCTATGAAACCGAGATTCATTTTGGGTCCGGGGGCTTGATTATGCAGAGGGAAGGTGTTAGGCACCCCCGACATCCGTGTTACCATGGTGACCGCCACTTTTCAAAGAAATTGTTATATGAATGTGTGTGTGTGTGTGGATCAATGTACAATTATTTGAAAGTAGTGTGAGGCCTCGTTCGCACCTATATACACAAGGTTTGAATTTTATAGAAAAATTTAGTTTTAACCAAGATGTAGCAATGATGTTTTATAAAAGAGGTTTTTTCAAACCGTTTGCTCAATAGAAATTGAGACCATTTCATACTTCCATTTTATTATTAAATGTTCGGCTTATTTAATTTTATTTTCGAGATGCGAAACATTCTCAAGAAAATAATATACAGCAGTGCCGAACTCTTCATGGGCATGACAGTCATCCAAGGAAATTCAGACACTGTAAAATAATGTACAGGCTGCTTACAGCTGAAAAATGTCCATCATGGGAACCGAATCTAGATTCAGTAAACTGAACATGTGATCACATGATTCCTAGGCTCACATGATACTGTAATTTGTATGGAAAGCAGTAAGCAGTTATATATATAAAAGCTGTAAATATATATATACAGACATGATCAACCACCACGAAGCAATTCTATGGGGGATCGGAAATGAAAATATATAAAAGCGGTAAATATATATATATACAGACATGATCAACCACCACGAAGTAAACTCCATGTGGGATGAAATGTAAATAAAGCTGTAAAAACGGTCAACTACCATGAAGTAAACTCCAGGCAGGACGAAATGTAAATAAAGCTGTAAAAGGCCACGAAGTAAATTTCAGGACGGACATGAATGTAAATATATATATATATATATATATATATATATGTAAAAATATATATATATATATAAGCAGTAAACGCACCGGATGTGAATCCAGACTCATCGGATATGTCCGACAATAATTATATATATAAGTATATATATATATATATATTTATTTATATATAAGCGATTAAACGCTCCAGACCGAAGTCTAGGCTCAATCGAGGCATAACTCGATAATGTTAGTCCATATATGAAATATATACATATATATATAAGTATATATATACAATCAGAAATGAAAACTGTGGACCGAAGTCCGGGCAAACACACTCACACGACTCTCAACGTGTACAACAGTGTGTGCTAATATGATAAGAAGGCTTTATAAAATATGAGAAGGCTTACACTGGGCTGCCAAATTAGACTTCTATGACTTTAAATGGACAAACACTCAGCTCCCGCCGAATAAAAGATAGCTATATGTGAGCTAACTAGTGTTTAGAAGTGAGAAAGCACTCAAAAGATGTGTATGCAGAGCAAAATGGACAGGGCTTCCTCGCCTTTTTCCCTCCCTTTTATTCTCAAATGGCTGACTCCAAGGATTGTATATATAGACGGATGACCGCAGGTACACCTGCGGCAGCCGCAGTTGTACCTACTGCTGGTCGTGGTGCATTCGAGCCTCGTGGGTCCCGTCATCTCGTAGTACGTGCACTGATGCACTGTAATGTCCGCTCAAACTTGAAAAACTTCAATCTGAGCATCCGAACGAGGTATATCTGACCTTCTTCGGACCACTTGTGTCGAGAGTTACGCAATAACATGGATTAGAGGTTGTACGAAGTCAGGAAGAGGGGTCTATGCCCATGGTCTTCAAGTTTCAAATTCTATCCAAAGTACTGCCACGCGTAATAGTCACTCAGAATTGTCAATCCTCGGCTCTTGTGGGACATTGTTGGATGTATGTAAGTATTAAGTGTTAAGACGACGTGCCATTGTCGAAGGAACAAGATGACGTTTGACTCCTCGCCGGGGTTATCGCCAGTTTGAGTTGAAAGCAGACGTTGCTCAGGGTTACAGCTGAGATTGGATTACTTGTTGGTATGTTGTGATATCATCTTGTTGATATGGTAAGATGACAATGTGACTCCTCACCGGGGTTATCACCGGTTTAAGCGGAAAGTAGACGTTGCTGAGGGTTACAACTGAGATTGGCATGCTGCTTGTTTGTATGTATCACTATCATCTGTGGATGTTCCTGTCTGCCCGTTGTCAACTCCGGGTCAGAGGTGTGTGTGCCTCGACAGGATGTCTGAGGTTGAAGCTGATTGCATATGTTTGAAATAAGAATTTCCGGAGTTATCGCCAGAACTACAATGGCATCTCTTGGGGCTATCACCAAGGATGGGGTTGCTACTCCTAGTGTTTTTCTGGGACTGGAACTGAGCGTCGCGGTGTTATCGCCGAAACAGAACTATCCTCTCCGGTGTTGTTGTCGGTCTTTTGATATGTATATCTCGGGGTTATCTCCGAGATTGGAAATGACATTCCCGGTGTGTGTTCCGGGTTTGAGATGATGTTCTCGGTTTGTGTTCCGGATTGGAACTGAACTTCCTGTAGTATCTAAAATGGATGTAATCTGTTTTTCAGGGTTATCTCTAAAAGACGAATCTACCCTCCTGCAATGTTAGTAATAGGAGCGCAAGAAATTTTGAGTGTCTACAGATGCCCCTCTTTATCATATTCATGCAATGCAAGGCATGGATAGGATAAAGAATATTAGACACTTGAAATGCAAACAAGATAAACATGATGATATATGTAGCAACATGATGCAAATGGATGTAGAATGCATGAATGATTGTCAGGTAATCCTACTGGGATGACAATCAGTGATGGCTTGGACATGCAATCCAAGTTTCCAAGGATGTTGACGTTGGGGCTATCACCAAAGTCTTGAATCCTAGACATTGGCTTATATTCCATAGAGGTACCTCTTGTGTGTAAGAGATCTGTGGGGATAAAGCTTTGTCTGTTTGAGGATGTGTATAACATATTCCCTCATTCTGTCGGAGTTACTGCCAATAGTTTGTTGTTATCAGGGTTGCTTGATCTTCGCTGATGTGTGTATCACCGGATAAATCGCTGCTGGATGCATTGTCAAGGCTGCTTGACCTTCATTGATGTATGTGTCAAAGGTAGCATTGCGTTTTAGCCCCCGCTGAGGAAGGTTGCTTCGATGGGTTTACTTGTCATCGGCTGACATGATGTCTAGGCTGCTTGACCCTCATTAATGTGTGTATCAATGGTTGCATTACGTTGTAACCCCCGCCGAGGATACGTAGATGCTTGATAGATACGCGTTGTGACCCCC
The DNA here is from genome assembly GCA_020205505.1 of Panax japonicus. Classification (NCBI taxonomy): domain Eukaryota; kingdom Viridiplantae; phylum Streptophyta; class Magnoliopsida; order Apiales; family Araliaceae; genus Panax; species Panax japonicus. The sequence goes on from CM035108.1 coordinate 53,659,774, forward strand.
GCTGGGGATATGTAGATGTTTGAAAGATGCGCGTTGTTACCCCCGTCGGGGATACGTAGATGTTTGATAACTTCGGCGTTGTAACCCCCGCCGGGGGGGGGGGTTTGATATTTCGTGGTTTTGCATTGTAACCCCCGCTGGGGATACGTCAGGGTTGCCTGACACTCATTGACGACATCGGACCTTTGTGGGGTATTCCCAAGCATGATTTATGAAAATCGAGCCTCATTGGTATAGTATACCCTGCATGCAGGCGAATACCTTTGAGACGACGGGAGTTTAACTCTGACCGACGAAAAATCAGGATTTCAGGCTATTTCGCTCAATCGCGTAGCACTTTTATTCCTGATTTGGCCTTTTTAGCTTGTGAGACCTCCTTTGTAACTCTGACTACAGTGCAGCCGAAGGTGTGGGACCCATGTAGGAGTGTCGCAGGTGTACCTGGAGGAGCCGCAGGTTAGCCTGCAGCCAACCGTGCCTATGTATAGGCAACTGGTTGCTTTCATAAGTCATTTTCAAGTTGCGCAGCGAAGGAAATCCGAGATCTCTTCTTCAGATCTGCTGAGTTCGGGCAACTTTCTGCATATTCTGCCACCTGTATAAGCGTTCTTCACTGTCCTGGTAACACATGCATGTATTTTTTTCCAATTTCTATCCGTTAGAAAATGACTTATCGCATGAAATGCATTTAGACACATAGTAGTGAATATGCATGCTGATATGACTTGATAAAAAATATTCAACATAGCAAATGTAAGTATTAAACCATGCTGAACATAATGATGTGAAAAAATTTGACTTTTGAAACAGTCAAATTGGCACCTTTTACTGTCATTTCTTATCCTATATGAGGACAAATGAGTAAAGGTAGACGAGCAAAATAATTCTGGTAATTAGACTACACTTACAGATTTTTTACTACAATGTATTGATGCATACAAGATGTATATGACTGTGTATAGGTGTGCTACTGAATGGCCACCTAGTCATGCCTATATGCATATGATAGTTCCCATTTACAAAGGGGCTATGGCAAAATTTTCCCAAAATGTAGGTATTGGGTAGTCATGCATTTTTAACTCTACTATAGATGCATGTTAAAGAAATGCATGCATGCATGTAATCATAGAATGCATTTTAAAAAGACTCCAGGTAAGAAATTACCACACCGTTTCTGAGGTGATTTGGAGACTTGTTGTCCAGATATCATGGATCCGGATCAGCCGAGTAGTTCCCACAGGACCACTTCTTGTGTATAGAGGATGGCTTTTGAAGAGCCTCAGCGCCGTTCTGTTACACAACCTCGTCGCTTGTCGGAGGCGGTGATACGTCCTATTCGGGTTGAAGTGACGAATGTCGAGGACGGGGAGGAGGATGCACCGATCGAGGTTCCTACTCCTGCTGTACGTGTTCCCCGTAAGGAGTTGCCAGATATTCAAGTGGTGAACCCAGATCTTTTGGGTGACTTGAGTAGGCATCCTTCAGTATACCTGCATGTAAACAAGGTATGAAGTTAGATCTTTAATCTTCCTTATTTCCTATTGATGAGGAGTCAAGGAGTCTGATGTTAATTTATATTTGATGTAGGTTTCCAGCTTCACATAGCCTCGAGGGAACTGGTTTAGCATTCACTCTATGTATCAAGTCTTACATGATGACTACAGAGCGATCGTCTATGGCTAGGGATTCGGGAGGTTCTTCTCCATTCTACCCCGTCGTTGTCCCTAGGGTTACCTAAGGGCATTGTCTGAGTGGTGGTTTCACCAGACTCAGTCATTCCATTTGTTGGACTGCGAGGTGATGATGACGCCGATAGATTAGCAGTTTATCACAGGTGTAAAGTTTGGAGGGGAGCCAGTGCCTTGCACGACGGATATCACCCTTACTGCCGTTAGATCCTTGTTGGGAGTTCCAACAGAGGCGCTCAAGGGCAGGACTGTTCGTACAGGTCCTTTGAGCATAGATGCTATGTGAGAGTCAGGGATCGCATTCTCCGGCGATTGTTCCTGATGATAATTAGGGGCTGCTTCATAGCAGATAACTCTTATACGGTATCCTTCGCTTTGATCAGCACCACTCGACACATGGACCGTATATGAGAGTATGATTGGGGTTCCTACACCTTTGCCTATTTCCTCAGGAGAATGCGCATGCGATCGCAGGGCTTGACTGAGGCGTGGTTAGGATTCTACCCATTTCTGCTGATGAGTGTTTCTCTTTTCTTTTCCCATGTATGGGTTAAGAGTGTTGACTGACAGCATATGTTTACCTTTGTGTTGGCAGTTTTGGGCCTACGAGAGGCTTCCTTATTTGCGTCCTGTGAGCGTGTTATGTTTAGATACCTATTCACGAGGACAGAGATGGCATCATTCCATACTGGCGGAGGTCCCTGTTGCTAAGGGTTTCACTCATTGTCGCCTACAGCTGGAGTTGTTGACAACCGATGTCATTACATGGATTCCCTACTCTGGAGAGCATTTGGGAGTTGGTTTTGAGGATGGGTACCCGACTGGAGTTGAGTACGTCATTTCCACCCGCAGGATTCCTCTCTTCACAGATGGAGGGATGGGAGCTTTATTTAGGAGGGCGTGCTATTAGGAGCACTACAGGAGAGATTCGTATACCGATCTTGCCTCCTGTCATGCGTTATTGGCCTATTTCGCAGTCAGCCGTCATTAACATCCCATTGATGGGGGGATTGACGGTTTTACATTGTCAGAGGGCCCCTGTTCTCAGGAAATGTTCCAGCATTGGTGGATCCATCGTACGATTGGAGCTCAAACCCGCGCCACACAGTTTATGGGGGATATGGTTCCAGGATTCAGTGATGATGACGGATTGGCTAGCCTGTGTTAGAGATCTAACTCATGTGACACAGATTGACAGATTGACTCGACAGCTGGACCGGTCACATCTTTTTATTCGGTATTTAGGCAAAGATCCTGCAGAGGTAGATACTTTTGATCCTTCCAGCTCTGGCGCTGGTCCCTCAGGTGACCCATATGGTTTTGCCGACGCAGATCCTACTTTGTATCGGCTTGACATCCCTGTAGATAGAGATCCAGTGACTCAGGAGGAGTTACATCAGGTGGACAGGATCGATGATGTAGACATCGACACTCTTGACTTTTTCTGATGTATTTCTCGCTATCTCTTTTGATAGTCCTCTGTTGTATGTTACGTAGCTTTGCCCTATTTCCCTGTATTTTAGCTGTACAGAGATGTATTAGATGATGATATACTTACGAATGTATGTACAATTTTCCATTCCCTATATCATATTGCCATCTATTGTATCATGCATGTTATTATGTTATGCATATGTATGTATGTGCAGAGATATTCAGCATTGACCCCTGGATGGTCTTATGACACGGCCCGTACTGATGTCTTCTTCGACAGTTAGCCGTATTTGTGGTGGTAGCTGGTATGCGCTCATGGTATGATAGTATATCACCATCAGACATGGTGATCGTAGATGATTTGCTGTAGCATACTATGACTCTGTTGATGTTTCAGGTTCCTACATGATTTGTAGAGGGCATGCTAGAGCACTGGGTATCGGAGAGACAGGTTTTCTGATTTGGGACCCAGGAGTTGACTCCTACTTTGGAGGAGTATGCATGGTTGACTATGCTGCCACTAGACAGACCTTGCGTGCATATGGTTATTAGAGACATGAGCAGACAATTCATGACCCTCACCGGATTAAGACGTAGAGTGGTCCAGGACGAGATTACATCCGGCCACGTGATATCCCAGCGTTTCTTGTTTGACAGGTTTAGCTCTGAGGATAGCTATGCACGGCATTCCGGGGATTTCACCACACCGGAGGATCATTGGCGTTCAGCCAGAGTAGATGTATTGCTTTTATGCATATTGTCATACGTCTTCATGTCGCGGTACATGGATGAGCTGGATATCAGCGTCATTATAGCAGTGAGAGCTCTCAGGGAGGGTCGTACCATTGTACCGATGATTATCGCAAGAGACTCTGAGGTCAGCTACATACTGCTTGTACTTATCCGACAGGAGTGTTTATAGGTAGCTCAGTCATGCTATACGTGTGGTTTATGTCACACTTGAGACCGATTGGCACATTCAGACGACAGGGGTTTTGTTTCCCCCTAGGAGATAGCCATGTCATACTCCTTTCAGCCTGCACAGTGCACAGATGCTGCATCGTGGTCAGCTTTCCTAGCAGGGATTAGGGATCCGTTTGCCATATTGTCGTGTCCAAGGCTTAGTTCACCCTACAGCTTCATTACTCATGCTGCGGGCATAGATTATCTCCCTCTGGCTGGATTGAGGGGCATGATTACTTACCACCCACTGGCCGTGATATGTCAGTTTGACCAGTTCTAGGACTTTCATACTTATGAGGGGGCAGTGAGTCAGCGCTTCGCTTCACACCGTTTGTCAGCGGAGGACAGATCCAGGTTGTATGCATATTGGGATCAACGAGAGCTACCTGAGTTTTCTGTCAGCCATCCAGGTCGTTCTGCAGAGTATTCCTCATGGATGAAGACAGAGGCTGCATTGGCTACAGCAGTATCCACGGTACATGAGACTGATTTTGATGATTAGAAGCCTATAGAGGAGGATGTTGTTCCCATCGATGACTTGACTGCTAGGATGCCAGCATTTGTGATGGATTCTCCCACCCTGAGTGCCACTATTACTCAGTATTCAACAAAGCATTTGGAGCAGAGCTTACATCTGATGACCTATGATAGAGATCAGGTTAGGGTCACAATGTTGACAGCTCTTGATGACAGAGATATCGCTCTGTTAGAGAGGGACGAGGCTAGATCAACCAGGGATGTATTGATAGTGAAGCGGGATGCCGCCTTATCTGCTAGGGATGTGGCCATTGCAGACAACACTTCAGTGAGATCCCAAATGACTGTAGGTCTTGTCGACATGAGTGCTTACATTGATGAGAATTATGCCACCATGCAGTTAGCCTCTGATCTACTAGTTCGTATAGATACCTTGGGACAGGAGCTTGCAGTGCTTCCTTCGTCCTCAGAGAGAGATGCTATGTTAAATCTGATAGTCCGCATACACACAGATCTGTAGATAGCTTTGTATTTTCCTGCACAGACTAGCTTAGCCATTTTATCATGTACAGCACAGATGTATATATCAAACAGTATTATATATGGCAGGGAAATATATTTTGATTCACTTCCCTCTTAGTTATACCTTGATACTTGCTTGATGTTTGCCTATTTTTTCAGGGCCTTGTGATCTTGATGCATTCTGAACTTATCCTTGATAGATGGACATTGAGACGTCGCAAGATTTCTCAGAAAGGAATCACTGATTTCTGTAAATCCCTACCATCTTTGGTGTCTTGGGACTGGTATCTGTATGGAAAAGTGGAGAGGATGGTAGTTTCTTCCTCTCTGAGATTGACCGCACCACAGATGGTCGCCAGTACTTCTAGTTTGTGAGAAGCCTAGTTAATTCCATCTCTTATGGGTTGGTATTACTATTTGAGGCATGATCGCAGCTTAGATGATCACCAAATTTTCTATTTGTGAGAATAGGTTGGGTAATTCCATCCCTTTGATCTGAAACCGATGAAATGGGGCGAATTAAAGATTGATCCCAGTACGTATGACAAGTATGTTGTTCTGGTAGGGGTTAGACTGCACCATGAATGGTTGCCTACGTACTCCTATTGAAGAGGAGATCAAGTCTGCGTAGTTTGAACCTAGTGTAGGAGGTTCAACGCTGAATGCGGAAGGTAGATGGGTGTAGAAGTATTTTTGTTATTTTTTGTTGTTTTGTAGAGAAAGGGTAGAAATGTTTTTGTTGTTTTTCTTTATTGCAACCGGGCCATAGAAAATATGGTTGCCTATATACCCCCGGGTATCAGGGAGATCAGGTCGACGTAGTTCGCCCCTCAGGACGAATTGAAGGCGAAGAGAAGTGTGAATCCCATGTGCAGGCTATATTGCGGGGAGAAGAAAGTTTAATCCCATAATGGGGACAAACTGCAAGTGTGTAAAAAGTTTGATTCCGTCCTCAGGACAAACTACAGGCGTAGAAAAGTTTAATCTCGTCTTCAGGATAAACTGCAAGCATAGAAAAGTTTAATCCCGTCTTCAGGATAAACAGCAGGTGTGAAAGGTTCAATCCCGTCTTCAGGATAACCGAAATTGTGAGAGGTTAAATCCCGTCTTCAGGATAACTGAGATTGTATGAAAGGTTTGAAATGAGGTGAAACTAGGTTGCTGGCTTGAAGTGTATGTTTCCCTGAGGGGTAGAAGAGTATGTAGAAAGGAAAGGGTTCAAAACTGGAATGACTGGTGATTTGAGGATCAAAACCAGGATGCTTATTTGATGGTAACTTCAGACATAGTACTGTTTCACGGTGTCCGAGTTGATAAGCTGTGGAAATTCATCGCCATCCATTTCATGCAATCTGAGAACACCTCCTGTCAATACTTCCTTGACAATAAATGGGCCTTCCCAGTTAGGAGCGAAATTTTCCCTTAGATTGATCTTGGTTGTCAATGATCTTCTTCAAAACCAAGTCATGTTGTTTGAATTTCCGTAGTCGAACTTTTCTGTTGTAGGATCGTGCGATCCTTTACTGATATAACTGACCATGGACGATTGTTGCGGTTCTCCTTTCGTCAATCAGAGACAAGAGGTCAGGCCATCCTTTATGATTGGCAGACATTTTCTGCATGATCTTCTTGATGTTTTTATTAGCCGCTTCAACAGCACCATTCATCTTTAGATGGTAGATGACGGAGTTGGGATGTTTGATGTGGAATTTTCTGCATAACTCCTCCATCATTTTGTTGTTGAGGTTCTTAGCATTGTCTAACACAATGACCTCTGGTTCTCCATATCGACAGATGACATTGTTTCTGATGAAAGCAATGATAACTTCTTTAGTGACCTTGGGGAAGGATGCTGCTTCTACCCATTTGGTGAAGTAGTCGATCATGGATGAATATGAATCGATGTCCATTACTGGCTTTGGGCTCGATGGGCCCGATTACGTCCATTCTCCACATTGAGAATGGCCATGACGAACTCATATTATGGAGTTCCCTTAGAGGGGCAGTGGATAGCATTCCCATGAATCTGGCATTGATAGCACCTCTTGACGTGATCATCACAAGTCAGCTTTGAGTGTAAGCCAATAATGTCCCGTTCTGAGAATTTTCTTGACAAGTAAGGGGCCGCTCATGTGTGGGCAACATATTCCACCATGGATCTCATCCATGAGTCTCTGAGCTTGGTCTTTGTCTAGACATCTGAGGAGACCTAATCCAGCATCTCTTTTGTAGAGTACATCTCCGCTCAGGTAGAATTTCATAGCAAATCGATGAATCCGCCTCTTCTCAGTTAGGCTCGCCTCAGCGGGTGTAGATCCATCTCGTAGATACTCCTTGATGTGCTGATACTAAGGGTTGTGGATGAGAGGTAGCTCATCCGATACTTCTCCAACGTAATTCCCATAAACTGGGGATCTTTGTAGAGTAAACGTGATGCCTAGGCATGTATTCCTTGTCCTGGTATGTAAACCAAGGAGGCCAACGTTGCTAATGCATCTGCAAAATCATTCCTATTACGAAGAATGTGTAGAAAGGAGATTTCTTCGAACTCCAAAGCCAGCTGTAAAACTTGCCGATGGTAAGGCAGCAAATGTAATTATTTGGTTTGATAGATTCTTGTGGATTGCTTGATTACGAATTCGGAATCCCCAAAGACAGTTAACCGCCTGATTCCCATTGAACGTGACAAGTTTTAGCCCCATGATACATCCTTCATACTCAGCTGTGTTGTTGGTGCTAACAAACTGCAATTTGACGGCGACGGGATACTGTTCCCTCGTACCGGATATTAAAACTACTCCAGCTCCAGAGCCTTCTGTATTAACAACTCCATCAAAATACATTCTCCATGCACGGCATATATTATACTAATGTTATAACTGAATTGTCATTACCCCTTCATCGGGAAAGTATGTTTATAAAGGTTTTTAATCCTCTGCAGGTGCGGCGGCCAGTTGATTCGTAATTCCTTGACCTTCGACAGACTTTTGCGTCACGTAGACGATGTCAACTGCCATCTAGACAGTTGACAATTCAGTATGGGCTTACTGAACACATACTTGAGAGGATCCATTCGGGATATGAGATGTGTTATGTGACCATGGAGGTAATGCTGTAACCTCATGGAAGCCCATGTTAAAGCACAACAAGTCTTCTCAATCATAGTGTACTTGTGTTCACCGATGCTGGATCTTTTGCTGAGGCAATAGATATCTCGTTCTTAGCCTCTAATTGTCTTTTTGCCCCAGCATGCAACCCATAGCATTGTCATTTATGGACAGGTACATGAACAGGGGAAAATCATCCCTGGGAGGTACCAAAACATGAGCGTTAATCAGTTGCTCTTTAATGGAAAGGAAGGCTTTCTGACACTCATCGTTCCATTTCATGGAGGAGTTCTTCCTTAACAGCTTGAAGATAGGCTCACAGGTTGCTGTGAGTTAAGAAATGAATCTGCTAATGAAATTGATTCTTCCAAAAATCCCCATATTTCCTTCTCTGTCTGCGGAATGGGCATTTCCTTGATGGCCTGGATTTTGGTAGGATCCAGTTCAATCCCTTTGTGGCTAACTAAGAAGCCTAGCAACTTATCTGACTTAACACCAAAGGCGCACTTAGCGGGATTCAACTTCAAGTTGTACTTACGCAACCTGTTGAAAAGTTTTGTGAGATGGTCTAAGTGGCCATCCTCCTTCTGAGATTTGATAATGATGTCATCCACATAGATCTGTATCTCTTTGTGCATTACATCGTGGAAAAGAGCCATCATAGCTCGCTGATAGGTTGCCCCGGCGTTGATGAGGCCGAATGACAACCATCTATAGCAAAAGGTTCCCCAAGGCGTGATGAAAGCAGTTTTCTCACGATCTTCCTCAGCGACCATAATTTGATGGTACCCCGCAAAGCAATCAGCAAAGGAGTACATGTCGTATTGAGAAGTATTGTCAATAAGAATGTGGATAAAGGGCACGAAAAAGCTATCTTTAAGACAAGCTTTGTTCAAATCCCTGTAATCCACGCAAACTCACACCTTTTCCCCTGGTTTAGGCACGGGAACAATGTTGGATATCCACTCCAAATATGTAGACACCATGATGATGCCAGCTTGAAATTGTTTCACAATTTTCTCTTTGACCTTTAAACTCCACTCAGGTTTCAATCGCCTGAGCTTTTGCCTAACTGCCTTGAATCCTTCTTTGATGGGAAGGCGATGAAGAACAATGTCAGTGGACAAACCTACCATGTCTTCATGAGACCATGCAAACACATCCTGGAATTAGATTAATAGTGCAACCATGTCATTCCATTGATTTGTATTAAGGTCTGAACCAATCTGGATTAGCTTAGCGTTGTCTAAGGTTCCGAGATTTAAAGGAGTGGTTTGCTCAAGATTGGGTTTGGGTTTGTCTGCGACCCATTCCTTAATCTCCTGAGGTGTCTCAATGTCCTCTTGGATGTCCATCAAGTCTGAGTCCAACTTTGCATCAAAGTTACAGCCCTTATGGAGAGAAGGCATGTCATCAGCAAGGACATGCACATCTAAATTCAGAGTCCTGAAAAAAAAGATGCTTTCACTTAATATATGCAACTGTTCGATCATACAAAAGTGTTAACATGTACTTGATAAAATATCTGCTAGTACTGTAAAGGAAAGCAAGCAATTAAAGTTATCTACAGGGCATAGGGATTTTCTGCCCATTTTACCCTCATCAACCAATGAATGGAGTGTTGCTCCAATTATTGAGGGCAAAGTCCTGATGGACTGCAGTGATAGAAGGATCATCATTGTCCTCCTTCTCCCGAATGATAACCATGACATCTGGGCAATCATCGTCTGGGGTGTATCTATTTGTATGTTCATCATGTACAATGACGCGAATGTCTGCCATCATCAAGGCAAGGTCATGTTTACAGTTTTCGTTCCTTTTCTTCCACTTTGGGATCAGGAATCAACACCTCTTTTGCTTTGATTGGCACTGATTTCAGAAACAGCATAGCCACAACATGTGCTGGAACCTTTACTGGAGATTGCATTAACTCATGAGGTAAAGGTATAGAAAATCACCGTGCAGTGGAAGCTTGAGGAACCTGCTTGTGCTTATGAGGATTCCTGTAACTGGAACTGGCAGAATAGCCTAGTCCGGATGTTCCAATTTGACTAGGACATTTGAATAGGGTGCTTAATACCCTACTTATCTTTACCAAGCCCTTGTCTAGGTTGAGGACCCAATGACATCATTTCTTGAGTGGCCGGCATAACCTTGGCATAAATCTTGTGTACGGGAAGTGGCGCTCCAATAGAATGGTATTGCGTGTTACTCACTTCCAGAGTATGGAAACTGGCCAGTTCAACTTCTGAATTGAAGCTGATAATTGGTAGAGTTCCTTGTTCAGGACAATCTGGCTCAACGTTGATAGTGACTAGACTGTTGTTGATAATGTATTTGAGTTGTTGATGTAGCGTGGAGGGAACAGCTCCAGCCATGTGTATCCATGGTCTCCCTAATAGCAGGTTGTATCCTTAGTCTATCTTGAGGACGTGGAAGGATACATTGAATGTATTTGGACCAATCTCAATTGGCAATTCAATCTTTCATATGGCATTTCGTCGAGATCCATCAAAAGCTCTGATGACTGTGTGGTTGCTTTGGATCTGCTTGAGATTGATATTCATCTTTACCAAGGTGGCATAAGAACATATATTTAGAGATGAGCCTCCATCTATCAATATTCCTACTAGCATATACCCAAAAGACAAAACTGTAATATGCAAAGGCTTACAATGACCGATCCCTTCGGGAGGTATGTCATCATCAGTGAAGGATATCACATTGTTGTTGAAAATGTGATCAACCAAATGTTGAAATTTTTCACGTCCACTGATTTTGGCAAATAGGCTTCTTCTAAAACCTCCAGTAAGATCTTCCGATGATCCTCGGAAGAGAAAACCAAGTCCAGTATCGAAATCTGGTGTGGAGCTTCTCGCAAGCTTAAAACCACTTTGGCTTCATTATGGCCCATAGTGCAGAGGAATTTTTCAATCTTCTCCACAGGCAACTTCCCCTTTGCTTCGCAAGTAGGTTTAATAATTCGTTGAGGAAGATACAGTGGATTTTCCTTCGACACTGTAGCAATAGTATGAGACGTGGATCCTTCAGCATCTCCATAATTCCATGGAACGCTGTGTAAGCTGACGACAGGATATTTTGGTCTGAAAAATAAAGAAATTGGCTCTGGTGCGGCTACTTTTAAAGGATTGTCAGCTCCTTTGAGTTGAATTAGTTGTATGGAAAATACTTTGACAGTTTCATCATCCTCTTCAGATATAATTGTTACTGATCCCTTCCATTTGGTAGGACATGCATTCCCACCCTTGAGTTATACAGTGTAATCATCTGCTATTTGCAGGACACCGCTATCAATAAGATTCTGAATAAGATGGCGGAGTGCCCAACATTCTTCTGTGCTGTGACCGCGAGAATGTGAATGATATTGACACATTTCATTAGGATTGAACCGCCATGAGCGGGGATTGATGGGAGGGAGAAGGAAGGTAATTCCCTCTGATTGGCAAAATCCCGATGGGCTTTAGCATTTGCTCGCTTCACAACCTTATCCTCCATAGCTTCGCTTTCTGAAGGTGGTGAGGAGGCACTCATAACAAAAGGAAGGAGATAAGCATGCTACTGCCTGATTAATTGGCGTGTAACTTGATGCTGGTGGGTCACCAGTTCTGCCAATTGTTCAATTTGTTTAGAAAGAGATTTCATCTTTCGTTCCATGGTAAACTGGAACTTTGCATAATCCCATTTGTCAACACCGTCTTTGATGGGTTGGGATGATTCGCCATTAAAATTGGAACCTTGTAAAGTGTTCCAACTGATCATGTTGACCTCTTCTTCTTTGTGTTGAGGAAGAGGGTTATCTTGCACATGAGGTTGATCTGGTTTAGTAACCACGATCTCACTGTTGTCTATTAGATCTTGAATCTTATGTTTCAAGGCCCAACAATCTTGAGTATCATGTCCAGGTGCCCCGACATGATAAGCACACTACTGAGTAGCATTAAAAGCCCTCCCATTAGGGTTGGCTAGTGGAAGAAGATGTGTAATTTTCTTCTGAGCAGTCAGAAGAGCAAGAATATTCTTGAGCAAGTCCCCCAAGGGTGTGAACGTTCGAGGTTGCTTTACTTCTCCACTTTTAGGCAATGGAGGGTTTGAAGGTTGTGCTAGAAAAGGGGAGTAGTTTTTCCTCTACATAGGCATGCTTGGATTGCCTTTTTGTCCTTGTAGTATCAAGGAAACATCCTTCTCTTTCTTTTTATGGAACCTTCGGGGGTTGTTTCCATAAGATCCGGACTGGATATGCTCAGAAACATCTTTAAGAGCGGCTAGGTCTTGAATTTTACCAGACTTTAATACCATCTCAGCCATCTCGCCGTGTTCGATTATTTCAAAAAATGGTTTGCCAATACCAGCTAGAACTCTTTCATAGAAAGGCGCTTCCTGTACGTCTATGGAGGTCATAACCATTTCTGATTCTGTCATGGAAGGAATAACTTGAGCAGCAAAACGCCTCCACCTTTGAGCATTTTCTCTAAATAACTCATTAGACTGTTTCTTGACCTTGGTAATTTGGTACCGGTCAGGAGCCATCTGATATTGAAAACTGTATTGAGTAAGGAATGCGTGAGCCAGCACTTCCCAGCTATGGATCTTAGAGTTGTCTAATCTAGTATACCATGAACGGGCTTCCCCAGTCAGACTTTTTTGAAACAACTGCATTCGGAGCTTTTCATTTTTACGTAAGACCCAAGTTCTCCTATGAACACCTTTATATGTGTATAAGGATCCCCTAATCAATCATATTTCTCAAAATCAGGGGTCTTGAATTTCTCTGGATATTGAACACCAAGAAATATGCAAAGGTCTGTATATGAAACACTTGCCATGTGTTCCAATCCATTTGATAATGCGAATAGTTTCCTCCATTTGAAGGACATTTTTTCTGATATCACCGGTGTTTGGATCTCCTTTGAGATGGGTGTTTTCAGGGTCTTTGTTGGTTGTATCCAACTGATGTTCTGGAACTGTTTTTTTCGGACCTCGAACTCCTCCTTGTGTAGAGGATTCTGTATGTGTAGGTATCTTCGTACCCTGAGTAGACTGGTGTAATTATTTTAATAGGACAACCAAGTCTGTGATTTGTATACTCAATTCGTTGATATTCTTCTCGGGAAACAGCATTAGACTGATCAGAAGAAGACATGATTGGCTGTAGGCCTGTGGCCTTTTTGGACTTTGACCAGGTAACAGGCCCAATTGCTTCCCTACAAAAGACTTACGTAGTTTAGTCTTAGGGTAATATAAATGTAATCATAATATGTCTGTTTAGGAATTTTGTCCTGCAAAATCGGTTGTTAATTGATAACATGTCATGCATGCACAGATATTCTTTATATTTTCCATTACATATGAATGAACATGGAATAAAATTACAAGTAATTGTTTTTACATGTAATTTAAAATGGAAAGTATGAAGAGACTTCCCTCCGCGTTTGGTTTATCAGAGGTTGACCTATCTTAGGGTTACTCTCGCAGCTTTTCGGCATGAAGGTTCCCAGATCATTGCAATCTACTTGACGGGAAGTTAATCCGGTCGTTCAACTGGAGCGAATCTGAGTGGTGCCTTTCCTGAGCCCCGGGGAATCATCCTTCCTACAAGTCCAGTAATCAAACACCTGATATGATAGCCTCCTGATGGAGGGACCACACAACATACATTCATATACAACGTGTCTCACCGTTTATGCAAAATAATGACATGTGCGGAAGCACTAATATCACAGATAGATATTTAGCAGTGCAGTAATTAAGATGCATTCGTACACATTCATCATAAATGTAAATGCAACATTCACACACAAGCATATAACAATTTTGAAAAGCTTGAAATAACGGCTTAAGCCCTTTTACTGGAGTCCCCAGCAGAGTCGCCACCTGTCGACATCGGGATTTTTGAGTGTCCCTTTTCGTTACTTATTCTTTGGTGTTCTCATGTTAATGTGAGATTTGTTTGGAAAATAAGTGAAAAAGGTCCGACATGTATAATGTCGACGATTGACTTTAAGAGTCGCCAGTTGGTGTATTTAACTGCTTGCACCAACGCAATCGAAAAGGTTTGCACATTGACCCAGTGTTTTGACACTACTAGACAGGTCTATAAAACCGAGATTCATTTTGGGTCCTGGGGGCTTGATTATGCAGAGGGAAGGTGTTAGGCACCTCCCGACATTCCGTGTTACCACTGGTGACCGCCACTTTTCAAAGAAATTATTATATGAATATGTGTGTGTGTGTGTGTGTGGATCAATGTGCAATTATTTGAAAGTAGTGGGAGGCCTCGTTCGCACCTATATACACAAGGTTTGAATTTTATAGAAAAATTCAGTTTGAACCAAGATGTAGCAATGACGTTTTGTAAAAGAGATTTTTTTCAAACCCTATACTCAATAGGAATTAAGACCTTTTCATACTTCTATTTTATTATTAAATGTTTGGCTTATTTGATTTTATTTTCGAGATGCGAAGCATTCTCGAGAAAATAATATACAGCAGTGTCGAACTCCTCATGGGCATGACAGCCATCCAAGGAAATTCAGACACTGTAAAATAATGTACAGGCTGCTTACAGCTGAAAAATGTCCTTCATGGGAACCGAATCTAGATTCAGTAAACTGAACCTGTGATCACATGATTCATAGGCTCACAAAATACTGCAATTTGTATGGAAATCAGTAAGTAGTTATATATATAAAAACTGCAAATATATATATACAGACATGATCAACCACCACGAAGCAACTCCATGGGGGATCGGAAATGTAAATATATAAAAGTGGTATATATATATATATATATATATATATATATATGGACATGATCAACCACCGCGAAGTAAATTCCAGGTGGGACGAAATGTAAATAAAGCTGTAAAAGCGATCAACTTGCACGAAGTAAACTCCAGGCAAGACAAAATATAAATAAAGCTGTAAAAGGCCACGAAGTAAACTCCAGTCCGGACATGAATGTAAATATATATATATATGTACAAATATATATATATATATATATATATATATATATATATATATATATATATATATATATATATGTATATATATATATATAAAAGCAGTAAACGCACCAGATGTGAATCTAGGCTCATCGGATATGTCCGACAATAATTATATATAAGAATATATATATATATATATATATAAAAGCAATTAAACGCACCGAATATAAAATCCAGGCTCATCAGACAGAGTCTGACCACAGTATATATATATATAAGCAATTAAACGCACCGGATGTAAATCCAGGCTCATCGGATATGTCCGACAACAATTATATATATAAGTATATATATATATAAAAGCAATTAAACGCTCCAAACCGAAGTCTAGGCTCAATAGAGGCATAACTCGATAATGTTAGTCCATATATGAAATATATACATATATATAAGTATATATATACAGACAGAAATGAAAACTACGGACCGAAGTCCGGGCAAACACACTCACACGACTCTCAACGTGTACAACAGTGTGTGCTAATATGAGAAGAAGGCTTACAGTGGGCTGCCAAAGTAGACTTCTATGACTCTAAATAGATAAACACTCAGCTCCCGTTGGATAAAAGATAGCTATATGTGAGCTAACTCGTGTTTAGAAGTGAGGAAACACTCAAAAGATGTGTATGCAGAGCAAAATAGATAGGGCTTCCTCACCTTTTTCCCTCCTTCTTCTTCTCAAATGGCTGACCCCAAGGCTTGTATATATAGACGGATGGCCTGCAGTTGTACCTGCGGCTGGTCGTGGTGCATCCGAGCCTCAGCGGGTCCTCGTCGTCTCGTAGTACGTGTACTCATGCACTGTAATGTCCGCTCAAAATTGCATAACTTCAATCCGAGCATCTGAACGAGGTATATCTGACCTTCTTCGGACCGCTTGTGTCGAGAGTTACGCAATGACATGGATTAGAGGTTTTACGAAGTCAGGAAGAGGGGTCTATGCCCATGGTCTTCAAGCTTCAAATTCTATCCAAAGTACTGCCACGCATAATAGTTACTCGGGATTGGCAATCCTCGTCTCTTGTGGGACAGTGTTGGATATATGTATGTATGAAGTGTTGAGACGACATGCCATTGTCGAAGGAACAAGATGACGTTTGACTCCTCGTCGGAGTTATCGCTGGTTTGAGTTGAAAGTAGACGTTGCTCAGGGTTACAGCTGAGATTGGACTTACTTGTTGGTATGCCATGATATCATCTTGTTGATATGGTAAGATGACGTTGTGACTCCTCACCGGGGTTATCGCCGGTTTAAGCTTAAAGTAGACGTTGCTGAGGGTTACATCTGAGATTGGCCTGATGCTTATTTGTATGTATCACTGTCATCTGTGGATGTTCCTGTCTGCCCGTTGTCTACTCCGGGTTTGAGGTGTGTGTGCCTCAACAGGATGTCTGAGGTTGAAGCTGATTGCATATGTTTGAAACAAGCATTTCAGGAGTTATCGTCGGAACTGCAATGATATCTCTTGGGGCTATCGCCAAGGATGGGGTTGCTACTCCCAGTGTTTCTCTGGGACTGGAACTGAGCGTCGTGGTGTTATCGCTGAGACAGAACTATCCTCTCCGGTGTTGTTGCCGGTCTTTTGATCTGCATATCTCTGGGTTATCTCCGAGATTGGAAATGACATTCCCGGTGTGTGTTCTGGGTTTGAGATGATGTTCCCGATTTGTGTTCCGGGTTGGAACTGAACTTCCGGTAGTATCCGAAATGGATGTAATCTGTCTTTCACGGTTATCTCCAAAAGACGAATCTACCCTCCTGCAATGTTAGAAATAGGAGCGCAGGAAATTTCGAGTGTCTACATTCCCTGTTAAAACGAATATTCCCCGACCAATCGAATATTATATAACAACTTGCGTACTTTGCAAAATTTATAAATATTACTCACAACTATAACATTATATCAAATTCACTCCATAATATTCAAAAATGATATTATAGAAAATTCATCTTTATTCATAAAAGTTGGGGTCTTACAGTCACCTTGTACTATAAAATATATAGTTAACTACCATATAATAAATGTTTACTATATTGCATGCTTGCAAAAATTAATCAAGTAAATATACTCAGATTATATTTATTAATCTCTTACTCATTAATTATTATTTATTCATAATAATTATAAATCAACACATTATCAATTTAATTACCCATAATTGCAATTAATCAATATGTTTAAATCCTGCCACTATATTAAAATAAATTGAATATTTAATAATTAATAATCCTATCAATTCTTTGATATTAAAATATTAGGGTTAGTCCACTAATTTAAATAAACTATTAGTGACTCCCTTTAATCGTTTCATACATTCACATAACCACATAAGGTTTAAATAGACTCACAAAACTAACTCATTAAAATTAAATCACCTATTTATTTAATAAGAAGTTTAAAATTCACGGTCATTACATCTGGCTACTACGAAACATGTCAGTTGTGAAAGAAGTCGAAGAAGAAGGAGAAGTCAATCAAAAGGAACCCATTGCTTTGACCTGAAAAAGCAAAGGTAAGAGGAAAGTGAATGTTCAAGCAGCAGAAGAGCCTCAAGGCTCAACCACTAATGTGCCTCAAGAAAGTTCGAGCACTGAAATTCTGGAGGAAATGAAAAGGAAGAAGTAACAGTCTGAAGAGAAAGAAGACATAGCCACCACCATATCTCAACTGCTTAATAAGAGAAAACGCAGTCACAAAACAAAGAAGTCTTCACTCACCTTTATCGAAGAGCCATTACTAATCGTAGAGTTCAGACTTACAATCACTCCAGAGGTGGATGTTGCAGTAGTATCTCAGCCCGAACCAACTGACAGAGCTGAAGCTGAAAAAAGCACTGAGGCTGTGGCTAAGGCCAAAACAACAAAGAGAAAGATTATCAAGAAATATGTTATTGATAATGAGAAAGCCTTTAAGGAAGAAGAAAGAAAAATAGTTTTAGAAAATGAGCTTCTCGAAATCCCTGCGCCAGAAAGTGCTCCAGCTGAGGGGGAGCTGCCTGAAGAACAAATGAATGATCAGATTGAAGGTGATCCTCTCGAAATCCTTGTGTCAGAAGGCGCTATAACTATTGTGGAGATGCAAAAAGATGTGGAAATGGAAGGTGTGGAAGCTATGGAAGTAGAAAGGGCTAAAGTAAGCAATGAAAAAATGTTTGAAGTAGTGGAAATTTCCAATGAAGAAAATGAAGTCAAAAAAGTATAAAAAAAAGTATAAGAGATTTATGAATTTGAGATAATAGCAGTAGGCTGAGATGGATATAAGATAGTCAACTACAATTAGTTATTCTCCTACTTACCAGTGATGCCCTATCACAGAGCCCAAATTCTCAACTCCTGGGATCACATGTTTTGGACCTTCAAAGCTTATCCAATAATTTCAGTTCTTGCTCATGGAATTTCCAGGAAACCTTACAGTTTGCTCAGAAGTTGATAACTAACCATCCTTATTCAGATTTAATCATTGTCCTCCATCAAACTTCAACTAATTCTATGAATTGCCAAGATGGTTGGAAGTGACTCTTCATCCACTAAACCAATTTCCAGCTACAGAATCCCAACATTCTGTAATTGATGAACCAAATATGCCTAACTTCATATTAATATAGTCTTCAACCATTTCTCACTCTACGAATATCGATCATACTCAAATCATAGTCACCTACTTCACCAGCTTCAACAGCCTCTCCTCCCATAAATCAAGCCCCCATACCTGAACCTCTTTCGGACATTCCTTCCTCCTCAACCAACAATTATTTTAATCTTGCTCTTGCACTCTCAAACCTGTAAAACCAAAATACAAGAGCCTCTCCTCTAGGCACCCAGCAAATACTTAAGCTTCTCTCAGATCTTCCCACCAAATCTGAGCTGTCTAATGCATCATATTAAGTGACTACGGATATTCAAGAAGATCTTGAAACTCACTCTCTACTTGTTCATACAAGGCTGAACCACTTGATAGATGCTGCCAACACCCTTCCCAGCAATATGAGTTCTGAGGTCACAAAAAAGCTTAGGGAGATCATCAAGGAAATGATCCATAACATAAATGAAAGGGATCAAATTTACCTTCAATCTGCTTGGAAGCACAAGGAAGCAGTTATCTTTCTGCAGAAGACTCAAGAAACTCAAAACAAACTTGTTATGGAAAGCCTCTCAAGCCTATGATCTTCCATTCAAGAATTCAAAGATTACTCTATGAGTCAGATATAACAAACAGATACTGTCTTGGCCATTCTACAAAAGCACAACTCTCAAACTGACTCTCTGGTCAAAGAAAATCGTGAAGACATTACTCAATCCAGGAATCAGCTCCATAAACTTGTCCAAGGCATGAATCGTTCGTCAGAAGACATTCGAACCCTTGATGTTGACATAAAGGGAGGGAATAAAAGGAAATAAGAGACAGGTAAAGGAAGAGAAAAACAAATTGCTTAATCTTCAAGTAGACCTCCCACAAGACAACCTCACTATCAGACTCCACTACTTGAACATCATCAATGCCAACCAATTCTCATGACTGCAACCGCTAAGGAGTCAAGGGCCATCTTCTAGCTCACAAGGGGTAACCACTACTGGCTTTGAACATGCCGATTGGAGACCCTGCCTTTATGAATAGACATGATCATGGAGAATGGCTAATTCAAAGTGAGATAGAAGATAATGCATGGAGAGATGAAGCCAGCAGGAGAAGGAGAGCTACAGAGCATGTAAATCGTTAAAAAAGCAAAAGGCAGAAGAGATAGAGATAAGTTGAAATTTATTTCTTATTGATGTAACTAAGCTATGATGTAATATCTGCTTTACAATATCAATAAATTCATGCTTATTCTCTAGAGATTTCAGCTGTTCACTAAAACACTAAGTCATATTTACTTTTTAGCATCCTCCATTTAGAAATGGATGGGAATTGCATATTCAAATTTGATGTTGAAAGTAAATAAACATGCTTATATGTTAAGTCCTTCAAATAACATATGTATAAAGGACTTAGGTGATAGATCAAAATTGTTAGGCTGATCTGTGCTTTATGTTTATCATTCTATAAATAAATGTATAGAAGAAAAGATCAAAGCCGTTAGGGCTGATCTACTTTAAGATGTAATAGATAGGCATCAACAAAATCGTAGTCTGTTGAGCCAGCCGAGGGATTGCAGAAACCAAGGCAAAATCGTAGAGTATCGAGAAAGTTGCTACAGAATTGTAGTTTGCTTTGGAGGGCCTCACTTAGAATTGTAGAGTTGGTCCAAGCGCCTACTGAGCTAAGTCAAGAATCGTAGCTACTCTCGGAAGCGTAGAGTCTGCAAAAACAAGCAAGTCAAGGATCGTAGTCTACCAGTGCTTAAGAGAAATCGTAGTGTTCTCCTCTATCAGTCCGAATCAAGCACGAATGTAGACACTATGATCATGATCGTAGTGTATCTCCTGTCAGCATTAAAAGCATCGAGCCTTGTCCATTAGCTGAAGAATAAAATAGTACAAATGAAGAATGGATTATAGACGTTGAGACTTTCGGGAATCCCAATGCTCATCGTTAGTATGTATCGAAGAAGCGTATTGAATAAGCTAAGGAAAAAAACTGCATGCCTGCTGAAAAAGTTTTTTTCAGGTGTTAGGTGAGATAGCAGTCTGCCGTGTCAGTGAGTCAAATGGCTGAACATCAAATTTCCAGGAAGTCACCATCGGTGCTCAGAAATGTCTGATGCATTTGATGATTCAACGGACGCCTTCAAACGGACATATTTCAAAGGGCTCTTTTATATACAAATCATCAGACACAGATGCAAAGATAAACAAGTACACAAAAAAAAGTTGAAGAACACTCAACGCTCAACTCTACGATCAAGAAAGAAATCTTGCATCAGCTACTCAGTTCTTTCGAACATATGCTTAACAACAACTGAGTATCACTACCCAAGAACTCAACTCTTATTAAGTGTATTCCAAGTCTGTTGGACTTGAAGAGTTCTAAGCGAACTAAGAAGTTCTAAGACTGCTGGTCTTAAAGGAATATAAGTGATTCAAAGTTTGTAAAGATATCCTTAGTGGATTTCCTACTCGAGGAGTAGAAGAGTGGACTAGGAGCTTTGAGTGCTCTGAACCACTTAAAAACGTTGTGTCTTTTATATTCTTGCTATAACTGCTATATCTGTTATAACTACTTATCTCCTATTAACTTGGTTTATCTTAAAAGGGAACAAACAAATCTTATATTTCGTTGTGGTTAATTTATTAACAAATCTGACAAGAATTTTTAAAAAAGAAAATATTTAAAATATCTATTCAACCCCCCTTCTAGATAACTATTGTGCCTCTAGGAACTAACAAGTTCTATCAAGACTTTGTGGCAAGGACAAATAATTGATTTATATTATTATAAACATGAATTATGAATTTAACTATAATCTTTGGTGGTTCAGGTGAGGAAAGGTGATGAAAGTTCTATTTGTTTTGGGTACAACAAAGAACTGTTGATGGGTATTACATGGATTAAATATTAATGATGGACTTTTAATTTGGAGGAGATAGTAGACATTATAGTTCTACTTGACTCTTCTAATAAATTGTTGTTTCTGCTGCAGTTGTTGATCTAAAACTTGTTAGTCTATTGTATTCTATCATATTTTTCCCTGTTGAGGACTAAGGATAATTTGTACATTATCTTAGTCATAATATTCTTTACTGGGCTATTTGTGCTCACCCTTTTGTTTCACAATTTCTTTCAGGTAATAAAAGTGTAGCTGAGTCGAACGGGGATAACAAGGGAATAGAGTGATGGTCTGTGACGATTGAAGTTTCTCAATACATTATAAAATAGCGTGACAATATATAATTATATTAAGGACTTAAAAATGTATGTGTCGTATTTTATACAACATTTAATACTTAATTTTGGTGAACAACAATTGGATGAGGAGACCTCGACTTTGAAAGCGTAAAAAATACACCCTATTAGAATGAGGATGGCATAAATCTTCTAGTGTTCCTTTGAAGACTTGAAATAATTGTTGCTTGTATTTTATATGACATCATAATAATTTGGGTGTGTATATTGTCGTATTATATTCAGTACAATATTTGTATTGAAACTCACAACTTATGTGTTATCGTATTTTGTACGACAGTTTAACAGTTGTATAAAGGAAGATTTGTATTTGGATTTAGTAGTGTGTTTTTGGCGACCCATAATGGGTTGTGTGGACCAATTTTGGGGTGTCACAATAGTAATATTTGGTTAAAATAATTTTGTAGGGATTGCATTTATGATTTGATAGGAGCCTGAGTTTTTATAGATGGATGCAGAGATAATTCATAAACATATGCAAAATGTTGTTGTTGCCAATTACCGCAATTTCATTTCAACTGCTGATGCATTGTTTTTCATTTGCGAGGAAGTTTTTTCTATTGATAAACATATGAGATTAGAGTACCTAAAATATTTAGATTTTTTGCTCACTTTCATTTCAAATTTTAATTATTTTTTTCCACACAAGTAATATTTTTATTTTTGAATTTCTTTTCCTGAGCCACATAGATAAAAAAATTAATGTCTACTTAATTTTTTTAAAACAAAATGACCCAATTTTAAAATATTAATTAGTTTAATGGGATAATTTGAAAAATTAAAAGTTCAATGTTGTAATCAATAAAATGTGTCAATTACAGTTAGTAATTCATTAATTATGTCGATAAAAATTTAACGTTCATTTATTTTTTTAACGGAATGACCCAATTTCAAAATAATAATTAATTTAATGGGATAATTTAAAAAATAAAAATAAAAGTTCAATGGTATAATCAGTAAAACCTACCAACTACGTCGGATATTTAATTAGTTTTGTCATTACCATACATATATAGAGAGAGAGAAAGACGAATCCGGTTAGCATGAAATTATTTTTTTGATAAGTTTGTCAATTGACCAATTGAATACTGACACACATAAAACCTCGGTTGCATATCAGTATTCTATTGATCAATTGACCAACTTACCTACAAAATAAACTTCATACTAATCACTTCTGAGAAAGACATCGTTCTAACCGAAAAAACAAAAGTCATGTCAACTGCTCAATCTCTCAATCATGCATAATCATAACACAACATTGACTTCTGAGCCCTAATCCATACATTAATCTAACAATCTTCCTCCTTGGACTCTAACTTACCTATCTTAACGATTTGAACCCTAAATTTCACTTATATTGTGTTATTAAGTTTTACAATAATGAAAAACTAAAGTATTTTAGTTATTTATTTAATTTGTTATTGAGTTTTTTAATGAACGAAATTTTTTAAAAATGAATAGAAGACTTGACCAATTTTTTTTAATCAAAATTTCCATTTCCAATGAACAAATTTTGACAAAAAACTAAATAAAATAAACAAAACTTTTATAATCTTTATAAATCAAGTTTTTCTTGTCTTGTTTTTTAAGCCCTAAGAAACACAATTTTATTACGTTTGTGAATTATAAATTGTTATGCAAAATTTATTAGAATAAATTATTCCATCAATTTTAAAATATAAGAAAATTTTTACAAAATCAAGTTAATGTAATATATTTTTAAATTTATATTATATATATTTTTTGAAAATAAATATTATTTCTAGTAGTACTTCTACATCATTTTCAATTTTTATAATTTGATTCATTTATAAGCGAGATTCATGTATAAATGAGATATATTTCTTGGTCTTATTTTAGGAATTTGTAAAAAAAAACACAAAATTATTGTAATTTTTTTTCTTAATATTTGTTGCTTATAAAAGTAAAGGCAATATATGTAGTATTTTATAAATTTAATTAAAAACTTTTGAGGTTGTTGGACCGGGTATCCATAAAGGCCTAAACCCGACTCAAAAACCGGACAAGAATTAGGGGCAAAACAAACCCTACACTACAATTCCCAATTCAATCACTACCCGTTCTTCTTATTTCTCCCTTCTCTCTCACTCTCGTCTCACCTCGTAGCAAAAAAAAAATTCATACTTTATTCTATATCAACAGCAAAGTTATTCATAATTATTTCCATTTTTCATCATTTGAGCTACACTGAAGGGATTTTTTAAAGTTCTATCGGTAAGAAACAACTCATTCAATTCTTATTTTAGGTTAAAATTTCGGCATACAATTTATTTATTTATCTTAATTACGAGTATATTATATGGACAGGATTTTTTGGTAGTTTTTTTATGCTACGGGCGCTGTAATTTATCTGTAGATGGCTGGTTTGTTGGCTGGTATTCCTTCGCAACATGGAATGTACGAAGGAGGTTCATACAATCCATCTCAGGATAAGCAGCCGGAGGAAGGAGGCGGCGGCCGGTGGTATTTCACTAGAAAGGAAATTGAGGAAAATTCCACTTCTAGACGAGACGGTATTGATCTCAAGAAAGAGGCCTATCTGCGCAAGTCTTACTGCACTTTCTTACAAGATTTGGGCATGAGGCTTAAAGTGTAAGTTTTTGTTTGATATTCAATTAAATTATTTTTCTTAAATTTTCCATGTTTGTTTTTGTTTTTTTTGGAAATTTCCGGTTAATGTTAATAAGTGTATTTTGGTACCTAATGTTTTTTCTTTTAATTGTGGAAGTTCTTGAAGCTTTTAGCATTTTATTTTGTTTATCTGTTCATATCATCCAAAACAGCTCCCTATTCATAAAACCAGCGGCGGATCCAGCCCAAAAGTTCAGTGGGGTCAAATTTGAATTTTTTTTGTTAAGAATAAAAATTATAACTATATATATACTTTTCTAAATCCAATATAATTTCTCAACATTTAAGTCGTTAAGTTTAATATATATATATATTCATAATTTTCTTATAAGGAAAATATTAGAATGATTTTTTTAATCAACAATTTTTTTTTATTAAAAATTCAATATAGTACAAATATGACAATTCAAAAGAGTTGGATAAGGCCACACGGGGGTTAAAGAAAATTAAGTAAATATTCTTTGAGTTTTAACACCTTGTTTTTGTCTTTGAATTTTATCTTGGTGATAAAAGAAAAGGAAGCGAATGAAAACAAAAAGAGATAATGTCAGTTTTGTAATAGAAGAGAATTTTTTTTTTAAGAAAAGTGGTGTTTTTGAGTTTTAATTAGAAAAAATATATATAAAAAAATGAATGTATTTCGAGTCAAAAAATTTCTTCTCATTTTTTTTCTACAACAAATTTTTTTTATAGGATATTAGTTAAAAAAGAAAAGAAAGTAGAAGAGAGTACTTACTTTCTGAGCCAAATATTACACACGGAGAGAGAAATAAGGTAATTAGTACAAAATTTTCATTACTTTAAAAAGTCATTTATACAAAAAGAGGGTGGTGATGGTACTATGAGAAAAGCCAAAGAAGATACAAATTAACACATGGACTGAAAATTCAGTGGGGGCAGGTGCCCCCCCTGCCCCTAGGGTAGAACCGCCCCTGCATAAAACTAGTGACTACCCTTTGGAACTTGGGGGAATGGAAAGGAAAAAAAAGAAGCAAAAAAATATTAGAAATAGGAACAACTTACCTAATTGATACAAGTTTATTATATACAGTTCAAAAAAATCTAATATAATAAAAAATTAATTTATTTTTATTCTCCTTTCATTTTTGCAAGAAATTTGTTTGTAAATGAACACACCAAATGTGTTTGTGAAGTATTGTGTTACAGTAAACATCTGGCTATGTGAAGTATGTTTTACCTGATTATCCCCTAATCCTTTAGTAACATGAAGCAACTCTTTAACATAGAAGGATTTACTTGCTTAATTGCTTTAGTGATTGTACTCTCCTACTCCCGTGTGGAGGATTAGTGAGTGTTGGTCTTTAAATTGGTCCAACTCTTGAGAGTTTTGTCATTTGTATGCATATTTGGTACATTAATGCTTTGGCCTTGAAGATAACAAGATTTTTCAATATCAGTTGTACAGTTTTTTCAACTTAATGCTATCTGCTCTTCCCTTTAGGTATTACTTTGTGCCTTGAGTGTTCCTGAAGAACAATAATTTTTGGCTCAACATTGATATGTAATGAATTTCTTGAGTGCAGGCCCCAGGTAACCATTGCTACAGCAATAATTTTTTGTCATCGTTTCTTCCTTCGTCAATCCCATGCAAAGAGTGACAGGAGGGTGAGTTCTATCCTGTTTTACTTGAATATTGGTTTTCATTCCTTATTCAGAAACCTTAATCTATTGTATTTGAATGTAATTATTAAAGAAGGAATACATTATGTTGCTGGAAACCTTGCATCTAGGCATTGCCACATTGCAATGGATGAGAAAGTATCAAAGTACTGGTCTGGTGGAACATGAAGAAAATAATTGAATAGCTTGGTTGTGTTTGTAATAGTAATATATGCTAAATTACTATAGGAAACTAGCTGTTAAATGTTATTTGCGCCTTTTCTCTTTTCTTATATTAGGGTTTCTTTTTGGAGAGTGGGGTGGGTGGGGCAGGAGCTGAGAGTTTGATCTACTTACATTAACTTTATATATCTATTGGCTAGTGTATGTGCGTAATACTTGACAAATCGCGAATTGAATCATAGGATTCAGTAAAAGTTGCAAAGAATATGTATGATTATTATATTTAAATACATAGGAGAAGACAATTTATAAAGTCTATTATACATAACTTTGGTGTAAACTCCATCGGACAACATGGTTCACATTGTCAAAAGGGTAAGCAAGATGCCTTCATAGAAAGATACGTGAGTTTGATTCTCACACTACTTTCATTTTTTGATGCATCATGTTGTTCTTCAATTCAATGTAATATCCCTTTTGGGATCACTAGTCTTCTTTCCTTAACCATGATTTAAAATTCACTCGAAGTATTTAACCCTTTCACCTTTTTAAACCACTGTTGAAACAACACTCCAAATCTTCAAGTTGAAAAACCTATAAACAAAGAATTTAACAAGTTGAAATTTGAAAACAAGAAGCAAGTTAAGGATATAAAATATAAGGGGTTACAACACTAAAAAGAATTAGGAAAATTGAGATTTATTAAAATAGTACCTACAAAGAATACAAATCCCTAAATGTTTGAAAATTCTTGAATTTCACAACTTTTAAATTATAATATCCATGCGAGAATATTGACTATAATTGTATATATTAGATTCAAAGAAAAAAAGAATTTTGTAATGCGTTCGTAAGTCTTTGTAAAGTGTAAAAATCACATGTAGAAAATTAAGAGATAAAGAGTGGGTAATGAATAATTTGATGCTGAAGTATGGTAAAGACAGAGTACTGGGAAGAAAAATAAAAACTGAATGAAAGAATGAAAAAAATGAGGTTTTGACTGTAGTTGTCATAGCGTTGCCATGGCGACCCTAGGCGTCTGACACTGGAGCATGGCAAGGCGGCGTCTTGGACGCCTAGATGCCAAGGTGAGCGCTTTGGCAGCTGCCCCCAAGTTTGGTGGTGTTTTGCTTTGTGGACCTTGACTTGTGCTTGATAGGGTTAAGGTTTTGATTGGGTAAAATCAAATAATATCTAGCCAAAACTTTTATTTCAAATGATATTGGACAATTAGGATGGAGGAAATGACAAGGCTCACAAGCCACAAAACACAACTTAGAAATCAATTCATATCATGGTTCAAAGTTTTGGCGTATTGGAGCGGTACTACAACCTTGATACGAGTTAGAGAATATCAGATTATTCATTTAGAAGGTATGTTTCAACGAAATTTTGGCTTATCGGTGTAGGGGGATGGTTTCAGACCAAATAGCGGAGAAATTTCTGTACAAAGGGGAGAAACATTACAAAAAAAATGTATTTCATACATTTTAACCAATACCTAAATTGGTATTAAAAAATAAATAAAACCAGTATTAAATTAACTACAACTTATAAAATTACACTTAAACTACTTAGCAAAAAAATAATTATACATATTATATACCCCCTCCGTTCCCCAAAAGGATGAGTAAAGTACAATTTGCGCACATATTAAGAAAAATAAAATTATAGGAAAGAGAGTGAAAAGTTCCAAATTTATTCTTAGTGGGTCCACAAGATAATATAAAGTGATAGATACTTTTATTTTTTTATACTAATGGACTCCACCAAATGACATATTTACCCTTCACTTTATATATTTTATCTCAATCTTTTGGGGACAAAAATTTGTAACTTTAGTCATCCTTTTGAGGACAGAGGGAGTAGTACCAAACTAGAGTTTTAAAAAAAATTGTACCCATTTTTCTTAGAGATAAAAAATATATATTTTATACATATTAATTAAAATAAATTGAGCATATGTAGTACCTAGTTAATTATAACTTGAAAATATCTTTAGAATATACCTGGTTATGGAAGTGTCTTTTTTTCTATTTTATGGGGAATTTGAAATGAGTGTAATGTTGGACTGTTTAGAGAAAGTTGCTCTTCTTTTGAGTTGTTGAGTGATAGGATTATTTTTCTTGCTTCTCTTTGGGCTTCTTCTATGGGGTCTTTAGAGTTATCTCTGTGACTGATTTGTGTAGAGATTGGAGGGTCTTTTTTTATTTTTGTTTTTTACTCGATTGAGGATGGACTTTTTGTTTCCCATTTTATTGTATCCTTTCTTTTTCTTTTGTATTAATAAAATTTCTTGTTTTATAAAAAAAATATCTTAAGAATTTACTGGTCAATTTTTATGTAATGTAACTTTTGGAAAATGCTATGTGTATTGGATAGTGTTATTTTGTGAACTTAATTTATCCATCTTGTTATTGTTATTATTTAGATTTTTTTTTAATTTATTTGAATCTTCTAACTAGCGTGACGACTCTTGTCGATCGAAGCCAATATTGACTCAAAAAATGTCCTTTTGAAATATAGGTTGCTACTGCGACTTTGAACCCTGATTCGTATTCAAGTCTGAAAAATAATGAAGGATTACAAAACTTATATAGAGAACCAATAGTTGGAGACCAAGTAAAAAGCCTAATTTAAATTTTAAAATGGAAATGACTCCTAAATATATTTAACTAATACAATTAAACTACTAGAATAATCTAACTAATAAAATATAATTACTAATAAAAAAAAGTTATCTTTAAACAAATATATAAAAGTAATTAATCTCTTAATCTTCTTTTTATTCACATCAATTGTTATTTGTATCTTTATTTATAAATGTGTATTTATTGAAATACACTAGAGGGGACAAACCTGAAGAAAAGAAACTCTATGACTGATGATTTATCTTTGTTGAGATTGGAGAGCTGCCCTTTTTAAAATTGTTTTTCTTGTTTTTTTTGGTTGGGTGCACTCCTTGCCCCCCCTTCGCGTGTATTCTCTATTTTCATCTAATATATATATTTTTTAAATATAAAAATAATAACTTTGTGCAATGATCAAACTAATATCAGAAAGAAATATTTATGAAAAAAATTGTGTTACAATTTGGCTTTCTGTGGAAATATTAATTTAGTGTTTCACTTGTCTCAAAATGTCTTGCAGACCATTGCAACAGTATGCATGTTTCTCGCGGGAAAGGTTGAAGAAACTCCTCGTCCTTTAAAAGATGTTATTCTTGTTTCTTATGAAATTATAAATAAAAAGGATCCTGCCGCAGCACAGAGGATAAAGCAAAAGGTATTGTTTATTTTGTTGGGTGCTTATACAGTTATACTAATTTTTACTACTTAGTGCTCTTAAAGTATTGTTTGTTTTGTTGGTTGCTTATACTAAATACTTGCTGGTGTTCCTCTGATTGGCATACCCCTTATAACACGTTTTGATTGCTTCATAGCCTGTATTCTGCTTCCACAATGTCTATGGATAAAAACAATTTTGATTCCATTGCAGGTAGTATAATGACATTGATAGATACTTTTGGATGTGTTTTTTCCATTCAGAATTAGCTTTGAAGACATATTTAAAACACACCTGTGTCTACTTAAGATGTCTGATGTTTCCACAACAATCATGCAGGAGGTATATGAACAACAAAAAGAAATGATTTTACTTGGAGAGAGGGTTGTACTTGCTACTCTTGGATTTGATCTTAATGTGCATCATCCATATAAGCCCCTTGTAGAGGCTATAAAGAAATTTAAAGTTGCTCAAAATGCCTTGGCTCAAGTTGCATGGAATTTTGTGAATGATGGGTATGATGTTGCTTATTGTAAATTTGTAATTTTATATAATGCCCTTCCATGGTCAAATTTTCTTCTGCATTTTTGACCGGGAAAAGCGGCATGCAGGCTTCGGACATCTCTATGCTTGCAATTTAAGCCCCACCACATTGCAGCAGGTGCCATTTTCCTTGCTGCCAAGTTTCTCAAAGTAAAGCTCCCATCTGAAGGCGAGAAAGTTTGGTGGCAAGAATTCGATGTCACCCCACGCCAATTGGAGGGTTGGTCTTGTCTTTCTACAAGAACAACTGTTGTAGATTGATTATATTGGATATTGAGCCAACTATGCTTTCTTTATTGTATTATTTCTCATTGCACAGAAAGTGGAAATTTTTTAGATCATGGGTGCTTTAATTTAACATTGTATAATTTGCTGCCTTTTGAAGGGTGGGATTGAAAATTATGTCATGTGGTAGTTGAATGATTCTAAACAGATTTTTTGGTGTGTCGAATGTTACCCTTTTAACTGTACTTCTTTGTACCTTGCAGAGGTTAGCAATCAAATGTTAGAACTGTATGAGCAAAATAGAGTGCCACCTTCTCAGACTAGTGAAGTTGAAGGAAGTGCTGGAGGTGGAGTTACAACACGAGCCCCTATAAAAGTTCCTGCTGCAACTGAAGAACATCTTTCAAATAATAGTAATTCTCAAGATGGGGGTGCTACTTCAAAGCCAGGAGCCTTGAAGTCGGTGTCATCTCATCCTGTTCCCGATCAGTCGCATCTTGATAATCATGCTGGTCCTCCAAGGGCGACACAAAATCAAACTAAAGATTATGTAAACACAGGCATGAATAGCAAAGTAGACCACAAAAGAGACGGTGATGTTAATGATAATCAGTGTTATGACTCAGAATCATTGCCTCAACAGGGGAACACGAGGGAAGTACAGAATAATTCAAAGTATAGTTCTGAGGGACATGGTGAGGATGACCATCAAAGGAATGCTGGAAGAAGTGACATAAGGGAATCAAGGGACAAATATCATGGTCGGAATCTGGATCATAAAGACGGCAAACTTGGTCAGTCACCTCAAGATGCTATTGTAAAAATTGACAAAGACAAGGTAAAAGCAGCTCTAGAGAAACGAAGAAAGGCCCGTGGTGTTACAGCTCCGAAAATAGACTTCACAGATGAGAGCGATCTCATTGAGAGGGAACTGGAAGATGGTATTGAACTGGCTGCCGAGAACGAGAAAGTAAGGCTGGATAGAACGCAAAACTGGTCCAAACCTTCAAATCGGCCAGATAATGACTATGGGCATCATGTGAAGCATCAAGATGAGGATGGTGGTCACCAAAGAACAAAATGGCAGACATCTGGACAAGAATTTGACAATGTAGAAGAAGGAGAAGTGGCCACTTTTGATGATGCTGACAGAGGATATCGGTCACCTAAGTCGAGCAATCACAAGAGGAAGGCTGGGAGCCCACCTGAGAAGCCAATGGAGGGAAAGCAGCGCCACGATTATATTCCTGCATCCCATCACCATATTCACCATGACTTTCCAGAAGATAGAGATGGGTTGGTGAGGCCTGCTTATTCAGAAAGGGATCACAAAAGGCATGTTCAGGAGAATCATGTTTGAAGAGTTTTCACCGCCAGATCACCCATATGTATGCCTGAGGATAAAGAGCGTTATCTATATATTTTCAGGTGGGTGCTCTATATATGCCCTACTTTGTCCACAAACATTGTTTGTCAGGTTATGATTTCCATGGTCAAAAACAACTATTTTAAGAATGAGACCATGGAGTTCTGTTTTCAGGTGGATTGTTTAAAAAACACAAAGATGAGTTTGGAGAATCTGTAAAAGGATTGATGTGAGGTTATTTATTAAAGCTTTTGGCTTCCCCCCTTTTTCAATTTCTAGAAAGATTTGCCCTCTTCTGTATAAATTTTAAGGCAGGAATTTAGTGATTGAAATAGTGGCTCATTGTTGCAACTCATAATTTATTTAGCATCATCTCTTTCTTGGAAAGGAAAGGCAATGTGTAGCAGTAGATGCCTTCTATTTGAAGCGTAAGAATCAGTTTATGGCTGTAATTGCGAAAAATATGTAGCATTTGTTATATGTTTCTGTCGGTGGGATCCACTTTGTGAGAGACCATCTATAATAATAAGATAGAATTGGTTCAAATTTATTCTAATTGATTTGGGCAGAAAAGAACAAGGACTACAGTTCAGATTCATTCTAATTTTCAGAGGAAAGGGTGGTGGGAGAGGAAGGAGAGAGGAAATAAAAGTGGGATTGTTGAAACGGAGAGAGTGGAAGGATTTTGTTACGCCCTTCAGACTCGAGCAATTATTAGTATAAAAATATTAAAAACACGTGAAAATATGAGTTTTCTCTTTTTGTTTCTCCTTTGTATAAAATACATCTCTCTTTAAAACATGCAGTTTATATGAGAACACAATTTGCATTTATATGGTGGTGAGACAAAGAAACAAATAATTATGCAGTTTCTGGAATTGAATTAGTAATATATTATTTGATCATTATAGTTAAAATGAATCACCAAAAATAACCCTACTATCATATATAGAAGTTATACAAATCTTAAATGAGTAACTTTGTTAATCACTTGGACACATCTATAATGGATATTTGTAGTGAATAAATATGTTCATGCTAAAACCCTTTTTGCATAAATTTATTTAATTTTTTAAAATTTTGTTTATAACACCTTAGACATGGTATATTTTTTTGGTAACATTGCTTATTTAATATTGAAATTTTGAACTTAACTTTGTTATTATTATATAATTTAATTTTTAAAAGTTATAGTAGTATTTAACTGGCTCTCCAAAATATCTTAAAATGACAATTATGGGTAGATATCTAAATTATTTTAGTACAGGGACTGAAGTGAAAAATAAAATAAAAATATGGTACTCCCACCCCTTCCTTTTCCAGCTAAACCCCTTCTCCCACTCTCATCCTCACTCCTAAACCCCCCCAAAAGGCAAAAGACCAGAAAAGACCTGCGCACAACACAAACCCTAGTCTTCAAATATCTCATCTCAGTTTTTGGCCAGAAAAAAATGGCGGAATCTCTTGACATGTCTCTCGATGCTATCATCGAGAAAAACAAGAAATCAGGTGGTGGACGCGGTTCGTCCAACTTCTCCAGGGCCAGAGGCCGCGGGGGCGGCAGCGGCGGCCGAGGCCAGGGTAGAGGCGGCCGCGATATTCCCGGTCCAGGTCCAGTTCGCCGGTTCCCCAACCGTGTTCAGACCAGAAGGACACCGTATGTTACACCTCAGGTGATTTTTAAGCTTTTCGTTTTGTACTACACTAGTAATTCTGAAGTTTTTGCTTGAAATTAGTAATTCTCAAAGAAACTCTCTTTGTGTACATGTGTCTGTGAGGAGTATATTGCTTTACTTAGGGCAAAAGTTATGGGGGACAAAATGCAGGCAGTTCATCAAATGCAAGAGCTCTTGGTTGCGGCGGGAGGGTCTGATACTGATTCAGAAACGAAGCTATACATATCTAACTTAGATTATGGAGTTACAAATGATGACATCAAGGTAATTTGTTTTTTTTTCTCTTTCATACTTTGGTTTATGTTCTTATGCTCCTATGTAAGAATGTTCTAGTTAATGGTTGTTTGAATTTGCAGCCTAAAATTTTGAAGAACATAAACACCTAATATTTTATTGGCAGATGACATAAAGGTATAAAAATAAGATTGCTAATGTTGGAGCTATAACTAATACAAATTGGAAATGTTTCATATGGATGGAAGATATTAAAAGGCCATGTATACCTTGTGACATTTAGTCAATTTTTTCATTTGTATTTTCTTAGTAATAGATATAGTCGGTGTTAGAGCTGTTTTTGAAATTATGTTGCATCTGTTTAATACTTGCAATGGGTAAATGAGGTGATTGAATGACATACATGACAAAAGTTGAATTCCTGAAAAAGCAAACTTGCCATGGTGGCTGCTGGGTGTTTTGATTTTGTCTAGTCATTAGGATGATCTTTGAACATATCATACATTAGGTTTTTGTTCTTGAAATGAGAGATGGGTAACTGCTCTTTAGGTCCTTGTCTGTTTGTTTTGTGGAGGAGAAAAAAAAACTGCTATTTATAGTACAACCAAGGTGAGCTTTGCAGAGTAACTGATTTTTTTAAGAAAAAAATATTTCAAAGTTTCTGATGTAGATTGGTTAGACGCAAGCGTAGATGCAAACACATTGAGCGTGTTCGATTTATTTTTCCAGTTGGAGGAAATTTGAGGTTGAGTTGGTAGAGGTTTCCCAAAGAACTTATTGATAGGATACTATTTATTTTTTCTTTTTCTGTGGTAGGATAGTTTCTGGCTTGGAAAATGTTAGTTGTACGTTGTATGCCAATGTTCATGGTTATGCATTACATGCCTACTTTCTTTAAATTGTTTATGCATTACATGCCTATCGTTATCTTCATATGTTCAATTTGTTGGTCGATAACTTGTCTTGTGCTTATCGTTGTTCTTGTACTTGTGTGAATGTTCGCTGATGGAAGAAATTATTGCAATCTGTGATGATGAACAAAGATGATGTTCAACATGATTATTTAGTATTACTTTTTTTTTAATTTTGTTTTTGTAACTCTTTTCTGTATATTTGCTTTCCCTTTC
Source organism: Panax japonicus (assembly GCA_020205505.1). Taxonomy (NCBI): domain Eukaryota; kingdom Viridiplantae; phylum Streptophyta; class Magnoliopsida; order Apiales; family Araliaceae; genus Panax; species Panax japonicus. Next base: position 53,694,751 of record CM035108.1, read on the forward strand.
TGATTTTCCTGGGTAAAGCGTGTTTGAGTTGCAGATTGTACGGTGGTGATGGTTTTTCCGCAGTGTGGGTAAGGGGAAATTGCTGTAGTGGTGGCTGTGTTTTGGTTATGCTGGTGGTTGGGTGTTGGTTCTGTTATGATGGCAGTGGTATTTATGCGACCATGTTTTGGCTTCTGAAGAGGCGATCTTAGAATGTTGGTTTGAGTTTATTAACTGACTGTAAGACTACTTAGAGAACAGCAGAAATTAAATGATTCAGCACAAACCAATCTAACAAGTGGTTTTAATTTTGATATTACAGTTATCTGTATAAATTAAAATGTGACTGCAACAAAACCACGAAGTGAAAAGAAACGGTCCAAAGATTCCTAAGTGCATTTCAACAATGGAGCAAATGGTCAACCAACTCATCTGCAACACCACACATCACACATCGATTTGATAATCTAAGACCTCTCTTCTTTGGGTTATCTTGATAAAATACAGTTTTTCTTGTGATTTCATTAACCTTCCTTTTGCTACATTTTAATAGTTTATTTATCTGGTAGAAAGAATTACTAAGCAGCAGTGGTCTTATATGTTCACAGACTGACACTTCTTGGACTTTCAGGCATTCCTATGATGGTAGGACACAAAACACGCATTCGAAGTTGCTGCATGACATAGTCATGACATTTATCCTTCTGTTGCAAAGGAAATTGAAAAAGAAAAGTACTGATTGTGAATATTCATATCCATAAGTCCCTATAGCTTATTTATCTTACAGAAAAGAAGAAAAAATGTTTTCACTTATCCATATATTTGTAGTTGCAATATCTTTCCCATGGTCTAGTTGTTTTAATTTTTTTTTCATGCTCGCTTCATATAGTTCTCGTTTCCTTGTTTATTTCCATACATTATAACAAAGGAAGACTAGAATCAAGCACTGTCATTAACATTGCATGGCTCTTTTCAGGTGCTATTCTCAGAGGTTGGTGTTTTAAAAAGATACTCGATTCATTATGACAAGAGCGGAAGATCAAAGGTACCATGAGTGGTTTGGGTTACTCTGGCTCTTTAGAAGAAAATTTCTATGTGCTATTGGCTTAGCAAATATGTTTATCTTAGGGAACTGCGGAAGTTGTTTTTGCACGTCAATCAGATGCTTTTGCTGCTGTCAAGAGATACAACAATGTACAACTTGATGGAAAACCCATGAAAATTGAGATGGTAGGTTTGAAACTGGTTACCCCTGCTGCCATCACTATTCCTCCAACTTCCAGTGGCATTTTGGGAAATCAAGGTGGTGCTTTCAGAAGGTACACTTGTTTTCACTTCTTCCCTTCATCCAATGTTGACTCCTTTTGCATTATAAGCTTGATTCTATAATAAATTCCATTTGCAATGCGGTACATTAGTGTCTGGACTTTGATGATATACAAAGTTGTGAGTGTACTTTCACTTATTTCTTTTTCTTTTCTTAATTCTTTTTTGTTTTCCTGGATCGTGTGGGGCTGTAAGCCAAGAGAGAGAAAAGATTCTTCTGCTTTACATTATTTGTTAATATTAAAGGACACTGAAAATAAGGGTTTTATTAGTGTTTGCTATAGCATCTCGCCATCTTGGGATTTCTGGGTAAAGGAAGCTGCAGTTCAACAATGTGTGCACTGTGCAGTTGTTTTTAGTCTCTAAGATCAATTGCTTGTATTGATCAACGACAATTGATACTTGTGGATCTCTGGTCAATATCAATGGTTTTGAAAGCAAGTAGTTGGTCATTTTTTTTTTTTGGGTTGTTAATCATGTACTCTTCTTCTTCTTTTTTTTGTTGTCGTTGATCTTGTACTTTGTCTTTCATGGACTCTATACTTCGTGTGGTTCCTGACACCCTCTCTTGGGGTTGGATTTGAATTGATTTTACAATAGCATAAACATATGTACAACAGAATATTAAATTTCCTTTTTCTTCACTAATGCTGTGCATAAAACCCTTCACTCCCTATCCCTTATGTGTACTATTACTCCAAACTTTTGTATTATATTTGTCAACTGGAATTCTTTTGATAGTTCTGATTTCATTCTTTTTTTCTTCACGTCTGCCATGCATAATCCTTCCTTGCCCTATCCCCAATGTGTACTATTACTCCAAACTGTAGTTATATATTTTCAATTGGTAAGTTCTGATTTGATTATTTCTGTTTCATCATCATACAATAGACAAGAAAGGAATGCAGGTAGGGGGCGTGATCGTGGCAGTGGTGGCCGTGGACCTGTGAGAGGCCGTGGACGAGGGAGAGGCCATGGTGAGAAGATGTCAACTGCTGATCTTGATGCTGATTTGGAGAAGTATCACAAAGAAGCTATGCAAATAAACTAAGGGCTTTCTTAAATCTCCAGTACTAGGGCATCCTACTTCTTCCCCCTAATGTGGATGCTAAATGATGATACGATCTTTGTTGCTGTCATGCTTAATGCTAGTCATTGTACACAAAGTGCTATTTTTTACTGAGAAGAAACTTTACATATTGGATACCATTGAATTAATATATAGTAATTATTACTTTTGGTTAGCAGTAAACATAATGGTGGTTTAGTTATGCCTGAATGTTGTTATGTCTCATATTTGTTGGCGTTTGAGGTGGCAATGGAGGTTTGTCCACAATGTCAGACTACAAAATCTCTAATGATGCAACTGGTATATAGAAGGTGCTATTATGTAGCAAAATTTATACAGGCGCCTTTTTAGGGGGGGGGGGGGATTCTGGAAGCGTTCACACGAAGCATCATTTACACGACAACTTGTTGAATTGTCTATAGGTTCTAATGGCATTAGCCTTAATTATCTGGAGACGGTTTATAATAATATGTTTCATGATTTCACCATTGTTTTTCAGTAAGAACAGTTGCATCTTACTAGGTGTAATTTTTAAAGGAGAACTTGGGATTTCTATTTCTATTTCTCTTTGTATCCCCGAAGTTCTTTCTCTCATTCTTATTTATCTTGATCTTGAGAAAATTGAGATACAGCCTTTAATAACAAGTCAAAATACGAATTAAAACACACTAGGATTATGGCATACTGTATCAGAAAGTCACCTTGACTCACCTATTATTGAAACTCTCTTTATTTCGTAACTGCAGTCCCATCTCATATATATTGGGGAGCAAATGAGGTCTATGTTTCTGATGATATTTCCTTCAATATTAAGGTTCAAGACTAATGAATTCAACAAATCAAATAGAACTCGGTATTTGGTACAGGCAAGTGGTTTTTTTTAATGGCCTTTCTTAACACACTGGACTTGTAAGAAAAACTGGATGAAATCGAGGCAACACAGGATAGGATTGAAAAAACATCTCAATTCTTACAGGGATATGATATTATGTTCCCAAGCCAAGAGAACCACTCTAGATTTGGACTACTGTTTTAAAAAAAAACACTGTAATGCATCCTTGATGATACAGTAAATATAGGGGCACATTATTTCCGGGTGAGACCCACTTTATTCTCGTGTGAGAAAAAACTATATGAAACACATAGACATATCATATCCCTAAATATAATGGAGGGATGGGGTCAACTAATCATTTCCATAATGTTATTTTTACTGATCAACCACTGAAGTAAAAGAAAAGGCTCGAGAGCTTGAAAGGGGTTTTACTTTCATTAATATCTCAATCTTTACAGGGGGAAAATTTCTCGGCAGTAATTTTACATCCATTCCAGTATAACGAAATTTGGGATAAGAGGAAGAGAAGAAGGGGATGATAACTAAAAAGCCACACTAAAAAAGAACAAAAAATGAAAAGCAATCAATAGATAGAAAAATATATACCAGACATCCTTTGCAAATACCCTCCTTCATTGTCCTCAAAAATGAATCCAGGTTTATGATCCAATCCGCAACTGTGGTGTTTTCGTTGCTATTTCGACAATTCGACTAGAATTGCAGCATCAGCCTGTCTTCAGTTCAGTCGAGTGACAAAGCATCGATAAACATCGCCAATAGAAAAGCTTATCCTGTACAAGGACCATTCCAATGAAGATCCGTAAGCGTGACAAAAATTGCTTTTGCACATGAGAAAAGGAAAATATTTTAATATATTTAAAAGTTAGCAGAGAAGAAAGCTAAGAAACAATTAAAGAAAAAAGATATTTTGTTATTTCTGACCTTGGCACACGATAAAAGAGCAATCTTAACCCTCTCGAGTTACTTAAAACCTAACCCTTTTAAGCAAATGGAGATAAAAAATACTTCGCCCGTCCCAAAAAAACGAAGGCAAATGATATTATATTTTGGAATGTAGTTAGTATAATGTCATCTTAGGCCTAAATGCCCTTAGTCCAACGAAGAGAAAGAAGGAATATAGAAAAAAAAACTAAGGATTTCAAGGTTGCCTCTTAAAATCAATTTTACAGAGGATGGTGGTGAAGAAGCATCTACACCCAGCTCGACTAAACTCATGCCTTTTATCCCAAACTAGTTGAAGTAGATTGAAATGAATCCCAAATGTAGTCAATGTTCGAAAAAGCTAAAATCGGTACGAGGCGTTTTTCTCTGGGCTATGCGAGGCGTAAGCCTCGAGGCGGAGCGAGGCGGGAGCCTTGATTTAAAGACCTAAAAGTCCCCAAAAAATTATGAAAAAAATACTAATAAAACCATAAAATAATTCATCATTACAATTAAGGTCATAGAAGACATAAATAACCAACGTTACAGTAATGTATCATTACAAAACATCAAAACAACATTATATCATCAAGTACTTATCAGTGTTCTAAAAGTCGGCCTAGTCGGCCGACTAGTCGTCGACTAGGTCGGGGTCGGAGGCTCCCAGAGTCGACCAGGCCCTAGTCAGTTGATTTAGTCACTGGCCGACTTAGTCGGCCTCAAGTCGACGACTAATCGGTAAAGTCGGGGCAAATCAGAACAAATCGGAGTATATCAGGGTAAAAAACAAAACATATGAAATGTTTGGGGTCATAGTGTAATTTATGGATTTTGTTTATAATTTTTAAACCCTACCTGACTGCTGCTGCTTGTTCTTAGGAAAAAAATCGAACGACGACGCTACTGCTTCTTCCTTCGACCGACACTGCCGCCTCCTTCTCGCCTGACCGATGACGCCGACACCGACGACTACGCTACTGCTGCTCGCCTCCTTCTCGCCTGAAACTAGTTTCGACGCCTGCTCGCCTGCTCTCCTTCGACGACGCCGACTGCTACTCAGGTAGTACTTTTTCGGCTTGTCTCTCTCTCAGTTTCTCTAATTTTTTTTTGTAAACAGTTTACAAATACTGATATAAGGCTTATAAGGCATACTGATATAAGGCTTAACAGTTTACAAATACAAATACTGATATTTTTTTTGGTTTTAGTTAATTAGTTCCTTAGTGGGCATTAAAGAAAAGGTTGGATAAATTAAATTAGTTAATTTTTTTAGTTAATTGTAATATTTCATTTTAATTTTTAAATTGTTTCAACTTCATTTATAAATTAAATTATTAAAATCTGACTGGGGTTTGGAGAAATGACTGATTTTATATTTTTATGCATAGGTATAATATCACAATCAATGACTCAATCACCATCTTTGTCTTCGGCAGCCTCTAATACTTCCGAGTGTTCAGTATTAAAAAGAGCTTCAGATGAAATTGGATGGGAATATGGCTTCCTTGTAAATCCTAACAACAAGGATCGTTGGAGATGCAAATTGTGTGACAAAGAGTATGGTGGAGGAGTTTATAGATTGAAACAACACATAGCAAATATCAAGGGAAATGTAGCATCATGCTCCAAGTCAACCAAGGCAGATAAAGAATAAAATGGCACTTGACAAGGTAGCAACTAAAAAGAGAGACAAGAGGATAGATGACGTGAATGTTAGAGCAGAAGTGGAAGTGGAGGCAATACCAGAAGGAAATGAAGACGAAGAAGTTGAAGTTTTAGGGTCAAGGAAGAGGCCCCATTATCTTAGTCCCATAGATAGATATGCAAGGGTCATCAATCCGGATTTGAGTGCAAGTAAGAAGATGCGACAACAAAACATGAATGATGCACTTTAGAAAGAGAGAACTCATGATGTGAATAGGTACTCGGCTCAATGGATGTACGAAGCCGGTATTCCATTTCATGTTATTGACAAAGATAACTTTAAACGCTTTGTTGAGGCGGTGGGTATATTTGGCCAAGGCTTCCAACCCCCAAGTCAATACCAATTAAGGGAGCCGTTGTTGAAGGAAGAGGTGGAGAGAACTAAACAATCACTCAAGAAACAAGAAGAGTGGACTACAACGGGATGATCTATCATGACCGATGCTTGGACCGACCGAAAAAGAAGAAGCATCATGAATTTATGTGTTAATTGTAGGACTGGGACTTGTTTTCTTTCTTCTAAGGAAGATTCGGAGGTGTCACACACGGCTGAATATATATTTGGCTATGTTGACAAGTGCATTGATGTTGGGGCGCAAATGTAATCCAAGTAGTCACGGACAATGCCTCTAATAATATGGCAGCGGCGGCATTGTTGAAGGCCAAGAGACCACATATGTTTTGGACCTCATGTGCAACCCACACAATAAACCTCATGCTTGAAGGGATTGGAAAGCAACAAAAGTTCAAAGACACTATTGAAGGGGCAAAGAAGTTCACTATATTTATTTATGGTCATCATAGAACATTGGCATTGATGAGAAAACATACAAAAAAGAGAGGACATAGTGAGGCCGGGTGTTACTAGATTTGCAACCGCCTTCTTGACAATGCAAAGTATGATGGAGAAGAAACAAGAGTTGAATATGATGTGTACTACCAATGAATGGGGAGCCCTTCCGTGGGTGAAGACCGCAAAGGAGAAAGCCACATTTGCTACGGTGATGAGTACGGCGTTTTGGAATAGTGTAACTCTTTGCTTGAAAGTGTTTGCTCCATTAGTGATGGTTCTTCGTCTTGTTGATGGGGATTGGAAGCCCTCAATGGGCTGTGTATGGAGAGCTCAAGAAAGCGAAAGAAGATATCAAAGAGGCATACAAACAAAATGAGGGTAACTACCGGCCAATACTACAAGTCATTGACACAAAAAGCTTAGGTCGGCTTGATAGTCCATTGCATTTGACGGCTAACTTTTTGAATCCATTTTACCTCTTCAAGGATCCTACCATGAAAGATGATTCAATTATCATGGATGGTGTTTTTACTTGTGTTGAATCTTTCTTTCCCGATGATTTTGAAGTTCAAAATGAGGTTATCAATAAAGAGTTGTTGAAGTACAAGAACAAAGAGGGTGGATTTGGTAGACCATTGGCCGCAAAGGGATGTGAGAAGAACAATGACATTTATGATCTGGGTAACTTAGTAATTACTTTTCTAGTTTTCTTTTCTTAGTTAGTAACTTAGTTTCTTTTTTCTCCAATCAAGTAACTTATAGTCAGTACTAAATTACTCATTGAATTGTGCTTCTTTCATGATTAGTTGGATGGTGGTCTAACTATGGCAATCATACACCCAACTTGAAAAAAATGGCCATTAGAATTCTCTCTTTGACTTCGAGTTCATCCGGGTGTGAGAGAAATTGGAGCACTTTTGAGGGAGTAAGTACATATTCTCTCTCTTTATTATATGTTGTAATTTTTTAATAAGGGTATTAGAATTATTAACTTGAGAATTTTCTTTAATGTATAGATACATACGAAGAAAAGGAATAGACTTGATGCAACAAGGTTGAACAACCTAGTGTATGTCCAATTTAATGCCAAACTTGTCAACAAGAAAAGAAGGGTAAAGGAGAAGGATGTCTTAATTACTAGTGAAGCAACAAATGCACAAGGATGGATTGTTGAAGGTGGTGACGATGAAGTTGAGCCGGGTTCGGGACTTACATGGGATATGATCGGGGAAGCTATGGGAGCGGATGAGGTCCTTCTACCTAGAAGAAGTGGTAGAAATGTGCGAGAACTAGATGAAGACGAGTTTGTTTCAGAAAATGATGACAACGAAGAGGAAGATGAGAATTATGAGTTTGAGTCCGATGGAGAGCAAATCTTGGAGGGATATGGAGAAGAGGAGGAGTGATTTACTATTGATTTTGTGCTACTTAGTTTCATTTGGTTAATTTATTTTCATGTTTTGAACTTAGAGCGTCGAACTATTTGGTTTTACTTAGTTTCCATGTTTTTATTTGATGATTTGTGTTACTTATGTTATTCTAGTTATTCAAAACTTATGAAGGAGGAAGGAGAATATATATTTTTTTTAAAAAAATTGAAAATCCGACTAGCCGATCAATCCCCAATTAATCCCCTAGTCGGCAGCCAACCGACATGGGACCGACTAGCGACTTTTAGAACACTGGTACTTATATAGTGATCATCCATCACTATGTAAGTATTGTATCATTTGTATCTAGCGGCTTGAATAATAGATCAAATCCTAGATCATCATCCCCATCCCCATCACCATCATCATCATCACTATCATCACTAGGAGGATCCTCCATGGAATCATCATCGTATCTAATAGCTTTGTCATCCTCCTCATTGTCAATGCTAAGATCCTCAAACTCAAGTTCTTCATCAATCAATTGCAATCCCTTCCCTTTATCTAAAAATAAACAAGTGAATATATATTTAATCCAAATGACTATGTTTTTTTAAAGAACACTTTAAAAGCAACTTAAGTAATGACACTAACCTTTTGACATAGTTTTTGAAGGCAAAGTGTTTCTCTTTCTCTTTTGACTTCCTTGTTTACTACTTGTTCCTCGAGTCCCTTGCCCTCCAAGTGTAATCTCCCTCACATTAGTCTCTTCTCCCCCAACTGTCTTCTTATTCCCATGAGTCCTTTCACCCTCCTCCATATCATCATTCCCAGAAGTCAGTCCCGAGATATTTTCATCATTTCCCCCCGCAATCTACTCATTATCAGATGACACATTTTCAACAACCAATGGATCTTCTCCTTCTGTTAGTGCCTTTTTCTTGATCTTTCAATTTTTTATTGTACATAATGTAAGCCAACGAGTTAAGCCTGGATGCGGATAGTCGATTCCTTCTCTTTGTATGTATCTATATTACAAGTAATTTAGCATTAGTGACAATGTCAGATCTCATAAAATCTTAATAAATGATTTATATCTAATAAATACCTGACTGAAAGTACTCCAATTACGCTCACACCCCAAAGATGAGCAAGTTAAACTCAGAATCTTCACTGCAAAGTTTCTTAATTCCGGAGCTTCATCTCCATATGCGATCCACCAATCAACTGGATCAATATTAAAACATATATCAATCTTACCGGTACACGTTTAATCAAAATGAAAGCATAAACAGACATTAATCAATGGTACTTACCGGGAGAACGTTTCTTACACGTGTTTTTAGCATTTGTGTAGCCAAATAACCCTTGCCTCAATAGGAATGCATCCATTTGCAAATCAGCTCTCTTTCCACAGCGTTAGGAATAAGCTTGTCCATACAAGAGTACAATTCCATCTTAACTTCTGCATTGGCATAGAAATTGTCTTCATATTGAAAATGAGGATTCAAATAATATGCAGCAGCGTGCAAATGCCTATGCAACTGATTATCCCACTTAGCATCTATTATGCTCCATATCTCTTTATAGGCCCCCTCCTCATTATCCAGATTTTTTGCAATCTCTTCTTTTGCATTGTCCATGACACCATATAAAAATCTCATTCCCGGCACCGTCTCTGAATCTGCATCCTCAATACACCTACTAAAGGTTTTGTGGTCTTAATTGCATACCCTACACTACCCCAAAAATTCCTATAACTCAGTATGATTTTTCTCGCCTCCTTACCTTCAGGTTTTTTTGCCCAAGCACAATTTGCCCACTCCCTAGATGTAAACATAGCCTCCAAAGGCTGTCTCAAACTATGCATACTCTGCAAAATTAAATAAGCAGTGGCAAATCTAGTGGCGGCTGGCCGAACAAGGTCTTTATTAGTGTTTGCCCTCATCAATGCCAAGACCCATCCATGATTGCTTACCTACATAATGACATTTATCAAAAAATAATAATAATTAAAGTATTCATTGAATAAAAAAATTATAACCAAATAATAATAATAGTAATTACATTCTTTGCCTTTGTCAAAACATTTTTATGTTGAGGCAACTCTCCAAGCTTCTCAAGCATCAAATCAATGCAATGCGCGGCACACAGTGTCCACCACATACGTGGCCTCTTCTCCATTAACATCCTCCCCGCCGCCTTATAATTAGATGCATTGTCAGTGACTACTTGAATGACAAGGTCTTCTCCCACTTCCTCAACAACCTCATCAAGTAGTTTAAACATCATATTAGCATCTTTAATTGCATCAGATGCATCAACAGATTTCAAAAATACAGTTCCATGGGGGTTGTTCACAAGAAAGTTTATTAGTTGTCTTCCCCTAATATCTTTCCAACCATCCGACAAGATTGACACCCCCGTATGTGCCCAAGTCTTCTTTACCTCCTCAACAAAGGTCTTTGTAGTCTTCTCTTCCTTCTTCAATATCCAAGAGCTAAGCTCGTATGGGGTAGGGGGTTTCAAAGCACGACCATAGTTCCAATAGACCGACACATTTATAAATGAAGGATTATCTGCAACATTGAAGGGAATCCCGTTTTCAAAGAAGAATCTACCTATATCAAGACAGACTGCATTACGAGCCTTCTTTGAAAATACGGTACGCCTTGTAGTAGCATCATCATCACCAGCATCAACATCCACAACAAATCTGTCCATGGGTCCCCGAACTCTCCTCTCGGAGGCACTACCGACACTTGAACCTCCCATTCCCAAGGATGGATGACCACCATAATAAGACTCACTTTGTATTTTTTCAGCTTCATCTCTTTGTCTTTCCTCCTTGGAGTCCATATTTTTCTTCATATATGAAGCCAGCTCTTCCTTCACTTCGCTTGGTACTTTTTTGCAAGCCTCGACGTTACAATGATTACCCACAAGATGATTTTTCAACCTTGTAATCCCTCCTTTGCAAATTTTCTTGCAAAAATTGCATTCCACATATAAATGGACTTTATTAACTCCAGGGGTTGCGGTGCCATATTTCCATGCAGGGTCTTTCTTACCCATAATCTTAATTCACTGTAAGTGTGTAATAAAAAAACCAAATATAAGAATACAATATATGTTAATCACAACATATATAAAATATATGTTAATATATAACAAATATATGGTAATAAGTTAAAAAAACCTTGATAGAAATTAAATTTTTTTAACAAAAATTAAAAAACCTTAACATAAATTAAAAAAGTTTAACAGAAATTAAATAAACCTTAAAAGAAATTAAAATTACATTAACATATTAACAAAACCTTATTATCTCACAAGAATTTAAGGCTGGAAGCCTGGAACCCACGAGGACGAGCCGACGACCCAAGACCTAACGAAGAAGACGACCCAGACAAGACAAAGAAAACGACCCAAAACCAGATGAAGAAGACGACTAGACCAGACGAAGGGAAGGAGAGGCGGACGCGATTTTAGGTTAGTAAATTTATGAAACGAGTTTGTTTTAGGTTTTTTTAAAGCCAAACCAAGGCTCTCGCCTCGCGTACGCCTCGGCCATAGAAGGCATAAAGTTCGTCGAAGCCCAAAATCGCGTATGCCTGCCTTATCCTTTCGACGCCTCGCCACGAGGCGTACGCCTCGAGCGCTATTTCGAACATTGAATGTAGTTATAAAAGTAGAAAAGCAAGACAAAAACTTAGAAAATTAAAACAAAATAAATAAGAAAAGCATAAAATATACATAATTTGAAATAAAAAAAATGGAAAAGAACGGATAAAAACACATCCACGTATACGAAAAGTGAATTGATATTTCCACGAGAGAAATTGATATTTCTTCAAGGCTCCCCTCACATGAGTAGAAAATGGGCCCCAGATTTATGTCAGTGAGACCTTGCGGAAATATCAAATTTTTTCGTTGTGAAAATATCAATTCCCTAACAAAAAATACATGAATACACATGAAGAAAAAGCTAAAATGAAAAAAAAAGAAGAAAAAAGGGGAGGAAAGAAAGGAGCGGAAACTCACTCCTACTCCTAAGTCCTATCACATGCCTTGTAAAAGTGTCAAAAGACATTGTGCATATGCAAAGCTTTATTTTAGAGAAGGTACCTGAAGATGGTCCAATCTCCTGGTCAGATACTTCCAATAGATTAATGATGCACGGTACTCAGTAAGGTAATCTGGACAACTTTGTGTTCCTGGAAAATTCAATGATAACCCACCAATTCAAAATCTTCGGATCAATGTCAAGCTTTGCAATTGTTCTCCACTTGAAGTTATCTCCCAGTCAAAGATCCTATTAAACAAATAATCTGGAGATATCTAAGCAAATGTCCACAAGGAGGCGGTAATAGATGCCCTTGAAGACGTATTTGAGCGGCTAATATTCCCTTCTCAAATACAATTTTTGGCTGGATAAACATGATTCTTCGAATCAGATTTCAAGCCCTGCATGTTCAACTTCATGATTTACATATGAGCACCACTGAAAACACTGCGATCATTAGCACTGATGGTTTGAGATTTGGAAAGGCAGTCTCAAAATTGAGAAAAAAAACCACTACGACCCAGTTCCATAGTCACTCATTTAATAGCTGAAGTATCCCTCGCATCTGAAGGTATGGATTCTCCAACAGCTTTTCGTTGTTACTCTGCACACCAGTAGTAGAAACCACCGAGAGGTTAGTTCTATGTAAAGAGTAAAGATGCTAATACTACGGACTATCTAGTAACAAATCAGATGTTGAGGACGACTTATTATAAGAGTAACCAAACACCAAATTAAAATGTGTTCCAACATTGTCAGAAATTAAAGGCTAAAATCATATTGCAGATACGGCCGCACCTGCTGAGCTCTGTAAACAAGGCATGAAAGCATACGTTGGTAACTTTCAGGTTCTTCTGTCATCATTCTCTGCAAAAATTCCAAGCTTTATATCAGTTTACACTACTACGAGCTTAAGTGAAAAACTTAAAAAGAGTGGTCATGGAAAAGAAGATATTTGCCTTCAGAAGAAAAGTTGAAGAGTAATATGCCACCCTTGAGTCTGTATCATCTAACAGCTCCCTGCCAAAGACCACAATGAAAAGTCATTAAATCTTTATTCAAATCAAGAGCCTTATTCGCATAGCACATAATTGCAAAATCACCTAAAGAAATCGTCACCACCAACTTCTTGGAAAGCGGCAGGATCAGCAGTGCATTTACCAACTAAAAGTAAGAGAAGGGTGGCTCTTATATCTGATGCGGCACCAGGTATGTTTCCTCTTCCTTTACTACCAACAGAAACACCCAATGCAATATTGTCGGTTGCTGCACCAGCAAGTTGAATCAAAGGCCAATAAAACAAAGCAGCAGGGACCCGTGCAACTAATTGCATGGGAACAATTGCCTGTCCTCGTAGTAGTAATGCAGCCATTGATGCCGTCTCACTGATAAGAGTATCATTCTCGCTGCCAAATTTGATTTTTGTGTCCTCCAAGGGCTCCTCCCCACATAAAATTTCTGACTTAATATCTTCATGCATTGCATCTCCAAATGCCATTGAAGACGAAGGGAAAACTTTCAGGCACAGTTGGGAAAATAGAATAAAGCACATCTGTTTAGAAGCAGTGAAGAGACATAACAGAGTAAGAGGGATTATAAAGATGAAATACAAATAAGAAAAATTTTCCTTGGATCACAAAAAGTTACTTCATTCTGAGTAATATCTTTAACACTATTGGCAACGTGTAAATTACACAAAAGCAAAACAGCATGTCTACTGAATATCTTGTCTTATGTGGTAATTATTCAAAATAGCCACAGAAAAAAATAAAATAACAGATTTATTCGAATTAAAAGGTACAGCGTTTGCTAAATATTTTTCTGAGGACTTGCTTCTAAAAGTCTACCAAATTTATAATTCTCCATACAACCAATATAAACCTTATAAATTTACCCTCTTATCATATTTATTTTAAATAGGATCAAGGAATAGGCACAAGACAGAAAAATAAAACCAATTCGATAGTAGTTAAATGAAGAGCTATACAATATAGAAGATCTTTTACATCTTTAAGTCTATTGGCACAGTTATTAAATGGGTTTTGGTCAGGTTGGTATTTATTGTCAAGTATGGATCTTAATACAAGATGACCCAAAAAAACTAATATTACCATCATGAAGGTTTTACGAAAAAGTGTCTAGGTTCTCCAAAACAAATACCTTCAAAATATTTAGGCGGTCTGTTTCATTTATCTGAGCCACCAAAGACAGCGCAATATTCATAATGTCTATTACTGCATTTGCTTTCTCAAGAAGACTCTTGTCATGTAGATGTTCAACCACTTCACTGCTTGAATGTTGTAGTTTATTCTCGTCTAACAAAAATTTGCATCTTATAAGAAGTTTATCTACAACAAATAAGAAGCCCAATCTGATAAGGTTATTTTTTGACTTCAAAAGTCCACACAAAAGCCAAATCGATAAGGGGACATCTAAAGAAGCTGAATAATCATTAACACCAGCAAGAGAAATCTTCTCCCGGAAGTTTTTAATATTTGACCATATTGCATCCCTTTCCTCGCTAATTTCTGCCATGAGCAAATCACCCAACCATATATACCCATTCTGACGATAAGCTATTCTTTCTGAATGAAGAAGAGAATGTAAAGTGGCCCATGCAAGCTTCGCTTTTATGCCAACACTGTTTCTCACAACTGCATTCTCAATGCTTTCCAGGAAGTTATAAGATTTGGATATCTGTATCAAGTGGGAAAACTCTGCGTCCAAATAAGTAAATGAACCCACAAGTGTATTAAACTTCTCAATGATCTTCTCCAATAGCTGCAAATTAAAATTAATTCAGACTTACAAAACAGAAACAAAGTTTAAAAGATTGGTTTCATTTTCATGAGAACAGGACGGACAACCAAGTAATCAGAAAATCACTGCATCTAATACTGCCACCACTGCAGAACTCTAATAGGACAAGCAGAGCAAGGCATGCAACATAAAAAAGACAAACGAACAGTAAAAAAGGAACACCGTTTACTAATTTCCATACAAGACATGGTTGTGACATGAAAGATTAAATGATTACTTTATTCCCTTCTGTTACCCGAGGGGAAATAATATTTATTCTTGAAGTATAATACAAATATGCTAGTTTCAAGTACGCGTTCTGATCAAGTCCCAAAAAACTAAACGTGCCATAAATTTTCTTGTTTAGGCATTTGATGGGCTCATTCTCCAGTGCAGTTTGAGCAGAAACACATTTTGTTGGATCAGCTACAGCAGAAAGCCTGGGCAGGCCCAAATTAACTATCAAAATTCCCCAAGTTTTATTTTCCCATAAAGTTGGAGAAACATTTTGTTAGAAGATATAGTTTCCATAATTATTAATCTTATCCCATAATTAGTGCGTATACATTACTGTAAATTAGGGATTGATGATATACTTGTGTATATAAACCAATATAATTGAGGAATGAATCAAGAAATAATTACCTAAAATCAGGTTCTTCTTTTCTACATGGTATCAAAGCCCGTTCCTTAACAGAAAACTCGTTTTCTTAGTTTGCTCTTGCTGCCATTCTTATTTTTCCTCAGAAAGCTAGTTGAACAAATCTGTATAAAGAAATTGAGACCATAATTGGGTTACCCAGTGTCAGGCGACCACCATAGAAGTTTCCAACCTCTGACCTACTGCCAAATGCGCTCTCACATGCAACCACACTCCCGATGCCACACGCCACCTTCAGCCGGCGCATGTGCCTTCTTTGACGATCATCTGTTGACGCGGTTTTTCCCATAGTGTTCGTCTCTCCCTCCTCTTGCCATCTACAGTGGTTTTGTGGTGTTTGATTCAGGTTTATCCATTTTTCTTCTAGTCAGTAGCTTCTGTGGTTTCTATTTGGCCTTGTGCTTATACTGTTTCACCGTGCTTCTCTCCAATCGCTTCTTCTGCATAAATTCTGTAGTGCAATTATTGATATCCTTTGAAAAGTTTATTCTCCTTGAGTATATATTCTATTTACCTGTTATATGGTGGAGCAAACAGTAGAATGGAACAAGAAGTTGTCAGAAGCCATACTCTTAATTCAACATTGGTTCTCAGCCCCTTTAAACTGAATGGAACCAACTATTAGGCATGGTCTTAAGTGTGTCGCATGTCAATTGAGGCTAATCGTATGCAACATTTCATCAATGGAACAACTTCTATGCCTGAAAAATCTGGTATGGCCCAAGAGGAGTGGAAATTTGATAATTCCATGGTGAAGACATGGATTTTTAATTCGATGGAACCTAGTATGTGGAGTAGTTACATGTTCTTAGACATTGTCTATGAGATTTAGAAGACTATCTCTCAAACTTTCTCTTTTCTGGTTATATGTCTAAGGCCTATGACATTTGTAAAAGAATGCGTGAGCTGGGTCAAGGAGAGAAGACTGTGGCTTAGTATTTTTCGGAGATTAATGCACTTTGGCAGGAGCTTGATCATTACCGAATTTTTTCAGCCAAATGTACGGAAGATGTAACAACTTATCAAAAGTTTGTTAGTGAAAATAGAGTTGTGGATTTCTTGGCTGGTTTGAACGTGATGTATGATCAAGTTCGAGCACAGTTAATTGGTTAGACACCATTTCCATCGCTGCGAGATACTCATGCTAGAGTCCAACAAGAGGAAAATTGACGTCGGGTGATTGTTCTAAATTTAAATCATGTTGACCGATCAGCTATGGTTGCTTCGTATCCTAAGAGAAGGAGTCCCGCGGATGCGACTACTGTGGGGAAAGAACCATACCAGAGATCGATGTTTTAAGCTTTATGGATGTCCTAAAGGGCGTGGAGGTCGGTTTGGTTGTGGTCGTGGACGTGGTTCTCATGCCTATATGTCCACTACAACGCTTCTTGTTGATGCATCCAGTACCACAAAAATAAATATTGCACTCTCTTCGAGGAAATTTCAGCCTTCCGAAAATTCAGTTTAAAATCTATTTCTTCTCATTATGCCCAATCAAGTATACATTCTTGTGCTTTTAATGTTTCATCAACTAGCCCTAGTTGGATCATAGACACAGGTGTTTCAGAGCAACTGATGCTTTCCTTTCTTCTATCTCTGGGAGTGGTTCAATTGTTTGTACTCCTTCATTGACATTATCATTTGTTCTTCATATTCCTTCATTTACTGTAAATTTATTATCTGTCCAACGTCATACTGAATCCTTACACTACTCGGCCACTTCTTTCCCAACTCATAGCGTTTTTCAGGACTTGGTGACGAGGCAGAAGATTGACAGTGGTAGTGCAGTTGGTAGTCTATATTATTTAGATGTTTCATCGTCTAACATGCTTCTAATTAAGATGGAACTACTACTCAGGCTCTTCAATCTACGTCTGACTCTAGCCTGACTTCTCTTCATCAATGGCATCGACGTTTGGGACATCCCTTTTTATCAGTATTAGAGTCTTTGTTTCCATCTCTAGTCAAGCAATGTAATAAAATTCAGTTTTTGTGTGAACCGTGTGATTTGGGTAAGCACAAACGTTCTATTTACTCTGTTATTAATAGTCGACATTCTGAATCCTTCGCTATTATACATAATGATGTGTGGGACCCTCTCGAGTTGTTTCCTGTTCTCGCCATAGATGGTATGTTAGTTTATTGCCATTCTCGTGTAACTTGAATCTATCTTCTTCGTTCCAAAAATGAGGTGTTTGATTGTTTTCAGAAATTTTATAAAATGATTCAAACCCAATTTGCAACTAAAGTCAAAATTCTCCATAGTGATAATGGTCGTGAATATATTAATAATATTGTTTTTGTATCTTATCTATCTGAGCATGGCATCATACTTTAAACCTCGTGTCAAAATCCAGAACAAAATGGAGTGGCGAAAAGGAAAAATCGACACTTACTGGAAGTAGCCCGTACTCTTATGTTCACTATGAACACACATAAATTCCTATGGGGAGATGCTGTTCTGATTGTTGCATTACTGAATTCCTAGAATTCTTGGGAACGTAAGTCTCATTTCTTTCCTTCAACACACAACAAGTTCATCTCCTTCGCCTCGAGTTTTATGTTCATGATAAATCTCCCACTCGGGAAAAACTAGATCCCAAGCCTCTTAGGTGTGTTTTCATTAGGTATTCTCCAACCCAAAAAGGTTATAAATGTTATCATCTTCCTTCACACAAAGTATTTGTCACTCGAGATGTAATTTTTTGGGAATTGGACTCTTTTTATTCTTCCTCACCTTCTCTTTAAGGGGAGGATGTTATTGATGAGGAGAAACATGCTCCTGAGGCTGGTATTACAAGTAGTACTATACCATCTTATCCTTCTCCTGTTCTTGTTGTTGTCTCTGTTGAATCTAGACATGGGGAGTTATATGCTAGACAAAATGAGCCTGAGTTAAGGACCTAAGGTCACCATTTCTACACAACTGCACCAATGCTGCTTAGAGCCTAGTCCTGATAATGTTAATGGTGAGAATTCTAATTCCACTTGTTCTTCTAATGATACTGAACTTCCTATTGTTCTTAGAAAAAGGGTTAGATCTTGTACTCAACATCCTATCTCTCTGATTTCTTAGCCTATAATAAATTATCTGCATCCTATCATTCCTTTGTTTCTTCCTTGTCTTCGATATCTATTTCTCAGGGGTGGAGAGAGACAATTAGCGATGAGAACTAGAAATAGAATATGATAGAAGAAATGAATTCCCTGAAGAAGAATGATACATGAGAATTAGTTACTCTTCTTTATGGAAAAAAACCAGTTGGTTGCACATGGGTATATACAAACATAAGCCGGATAAGACAGTTAAGAGACTCAAAATCAGAATAGTTGCAAAAGGGTATACTCAAACCCATGGGATTGATTATAAGAAGACATTTGCTCTTGTGGGGAAAGATGAATTTTGTTCGTACCATAATCTCATGTGCAACAAACTTTGGCTGGGATTTTAAGCATTTGGATGTAAAAATGCGTTCCTTCATGGTGACTTGGAGGAGGAAGTGTACATGAAGATACCGGGTTTTCTTCATCTACAACCAAGGGTAAGGTTTGTAAGCTGCGAAAGGCTTACAAATAATGATAAGATTTGGGTATAAGCAGAGTCGAGCAGATCATACTCTGTTTGTTAAACAAATTAAAACAAGACTACCATTCTTATTGTTTATGTTGATGATATTGTGGTGATAGGGGATAATAGAGAAGAGATAGTTAATCTTAAAGCAAGATTGGTCAAAGAGTTTGAAATCAAAGATCTTGGTCCTTTGAAATATTTCCTTGGCATTGAAATTGCAAGATCTTCCGGTGGGATTTTTATATATCAAAGAAAATGTGTACTTGATCTTCTAACAGAAACTAGCATGTTGGGATGTAAGCCTATTGAAGTTAATCATCATCTAGTAGGTGGCACATAACCTACTATTGATAAAAAAGGATATTAATGGACGATTAATATATCTGTCTCATACTAGACCTGATATATTAGGTTAGTAAGTTTGTATATGCATGATCCTCGTCAATGTCACATAGAAACTGTCTATAGAATTTTGAGGTATCTCAAGTCTGCTTCTGGGAAAGGTTTATTGTTCGCATCACACGGTCATATGAGAGTTGAAGCATTTTCCGACTCAGATTAGGTTGACTCTATAGAGGATCGTCGTCCTACAACTGGTTACTGTTCATTTGTTGGAGGCAATCTTGTTAGTTGGCGCATTAAGAAGCAATTCGTAGTAGCAAGATCCATGAGGCCGAATATCGAGCTGTCGCCTTGGGTATATGTGAGCTAATGTGGCTTCGAATTTTGTTAGAAGATTTGGGCATTACAACTAAAAGGCCTATGCAGTTATTTTGTGATAATAAGGCAACCATTAGTATTGGAAACGACCCTGTACAACACGATAGAACGAAGCACATTGAGATTGTCATGCACTTCATTAAAGAAAAGTCAACTAGTAGTCTTATTTGCTTACCTTTCGTCAAAATAGAACATCAACTTGCTCATATTTTGACTATGGGTCATAGTAGTAAAACCATTATGTTTAAAGTTGGGTATGCGAGACATTTATACACCAACTTGAGGGGGAGTGTTAGACGATATAGTTTCCATAATTATAGTTCATCTTAGTGTGTATATATTGCTGTAAATTAGGGACTTCCATAACTGTAAATTAGAGATTGATGATATACTTGTGTATATAAATTAATGTAATTGAGAGGAATGAATCAATAAATAATTACCTAAAATTAGGTTCTTCTTTTCTAAACATTTAATGTGGATTTTTTTTGACAAGTAAATGAAACATTAAATGTGTAAACTGGATGCTTCAAATTGTAGATGAAAATTCAATACTGATAAGGTTTTACAAATGCAGGAAATACATAATAACACAATTAGAGCTCTCTTATGCTGTTTAGGAAAAGTAAATGTATAATTAAAGTAAAGACTTGTGTCAATGGCCTATTACGTGATGCCACCAGAGTCATAAATACTCAAAATATTCTCATGGCTTGCCCCCTATCTCGTTCAAAACCTTCTTTAGAGATAGTGGCGAGGACCCCGATGAGGACATTTTGAAAAGAAAATCACTACTAATCACAAATAAATAAATAAATCAGTAAAAATAAGAAGAAAAAAAAAAGTGCAAGGGGCCTAAATATTGAAAATAAAAACAAAACAGACATTTTAACTTCAAAAAACACTCCTTCCACAGATATTTAACAGAACTACTAAATGACAGAAATCTCTATGCAACATTTTACACATAACTTTTAGAAGCAGTTGTAATGATTATGGCGATGTAAACAGAATCAATAATAACAATAATGCCAATTACAAAAAATTAAAAAGAAAACTACAATATAGCTTCTCGTTTTCAAACTCAGAAAATTGAGGCAATAAATCCCTCGGTCCATTTTTTGGGGATACGGATGGGACATAGGCACTATTACGACATACACAACGTTAACAATAATAATAATGACAATTACAAAAATTTAAAAAGAAAGAGAAAATATAGCTTTTTTGTTTTCAAATTCGGTATTAGAAATATCTCGGTCCATTTTTTGGGTATACAGATGGGACATAAGTACAATTAGGTCATCGGAATTCTCTTCCTCTTGAATATATTAAATAGAAATTATGTGATCACATGATAACCCAACAGCATGTTATCTATTTGAAAACATACACAACAAGCATTCTTTGATCTCTCAATATATGACAAAATCCTTGGTACAAACACAAATGAATTAGGGTATTACCACATTGAGTCGGTTGCTGTTGGCATATCTAGACAATGCTGCAGCAATTGATCTTCTCAAGAGGTCCCCGATGCCTTCCACCCCAAGCTTGAAAGAAATATGCAAAGCTTCAGGTGCATCTGCGCGAGTGAGCAAGGTAGCAATGGTTTGACACTCGTCTTCACTATACTCAGAAACTCCAGCAGCTATGCATGTCTCATTTATTTGATACAAAACATAGTCGAAAAGAACCATGTAAAGATTTCTCCTGTCGTCCCCTAAGTTTGCAAGCATGAACTGCATTTGTAAAATCATTGTATTAGGTCTAATTTTTTGCAAGTAAAAGAAGTCTAATAAGACAAAGGGGTACATACAAATCATCATCTGGTATCTGAAAAGGTCACAAATGATTTCAATTATAATCATATCTAGTAAGGTACACAATTTAAAATTCTATTCTAAGAAAGGAGTTCAAATTTTTCTAGACACTTTAACTACTTCGAATGGTGAATATTAGACTTTTGGAATGCATGTTCTCAAAGCATGCAACAACTTCCACTAATTTATAACTTAGAACACCTACTTAAAATAAGTAGGGACTATTGCTTGAGATAGTAAGAAATTTGTGGATGCCTGAAACCAACTTTTTTGTTTATTATTCATCTTAGTTAATCTTGCCAGTATTTCAAAGGTTCCAATTCCCCACCCCACTCCCACACACACAGGAAAAAGATTAGCACAGTACCTCTACAAAAACAAACTCGATTCCTCCAATCAGATCAACCTGCTCAACACAAAATTTAGGAGTTGCTGAACTATATGTGGTAGGTTCACTAGGAACTTGATAAAACATGTTTGCTAACATGCAAATAAGCTTGCAATGAAGTATTTCAGCCCAGGAATTCCTTCGGCTAATCTGTATAAGCACCTTAATTACCTGCAAGTATATAGAGTAAATAAGATCAGACCAAAAAGTTGTAAATATATAGATGATGAGTGCATATTATTCATTTATTTTGATTTCATTATATTTAGTTTTATTGCATGTTTCATGTGTATATGAGCTTATTAAGGTGTTTAATGATTTCAGGAAGAATTGGAGCTGAAATAAGGAAAAAGAGAAAATTGCAAGATTTTTAGTATTAAGTTGGATGCATGTTCTTGGCTTGGGACTTGAATTTTATTGTAGAGCTCTTCTTTAGCTTTCCGGAACATCTTGAATCGTCCCAATCGGAGTTCATATGAAAATGTTATGATATTTTTACTAAACGGACATTGAACCTCAAAGTTTGGAAGTTGCAATTTACACAGCAGTCACTTGGAGCCCAATTTTTCTACCTTGATACAGAGCGATTCTGTTGATTCTCAAATAATGAAAGTTGTAGATCTCGTCGATATCTTCGTTTTGATAGGTAGCAGGCCCCGTAACTCCTCCTGGATCAAAAGTTATGCTCGTTTTACCAAAGGACGTCGCAGCAGAAAATGGAAATTCGCCCCAGCGAATTTGAGCGCGAAAATTAGAAAATCTTGGATTTTTGGAAAGTTTCTAAATGCAGATTTTGGCAGATTTCAACATGGAATGGGATTATTATTTCTATTAGCTTTAGGATTTACTTTATACTAAGATTTATTTCCAAATTAAATTCTATTTCTTTATGGAAACTAATTATGATTTGTAATTCCTTTTAGGATTTGGATTTCTACTTCCTATAGGATTTAGGACTTAGGACTTTGTCTAGCACTATAAATAGAGGATGCTAGTCAGGGTTTTAGACATTCAATCATCTACTACATTCTCTCATCTACAACATTGGAGGATTGAAGGCATGAGCTAAGTTCTTTTTATTCAGTTCTAAGGGATGTTGAACTTTATTTATAATTAGTGGTTAATTGAGTATTCATTATTTATTCTTTCTCACATGAAATTCATTCTTGATAATCTGATTTAATTTCTGAATGCTATTTGGCTTAACTAATTTGATTTCTGCAGGATTGAGTTGGTTAACGAATATCATATGCTAGATCAAGGAATAATATTACGTGTAATTGATATTGTTTCTAATCACAAGTAGTAATTAGTAATATCTGATTGTGAACAAGCTTTTGAGTATTGCTATGATTATCAGAAGACAAGTTAAACAATCCGAGCTTATGTGTTTGTTGCTTGGAATAGTCTAATTCCCTAGTTCTTAATGCTGCTATTATATTAAATCTAGAGAGCTTGTTCTAGGTTATATAATTGTTAAAATCTTGTGAAGAGCTTGTTTCATTGAGTGACAATCTAAGGGGAGTTTCGGGTAGCAGGGTTTGTTGTTATCTAGGGCTATTAGTTTCATTAAAGGGTAAATAATGTTACACTTGATTAATCTATTATTGTAAAAAGGTGATACTGAACTGAAGAACTGAAGCTTTTTATTCATTGTTTATTCTTATTAGTTTATTCTTGTTAATTTAATTAATTAATTCAAAATCCCCTTTTCATTAGAAATCATAGGATAAATATAAAACAAATCACTCTCTGTGGGATCGATCCTTGCTTACTACTGTGCTAATTGTTTAAATTTGTAAAGTGAAAGTGAGGTTAATTTAGGAGTGTAAACGACAGCTCCCAATAGATATTGTCCATGCTTGATTTCCATGCAGAGGAGAAAACAACTTCATTTACTTGGCAGAAATAGTGTTTCCCGTAGAGGAAGCTCATTATTTATGTAACAACCTGGGCCAAATCCGTCCGGAGTCCAAATCAAATCATAACATATCAAGGGTCAACCCATTGTCTTAATAGTATCTTAGATAATCTTAGCTCATTACAGGCTCACCCAAAAGGTCAAGATTGAAAGTAATATTGATAGTAGCTTGGTTCCTTATATATACATATCAAACTATCTCACCTGTTCTGATGTGGGACTGAGAAAGTTACAAACTTCCCCATTTAAATATCTGACATCCTTGTCAAGCCAAACACAGTCACAAAAAGCCTAGAAACCGTCTCTCTAGCCACTGTGAGACAACACTAACGGCTTTCGTGTCCCCACTTTCGGCCCTCTGTTCATTATGGGATCATACCGGCCACTTTTGTTTCCCCACCTCCGCCAACCCAATCAGATGACCCAACCCGAACTTTTGCAAGTCGACTCTAATACTATATAACAACCCATGTTAAATCTCGAATCCGAATAAAATCATAACATATCAAGGGCCTAATCCACTGTTCTAATAAAATCTTCTTGAGTCATCTAAAACCCACCACAGGCTCATCCGAAAAAGCCATTATCATCATCATCATCACTATCTTCACTCTCACTATTATTATTATAGTTTGGAAATTAATGTAAATGTATAAATCAATTTATTAAGTAATGTGCAGTTTCTCATTAGGGTGATGTGGCACTACAATGATATCAAATATGTATGGTTGGTACATATTCTTTTCTTAGATTATCCTATTTATGATATAAGTACACTTTGCAAAGTAATTTTTAAACTTATAAGAATTTTTTGTTGCTATTTTTGGTATATAAAAACTATTATCAAAAAATGAAAAATATAAAAAAGAAGCAAATGGAGCCTGCCCAAATTTTACCTGCATCTCTTAAAAAATACTTTCTCTTTTTAGGTGGCAAATTATAAATCAAAGAATATAAACAAAACTAGTTCCCATATTGAACTACCACATTTTACAGATTGTAACGTGTCAAATTGAAACTGATGCTATACTCATCCTTTATTTTCTTTTTGCATTCACTATAATCTCTTTATTCCATCTGTTTTGGTCCTTAGCCTAATTTTTTCCTGAGAATGGAAGGACGCTATTTGTACTTGATCTCTTCTTATTTGCAGATTGTAACATGTCACATAGAAACTGATACTCATCCTTTCTTTTTTATTTCCTTTCACTATAATCTCTTTGTTCCATCTGTCTGGTCCTGAACCTAATTTTCACTCGCTCTCTTCTTTATTATTCGTCCTTCGTTTCTGAAACTATTTCTTTCCACAAAGGCTTCTTCCACATCATTCCCTCCAAAATTCATAGCAAGTGGAGACGGATCCCTTCCGTCTTAACAATCACCAAAGAGCAAAATGTTCACTATTATACAATTCTTACGAATCTGAAGCTCTGAGCAACGAAGAGCATACTTTCGCATATTCATCAGAAAAGAAAATAATTGCATTAAAACCAAGGAAAACGACTCACTCTTATGTCAAGATCCTTTATTCTGCTCCTGCGGATTTTGCCTCTATCACAAACAAAATAAAGTAAGCAGCTAAGGGCAGAAGCCCAAACAGATTCTTCCATCACTTCTATCTGCGGAAAGAATGTCAAGTAGCTTCAGACCATGCAATATGATTAAAAGGCATATGTCAAAAAAAATGAACTTATGAGAAAATTGCTCATATGAAAACAAACTGAAAAGGAAGCATAACTATACAGTTTGAAAATAAATAATGCAATTCCTTAAGAGCCTTGAAGCATTGAACTTATGCTTTAAGAAGTTTCCAATTGATTGTAACCTACACATAATTTATAAACGAGTCATAGGTAGGTCACTGATCATTCCAAGCAATACATCTCACTAAAGAAAAGCTTTATTTAAGGGGTATCACTCAGTTAATTGGTTTAGGAGGTGGTGTGGTTTTTGTATTTCTTTCCTTTTGTATTTGTCGCATGTATATGGGTGGCACCTCTTTTTGGTGTCTTTCTAATTTACATTGACATTACTTATAGCAAATATATATAGGGTGATGGAGTTCTGGTACCTGAACAAGATGAAGTAGAAGCTCATTTAAAATTCCCAAAATCCAAGACTCAAAATTATCAATAGCTGAGGAATTTCCCATCTTAAAATAACCCGGCTTTCTCTTTCCTTGGGTTGCAAGTTGTGCTTCGTCATCAAGATATGGTTCTTGAGAATATTCTTCTTCAATTGTAGAAGAATCACCTGCTATCAAAGGCTCTAACAAATGAGCATGAACTCCAAGATTTAAAATTAAATCGAAAGCACGAGCTTTTGAAGCAAGTCTTGGAGAACTAAGCATTTCCTGAAAATAATTTTTTTTAAAAAAGAAAAAGAATACTGTTAAAATTCTATATTGAAAAAAAAGAGTAGAAGAAGAAATAGGAATGTCTAAACACTTCCTCTAATAAAAAACCAATACAAAAATGTCAAAGTTGCACCTCAAGCATAGATAGAGTTAGAGGAGCAGCCGTCGCAGAATCCATAACATACCTACAAAACAATGTTGTGCAACGATCTTGTGAAGCAAATTTGAGAAACAATAAAAAAACAGAACAAGCCGATAACATGGTTAAATAGAAAAATATCTGGAGTCCGCACATACTAAAGAATATAGTCTTTACAGTGCAAGGCAATATTCTGACTGAACTTTTTAAGTCTAATGTGGCAATTTTGGCTGTATATTCTTTATGGACGGTGAATTATTTAGATTATTACTTTTTCATTTTGACTTGTCAAAAAAGAGCTATCAACGCAGAATCGAAACAGATATCTTGCAAAATCTTTCTTAGCATGGTACCTCAATTATTTACAGTATAGAAAGATGATAAAAATGGAAGCTGAAAGTTGACTTATATCCATATTAGAAAAGTTGAGACTCTGACCGAAACATAAACAATTTGGTTGGAACTTGGCATGAAGTTGAGAGAGTTATTCAAAGGTTGGAACCATATTTTTAATGATTGAGGTGGTGGACAACTATGATGCCCACTTGCTGAGCATGCTATGGCATGACTGGAAATGAAATAACAATGCCATACTATGGAAGCCAAATCACTAAAACATCAGAATATCAACTTTTTTGATACTCATACTGCATCATTGAATCTGGATAATAACCAGTATGGTATGTACCAAAAAAAGGTTTCAAATGCTATAGTATAGTTACCATCCAGGGAGAATGTGTGTGTGTGAGAGAGAGAATTTGACAAAAAGAGGGTGTCCATATAAAGCTCGAATTAAACAATACCAGAAAACAAATACAGGGGAACGTACATGTCAATTACAAGTTTGATGAGAACGCTAACAGCAACATCCATCGATGGCTTTCCACTGTTGCTACTTAATTTAGACGACACTGTCATGAGGTTAACACTTGGAGAAGGCGACTCTGAGCATACTGCAGCAATGACCTCACATACCTCAGCAGGATTCAATTTCAACGGTTGTTGTTCACTGTTATATACCATTACATTCAAATAGAAAGTGAAAGTTAAAACTATATATGAACCATTCAAATAATCTGTCAACTTGTAAATTGTGGATGTAAACACCAATGGTATTGAAGAAAATAGAAAAAACATATCACAACTACAAACATGTCACAGTAGAAATCAATAAATCAACATTTATACATATATAGCTTATTTTGAGAGTAGAGAACAGAGAATTGATTGTAGCATCAACAAACAGGACATTCTCATCCGTAGGATAAAATAAAGCCCCCACAATAATTACTGCACTCTGTGGGACACATACAATCAGGTATTCACTTAGTGGTGAAGCTCATAATAAAAAAAACTGTTGAATCTCCATCCCACAATTAAGTGCCACTTTAACAAGCAATGTTTTACGAATAACCTATAAAATCGATGTTTTAATAATACCTGTAGTGGCGATACTGGAAAAGTGGCCGAGGACGTGGACGGAAGGTACTCACAGGGGAATCTTCCCTAAAAACAAGTAACATTATTCTCAGACAATTTATACAACTTGAAGTACTGTTAGAGAATTTTATAGCTTAATGCACGGTTAAAATTTTAAATACAACACTTGACAATTACAGTTACTTTTAACTTATTAAAATAAAAAAGTATAATACCTTTAGCTACCGAACCAATCTGATACTTTCAATTCCCCTTCTTGTTTTTTCCTTTTTATGAAAGTTTATTTAAGAAAATAGTAATAAGTACAACCACTTCCTTCTTATCATGCTTAATCTTGTGTTACCAAGTGCTAATGTTAATAATTACTGACTTACCTAATTTATGTTTTTCTAATAGATAAAGCTATAAAAAAAGTGTCAACGCTCTAAATAACTTCCGCAATCTATAAAAATCTACAGCAGAAAATGAAAAACTTACCAAACTAAAACCACTTCCTTCTTATCATGCTTAATCCTGTGTTACCAAGTGCTGGTGTTAATAATTACTGAGTTACCATTTATGGCTTTTTAATAGGTAAAGATATAAAAAAATTTGTCAATGCTCTAAATAACTTCCGCAATCTATAAAAATCTACAGCAGAAAATGAAAAACTTTCCAAACTAAAACCTTAGCTTCTTCAGTCACACTCAAACATAACATATATTGAACTCCTCGAACATCTAATCTTCACCAACTAGAAAAACTAAAAAGCTTTGTAAAATAGAAACACCACCAAGTTTTGAAACAAAAACAAAATCACAGCAGATTGAAGTCCTGCTTTTAAGTAGGAAAATGGAAACGGGAATGGTGAGAAGCTAAAAAGAAAAATATCAATGAAAGAGAAAACAATAAATAAATATGCATATATTGGTGCCCCTAAATGGTTATGGTTGATCACAATTCACAAATCATTTTGTACTTCTAGACTGCAAGTAAAGTTTTCACCGCTGACCTTGGATGGAACACAATAAATATAAAACAGTAAATTATTTATCACTAGAATAAATTTAGATACATTATTTTGGTGCAACAACTCATCAGAGAGTGCTGAACTCAGGAAGAAGCTTATAAATTCATCTTGCTGCTAAAAATAATAATCTGAATTGACAAAAAGATCTTATAATTTAACTTGGTTAGCTTTATTTTATCATTCAAATAATCAATTAAATAGTACTCCGGTAATTTGCCATGGAATTAAGTAGGTTTCTTCGGTAGGTTTCAATAAAGATTTTCCTTTAATATAGGATATTAACTTAACTTATTAACCCAATTAGTTTGGACTAAAATGTGTTGTTGAATTGAATTGGTTGACAAGATATTAACTGAACATGGACCGTAACATCAATCATTAAAAGTTACAAAGTACGCATTTCAAACTTTTAGGAATTCTAATTGAACATGTATATGGGGTGCATCGCAATTCCATGGATTTCATGCTAAACACTAGAGTTGGAAATCCAAATTTAGATCCATATTGACTGCTAAAGTTTTAAGTTAAAGACATCCTAACTGAGGCTTTTAAATTTTGTGCAGCCATAATATCTAAAAAGTTGGATATTGATTGCCACCAAGAAAAATTTTATTCCATCAATAATAAATCAATTTTATTTTGTTAGAAACAATTACGAAATATAAAAGTAAATAACACACATATGTAGTGAAAACGGGAAGTACACTCTCGCTGATGCAGGAATGGACACCACTTCAACAACCAACGTCCATTTAGAACTCTTTTAAACCCCTATCTGCAAATAACTCCGACTCACGTACAATCTTCACTCGTCTTTCTACAAATTGCTCCATTTGAACAACGTTATTTTCACTTGCAAGGGTTCCTTCCCAATTTCTTTCTCCCCTCATTCCATCCCCAAATTTCTTTATAGGGTTCCTTCCTTTAAATCCACCCAAACATAAGATCAAGGAAGCTATCAGTCATAAACTCACCCAACTTCAATGAAGAAAAAGAGTAAAGATGGTCGTGAGGCGGAAAATGGCTGGGGTGGTCAATGGTCATCATCAATAGCTAATAACCTCGACAATAAATTCTCATGTACCTCTCCCTCCCCTCCCCTCCCCTCCCCTCCCCTCCCCTCCTTCTCTTTTTATCATTTGGGAAATAATTTAAACTAGTGGGGGAAGTTCAACAATGGGAGATAACAGTGGGTTTAGACATTTAGGGTTAAGGGGTTTTGAGTTTGTTTTTAGAGGTGAGGGTTAAAAATTTTAAGGATTAGGGTTTCATACTTGGGGTTATGGTGTAGTGTGTATGCGTCATACACTTCATGAGTTAAGAAGAGTGTACCTCCCGCGGAACAATATATATGTGTGTATATGGTTAACACTTCACAACGACAAGTTAATACTAGTTTGATTTTAAGTTTTTAAAAGGATTGTCTGGCAATCTTTTTTAGATTATAGTTTCTTTGTTTCTTTAATCACACCTTTTCTGCCAACTCCGGATACTCTAGGTCAAATCGTTTTGCGTAGGGAATTAAACTAAGTCTCAAATTTGGAAGTTGGTATCAATGTTCTAAAAATCTCTTGACCCCTACCCTTCGTGGGACTTTTCTAGGCAATGTTTTTTGAAATAATTATTTTTATAACACTGAATTTACAACTTTCAAATAAATAAGTAAATAACATATTATCAATCATGCTTATCAAGTCGTCGCCTAGGCGATGACTAGTTGACTCTTAGTCGTCGAGTCGATGGGAAGAATTAAGTCGTCTGGGCGACTTGGTCGAAAGCCAGAGAGTCGAGCGCTCAGCCAGAAAAGGCGTCGCCTCGGACGACTTAGCAGCGACGTGGACGACTGAATTTCAAATAGCGCGACTTGGATTTATGGGTCAGGTATGGTTTGACCTAAACTTAACTGAGTTAAAAAAAATCACGAAGCTAAAACCTAATGGATCAATCGATCGCAACTTGCAAGCCAACAAAACTTATACAGAGAGGGAGATGGGAGATAGGGGTGAACAACAAAGAGGGAGAGCAAGCAACTTACCGCGTCGACTCCAACAGCGATACGACTTCGAAGACTTCGGCTTCGGCAGTGACGACTTTGACACCTCCGGTATGTTCTTCTTTTTATCTATTTCTCTTCTTCTCTTCTTTACTTTCTACTCTAGTACTTCTACTCTTCTTCTTCTCTTTCCTTTGGATATTCTTTCTTTTTGAGAGAAACAAAGAGGGATAGCCGGAAGCTCTACTCTGTTTTTTTTGGTATTCTGTTTCTATCTTCTTTTTGGGTTGGGGTAATCCGACTCCTTTTAATTTTTTTTATATGATATATGCTTATTTGCTTAGACCATGGTACACGTGCCAACTTATCTAATGGTCTTGCACTCTGTCCTACTACACGCATGCATGAAGTAATTGCTTTTTTTTTTGGTATGGTCTGGTCCTGTGCAGAGCCAATTCAACTATAATTCAAGAGATTAGAGAAAAAAATAGTTATATAATATAGTTTGTCATATGCTATAAATGTTAATATATATAATTTTATACATATAAATTTTATATTGTCAACGACTTGTCGACTTGTGGACAACTAGTCGGGCGCCTTGTTGTCTAAGCGCTTAAGCTTCTGGCTGTCGTCTCGCCTCGACTTGGCGCCTTGATAACTATGTTATCAATTAGGTCAATAATTGGTGATAGGTTTCAATGAGAGCATCAATGTCTCAAAAAAGAATTTCTTCCAATGAAAGCATTCATTTGTAACCAAACATTTTATTACTTTCACTAAAAAATCAATAACTATGCAAAGTATATATTAGATGTAAAGATTTGAAATTGTAAATTTTTATATTAAGTTTATGCTATTTGGATTTGGACATGTATAGAATTGAACATGAAAAAATATTTTGATTCTTTACAAAATCACAAGGGAAAAGAAAAAGAAAAAACTTGATCCCCTAGGCTCACCTAGACTCTTGAAAAGGTTTTTACAATTTAGGCCAACTCAAGGTGTTTTAGGGTCGATTCTACCTACGTGGCAACATTGTATGTAAGCTAGTAATAGATATTTATATATCAAAATATTTTGTATTTAAGTGTGGTAATTAGAAATTTAATCCTTTTTAGAGTTGGTTATTAAGAGGTTTGCGTATTAATGGAATATACTAGTAGAATTTAAGTATTTCTGCCTGTTTTTAGTGATACCTTATTAGAACTTATATTATTTTTGTTACCGGGCTTTCTAATTTGTAACTTAGTGTACAAAGGTTATTGTTCAGTATGGGACAGAACCTAGCAATCTGCTCCAGTTGTTACCTGAGTTTGTAGGGCGTATCCTCTGGTACTACTGGTAGTGTAACTTACTTTAACATGGTTTAAACTCCTCAGTTTGAAATAAAATCATAAGTGGATTATTTGTGATGTAAATTAGGAACGTTCTTGCAAGTTTAAACATTGTATGCAAGCTAGTTTTATATATTTATATAACAAGATATTTTGTTATTTAAGTGTTTGGTAATCAGAAATATAATTCTTTTTGGAGTTCATTATTAAGAGGATTGTGTATTAATGAAATATATTAGAAGAACTGAAGAATTAAGTATTTCTTCCTGTTTTAAATAATTCCTCATCAGAACTTATATAATTTTTGTTACCAGGAATTTCTAATTTGGAACTTAGTGTACAAATATTATTGTTCTGGTATGGGTCAGAGCCTAGTGATCTGCTCAATTTGTTTTGCTAATGATCTCGGGTTGTAAGCATTCAAATTGCAGTTACCCTTTATAGAACATCCTCCTCACCCCCGTAACACACCAGAGAAGAAAAGCACAAAGTATATTACATTTTATAAAGGTAAAAACCTTGACATTCTCTAGCTATCAAATATCAATACATTGGAGCAAACATTTTCAAGTCCACACCATAGTTAGATAATTAGATTAAGATCTCACCAACTTAACCCTTTTACCATTTATTTGTACTTCATAACGACAATTCCAAGCTCTAGCCCAGCTATATTGATTGTAGTTGATCATACTATTTTGTAATCATTGCCCTAATAACAGTTACCCTTGGACTATGATGTAAAGAACTAAAGCTATTAATAACAACAAAAGCTAACACTACTGACATCATCAGCTTCTTATAGTCAGTCACCTGTTGTGTTAGTTGCTGCCCATGTACTGTGAATCTAGAGGAGTTCCTACCAAATTCACTAGCTATGAATAGACTAGAATATCATTTCCAAAATTCCAACTAATTATTCTTTGGATCTAAAATGAGCATAATGCTCGCTTTATAGAGATAGGTATTTATCTTTCGATTCGTTGCAAGATGGGATTTTTTTTATTCTTCGCTAATTTATGGGTATCTGCTGTGTCTGTCTTTCAGGGGATCTGTATCTGGTCTTTGTAGAGATTGGAGTACTGCTCTCTTTGGAGTATTTTCATTTTTTCAACTTATTAGGAGCGGGTTGACTACTTGTTCCCCCTTAGCTTGTATTATCTCTTTTCATGTATAAACTTTTCTCTTTTATTAAACAAAAAATAGTTCAAGCTTCAACAATGAAATAGTATCTGGGTGAAATAGTATCTGGGTGAAATAGTATCCAGGTGAATACCATATACAAAACTGAAAGAATTAGAAGAGCAACAAACATTGAAATTTAAGCTCCACGATGTATCCAAGTTTTATTTATTAGAGACCATAGAGGAGCTAGTTGAATAAAATCATTCCAAATATCACTTTTATATGGCTTAAGTAGGAGTTTGTCCAACCTTCAAGTAATCTAACAAATAATGCCTCTTTGTAAACTCACAACACGTCGCTATACTAGGTTTTTGCATTATGTTAATTACTTTGTCTCTAGGTATTTTATTTTTAATAGTAATACTTACATGAGACCATAAATGAAAGCATGAAATAAGAGTTTAAATACTTGCACACTAAAAAAAGGAGGCAAATGTAATAAACTAGTGAAAATTTTGTACCTAACCCCAGGATCTTCAAATTTCAGTCTATGATGCAAGACAACAATCTAAAAACTTTAATTTGCAGAAAATGACTGATAAACAAGAAAAAGTAACTAGGGTGAGGCTCCCTACCTCACTACCCCAAGGATCTCTAGTCTCAACCACAAAAGAAATAAGAATTAATCACAATCATCACAATCAACTGGATAACTAGATAAAATTTCTCAATAATAATATGTTCACATTGATTTTATAAAACCTAAATAATAAGCATCCTAACCAATACAAGACTAGAACTCTAAACGCAATAAAACTTTAAAATAATAAAACCACCAACTGTGGAACTCTAAATCAGCTACTGCTGTGGCACTCATCTTCTAAATTATTCTTTCTAAAAACCTAGACACTATTCTATCCCATTTGATCTTTCTTGTAAAATGCAAGTTCTTTGAATGCTCTTTCTTACACAAGCTTTCAGTCCCGGAACCTCCCCCAAAAAATGGATCTAATTGCACTTCACGCTCCAAATTTTTGATGATTCAATTAATCTTTCTTGGGCGAAACAGAGGATATCTCGATCGGGGGAGAGAACGGGGAAATCCCATATGACCCAATATATCTGACAAGTCGCACTATATGTCAACCCAATATGCATCTTCCTCTCCAGGACTTCGAAAGGGTACTTTTGGAACACCAATAGGCATGAAAAAAAAGAAAAAAGTATAAAGTGATATCAAAGTTTAACTAGCTAAATACGAAATAAATAAATAACATCAATTACAAACCCCAATTGAACATAATAAAAATCCTATAAATGAAAACTTCAATTCCTTATTTGCTCTAGCATGTGGTCCTCATCACTGAAACTATAAATTCACTGAACTAGACATTACCCAAGGAAGAAAACACGCTGCTATTCAGTCCTCCTTACGATGTGGTGTTGAGGGAGAGGAGAGAATTTAGACGAGCAGATATAAAGGATACCCTGAGAAAAGGGGAAACAAAATGTCCTCACATGATGGTTGGAAGAAAAAAAGATGAAGGAAGCAGGTATTGTAATATTGTTGAACATTACAATCACACCCTCCTATATAAATGGATCATTGTTGTTTAAAGATAACAAAGGTAAAAATCGCTTCCCTGCCTCCTACCAACCTGGATATGGCGCAGAGTGATCACTCCTTAACTTTCCCCCCATAATTTTATTTAATTTTAGGTAACTTTAGAGTAAACAAATCTAAAAGCATCCATATGAAAACTATATAAATCGATAATTTGTTGGTTGTAGAGAAGAATCATATTTTAAGCAAGGAGGGATAAAAAAACAGTATTTGCAATAGTAATAGCATAATAAAGTTATAAAATATCAAAACAAATATTTGAGTAAGAAGAACGTGCCAAATTTGTAGAGAGCCTGTTTTAGAGCGTTTAGATGCTGTTATTGCTCTCATGTGGGCACGAGCGGAGGCAGAATTCGTGACACTCGTGAGCAATGAAGGCAGCAAGAGTTGATCAAGGTAAGGCTTATCAACTGCCCCAAAATTTCTCCAAAGTTCACCCTTTATTTTGGCTTCCACGTCACCAACAAGAAGCGCAGCTGCACCTACTTCGAGAAGATTATGCTTACTTATGTCTTGGGAATTCAGGAGATGATCACTGCACAGATAAGTTATTGAACATCTTAAAAAGTCACACCAGAGTAAATAACTAGCGTAGAGCGTAGTCAACCTAACCCCAGGAACACCAAATCCGCATTAACTATGTACCTTTCAGGGGAAACCAATGATAATTGCTGATGTCCCTGCCAGCGCCATGTGAAAACATCATAAGCTATGAACTCAAAATCTTCAATTCCATTAACTTTCTCGGTAGTTGATAAGTTCAAAACAGATATAGCAGATCTTTCTGTTTTCTCTGAAGATTCTTTAACATTCGCAGGGTTTAACTGCGAATTGAAGGACTTGCTCAACAAAGATGACAATGTTGGAAGTGATTGTCTTGATGATGTAGGTGTTCCAGCAAACACTGCAGATTGAAATGATCGTTTGGGGATATATTGAGCCACTAGAGAGCGGACATAATTTAAAGATTTCACTAGTGCTCCTGATGCAAAACTTGACACAGGAAAAGGAGATACATTTGAAGATGTTGTTGAAGCTCCAGACTGTTGACTTAAAGATCGCGACCATGGTGACAACTTTTTGTTTGGGCTAATATCACACTCAGCAATGATGTTCATACAAAATCGATCGATCTGTAGTAATGTCTCTTCACTGGGTTTATATCTGTAACAAATAAATGAACTTTCAAATTATTTAAAATGAAAAGAGCAATCTAGCAATGGGTCTCTTTCAATTTGAGAGGGCAAGGCATAGAGCCACCCGTCCATTCAAAACAAATATAATGACAATTTTACAATGCATGTTCTATAACCACACAGCCCATCAATCGAATGGGCAAAGATATTTCAAGTTCCAACGATTAATTTCTGGACTCTGCCATTTCATCAATCAAAGGATGAACTCTATTTGGTTAGAATTAGTAGCTTAATAAGGTCCAAAGGAAGAAAATATTCCATCAAAAAGTCACCAAGCATTATACCATCTAGAGTTGGAACATGTAAGATTATTATAAGCTCAACATTATATTCCTAATTGGACTTAATATTTTATATTTTATTTCAATCTTCCCCAATACCCACCGTCACCACTATAACCATAACAAGAGTCTGCCTGGGGTCTGTACCACTGCTAAGACCATTGTGACCTCCATGTCACTACCACTGCTAAAAAAATTGTTAGTACAACCACCATCGTGTCGCTACTAGGGAAACATGCACCACAACCTTATGCCCAACTTAATGGCATTGTCAACATGCTTCATACATCAACATGACAACTACAACAGCCTCCATCAGCATCACAATATTATTATGGATACTTGGAGGAAATTAGTGAATTGGTCTTTCCTCAATTTGTTAAACTCTTTTCAAGTTTCTTCTCTTTATGATACAACACCTGTGAACTTTAGAATGTTTGAGAGTGTTGGACATGCTATACAATTTTTGTCCCGCTCTTGTACTAGCTCAGTTTCCTCTAGCTTCTAGTATTTGGCGAGCTAAGAGT
The DNA here is from genome assembly GCA_020205505.1 of Panax japonicus. Taxonomy (NCBI): domain Eukaryota; kingdom Viridiplantae; phylum Streptophyta; class Magnoliopsida; order Apiales; family Araliaceae; genus Panax; species Panax japonicus. The sequence continues at coordinate 53,731,745 of CM035108.1, forward strand.
CCCCTACAAAATCAAGGCTTTTGTGGTCATTGGTTCTACTCGACTTAACATCAATGACCTCTTTCAAGCATGAAAACCTAACAAGATCTCCAGACATCTGCGTGATGTGCATGCAGAATGTGAGGCTCATTCTCAATTATTCTTGCATTGTCCAGTTGCTTGGAGCTTTAGGAATTCTATCTTCTGTATATTTGAGGAGGGTTTAATTTGGTGCAGTAATTGTTTTTTATCATATTGGGGTTTAGGGAGGAATAAGGATGCAAAATTGTACTGAAAGTACACCTAATTTCTTTCATTTGTTTGTTTTAGAGTTGGGGACCGGAATCATTTTTGCATCATATTCTTTTCTAATTTATCATTAACCAGTGTCACTAATTATTTTGCAAAGTATTTAAAGTATATTATAATCTCCAAATAAAAACATTTCAAAACCAAAAATGCCTATGCCCCACACCTCAGGACTTATGATATTGCCATTTAAAACAGACTTCTAAATGCTTATGCAAGTAACACAAGAAGAACTAGAATTGGCAACCCACCATTCTTCTGGACATCAACCTTGCTACTAGTGAACTGGTACCTAGGACAATTAGGTTCTTAAAGGAAGCATCATAACCAATTACCCACCAGAGAAAGGTTCTTGGAAACCAAGTTTTCAAGACCGAAACTCCCTTCCAGCCAAGGGTGAGACAAATTAACCATCTAGTATTAACCTACCAAATGATCTCTCATCTCTTCAACTGCCGCCGCTAAAAGAAGGCCAAGCAAAATCCGCTTTAGAGACTTAACAGCATCAACAAGGAGTTTAAACAAAGTATAAGGAACTGCCATGATTATGAAAAACTTGCCCTAGGCCCACTACTATTTTATAATAGGGATTAAGGACACAATAAGCTGCTACTTCTAGGCTCTACGGCTCTACCAACTCATAATCATTGAACTCTACATCATTACTTATTTGTATACTTTCAACCCGGCCAACTCTCCCTTCTGTGCTACCTGACCAAAAAAGAGTATGGTCTTTCTGTTTTTTAGGAATATTAAGGTTTGCACAAGGCAAACTTAGACATAATATTTTTTAATAATTCTTTCTCAATAAAAAAGTTAGTCTTCAAAGGTTAATTATGAAAGATAATAGGAAAAAATTATGTCCAAGTGTGCCTATGCAATCTTAATATTCATAAGAAAAAGTTATTAAAGACGGGACTATCTTTTCAGGAAAGAGGATAAAGTTGTATTATTATCTAAATGTAGCAAGAATATGATATCTGAATCTCAAAATGGACGTTCAACATATTATTTTGAGAACTAGGTGGTTGAAATAAACACTTTCAAAATCTTTTAAAATAACAATTTTAAGTTTGGCTCCCCAAAGATTCACAAATCTAATCTTGGTAGTAACAATAATTCTTTTTGTTATAATAAACAATTTTAATTTCTTCATATTACAACTTCATCTTTGGCTCCTAAAATGTTCACAATTCACAAATCCAGGGAGTAACCATAATTCTTATAACCAAACAAAACACACAGGCAACCAAGTAACTGTCGAACGAGAAACCAAAACCAAAAAAACGAGCACAGTACAATAAGAATGACTAATTATGCCTCGACTTCTGGGCACAATTTATTTTGCATTGTGAAAAAACAATGATAAAGCCACAGGTTGGAAACAAGAACATACCGTAAAAGATACCGTTTCAGAAGTGCCACGCACCTTGCTACTACAGCTGGGCTGATGCAAACATAAGTAGTATTAGTGCCAAAAAAACATGGACAAGAACTCTAAGAACTTACAGATAAATTTTATCTTTTGAATCTTATGTTTGTATACTAAGTTACTAACAATCAAATTAGGTTGTTTAGGTATTTTTGGTATCTACTACCCTATCATTAGTTGTTTCAATAATTAGGATTATTTCCTTATTGGGATAATTATCTTACTAGAAATCTAGAATACAAGTTTAGAGTTTACTTGGTCTCTAAGCCTTAGGTTTTCTATATAAATAATGCCAACAAGTTTAATGGAGAGTTGAATATTCATTTGAGAAAAAGCTTTACGCTATTGTGGCTTCCAAGCATAGTTCTTCTTCCTCTTTTCCCTTCTTTCATCTTTTATCCCTTCCCTAATTTCTTCTAAAACTTCAAGCTATAATGGAAGACCACCCTTTGGTCATGTCCTCTGATGCTACCTCATTATAAAACTCAAGGACAAGTTTTTCTCAATGGAGAGAGAATGATGCGGTACAGATGGACAAAAATTCTAAGAGATTAGGGATTTCATGTAATTAAACTAATAATAATTAAAATAGGTATAATATATTAATAGTCTAGGTTTAATAGGTTGTTTATGTATCTACTTTCTTAGTATAAATTGATTAGGTAATTGGTCTAATTTCCTTGATAGAATACTTATCTATCTAGTATACAATATTAGAGTCTTACTTGGTCTCTTAGTTTACTTGTCTCTTAGTCAAGGAATTCTATTCAAGCATTGTAATCCTCACAAGTTTATTGGAAAGCTGAATATTGATTTGAGAAAAAGGCTTTGCTATTTTGGCCTTCGGACAAGTTTCTTCTTCCTCTTTCCCCTTCTTTCTTCTTCCTCTTTCCCCTTCTTTTTTCTTCTTTTAACCCTTCCCTAATCTATTCTAAGCAATGTTTTGCATCGATTATGTGGATTTTGAGACTGGACTTGCCCAAGGTGTAATACCCGATAAAAATATCTAAATAAATAAAATTATATATTTTTAAAATATATTGATTGAACTTTGTCATTTATTTAGGTTAAACTAGTCATTAAATTTATGTGGGCTATATTAACAAGTGATGGATAAATTAATTTTGTAGAATTGAGCCTTAAAACTAATTGAGTTTAATTTATATGTGGGTAATATTAAATCCTATTATAATTCGGAGAATTAATAAGATCTATTAATAAATAAATAAATAAATAAACCTAATCTTACTTTCATTATACAAACCGAGAAAAAGAAAGGGGCAGCGGCTGCTCGGAAAAAGAAAAGAAAAGAAAAAGGAGTCTTCAAGAATAAAGAAAGCAAAATCAAATTTGACAAACAGGTTAGTCTGTAACTTGAGAATTATGACTATGGAGTATGTATATTGAAAACTATTATGATAGTATTATTAAAATTATAAGTTTTATAGATGAATGAAAAAGTAATAGTTATATTATGCTGTTGCATACAATATGCTTACTGTAGGAATCTCTTTAATACATAACCATGGGAAGTCATGTGAATTGAATGGCATCAATGTGTCTTTTAAATAGAAAAATACCTTATTAATAGAAAGTGCAATGAATAATGAATGTTTTATTAGATTTATGGTAATTCGATATTTTTTTGAAAATTATAGATGTGCACAGTAAGTGTATGCTCATTAAATATATATATATATATATATATATATATATATTAATTGGTATAATCTCCTGATCACATGTGCCATGTTAGTACAAAATTTTAAAATTTATGTATACAGTATTACAAAATATTATGTTATACAAGTTTAAATGAATAAATAAAGTATTTTGAAATTATAATAATATCATATTATTGTGTTTTATTAGATTGGATTGGAGGAGGCTATCAAAATTATATTTAAAATATACTTTGGGTATTACATTACTTGATTCATGTACAGACTCCGTACTCTTTCAGTGACTCTTTTAAATTTTAATTTGTTCGTTTTGCTACTCGTTTAGAAATTTGGTATGGCCTCTCATGATTTTCATTTTCAAATTTATTATGATAGTTTCATTTTGGTGCTAATATTTGGAACTCATATTTGTACTCTTTAGACTGTGCATCATGTCTAGAATTTATTTTGATATTTGTAAAAATGTACATGTCAATATATTTTAGAGACCTTGTGCTGATGATTCGTTTCGGTTTGACATGTACATATTAGAACTCATTTGTGTTGGTATTGTGGCAAGGTATATTTCTGTTTTGTTCTGAGCTCGGTATGAAATAACACTCAACCATTTGATTCAGTCTATTATTTTCGTTGTGATTAGTCTTGTTAGTTTCGGTTTAATTAATTGAGTTAGTTATTTTAGTTCATCATTTTTGTACTCTATATCCATACTGGTCATTTGGCTCATGTTGTATTTTTCCTTCCGACAAGTAGTCAAGAGAATCAAGGGCAAGTGTGATGAGAGTTCCATTCTTTCCAATGGTTTAGATATATTCTGTTTAGGTTGTGATACATTAAATTGTTTGGACTTGTAATAATTATCTTAGATTATGGTTTGAGCCGGTTTGACATTTATTATGGTTTGTCTGGTGACATTTATTGGTTATAAGACTATTCTTTTGTGGCATAGAGCTCTCGATTTGTTTTGTAAGTTTTGTTATGCTTTGTGCGTAACCTTTATATATCGGATCGAAAAGGGGGTATTACAGAGTTTATTAAAGCCAAATTCTTTCTTATAGTAAACCTATTTAAGTTTGACTTATGAGTTATGGACTTATGGGTAGACTTCTGAGTTAGGTTTTTGTTCCGTTTGATCTTCTATTCAACTATCATATCAGCTATATTTGAATTTGTCTCTAATATGTTTTACTTTTATTATTTTATCTCTTTCTTAGATGGCTCGTAGATCCGCTAAAGTTGTTGGGAGGCGAGGTAATAATAGGCAAAGTGGTGAGGACCAACCCAATGGGCAGCCCAATGAGCAACCTAATAATCAGATTAATGCTCAAGTGGTTATCTTGGTGAATTAGGCTTTGACGAAATTGGTGGCACATGTTGTTTAGGCAATGCAGCCGCCGCCAAAAATTCCTGAACAGGGGAACTTGGAAAATAATGTTCCACAGGGAATTGCAGATAGTCTTGATCAACCGGAGGTTCCGATGTATGTATAGTTGGAAACGTTTTAGAAGCAGAAACCACATTCATTCAATTCAGCTCCGACTCCAATTGATGCAGAGAATTGCATTGCCCATTTGGAGAAGATCTTTGATGTGTTGGGGTGCTCGAATAATCAGAAAGTGTTGCTTGAAGCTTATAAGCTAGAGGGGGATGCACAAAGGTGGTGGAAGACAATGAAAACAACAAAAGGTGATGGATATGTTGAGACACTTAGTTGGGCAGAATTTTGTGAGGTCTTTTATCAATAGTACTTCCCAGCTGCTGATAAAGAGGCAGAGTATTTGTCTATTCGACAGAAAGATGATGAGTTCATCACAGATTTTATGACGAGATTCACCAGGTTGGCAGACTTTGCGAGAACCTTTACAAGGACTATAGCGGAACAATCAGAGAAGTTCAAGTGGAGAATTCATTATAGGCATCGCGAGCATCTCATTAACAAATTTGCAGATGTGTCAGGAGTGGCTAATGCAGCCAAGAATATTGAGATGGAGCGACAGGACTTTCAGTCTTCTAAAACGAAGGGGAGTCAGAAGAAAAACAGAGATGACCAGCAGGGTCAAGTTTCGGGCTAGCATGGGAGGAATCATGGTGGTAAGTGAAACAGGAACCGTGGTGGCCAGCAGGGGCTATGGTGTGACCATAATCAGAATATGTGTTATTAACAGTTGCCTCAGCAGGGCATAATCGTCAACTTCAGCTACCATAGCAAGGTCAGAATTGCCAGTAGTGGCAGAATCGTCATTAAGGGCAGAATCAAGGTCGTTATGCGGGACCAGCTGGTGGGGGAACCCTAATCTTATTCTGATAACTCCTTGCGCTATTTGTGGGGCTAATCATCAGTGGAGGCAATGCCATATTGCTAGAGATTGTACCGGACCACGTGATAATGGTGGAGGCGGTGATAATGGAGGTCAACGTCAGGACGGTCGGGTGTTTGCCTTGACATATAACTATGCGGAAGGTGCGATAGGTACTATTTCTGTCACTCTATTAGTTAGCAGGCGTGAGACTTCTATTTTATTTGATACTGATTTTACTCATTCAGTTGTTGCTCAGTCTTTTGTTCGGCACCTTGGTGTGTCATCTCAATCCTTAGATTCTGTATGTCTATTGCTACCCCGATGGGGACTTCTGTTGTTATTTCTGATGTATATCGAGAGTGTTCAATCAGTTTTGGAGATAAGGTTCGTGGGGCTAATCTTATTCCAATGTGTATGCACGATTTTGATGTAATTCTTGGGATGGACTGGTTGGATAAGCATCAGGCCATTATCGATTGCTAGACGAAGAAGGTTATATTTAGAGATGTGAAGTCCCCAGAGTTCGTGTTTCAGGGTTCATGACCGAGTAAGGTGGTGAAGTTGATATCAGCTTTGAAGGCTGGGAAGTTGGTGGCAAAGGGTTGTGAGGAGTATCTGGGATCTGTAAAGGATACCTCTATGGGTGAGTCTCGTATTGAGGATGTTCTAGTTGTTCGTGATTTTCCCAATGTGTTTCCTCAGGAATTGTAAGGGTTATCACTGCAGCGGGAAGTTGAGTTTACTATTGAGCTTATTCATGGTGCAAAGCCTATCTCTAAGGCGACGTATCGAATGACACAGTTGGAGTTGCAGGAGCAGTTGTAAGAATTGTTAGATCGTGGTGTGATTCAGCCGAGTGTTTCATCGTGGGGTGCTCCGGTTTTGTTTGTGAAGAAGAAAGATGGGTCTATGAGGCTGTGCATAGACTACAGGGAGTTGAACAAGATTACCATCAAGAATCGGTATCCATTGCCGAGGATTGATGACTTGTTTGACCAACTTCAGGGGGCAAAGCATTTTTCGAAGATAAACTTGAGGTCGACCTATCATCAGTTGAGGGTGAGAGATGAGGAAATCTCTAAACAATTTTTCGTACTCGTTATGGGTATTACGAGTTTTCGGTGATGTCATTCGAGTAAACTAACGCTCCGACGTTATTAATGAATTTGATGAATCTGAGTGTTCAGGGAGTATTTGGACTAATATGTTATTGTCTTTATTGATGACATTTTCATTTACTCCAAGTCTAGGGAAGAGCATGATGAGCATCTTTTCACACAGTTTTGGGGATTTTTCAAAAAAAGAAGTCGTATGCTACATTCTCTAAATGCGAGTTTTGGTTGGAGCATGTTGCATTTTTGGGCCACGTGATGTCTGTTTAAGGCATTAATGTGGATCTTGCGAAGGTTGAGGCTATAAATGATTGAGACCTACTACGGTGATGGAGGTTAGGAGTTTCTTGGGTTTGACAGGGTATTATAGGCGATTGGAAGGGTTCGCTTTGCTTGCCTTGCCATTGACTCAATTGATGAGGAAGGGAACAAATTTTGCGGAATGAAGAGCGCGAGAAGAGTTTTGAAGAGTTGAAGCAGTGGCTTGTGACAACCACAATACTTACATTGCCGTCAGGGACAGGAGGTTATCATATTTATAGTGATGCTTCTAAGAAGAGCTCAGGGTGTGTTTTGATGTAGCACGGTAAGGTGATTATTTATGCTTCAAGGCATCTTAAACCTTACAAGGTGAACTACCCCGCTCATAATTTGGAGTTGGCAGCAGTAATCTTTGCCCTAAAAATTTGGAGGCACTATTTGTATGGAGAGACTTGTGATATATTCACCGATCACAAAAGTCTTAAATACATTTTCACTCAAAAGGAGCTCAACATGAGGCAGAGACGTTGGTTGGAGCTTCTAAAAGATTATAATGCGAGAATTCAGTATCACCCGGAAAAGGAGAATGTGGTTGCAGATGCTCTTAGTTGAAATAGTTCAGGAAGTGTAGTAGCCCTTATTACACAACCTCAGCTTATTTCGGATATGGAGTGGTTGGAGTTGTATGTGCAAGGTTCAGATGGACATTTAACAGGTATGAGAGTGGAGCCCTCTCTTATCTTGCCGGTTAAAGAATCTCAAAAGGAAGATGGGGAGTTGTGGGGTATGTCGCAGAATCTGGATGAGGGCAAGCAGCCCGAGTTTCGTATTGATGACCATGATGTGATTCTGTTGGGTAAGCGGTTGTGTATACCGTCGGATCTAACCATTGGAGAGGCTGTATTGGCTAAGGCTCATAGTTTGCCAGTTCCTATTCATCCCGGTTCCACTAAAATGTACAAGGATTTGAAGGAGAACTTTTGGTGGAATGGGATGAAGTGAGATATGGCTGAATATGTGGGGGAAGTGTCGCACTTGTCAACAAATGAAGATAGAACATCAACGAGCTAATGGTTTGCTGCAACAGTTAGACATTCCAATTTGGAAATTGGAGGATATCACGATGGATTTTGTAATTAGTTTGCCGAAGACTTTCAGGAAGAACGATGCCATTTGGGTTGTGGTGGACCGGCTAACCAAATTGACACACTTATTGGCTATCCATGAGGGTTACTCGGTGGATAGGTTAGTATAGATCTTTCAACAGAAGATTATTAGACTTTATGGTACTCCAGTGTCTATTGTTTCAGATCGGGACCCACGGTTCTGCAAAGGGTTTCAACGAGCTAGGGGCACTCGGCGTAACTTTAGTACTTCTTTCCAACCACAAATCGAGGGGCAATCCAAATGGACTATTGGAGGACATGTTGAGGTCTTGTCCACTTGAGCCTAGTTGAGTTTGCTTATAATAATAGCTGGCATGCAAGTATTGGAATGGCTTTGTTTGAGGCGTTGTATGGTATGAAGGGTCAAGGTTGGCGAGAAGGCAATAGAAGGGCATGAGTTAGTTCAAATCACTATGGAGAAGGTAGTGGTGGCTAATAAGCATAGGAGGACCTTAGAGTTTGAACCTGATGAGCATGTGTTTTTAAAGGTTTCTCCTTGGGGGCATTCGGCGATTTGGGTTGAAAGGGAAACTTAGTCCGCATTATATTGGCCCATTTGAGATTTTGGAGAGAGTTGGTGAGGTTGCACATCAGTTAACTTTGCCTCCACAGCTAGCTCATGTGCATAATATGCTCCATGTGTCGGTGTTGAGTTATTATTATCATCCGTTGCATGTGGTGCAATATCCGTTCGATAAGATTCGAGAGGATCTTGTGAGGAGCAAATCGAGACGATTTTGGATCGTCGAGAGAGGATTATGAAGAGGAAGACGATTCCTTTTGTTAAGGTTTTGTGGATGAATCATTTGGAGTGGGAAGCTACTTTGGAGATAGAAAAGTCTATTCGAGCGGAGTATCCACATTTGATAATTAGGTATGTTCCTTTCATTTGATTTCGGGGACGGAATCTTTTTTAAGGGGGAGGTGATGTAATACCCAATAAAAATAACTAAATAAATAAAATTATATATTTTTAAAATATATTGATTGGAATTCGTCATTTATTTGGGTTAAACTAGTCACTAAATTTATGTGGGCTAATAATGTAGTATTAACAAGTGATGGATAAATTAATTTGGTAAAATTGGGCCTTAAAACTAATTGGGTTTAATTTATATGAGGGTAATATTAAATCTTATTATAATTAGGATAATTAATAAGATCTATTAATAAATAAGTAACTAAACCTAATCTTCGAACCGAGAAAAAGAAAGGGACATCGGCTGCTCGAAAAAAAAAGAAAAAAAAAAGGAGTCTTCGAGGATAAAGAAAGAGAAATCAAATTTGACAAACAGGTTACTCTGTAATTTGAGAATTATGACTATGGAGTGTATATTGAAAAGTATTATGATAGTATTATTAAATTTATAAATTTTATAAATGAATGAAAAAGTAATAGTTATATTATATATACAATATGCTTACTGTAGGAATCTCTTTATCTAAGGTTAATAATAATAATATATGTAACCATTAGTCGGTTTGATAGCATTTGGGTAGTCATGTGAATTGAATGGCATCAATGTGTCTTTTAAATATAAAAATACCTTATTAATAGAATGTGCAATGAATAGTAAATGATTAATTAGATTTAAGGTAATTCTTATTTTTTTTTGAAAATTATAGGTGTGCACAGTAAGTGCATGCTCATTATATATATATATATATATATATATATATATATATATATATATTAATTGGTATAATCTCCTGATCACATGTTTCATGTTAGTACAAATTTTTAAAATTTATGTATACAGTATTACAAAATATTATGTTATACAAGTTTAAATGAATAAATAAAATATTTTGAAATTATAATAATATCATATTATTGTGTTTTATTAGATTAGGTTGGAGAAGGCTATCAAAATTGTATTTAAAATATACTTTTTTGGGTATTACATTGCTTGCTTCAGGTACGAATTCCATACTCTTTCTTTCAGCGACTCTTTTAAATTTTAATTTGTTCATTTTGATACTCTTTTAGAAATTTAGTATTGTCTCTCATGATTATTCCTTATCAATTTTATTATGATAGTTTCATTTTGGCATTGATATTTGAAATTCATATTTGTACTTTTTAAACTAGTGTATCATGTCTAGAATTTATTTTGATATTTGTAAAAATATACATGTCAACATATTTTGGAGACCTTGTGTTGATGATTCATTTCGGTTTGACATGTACATATTAGAAACCATTTGTGTTAGTATCGTGTCACATGTGTTGTGACATTATATATTCGTTTTTGTTAGAATATACCGTAGGATACCACCTGTGGTGGTACACCACAGACATATACTCTTAGCACTGAGGCATGACACCTTTCGTGACGGTGTGATCAGTCAACGGCTTCTCCGTTTTGTGCTCCAGTAGAAGTTGGCCAATGGTGATTTTGTTATGAAAGGCGTATGGGTCGACCTTAGTTTTCTGTTCTATTATGTTCTGCGGATTAGTTATGTTTGTGTCAAACACGCCTTCCGATTTTTACATGCATTTGGATTCACAGTCCAATGTGTGTGACTTGCATATGCGGCGTTATTTGACTTGCCTGTGTGACAAGGTATATTTCTATTTTGCTCTGAGCTCAGTATAAAATAACACAGTCATTTGATTCAACCTATTATTTAGCTGTGATTAGTCTTGTTAGTTTCGGTTCATTTAATTGAGTTAGTTATTTCAATTCGCTATTTTTGTACTCTATATCCGTACTGGGTATTTGGCTCATATTGTGTTTTTCCTTCTGATATGTAATCAAGGGAATCAAGAGCAAGTGTGATGAGAGCTCCTTTCTTTCCAATGGTTTAGATATATTATGTTTAGGTTGTGATACACTAGTTTGTTTAAACTTGTAATAATTATCTTAGATTGTGATTTGAGCCGATTTGACATTTATTAGTTATGAGACTATTCTTTTGTGGCATAGAGCTCTCGATTGGTTTTGTAAGTTTTGTTATGCTTTATGCATAACCTTTCTTTCTATATCGGAAAGGAGGTGTTACATGGGGCATTGAAAAATTAAGAAGCGATTCACATCGTATGATTTCAAAAGGTTAACAGTAGTTTGTCTGTTTTTATTAAAATTTATCATATTTGAGCTATTAAGGGTACTCTGTAATTTGTATTATGCGTATAGAAGTAAACAGCCAGGAAAGGATTTAAGGTTTGGCCCTTAGGTGTGTTTTTGTGGGTTTTGTAAGTAGAAGAGAAGTCCAACTCATTTAGTGATTGGTCCTCCACTTAAGTTAGAGGCAGAACTAGAGGGGGCGGGGGTTCATATGACCCCCAATTACTCTGGTATATAGACAAAGCAACGGGAGTAAGGGCAGAGCAATTGATAGTCTAAGCTGGGATTAAAGGATATTCAAAGCAAAAGAAACTATGGGAGGATTCCAATTCAACTACAATCAAAGTTGAGGTAAGTCTTCAACCAATTAATTTACCAAACAAATGATGTTCTACCTTTTTTTTAATAAATTTATAGAAATTGGATGGAATATATTTGTTATTGATGTGAAATTGGTTGTGGGAGTTTTGATTATGAAACTATGAAGGGTTCAGATAATATAAGGATGGAATTATGTATGGAGGTTATGTGTTTATATGCTTGGATTTCATGAAACTGTGATTTTTAAAGCTTGCATACCATGTGTTTATATAAATGCCATAAAGAGGTTAATTTGGTTAAAACAGTGAAAATTAACGAGTTCTCTCTGTAAATTGATGTACATACATGAGTTATAAGTTAACTCAAGTTGTTTGATTGCTTCATCAGTTAAAAAAAATCACAAATTTCATCAGTTGTAAGTCCGACACCAAGTTTCTTGTTTACATAATCTTGAAATGTGTGGATACACAAGTAATTTCCTTAAGTTTCTTTACAGCTTCCTTTTGAGCTTTAGCGGCCGCTTTAGCGGCCGCTTTCTCTGCCAACTTTTTCTTCCTCTCCAACGACTGCTTAGCTTTAGCCATCTCCTCCTCTCGCTTCAATTCTTTCAATTTTACTTCGGTAACTTCATTTTTCTTCTGAAGAGGAATTTCTTACGGCTTTTCCAACTCAAATATTGCCTCTCTATCTTTCACAAGACTTTCCATTACTTTTGCAAAAGGAATTTTTTCGGATCGGATTGTAGCTCGTATCGCCGCCGTCATAATTTTGCAAGTATATTTTGACCCCCCTCTCAAAAGTTTCTGGTTCCCCCACTGACTTAAGTCTTAGTTTCTCGATATATAATCTTGCAAGCTTATTTCAGAAAGCAATTGATGAATGAATGAATGAAGAAAATATTTTAAAGCTCAAGTCCAGTATCAAGCTGATTCCCTGATTCTCATCGACTATCAATCTAGTATACCATTTTAAAGTTTAAGTCTAGTTGAAGCTGATTCCCTGTTTCTCATCAACTGCTCCACATCATCTTTACCCTATTCTTATACAATTTTAAAAAACCTAAATCCTAATATTTTCCTTCTTTTGGCCATAATTTCTAGCAAGACCAGCTGTCATACTTGGTATGCTGCTGTCAAAGTTCAGTTTTTTGCACCAGACTTGTAAGAACTTTACCCCATGCTTCCTACATTATATTCCTACCTACATCAGTCTACCTCATCTAAAGAAGCGGATTGACCTTAATTATTAGGTTGATCCTGGTCTCTGATAATTTACTAAGTGGCGTTTGTCTCATATCTACATTACAAATGTTCTCACACTATATTTACCCTTCAAACTATTAAAATAAAAGAAAAGTACAATACCAGCAGTGAGTTATCTCAGCATATCAGTCTAATATAGCATTTCATCCCATAGTCTAGGTGAAAATTTTTACATTGCACTGTAATGCGCTATAAATTCGGCAGATCACATTAAGCCTTCAAAAAAATTTGGTCAGCAATACAATAACACTGTCAGAGCCAGAAAAATAGTTGATTACTTGATAGATTTCCTTATGTGGAAGACATTGATAAAATAGCTACAAGATGAACTTGTGAAAATACCACCGTATGCAGTGAATAAGGTGCCAAAATAAGAAACACCTACTATCAAGTACAAATCATTACAAAAAATATAGTTAGATACCTTCGCTCCCTCTCTGCAAGTGTATGTTCTATAATTACACTATAAGCCAAGTCAGTTGTATGTGCAGCCAGATAGTCCTGCCATTGAGAAAATAAGATTAAAACATCCAAAACACAATTTGAAAAGTAGTGAGAAGCATAAGGACATAGTTGACCTTATTATCACAATAGATGCATTCCAAAACTGGACACATAAGCTACAAACTACCTAATGCAAAATCATTTTGTTATTGCCATAGGCAAGAACAGGTTTTCTAACTTTTGGACAATCAAGGCAACATAATAATTGCACAAGTAAAATATTTTCAATCCTAAGTCCTAACTTATAAAAAAGAATTTAATTTAGTATTAAATTAAGAACATAGCATTTAAGATGCCATTGAATGAACACTGTAATTCTTACTTACCCAATCTATGAAATACTATACGAAAGGTATATTATACCTAAACCCACAAACATAGTGTAATCAAGCTAACAACTCCCTCCATTCCTTTTTATCTGTCATTTTAGAAAGTAAGATTTGTTACTTTTTATCTGTCGTTTGTATTTCAAGGAAGCATTAATGACTTAGTTTTCCGTATTATTCCTACATTAAGTATTAATTTGTTTCTCATTAATAACTTAGTTTTCCATATTCTCCCTACATTAAATACTACTACCTCCGTTCCTAAAAGATTGTCGTTTAAGGTTTTTGCACATGGATTAAGAAAGTACTACCTCCGTTCCTAAAAGATTGTCGTTTAAGGTTTTGGCACATGGATTAAGAAAGTATCATTTACCAAGTAAAATTTGTTTGAAATTCCATCACTACCCCTTTATGGGAAATTGAAAACTATTAATACAAGTGAGAGAATTTCTTAGGACAATGAGAAAAGGTAGGGGTAATATAGGAAAGTAAATAATTTATTCTTCTTGAAAGTTGTAAACGACAAACTTTTTAGAACAATTTTTTTATTCTAAAACGACAATCTTTTAGGAACGGATGGATAGGGGTGCAAACGAGTCGAATCTAAGCGAGCACCTTCATGCTCAAATTCGGCTCGACTCGAAAAAATTGAGCTCGAATTCGACTCGAATTCGACTCGGATTCGATAAGGGATTTATATTTTTGCGCCAGATTCGACTCGAATCATTACTCGGACCTACTCGGCTCGTAAGTACTCGACTCGTTTACAAAGTGAGTTACTCATGAGGCTTCAAATCGAGTTTCGAATATGAACCATTTCACTTAAAATTGAATCACTATATACTAAATTGGTTACTTAACTAATATTTATATATATATAACTTTTTCACTTTTATTTATGTATTGAAATTATAAAGAATGTAATATAAATTAACATTTAATTTATTGATTTATTCAAGTACAAGTTTACACAATTTCATACTACACTTTATAAATTATAAAGATTGATACAAATATCACATATTTAGCTTACTAGCATGGATCAGACCAATATTCGAATATGATCCATCGAGCATGTATCGAGTATGGTTTGAGAAAAAAATGAAATACTTGAACCTTAACATGAGCGAACACTGGTCTGCTCGAGTTCGACTCGTGTATCATTAAACAGAAAACGAATATGGATCAGATTCGACTCGGATCAACTTCGAATTCGAGTTTTGGATCATATTTTCGAGTCGATCTCGAGTCGAGTACCGAACTACTTGGCTCGGTTATCACCCCTACGGATGGAGTATCATTTACTAAGTAAAATTTGTTTGAAATTCCATCACTACCCCTTTATGGGAAGTTGAAAATTATTAATACATAGGAGAGAATTTCTTGGGACAATGAGAGAATGTAAGGGTAATATAGGAAAGTAAATAATTTATGCTCCTCGAAAATTGTAAACGACAAACATTTTGGAACAAATTTTTTCTTCTAAAACGACAATCTTTTAGGAACGGAGAGAGTAATTTGTTTCTCATTAATGACTTAGTTTTTCATATTATCTCTATATTAAATACTCTCTATGTTCCTTAATATAAGTTGTTTTAGAGTTGTGCACAAGTATTAAGGAAATGATTGTATAGCATTAAATATAATATTAATTGTTTATATAACCCTTGTATTAGAAAAAGATATTGTTATTTATTGGGCAAAAAATAGTGAGAAAACCATAGTTATATTTATTACTTGGAGTAATATTGGAAACTAAGCAATTAATGCTTACTCGAAATTCTCAAACGACTTATATTATGGAACAAAAACAGTTCTCTAAAACGACTTATATTAAGGAACGGAGGGAGTACTAATTTGTTTCTCTGTCATCTTTTCTAATAATTTTAAAATGATAATATTGAGATTTTATATCCAATTTGATCGACCACATAAAGAATTAACTAATCTTTGTTTTTTATCGTAATCCTCAATTAAAAAAGAACGTTAAATCTTTGTATTTTATCCTAATCCTCAATTAAAAAAGAACGGAGGAGTACTATGCAAAATTCACCAATCAATATCAGCTGGTAGTCACAAATATATAATACTTCATATGTCTCTTAATATAAGTCATTTTAGAGTTGTGCGAGAGTATTAAGAATTGTCTTTGTACTGAAAAAATAGAGTGTTATTTATTGGAAATAAAACAGTGAGAGAACAAAATTTATATTTAATATTTTGGGTAATATTAAAAACTAATGCTTACTTGAAATTCTCAAATGGCAAATATTAAGAAAAAAATATTTCTTTAAAACGACTAATGGACTACTCAGCAATCAGCATGTATTTCCCCTAATTTCAAATAATTAATCCACTGTATACAATTCAAGTTCTTAAACATAAATTTAAACATTCATAATACAATCTCATAGTCATACATTTCAAGGTATATAGACACAACAGAGTTAAGAGATATAAAGTAGAAACAAAATCGCATACGTTCAACCTTAAGCCCTAAACTCCAAAAGAAAAACACGTGAAACTAGCCCAACAGCTACAAGATCAGAATAAAAACAAAATTGAGCACGATTACTGTGCGAATTCTAACCCGAAGAGTCCTTGAAGCTTCGGAGGCAACGGCGGAGGGGTTTCCAGGGTTGGAAAGCGAGAGAGAATCGGCGACTGCACGGCGGAGTGGCTCCGGTGGCTTCTTCAACGACGAAGATCTCAGCCTCGAGATACTACCCAACTGTAATCTCGAGCTTCCAGGGCTCCGACAAGGGCTGTAATTCGTCGACATCAATGTTTATGTTTTTATATATAATTCAATTTCAATCAACAAATATATACATATATAATGATAATTCGCTCTTGTATATCTGAAAAGCTGTCTCAATGGGAACTCATTACATTTTAACAATCGATTAAGTGTTTTTTTGTCAGAGGAATAAAAGTAAGGAGAAAGTGAAAGAGATATATAGAGAGAGAAGAAAATGGATATACATATATAAGTCCGTAAAAACAACTTATAAGTTATTTGTTACAATTGAGCTATTTGGTAATAACTTACCTTTTTAAATTATAAATCAAAATAAATAAGTACAAAGTTGGTACTTATTTAAAAATGATTTATAAGTCATTTCTAATAAGTTAATTTGATCAAATATAATATCTATTTTGTTTTTTTTTATTTTACTATTGAATTAATGTATATTTTTATTAATGTTTTTTTAATTATATTTATATTTTATTTTAACTTATAAGTCATTATCAGTCGAACAATTTCAAGGTTTTTTTTCTCATTGGATTTTCCTGGTAAAATTTTTAATGAGGCAACTTTCAATGCGCGTATGGCTATACAATAGACAACCAAGAGGGAGTGTTATAAAATTATACATAGTGTGTGAATGTTTAGATACATTTCTACCCATGTCTAGATACATTTTTACCCCTTTTTATTGTAATGACCTTTGAGGTTTGTAACTCTCATATCCTTTAAGGTTTGAAACTCATGACCTTTGAATTTTGAAACCTCCAAATATTGATGTTGATGTACCTATAAATAGTTGTATTGCGTTGGTATATGAAAAATACAATGAAAATACTCTCTTTTTACTAATCATCATTATTCTTAATATTTAGTATAATCTTTTATAACAGGTTAGACATTTTACACAAATTTTAAAATAAAAATAAAAATGAGAGATGAGAGAGGATAAATTACTTTCCATTTTACCCACAATGACTCCATCGTAAGTACACTAAAGGGGGTGTATTCAATTAAGATTTTTAAAGATTTTAAAAGTTTAATTGTATTCAATCAAGACATTAAAAGAGTTTATAAATGTTTAGTGGTATTCAATTAAAAAAAATTTAATGTCTTTAAAAGTTAGGTGATATTGAATTAAGATTTAAACAAAGTCTATAAAAGTATTTTGGTATTCAAAAAGTCATAGATTTTAAATATTTCTATCAAATGGTAGAGTTTGACAGATTTAAAAAGAAGAATTATAACTATCAACCCATATCCAAAGTCTTATCTCATCTCTAAAGATTTCTAAAGACTTCCAAATAAACACAAAGGTGGATAAAATTAGTTATTAATTGGACTTTGTCTTTTATTGAGTCAAACTAGTTATTTATTTTATATGGGCTAATAAATATTAATATGTGATGGATAAATAATTTGGTAAAATTTGGGCCATAAAAATAATTGAATTTATTATAATAGGAGAATTAACAAGATATATTAATAAGTAAACAAATAACTAGACCTAATCTGAATTGGTGAGGGAAAAAGCAGTCGTTCGAAAGCTTCCAATATAAAGAGGAAAGAGATTTGTTCAACAAAAGATGAGATAAAATCCTGAAACTCCCATATCAGTTGGAAAGATTATGTATGTATAATATATGAAAATAGAAAATATATGACGTGTATGTGTATGTTTTTTTTGGTTTTCTGACATTTTAAATGAAGGAAATTGTTGTTAATTTTTTAGACATCCTCCATATTCGTCTTCAAATGTCTTTGGTGTATCATAGTGAAATAAAAATGCACTTCTTTGTAATATGTTACACGTATGATGTCTTTGATGTCTTTGGTGTATCCTAAATACTGTTAATTTTTTACACATGATGTGTATGTGTATGTCTTTGGACAGAATCGTTATCTTTCCCTTATAAAAAAGGGAAAAACGCACTGCTTTGATATATGTTAGGCGTATAAAAAAGGGTCCACAAAATCAAACAGAATTAGCAGCAGTTAAGATGAAAAAATGGGTTGACAGAATCACACAATTACACAATCAACATATATATATATATATATATATATATATATATATATATATATTAGTAAAGCAATCAATATAGTATTGAATGACATGTTCACATGAGTGTGAATTTCGTTTTCTGCAAAGGAAAAAAAATAAAATCATGAAGCCAATAATTGAATGATTAGAAGCAATGTAATAAATATATTATAATATATATGTATTCTAATGCTTAGATAAAATAATATTGTCAGAACTTAAAATTTTTGTATAATATGTTTTATGAATGTTGTTATCATAAGCAGTGGTTTGAGTTTTTTGTATGATGTTCTATAATATGTAGGATGTATGTATTTTTCTCATTGTGTTTAGACTAGTAAACTACTAAAGGAAATACTAAGATAGATGTGTATATATGACATAGTAATTACAAATGAGAGATTTTCAACAAGGAAATAACAAAGGAAAGGGGAAAATGTTGGAACTTATAATTCGTGGGCATTAGAAGAGAGCAATGAATTGCTACAACTTATGGTTGATGATGCAGTTCGTGGATGGCGTGATAGTAATGAAATGCTAAATAAGCAAACAGTTGAGAAAAAGATACTTTCTGCTCTTAATCAAAAACGTGGCTGCCAAAGAACATACTCACAGTACCTAAGTCGACTGAAATAGTTTAAGAATCGTTATGGCAATTTTATGGAGCTTTTTCGTAATAGCTCTGGGTTTGGGTGGGATCCAATTAATAAAAAGTTCACTGCTAGGGAGGGATGAAGTGTGAGAACATTACTTCACGGTAAGCTTCTAGTATTTTTTAAAATAATTATCATTGACAACTCTATTTTATATGTTTTTATTATTGACACTATGATTAATAGACTTCTTTTTTTGTTGGTAGTCCCACCCAAATCATAAATACTTAAAAAACGATACTTTTGCTAACTATGAAGATTTGAAAATTGAAAATGGAATTGCTATTGAAAAACTCAATTGCACTTGGTGATGAAACTGATGCGAGAACATTTGATGTGGAAGAAAATAGAAATTTCGGGATGAGTAGAATAATGTGAACGCTTTCAACATATATAAAATCTCATGCCACAATAAAATAATGAAATTTACTCTAGTTCATGAAAAAAGAGGAAGAGATTGTACACATGGACTAATTAAAAATTAATATAAGTTGCAAGATATATTAAAAGTATACAAAAGTCTATCACAGTTTTAATAAAAAGTTAATAAAAGTCTATTACTTATTTCATAGTCTATAAAAGTCATTAAAAAAAGTATTTAAAATCTGTGAAAGTCGTTAAATTCCCACAAATTCTACAAAAATCTGTCACTTAAAAAAATCTTTAAAAATCTTAATTGAATACACCCTCTAAAACTTCCACCATTAATTCCACAATGAACTAGATAGGAATGTTGAACAATATTATTCCAAAAGGGAACTGAAAATATTTTCACATGATTCTCTCTCACATAAGCATGCAATGTGTATCACTTTCATGTGAGAAGGAACCATATCAAAATATAAAAAACACATTTGAAAATAGTATTCCCCCTCCCGAAACTTCACAGCCACAAGTAACACTTTTTACCGTGTTCTCGAGGAAGAGTCGAGTATCAAATAAGACTCAAATAAGACAAACAGAGTCGCAGGCACTAAACTTGGAAGATTTATTCCATACAAGTCCAAATAAATAAACCAGATAAATCCAGGATCTATTCCATCGTGTAATGAGTTAAACCATATAAAAAGAACAGACACTAAATCACAGTTGTAAAAAACTAATGCCTACAAGCCTCCAATTAGTTCAAATTTAAAGAAAAGGCACCATAAAACCTACTACTAAGCACCAATTAATCCAGCATCTGATGTGTGAACTAAGTAATTACCCGTGGACAAAAACCTACCGTATGAACTTGTCAATAATACCTATGAGGGCCACGATCAAACATCCTACCAGAAGGGCATTCATATTCTTGGTGGCCCCTCCCACCACAGTTGCTGCAGATCACCATAGATACACAATCACGGCTTATATGGCCTGGATGGCCACAATTACGGCAAATGATGTCTCGAAAAGGGCCTCCCACCATTTCTGGTTCTGGAAGCCCTCCCTTGATGCATTGACGGGCCACATGACCCGATATATTGCAGATGTTGCATACAGGATCGTTGGGGCAATTGCGGGCAAGGTGGCCAGTTTTGCGGCAGTTGTTGCAAGCCTTATCATTGGTACAATCAACAGCAATGTGGCCTGGTTTGTAGCAGTTGTTACATAGCCTTGCATCATAGGCGGGTAATCTTGGGTTGATGCAATCACGAGCCAGGTGACCAATCTTACCACACATATTGCACACTGGATCGTTGGGGCATTCGCTCGCAAGGTGTCCTGGTTCCTTACAGTTCCAGCACATGGTTGTTGAAGTGCACTCAGCAGCAATGTGACTGACAAGAAAATAATACAGTAGAGATCACAAAACTGAGGCATAAGGAAAAAAAGATAAGTAACCAGCTTCATCAGAAGAAGCACCCAAACCCATTCTTTGGGCCAACATTTTCCCAAGAATTGCAGATGTATGTATATTCCTAAAAATATATTTGCTCCTATGAGCACGTGAAGAAGCCCTCTCTGCTGGAAGATAAATCATGCTTATCCACTGAAACAATCAGCCTAAATTTCCATGCTATCAATCAGGTTCAGTGCAATATCAGCTAGAACTGGACATGTTGTATTGTATATGAAGGATTATCTAGATATTTTCAGTTTCCAATTAAATTCCCATAAAAGATGTAGATTTCAAAAGTAAACACAGGACAAAATAAAAGATTCCCATACAGCAAGAGAGAATATCCAATTCCAGTGGATTTGATTTACTTAATAAAATGGAAAACAATTCAATAAGAAGGAATGGTCATCTTACCCAGGAAATCCGCAGTTGTTGCACACAGTCACATTTGGACAATCTCGAGCAAAATGGCCAGGCCGTTTACATTTATTGCACAAATAATCTTGCCTGGAATATAATAACATTGTATAAGCAACAACAGAAAGCATTTTATGACATTAAAATGTGATAATAGTAACATAGCTACACTACCCCAATAACAGAACACTGAAAAACTGAAAATAGAATCAGCATGAAAAAAATCAAACCAGGGTATTGCTGGAGATTAGGAGTTTTGGAATACCATAAATTTCACAAATCTAATGGCCTAGATCCTACTTTATTTGTATGCTACAACCCAATTAAGAAGTCAATGTGAATATCTTCAGACAAAAAAGAACAAAACCATCATGGTTTTAACACCCCCACCCCACCCCACCCAAAAAAAGGAGAGGAAAAGATATACGTTTCAAGATCAAACATTAGTTGAACTAATATCTTTTAAGCAAAATAGGAATAAAATCCCTTGAATAAATGGAGAAAAAATATGGAAAATGGTGAACTTGACTTTATGCTTGTCTGCGTACTGATAACTATCAGCAAAGAACAAGAGGCATCACGGAAGAAGGATCTTTCAATTATTCACACGCATAGGCATGCAGCCTCAAGTCACTTTCCAATTTGGCTATGAAATCATCTCGTCTTCTGCTTTTACTGAAGAGGGGAACAACCGAACAACAATAAAAAGGAAAAGGCGGAATCATTATGATACCTTGTAACCCCCCCCCCCCTCTCTTCCAACACCGCCCACAAAAAAAGAAAAAAGAAAAAACCTAAACTGAGTGATATCTTTGCCTCAAAAGCACTTCAGATTGAAGGCACAAACCCTATATATATGTATATGTATATATATATATATTGTGGTACACCATAACTAAAAAGTAAAATACGAATGCGAGCCTGACAGGGAGGATGTGAAATTAGTGGAGAGGGGTAACAACAGTATTGGAGAAAAAAAGTGTGGAGGAACGTTGCCAATCTTACACGCACAGCAACCATGTACAGATCTTGTCAGGGAATGAATAAGTACCATCTCTCGTTTTCGTAAATTTAAAAAAAAACGTAAGTCTTACAACAGTCCATCCAGAATATATAAAAAACAACGGTACATCACAGGTCAAAACTTATGTACTATATGTAGGGAGATGTGAAATAGCTGAAGAAGTACAAATATTAGCGAAAATCTACAATGCAATTGAACTTTTCCACAATCTAAACAAAACAACCTAAAAAGATCATGTCAATGATGAATAAGTAACAAGTCTCCTTTTCGAAAGCAAAAAGCAAAGGAGTACATGTTTACTGTTTTACAGCAAAGCTGACAACAGAGTAGAAACCAAGGTGGTGATCTATAGAAGCAAAGTGCAAACAGAAACCATCATAATCAAAAGCCACATCAAAACAATATCATAACATGAATGAAAATGTAGACATTAACTACACATGACGAACAAACATACCGGTGCCCACGCTGATCCCTCCGGTATGGTGCATCACGGTAAGAAGCACGATCACTGCTACGAAACATCTTGGCTCGTGAAGAGTTTTCCCTTCTATCTGGGCTCATATTGGATACCAACTAGTGAATCCAAGATATAAAAGTAGAGAGTTTT
This sequence comes from Panax japonicus, assembly GCA_020205505.1. Taxonomy (NCBI): domain Eukaryota; kingdom Viridiplantae; phylum Streptophyta; class Magnoliopsida; order Apiales; family Araliaceae; genus Panax; species Panax japonicus. The sequence goes on from CM035108.1 coordinate 53,754,792, forward strand.
CCTATACAACTGCCACCAGCAGCCCCAATCGGTAGCCAAAATCACCAAACAAAGTCACTCTGTGCCTACATCACCACAAAATGAAAACCATCAAAGACTGAATCTATCAAATCATCTTGAATCACCCCAATCAATATTAAAATCCCTGAAAAACACAATCTTAAACACATAATCACTCTACGAACCATAACTGGAAAAGTTCTACTTTATTGAGAACATAGAAAAAGCCTAAGCAACAATAAAGTGGACTGTTTTTATATTGACTTTCTGGATGTTTGTTGGAATGTAGAATTGGTACTTGATGTTGACTGTGTGATTAGGGTTTTTTCTGTGTTTTGTAATTTCCTTTGTACATGGGTGGCATCCCCTTAGTGACTCTATGGATAAAGTGTTTGCTTATCACACAAAAATAAAAAAAGAGGACTCTTTTTGGAAACATGCCAAAAAGAGGGTAAATGTCAGGCATGTCTTGTTCAAGAAACTGGTGGAATTGCCTTAGTACCCAACCAAAAGTCTTCAAAATTGAAGTTTTCATGTATGACAGTTCTTCTCAGGCGCCTAGAAAACCCAGAAACCAATGCAGGCAGGGAAAGTGGATTATGACTTTGGAACAAATAAATCATTAATCATGAGACCACTGAAATAAGAGACCACCAAAGACAATACTCTTAATAAAGAACACAATTGTTTTTTAAAACCTTACAAGCACATCTCCTATGTACAATGTATCAGTGCCCTAAAGATGAAAAAGTAAATAAGAGTCCAAAACACCAGTATTCATAATAGTTGTAAAACCACATTCCATTTATTGTAACAACACCCACACAGATATTGACTAAGCCAGAAATCTTAGGCTACGTTTCGAACTCCGCAAGACCATGGAAAGGAGATGAAATAAAGAAAAAAAATATTAAAAGGATTAAGTGGGGGGAAACTTCATAGATGAACACAAGACCAATTATTACTTAAAATAATCTAATATAAGGTATGATACCATCATTTAGTGTAATTCCTATTGGCAAAGTTCTTATATAGTAAAACATTTATTTTACTTTATTTTTACCAATAAAAATAAAAGAAGAACATTTTATTGTTTTTCATCTCCCTAGTTCTTTCAAAGCTTAACAGAATTCAACAGAAACCTAACACTATCAAAGGACCAAGATTCAATTCAACAATCGACCCCAACCATTACTAAAACAAAGCAATGTAGTAGATGTCATCCAAATCTAAATAATCAATTTGAAATTCATCAAATGTCTCATAAATTACAACAAAATCCATTTTAATTCCATTCAGCAATCCAAATAGGCCCTAATAAAATCAAACTTGGTCATGAATTAGTAATATGTTGAAGTTGAACCAATGAGAACCGAAATGCTCATGATTTGTCACGCGCAAAAACACACATATTTAGGCAGATTTTAATTAAGGATTCCATCATAAACAAACAAAATCTTAAGGAAATATGTTCTATATGTATTCTTTTCCCATATATCTCTATATGCATAATACGTATAAACACAGAGATAAGCAAAAAATTCAAGAAAGAACTTAAAATTTCTGGAATGAGGTAAGAGAAAGTGAGTACCTAAAATTTCAGAAATTTTCTGTCGCCAATTTTGAGCTGCAAATGGAACGAATGGCGCAGAAAAAGAAACCCTAGATTTATGAACATTCGGTAATTTGGTGCTTTGGGAAAGAGGGATGGAATCAGGGTAACAAGGATATCCTAATGGCTTCGTCTCAAATTTTGACAAAATCAGTGGGATTAATCTAATTACGGCGTCGTATATTTAAATACAGTATGTTGTTACTTTACGAGGCAATTAGCGGCTTAGGGAGTGTTTGTTTAGTTCTGAAATAATCTTAATTTGACCCAAAAAGTTATTTAAATATTTTGTTTTGTAATTTTGAATGTGTTTAAACTATTCTTTCAGAAAATTATGACTCAATGGATAAGGACGAGTGGGAAATGATAATTTTCTTTCATTGATAATTAAAAATTATATTTAATATTCATTTTGTTTTATTATTATAAATAAATGTTGTTATATATAAATTATTTTTAATTTTTTTTAAACTAAAAATTGATCAATAGCCAATTTAACGAATATTGTTATAGTCTTTTGTTTTGATTTTATATTCTATAGAATGTTATTAATATTTTTTAGTGTTTTATTCTAAAAATTATATTTTTAATAGTATACTTCATCAAAAATTCTTCAAAAGTTTATATTTAATTTTTCTTAAATAACATTGTTTATTTATAATTATATAATAAATTTGTTCCTAAAAGACCAGAAGGTTAAAATAAGATAATATGTGTATTTAGATGTTTTAAACAAATAATTATCAAACACTCCTCATTCAAATTCTCTTATACATTCATTCATAACTTTTCATTCAGTTTTATCAAAATAGTTAAATGCACCTTTTTCTGTTCTTTTGCCTATATATTTAGGGAGGTAATATTAACCCCCATCAATTTATTTTGTAATTATTTTTAACTTATTTTAATTATAAGGGCATATTTGTCTTCAAAAAAATAATTATCTTATTCTCATTCTTTTTGTTTTGTTAATATAATAAACTCTCCTTGAGGGTAAGCCCATCTATTTTTATTTTATTTTTATGTTACTATCGAAAGAATGAAACTATTTTTTCTAACCAACAAAAAATGGAACTACTTTTGTAAAATAATTAATATTAATATTAATATTATTATATAAATAGAATGTAAATGTAATAAACCAATAAAATAAATAACACATCATTTGAAACATTCAGTGTACTCAATAATTTTGAAGGCCTTTGCTTTCCTAGCTAATCCGGTTGGCTTTGTTTGGCCCAAGCTTGAATCAATCAAGAACAGAAACGGCTTCGCAGGTAAAATCATCCCTCCCCTTCAAGAGAAATATTCTAGAGGACTGCAAATCCTGTCTCTCATGGTTATGTTTGTGGCATTACCAGTCTTTCAGCTTCACCACAGCATGACATGGATTGGACTCCATTACTATGAATTCTATATTAGTGAGTTCAAAGGAGAATTAATCAACTTCATCTCGCAGAAAAGAATCCACAACATGCAATAAAAACTCTACTATAAACATGAAGGAAGCATACTGAGTAAAACCATGGTAAATACTAAATACATGAGAAAACTAGAGATTAAAGAAAGCCAAGAAGGGGAAAGTAATTTTTTATTTTTTATTTTATCTTAATCTTAAGAAGGGAAACATTATTTCTCGCTTTATACTTGATAATTGGGTTAGTTCTTATCAGCGAGATATATAGACATCATTGCAGATGCATCAACTTCAGCCAACAACTATCGAGAATCAGCAAGAGAGATATGGAACGACTTAAGTGCAGATTTTTTTCCAGTAAGTATCCATCACCTGCTGAGAGACATACACTTGATGCACAAAACTTGTGTTCTTGATGAACAAACTAAGAAATGGTTCTCTCACCAGCCCATCAGTGCTCTTCTCACTCTATCAACAATCTCGGTTTTAGCTCGATTGCTGGCTAATGGAAATTCAAGACTGTCATCCAAGAGGAATCTGTAAATTTCCCACTGCCGATCAGCTGTTGAATGTCTTCCAATTTCAGCCTACATATCCAAAGAACAGAGATCTTGTTTACGTATACATGTGCATGCTCATGAAAGATATATATATATATATATATATATTTTTTTTTTCTTCTTTAAATTAAGAAATACGAAGTGGGGGAGAAAATATGAAGAAATCGAAATACCAGACTCCTTACCGAGAAGACACATATACCGAGCATCTTTAAAGCAAATGTAACATCATAGAAAACACGAGGCCTTCCATTTCCAGATAACTCTACGGGATTAGCGACCAATAGTTCTGTGTCTGGACCACGGTTGGTGATGGTGACTCGCAATGGGTGAATCATCTCCTCCTTCAGACGAGAACACAAGGTAACCTGATACTCTTGATCTACAATCTTTCCTCCATCTCTTTTCTGAATAAACAAGTCCAAATTCCGATAGCCTTTCACACATGGAGGGATTCTTCCATAAGCAACCTGGGAAATAGAAAAATGAGAAAATCAGAACTAATACAAGTTGGGTAACAATCACGAGGAAAAAAATGGTATGGGCGGGGCCGTATATTGTGACAAAGGACAAAAATTGCATGATGCGCAAGATAAGATTTCCTAAGGACATATCATCTCAAGCAATGAATCAGATCAAACATATAATCCTGATTATTCCAAAAAAAAAGTTGCAAAAAACTGTCCATCAGAGAACTAAAACGAGTAAAGTATCCCTCGGGTAGACAAATGATAACTTTAAATCCCTCTAATACGAACAATCCCATGAGGGAAGCGTGACAAGTCCTACAGTTATTTCTTTCCAGCATCTATACATTAGGGAACTCTCATGTAAGTGTGGAATTGGATATAAGAAACTCCAAGTTGAAATACCTGAATATTGCAGTCCTTTGCGGTCTTTAAAATGTCATAGATGAGCCCCTTTTGATCAATGCACTGTATTTGAAGCAAGGTATGAGCTGGGCTCAGATAATTATCTACTGTGATAGTAGCCTTCCTAACTTTAGTCATATCAGGGCTGAGAGCTTGTGAACAGGCTTCTCTATCAGACAGCTCACAACAAAATAATTCTTCACAGACTTCTTTTGAAAGAGAAGAAAACCCCTGCTGACTTTCATATTCAGGTCCTGCCAGCTGAAGTTCACAGCTGATACAATCCTCTCCAATTTCGTCACTGAGATGATCACATGTGTCCTCGCGTCTCTGTTTCGTGTGCAGTAGGTCCCTGACATGACAGATTATAGCTATTAACCACTACCAAACTGTGTATATTTCAAGAATGGGTCTCTCAATCAATTAAAATAGCACTTGTAAGAAAGGGCCATTCTATACCATGTTTCATAAGAAAGAAATGTAAAATAAGCAGGCATGTATCAACTGCACAAGAAAAGAGCATGCGAGTTATTTATCTAAGAAAACTAAACCCAACTGTTATCTAAACAAAAACCTTACAAACAAAGTTAGTCAAGGATAGCCACATGATTTTAAGTACAACTACATTATTAGCCCTCTTTGTCCTAAAGGCAAAAACATATTTGAGCATCTGAAATTGAACCAATTGAACAACTGCATGAGTGCTATGATTACCATTATTTGTTAATTCCATAATCAGATATTCTTATCCTACCATCTACCCAGTACTCTAGGGATTACAAATTGTGGCATTTTGATAATTATCTTCCTAATCCATGCAGACATCCACGTAAACACTTTTAGCTCAGGTACGAATCTAGAAAGCACCTTCAGACTGGGAAACGAATAATTCAAATGTCTTTCAATATTGTTATTATAAAATATTTCTGTTGCAATATGTATAAGGCACTTCACATAATTATATTGTACTCCTAAATAAAGGTTTAGTAGTCACTGAAATGACCATTTGAGTTAATCTTTAAATTCAAATATGATGTGACTTGGGTGAAATTTGGATAGCAAAACCAAATCAGGACGATAAATTAACCCAAGCCTTAGAAGTTCGATCCGGATGGAAAAGTATTTTCAAACTACTAAATAACAAAGTATAACAACGGGCAGTGGCGTCGCCAGAAAATTTCTTGTGAGTGCCCAAAAATGATATTAATAATTATGTCAATTACCAATATTTAATTTTCCATAAAAACAAATAAAATTTTCTATTAATAGTATTTAATTTTCTTTTATAAGTATTGTGTATGCGGCTGCATACACTTGTGACTATGTGCCTACACCTCTGAAAAGAGGAAAGCTGGAAAGAGCAAGTGAACTAAGAAGATATGAATATAAGCAAGTAGTTTGACGACTAATAATGAAGCAGCTACGTTTACATGACTGTTACTTAAGATTCAAGTACTGTTGAAAAGCGGGGGCACGACTACCTGCTGCATACACTCGTGACTATGTGGCTACACCACTGACAAGGGGAAAGCTAGCATGAGCAAGTGGACTAAGAGGATACCAATGTAAGCAAGGAATTTGACAAATAATAATGAAGCAGCTACTTTTACATTAAATGAATGACGGCATTAATGTAGGAAAACAATATAGAGAGACAAGATCCAGCTCAAAGGCAAACTATTTGGACCGGAGTTTATATATCGGAGAAATAATGTTACATGCACCAAATTACGTATGAAAATCTTTTAAGCACACCTAAAAGGACTCACATATCATCTGTAATTAAGAAAAGGTCCAAGACTTTGCCATCTGGGGTCGTCATCACTTTTACTCTTTGAATTAATAACTCAAGCTCCGAAAGCACTTTTGTGACATCTACATTAAATAAATAAATAAAACATGTCAGAACAATTTAGTGAAAAAGTCAAAACAGAGAACAAGGAGAAAGATGTTTGTAGTTACCATGTAATAAACCTTTTCGGTCCAGGGAGAAAACCTTCAAGAGGTACAATGGAGGTGGTTGAGAACTATTGCTCTGCTGATTTAAGTAAAATGTAGGCAAACATGAAGGACAAGCAGATAAAAGTCGTTTTTTCAAGCATTCCCAGTCAATTTTCAGCGAGCTAGGACGTGGAACAACCCACAATACTATGTAACACCATCTCCCATCTGTAGAGGAATCTACATGTAGAAATTATTTCACAAAATGTTAATGAAAATGGATACTGAGTGAGGAAATGAAGATCCATATAGACAACGCAAACAGACAACCACACTGAAATTAACAGTGTCAAAATGACAGCAGCCAATTAATAAATCAAAATTCACTCATATATGGAAGAGATGTGATACGAGATGAAGAGAAGAAAACATGTAGTCCTTTATCACAGTCCAACATTGTTTCTAATAGAGAAACTATGTTGAACCAACCTTCACAAGATATTCAATAGGTCCATAAAAAGTATACCATCTCAGCATCCAACACAGGAAAACTGAACATAGAGAAAGTAATTAATTTACCAAGACAAGATGATCTGTTGACTCTGTTTGTAATGGATTTCCATAATAATTAGGCAAAACAAGGAAAGCAACTCCCTTCCTTTACTTAAATTGAAACATATGTGGGATAAAAAGTATGTAATGTGAAAGTATCACATTACTCAAGAAGAGAAGCATGCATCATAATAGCATAATCTAAGTGGCAAATGCATGCTAACAGCAAGCAATATCTGCAGCACTCTTCTTAGTTGATGGCAGTGAAGGTGTTGATGTTTTTTCAAAAAATGGAACATGTTTTGAGAGTACAAATTAGCATAAATCATTAATGGTTATTGTTGATTGTTCTCACTTAATAATATCATAACTGGTCATAGTCACGTTTTAGCTATGTTGCATTGACAACAGTGTAAGGAAATTTGAATTAGTGGGTGTAAATTAGCATATAGAACGTTGCTAATGTCACAGCAAAAGACATTATGTTAACTGCCAGCAAGTTTTCGCCCCGCTCCCTTCTTTTGGCCGGGATCCACCGATGGACTTTCTTCCTTCTAGTAAAAACTCATATATACATGCATATATGCCCATAGAACGTTAGAGAGAGGTATATATAACTCATACTGTATGTCTAGAGCATTCCCCTTAAATAGCATTCCTCCTTAAATAACACTTTTTTATTAAAACTACGTCATTTTGGAGTCTTTTAAAAGAGAGTGATCTCACTTGCTTTCCTTTTATTTACAAAAATGCCACCCACGACCCCACATGTTTTTTAAAAAAGACTCTAAAACGACGTAGTTTTAATAAAGGAATGTTATTTAAGAAGGAATGCTATTTAAGGGGAATGCTCTTGATCCTTGCTCTATACTGTATATACTATGGACTATTCCTTCTAGTATACTCAATTGCTTCTCTCTTTTTCCATTCTAAAAAATAGCTCAAGGATTCAACCCATACCCCTAAACATCATTAACCCAACATTTCAAGCAATCATTATTTCTAATTAGAGATGTTATTAACTATATTATATGCTACATCTTTATTCTCTAACAAAGTAGACAAAATTTCAGTTGTCCGATACCAACATGGAATTTTTGTACAAGTACAATAATTCCTAAGAAATTGAGGTTATCTCCTCAATGATTCAAATTCAGCAGCTCCTATATTCCACTATATCAACAAAACTTTGAATATAACACCTCGGCCTTAATTTGTTGCTCATCAAAAATATTTTCAACAATATTTACCAATTATAACTCTATGAACAAATCATAATGGAACAGACAAAATTAGTAGAAAGAATAATAATAATAATAATAATAATAAAAATACAAAAACAAAGAAATCATATCTAAGACGTGAATTGAGGAGAGAGAAAGAGAGAATTGAACTAACCTCCACGGGTAATATAGAGTCCAAATTCGAGTACAATACGAGTTAGGTCACATCCAAGTCCGGCCTTGTCCGGACAATTCACCGTCACGACGGTCGGGTCGCCTGGATTCTTACCGTCCTCGATTAAAACGACGTCGTCCCAGCAAGGGATTGCCATTTGCCGGAGTACAAAAAACAAAAATTGGTATATCTGGGCCGAGTTAACGGCGGCTGATATCACCGGTGCTATCTCCGGTTAGTTTCAGGTGATATGTAGCTCGTTTATTTTCTCTCTCTAAAATCAGGGGGGGCTTGTTATTTAAATTGAGGAGGTGGAATGGTGGATGTCGTCTGGGGTTGAAGGTGGGACCCCGTCCTCGCCATATCCACGTCAGGTTTGTCAGTTGCTAGGCGTATAGCACGTGTTTAAAACCTTGTTTATGATTTTTTTTCCTGCAATGTTTTAAAATTAAAAATATAATTTTCTTTCTAAATAAATTTCTAAGATTAATAAGAATTGTAATATTCGTAGCATAAATTCATAATACTCTCTCCATTTGGGCTCCGACCCTTTTGTCTCTTTTATAAACCAATATTTATTTATTTATTGTTCATAAATTTTAAATAAATATTAATAACTTAATTTCTCATATTGTCGTTCATGTTTTTAATAAATTTTGTTCTGCTTTTCATCAATTATAAAAAAGAAAGACAAAGAGAGACTAACATAAGTTTGTGTTTTCTTATCAGAAGTAGTTAGCATAAAGTTTATTTTTGAGTAAATTGATTAATTGACAAATAGAATACTGACACACAAATAATGCTATATATGTGTCAGTATTTTATTCATCAATTAACTGTGAGATTCCAAATTTTATGAATAAAGATTTAAATTTCACGAAATATTTTTTTGAATATTATGGAGTGAACTTGATATAATGTTATAGTTGTGGGTAATATTTATAAATTTTGCAAAGTACACAAGTTTTTATATAATATTCGATTGGTCGGAGAATATTTATTTTAACAGAAAATATTCGTACGACGGCACAATCATTAGTGGACCCCACAATAAAATTATTGTCTGATTTAGAAAACGACAAAAATATTTTTATAAAAATAACGACGGAAGTTTTACCGTTAACTGTTGAAACACCCGGTGTTAAAAGTACAGTAATATGCGTGATTGCATAGTAGCACACGATATTGATTATTGATGCTTACGTGAGAAGTCACTCAGTTTTGTTCAATTATTGCTACAGTAATTGTTGCATAGTATCTCATGTTTTTTGATTCAATTATTGTCATTATTTTATATATTATTAAATCAATAATTGAGATGACAGAGTTATTAATATCATTATTTGCAATATTAACGATGTCTAGAAGTTATGTCAAGGAGATGTTTGGTCACCTAATTGCACGCCAACAGGGAGAAATCCTTATTGGAAAACCCCCTATTTCCTGGGAACGACCTGGTCGATTAATATTATGAATTATAATAATGATGATAAATGTTGTTAAATATATTAAGGTGTCTTTTTATGAAGTCACGGAAGTTTTATATATATATGTATATATATATATCACTACAACAAAAAGGCTTATCAGCGACCGCATATCAGCAGCGACCGCATACAGTCGCAGATGGGTATCAGCGACCGTACGCGGTCGCTAATACTAGTCGCAGATAATCTGGTCGCTGGAAGGACATCAGCGACCAACAATAGCGACCGAATTATTAGCGACCGCAATCAGCGACCGATACCGTTGCTATTCTGACTTATGCTGAGTCATTTGTCAGGCGTGACGTGGCACACGTGGCAGCGACCGGTAATAGCGACCGCAGCGGTCGCTAGATTCCAAGAAGGTGATGCGGTCGCTGATACAGTGTTAGCGACCGCATGTGGTCGCTGATGATTTTTTTTTAATTTTGCATGTTTTATTGATTTCCCAAAAATAACCTGCTTTGTACCTGCTTTCAATCCCAACACAACAATATATATATATACAAGCATCCATATTAACATCCATCCATGATATAACTACTATATAATAAACATTGATCATCCATGAATAAACATTCATCCAATACAATACAAAACATTCATCCAACACAATACAATCGATATCATAAACATCCATATAAACTAATACAATTATCCAAAGAATGAATCTAAAAGAGTACAAGGCTTTAAAAATCTAAAAAAATAAATCTAGGCGCTCTTCATGGATCATCCAAATTAGGATCCTGTAATTAACAAAGTAATAAAACATATATGTTACATATAAGTAAGATAGTGACTTAGAGACTATAAACATATAAGACAATGTAGCTAAACAATAAACTATATATATATATATATACCTACTCCTGATGTTGTGTTGCTGCTCCTGCTGCTGCTACTGGTACCGCTGCCACTACTGCCTCCGCCTCCGCCAACTCATCAGGACTCAGAGACTGCAGATGCCCGCGCAGTATACGAAGAAGATCACGATCCTGACAGATCGCTCTCACACAGTCAGCAGGAGTATGATAGGCTGGATAACCTGATGATTGTGTAGATTGAGTGGCAGAGCTGCCTGTGCCACTGATGGTCGGGCGCCGTCTTTGTCCTTAGCCTTTGACATAATTTTTCTTCACGATGGACGCTCTCTCCCATAATTCTTGATCAATCGACGGATGCGGGGTGCCTTCAAGATAGCGCTCGTTCATTAAGCCCTTATAAGTGTCCTGTCAAAAGATGAACAATTAAATAGTTAAAATAAATAAAAAATACTAAAATAGGTCGTCACAATTTATAAACAACATATTAGGATAAAGTGAAATTATTACCGCTATCTGAATAGCCTCTGGCAGACCATCGCGGGTGGCCATATACACATCCAACCAATTGATAGGTTGACCTTGAGACTGAGACTCCTACAGTTCATTTTCTCATATTATTATGTAAACATATGATATTTTAGCTACAAAAGATGACTGTAAACATAACATACGTACCCTGGCAGCAATATGATGCAGCTGTGATATACTGCCACCCCGATACGTGCCTTTTACCTTCTCGCCGTCTGATACACCTGATGATCTATTTGAGGCGGCAGTCCTGCGCCTCTTGACCCAGCTCTCAGCTCTTCACTGGTCACACATCTGCACCCATATGGGTTGTGCGCACCACCAGGGGCTATACTTATGCATATACTGCACACCATGTCCTGGATGGTAAATCTCAGCATTGTGCAGGGCTTTTTGTCGTTCCTTGTTCAAATTATCTTTAGTTCGGACGGCGCACTTCTGCCAGAGTAGTGTCTGAATAATTGATGCATGTGTGTCCTCCCATCTATATCGTTTCTGTAAATAAAACAACAATAATAATATTAAAACTGTTATATTAATAAACAATATTATTTGATTAACTATATATCATCTATCAGAGTGATAAAAAAATATACTTGAAATTCAACCCAAACTGCATCCTTATGGGCGAGAGGTGTGCTCGCCCATGTAATCACTGGCGTAGGCTAGTTCTGTAAGTATAATTGTGAAATGCACTTCATAATTTTACTATCTTGAAAATCACTACAATATAAAATAATTTACATTAAAACCCTTACATTTAAATCACTACTATATTTATAACAATGGAAATATTAAACCCTTATATATACACGATGTTTAACTTACGTGCTTTTTGGAGGAAGACGGATCTGTATAAAAATGCGATCATCCGGATTAGCCGGGGACTTCGGCACATGATTAGGGCCCCGACCCAACCCGCGTTTTCGTGTTGCAGGTTCAGAAGATATCTATAAATAAAAAATTTAGGATGTTAGTATGAGTTATAAATGAAAGGTACATAAACATGTCAATGATATAGAGAACATCAGGATATGTAATTGTATGTAATACAATTAAAACTAAACATACATTTTATAGAAAAGGACAATAATGACAATTAATGAAATGTACATGAACATGACTGGAAATTAATTAAATACGACAACTATAATTGAAAGGTACATGAAAATCGTATAAAGAAAGGTACTATAGAGAAATGAAAGGTAAAATAGAGAAAGGTGCATGAAAATCATATAGAAAATAATTAACTACGACAACTATAAATGAAAGGTACTATAGAGAAAATTTCTATATGTAATTCATTGTAATACAATTAAAACTAAACATACATTTTAATGAAAATCATTGTCTGAGTCAGAATCATTTTGTACAAGTATCGGAGATTCATAACCATCTTCTTCTTCAGATTCTGTGTCAGTGTCAGTTAATAACTCTTCCTCAGTATCACTGTCATCTAGCACAATAACTGTCTCGGGATCCAATTCATCAGGTTCATCTCTACCCTCTAACTGGATTAAATCATTGTTGTTCTCTATATTTATTATAGGAGGTCTATGAAGCATCTCCTCTTGGTAGAAATCCCCGTCTATTACTTGGACACGACTGCGCGCAGGGAGTATGAATTATAACATTGCCAATCTGTAGGCGGTCTATCCCTTTTCCTAACAGGACTAGGAGTGTAGTATACTTGTACTGTTTGTGTTGGTAAAACAAACAGTTCGTTGGAGTACGCTGACCTGTGGAGGTCAATATCGACGATTCCATGTCTGTCAACACGTATCTCTTTTTCTGAATCAAACCAACGACACTTGAACAAGTTAATATGACCCCTGTACGTGCCCTTGTACGACAACTCTACGATTTTCTTTAACTCCCCATAAAAGGCATGACCAAGCTCATTGTAATAATCTCCTTGAACACACACTCCGGTATTAGTTGTTCTTTTACCGTGATCATATGTCTTTGTATGAAGTTCACATCCACTTATTTTGTAACCATTGCGAATGACTTGGTCCCTGTCTGGACCCATAGCTAGGACTTGTATATTTGGAGGAATCGTTCCCTCATTAAGAGCCTACAAAAATTCTATTGAATTAAATACATTCATAAATTAATATGATATATGTCATTCTTAATTAACTTAACTTAATTTGTCCTTTAGCCAAAGAGCAAATTTTTTATCACGACTAACTTGAATATCTTTATCAGTGATGCCGGGCTGATTTGCTTTTAACTCGTATCATATGTTCTATACAATTTTATAAAACAAGGACATCTTATCTTGTTCTGACCATTAACACATTCCGGGTAACTATACACATAATCTAGAAATACTTAGCAACCAGCTCTAAATTCTGTTGTATCACCTATCTGGGCACTTAACTTTCGTCATCTCATCCAACTACGATCTGAATAGAGGTTCATGATACCACGGTACCTATGTTGACATGAATTATTGTATTCCCTTGTTAGAGTATTACAATTCAGCTCAATGCCATATATGTACATATATAACATGAGTGTGCATCATATATATATATATATATATATATATATATATATATATATATATATATGATTATTCGGGAATTGAACAAGGATACATGCCAAAACAAATTTACACAACTTGAGATCGTTATGATTTTTATGGTCTTATGTCATCCTACATATTTTAATTGACTCCAACCTAAAGCCAATAGATTCCTAGGGGTAGAATATGAATCATTGCATCATGCATGGTCTGCATAAGCATTGGGACAAGTCTAAAATACCCGACCAACGAAAATTTTTGGCAAAGTCTCCCCTATAATATGGACTATCCACATGCACGAGGCCATGCATACTTGACCGTTTTTAGGCATATAAGAGCAATAAGAATGTATAAGCAATTAACATAACATCACATATACTCATTGCCTTTATATATTCCAGGGTCCATATCTAAAAGTTTAAAGTTTAGAGAAGAGATACCATAACATCACATATACTCATTGCCTTTAGGTGTTCTTTATGTTCATGTCGAGTTAATGGAAAACTTGAAATTATAGCTTTTAGGCATGTCTAGAAAACTAACTCAACTACGACTGACCTTAAATTATAGCTTTTAGTTAACAGTACAATTGTTGGCTCTCTATCTACATGGGCACACATGTCCCAAAAAAAATATATTATATAGGCATGATCTGAATATTGGAGTCTACGGGGTTTTAGGAATGGAATTTATAGGAAGATTAGCGGGGGAACCGCCAGGAATCAGTACGAGTACTGTATCCACTGCTATGTGCTACCATGTGATTGATTTTATTAGATATCAGATAATTTAATAATAGATTGTGAGAATGAACAACTATCTGAAAATTATTTATTCTCTGTTTTACAAAAGAAACAAAATCTCCATCCAACTATCAGTTCAAAACTAGATAGAAACTGAGATTATAGCAAGAAACAATCAAAAAAGTAATAACACATGATCAATTAGTAACCCTGTAAATATTAAAAGATATGCAACTTAGATCTAAAACATAAATAATTTAGTTTAAGCATGCAACTAGTAAATCATGTAGTGTATGAGTATAACAGAAGAAATTATCAATTACTGAAGTGTATATAACAGAAATTATCAATTACTGAAGAAATTATCAATTACTAAAGAAATCATGTAGTGTATAAGTATAACAGAAGAATGGTAGGGATTAGCTCGATTAAAATCTCATTCTATAAATGCCATTACTGAAGTGCAATTGAAATTATCAATTTACAACAAAATAATCAGAAAAGAAACATTATTTACCCACAGTCATATTATACCATTTAATTTTAAATGCAGCTAGAGTATTGAGAACAACCTAATTTAAATCTACAAAAATAGAATTACATAAAGCACTAATTGGTCTAATTTAGAGATTTAGGGATTAAGGATAACTAAAAGTTTACTTTAGAGATTAATTAGGGGTTATCCGGCGTGGAGCAGCGATGGTGCGGCAGTGGCTTCTTCTCTTCTCCCTACTCCCTCTTCTCCCTCGTCTATTATCTCCCTCTTTTTTTCTTCTTCTCTGTACTGATGTCGCGAACCTGAGTCTGATTAAATTTATGAGAATCAGCGACATCAAGCGGTCGCTGATTTTTAATGATGTAGCACATATCAGCGATCGCATATGGTCGCTGATTATTAGTGGTCGCAAAAAACCTTGGCGCCAACTATTTCCTGTCAAATTTTGGGAGGCAAACTTGTGCTAGCGACTAGGATTAAGTCACGTTCGCAGATGTCGATCGCTAATACGAATATTAACGACCGCACATGCGGTCGCTGATATTGTTGGTCGCTGTTAGGCCTTTTTCTTGTAGTGTATATATATATACATATTATATATATATATATATAAATTTTGTTTTATTAGTATTATTAATGTAATAAAACAGAAAAACTTTTTATATAAAATAGAATACTTTTATAAAGTTATTTATTTTATTAGACTATAAATAGAATATAATATATTTTATTATTTATAGTGTTTGCATAGTGCCTGCATAGTGTTTGCATAGTGCCTGCATAGTGTTTGCATAGTAAAATCTTTTTATATAAAACAGAATACTTTTATAAAGTTATTCGTTTTATTATACTATAAATAGAATATATAATATTCTATTATGCATAGTGTTTGCATAGTGCCTGCATAGTATTTACATAGTAAAATCTTTTTATATAAAACAGAATACTTTTACAAAGTTATTCGTTTTATTAGATTATAAATAGAATATATTATATTTTATTGAATTTTTTTTATTTTATTAGAATATTTTATTAATACTGCATAGTAAATCAATATGGACCGTACGTTTAAAAGTAAATCAATCTGGACCGTTCATGAATTAGTTACTATTCAGTCCATTCTCCTATAAATAGAAGCTCAATCCTTCATTATTTCTTACGAATTCACTGAAACTCTAGAGAGAGAAACTATAGAGAGAAAGAAAAAAGTATTCTGCTACTTCACTACTCCTATATCCAGTTTCTTCTAAGGTAAAGGGTATTATTTATTTCGTATTCATGAAGAGAACTTCTGTTATTCCATTCTTTATTATTCTGTTGGAATAATCTGTATACGCGGGCTACCCTATACTTGGTGAAATTCTTCTGTTATTCCATTATTTATCATTATATTGGAATAACCTGCCTATGCGAAGTACCGCATACATGGTGAAATTCTTCTGTTATTCCATTCTTTATTATTATGTTGGAATAACCTGTCTATGCGAAGTACCACATACATGGTGAAATTCTTCTGTTATTCCATTCTTTATGATTATGTTGGAATAACCTGTTTGTGCGGTCTATCGCATGCCTGGTGAAGTCTTTTGTTATTCCATTCTTTATTATTCTGTCGAAATATCCTGTCTGTGCGTTTACGCATGACCTGGTTCCATTCTTAATTATTCTGTTGGGAATAACCTGTCTGTGCGATCTATCACATGCATAGTGAATTCTTCTGTTATTCCATTCTTTATTATTCTGTTGGAATAACATGTCTATGTGGATTACCACATGCATGGTGAATGATCCTTTGTATTCATTCCTTGTTAAATTGTGGAAATGATATCTATACGTGGATTATCGCATGGCGGGTGAAAATCTATTTGCAGTTTCATATATTCTATTATACTCAGTTGGTTAAAGTTTTGGATTCTATACTCCATGAAATTAGTAGAATATCCTAGATATTTGCGCTTCATCCAGTATCTTTTCGTGGAAATATTCTTTTGAGCATTCTTGAATTTTACTCCACAAAGCAGTATCATGTTGACAATTTGGACGTTATTAATTTCTGGATAAATTAATTCTTAAACTTGTTTTATTGAATTCTTATATTATTGTCATCATCCTCATGTTTATATTTTGTTGAACGTCATCTGTGGCCTGTAGTGCATAGATGGACTTGGTATGATTATGACCAGAGATTATTCGGTATAATCATGACCGTAATATTACAAATGATGTGGTAAAAGTTCCTCATTGGCCCGTAGTGCATTGATGGACAGTTGTTGGCATGATCATGACCATTGAAGAATACACGATTATCCTTGACTCGTAGTGCATAGATAATTTGTGATCGTGATACTAATGATTATCCTTGGCCGTAGTGCAGGGATGATGTGGATTATTTATTAAGTTGAGTCTCAGCGATAAAAGTGATGAAAAACATTTTTAAATCATAAAAGATAGTAGATTTTATTCTCAACTTGACTCTTTTAATGGATTGCTTGTTCCGCTGCAGTTAAACTTGATGTTTGTTATATTGTATCAATTTAACACTGTTAAAGGCTAACGATAATTTATTCTGCATTATCTTAGTCATAATATTTCTTACTGGGCTAGTTGAGTTCACTCTTTTGCTTTCATTGTTCTCTTCAGGAAATGAGAACGTAGCAGAGACTAGTCGGGGAACAGAGTAACTGTCCAAATGATAGCATTAGTAGTCCTCACTATTCTATGAAATAGTGTGATAATAAATGTATTGATGACTTATTTTGAGTTTGAATACTGTCTAGAAGACAATATTTGTATTAAAACTCACAGCATATATTGTATATTTAAGATTGTATTTGTATTCTGTAACATGTATTTGGCGACTCAAAATAGGTGATGTATACCTATTTTAGGGGGCGTCACATGGGTCGTCCAAAGTTTAGAAATAAATCTCACTGTCCATGTAGTGTCGGAAGCACGGTACACAGCTAAGTGAGACAATATGGGAGTATTATCATGACAAAAATTAATGGCACAACCAAACCCTCATAATTCAATGGTAAAAAATTACTTAGGTCTTGGGATCCATTCTTATTAAAGGAAAAAAATGTTAAATTTTAGTTAATATAATATATATATATATATATATATATATATATATATATAATTTAGTGGCACACAACAATTATTTTTGTATGAATAAATATGTCATTTACAATTAATTTTGGTTATAATAATTATAATTATCCATTGATAATGTCATAATAATAATTATATTATGAGAACAATAAATATTGTTGAAAGTTTGAAATATGGATGAAACATGTAAATAAGTATTGCTGAAAGTTTGAAATATCGTTGAAACATGTAAAGTGTTGCTAAATAATATTTATTTTGACAACATAAGTATTACTCCTATTATTTATCGAATTAGGACCCTATCCGTTATACTTATCGTCCAATTTCTCCAACACATAATTGAGAGAAATTCTAGCATGTGTAATGGAGGGATTATAATCCAACATTATCAATGCGTCATAATAATAATGTTAATATTGTGAGAAAATATTATGTTATTAGAGTAAATAATATTTAGTGACACTTTTACAATTATTTTAACATTTTTAATTTGATAATATAAATGAAGGATAATAAGCCACACTATTTTAAGTATATTTGTCTAGAAAACTCAATTACCATATGCTCATAATTCCCCCATTAATATTAACTCTCCAAGACGGTATTAATCATTAATTTGTTGTTAGGAGGATAGACTGATTAAGGGACTGTTTAATTAGTACTGAATAGCTGAGTCATGTGAATCAATAATTCTATAAATGTAAAAAAAATAGTTACAGTATAGTACCTTCATCTATACCTCTATTTTTAATTTAGTCATGCAAGTATTATCAATCTTGCAACACCTACCCTAATAGTACATGCATGTGAATCAATAGTACATACTTGGGAACAATTAGTTATAAGCATGTGAATTAATAGTAATTAATTGCTCATTTATCCGATTAATTATCCGATTGGTCAATATAACCTTATCGAAATAAATGTCAATTTCCACTAACACTAATAATTCCAACACAATGAAAATATCAATTTCATCTTTAATCAACACGAACTTATTCATCATTAATATTATAACTCATAATATTTAACAACCAGATCATTCCCAGGAAAGAGGAGGCTTTCCGAAAAGGATTTCTCCCCATTGACGCGCAATTAGGTCACCAAATCTCTCCTCGACAGAACTTTTTAGACATCGTCAATATTGTAAATAATAATATGAATAACTTTTTGTCCCAATTATTGATTTAATAATATAAAATATTATGCAGACGATACTGTGACAATAATTGAATCAATAATATGAGAGATATTATGCAACAATTACTATAAGATATACACTAAAAAATAAACTTCATGCTAACTGAATCTATAAGATATACACTAAAAGATATAACGACGGTATGAATATGTGGCTAATAGATGCTGGTTGACATGACAAACTCATCTTTCTTTTTCTCTCGTTCGCTCAATCATATGGCTGGCTGCTCCTTTTTTTTTTTTTTGTTCTTATAAAGATAATAAGACGACAAGATAATATTACAATTTACAATCACCACATAATAAGACGACAAGATAATATTACAATCACAACATTTAATATTACTATATACCTTTTATTAAAATAATTGAATTATTGAACCTAAAATATTGTAGTATCCAAACCGATCTAAAATAATTGCACTACTTTATTTGTTATTAATTCTAAAATTAGTGTAATGGTAGGGTCATAATATTCATTTAATATTTTCTATTTATTGTGTGATCATATTTTTTATTTTTTTCCAATTTCGGTTCTTGCAACAAAAACTGAAGACCGCTTGGAGCATGAATTAGGTGTTAAGACAAGAAAAAGAAAAAAGCACAATGATTTTGTTTGGTGATAAGTTTTTGTTTTATTGTATAGGTGTTAAAGAGAAAAAACACAATGATTATTGTACGGTGTAAAGTTTTTGTTTTATTGTATACTAGCTGGGTCCCGTGCCTCCGGCACTGTATAGACAATATGATTTATCTCAAATTTTGAACGACCAAAATAATTTATTTAGTGAGCGGGAAATTTAAAGTCATTTGTATTTTATTAAATTATTATTAGATTATTAGATAGATAGATGTATTTTATTAGATAGAGGTATGAACGGTGGGATTTATCTCAAACTTTGGACGGCCCAGATGATTTATTGAGTGAGCGAAAAATTCAAAATCATTTGTATTTTATTAGATAGAATTTACACTGCCCTTTTATATTTCACACTGTGCCCTTTTATAATTTTTTATTTTATTTTTTTTTGACTAAAATACAGTTTGCAATTCGAAATTTGTAAAGTAATTGAGATTTGCATCACAATATGTAAAGGAATTGTCATAATATGTTTTGTTATTTTCACAATAAAAAATGTCAATATAGATGTATAACGACGATAAAAATTCACTATAGGATTTATAACGATACTTTTATTGTGAAAATATTATTTTCTGTTATAGATTTAACAATTTTCTATTTAAAATGTATTTAAGTGAAATCTAAAAAAAAATTATACTAAACAAAATACACTCTCCGAGGTTTAAACTGATCAAAATATACCGTAGAATTTTGCGATGCACTCGGATACATTTTCATTATTAAGGTGCAAAAGCTGAACCCTACAGACTTTAGTTTGTAAACTATATTTTAGTCTTTTTCTTTTGTTTTGATTTCTCTGTAAATTCTTTTTAGATTCTAAAATTTGAAATGTAATAATATAATTTATTTTTTTAAAAAAAACATATCAAAAAGTATTTCTTCACTCTCAAGACGGGAGTCTCATTTCTTTTTATGCATTCTAAAATGAAAATACACTTTTTTTTTGTATATATGAAAGTTGTATCTGTATGTATTATAAAGCCTCCGGTGGAGGTTTAGTGATTAATGGCTCTCTCTTTTTTAATTCATGTAACTTTAAATATATTATTATTTTATTTTAAATTTAAATTTTTTTATCTTCCCATCTAAAATTTATAAAATTCTAAAAAAAATCACGATATTTTGCACACCCAATGTGTATTACCGGATGTTAGTATAGATTAAATTCTATTTATAGGAGCATGCATGAATAACCCACTCATAATAAAAAGCCATAGATATCAATCAGTTAGTGCTGAAAAACTATATAAATTTCCATTCCTACAAGGCTCAAATTACAAGCCATTGCTCCAGAATCGAGTGCCCAAAAACAAATTCAGATCAAAACTAACCACACAAATCGTACTCACAATAATTCACCACCCAAATCTTTAAAGCATTGATTGTAAAATCATATCATTCAAACCAACTAAGCAAATTACAACAAAACTAAATATACATAACAAAATGAGCTTGAAGATTAATCCAGGAAATACCCACTTTCCATTTAAACCAAAATGCCCAATTACAATACCCACAAGCAAAACCTATCGGATCAAACAAAACCCAAAAGATGTAAAATAAATTTCAACCACCAAAACCATACAAAGTCCTACCCTGCCTCTTCAAAGCATAGACCACATCCATGGCTGTCACCGTCTTCCTCCTGGCATGCTCCGTGTATGTCACAGCATCGCGAATCACATTTTCCAAGAATATCTTCAATACCCCTCTGGTCTCCTCATAGATCAACCCACTGATTCTCTTCACGCCACCTCTTCTGGCCAACCTACGAATCGCCGGCTTGGTGATGCCCTGAATGTTGTCACGGAGCACCTTACGGTGCCGTTTGGCTCCGCCCTTGCCCAGACCTTTACCACCCTTGCCGCGACCAGACATTTTGAAGAGAGAGAAATTGATTGAGTTTCTAGGGTTTGAAATGGAGGGATTTGCAGTGGAGTGGAACTGAGGAGGTTGGGGATTTATATAGGGAGATTTTCGGAAGGGTTTTTGAATTTTTGAGCGGGGTTTGCGGCTTTCGTTCTAAATTTTTGGTTGATCCGTGCTGTGAGGTTTGTTTATTTTGAGGCGTTAGATGTTGATGAAATCGAGCGGTGGAGGAGTCTTTGATTTTTGAGACGAGGATCCATGACATGGATGGGTTTTGTCTTATTGTAGACATTAGATTTTGCTAGCTGATGTGTCAAATTTTGAACTTAAACAAGAATAGGAAACAGATGAAAAATATCCTAATTTCGGTCCTCAAACCTTTAACGAAAATTACATGTTATATGCGGAAATTGAAAAATACGAGCAATAATAATTATATTAGATATTTATGTCAAACAAACATCGTATCCAAAAACATAACAGTATAGTACCGTGTTATTTATAACGTAATGTTATAATTAAAAAATGAATATATTGTCTCATTAGTTTTTTATCCATTTTTGACAATTATAGAGACACTCACACTATTATCATAATGCCAAAAATAAACTATTAATGATGATAAAAATAATTTATCAGATGCTAGTACATAACAAATCATGTAAAGTTATAATCTAGAAAATAAAATGCAATAGATGAAAAAGCCATAAATATAAACATCGTGAGATATAGTCCACAAAATGAGGTCATAGCCCCTCCCATTGAATGCACTGTCACCATAATATGAATGTCTCGATATAACTCATTTGCACTTTCAATATTATTTAAAATTGTTCGTAGAATGTGTTGTTGTGTAATAGTAGTGATTTAAGTGATTATAAAATCAACATAGTAAGTTATGAATGATATTATTTATTATTTTAATTTTATTTTAAATATTTTAAACTGTATAATATTATGTTATAATATAATTATAAATGGTATAATATTATGTTGTAATATAATTTAACTAGCTGGGTCCCGTACCTCCGGTACTGTATGGGCAGTGAGATTTATCTCAAATTTAGAACGGTCCAGATGATTTATTAAGTGAACGGGAAATTCAAAATCATTATTAGATAGATTAGATAGATAGATGTATTTTATTAGATAGATGTATGGACGGTGTGATTTATCTCAAACTTTGGACGACCTAGATGATTTATCGAGTGAGCGGGAAATTCAAAATCATTTGTATTTTATTAGATAGATTAGTAATGATAATATTTGCATAGTTTAGATAGGTAGTGATTTTGTTATTTTGTTATATATGCGTATTATAATATTATACCATTCGTTTATTATAATATTATAATACACAGAAAAAATTAGGTTAAATAACGGAGAGTAATGATAATAGCTCAGTAATGATAATATCATAAATTAGGAATTTTACGAGATAATAATTAACTCAGAAAGGATAATATCAAAAGAATTGATATTACCAAAATAATTTAAATTTGTAGTGATTTAGGGGATTATAAATTTAAAATATTAATTTGGCATTAAAAAAATAATAATTTTAGGAAATAATAATTAAATTAGTAATAATAATATTAGAACAGTTAACATTATCTATGACGCCCCCAAAATAGGTCCAATCCATCCAACTTATCCTGAGTCGTCAAATACATGGTACAGAAAAAATTACAACTTTATTACTACAATTGTCGTGCAAAATACAACAACACATATGTTATGAGTTTTGATACAAATATATACCAATTGTAACTCTCATTCCAACCTTGGATACCATGTCACAATGGCACTTTACATAAAGGTACAGTCAGTATAACTGTTTTAGAAATTAAAATCTTTGGGAAGTGCTCAAGGAAACCTTCGTACATGGGAGGCCATGAATCTAAGTTATGGTAAATATCATATGTCCAGAGAATTATCCTTGGTTGATCCAATAGACCCCAAAGAAAAATGAGAAGATTACTATCATGTTCCTTTCAATGGTGAGTCTTCTCTTGACATATAATTATCTCCACCGTCTGTAATTGAATGTTATGTTTCAACCAAACTCCGAGATCATATAGAATAGCAAGTGGATGTGCACAACCTTGTCTTATATAACACGAGGTTGTATGTCATTAGACATCTTGTATGATAGTGGCAAAACAACCTTCCAAAGTTGGGTTCACCTCACCTATTTAGGGAGAACCTCAACAGCTATAGACCACCGTTCTATTTCTCTATTATCTCCGCTCGATCCGGCAACACTTTTATTACCATAGTTGCAGCGGAATGAGCAATCCATTAAAAGATTCAAATAGACTATAAAGTCTATTATCTTATCCACATTAAAAGTCCACCAATAATATTTTATCCCTGTAACATCAATCAACAGTTCCTTTCCACAATCATATGAATAACTCAAAATCATAATTGTGATTCTAAATTTCTCTTCTCAACCAGGACGGAGATAATTTTCATCACATGTCTTTACCTCAAAAGAGCAGTACTTCTGACTGGAATATCGGATGTAAAGTCGAAGTAAACTTGTACTGAATAGCAACTTTCAAAATATCTAAATACTCACAAAAAATACGCTCGATAATATAGAGAGAAAGAAAACTTGTTTTTGCTATGATTTTCAATTCTAACGTAAGCGCCTATTTATAGGAAAATGCTAGAACGCCAAAGGAGACTAAAATAATAAAATAATAATATTATTTTATTTTTCTACACCTACAAAAACCAACCAAGACCAGCCATCACCCTTGAACAAAAATACTAGCACATGTTTTCAACACCAACCAAAAGTGGGTCCCACCCAATTTTAATAAAAATTATTTTATTTTCTGAAACTTCAGTAATTCATAATAAATAGCCATTTTATCAGAAAAATATGAATTTTATGTCCATTCAACATGAAATCGAATTCTCTACAACTTTGTAGCTTTGAGTTTTTTAAATTTCAAACAAAAATATTCGAAATCCACAAACGAATGATTTTTAACACCTTTTAAATTTCATAACAAATCATGCGTTAATTTTTAACGGTTCAAAATTTGTGGACATATACTCAACTTATATATGTATAACATATCCAAAAATCAAAACAATACAACGGTTGGATTAAAATTATAACTCACGCAATAGAGCTTTAAGAACACCGATTTGATCTTTTAATACCTCCAATCCGATAAAATACTGATAAAACACTTTAATATTAATTCTTTTATTTATAACCACATAAATAAATCCATCATTTATATCCGCATCAAATAAATATTTTTTTATCATATAAATCTATAATTAATTATTCATAAATAATATTACAGAATCGCAACAATGACAACCAGGCAGTTCCCAGGAAAGAGGGGGCTTTCCGATAAGGATTTCTTCTTACTGGCGCGCAATTAGGTGACCAAACCTCTCCTTGACAGAACTTTTTAGACATTATCAATAATGATATCTAATAATATTATTCAAATAATATGAATTATTGATCTGATAATGGGAAATACTGTGCAATGACAATTATTAAAATAATAATAATATAAAATATCAACGCAACAATTATTGAACCAATAAAATAAAATATTGAACAGTAATTACTGTAACAATTATTGAGTAGTGCCTTCTTACGTAAGAATCAATAATTCAAAAAAAATACTGTACAATACCGTGTGCTACTGTGCAACCACGCGTATTACTTTATTTTAACCACTGGGTATTCCAACAGTGTTAACGGTAACAACTACGCTGTTATTTATAAACACTCATACTTGTCATTTTCTTCATTCGACAGTTATTCTGTTATGAGGCCCACAAATGGTTGCACCGTCGTACGAATATTCCCCGACAACAAGAATATTCCACGACCAAACGAATATTTCCCGATAAAAATGAGTATTTTATAACTACTTGTGTATTTTAAAAATTTTATATATATCACCCTTAACTTTAAATTTTTACCAATTTAAATATTCAGTAAATAGAAAAATTTAATATTTTTATTTCATAAAATTCGGGGTCTCACATTATCACAACAATTTAGATTTGTAGTGATTTATGAGATTATAAAATCAAAATATTAATATGGGATTTAAAAGTAGTTATTTTAGAATATAATAATTAAGTAGCGATAATAAAAAAACTAAAATAATGGATGAACACATTAATTAGGTAGGACAGGTGTTGCAATTTGGGAATGACAAATATTATACAATAGTGTTATGTACTGCAATTTAGTATATTTAATAGATTAATTTAAAAAAATGTGTTTGAGTTAACACTTTCGTCCTCCGAAGTATCACTCAATTTACACAAGTGATTTTAAATTATAAAAATTAATAATAATAATAATAATAACTATACTTAAGTAAGCAAAAGTGACTCTCCAGCCACCCTAAACTATAAAAAGTAATAATAATAACATAACATGTCAAGTAATGTATTTATACGTTATTAATACTTTTTGATGTATTTAAAGTCAATTTAATTGTGTTTTCTTATATAGTGCAATACATTTAAATATTATA
Organism: Panax japonicus; assembly: GCA_020205505.1. Lineage (NCBI taxonomy): Eukaryota > Viridiplantae > Streptophyta > Magnoliopsida > Apiales > Araliaceae > Panax > Panax japonicus. The sequence goes on from CM035108.1 coordinate 53,781,110, forward strand.
AGCATGTATATACTACTTAAAATAAATAAAATTCACTATAAATTACCATAATATAGATAAATAATTAATCTCAATAATTAAATCATTAAATTAAATATTTTACTCAAATAAATAAATAATTAAATTAATTAACTTAAATAAAATAACTAACTCAATTAAAATAATTGAATCCACTAACAAACCAATTAAAATAATTAAAAAATATTGATTAAAATAATTAAATGATTAACTCAAGTAATATAATTAAAATATGATAATTACATTAAAAATAAGAAAGTTAATTAGTGGATCTTAATAATTAATTTGTTTGAATTAATTATCTTAACTTATTTTGATAATTAAAATAATTAATCTATTTTTATATTAACTAAATAATTATTTTATTGATTGATTATTGGAGTTAACTTTTTTATTTGAATTATTTAATTGATTTAGTTATTTTATTTTATTTAATTAGTGGAGTTTGTTATTTTATTTAGTTAATTAGTGAAGTTAACTATTTTATTTGAGTAAATTAATAAGTTTAATTATTTTATGTGTAGTGTGGTAATTTGTAGTGAATTTTATTTATTTAAAGTAGTTTATACTTGTTTATACTATTTAATTGTATTGTTTTATATAAGAAAATAAAATTAAACGACTTTAAATACATTAAAAAGTATTACAATACGTTTATATTTTTTTTTTGTGACGCCCCCAAAATAGGTATACACAATCCATTTTGAGTCGTCAAATACATGGTACAGAATTTAAATACAAATTTCGTTTATACAATACAACAAAATGTAGCTGAGAGTTTTTACACGAATATTGTCTCGTAGACAATATCCAAACTCAAATGGAGTTCTCATTACAATTATTATCACACTATTTTATAAAATAGTGAGAACTACTATAGCCACCATCTTGGACCATCACTCCATTCCCCAACTAGTCCCAACTATATTCTCACTTCCTGAAGAGAATAATGAAAGCAAATGGTGAGTTCAACTAGTCCCGTAAAGAATATTATGACTAAGATATTGTAGAATAAATTATCCTTAGCCTTCAACAGTATAAAAACTGATAGAATACAATAGACAACAAGTTCAACTGCAGCGGAATAAGCAATCCATTAAAAGAGTCAAGTAGAGCATGATGTCTACTATCTTCTATGATTTAAAAACTCATCATCTATATTTTATATTTGTAACACAACTCAATAAATAATCTATATCACCGAATTATTAATGCACTACCACTACAACAAAAAAGCCTATCAGCGACCGTCTATCAGCGACCGCCTGTGGTCGCTGATACCTATCTGCGACCGTCTGCGGTCGCTAAAAGGCGTCGCACAAAATCTGGTCGCTAAAATGCACATCAGCGACCACTATTAGCGACCGATTATTAGCGACCGATATCAGCGACCGCAATGGCAAATCCGGTCGCTAAGCTGAGTCAGCATGGGCCATGGCCAAAGCTGACGTGTTTCACGTGACGTGTCAGCGACCGGCATCAGCGATCGTATGCGGTCGCTGACATTAAAAAATAAAATAACAGAATCTTGCTGTTTTTGCATAAATCCCAAAAACCTGTACCTGTTTTGTACCTGTTTTATCCCAACACACATACACAATAACAGCATACACAACAATATAAACATCCATCGTCCATAATATAACACATACACTAAACTAGAATATAAACCATTCAAAACCAATATGATTTTGAATAAATATAATAACATTTTAAAAATTGTTTAAGTAACAATATACAAACATCCTAAGAATGAAACAAGTACAAACTTATATTATAACTATAAAACTAATCTAAAGCAGGTACTAATCAAGCATCACCGCCTCCTTGATCACCCTGTAATATTAACAAAATAATAAAACAAGTTATAAATATTTACTAACTATGTTAATATTGGTATATTACGACAATATACAACAAATTGATTTTATACCTCGTCGCCATCCCCGTGTTGTGATGCTGCTGCTGCCGCTACTGCTTCAGCTAACTCCTCAGCACTCAGAGCCCCCAGATGTCCGCCCAGTATCTTCAGAAGATCCCGATCTTGACATATAGCTCTCACACAGTCAGCCGGAGTATGAACAGCTGGATGGCTAGATGACTGTGTAGACTGGGTAGAAGAGCAGCATGAGCCACTGAAGGATGGGCGTCGTCGTTGTCCTTGACCTTTAACGTAGTTCTTCTTCACAACAGACGCCCTCTCCCACAACTCTTGATCGATAGACGGACGTGGAGTGCCTTCAGGATAGCACTCATTCAATAAACGCTTATAAGTGTCCTGCATGTCATCATGTTAACAATTAAATAGTTAAAAATAAATTAATTTTGTAAGCATTAATTAAAGATCAAGTTGTTAAAATTTATTACCGCTATCTGGATAGCCTCAGGCAGACCATCACGGGTGGCCACGTACACATCCAGCCAATGGATAGGCTGACCTTGAGACTGAGACTCCTATACAAAAATAACACAATATTACTAAGTAAAAATGGGATATATTTTCTACAATTCATGATTGAAAACATATTAAAACTTGTAAATACGTACCCTGGCAGTGATATGCTGCAACTGTGAAATACTGCCGCCCTTGTATGTTCTTTGGCATCAGAATTCATAGGTTGCTCTCTGCCTTGCTCCCAATCAAAATCTGGCCCTGCAATATCATGAACCATTTCATTCATTCGATGAGTACTACTGCCCGAATTGTGTACTTCTGTGATGCCACCATCTCTTCTCTGCCCATGTGCCCACCAGCATTCTTCGTAATTTCTCATGAACCCAGAAACAAGTAAATGATAGTTTACCATGTCTCTGTCCATATAATTTACATTCTTACACTTCAAACATGGACATCGTATCTGCGACTTACCATTCATACATTCCGGGTGACTATACGTATACTCCAAAAACACCTGGCAACCAGCTCTAAATTCAGCTGTAGCACCTATCTGGGCACTTGACTTTCGTCGTGCCATCCAACTACGGTCTGAATAGAGGTCCATGATTCCACGGTACCTACTACAGACAACATTATAAATGTTAACATATGACTTGAGCATACTTGTAAGCATGCATATGATTAACATTTAAGCATACTTGTAAGCATATGAGTTGAGCATACTTGTAATTATATGACTTGAGTATACTTGTAAGCATCTGATTAACATCTAAATATGTTAACAAATGATTAACGAACGAATGATTAACAGTCTCTTTATTGACCAAGTGTGTCTAGTTACCTTCTCTGTTGCACTAACAGTTCCTTAGCACTGCCTATTTTGGCTTAACAACCCCCTAATAGCTTACCATGCTAACAATCAAGCTTGGAGTGATAGTACAGTGTCGTATAATATGTGGGTTAATGAGACTAGTCCTAGCTAGGAAGTCAAATGAACAAGGATAGTTTAGCTGTCTTCATCAACAATTTATTTCTTTTTGGAAGTCTACGGAGTGGAGTTATAAACTAGCAACTTTATATTAGCCCCATTTGCATTGGCACAGCCCGAGAGTTCATAATTGTACATTTTATGTCTAAACAATCCACTAGTCATCTTCATTGTACCATCACTTGGGCTTATTTACCCATAGTCTTCATCCTCTTTCTTCCTTCCTTATATATATATATATATATATATATATATATATATATATATATATATATATATATATAGAATGTTCTTGAGGTTAGTGTCAAATTCAAACATTTATTATACCAGACCAGCTGCTGGACTTTGAGATTGTTGGTTCCTGCATGCTGATTCCAAGCTAAGCTAAAAAAATAATATATGTTTTAACACACACTCCTATGTTATGGTGGTTTGTAGGTTGGAATCTTGTTTATGCTATAAACTCCACCAATTATGGGGTAATATAATACCTCACATTTGAGCCTCTGTCGGGATGATAGTATTTTAGTATTAAACTTCACGCTAACATTGATAATATTACTATTAATCACAAACCTCGCAGAACGTGAGAATCAACAGAATTAGTTATGCGTCATCTCAAGGACTGTTTCAAGACCTATTACTGTATTTGGAGAGGGAGGAAAATATGCTAATCCTCACATCTTGTCTTGGATAAAAGAGGTTATCCAATGAACTCTCCCAAACATACTGAATTTCTAATCGACTACAATTAAGTAACCCATAAATATAGCTCTTTATTAGGTGATACACAGACGCATAAGAAATCTTTGCTAAAATCAAGGTGAGTCTCAAGAAATAACCCAATTTTGAATAACACACAAGGTTGAATAACACATATTAAAACACATATTCAGTATATTCCCAATTTCAACACATATTAAAACACATATTCAGTATATTAAACACATATTAACCCTAAAAATAATTTAACCTAAAAATTTCAGTAATCTCATAAAACTCTTTGCAACAATTTCAGTATATATTCCCAATTTCAATAAGAAGCTATAAATTTCAGTAATCCCAAATGCAATAATCCCAAATTCATACCACAACGAACTACTAGAATTCATACCCAAATTCATAGCTCTAAATTAACTCTTAAAACAAAAATTCAGTAGCAATATAAGATAATTTATTGTATGAACTAGCTTTGCCCCAAACTATTGTACAAGAAATTCAGTAGCAATATAAGATAGTGCTTTCATAGTTAGGTTACCTATGGGCGGCGGCAGCAACGATGGCAGTGGCGGCGGCGGTGGGTGGCGTGCGTGCGTGCGTCTTCCCCTTCTTCTCCTTTTTCTTCTCTCCCTCTTCTCTCTATTCGATCTCCCTCTTTTTTTCTTTCGTTTCTGTTTCTGCGAATGACTGAAACCGTGTAAATTTATTTTGATCAGCGACCGTTATCCGCGACCGCATGCGGTCGCTACTTTTTAATGACATGGATTTATCAGCGACCGCATGCGGTCGCTGATATTAATTGGTCGCAGATACCCTTGGCGCCAACATTTCGTGCCAAATTTTATGAGGGAAATGTGTGTTAGCGACCTCTCAGCGACCGCATGCGGTCGCTGAAATTAATTAGCGACTAGATTAATGTTTGGTCGCAGATATCGATCGCGACTAGTAATATCAGCGACCGAAATTGCGGTCGCTGATAAGGTTGGTCGCTGTTAGGCATTTTTCTTGTAGTGTACGGGCCAAGGATATTCGTTAGTATCACATCCACGAATTATCCATGCACTACAGACCAAGGATATTCGTTATTATCACCAGTGGTCATGATCATGTCAAACAATTGTTTATCAATGCACTACGAGTCAATAAAGACTTTTATCACATTATTCGTAACATTACAGGTCATGATTATATCGATACATAATTTCTAGTCATAATCATACCAATCAACAGTCCACTATGCATTACAGGCCAAAAATGACTTTCATCACAATATAATGATGAGGACGATGACAATGATATAAGAATCAATCAAACGAGATCAAGGATAAATATTAAAGATTTTTAATTTATCTAGAGTTTAAAATGTCTAAATTGTTAATATGATAACTGTTTTGTGGAGTAAAATTCATGAATAATATTCATGTATCAAAAATAATTTTGACAAAAAAATCAATTTTTGACGTGAATAGTGCCCCGAGTGAATAGTACCCTGACATGAAAAGATTAAAATTTAACAAGAATGCTCATAAAATATTTCTTTGAAACGATACTAGATGAAACGTAATTTTCAAGGATATTCCATTAATTTCAAAGAGTATAAAAGCAATACTTATCAAAATAAGTGTAGAATTAGGAATATGAAACGAAATAATATTACTTACATACCACAAATTATGGAAGAAAATATTATTTATTACGAATATTGAACGAAAATAATATCTCTTACCTTAAAAGGAGATTATTTCTGAATGGTATGGCGGAGATATTTTTGAAGAAAACTTGTACTGTTTTCTACAATAAAATTTTTCTTAATCTCAAAAGAAATATGTTCAATATTATAGAAAAAAAATTTTGTGATTTTGGTGTGATTTTTATTTATAAACTAAGCATCCTATTTATAGAAAAATGACAGTGTATTATTTGAAATAATCACGGGTGAACAGTGGGAAAAAAAATCACAGGCGAACGAATTCATGGACGAAATTTTCAAATTTTACATGATTTTTACTATGCAACACTATGCAAACACTATGCAACACTATGCAGTGCTATGCAAATACTATGCAATACAATAAAATATAATATATTCTATTTTATATAAAAAATAAAATTTATATAATATATATATATATATATATATATATATATATAATCACACACACACACCACCGCACACACACACACACATATATATATATATATAAGTAATAAAACAAAACTGAGATAATTTTCTACCTGCGCTTTTGAAAAATGAGTAAGTGGGTGTCCATGTAATAAGTCAAATTTACAACAAATAATTCATAAAAAACTCTTCTAATTATCTCAATTTACTTAGTTCTAAACACATTTTTAATAATATTTATTTATCATTAATATTATAACTCACAATATTAACAACTAGATCATTCTCAGTAAAGAGGGGGCTTTTCGATAAGGACTTTTTTTTATTAGCGCGCAATTAGATGACCAAACTCCTTTTCTCGACAGAACTTTCTAGATATTGTCAATAATACAAATAATATTATGAATAATTGTGTTGTCTCAATTATTGATATATTTAATAATATAAAAATATTATGCAGATGATACTGTGACAATAATTGAATCAATAATATGAGATACGATGCATTAACTACTGTTTCAATAATTGAATAAAATTGAGTGACTTCTCACGTAAACATCAATAATCAAAATAATGTACAATACCGTGTGCTACTGTACAACCACGCGTATTTCTGTACTTTTATCACCTGATATTTTAACAGTTAACGGTAAAAGTTTTGTCGTTATTTTTATAAAAAAATAATTATGTCATTTTTTAACTCAGACAATAATTTCATTGTGAGGTCCACCAATGATTGTGCCGTTGTACGAATATTCCCTGATAAAACGAATATTTTCCGACCAAACGAAAATTTTATGACAACTTGTTTACTTTACAAAATTTGTAAATATTACCCATAACTATAACATTATATCAAATTCACACCTTATTATTCAAAATAATATTTAGAAAAAATTAAATCTTTATTCATAAAAATTAGGGTCTTACATTTTTTGTTATTATTTTCCCCCCATAAATGTTACATTTTATTAATTGATAGTTAGTTCTTTTATTTAGGTTAATAGATGAGTTAATTATTTTATTTAATTTAAGTAGTGTCATAAATTATTTTATTTGAATTAATTAGTGAGTTAAAATTATTTAACTTAAATTATTTATTTTGTTACATTTAGTTAATGATTTTTAAATATTTTAGTATTTGGTTGTATTTGATAATTAATCGTATAGTCAATATTTATTATATAATTTTTATACGGTCAAATCGTATATTATATCACATGAACGACATTGTTGGTATTTTGGCCAAAATTAGTTTTTATAATTTAGGGTTACTTGTGTTAGTTGTGTTCAAGAGATAGAAATATATTTAACCCGTGTTTGAATCACTTTTTTATTTTTTTTATTTTTTCTATATTAATAGAAGTATAGGGAGTATAAACTTCTGAAATTAAACTCAATTTAAGCCTAAGGGGCTGTTTGTTTAGAACTTAATGAGTCTGAATGACTGAATCGGTAAGTGGCTGAATCATTAAGTGCGTTTATTTTGAAAAAAATCGTCTGAATGGCTGAATCGGTCAGATGCGTTAGCTGAATGGTTAAGTCCGAATTTTTGGTCTGAATAGCTGAATGGTTGGCTAAATGAATTAAAAAAAAATAAAAAAATAAAAAAATAATAAAAATAATAAAAAAATATTAACTATTATATTATGTAATATTAAATAAATTTACAACAACTTTGAATTTTTTCAGAGGGGTAAAATATTAAAAATATGTCATTCAGATCTTTAAGATATGTCAGTTATCAAACAGTTTTTTTCATTCAGATTCTACTCATTCAGATTCAGATTCAGATTCATTCAATTTTTATCAAACACCCCCTAAAACACACGCCCAAATTGAAGATTTTACAAGGTTGTTTTATTTATCGCAAGAATAAATATCCAAAAATACATAATTGAACTAATTTTAAGAAAGGGTCAAAATATAAATAATTAAAATAATAAAATATTTATGTCTAATTATCATGCCCGCATAAAAGAACTCTTGACAATAATATACCATTCCGCAGTAGTTATCGGGTTAATTAGATTATCACTATCCCCGACCCCTTTATAAATTATAGAAAATTATTATTTTCACATGACTTTTTGATATTTCTTAATGAAAAGTGTCGCTATATATGTATAGCAACAGTAAAAACCGTTGTTATAGGATATATAACGACGGTTTTCATGTGAAAAAATCAATTTCCTAAATTATAATAGAATATTTTAATTAATATCACCAAAAAGAATAGTTGACCATTATTAAGTTTTTAAACCAAATCTAATTTGTTTAAAAAACTTAAAATAGCCTAGTTTATTATGTTAAAAAGCTCAAACGAGTTAATCAAATCTCAAACGAGATAATCTTGAATTCTTAGTTAGTTTTAGACCTGACAAAATATTGATATTTGTTGATTTTGATTTACAAAAATTAATTATGATTCAATTTAATATTACTTATTTTTCATATGAGTTGTAACAATATAATTATGTGTCAATTCATATTTCAAATTTCACTTACCATTATTATGGTCCAATTATAAATTATTTATAACAGAGAGGCTCTAAATCGAAACTTAAAGAGCGAACCAAAAACGAACCGTCGTCTTTGGTGTTTATGACGACGGTTCGACCCGTCGCCAAAGACTACATGGCTATGACGACAGATCGAACCGTCGCTATAGACACCAAAAACGACGGTTCATCTTTAGTTTGCTCTTTAAGGTTCGCTTTATATTCCTCCACCTATAATATTTTATACATTCTTCCTCTCTCCAAAAAAAATTATACATATCCTCTCTAAAATTTTTGTAGACATGCTTTTTCTAAAAATATTTTTTTTTATTACTTTATTTTTACACCGGCCGAGTGAGTGAACTTCTTTAAGAGTTGGGGCCAGGATTAAATAGTAATTTTAAATGATATTTAGGTGTTATTTGTTTATATCTGATTGCTTCTTAATGAACTGCTTCTTATTCGCTAAGAGGTATGATACTATTTTTTTTTTGTTACCTCTGAATGCCTCTTAATCGGTAAGACAAAAAATGAAATCTTAATAATTAAGAGATACCTCTTAATGAATTTTTTTTGATAATTTTTTTTATATAAATATATTCAACAATATTATGCACTCATTTTTATTAAATTGAATATTTAAAATTATTAAATAAAACTTTACCCTTTAAAATGGTAAAATAATGTCATTAAGAGACAACTTACTTTTTAGTTATCAAACAATTTTTTAAATTCAGACCTCATAACCATTCAGATAATCTAATTTATTAAGACATCATAATTATTCACATCTTAATTCTCAGTTTATCAAACACAACCTTAGAAAGTCAATTTTTAGATGGATCTTCATACCAACAAATATTGCTTTGTATGCCAATTTTGCCCTTCTTCTATAGGTAATACCACAAGTTAACATCAAATAATGAGTAAATCCAACCTGCATGCGAGAGATGTGAAAATATTATTTTTAAATATAAAACTCTACTTATCAAAGAAAAAAGAAAAAATAAAAATGGCAAAAAAGAAAATGCAGTGATCACCAGAAGAAATGAAAACATAACATGAATATCATTGAAAAAGCAAGCCAAGCCAAGCCAAGCCAAGCAAGCCATAATTATGAATGTAGTTTAGCTACGAAAGCCAAAAAATGAGAGAATTTTTTACTTGGATTACAAACTAGGCCTCTGCTACACTTTGAACCTGCGGCATCTTTTCTTTCTTTTTAGCGGCTTTCTTGGTCACTTGAGCTCCATCTTCCTCTTGCGTTTCAATCCTAGCAAACACAGGTTTTGGTTGAGCCATCATTTGGCTACCTTTTAGCCCACCCCACTTGGTCTCACTCTGAAATGAGAGCTCATTTAAACAACTCAGATGCCAGATCACAAATTTATATCGAAAATATTTTATTTATACACACTGCACACACATTGTTAGAATTTGAGCAAAAATCGAAATGAATTTCATTAATTATTTGAAATGAATTCACATTCATGGAGTAATGAATGAGAAATTAACTTCCAAAGATTACCATTAGAAATGATAATAAATATTTATGGAAAGCTAAGTCTTAAAAACTAAATATTAAATGGGTTTATACACAATAAAATTGTTCTTGATTTGGGCCCCAAGGGGCACCCCACTTTTGTAGAAGGGAGATGACCTAGCCAAGACTTTGTTTGAACCCACAAGCGTTGTTGTCAACCAACCGGGCTCTAGGTCGTGGGTCTGGGTCTTGTGTATAATTTTTTGGACAAAGTTTAACATTTTGTTTATTTTATTTTAGTTCTATTATCAAAACAACACAATTTTGATAATAAATGTTATTTATTATCAAAACTGTATCGTTTTGGGAAGCGACTAAACGAACGCCCCAAAACTACGTCGTTTTTGCCTGAACGGGCGCACCCTTTTCTGTTAAGCCTAAAATTACGTCGTTTTTGTTCTGCTAAGCTTAAAACTACGTCAATTTTGACCTAAACTAACGCGTTATTTCTATTAAGGCCTAAAACTACGTTATTTTAGCTATACAGTCACTTTTCAATGGGTTGTGTACTTGTGTCCCATCTGAGCATTATATTTGGTTCGTTGAGTATACGTTGTCATTGTATCCTGAGAGACAAATGTTATCAACTCTAAGCACAATAAGGATATAATTGTCTTAAGGACATAGTACCAAGTACTAGCCTTGACAAATTCACTTCTGCAGTTTTGAAGCTTTGAGATAAGATGATATATATATATATATATATATATATATATATATATATATATATATATATATATATAGGTCGGATCATGTCCGGGAGCCCGGACAGGTTTAAAATCCGGACTTTTTTTTTTGATTTTTTTTTAAACTAAAAAAAAATTATGGAATTTGAATTTTTCCATAATATAGTATTTTGGGTGTGATTTGGATACGTATAACAAAATATGTATGTACAGTCTGTGCGTGCATATATTTTTTTATATAGGTATCCAAAACACGCCCAATACATTGTATTATGAAAAATTTTCAGTTCCATAATTTATTTATTTTTTAGTTCTAAAAAAAAATAAAAAAATTGGTCCGGATTTGATCAGGTCCGGGAGTCCGGACTTGATCAAATTTGTATATATATATATATATATATATATATATATATATATATATATATATATATAGTGTCCATTCATTTTTACCAACACATATACGTGTATGTATATATACAGATAGATAGGTAGAGAGAGAGTAACCCAGTTACCCAGGTAGCAGCATGGAACTGGTCCTCTGTGTAGCCAAGTTGTTGGTATATTCTCAAACATAAGTTAGGTGTAATAGGAGACAAAGCAATTGCTATAATCCTCATTGCCTCCAATACGATAACAAGGTCCTGGTCCAAAATAAGTAATTTAGAGATAAGAAGTGCAACAATATCACGTGTATCAACATAAGGAGAGGATATAATTAATATTGATGATAAAAGTGTTCGTGTGATGCTAGCCGTGTTATTTGATAACATGTGCAGCCGTCTGGTTTTTGTTATGGATGTACTTCAAATCAGTAGTTCATGAATGATTAGAGTTGCCTAAAGTAAGATGGACAGAATGAGATTTCAATGTGAAAATGAAAAGCCATTGCCAAAAGAGGGGTTTGAAGGAGGTTATGCGATATGTAACTTTTTGTTACCATAGAAGTCTAGAATATATAGTCCAATATCCATAAGATTTTCTCCTTTAATTATTGCAATTATTTTCTTGTGTTTATCTTATATTTGCTTAGAAACGGTTAGGAGATCAAGTGATGTAATAATATGATCCTCTGGATTTTAAATTAGAGTGTCATTCGTCCAATACATCACTGAGGGAAATTGGGGGTAAAGGGGTATTGGAGAGGAGCCAGATTTTTTGTTCGGAACCAGACCGAGTGTTATGCTATTATGTAAATCTTCATTGGCTAGTGGTCTGTAATATTAGAAGCATGTATGATGTGATTAATATCTTCAGAGTTTGATTTGAACTTGCTATCCCTTGGATTCTAGGCCTATTATAGGCATGTATAGCTTGTAGCCTTGTAGGCTACATACAATGTACAATTGTACATATAGCTTCTGGGCTTCATACAATATAAAATGTATGCATTGTATTAGTGCTGATAGCTATCTTTAGTGTTGCTCGATTCTATTAGTATACATTACCTTGGGAGATGCCCCTTGTAATGTGTACATATTCCATCGGCTAATATACTAATTTAACCATAAAAAAGTTTTAAGTGGCATGTAAGGGGCCACTCAACTAACTTTTATGCTTATTTAAGGACAATCTGAGCTCTCAATAAATACCAACTGTTACTGAGACATGATCCAGTTGATCTATTTTGACAATAATGCACTTCTCATTGATTCTAATGAGCAGGACTAGCTAAACTGAAGATTTGAAGTTTGACCTGAATTTGGACAATTTTTTCAAATCTGACACAAACCATCTAAGAGACTCCGGTATAAGGTTTTGTAGACCATACCTTTGCAGCAGCTTCAAAAGCATCACCCCCTTGTTTAAGAAGAGACCATGGCGCACGTTCATCAATATACAAATTCCCAGCATAACCAATCTCTAGTACAGCCTCACAAGCAGATGACAGTGAGAGGTTTTCATACTGAATCCGTGCCTTTTCCACCTACAAAACCGAAGTCTCAATAAACTGAAGACTCAACCGATCTACACTCGAAGTGGTGGGGTTCGATAACTTCTTCTTCATTTTTCAAAATGCTACTATAGTACATTAAAGCTGAAATTGCATTAGGTTTTATAAATGTGATAAAAAAATTATAAGCCTGATGTACAAAAAGGGACAGAGGGAGTTCTTGATTCAAATACTTATGTGATTCCAGCAAAAGATTGATAGATGTGGGACCTTACCAGATTCTCCACGGTGTCTTTGAATGAATTTCCTTCAGCTGCAACAGTTGAATCAACTGGCAAAGTTGATTGGCAATTCTTTTTCAGAAGTCCAAGTGTACGGTTAAGAAGATTTCCTATACAAGTAACTTGTATCAAACTTAAGCACCTCATATCAGTTGTGGAGAAAATATAGACATACCAATTGTATTGGCGAGATTTGCGTTAACAATATTGATGAAACGTTCTTCTGCGTAATCCCCATCGCTCCCAAATTCAACCTCCCTAAGAAAAAAGTACCTGACTGCGTTGGACCCAAATTTATGCACTAATTCATTTGGTTCAATCGTATTCCCTAAAGACTTTCCCATCTTCATACCATCCTAAAATTGTAAAAATAAAAAGCATTGCTGCATGAAATGAAATTGGTATAAGAGAAGTATTAAAAATTACGCACTCAAATTCTCTATTCCAAGCAAGCTGAAGAAATTCTAATCTTACTAGTGGAAAATAAATACTTGTCTGATAACAAACTCGAACTTCAAAAACATCTTCAATTGAATACAAGATTAACAGAGACAACAAAACCAAATCATATAAATTATCATCTTAAAGGCCAAACTTTTGACACAAAAGATCCCATATCTACAACACTACAAGATGTTCCATTTGTTATTCTGATTAGTTGAGATGCGAGGTACCTAATATTTCATGCAAGCAGTGTATAGTTAAAAATAATGTTCAGGGAAGTGTAACATTTTTTCTCATTTGGTACAGGAACCGATAGGTAGCGGATTTAGATCGCGTACATTTTTGGATTTGTCGTAAGCTTCTACAAAATATATACATACATATGACATCATAATTTAAACAAATATCTGCCTGGAAAATATAATAATAATTATTATAAAAAAAAGAAAAAAGAAAAAAAGAAAAGCAATTTAACTCGATACAAATAAAATTGAAATAGATTGTCAATAAACCATGAATATAGAGCAAATGTCTAAAAATACAACAGATCCAAATTACTATAATAATAACAAAAAACATTAAAAGTGTAAAATAAAACCAAAGTTCTAATCAAACTCGTCTCAAACAGTACCGTAAGTCTTAAAAGTCAAGCCTTAGGATTTACTAGTTAACCAATAGAGCAGACACACACACATACACATAGAAGAGACGGGAAACACTCAGGAGTGCAGATAGCAGAGAGAGAGAGAAATGGGATTTGATATCTGGTGAAGATTTACAGATCCAGCAGAACACATTAGATTTAGAGTTGGGCAGCGAAGAATTCTCTCCATCTCAGTTTGTGCAGCAGAAGAACCATAGAGCAATTTGGGCGGGTCTCTTAGTTTTACAGGAAAAGAATTCAATATTCATTACAACCAGTAATCTAAATCTTGGCGAAAACTTCAAATACCAGTATTTTCAGTGGTACGGTAAAATAGTTTAGAGTGTCGTTTTCTTACCGGTAGGGTACTTATCAGCTATAGTACAAAACGGTATTCATAACATAATGCAGTGTGAGCATATGCATAGAACTCCTCAGACATGAGACAAGTTCTAGAGCATATTAACCCCTGTCCAGATTTTGTATGCTTTTCTTGACAGTGTCAACAGATTTTAAGATACGAGTTAACATATTTATAGATTATATATACGAAATATTTTAGCATTCACAATATATTTGCAGCTATATTAATAATTCATAAAATATAACCAGTATATTTTACCGAGTCTTCAAATCCGTGCCACATTCACTCAAAAAAGAAGACAAGTAAAGCCATGCCCCACTAAATGTGTATGGGAAGTCCTAGTACATATAGTAGATACTGTCAAAGTTATACAAATTAACTAAAAAAAAAGCTCAACATGAATATCTGCACCAGAATGAGATACCTTTGTCAAAAATCCATGGCCAAACACCATCTTTGGAAGGCTTAGTCCAGCAGACATTAACATTGCTGGCCAATAAACAGCATGGAAACGCAATATATCCTGCACAATATGCGAAAGACAAAATATAATACTTTATATAATTGTGGATTTCCATCCAATTTCAAACATAACTTTATAATACTAGAATGCAAATAAGATATTTCCAACACTCTTCAAAATATTGATATAATGAGAAGTTTCTTAGATGTTTATGAAAATAAAAGAGTAACAGGAGTGCGGAAACATTCAAATGCTAACGTGAAGCTGAACAAACAATGTTCACAACCTGATGTTACAACAAGGCAAACACATTACACAATCCACCTGATTTCGTGTGTTGGTTCATTTGATACAATTCTCCAGACCAAAATGCCGTTCCTTTTTATCTATCTTTTTAGAGAGTAAAATTTGTTCCTTTTTATCCGTCGTTTGTAGATTTCAAGGAAGCATTAATTACATAGTTTCCCATACAATCCCTATATTAAATACTAATTTGTTTCTCTTTTTTCTTTTCCAATGAATTTTAGAAGGACAATAGAGATTTTATATTCAATTTGATCAATCAGTCAAAGCATTAATTACATTTCTTAATCTGTGTGTTTTATCCTAAAATGTCAATTAAATAGGAATGGAGGGAGTATACAAATTTGACATAAAGGAGCCATACATTAATGGCAAACACACAAATTAAATTTGGTACACCTCATCAATTCGCACTTGTGCACCCTGTAAAAAATTTTAAGACCTGTAAGTTCCCTAACAAAAAGAACTTTAAAGTACAAAACCAAAACTTGTAATAAACCCACCGATATCTCTCCTGTTAGAATACTTGAATTAACCTTATTACATATTAAACATAAATTTTATATCAGAAAAATAATAAAATTAGAAAAAGTACTGCAATTTACTTGAGTAGCAGCATACAACATAACAACGAAAAGTGCAAACAATGACCCCCACAAGAAAGAGCCTTAATTTCACCGCTATCGTAGCAACTCTATTAGTCACCAATACAATGACGTTTTCATATCTGATATCACATGAAGTGGAAAATGAAAGGCACACTTATGACAACAATAGCCAGAAGTAATCCCATTCTATTTTAACAGGGTAAAGTACTATGATCTTTGTTTAAGATTGAAGAAAAAACTACCATGTTTATGGTCTAATATAAATCAAAAGTTGTCTTCCAAGTATTCTGTTGAAGTAAGAATCAAAATCAACAATGACAAGTTCTAGTAAGAGAAAGACATGGTTGAGGACCATTTATCTAGACGCCAAGCCGAATTCTTTGAATTTTCATGATTGGGGTCCCAATATTAATTTGAAAACTCTATCTTCTTATTTCTCCTGAAATATTCTGCCACATACACTTAGAAATTACAATCATGCGACAGCTCTTTTAATTTAGGCTCTCAACTGGAAAGTGATATGTTGTAACATCCGGGTATATTAGATAATGTTTAAAATCCATGACCATATATGTTATATATAAAAGAATCAGGAAAATGAGAAAAAACGTTGAAATGCTAGGATTGAGTATACCTTGCCAATCAAGTGTAGTGACACAGGCCAACCAGAGGAAACTGCAGACTGTAAATCAAGATGTTCCTTGTCCTCCAACAGTGCAGATATATAACTGCATAACAAACCCAAGAAAGAGAAGAGAGCCAGACAGGCAGACAGAAAATGAAAAAAAGAATATCATAATTTGTCAAAAAAATAAAAAATCATTTCATTAACAGCTTCAGAGGGTTTAGTTGGTGAATGGTGATGGACAGAATCAAGGTTGAGAAAAGGTGCAACTAGATCAGCTTAAGATGAACTCACTATATTATGTATCTAATGTGTAGCATAATGATTTCAATGCAGCATTTTTTTGTTCTAAGAATTTCAAAATTTTTACCTTTATATTTAGTCTCAATCATTTATATATTATTTGAACAAGTTAATTTTATATGTAAAAGCTTACATAGCAACACATGGAAATTATACCAACTTTGAATTTAATTTTCAAATCTGACTGAGATCTCTCTATACATTTATGAATTGCTTTAGGATAATTAGGTCTTTGGCTTTTATTCTCAATGTTTTTAAAAAAAATCACTATAATAAAACAACATAAATAAGATTTTTAAAATCAAAGCTTTTATGTAAATTTAAGATTTACCAGTGCATTGCATGGGGTTACAGACTTACAGCTAGTAATGTTGAAACAGAAAGTTCATAAGCTCAATAAAAGAGCTGAAGGAAGCTATAACTTTACCCAAGTAAGGCATCAAACCAGACATATATAGTCTGGCTTTTGTCGCCTGGAACAGTAATGCCCCAATCTACTGATGCACGGGAAATGGAGAAATCTCTCAAGCCACTTTTAATCCAACCTTGTACCTAATGATGTATATGTCAGCAATGATACAGTGAAACAATGTAGGTTTTTAAGATTGGAGCAAATGCAAGAAAAATACAGTTTTTTATTTTTACGAGGATATTCACAGCAGGTTAATACTAGGAGTCTAGGTTGGGACAGCAAAGAATTTACCAAGCTATAGCTGATTTGATCAAAAGAGAGTCAAAGATCACCTCATTCAATCGAAAAGACGGCTGCACAAAACCCGGATTTTGCAGTAAAGTCTCTTCCAACCGCTTTTGATATTTTGACAGCGCGAAAAAGTAGTTGTCTTCCTTCCTTGCAACACATGGCTTTAGGTGCATGGGGCAACAGTTGTTGTCCAGTAATTCTTTCTCATCCTACAGATGGTACAGTGCTTATGAGATCACATTATTACACATTGTAAATGTAAACTACTCAAATATTTCTAAAGGAAACCAAAATATTTATCAGCAGGCACACGATATATAGCCAGATTCAAACCTTACTACATGGAGTACATGCCAACAAGCAGGCTTGCAAATATACAAGAGTGAAAAGGCAACTCCTCACATCAGCAAATACTCATTTTAGGTTCTAGATATTGTCCAAGACAAATTTTCTGAAAAATGAACCAACAGGAGAAAAGATGGAAGGAAGGAGAGAGGGAGAGAAGATGCATGCACCATCATACTAAAGGTATAACTATAAATTCTGGTCCACAGAGAGATAAAAATAATATATATAGAAAAAGGATAGAAAGAGGAAAACTGTAAGAAACAAAATCGATGTATTCAAAACAAAAGGTCCAAAAAAAAGAAGTAAACATCATCTGGATCAGAAGAATACATAAAAAATGCATAACTTGAACATGCCAGCATCGTAGATTCAAGGAATGTTAATCAAAACTATCAAAATAAAATTTTATGGTACCACCTTGTACTCCTCACAGTTGACACAATAGAGGCCTTCATAGTCTGCCCGGTAAATGTCACCACTGGCAAAAACTTTAGAGTAAAATTCCTTCACAATAGATTCATGCTTTGATTCAGTAGTCCGGATGAACTTGTCATAAGCTATGTCTAACTGTAATAATATCCAAAAGAAAGATATCACAAGTAAGATACCACCAAGTTAGTTATTTAACTAAGACAGGAACAGTTAGAAAAAGAAGTTTACATCTTTCCATAGCGCCTTGTAGGCTTGTGAAACGACATCACAGTGTTCACTTGGTCTTGAACCACGGGCAGCAGCAGCTGTAGCAATCTTTTCCCCATGCTCATCTGTGCCAGTGATGAATATAACTTTCTTCCCAAGCAGCCTCTGTCATTTATAATATAGGAACAGGAATTAACTCATCAATATCAAAACTCAGAGCTAGATGTATCTCATTTAATTCTGAAAAGGGTCTAGTAGAAAGGGTGTGCATAGAACCAAACTGCGATTTCAGTGTTTTGGTTTGGCGCTAGCACATGGGTCCCATAATATATGTGAAATAGAAAAGAACTAGCACTATCTACATTCTCACTAGACCAGTTTCCCTCATTTTTTACATGCCAAAGATATATGCATAATGTTGACTGCTATAGAATTATTTACTTATCCAAATATTATGCTTGTAATTAACATTGAAAAAACTTCCAACTATAATCAATTAACAACAACTTGCATAAAGCATCATAGCAGTAGCACATCCAATATCAATGTTTCAAAAGATTTTTAAATAAACTAAAACCAAATAAAGTTACCATTTTATCATCTCGCCCTCCATTTCCCAGCAACCAATCAAAGATAATTCATTTTCCATACAAAAATGAGATTCAAAATTACAGGACTACCAAAAGGACTGCTTGAAGCTATGAAAAACTAAAATGGGTACCTGAAAACGGGCAATGGCATCAGCTGCGATAGTGGTGTACGCACTGCCCATGTGCGGAGGGGCATTTACGTAATATAACGGAGTCGTGAGGACAAAAGGGTCTGAGCTCGTTGAGAGCTGCTGTTCTGTTACGCCGCCATTACCAGCTGCACAAGTGCAATACAGAGCTCCTCCGGACGAAGGTGAGACCAATTTAGGACGAAAATTGATTCGATTCTTCAAATGGGTTCCCCTGAAATTGATCGAATTGTATAAGAGAGATGAAGAAGAAGAAGAAGATGATAAGAACCAGAGCCAGTTTTTCTGAATAGAGAATTGAACTCTCGCAGCCATTTCTTTCAAGGGTTTATAGTAATATATTTGTTGAGCTCAAAAAAAGGTTTATGACTTATTGCAAAGTTGAGATTCTTTAAGCAATTAAGCTGATTGAAGTTTGAACACCATTTTAAAAAGATGGAAAAGCCAAGAGGGGAGGTGGATGATAGATATTATGGATAGGGCCGTTTAAAGGCTGCATATAAATACCGGGACTCTTCCGTAAGTAGTAGAGTGAGTTCGAGTGTTACGTTTGATCCATTCATATATGCTCGAACACAAAATTTATACCTAATTTATTTATGGGAACTAATAATATTTGATATTTTTACATAAATACTTATCTGATAAATAATTATATAAAAATATCAAAAAATACATGTTAAAATAATAATCTCCTTATTTATTAATTCATTATATATACTTTTGGTTGTTAATTTTCAAAATTGAATATATAATTTGATTTTAAGGTTAAAAAACACATTAAACTTTAAAATTAGTATGATTCAAAAAAGTTTATAATGAAATAATTTTGTGATTATAACCTATACCATTATAATAATTATATTAACTAAAATTAATTAAATTCATTTCGATCGATTTGAAGTTTAATATGTTGTTTGAGCTAAAAAATCAAATTGCATCTCTAATTTTATTTCAAATCATATTATTTTTTCGGTTGCAATTTTTACAATGATTTGGAATATTTCATAACTTAGAAACTTAAAAATAACTAAACTGATAAATGCGAAAGTCAGTCGTGTTATTAAAAGTTAAATAAATAGATGGGGAATAACCATTAAATGTAAAATAAAATAAAATGATGAATGATAGTTAAGGACCTTAAGGGTCCAACTCGTGCTCAAGGACTAGTAGTAACCTGTAATTTATTATTTTTTTTATTAGAGAAAACATGAGCTCCGTAGTACGAAACTAAAAAAATAATAATCTACAATTGTGAAGAATAACAATTGTTTACTTATTTTACTCAAATTTGCCCGTAAGCTTCTATCCTAACAAAATGTACAGATCATGATACAGTCAATTCTTAATTCCAATGCAATGACATTCTTAAAATTAACAAAACACGAATTAAAAAAAAAGTATAACAACTATAGTAGGCATAATATAATAATAATTATTATTATTATTTAGATTAAGGTGACATCAGGCATAAATCACAAAATGAAAAGTACGTATTACCAAAACCAAGAGTCTATTTCAAAAGTTGGAACAAGGTTTGATTAACAGGGTAAGAATTAAGCTTTTTACTTTTGTCACAAAAGTTCAAAGCCAACATGAAAATGTTTTATGAAATCTTGCAATAAAAATAAAGAAAGAAATAGATCCCGCCATGAAATGCGTCCATCCAAAAAAAACAAAAGAACACGGGCATCAAGACATTCACCTGCAAAAACAAATAAGCAAACAAATGTTAAGTCATTCACTCACAAACTCTCATTGAACCCAACTTGCAGCAAGACACAAATAAAATTAAAGTAATTTGCCAGAAGGCGGAATACAATTCATCTAAGTATCTAACCTATTATAAATGTGGTTTTACTACTTAAACTGTCCTACAAATACTAATTCTGTTGACTGAGGTATATGCCCTCTTCTTTTATCAAATGTACTAAAGCAGTTCGCGAGACAAAACCAAAAGAAAATGAAACTTGTTATTGAAAGCAACACTAACCGTTTATCTCAAAAGTGAAAGCAATGGCATAAATGAACAACCTCATAGCTCATAGTACCATGACTTATTTCATGAACAAAAAAAGAAACAATTCAAACGACCTCTAGAGTACAGAAAGCTAGGAGCCTAACATACTTGATCTAGTTCAAGTAAGTTTATCATGTTTTTTCTCATTTCATTACGGGACTAACAGTTACAAGTCTTATCATGTTTTTTCTCCTTTCATTATGGGACAAACTGTTACAAGTCTTTTGAACATAAGAAATTGTCTATAGATATAAGAAAATGCTTTTTCATTACATACAATGGAAGAAAGCAAACCCTTGCTGAGTTCTCTTTTCTTTGTCTTTTCGACCATTGAGAGGGTTTCTTTTTGTTATACATTGCTCTTTTATATACACTTGTGTGCTTTGTTTAGTCACCTTAGATTCTCTTTTGATAAAGAAGATATTCAAAATAGTTTTTATCAATAATAACCCACCCAAAAGAAATGTGCACTAGCAGCTTCATCAAATTCCATGGACACATCAAAGTGAGTCACTTAAAAAATAATATTCAATGCCTGTGGAAAATCCTAACGATTTGGCAGCATGATTTCAATTTTGATCTTATGGAAAATATGAAACTTTTCTTTTCTTATCTGTATGTTTTTCCAGTAGTGATAGAACATTTTAACATTCTTAAATCGTAACAACTAGAATTTGCTCAAACGAACATTCAGATTTTAAGAACTGGCAGTATTTACTCTGGAGCAATTTGAGAGTTCATAAGTATATAACAGATACTGTTTACGAGGAGCAAAAACAGAAAAAAGAAAAGGAAAAAAAAAAGAGTTTGAGCTCAAGTACACAATCAAAAAACATAAATATACTGTATCCATTGAGCTAAAACAAAAATTAGAAAGCCAATATACAAGATATATATAGCACAACCATAGCCTATAGACTGTTTTCTAAAATATGTGATCTACAATTTCAATTTGGTTGATCTAGGGTTTTGACCGTAACAATAACATTTAGCGAAAAAAGATGGACAAGACTTACTTCTTGTGTCTCTGGACAAAAGGAGAGTTCTTCGCATCTTCATCTGCAAACGTTAAATTAATTAAAAATTACGAATCCAAATATACATAAAATGTAGAGAGAGAAAATGTATGAATCAAATAATCAACAGACCAGTGAGACCGAGAGAAAATTTGGTGATTATGGTGCCGGTGATGGCGAAACCGACGAGGAAGGGCCAGTTCCGGTTCCATTCTCGCCGGAAAAAGACTGGCCATGGATCGAATTTCCTCATTTAGGGGTTTCCTCGTTTCTATCTCCTCTCTCTAGGATTGAGTACAGTATCAGCGGAAAACGATGCGGTTGTGTAGTAGACTAGCAGGCTATTTGTTCAACGAAGGACAAGATGTTGTTATGGGCTTTCTAGCACGGCCCAGTCTCCGCACGAAGTTGAATTAAGTCACATTATTCAGGGTTGATTCTTTTTAAATACTCCATCCTTTTTAAAATATTAATACATATAAAGACAAATAATTTTATATTTTAATATAAAAGTAGTATAATTTTTTTTGGCTTAAATATGATTTACTACCCTAAACTATAGGTCATATTTCACTTCGGTGATTCACCTTTCAATTTTGTCAATTAGATGATTAAATTATTATTTTTTTTCACTTCGGTCCAATTTAAGTTGCCACGTCATAAATTGATGACGTGGCGCGCTGACTAAACAAACTAATGCCTATGTTTAATTAAAAAAAATATTATTTTAATTATATTTTCTAAACATCAAGGGTAAATATGTCATCAAACCAAATAATAATAAATCATAGTTTTAATTAATAAAAAAAACGCAGCAAACTGAGTTATTAATAAAAAAACGCAGCAAACTGATTATTAATAAAAAAAATCGAAGTTTATATTATTATATAAATAATATAATAATTATTTTTATTAAAAAAACTGCGTTTTATTTTTATTTTTATTTTTATTAAACATAATTATTTTTATTAAAAATTGTTTTAATAATCATAATCATAATTTAATCATCTAATTGACAAAATTGAAAGGTGAATCACCGAAGTAGAATATGGCCTATAGTTTAGGGTAGTAAATCATATTTAAGCCTTTTTTTTAACATTCTTAAATATGAGTTGATTTGAATCAAATTTAAACAAGTTAATACTCCATCCGTTTTAAAATTAGAGATACAATTTAACTTTTGAGGTCAAAATATGATATATTAAACTTCAAATTGATATAAATTTATTTAATTTTAGTTGATACAATAATTATAATTGTATAATATATGACAAAAAAAACTAGTAATCACAAAATTTATTTTATTCTAATTTTTTTTGAGGCATAGTAATTTTGAAATTTAATGTCATTGTCTCTAATTTTAGAACTAAGTGAATTTATAGTTTGATTTATGGTTGACATCCCAAAACTAATCTAGATGTGGAGCCAATAAATCGATTTCAATATAACTTAGGTGTTGTTTGTTTGTATCTGAATGATTCTGAATCTAATCGAATAAGTCATTCAGACAATTTGTTTTATAATTTTAAAATTTTGAATGTGTGAACTATTTATTCAAAAAAACTGTGGTTGAATAAGTAAGAAACAGTGTTGAATGATATTTTTACCTACCTACCCTTATAAACAATTAAATATTATGTTTAATATCCATATCTTTTTTACTATTGGAAACAAATTTTGTTACTTATAAATTGTTTTTAATTTTTTTTCCTTTAACAAATTAGTCAATAACCAATTTAATAAATGTTGTATTCTATTGTTTTGGTTTTATGGATTAATATAATGTTATTTAAAAAAATTTAATGTCTATTTCTAAAATTATATTACTAATAATATACTTCATCAAAGATTAGTTTATTTATAATTATATAATAAATTTGTTTATAATAGTGTACAAGGTTAAAATGAAGAAATACACGTATTCAGATGTTTTAGACATACAGTTGTCAAACACTTCATTTTATTCTATATTCAGAACTTTTACTTAATTCATCCCGTTCATTCAAATTCTCTTATATATTCAAAAAATTTCATTCAATTTAATCAAACAGCACGTAAATTGTGTGTAAAATTATAATTGATGAACCAATTGAAGCTTGTTAAAGCTTACAAGCCGTGCACAACTGCACAAGGCACGGGTTAATTTTTAAAATTGTTTTAAATTTTTTTATCTGTACTAAGTTTTATTAAATATCAAAATTGTAGATATATTTTTGTTAATTTTATAAGCTATATATCAATTATATTTCTCAAAAATTGAATAATTAATTAATATAGTAGTGAGAGAAAGTGAATGAAATGAAAATAAAAATTTAATTAACAATTCATTAATGCAAGTTCAATGAATAATTATTTATTAACTTAACTCATTTGGATTAACTCGACCAACCAAATTAATCTAATTCTATTTAAAAAAATATATTGACTTATTATATACTACTAGTATTGATATATTATTACTATATATCTTAACTTATTATATACTACTACTATTTGACAAACTATATTTTACACTAACAGCTCGACAAAGGGACTTTTGGCTAGCAACCCAATCCATCCACGAATCATTCCCCATATACATACATACATACATATATACGTGCGTTTGCGTGTGCGGGTATGCAGCTATAAAGAACAAGTTATAAAATCTAGAAATAGATAGAATTTCCAAGTCATAATTGTCAATTCCCATGGTTTGTTCAGGTAAGAGTGCAGTCTCTCTCTCTCTCTTAGACTACTAATATTACAGCCACAGACGCAGTAACAGAGTATTTGTTTACAGTAACTGGTGAATGCAAAGCAAACACTAAACAGGACTTCCCTCGGGCGGTAAAGACTTCACAGGAAACAGCTTGTTCATAGTGCACATTATCCCTAACACCAGCTACAACATCAAAGCCCCGAAAATCAAGGTTTGTAAATCGGACACTTGCATGCAAGAAAGATATCCATGGACAAACAAACCCCGCTCCTTCCCCCCAACCATATAAAGGTTTATAACCTAAAGCGGGATACACCCCAAAATAAAATCCCTTGAGCAAGATCTAGTGTTGAAAAAAATTTGAATTTCGGGAAATGTAGCTCTTATTTAGACGGAAGAAAAACCTGGGGCAGTATCGCAGGGACAACAACAGCAGTCAGCGACTCTTGGCCAAACACGCAAGATATATGATCCAGCTCGATGTCCTGCAAAGCCACCCATTAACTTCAATTATACATTCAGACCAGCTAAAATTTATCTACAGCCTTGCTTAGTTAAAAAAGCAACATAATTATAGACATAATGGATGCTACATCTTTTATCCAGGAGGGATTTTAATTGCAGAATGTTATTGTCTCGCAATCTAACAATTCATTCAAACATTTTAGTATCCTTTGTGCAATGAATTTCCTCTTTTATTTGAATCAACTATATTAATGGGGCAGGTCTTCTTAGAAAAGAAGATGCACCTTAAACCTTGCATATACCATCCTATATAAGATGGATTGATTTGTATTCTTATGGAACCTCGTAGCACTAAGTACATGTGGACTCACTCAACTTGGAACTCAATCAGTCAATCTGACCCAAAAGTTTAAGCCAGATCTTGTAACGAACTTCGTATATCGAGAGTTCGGCTTCATAATCAAATTCCAATATGGGGACCGTGTCAACTCACATATTACCTTAACAAATCTCCCTCGAGTAAGTTCCAATACCATCCAACTGCTCCTCCTAAAGTGTGAAGTTGTTCTCTCTCAACACACAAAGTGCTGCGGGTAATATATTATTTAAGTGTCTGTCAAACTCACGAATATAATATGTCAAGCTGCTCTGACTTGGGAATTGAGTCTTTCAGTGATCTACCCAGATTCCTCAACAGAAAATAAGTAAACTCACATGATACCTTAACAGTACATATTATAAAGTAAAAAGTACACACTTCAAATACATGAAAGAGACTACAGAAACAAGAAAAAAGCCCAAACCTCAAATAGATATTTCAATTGCTTTTAGATTTCATACATAAACATCTTTTCATCATCAAATATGATTTATTTGTCAAGTGTTACCGTTCACTTCTGGCATTATGATCATACCTTGAATGAGCAGCATAATATGCACTCCTGATGATTGCACACCTGCTTCAATAGTGACTTCTGAATCTGGAAATTGAACCTTAGCCACTCACCACCCAACTTGAATCTGGTTTAAAATATAAAAATAAAAAGAAATAAAGAGAGAAACAAAGAGTGTTTTAACCTTTAAATTACTCTAAAAAACATTAAGAAAAAATTTGCTATTGAAGTTTAATTAAAAAAATGTATCCTCAGAAGCTTGTTTGGCACAATAGATAACTATAAACTATAAACTAATGATAATCATACACAAAAGCGAACAGGTTCATCTGTGAGATCTACATTGTTTATGGTGATTTATCAATACCATTGTACATACATATATGTATGTCCGTAAATGTGATGAGGATCTCTGGATTTATAAGCAATAAGAACCAATCTGAGCTGCCGACACAACTTCATTAAATACCACAAATGAAATATTTGAAAATACTTGCATAGAGCTATTGAAATCATTTGTTTATAGACTTCCCCATTTTAGCATCACTCAGAAAAAGTATTGTGTTGATTACAACTCCAAGTTATTAAGTACTTGAAAAACATGCGCACAATTTCTTATCTATGTAGTTGGATGTAGTGCATAACACCGGGAATCCATGTTTATGTTAAAATATGCATATTTTAAGAATTCACGTGTTCAATACATAGAGCATTGTAGTATTGAACTTGCCTTGAGCTTTGGTATATCCAGTTAGCACAAGCAACAGCTTTTGGAAAGGGACTTAGCTTGTGGTTCAGATAAAGAGATGATCCAGCTGGTGGCATTGCTGTCTTCACAAAGAATAGCTGGACAGAGTCAGCACCAAGGATTTCATTGATTGGAAAGTAAAACAAATCAGAGCAGGTTCGGAGAGCAATCTCTTTCACTCCTTCAAAAACCTGTAACACAATATGTTATACATTAGGGATCTAGGTGCATAAAGAATAAAAACTCAAGGGAACTTGAATTATCCTGCATCTGTTTCTCCAGAGCCCATAAAGGGTCAAATTTCTTAATATGGAGATATAACTTCTAGTAGTGACTAAAAACCTATTCAATTTGGCCATTATCTTTTGACACACACCAAGTTCCTTCAAGTTCACAAGTCACAACTAGTACAACACGTCCAATTATACTGTCGAAACATAATTATACTGTCGAAACATAATTAAAAGTTAATTTACTGTTCAATGCATACGCCAACAGAATGCATTCACAAGTTGAAGTAAAATACTCACAAGGATCCTTAAAGAGACAGCATGAGAAGATTTTACTTATACAAACAAGGTTTGTTATAAATCTGTATTACTGTGAAACATTCTACAATCCAGCAGTAGTGAACCTGCATCATATCAGATGAAATTTTGCCTCTTATAGTGATTAATTTTATTTTAGAATGATCAATAATATGACACACGCACACACAAACATATTATACACACATTTAAGTTGCCATACTAGTTTAAATTTAGAGGGGGATTCCAATAGAAGTCCTTCCGTCTGTGACTGTAAGTTGAATGAATAAACAGATGAAATCAAGAAAAAGATCAAAGAATTCAAAGAATGGTTAGGAACAAAGAAATGGACAAACGAAAGTAAAGTTGTTCGGTAGGGGTATCTTTACCCACCCAGATGTGTATTAGTTAGTTTTGTTTTGGGCCTTAAGCCCCGCATAGACCAAAAAAAAATGTAAGAAAGCAATTTGTATTTATTTCCTAGTCTATAGTGGATTTGCATAGCAGAACTCGGTCTTCTTAATAGCTGATCCTGTTGCCCTACCGTGTGTGGGGATTGAATCTCCCCCTCTCTCTACCTAGAGTTCAATCCATGATTTTATCCTCTATTAGGAGAGTCCGGGCTGTTCAATGTATATATTTGCCAGGAGTTAGAGGTTATTCCCTATAGGGAACAATGTATGGGGATAATTTTCACTTTTCCTTTTCGTAGGGACTTTCATCTCAAGCCTCTAAAACTCCAAAGTCTAAATAAGATGTATGTAACCCTGGCAGAGGAATTTCTTTTATTTTGAATTACTACTATCAATCAAAGATCCTATGCCCAAGGATAATGGCAGAAGTTCTTCCAAGCTCATATTCTATATGGGATCATTCCATACAATGACGATCATACGTAGAAAGTTCATATTCTTCCGTTATTGATAAACAATTTGTTGGACAATTCTCAACACAATTACCACAAAATATAGGGAAGGAGAAAGGATCTTCTTCGGTGGATCTATCTTGTTCCTGTTTAGTCCCCTTCGTTTCGGAAGTTGTTTCTATTTCTACATCTGTTTCTTTCTCACTTTCTCCACCTTCTTTCGTTTTTGGGGTTTTTTTTTCCAGTTTCTTAGTAATAATGGGTGACGGTATTCTGCCTAAATAGTAGACACAGAAATAAATAATATATATATATATATATTTATGGTCTAATGGTGTAGGTTGTCAGCACACAATATCGCTTCTAGCGCCAAATATAACAGCACGACACAGGTTACTTAGACTCATCAGTCATCACACAGAGATCTTGTAATAGCAAGTGACTAAGAACGGATATATTAATGCAGTTTCTTACAAAACTAAATTAAAAACTTGAGTTGATGGCCAAGATATCAAAAAGATAACAGACTTGAACAAAAAAAGTTGAAGCCAAATGAAAGAATTGGAGATTCCATGCTGTTATCTTTGAATGTCTATCAACTAAGGGTAATGCTAGGAATCTCAAATTTTTTGTCTCAAAAAGTTTCTCAAATGATGTGTCATCATTACATTGGTTGAGTAAATCTCAAGTGATTGGCTATGTCATCAAATATCATTAAAAAATTCAATGTCACGTCATTTGGGACCCATTTGAGACCCCTAGCATTACTCATCAATTAAAGAGCTCAAAGATTAAATCGTGTTCAATTATTTCCATTTTCCCTTTCATCCTAGGTGATGACATTATAATGCAAGTAAACTAATCTCTTTCACAAAATATCTTGTCAACGATTTAATTAAGAAAAATATAGAAAAAATAATTATATGACAGGCAATACTTTGTATGTACGTTATGTTTATGGGCCTTTGATTTTTTCCTTTTCGAGTGGCTATGCCAAGGTTGGTGGGTGAGTATCTTATAGTTTTCTCCCAGTTTCTTGCTTCCTTGTTGGAAAGTTGGCAAAACTTCTAGTTTTGACAATCATCAAAAAACAAGATTGGATGATCCTTGGCATTCTCCACCATCTTTAAGTAATTTAAAGGCAATATCAGGCTTTTAAGTTCTTCAATTGACCTACTATTTTAAATTTTTCTTTAATAAACTGGAAAAGCAAAGCACATAATTATAATATGCAGAAAAAAAGGAATTTGGTTAGATGAAATCATAGTGCATGCAACTCCACCATGAATGCTACAAAAATATACACTTGAGAAATAAAATTAATGACATGCTTAATGAATCCAAGAAAACACAAAATTTTACATGCAAGTGGATTTATGCTTGATAACTTGATTATCACATTAAAAACCTTCATCCTTGGGATTAATACCCAGTCCAGAGCACTTCGCGTAACTACTGGGGAAAACTCTCTCATGGACTCCTCAGCCAATAGGAAGAACCTATAATGCATAAAGAGAAAGAGAATAAGTACTTGAATTGAAATTGCTATCATATATCTAAGCTGGGTTCCTTGGTTCAATAGCACTGAAAACTACCCTTTGGAATTATCAGCAGGCTTGGATAAATATTGATAAGAGTTGACTGCAGATTCATAGTTTGTGTCAATAGTTGTTGCAGATACCTGCAACAAAATTATCACTAATTTAAGAATGTCACAAAGCATCTACAGAACTATTGAGTTTGTATATCTTGCATTTTTAGCAGTAAGAGTGCAATTACTATATAAAACGCAAGTACTTCATTAATTAGTATGTCTTTATTTTTATCACGATGCGACACAAAAATCATCAATAAATCATAAATAGTAATTCCAGAATATTTATGGAACCATATCAAATGAGAGTACAATCAATTCTCTTGTTAACTAATTTCTCAGCGTAGTTAATTGAAAGGAATAGAAATTATCTTCCACAAAACAAAAGCAAATCTTAGTCACCATTTACATTAATTTCAGATGGCAATAGAGTGGATTCAATAAAATATCCTAATTCCGCTATACACTGGTTCTTTATTTCCACTATATATGAAGAAATCCGAAAAAAAACTACAATCATATATTTACAACTATAAGTAAATAAATCTGGAAAAAAGTCGGGAATAATATGCCTTGAATAATGAGACCATGAATCTGAGAAAGGTCAGCAATCATATGCATAATGAGAAATATTCCGACAATAATCAATACTCCTAAATTCTAGCAATCAGTCAATGAATCCGACAATTCTTTGCAATCATTTTCTTCCGGTGATAAGTTAAAATTGACAATAATATAAATCATAAATAAATCCTACAAGAATTAACAATCACATGCTTCCAGCACAAAAGTCGACTAATCAAAGAAAAATGAGCAATCAGATGCTTTAGAAGTTTAAAAACAGATTTTGAAAGTTGTAAACCCAGAAAATCCTCAAGTAAAACCTAAACCCTCATTATAAAAGGAAATACTTGCAATGGCAGCCATACATTTTGCAGGAGCTTCCGAATGTATTCATTCTCCCTGACTAGCTGCAGCAGCTCTTTCTGAAGGAAATCATTCTCTACCAACAGTAGCTTCTTAGTTGCAGCCATCTTATCATTTACTGACTGAAATTCAAGAGCATCTTTCCTCTGTTTCTCAAGACACCTGCAAGAAAAAGAAATATTAACTGCTCTTAATATACTTGAGTACTTTTTAATCAACAAACACAAACCCAGAATGATCCTTGAAACCAGAGCATATTAGATAATCAATGACATGCGGCATAATTAAGATTAGGATGTTACATAATTCTACAGGAAAACAAAGCACATGTATATACTTCTGCATGCATATTTAATTTTGTGGTCTGTCCGTCCCCTTGGATAAAATAAGAGAACTTATCTGAAGGATAGAAAGAAGAGAAAATGCTCCCTCATGAAAAGAAAACTAAAACCAAAGCCTTGTGAATGATTGCTTAACTTTTTGAAACCTATTTCTGGACAAGACTGAACTGCATAAGGAAACCCATGAATGCATGCTCAATTTCGATTAAAAATGAATTAAGAATTACGAACAAGACAGACGTGGTAAAGTCTTATAAATAACTCTAAAAGTTAAAACAGATCTAGCTAATCTGAGCATGCAAGTTAATAAAAGTAGAAGAATTAAGCTTTCACAGGCTCCCTGAACAAACGCACAGAAAAAAAATTGTTATATGAAGTAAATATAGTTACCAAAGCCTTTACCTGCGATTTTGAAACCAGACCTTGATCTGCTCAGAATCAAGGTTAGAAAGGATTGGATTCTCACTGATCATCACAAGCCTCTGAGAGTGACTGGGCTTTGCACACTCTCCAAACAATTGCTCAAGAACCATAACCTGATCAGCTGTGTACTGAACAAACTCATTTGTGAGAGTTCCTTGGCTTTCACCATTGCCTCTGCCGCAGCCTCCAGAACCATAATTCCCCTTCATTTTCATTTCCACAACTAAAACTCAAAACCTACAAGCCACAATTTGATACCTAAAGGTTAAGGCCTTGAAGCTATAGTAGCTGCTTGTATAAACAAGCTGTTTTTGGACTAAATTGCTTCGTGAACTCCGCCTACGGGTAGATTATAGCTGCTAAGTGTATGGTGATATCAGTTTTCAACTCAAAGACCCAGAAACGTACCAGAGCTTGACTTGCTACTTCTCATAACGCTACAGTTTTTTGTTTGTTTGTGGGGGGTTACTAAGCAATCCAAAACTAATTCCGTCTTTTCCTCTCAAACTCCACAAAGGATAAGTATAAAGGGACAAACAATTTTCCAATCCCATTGTCTTCTTCTTGAACATATGTTGAAAATCTTGAACTTACTCACCTAAAAACCAATTCAAGTTCCGTTTCAAACATAAATCATAAAGTATATAATTGCAAGAACTAAAAAACAAAAATACACCAGATTTCTCTATTAAAGAATAATCATTAAAGTGGACACATAGAAAAACACAGTGATTTCTAAAACTAAGCTTAAAATCTTTTCCATCACTGATCACTTCACAACAAAATATGGTTCAACTCTTTTTGACAATTTTGTTGAAGCTTTACATAATTTGAGCTTCGGCGAACATTCAAACAGTACTAATTTCAAGAGATTCAAACTGTTTAGGGCTTTCATTGGGAGGGAAATAGCTAAAGCGGAACTGTTTACCCTCGCAAAACATAGTTTCTTTTGGCGCTATGTTGGAGAACAACTTGGGGAAATGGCATAAAAGTTGAAGCTCTGATCGGCAAACCCGGGATCTGTAGTAGAAAGTGGAAGAAACCAAGGAAATTAACTGTGTGGAAAATAATGATAAACTTGGTCTCCTGCTCACGCTAGCAGTAGCAACCAAATACTGAACTAATGTAGTAGTGCCAATTTAATATTTTCAATTATATTTATTTTATTTTAATTCAAATATGAAACATATAAATTCTTAAATTAATATAATCAAAAACCGTACTAAATTAACTGAACCGAAACTAATATATATATATATATATGGGATTCCATCCACAGCAACCGTTTGTTAGGAGAGCAATTCCTTTTGGTCCAGCCGCTACAACCTATACCGGCCTTACATAATTTTTTTATAAGCCGTTGTAGCGGCTGGGCCAAAATGGGTGACTCCCAACAACAGATTGTTGTGGATGGATACCGTATATATATATATGATAAAACTCTAATATATGATTATTAATTTAATAATAAAAATTGCATTCATAAATGAATTAATTTATAACAAATTTGGGAGGAGTATTCATAGCTTTTGTTTTTTATAGCATAATGTTGCTTTTAAATTTTAATAATTTCATAGATGCATTAATAGCAATATTAATAGTGGGTAATAGTTGTAGTTTGAACTTTTAAACTTATTTTATTATTAATTTGCTTATTTCATTTTTTTTGAATAGCAAATTGATCGAGAGACACGATTACTTCTATAATATTAACTTTACTATAAGCCGCATGGTGCACACCCTATTATAATCCCTTCATTTCAAATTATAACACATTATTTCAATTTTAAATTTTAATATAACATATTTTCAAATTTAAATTTAATTAAAGGTATAAATTTTGTTATCTTCACAAACACTAAGTATGTCATTTAGTAGAGTCTATTAATATAAAAATATTCATTACTTTATATAATCATTTGTGACTACTAAAAATAAATTTAAAATTTTATTTACTCTTTTTTCTTTATTTTACTTTTTTTAATGTGTAAAAATAAAATATTTTACTCATCATTTTAAAGATGAGGGGAGTAATTTTTATTTTAAATTTCACTTCAAAAGCCTATTTAGGCTTGTCAATTTTCTCCAACCCCAGTTATAGAATTGTATAAATATAATTATGCAACTATTTAGGTGATTTAATTAAAAAAATCATAAAAACATGAATATACTTCAAACAAATACCAAGATTATATAGGTAGTGCTTGTAAATATACTCAGCAAGTGGATGAGCACAACCCTGTCTTATGATGACACGAGGTTGTATGTCATTAGACATCTTGTATGATAGTGACAAAACACCCTTCCAACGTTGGGTTCGCCTCACCCTAGTTGATTCACCAAATATAACAACTAAATGATGACCACCGTCCTATTCCACTGTTACCCCCGCTCGACCCAGCTACACTCTTATTACCTGAAAGGAATTGTGAAGCAAAATGGTGAGCACAACTAGCTCAGTAAAGAATATCATGACTAAAGATAATTAAATTATCAATAGCATTCATCAATAATAAATCAGAGATTTAGAACATATGGTAGATGATAAAAATTTTAACCATAGTTGCAGCGGAACGAACAATCCATTAAAAGAGTCAAATAGACTATAAAGTCTATTATCTTCTCCACACTAAAAGTCCACCAACAATGTTTTATCCCTGTAACATCAATTAACAGTTCCTTTCCACAATCATATGAATAACTCATAACCATAAGTGTGCTTACAAATTCCTCTTCTCATCTAGGACGAAGATAATTTACATCACCTGTCTTTACCTGAAACATCAAAGATCATGGTTACACCAAATCACATTTCCTGTTCATAATCATACTAATAATTTCATCTTTGCACTACGGCCAAAGATATTCATTTGTATCACCAGTTAGTCATGTTCATCTCAACACATGCGATAGACAGCACATACGGAATAACAACAGAATTCACCAGGCATGCGATAGACAGCACATACAGGTTATTCCAACAGAATAATAAAGAACGGAATAACAACAGAATTCACCAGGCATTCGATAGACCGCACAGACAAGTTATTCCAACAAAATAATAAAAAATAGAATAACAAAAGAATTTCACCATGTATGCGGTACTTCGCATAGATAGTTTATTCCAACATAATAATAAAGAATATAATAACATCCCTTATGAGTATTGAAAGAAAATAACTCTCTTCATGAATACGAAAGAATAATACCCCTTACCTTAGAAGAAACTGGATATTGGAATAGTGAGGTAGCAGACTTCTCTTCTTCTTTCTTTCTATAATTTCTCTCTATAATAATTTCTCTATAGCTTTAGTGAATTGGTGAAAAATAATGAAGGAATGAGCTTCTATTTATAGGAAAATATAGTTTCGATAATTGCACGTTTTGGGGCATGAAATATCATAGTATAATACATTCCTCTTTTTCTTCATTTTTAATTTAGTCCTGCAAATATTATCAAACTTGCATCACCTCCCCTAATAGTAAATAATGTAAATCAATAATTCAATCACGTGAATCAATAGTTATAATCATGTGAAAATACGAATTACATTATAGTACCTCCATCTATACCTCTATTTTTAACTTAGTCATGCAAGTATTATTAATCTTGCACCACCTCCCCTAATAGTACAAGAATGTGAATCAATAGTACACACATGTGAATAAATAGTTATAATCATGTGAATTAGTAGCAATTAATTGCTCATTTATTCGGTTAATTACCCGATTGGTCAATATAACCTCCGGACATCAATTATTATCGAAATAAATATCGATCTTCACTAACACTAATAATTCCAACACAATGGAACTATCAATTTCATCTTTAATCAACACGAACTTATTCATCATTAATATTATAATTCATAATATTTAACAACCAGGTCGTTCCCAGGAAAAATGGGACTTTTCGATAAGAATTTTTCCTTATTGGTGCGCAATTAGGTGACCAACCCTCTCCTTGACAGATCTTCTAAACATTGTCAATATTGTAAATAATAATATGAATAATTTTGCCGTCTCAATTATTGATTTAATAATATATATTATGCAGATGATACTGTGACAATAATTGAATCAATAATACGAGAGATATGATGTAGCAATTACTGTAGCAATAATTGAGTATAACTGAGTGACTTCTTACGTAAGCATCAATAATCAATAACGTGTGCTACTATGCAACCACACATATTACTATACTTTTACTACCGGGTAGTTCAACAGTTTTAACGGTAACACTTTCACCGTTATTTTTATAAAAAGATAATTTTGTCGTTTACTTACTACGACAATACTTCCGTTGTGGGGTCCACCAACGATTGTGTCGCCGTACAGATATTTGTCGACAAAAAAAAAATTTTTATAACAACTTGCATACTTTGCAAAATTTTTCACATATCACCCTTAACTTTAACCTTTTATCAATTTAACCATTTACGAAATAAAATAATAATTATATGAAAATTGATTACTTTTATTTCATAAAATTCAGGGTTTTATATACTATGTTGATTTTATAATCCCCAAAATCTACTACTTTTCTAAACATAATTATTATATCCTAAAATCACTATTTTTCTAATATTGTATCATTCATAATTATATCATATATTGTATCATACATGTATGGTATAATATTATAATACACGTATATAACAAAATAACAAAATCACCACATATCTAAACTATGCAGATATTATCATAACTAATTAAATTATATTACAACATAATATTATACCATTTATAATTATATTACAACATAATATTATACAGTTTAAAACATTTAAAACAAATTTAAAATAAAAAATAATATCAATCATAACATACTATGTTAATTTTATAATCCCCTAAATCACTACTTTTTCAATCTAAACGGTTTTTATATTATCGTTACTTAATTATTATCTCATAATATCACTACTTTTTAATCCCACATTAATATTTTAATTTTATAATCCCATAAATCACTACAGATTTAAATTGTTCTGATAATGTTAACTGTTCTAATATTATCATTACTAATTTAATTATTATCTCCTAAAATCACTATTTTTTTAATCCCAAATTAATATTTTTGAATTTATAATTTCCTAAATCACTACAAATCTAAACTGTTTTGGTAATGTCAACTGTTCTGATATTATTCTTTTTAATTTAAATATTATCTCCTAAAATCACTATTTTATGATATTATCATTACAGCTGAATGACACTTCTGTCCCTCTAAGTTGTCACCCATTTTCAAAGTTGTCCCTAAAT
Organism: Panax japonicus; assembly: GCA_020205505.1. Taxonomy (NCBI): domain Eukaryota; kingdom Viridiplantae; phylum Streptophyta; class Magnoliopsida; order Apiales; family Araliaceae; genus Panax; species Panax japonicus. The sequence continues at coordinate 53,818,225 of CM035108.1, forward strand.
GCAATTAATATCAGTTAGGTCCTTAAAGTGATATTTTGTTGGCGTTTTCTTTCCTTCAGTCCAATTTAACCTCAACCCGACCCATTTTGACCAATTTTGACCCAACTCGACCCAACCCAAAATTTTAATATTTTAAAATATAAAATTATTTTTAAAATAATAATTATATTTAACATTTAAAATATATATATTTAGAATTTTAAAATTAAATATTTTTTAAAAATAATAATTATTATATTTAATATTTTAAAATAATATTTATTTTTTATATTTAAAATAAAAAAAATAAATATTATTTTAAAAAAGTTATAAAGTTAATTATTATTATCATAAGGAAAAAAATATTAGAAACTTTAATTTTTCAAAAATGAGTAAAGTTTCATAAAATATAGATTCAAAAAAATTACATAAAAAAATTAAATATAATTATTGTTTTAAACTTATTTTAAAAATAATTTTATATTTTAAAATATTAAAACTTTGGGTTGGGTCAAACTGGGTCGGGTTTGTTTAAAATGAGTCAGGTTGATGTCAAATTGGGCTGAAGGAACGTAAACGCCAACAAAATGCCACTTAAGGACCTAATTGACGAAAATTGAACTTTAGGGACGACTTTGAAAGTGGGTGACAATTTGAAGGGACAGAAGTGTCATTCAGTTGAAATTGAACTATTATCATTACTCTCCGTTATTTAACCTAATTTCTCCCTATAAATACATACCAACTATTACGCGACAACTAATGCTACAAAAATTTTTAAATACTGTTGAAAGTGCAAATGAGTTATATGGAGACCTTCAGATTATGGTGACAGTGCATTCAATGGGAAGGGCTATGTCTTCATTTTGTGGACTATATCTCACGGTGTTTATATTTATGGCTTCTTCATCTATTGCATTCTATTATCTGGATCGTAGCTTTGCATGATTTGTTAAGTACTAGTATCCGATAAATTATTTTTATCATCATTAATAGTTTTTTTTTGTATTATGGTAATACTGTGAGTGCCTCTACAATTGCCAAAAATGGACAAAAAACTAATGAGACAATGTATTTATTTTTTAACTATAACATTGTGTTATTATGACACGGTGTTATACTGCTATGTTTTTGGACATGTTATTTGTTTGACATGAAGATCCAACATAATTATTAATGCTCGTGCTTTTCAGTTTCCGCATGTAACATGTAATTTTCCATAAGGTCTGAGGACCGAAACTGGGACATTCTTCATCTGTTTTTTCTTTCGTTTGGATGTTTGAATCCTGGTGCAAGTAAGCTTATATACGACACGAATTCTTTAAAATGCATCAAGTACCTGTGTCAGATATTTGAGGCTTGGTAAGGTTTGTGTAATGTGTAATAGACTTCAAATATGCCACTAACAATCATATCAATATAACAACTCGATGACATTGTGCATTACATTTTTTAACTATTTGTTAGTGCTTATATAGACACACACACACACACACATTATATAATATCGTGAGATTTAGTGATCAGATTAATTCTATTCTTGGATATGTATTTGCACACAAAACTTTTACCCAACTCGATGTAACATATGCTACCAAAATTTGATCATCGCACAACAATCTACCATCTTCTTATTATATTTTAATTTATTAATTACACGTATAAATTTATTATTATCAAAATGAATAATCCCGCCGCAACGCGTGAGTTTATATCTAGTTACACCTAAAATACTGTTTTTTATAAAAATTACAGTTGGAATAAGAAGAAATAAAAAAAAAGGAGAAAAAAATCTCTAGAAATGTCATTAGAACAATGTTCCCTATTTTTATTGTATTTTTTTATTATCATTTTTAATGTCATATTAATACAACCGAATATGGTAAGGTTATATTTCAGAATATAAAATTATGCTTAAAAATAGTCGTTTTACAAATATATTTCTAATCTTAGGACGAAGAAAGTAACTTTTTTAAATATGATTTGATTCGAGTTAAATTTAAACAAGTTAATATATAGTTTGATTAATTGTTGACTAATCAAGACGACCGACCGACCAACCAACCAAATGTAAATCGACTTCAATTTAACTAAGCCAACTCAAATCGGTGTAGCCACTAAACCATAGATGTAATGACCAGAAATATGCTCTAGTGTTATATATGATCTTAGTACTGCACAAGCTATTTGGGACGACTTGCACTCTAGATTCACTTAAAGCAATTAATATTCCAAAGTGTATCAAGAAAAGAAACAAGACCTAGCTTATCTTACTCAGGGTTCTATGTGTATAGACCTATAATTTGTGTTTAGTTCTATTTGATTTGATGATGATTCTACCTTAATGTATATTTGTATGTAAATAAATTTTGTAAAGTTCTTATGAAAAAAACTTGTATAAAAGGACTTAGTTTAGGGATTAAACTTGTTAGGTTGATTCAAATCGTAGAGTTAGACCTCTGTAATAGCTATTTTGTTTCTGGCCAGAAAACGATCGTAGAGAAGGCAATATTACTCGAAGATCGCAGAACAAACTGAATACAGTCAAAGATCGTAGAGTAAAATACAAATCGTAGAGCTAGAATCACCGAGTCACCAAAATTCGTAGAGCAGAAAATTTATATTTTGAACAAAAAAAATATAAATTTGAAAATATTTTCAAAATTTTCATCATACGACTATTATTAAAAGTTGAACTCGGTATTTTTAAAAAATTCTTTGTTTGTCTTTAAAAATATAGGATCAAGTTTGATTTGTTTAAATCAATTTAAGATATATTCAATTTTAAAATTAATGTACATCATTTAACCTTTAAAAATAATAAATCACACAGTTATTACCATTTAGATAAAATAAAAAAAATAGTATGGTTTATAATTTTGGTTCTTATATTGTCTAAAATTAATTAATTTATACTAATTTTGAATTTAGAGATATTTCATATTGAATTCAAAATATCAATATAAAAATAAATAAATAAAAATAAGAAGAATATACTTTTTACACAAATTTTAAAAATAAAAAATAAAAAAAATGAGGCGAGAGGAGAGAGAAATTTAATTTTAATAGGTGAAAAAAATTTGAAGTAACACTTTTGCATGACTAACGCATATATGAAAAAACAGTTGTGTTAAAAAAAAATTAGACAATAAGAGGGTCATATTTGTAATTTAGTCCCATATGGCATATATACCATTAAAAACGAAGCATGATTATATATATATATATATATATATATATATATATATATATATATATATACGGTCCGGATCTTAAGCTCACCCCTTATCTAACTCACCCGAGCTCACCCCTCATTTAGCGACGGACCCGACGACGGTTCGATCATACAACCGTCGTCTATACTTTTAACGACGGACAACATATAGTGTCGCTATAAGTACAGATGACGGTTGTATGATCGAACCGTCGCCGTGTCCGTCGCTAAAAGGGGGTGAACTCGGGTGAGTTGAATAAGGGGTGAGCTTAAGATATATTCCCTATATATATATATATATATATATATATATATATATATATAGGGTTATATGTATATACACAGCTATGTATTATACAATAGGCCTAGGACGACAGATTTTTTGGGCTATAGCGACGGTAAACTGTCGCCATAGCCCAGAAGAGCTATGACGGGTGAAACCGTAGCTATAGCCCAAAAAAATTGTCGTCATAGCCTACTGTGTAATACACAGCTGTGTACACACATTTTTTCCATATATATATATAATATGGGAAAAATGAATATACACACCTGTGTATTATACAATCGGTTATGGCGATAATTTTTTGGGCTATAGCGACGATTTCACCCGTCGCCATAATTATTCTGGACTATGGCGACAATTTACCGTCACCATAGTCCAAAAAATCCGTTGTCATAGTCGTACTGTGTACATATAGCCATATATATATATAATATAATATAATTAAATTTTTAATGCCTTTACGGCTCTAGCAAAACCCACCATTTCTCTAATATTTTATCAAGGAGGAAACTGACTTCTAATTCTAACGGGGTCTGATTTCCAGTTTTACTATCCGGAGAAGAAGCAGAAATTCGGAAACCCGGAAAGGTCTGTGATCCGCTCTCTCTCGATATATATATATATATACAAATCTTTTTCTTTTAGTGTATTGATTTGTAAACAATGCAATTAGATCCGTTATCCTAAAACCCTTTTCTATGTTGGGAATGGGCGTTTAATTTGTTTTTGTTGATTCATTAGAAATGAAATGCTATGAGTAATAATATCTGAGATTTATAAGGGTTCTGGCATAATTTGACTCCAGATCTAAAACCCTTATGTATGTTGGAGTCAGCTTTATTTCTTTAATTTGAATTTTCTCATTAAAAAGCTAAATAAATATTTCTCTTATTTGAAACACTACTAGAAAATCAGCCTATAGCGACGGTCGCCGACCGTCGCTATAGGCCAAAAGACCGTCGCTAAAACTTTTAGCGACGGTCGCCGACCGTCGCCATAGAACCCGTCGGTAAAGCCTATAGCGACGGTCTTTTGGCCTATAGCAACGGTCACCGACCCTAGCTATAGGTCATGGCAAAATTATGTATTTGCTTTTTACTAACGGTCGCTGAAAGTTATTGCTACGATCAAGACCGTAGCTATAGATGTCTATAGCGACGCTCGGTGACCGTCGCTCGGTGACCGTCGCTATAGGGATGTGTTTTATAGAACACTATAGCTACGGTCGATGACCGTCGCTATAGCCTTTTCATATTTAAAAAAAAATTAATAATGCACATTTATTCAACAAACACAAATACAATATAAAATAAAATATAAAAAATATTATATAAATCATTTAAAATCATTCACATTACAACATGAATTTGCAAAAAAAAATTAACACCATCAACGTCTGACATGTTAATTAACACCAGAAACAGGGATGGAAGGGAATAGTTACAATCGGGTTAATTTTTGCAACCCACAAAACACATCCCTTGTTCAACTTCAGATGAGAAATAAAACTTTTGATGAACAGCATATCAACCCACCAGCTAAGAATATCATACAGGCGAGCACGCTAATCTTCTATATACCCCTGCAATTATATGCCAATCTAAACAAATCAATAAAGAATGCCAGAACGACTTCATAGATCAATAACTCGAGAGCATAGAATGAAGATATTGACACAAGTAAGAAGCAGTAGAAATCCAAATAGAGCGCAAGAACAAACCAACTTATCCTCCACACCAGTAAATCCAAGGATCATCCGTAGTGCAATCCTGATTGAGATTTGAACCACCACTGGTTGATAAAGGATTGAAGCAATCAATAAAGATGTTAATGACCTTTAAAGTTTCTGGTCAAATACTATAAAATTCAAGGGAGAAAATAAAAGTCGCGAACTTACCCCTCACTAACCAAGCTAAGTGCCCAATTCACCAGTACTGACTGAGAAAGGCCTAGTTTATTGAGGATGGAAGTAAGAGGGGCATACGGATGCTGCACATTAAGCTCGAAATTTAGAGTTGTTAATATTATTTGCTCAGCCTCAATCACCCGTTCCCGAAACTGCTCAAACCAATCCTGTTCAAGAGCAACCAAATTTAGGAAAGCATATTGAGAATTTAAACTGAGAATAAAATTTCTAAATCATCATCGACACTACACACTTGAAACACTGACCAATTTAGAATCTCACAGTTTCCAGAAGATCAGTAGTCAGTTAACGTTAAACAATCAGAATTATATTTCTCTTTCTCTATAAGTTATGGATTGGCCGATTCAAGAGTCGCTATATGTCGAATTTCTAGTAGTGTCTAAAATTGAAAAGCTCATCTACAGAACATGCCCTTAAACTGCACTCAATCAAGAATAAGTAGAATATTTACTGAACTCAGTTATATCAAAATGATATTCTCTCCATTCTAATGTTATACAAAGACTAGTCTCAAAACAAAGTTCAACCCAGAACAGTAAAAAACAAAGAAAATAGAAGAAATGTGCATGCTAAACCTTATGCTAGAATTTCGTGAGCCAGCTTAGACAATCTGTCACTGCATTGGTTCACAGAAAGTTCAAATCTGAGGTGAGAAACTTCACGTATGTAGAGATCAGTAGCCATCCACCTGGATAAAAGGGATACATCTTTTGTGACCTGAAATACTAGAGCAGACATTTACATAAGATGACAAACTTAATAGACATACTAAAATAAATTAGCTCAAGTCAAATGCTAAATGAAGGTCATAGGTACAATAATTCCATATGAAAATTAATATACAGGCTTTTATAATATGAGTACTTAATAGTTCTGAAGAGGATAGAAGTCAGTGTGAATGCCAAAAGCAATGGAGTAATATACAGGGGAACATGTACAATTATTTTTTGCCTGGTTGTTCTACTTTTTTGTTACGGGTGGGGTGGTGGATGTAATGGTATTAAAACCTCCCTGCCACCCCCATTCAGTTTGTTTTTTGTTGCATTTGTTGGCATGCAAAGTACAACAGACACTTTCTATGCAAGTGTAAAAATTTCTAGAGAAAATGTACATGAATAGAGAAGCTGGTTTAGATCCACCATTACTTTTGGTCCTTGTTGTTTCCCCTCCCCAGAACAACAAGTTCAGTAAATATTCATATATATAATTAAGCCTATATCTCATCAATAGGCTGTTTATTTATTCATATATATAAACACCGACACACGTATATCACAAGCCACGGCTAGACAAAAGACAAACTCGACTACCCCAGACTTAACAAATTTTGTGTGGGTTGAGACTGAGATGACCCCTAAACCCGTCCAACCTGCCCAAGTTGCACCCTAATATCAGAAGCCACGGCTAGACATTCAAGCCAAGGTCATAACACTCGCCAGATAAATAGTTTACTTTCAACATAAAAAATTAGATATAACCAGATAATCACTCAGCTTCATGTTCTCAAAAAAACAACCAGACTTCATGATTTTAGCAGACCTATATTTGAGCTGCAGTCCCAAAAGCTACTATTGTGCCATTGGATTTCTCGAAAAACACCCTGATGTCTCAAGAACAGCCTCGTGTGTGTGCCCAACTGCCTATAAATGTTTAAATACGTTCTTCTATAGCAATTCAAAACCAACCCTTTATCCCATGAGGGCTTGAATTGGCAAGCCCGGTTAAAAGATGTCATTCATGGCATAAAAGCAGTATCTTGGAATTTAAAACATGAACTTTCAGTTCAAAATTTGTGTTTTTTCTTCCATTGTGAACGAAAGCTTCAATTTAAGATGGGAAGATGCCCACTTTAAATTAGCAACAAAAAAAACCCCGAAGATGCCCACTTTAATCTCAAATACATGTAGAGAAAAATGAATGGATAATAATAAAGAACCAAACTGAAGCTAAAAGTTTATGTAATTTAACAATAATGCAGCAGCCTGAAGTTAAAATGGAAGATACTGCACTAACCAATCTTCGTGTACAACAGAACTTCAAGACATACCAAACTAAATCCAAGGAAAATTCCTCTCGTCACAACAAAAACCAATGTTACAACATGTTTATTGTTCCCACCAACCAACTCCTACAGGCAATGACAACAATTTCCCGCCGCTCTCAAATATAAATAATATCCGCTGGACCATAACATGACATAGAAAATACACGACTGATTAATATTCACACCCCTTCTAATAAAATCTTTGGAAATAAGACTAGGTCTAGATGTACCCACCAAACCATCATAGAAATGAACGGTTAAAAATGAGCAGACAAGGAAAATCTGAATCTAAATCTTAAATGAGATGTAACTGCCCATTTTTTCGGGGAAGAACAAGAAAACTATAAAATCTTGAAAAACACAACCCTGTACACCATATCCATGTCCAAACCCCAGATTTTTCCTTTACCAAATCAAAAGCTCTTCTGACAAATTTATAGGCAATGTTGCAGGGAACAAACACATCTTCAAGCTTCAATAAGCATACCTCAGTTGGACCAAAACCGTTGCTTGAAATAACTCGTTCCAGTAATAGAATATAATAGAGAACTATACCAAATGGAAGAGGTTCCATCATTCCAAAAATAATTTTAGCCGTAGATTAGATGATATTAACATTAACATCAGTCTACACTCTACAGTAATGTGAAACAAGGTTTGACTAAATATAAAGTCCTACAGCATGAAATAAAAGAATAGTAATATGATAGTGACATTAAAACATAGCTGAACTAAGTGAAACTGATTTTAGTAACATGTGTATTTTCTTTATGTTTTCCCTCTATGCAATATTTTGTCAAAAACTCCCAAGACAAGGATACATTGCAAATTAGCCTACTATTATGTCATCCAATTCACAATTTCTCATCCTGATATAGCATCAAACTACTCAATGGGACCAAATATGGAACACACTCATTCAATCTCAGCTTCAAACCAGCTAAGAGTTGAGATAAAGGTTTATACAGTACCCATCAAAATAAAAAAGGCAAAAAACATATCAAACTAAATAATAAAATATTTCAATTAATCCACAAGTGGAGTTCTCAACTTCTCATATGCATCATAATGAAAAATTCAATCTAAATGCAAGTATTGTCAAATCATCTTACAACAAACCACCAAAACCCTTGCAATTTATATCTTACATATAAAAACCAGCACAAACTCAACCCAACTTATAATCTTTATACATGTAAATCAACTCAACCAAACCTAAAATAAAATAAAAATATAAAGTTCAGATTCTACTTTCCTGTTTCCATAATCCTCACAAGTCACAGCAACCAAATGTAATTAAAAATAAGAAACTAGACTTACATGAGGTTTTGCTGCCAACATGGCCAAAAACAAGGCCTCCTCCGACTCGGGCGAGAAGAACAAGGTCAAGAACGATGGGGTTTTTGATTGGGACTCGACCGATCATCGAATGATTCAGTAACAACTTAATCGGATGGGGGCGACGCCGTTTCCTACCTCGATCGGGTTGCAGAGGCAGTCCAGTGGGAGTAGTTTCGGTGAGAGTTCGCTCTCCGGCGATTATTATGTGTCGTCGGTTTCTTCTGCGGCTTGTGATCACGATGGATTGGGTTTGGGACCGTTTCATGACGGTGGAGAATTTCAGGAAACATTTATGTTCATTTTTGCACTAAAACCCTAACTATTGCACCGTTCGTCTGTAACGAGAGAGAGAGTGAATATACTGAAATGATTTGGGGGAAAGTTGGAGCGTTTTATCTAAAATAAACCTCTATACCGACGGTTCCGTGCCGACCGTCACTATAGATACCCTATAGCGACGGTTCCGTGCCGACCGTCGTTATAACTCGTTGCTATATGTCGAATTTGTAGTAGTGAAATTTATCACTTCTACACTAATACATCTGCTTGCCATAAACTGAAAACAAAACTAGATTAGTGCTAGTAGAATTTAGAGTCTTTGAGGTTTTGTGGTTCTTTAAGGCACTTTGCAATTATCATTAACAAATGAAAATTTTTAGTATAATACATTGTTGGGCTTTGTCCAATTCAGATTTTCATGCGTCTATTACTTTTTTAGATATAAAGAAACGTGAAAAGACTTTGAATTTATGTAGATTTTGAACTTTGGTTTGTTTTTTGCTTGACAAGTTTATGGACGGGAGCTTATAAGTGCTATATAGAATGTTACGAAGAGGTTACACGCTCGCTCACACCTTATAAGTGCCTCGGGATCTTGGTTGTGACAGTTCGGACTGTGGATCTCAGAATTAGTAGCTATGAAACTAGATTTACTTATGGATTTCACTACGTTTAAGTTAGAACTTAGAAAAAAGTATTTGTTCAAATCATTGTGTTGATTGTGCTACCAACCTGACCTGAACTGGAGAAACATTTAAATCCCCCTGGGTTGCTAATTTGTCTCAACCTGACCATGAGAAACTCTTTTAAGAACCTAAAGATTGCATTTCTAGAATTATAGTAGATGGTGCTTATTGAGTAGAGCCTGTGTTTATCTTTTATATGTGTGAATTTGAGTGATCTTCTTGGTTTCATAATACTAATTGTTTTGAACTTGAGACTTTAAAGGGCATTTTTTTCCTTTAAAGATTTGAGTAGTCTGATTATATAATTTTGCCTTGCAGATGTTTGATGATCAAGACTTGGGATTCTTTGCCAACTTTCTTGGCATTTTTATATTTGTTATGGTAATTGCTTACCACTATGTGATGGCTCAAGGCAATTAAAGACTGGACTGGCCATTCAACTCAACTGGACCATTGTTTTACCAGACTTCATTTCTCAACATTTGATTCTACATTCATTTTTTAACAATTTTGCTGTCTGGTATTCCAAATATTTCTTGGTGATATTAATTTAAATTAACAATGATTAAGTGATATCATAGCAGACTGACTTGTTGTTGCAATTAGTTTAATGGTCATGGCTAATTATATGCGTGATGGGTACTTATATATTATCACTAATATTTATTTATTTACGTAATTAAATAATTTAAGATATATTATTATTTTCCATTTAAAAAAATATATATATCTATGTACAATAGTACACACTAGTAGGCTACTAAAAACCACCCCAACAAACAACATTAAACCATATTTAAAAATTATAAAATGAAACTACAATTAAATAGAGTAAAACTCTCTCTCTCTCTCTGTTTTCTCTACAGATGAAAACGAGAGCCGTTGATTATAAAAGACACCACCCTAAATCCCGAAAGCAGAGCCGACATTCCCAGAAACAAAAACCCGGCGAATCCCAAGGCTACAGAGATATCCGCCTGAACACAAAACGCATTACTGGCCGTACACGTGTCCATCCCTTTCAGAGTCCGGGCCAACTCCGTCCCCGCCGAGCTTGCCGACAGCAACAGGTACGCAAATACCTATACAAAAAAAACGACAGCGTTCCAAGTTTCAGTTCCTGCCCCCAAAATTCTAAACAACACATTCCCCCTAAATTTTAGACAAACTGTACGAGACGGAAAAGCGCCAAGCTGTGAAAAATTTGAACGAAATTGAAAACAGAGAAAGCTGATATATATATATATATACTACCGATAACCCGTGTCTGAAGGCACGATGTAACGAAAAATTAAATTAAAATTTAAAAAATATTACATTATCTAAAGACATACATACTCAATCAACAATACATATCTAACCACCAAAACATCGAGCTAGTCAGTACTAATTTCACTAAATTTCGGCAGAATTTCCTTTAAAAATAGATATCCGGAAAATTCTAAACTTATCTACAAAACTTACAATCATCAATATTTATCTGTGTGTGTGGGTTCGAAATTTGAATAAGGAGGACAAGAGAGAGAGCTGCTGACGTGTATTTTGATGTGACATTTATGTATTTTCTCTCTCCGCTCTGTTTTATATTATAGATATAAAAGTAATAATTCATAATATGTATTTATTACGATAAAAAATGAACATATATTATTTTTATAACTGAAAAATTCACGTTTGTTACTTAGTACAGATTACGTCCGCTACTAATAATAGTAACGAACAGCGACATCCGTTACTATTAGTAATATTACTTATTTCACTTTTGAAGGGTAAAAAATTAACTTACCCGGCCCAATGTTTTTATGTTGTTGATTATTTTGTAACAATATTTATATTATCAAGGTTATGATTGATAAAAATTAAATAAATTTAAATATGAATGAGCTGAATTTGAATAAAAAAATTATTTAATTATTGACATGTCTAAAATATCTGAATAATAGATTTATTCAACTCACATTTGGTCCAAAAAAATGACACTAAACTATTCAACCCAAATCAAAAATGACACGCCGACTCAAAACAAATATACTGAATGACTGACCATTCAGTCCTAAACAAAAAATTCCTAAATAATATATGTCATACTATTACATTTATTCCAGCCACATTTTTAAATTTTCATCAGTCTAACATTATTATTTTTTATTTGCAAACATAGCAAACAATTAGATACTAATTAATTCGACTGCTTTGCCCCCTCCCTATTCTACAAAATCGTCAAAACAATTGTCCCTCCAAATGTTTAATACTATATGATCGGAGATGAGTTGGTCAGCTAAATGTTCCTTTTGTCGGATAATTCTCCTATATATATATATATATATATATATATATATATATATATATATATATATATATATATAGAAAGAGAAATTGAATGTGAACCTGATCATGAGCAAAGTCGAACCAGACTTGCAAGACTTCAGGGAAGACCGTGATACCTCGCGAAATCTCCCAAACAGAAGCTCCCATTTCGAACAGGGAGTAGACGGTCACTATTGCATTAGCAGCTAAAACAAATCTGTAAAAAGAATAAAGTAATTTCGACAATTAGTTCGAGATTAAATAATAAAAAAAACTAAAAAAATTAAGGAAAAATCTAGTGTACCTGAAGGCGTCAAAATCGTACCAGTGAGGGGAATTGGAGTCCCTAGAATTGGAGAGCATGAAAATGGCGGAGGCAAAGGAGAAGCAGAAGGAGGCGAGGCGGAAGACGAATATGAGGGTGTTGAAACGGCGGAGCTTGCTGACGGCAACAGTGGAGTGAAAGTGAGGAGGCCGAGCAGACGTCGCATCGGCGCCGCCGTTTCGGAGCGGCTGAGGGGACCGCATATCTCTAGCTGTCTAGTTGAGAGAGATGGGGGGTAGGAGTAGTGATGGATTTAGAGATAGGGAGAAGTTAAAGGGAAGAGAGAGAAAGAGAGGAGGAGTCATTTTATATATTCTGGAAAATTTTGATTTTGATTTGATTGTAAATGAAATTTTTAGTCACGAGAAATGGCATGATATACACGAGAAGACATAGCAAAAACCCATTTCTCTATTGGACATGTGTATGTGGATTATATGGAGAGAGAGAGAGAGAAGGAAAGGAGATGGATGGTGGGAAAAGGGAGGAGAAAGCAAAAAAACCCAAAGGGGGTTTTAGTTCTAGAGAGAGAAAAAGAGGCGTAGAGGACACTGATACAGCGGAAGACAGAAGGGAAGACGGTGACCGTGGGGGTGGGGGTGGGGGTGGGGGGCTTTGTTCTCTCTTTCTTTCTTCATTTTTTTTTTCTCCGACTCTTTTCGGTTTATTTTATTTGAGTCCGATCTTATGGTAATTTAAAATTTCTAGGCACTTGAAATATAGTTTTTTTCAATAGACAGAAAATAGTATATATATATTTTTTATTTTAAGTAAAAATACATTACGTATTTCACATGAAAAAGTCAAAGCTAGTTTGGTTATAAATTGAAGAGTCGAGTGTGTGGACACAAAGATGGTCAACTTTTTGGGTCAAATTAGAGAGTGGCACCACCAGACACCCCCTGATTACCCCACGAGCAGACATGAAACTGCCGTAAAATTGTGCATAAAAATTATAGAATTGATTGTATAATATTAATTGTCTATAATACTATTTATCATATACTTATCTCATGCTCTCTCATCTGTAATATTTTTCCATGAGAAAATTTTTTAGAAATATTGTGGCTGATTTTTTTAGATTATATAAAGCGTCAAATAATTTTAAAAAAAATAAAATCATTTAAAATATTATATATTATGGAACGGAACGGGACGGGACAGGAGAGAGTATTAAATTAAAAAAAAATTACCAAATTATTTTCATAAAAACAAATGATTATTACTCACTACACGCAGAAAACGGCAGTGTAATCTCAATGTTGAATTCATACAACATAGTTGGACTATAATGAGTAGTTCCAAATTATTCTTTCCACATTATTGGATTGTCACAAATATAAAATATTAAATTCATAAAACCTAACCTATAGAAATTTTCATTTTTTCCCCTTATTTATTCATGTATTATTATTATTATTATTACATCCCTTTGGCCACTAAGCAGCCTACATCAAGTTCATTAACACTTTGATCATATACAAATGTGATGTGAGAATGCAATGACATAAACATCCCATCTCATATATTTCTAACACAAATAGCAATACACGAGGTGAGTTCGGATGCGGTTAGTATGAAATTAATTTGATCAATTGATTAATACATTGTCGACATACAGATGGAAGTCATCTTTCTCTATGCGTGTTTGCACTGCATTGATTAATTGATCAACTTATTATAAAGTTAACTTCATGATAATTGAATACGATGGGATCATAACTTGACAAGGGTCCATTTGTTGCCCTACGATTTCTTTTTCATAAATGCCATAAAAATAAAACCTTTTAGAAAAAAACTAAAGGAAATTGATGTACAAACCATCCCCATCACTTGGCATATCTGAAAACACTAGGAGATATATAGAAAGATAAAGAAGATAAGTCTTGTTAGGTTGTGTTTGATAAATTTGAGAATTAAGATCTGAATGATTATGATGTCTTAATAAATTAGATCATCTGAATGGTTATGAGGTCTGAATCTAAAAAATTGTTTGAGAACTAAAAAGTAAGTTGTCTCTTAATGACACTATTTTACTATTTTAAAGGGTAAAATTTTATTTAATAATTTTAAATATTCAAAATAATAAAAATGAGTGCATAATATTGTTTAATATATTTATATAAAAAAATTTAGCAAAAAAAATTCATTAAGAGGTACCTCTTAATTATTAAGATTTCATTTTCTGTCTTACCGATTAAGAGGCATTCAGAGGTAACAAAAAACAAAAAAAACAGCATTATGTCTCTTAGCGAATAAGAGGCAGTCCATTAAGAGACAATCAGATGTAAACAAACAACATCTTAGTCCTTTCAAATAAGACAACATTATTGCATATAGGTATAGGTATAGGTATCCCATTTCTTATAGGCGAGAATAATAGGGATAATAAGAAGATTTGAAAGAATAGTACCCCAAAAAAAAAGAGATGAAAGAATAGACTCTATACCCTTGTGTTGGTCTACTTAAAGCCTATATATAAAATTATGCACTTGCCAAGGAGAGCAGATCATTTTTCCCAAATTTTTTGTCTTTTTGTGTTCCTCCATTTAAATTTTAACATGTAATCTCTTATTTAACACTAATTAATTCTAAAATTAAATAAAAGGACATGTGTCAAAATTTAAGTGGAAGGACACAAAGATTTACTCTCCTTGCCAAGGTCATTGGATAACCCCAGAAAGGGGACTAGTTATTATAAAGTTAATTTTGATTAATTAATCAATACCGTATCAATACGTAGACAAGAGATGATCTCTTTATTTTCGCATCAACATTATATTAATCAATTGATCAACTTACCATGATAATCGGATCTCAAAAAACACCAAGAATCCCCAAAAGAACTCGTGACAATGCGTGTTATATTCTCTAATGCACATCATCATATATATGATGAACTTAAACATAATTTGTAGGTTGAAAAGTTGCTTTTTCTTTCAAAGAAACAAACAGAAAAAAAAGGTAGGCATCAAAACTTAGTTAGGTCACATTCAGTACCGGCCCTGGGCTAAAGCCCAAGGTGCCCGGGCTTTAGGCCCAAAAATTTTTAGGGCCCCTTTTTTCCATTTTTTAGTATTTTGAATGATGCTTTGAAAATATTGAAAAAGTCTGTTATTATATTTGGTATTCTTTTGTATTTATATTCTTTTGTTTAGAGAAAATTTATAGTGTTTTTTATACCTATCTTAATAGCAATTAACAAAGGGCTCAATTTTTTTTTTTTCGTTTTAGGCCCTGAAAAACTCAGGGCCGGCCCTGGTCACATTTAGCAACTTTACCAGTAGTAATAAATTCCACCTTTCTTTAACACAAACCAGATTTTAATAATACAGTAAAATTCTTATTTAAGAATACTATATATAAAAATAACTTCTATAATATTATAAAAAAGTTTAGTCTCAATTTGGGTCAGTTATAAATAAGAATAACTTCTAAATTATAATATATTATATACTTTTTAAGTCTCGTATTAAGAAACTATATCTCTATATAGTAATAATTTCATATATATATATATATATATATATATATATATATATATATATATGAGAGAGAGAGGCAATATTAATTTTAAGACTATATTTTTTATAAAAGACTACATTTCTTATAAAGGACTACATTTTTCTATAAAATACTATATTTTCAATAAAAAACCACATTTTACTATAAAAGACTATATTTCTTATAAAAGAGTACATTTTCCTAGTTTGAAAATCTAAATAATTTATGTTTTTTTAAAATTTTTGTTATAAAATCTATATTTTTATTAAAATAGATATTTTTGGGTGTTCGAAAAATATTTTGTACCAACACCTCTATTTACTAATAACCTAATTAAAATACAAATAGTTTGATCCAAGTCTATTCCTAAATAAATAATTAAAATTCCTTCAAATCTCATATTTGTGTAAAGTTAATTTCATTTTTAATTCAAAACTTTCTCCCCAAAAGTGACAGGGATGAGAAAGTTAAATATTTTATATTACCTAAAATAACTTTTAAAATTAAATCACGCCATTTATTATATTAATATGTAAAGATAGTAATTAAAATCCCTCTTAAGCATTTTGTAGGGGAAGAAAAAAAAATTAAAATCTCTCTAAATCTCATATTTATTTTTTTAAAGATGATAATAGATTTAAAAATAAAATTAATTTTATTTTTAATTCAAAACTTTTCCCTCAAAAGTAGAAAGATTTGGAGAAATAAAAAAATATAGATATTTTATATTACCTAAAATAATTTTATAAAACAAATCACGTCATTTATTGACATTAATATATAATAATAATATAATTTTTTAAAAAAATATTCTCTTCATTTCAATCATTGACGAGAGGAAAAATTATAATCCTCACCTGTGTAAATTAAAAGAAGTCACGAAATTAGATAGCTACGCCCTTTTGTGGTGGATAAAAATCTTAAATTCAAGTTAACAAAAGATGATCGCAAACAAAGAAAGAATAATAAGAAAACAGCATAGGCCGGCCAATGGGGTGTGTAGGATAAAGAACTAGATGGCATGGCAATTCTACAAGTGCAGTGCAATAAATTTCCACACTTGGAAAGTGATTCTTCTCGACAGATCAGCTGGACCAAAACAAAGTAGTGCTCGCACCTGCTTTACATCATTTCTTGTGACCGTCTCACACAACGGCTCACTTTCTTCTTAAAATCGTCCCTTCTTTCTCTCCATTCTTTCTGCAATTTGGGCAATCAGAAAAATGAGAACCAGTCGGCCAAGCCAAGAGATCCAAAATATTCACCCACATCATCAACAGAAAATTTTGTATTTATCTTTAACCACGTGAAAAAAACGCATCAATATGAATTGTAACCAATGAGAAACACAGGACCAAAAAAAATCCAAGTTTATGTTTGTGCATCTCAGTTGAAACAGGACAGCAGGAATCTTCTTTATGCAGACTTCTCTACAACCTATTGTTTGTTAAGAACGATCTGGAGTCCATTATACACATTTATATATACTCTTTTGGCCTCAACAAAATTATAACAGAGTTTTCCTCTATCTCTATATCCATCCGACAACTTGTCGAAAATTCATGCTTATGAAACCTTGAGACTTGTCAAAAAGTCGCGCTTTGGAGGCAAATTTCATCAGGTTATCCCTCAACATAAGAAAGCGACAAGATTATGAAAAAAACACTCTTTGATGAATCCTAAGAAGTTCAAATATTTACCTTATTCTAACAATGGCCTTTACAGCAGTAGAACCTCTAATCCACAAAACACAATGTTGAATGTTTTAAATCACCCTTATCGGATGAAATTCCAAGTTAAAGAAACAACTCTTAGCTTTTGGAAAACTATGCTTCAGTACAACTTATGAAAAATGCTGCTTTCCACCAAAACCAAAAGGAAAAATAGAATCAGAAAATTCACAAGAATGTAAAGAATAGAATAGGACATTACCGCAGCTTCCACATTTGCAGGAGACTCATCATTTGGGCTTGAAAGCATTGATATAATACTCAAAACTATGCTCTCGACCTGCAAAAGAAAATATTCTTAGTTATATTGTATGTTAAACATGCTAATCACAAGGTTGCCAGTAGAAAGATATCAGCCTAACCAGATATCATAAAAAGATATTCACACATAAAGCTGGAGATACAGATACAACATTTAAACAAATGAAAAAAAATCAATTAATCATAAATTAATTTATCATAACTTCCAAATTTGAAATTCCTTTATACTTCTTAAGGTCGAAAGACTATGAGCCTATGTTACATGGAGTCGGGTACAGGAATTGGGTGTTGGTAGTGTTTAGATGTTTCCTAGAATAATAGGATTTGGGGGGCACGCCGTAAAAAGATCCAAATTTTAGATATAGGTGAGTTGGGTACAACAATAATGTTGTTTCAAGTTAATGTTATATGAGATTTAGTGAAATAATGTCAAACATTTGGGGTTAATTTGAATATAAAAAATAATGGGTGTGGCATATTAAGTTCAGCTTCAAAAGGTTATGGATTCATTCGATATAGTAGAAAGTTTATGGGTACACAATCCATCATTGGTGACTTGAGAAGTCCAACCAACAAGTGAAGGATCCAACTCAGATCCCACGCCCACACCTATGTCCACTTGGTCGACTCGTGTACTTCACACTCAATTAAAATGTCCATGTAACACAGCTATAAGCCATGATAATGACGCTGACATGTCACCTTGTGAAAGCAAGTGCGCTTGGAGTCCTTTCTAATGATAATTATGAAACAAGTAAATTATTCCCACCAGCTTCACTTTCAGCTGTTTCTCCAAAACTATGAAATTAAAATTAGATGTACACAAAATTCAATGGCTGCCAAGTACCAAAATATTGTAGGTAAGTAGAGATATAACATTGCTCCAAGTGATTCCTTGCCATTTAAAAGACATGCTTAAGAAATAAGAAGTTTATAGAAAAGATATCAAGTCAGATTGGTACACACTTTTGAATGGAAGTGACAGTCAAAAGAGGTAGGCCACCAAGCTACACACTTTTAACTAGCATCAAGAGATAGGATGACTACAAGAACTATTAAAGGTAGCTAACTTTGAAATTTATCAGGCCAAACGGAAGAGTACACACACATACAAAGAATTATCAAGAGTAGCTGAATCAGTAATTTAGGGAAGAGTATAAACAGCATTGACCAAGAAAAAAATGACATTTCTTTGCTAGAAACACTGAACTATTTTCACTTTCCACTAACTGCTGCTTCAGACAATCCACTCATAACATATTAAATCTCATTAACTCTTCTTAGCTAACATCAGGAAATGCCATTAAGGCCAAAAAAACTTGGTTTTTTCCTCCGGCACTAAGTTTCCTTCCCCGCCCCTTTTCATTTAAAAAAAGAAAAGAAAAAGAATTGAGATCAAATAGTCAATTGAATATAATTTTCCATGCCAAAATCATATCCTGAAAGCACCATTTTTAGGCTTCGTGTTTCCATTCATCCTATGCTACGAATAATACTACTACACAGACCAAGGACAACATAAGCTGGACTCTTTCAAACCAGAATTGTGAAAGAAGTAGAGCGGAGCACCTCCACCTGATTGGGTAAATTCTGAATTATATGCTCCCGCACCCCCACACCCCCTTTATTTCAAGGCGGAGCTTATCCTGAGTCGCGGTTAAGAACCACAACAATCAATGAAATTCACAGAAACGATGCACATATTGGTCCTGAAATTTTATGAAGGGCCATCACATTAACCTACCACGTACAAGTTGCACACAGGCACTGCCAATTAGAATTGACATAAGATGGACAAGTAACATCAGAAACTATAATTAGGAGATAAAATCACCACATTCTTAAATGTACCCTTTCACAATGATCATCCGCTATATTGAAAGTCAGAAATTATCATTGGAAAAAGCACTATAAAACTCAAAACTGAAAGTTGCCAAACTAGAAACGGTACGGGGAAGCCCATACCAGTAATTGAACAGTAACATTAGAGAGCAACTACAAGCTTAAAAGCTAAAACACATACAAAGCAAATGGTTTATATAGATTGACATAACATGGAAGTAAATGCAGAAGAAACACTGGAAAATCACCTAAGCATGTTTACGGTTTACCCACTTATGAGTTGTGGCAATCACTTCAAAACAGGAACATAAAAATTAGCAGTATTTTTTTCCCTAGGTGCGGATGAAAATCATTAAGAAATCATTGAGAAAACACATAAAATAACAAAACATAGAGCTTTAGAGCAAGATCTAATCCCATAGAAGACAAAGGAAGAAACTATTTAATAAATTACCTAAACTGTTAATGTACATTTTGCTTATCCAAGTCCAGCATGCACAAATTAATGGGAAAAATGAAGGTAAAAGGTCACAACACATCCACAAAGACTAAATACTCCAATATGGAGATATCCAGAATCACTGATCAGACATTGAAGCAACTACTTATGGCCATACCGTATGGACTGGTGTCCAGCGCTCACTAGCAAGCTCATAGCCATTAGGATCATCTCCCGGGGGATGCAGTATTGAAATGCAAACTTTCCCATCGGCGTAAACTACAATTCATACAGAATCGTTCAAGCAATTAACAAAAATATTTATTGCTATACACAACAATTAAAGATAAAGGGAAAAACATGACAACAATCTAAAAAACATGCTACAAACCATTGGGGTGCCATATTTCTGAGGTAAACCTCACAGTTGGAGGGCTGTTCGGGTAATTTTGTGGGAACGTCATAATAGCATAAAAGAAACCTCCATCACTGCAAGGATATAGATTACAGTCAGATAACTTAGTTTTATCCCTAAGAATATGCACAGTTTGCAGATATAAGTGGCATCAAAGAGCTAAATTGCCATTCTGATTCTAACTGATCAAAATAAACAAAACTGGTTGATACTTTTTCATAAATACTACATAACTATTGTAGGTATGTTGAGACTGTTAGAACTAATCATACAAGTAAGGTGTTAAAAGTAACTCTGAACAACTAATATTTTCCTTTTCAATATTAAGTTTCCCAGCCCAGATTTTCTATTCCTTCCTATCCAAATAAAGATCAATTTTTTTTTATCATAATTGTACACTAGACATTATATCAGAGCATAATCAAGACTAATCCAATACCAAAAACTTCCTGGTATTTTAAGAAACAATAGCCAGAATTCTGTTTTTTAATTAGAAAGGAATAAAAGAGAGTATAAATCCAAAATTCAATGGCCTTAATAACTAAACCAAAGACCCAAACACCACACCCAAAAAAAACATACAAACCGATCAACAAATCATTCAGCTTACAAAGTCAAAATCAACTGAACCCCCAATCCTAGAAAACAACCCAAAACAAGGCACCTTAATTCAATAAACCGAAAAACAAAACCTAAACCAAAACCAAAAAAACTACAATCAAATTTAATAAAATAAAGACCCCCAACATCAAAAAATAAAAACAAAACCCTTCTACAATCCCCATACTTGGGGCCATGACGATTAACAGAAACTTACTATAAGGTATCGGGAGGTCCAATAATCGTGACACTCCACTCAAAGAGATTGCTCTCATCAACCAAACCCGCCGAAAATCCATCCACAGGGTTTTTACAGAGATCTGCAAAAGAAAACAACCGATCAACAACAAAAACCCAAAATCAAAAAACCAAAACCCTAAAATTGAATCGATCGTGGAATAGGGTAAAAGGGTATGGCTTAAAGATGATGGTTTTTACTACCTTTGAGCTGTTTCTGCAGAAGTAGGCTTGCTTGTGAAGGGGAAGCCATTGATGAGAGAGAACGAAGGTTTTTATTAGGGTGCCGAAAGAGATGAAAGGAAGGAGAAGTATGTCTAATTATGTCTACCTTATATATATCTTCCTCATAGACCGACACAATTCTCTATAAAATCTAATTCTGATGACTGATTAGTAACCTTCCCTTTCCAATTACTCTCTCCATGTTATGGTTACTTCCACGTATAATAATTCTTCCCTTATTTGTTAATTTTATTTTTAATTTTTTTAATAAATGAGTTGTTTATTTTTTATTTGTGAATATTAAAGATGTGTAGGTATTGTATTTTAGTTGGTATTTAAGTTATACTACGGGGCTGTTTTTTTTTTTTTTTGAAATAAACGGGGCTGTTTGTTTATGACTAAATACATCTGAATGGTTGAATAGTTAATTAAATCAATCAGCCATTAAATGCCATTGTTTTTAAAAAAATCGTCTGAATGGCTGAATCGGTCATATGATTGAGCTGAATGGCTAAGTCAATTTTTTTTTGTTGAATGGCTAGATGAGCAGATGAATAATGTAAAAAAAAAATTAAAAATTAAAAAAGAATATTAACTATTATATTAAATAAATTTACAACAACATTGAATTTTTTCAGAGAGGTAAAATAATAAATTTATGTCATTCTGATATTTCAGATATGTTAATTATCAAATATTTTTTTATTCAAATTCAGATTCAGATTTATTCAATTTTTATCAAACACCCCCTGCATATAGGTAACTAGTATTTTCACAGTAATTTTTGATATTTCTATATACGGGGCTCACATTTTAACCAAAAATATCAAAAAAAAAAATTACGAAAATATCAATTTCATATTACCGCAATACTTTTAAATATTTTTGTATATGGGACCCATCTTTTAACCAAATTAATATTAATCTATGATTAAAAAATGTCTCACATGTAAAAATATAAAAAATTATTAATTTCCTATATATTTATATAATAATTTAAAACTTTTTAAATGCTTGTTGGTTTCTACTTTCTACTAGTAGTGTTTTTGCCTTGTATACTTATTTTTATTTTTTATAATATTAATTTATTTTAATTGATGAGTTTTATTTTCGTATTTTGTATAATTTAATATCTTGTTACCAAAATTGATAGATTATATTTAATGCTCGATTCATGAAAAGGCAATAAGTCTAGAAGATTCTTTTAAAAACTTGATTGTCAATTGGAAAAAAAAAAGAAAAGAAGTTGAAATCTTAAGAAAAAAGAATTCAAGTTTTGATATCAATAAATTAAATAAGAACAAGTAAGATTTTGGAAGTATTTTGTTTTAGGTTAGATTTAGGCGTAGGAGTAAAATTATAATATTTTTATACTTTTGGGACACACACACAATACATACATACATATATATAGAGAGAGAATTGTGACGCCCCCAAAATAGGTCCACACAACCCATTCTGAGTCGTCAGATATCACTCTTTAAAAATCAAATAGAAACTTCATTTATACAACTGTTGAACTGTCGTGCAGAGTACGACAACAGATAAGCTGTGAGTTTCAATACAAAATCTATGTAACTTTCATGGTGCTTTTACCACAACACCTTACAAAGGTACTTTACATAAAAGTGCAGTCAATAACTGTTTTAAAAATTAAAATCTTTGGGAAGTGTTCAAGGAAACCTTCGTACATGGGAGGTCATGCGTCTAGGTTATGATAGATATCATATATCCACAGAATTATCCTTGGTCGACCCAATAGACCCCAAAGAAAAATAAGAAGATTGCTATCATCTTTTTTTTCTAATGGTGAGTCTTCTTTTGATATATAATTATCTCTGTTGTCTCCAAGTGAGAATTATATTTCAAATATACTCCAAGATCATATAGGTAGTGCTCGTAGATATACTCAGCAAGTGGATGTGTATAACCATGTCTTATGATAACACGAATTTGTATGTCATTAGACATCTTGTATGATAGTGGCAAAACACCCTTCCAAAGTTGGGTTCATCTCACACTATTCGGTTCACCAAAATTAAATATCAAATGACGTATATAATACGACACACTTATCTAAAATTCTCAATAAAATTATTTCCATACAATTTAGGGAGAACCTCAACAGCTATAGACCACCGTTCTATTCTCCTGTTACCCCCGCTCGACCCAGCTACACTCTTATTACCCGAAAAGAATTGTGAAGTAAAAAGGGTGAGCACAACTAGCCCAGTAAAGAATATCATAACTAAAGATAATTAAATTATCAATAGCCTTCATCAGTAATAAATCAAAAATTTAGAACATGTGGTAGATGATAAAACTTTTCAACCATAGTTGCAGCGGAACGAACAATCAATTAGAAGAGTCAAATAGACCATTAGATTTATTATCTTCTCCACATTAAAAGTTCATAAATAATATTTTATCCATGTAGCATCAATCAACAATTCCTGTCCACAATAATATAAATAACTCATAATCATAATTGTGATTCTAAATTCCTCTTCGCACCCAAGATGAAGATAATTTTCATCACCTATTGTGACGCCCTCAAAATAGATATACATCACCCATCTTGGGTCGCCAGATACATGGTACTAAATATACAAATACAACTTAATAATACAACTGTCGTGTAAAATACGACAAAACATAAACTGAGAGTTTTAATAATAATATTGTCATCTAGACAATATCAACACTCAATAGAGTCCTCATTACATTTATTGTCACACTATTTAACAAAATAGTGAGGACTACTAATGCTATTATCTGGACCGTCACTCCGTTCCCCGACTCGTCCCAGCTATATTCTCATTTCTTGAAGAGAACAATGAAAGAAAGGGTGAGCTCAACTAGCCCAGTAAGAAATATTATGACTAAGATAATGCAGAATAAATTATCATTAGTCTTTAACAATGTTAAACTGATAAAATACAATAGACATCAAGTTTAACTGCAGCGGAACACGCAATCCATTAGAAGACTCAAATAAAGCATAAAATCTACTATCTTCTATGATTTAAAAAGATTTTCATAAATTTTATCGCTGAGACTCAGCTTAATAAATAAACCACATCATCCCTGCACCACGGCCAAGGATATTCATGTAATCATCAATGGTCATGATTATTCTGAATAATTCCTGGTAATAATCATACCAACAACTGTCCACTAATGAACTACAGGCCAATACGAAATTTTACCACATCATTCGTTACATTACGGTCATAATTATATCGAATAATCCCTGGTCATAATCATACCAAGTCCATCTTTGCACGTAAGCCAAATATGACTTTCATTACAATATAAACATGAGGATGATGACAATAATATAAGTATTAATCAAACTAAAATAAGGATAAATATTAAAGACTTTAAATTTATCCAAATATTATCCATCACTTAAATAACTCATAATCTAATATTGTTAATATTATAACAATATTTTAATCACTTCTTAAACTTATAAATAATTTAATTTAATTGTTTACACTTTACCAAATAATGTATTTAATCATTCAAAAATACTATAATCATAAGATTTCATCACAAATGATCAAATCACTCATCAAAAAGCTACATACACCTTATATAAGATTTTCAAGCCCTAAAATCCTAATTACCAATTCTTCAACTTCACATAACATATTTAACTCATATGTTCGTAACTAAACCATTTTCATTAAAATTACCAAATCAACTTATTATTTTTCTATCATTTATCCAAACATATATACATATATTTCATACACAAAAAGTATTTTTTTTTATAATTTTACAACTGTCTTAAGTAATTTTCAAAAATCAATTTCTAATTAATTCCTTAAGAAATTAGCTACCTCAAGTTTAACTCCAGAAATTTTCAAATCATGGCAGAATCTTACACATGTTAACGTGAGTTTTCAGTTTAACTTTCATGGTAATCAGAGTTATAAAACACCGGTTATAGCGTTTTTCGTCGAAAAAACCTAAATATTGAAATGGTCATAACTTGCTCATTTTAAGTCGGAATGAGCTCATTTTTGGACAGGATGTACTTTATACCTTATATTTCTATGTCCCAAAAGGCCGAAATTTTTCTCATAAATTAAGTGGCCGAAAATGCCCTTTTAAATTTATGGACAGTAGTTTTTTGGTACTTTACGGTTTTTGACTCCTTTGCTAAAATCAGTTCACATAAAAATCTACAACATCTTTTTTAGTGATTCCACTTGGATAAGTTAGAAAACTCACAGATCTAACTCTAGAAATTGACCACACTCAAAAATTCAAAATATAATAGGAGATATGGTC
The DNA here is from genome assembly GCA_020205505.1 of Panax japonicus. Lineage (NCBI taxonomy): Eukaryota > Viridiplantae > Streptophyta > Magnoliopsida > Apiales > Araliaceae > Panax > Panax japonicus. The sequence continues at coordinate 53,844,168 of CM035108.1, forward strand.
AATTGAATTTCATGTTCCATTTTCACCAAAATCTGATTTTCAACCCTTTGTGATTTCTAAGAAATTTTCATGTTTTCACATAATAACCAACATAACTCATCATAACACTTACTAATACTACATATACCCATGATTTTTATCAGTCCAATGCTTTTATTATGATTTTCATCATAATTAACAGTCCAATGCTTATATTATGACTTTCTAGAATTTTTGAGGGTCAGAAAAATTCAAAACTGCAAATGGATTTTCACATGCCATGCAGTAATCCACGTAGACAGATCATTTCCACAATTTAATAAGGAATGAAATACAAAGGATCATTCATCATGCATGTGGTAATCCACATATACAGGTTATTCCAACAGAATAATAAAGAATGGAATAACAGAAGAATTCACCATGCATGCGATAGACCCCACAGACAGGTTATACTCTACAGAACAATAAAGAATGGAACCAGGTCATGCCAAAACGCACAGATAGGATATTCCGACAGAATAATAAAGAATGGAATAATAGAAGAATTTCACCATGTATGCGGTACTTCGCATAGACAGGTTATTCCAACATAATAATAAAGAATGGAATAACAGAAGAATTTCACCATGTATGCGATACTTCGCATAGACAGGTTATTCCAACATAATAATAAAGAATGGAATAATAGAAGAATTTTACCATGTATGCGGTACTCCGCATAGACAGGTTATTCTAACATAATAATAAAGAATGGAATAACAGAAGAATTTCACCATGTGTGCGGTACTTCGCATATACAGGTTATTCCAACAGAATAATAAGGAATGGAATAACAAAAGTTCTCTTCATGAATACGAAAGAAATAATACCATTACGAGTACAAAAAATAATATCCATTACTATAATAATAATATCACTTACCTTATAAAGAAGAGTACTCCGACGGGTAGAGCAGGGATATACTTGAAGAAAACTTGCACTACGCTCAAAGCTTTCTTAAACTCTAAAGAAATACGCTCAAGATTATGGAAGAATAATTCTCTGAACTTCTGGTGTGATTTCAATTCTAACTAAGCATCCTATTTATAGAAAAATAGAAAGGATACTATGCAACAAAATATGATATAAAATATATATATATATATATATATATATATTTATATATATATATATTTATATATTTTATTTAAAATCTAATAAAATAATTAACTTTATAAAAGTATTTTGTTTTATATAAAAAGATTTTACTATACAGGTACTATGCAAATACTATGCATAATAAAATATATTATAATCTAATTATTGTCTAATAAAATAAATAACTTTATAAAAGCATTATGTTTTATATAAAAAGATTTTACAATACAAAACACTATACAGGTACTATACAAATACTATGCATAATAAAATATATTATATTTTAATTACTGTCTAATAAAAAAAATAACTTTATAAAAATATTCTGTTTTATATAAAAAGATTTTACTATGAAAAATACTATGCATAATAAAATATATTATATTCTAATTATTGTCTAATAAAACAAATAACTTTATAAAAGTATTCTGTTTTATATAAAAAACTTTTCTATTTTATTACATTAATAATACTAATAAAACAAAATTTATATAATATATATATATATATATATATATATATATATATATATATATATATATATATATAAACTTCCGTGACTTCATAAAAGGACACCTCAATATATTTAACAACATTTATCATCATTATTATAATTCAAAATATTAATCGACCAGGTCGTTCTCAAGAAAAAAGGGGCTTTCCAATAAGGATTTCTCCCTATTTACGCGCAATTAGGTGACCAAACCTCTTCTTGATAGAACTTCTAGATATCGTTAATATTGTAAATAATAATATTAATAACTTTGTTATCTCAATTATTAATTTAATAATATATAAAATATCGACAATAATTGAATCAAATAACGCGAGATACTATGCAACAATTACTGTAGCAATATTTGAACAAAACTGAGTGATTTCTCAAGTAAGCATCAATAATCAATACTGTATGCTACTATGCAACCACGCGTATTACTGTACTTTTAGTACCGAGTAGTTCAACAGTTTTAACGGTAAAACTTCCGCCGTTATTTTCATAAAAATATTTTTGTCGTTTTCTCAATTCGACAATAATTCCGTTGTGGGGTCCACCAATGATTGTGTCGTCGTACGGATATTCCCCGATAAAAAGAATATTCCCCGACCAAATGAATATTATACAACGACTTGCATACTTTTCAAAATTTATAAATATTACCCACAACTATAATATTATCTCAAATCTACACCATAATTTTGAAAAAAATATTTCGAGAAATTTAAATATTTATTCATAAAATTTGGGGTCTCACAATCTCCTTTCCTTATGAAATTTTACCCTCGAAATTTACGTACGTACCTGGTATGCCGAAGAGGTGAGGATACCTTGACTTTATTTTTGATTCTAACTCTTGAGGTATAACCTTTGAGTGTTGAATACGATCATTCTTATCTAAGATTTTAACACGTATCTCCTCATACGTTAAATCTTCTGCTATCTCGTCTAGTTCTAATTCAATAATGTGGTTTGGGTCATCCACATATTTACGTAACATCGATACGTGAAAAACGGTATGAACACGCAACATACTTGGCGGTAAAAACGAGTCTATAGGCCACAGTTCCTACTCAATCGAGGATTTCAAATGGGCCAATTAAAATCGAGGGTTGAGATAACGCCTTCTTGAACATTCATCAGCTCCAGGTGTGTAGTTTGAACGACTTTAACTTTATCGATTAAAGTCGATTCTACTCGTATATTCGTTATCTTCACGTGGGTCCCTAGAGTCTTTAACTCTATCTTCAATATTTATAAGTTATACGAAATGGGTTTTTTTTTGTGTTAACAACATCACACTCGTAAACGCATACGATCTTCTACTCAACGTGTCAGCTATCACGTTCTCTCTTCCACGATGATATTGAATGGTATGATCGTAATCTTCAACAGCTCGAGCCAACGTCTTTGGCGCATTATACGTTCATTTTGGTTGAAGAAAATATTTAAGGGTTTTAGAAATGGGTTTTGTACTGGGGTCAATACAAAATTTGATTTCACGCGCTGGGGTAGGCTAAGAAGTCTTCAAGAATACGTCAGGAAATTTATTAACAATATAAATGTCATTAAAAACTATAATTTTCATCCAAGACTTGGATAGTACGTCACATTGATACCTATCAACTTGCCATCGTCATTTACGACGTCGCCTACAGAAAGTCTGGCTTCGGTGCATTCCACGCAAGGAAGTTAACAACGAAAGGATCGGGTCTCTTTACTTATAGCTTGATATGACAATGATTGACTTTTAGTAGTTTGGTTGCTTGAATTTGCATAACATGTTGGTTAGGAATAGGAAAGCTAACAACCTTACAAAAAGCTTGATGAGTATTTAACCAATCGATTTCTATAACCACATCAAAGGCAAGAATTTTCAAAGAGATAAGATCGACAGGAAACGTGAAAGTGTCGATTTGAATTAAACACGATTTATAAACAGTGTAGGTAACAAAGGTTTCTACTAACGAAGTTTCAACCAATAAGTCAAAGTCTAACTTCTCTGGGGTCAAATTTAAACGTTGAGCGCAAGAAGGAGAGATAAAATAAAGGGTAGAACCGATATCTAATAAGGTATATACTTCGTAAGAATTTATGATTAACTTACCCATGATAACTTCGTTCGGGTTCCTCGACAAACGCTCTCACTTAAACTACCGGCTTTGACTTATCTGAGACATCATTTGGCATCATTATCCCAGCTGGACTTGACTTCACTACACGATAAAATCAAGCTAGGTGACCTTCTGTTCTGTAATTGAAACACGTTTTGGATTGCTGCGTACAGTTTGGACGGATGTGTCCCTCCTGTCCGCATTTGAAACATACGACCGGTGGTCGTTCTCCTTCCTTAACAATAGGTGTTGGTGCTGATGTCTTTCCATCATCGTTAAATCTTCTCTTCTTGAAATTTTCATTCCTATTATCTTGGCCATGATTACCACCGAAGTGGTTACTGTTCTTGGCATTATAATTTCCCCCACGATGGTTATGATTGTTCTGATGGCCGTTGCCACCAATACGATTATTATCGTGTTGTTGGTCGTTGTCTTTTGGTTGTGCTGACTCATTATCACTCCCCAATAACTGAACCCTATTCACAACATTTGAATATAAATAAATTTTGTGAGAAATGAGGTATTGACGTATATCGGGTTTCAAACCTCTTAGAAACATTCGCGTCATTCGCTCCTCATTATCGACCAAATGGGATGCAAATCGGTATAACTCCGTAAATTTAAAATTGTCAAAAAACAAGGGTTAATTAATATGTCACATATTATCCCTATACTCTGACCGACCAATTAAATATCAAATAAACTTAGTTAGGTCATACTAATGAAGGAATTCCCCGTCTTTCCCCTCATAGTTCTTGTCTCATATCTCAGTCAGGGATCATATCCATAAGCTTTGATACCAACTGTGATGCCCCCAAAATAGGTATACATCACCCATCTTATGTTGCCAGATACATGGTACTAAATATACAAAGACAACTTAATAATACAACTGTCGTGTAAAATATGACAAAAATTAAACTGAGAGTTTTAATAAGAATATTGTCATCTAGACAATATCCACACTCAATAGAGTCCTCATTACATTTATTGTCACACTATTTAACAAATAAGTGAGGACAACTAATGCTATCATCTGGGCCGTCACTCTGTTCCTCGACTGGTCCCAGCTATATTCTCATTTCCTGAAGAGAACAGTGAAAGAAAGGGTGAGCTCAACTAGCCTAGTAAGAAATATTATGACTTAGATAATACAGAATAAATTATCATTAGTCTTTAACAATTTTAAACTGATAAAATACAATAGACATCAAGTTTAACTGCAGCGGAACAAACAATCCATTAGAAAAGTCAAATAGAGCATAAAATCTACTATCTTCTATGATTTAAAAAGATTTTCATAAACTTTATCGCTGAGACTCAGCTTAATAAATAAACCACATCATCCCTACACCACGATCAAGGATATTCATGTAATCATCAATGGTCACGATTATACCGAATAATCCCTGGTCATAATCATACCAACAATTGTCCACTACTGAACTACAGGCCAATAAGAACTTTTACCACATCATTCGTTACATTACGGTCATAATTATTCTGAATAATCTCTGGTCATAATTATACTAAGTCCATCTCTACACGTAAGTCAAAGATGACTTTCATCATAATATAAGCATGAGGCTGATGACAATAATATAACTATTAATCAAATGAAAACAAGGATAAATATTAAAGGCTTTAAATTTATCCAAATATTATACATCACTTAAATAACTCATAATCTAATATTGTTAATATTATAACAATATTTTAATCACTTCTTAAACTTATAAATAATTTAATTTAATTATTTACACTTTACCAAATAATGCATTTAATCATTCAAAAATGTCATACTCATAAGATTTCATCACCAATGATCAAATCACTCATCAAAAATCTACATACGCCTTATATATGATTTTCAAGCCATAAATCAATATTTATCAATTCTTCAACTTCACATAACATATTTAACTCATATGTTTGAAACTAAACCATTTTCATGAAAAATTATCAAATAACTTATTATTTTTCTATCCTTTGTCCAAACATATATACATATATTTCATACACAACAAGTATTTTTTTATAATTTTTCAACTCTCTTAAGTATTTTTCAAAAATCAATTTTTAATTAAATCCTTAAGAAATTAGCTACCTCAAGTTTAACTCCAGAAATTCCCAAATCTTGGCAGGATATTTTACATGTTAACGTGAACTTCCAGTTTAAATTTCATGGTAATCGGAGTTATAGAACTCCGGTTATAGCGTTTTTCGTCGAAAAAATCTAAATATTTAAGTAGTCATAACTTGCTCATTTTAAGTTGGAATGAGATCATTTTTGGACAGGAGGTACTTTATACCATTTGTTTCCATGTCCCAAAAGTTCGGAATTTTTCTCACAAATTAACTGGCTGAAAAATGCCCTTTTAAATTTATGGGCAGTAGCTTTTTGGTACTTTGCAGTTTTTGACTCCTTTGCTAAAATTAGTTCACACGAAAATCTACAACACCTTTTCTAGTGATTTCACTTGGATAAGTTAGAAAACTCATAGATCTCTGTTGTCTCCAAGTGAGAATTTTATTTCAAATATACTCCTAGATCATATAGGTAGTGCTCGTAGATATACTCAGCAAGTGGATGTGCACAACCATGTCTTATGATAACACGGGGTTGTATGTCATTAGACATCTTGTATGATAGTGGCAAAACACCATTCCAAAGTTGAGTTCATCTCACCCAATTCGGTTCATCAAAATTAAATATCAAATGACGTATATAATACGACACACTTATGTAAAATTCTCAATAAAATTATTTCCATACAATTTAGGGAGAACCTCAATAGCTATAGACCACCGTTCTATTCTCTTGTTACCCCCGCTCGACCCAGCTACACTCTTATTACCCGAACAGAATTGTGAAGCAAAAAGGGTGAGCACAACCAGCCAAGTAAAGAATATCATGACTAAAGATAATTAAATTATCAATAGCCTTCATCAGTAATAAATCAGAGATTTAGAACAAATGGTAGATGATAAAACTTTTCAAACATAGTTGCAGCGGAACGAACAATCCATTAGAAGAGTCAAATAGACCATCAGATCTATTATCTTCTCCACATTAAAAGTCCACCAATAATGTTTTATCCATGTAGCATCAATCAACAATTCCTGTCCACAATCATATGAATAACTCATAATCATAATTGTGATTCTAAATTCCTCTTCGCACCCAGGATGAAGAAAATTTTCATCACCTATTGTGACGCCCCCAAAATAGGTATACATCACCCATCTTGGGTCGCCAGATACATGGTACTAAATATATAAATACAACTTAATAATACAACTGTCGTGTAAAATAAGACAAAACATAAACTGAGAGTTTTAATAAGAATATTGTCATCTAGACAATATCAACACTCAATGGAGTCCTCATTACATTTATTGTCACACTATTTAACAAAATAGTGAGGACTACTAATGCTATCATCTGGACCGTCACTCCATTTCCCGACTCGTCCCAGCTATATTCTTATTTCTTGAAGAGAACAATGAAAGAAAGGGTGAGCTCAACTAGCCCAGTAAGAAATATTATGACTAAGATAATGCAGAATAAATTATCATTATTTTTTAACAATGTTAAACTGATAAAATACAATAGACATCAAGTTTAACTGCAGCGGAACAAACAATCCATTAGAAGAGTCAAATAAAACATAAAATCTACTATCTTCTATGATTTAAAAAGATTTTCATAAATTTTATCGCTGAGACTCAGCTTAATAAATAAACCACATCATCCCTGCACCACGACCAAGAATATTCATGTAATCATCAATGGTTATGATTATTTCGAATAATTCCTGGTAATAATCATACCAACAACTGTCCACTAATGAACTATAGGCCAATGCGAAATTTTACCACATCATTCGTTACATTACGGTCATAATTATATCGAATAATCCCTAGTCATAATCATACCAAGTCCATCTCTGCACGTAAGCCAAAAATGACTTTCATCACAATATAAGCATGAGGATGATAAAAATAATATAAGTATTAATCAAACGAAAACAAGGATAAATATTAAAGACTTTAAATTTATCCAAATATTATCCATCACTTAAATAACTCATAATCTAATATTGTTAATATTATAATAATATTTTAATCACTTCTTAAACTTATAAACAATTTAATTTAATTATTTACACTTTACCAAATAATATATATAATCATTCAAAAATGCCATACTCATAAGATTTCATCACAAATGATCAAATCGCTCATCAAAAATTTGCATACACCTTATATAGGATTTTCAAGCCCTAAAATCCTATTTACCAATTCTTCAACCTCACATAACATATTTAACTCATATGTTTGAAACTAAACCATTTTCATTAAAATTACCAAATCAACTTATTATTTTTCTATCCTTTGTCCAAACATATATACATATATTTCATACACAACAAGTATTTTTTTTTTATAATTTTTCAACTCTCTTAAGTATTTTTCAAAAATCAATTTCTAATTAATTCCTTAAGAAATTAGCTACCTCAAGTTTAACTCCAGAAATTCCCAAATCTTAGCAGGATCTTACAAATGTTAACGTGAGCTTTCAGTTTAAATTTCATGGTAATCGGAGTTATAGAACTCCGGTTATAGCATTTTTCTTCGGAAAAACCTAAATATTGAAATGATCATAACTTGCTCATTTTAAGTCTTAATGAGCTCATTTTAGGACAGGAGGTACTTTATACCATATATTTCCATGTCCCAAAACGCCGAAATTTTTCTCACAAATTACGTGGCCAAAAATGCCCTTTTAAATTTCTGGGCAGTAGCTTTTTGGTACTTTGCAGTTATTGACTCCTTTGCTAAAATCAATCCACACGAAAATCTACAACACCTTTTCCAGTGATTCCACTTGGATAAGTTAGAAAACCCATAGATCTAACTCTAGAACTTGACCAAACTCAAAAATTTGAAATATAATAGGAGATATGGTCAATTGAATTTCATGTTCCATTTTCACCAAAATCTGATTTTCAACCATTTGTGATTTCTAAGAAACTTTCATGTTTTCACATAATAACCAACATAACTCATCATAACACTTACTAATACTACATATACCCATGATTTTCATCAGTCTAATGCTTTTATTATGACTTTCATCATAATCAACATTCCAATGCTTATATTATGACTTTCATCATAATCCACGTAAACAGATCATTTCCACAATTTAATAAGGAATGAATAGAAAGGCTCATTCACCATGCATGTGGTAATCCACATAGACAGGCTATTCCAACATAATAATAAAGAATGGAATAACAGAAGGATTCACTATGCGTTCGATAGACTGCACAGACAGGTTATTCTCAACAGAATAATAAAGAATGGAATCAGGTCATGCGTAAACGCACAGACAGGATATTCAAACAAAATAATAAATAATGGAACCAGGTCATGCGTAAATGCACAAACAGGATATTCTGGCAGAATTATAAAGAATGGAACCAGGTCAGGCAAAATTCGCACCGACAGGATATTCCAGCAGAATAATAAAGAATGGAATAACAACAGAATTTCACTATGTATGTGTTACTTCGCATAGACAGGTTATTCCAGCAGAATGATAAAGAATAGAATAACAACAGAATTTCACCATGTATGCGTTACTTCGCATAGACAGGTTATTCCAGCAGAATAATAAAGAATGGAATAACAACAGAATTTCATCATGTATACGGTAGTCCGCGTATACAGATTATTCTAACAGAATAATAAGGAATGGAATAAAAATAGCTCTCTTTGTGACGCCCCCAAAATAGGTATACATCACCCATCTTGGGTCGCCAGATACATGGTACTGAATATACAAATACAACTTAATAATACAACTATCGTGTAAAATACGACAAAATATAAACTGAGATTTTTAATAAGAATATTGTCATCTAGACAATATCCACACTCAATGGAGTCCTCATTATATTTATTGTCACACTATTTAACAAAATAGTGCGGACTACTAATGCTATCATCTGGACCGTCACTCCGTTCCTCGACTCGTCCCAGCTATATTCTCATTTCCTGAAGAGAACAGTGAAAGAAAGGGTGAGCTCAACTAGCCCAGTAAGAAATATTATGACTAAGATAATGCAGAATAAATTATCATTAGTATTTAAAAATATAGGTATTCTATTTTATATAAATTTTTTTTACTATGCATGTACTATGCAAATACTATGCATAATAAAATACTCCCTCCGTCCCAAATTAACTGCTCAATTTTGACTTTTTTAAGTCAAATTGACTATTCTTAAAATTAATAATTAAGCATATATAAATATATTTCTAAAATTATAAAAATTAAGATTAGTAATAAATTGTATATACTTTCTTTTGGTTATAATCTCTTCACCTATATTTTAGCAAAAATAGTAAAAAGATTAATTTTAAAAATGGTCAATTTGACTTTAAAAAGTCAAAACTGAGCAATTAATTTGGGACGGAGGGAGTATATTATATTCTAATTATTGTTTAATAAAATAAATAACTTTATAAAAGTATTCTTTATTATATAAAAAGATTTTACTATGTAAAACATTATGCAGGTACTATGCAAATACTATGCATAATAAAATATATTATATTTTAATTATTATCTAATAAAACAAATAACTTTATAAAAGTATTCTGTTTCATATAAAAAGATTTTAATATGCAAAATACTATGCATAATAAAATATATTATATTCTAATTATTGTCTAATAAGACAAATAACTTTAAAAATGTATTATGTTTTATATAAAAAGTTTTTCTATTTTATTACATTAATAATACTAATAAAATTAAATTTATATATATATATATATATAAAAACTTCTGTGATTTCATAAAAAGACACCTCAATATATTTAACAACATTTATCATCATTATTATAATTCAAAATATTAGTCGACCAGGTCGTTCCCAAGAAAGAGGGGGTTTTCCAATAAGGATTTCTCCCTATTGACGCACAATTAGGTGACCAAACCTCTCCTTGGTAGAACTTCTAGACATCGTTAATATTGCAAATAATAATATTAATAACTTTGTTATCTCAATTATTGATTTAATAATATATAAAATATTAATAATAATTGAATCAAATAACGTGAGATACTATGCAACAATTACTGTAGAAATATTTGAACAAAACTGAGTGACTTTTCCCGTAAGCATCAATAATCAATATTGTATGCTACTATGCAACCACGCGTATTACTGTACTTTTACTACCGAGTAGTTCAACAGTTTTAACGGTAAAACTTCCGCCGTTATTTTTATAAAAATATTTTTGTCATTTTCTCAATTCGACAATAATTCTGTTTTGGGGTCCACCAATGATTGTGCCGTCGTACGGATATTTCCCGACAAAAAGAATATTCCCCGACCAAATAAATATTATACAACGACTTGCATACTTTTTAAAATTTATAAATATTACTCACAACTATAACATTATCTCAAATCCACACCATAATTTTGAAAAAAATATTTTGAGAAATTTAAATCTTTATTCATAAAATTTGGGGTCTCACAATCTCCCTTTCTAATGAAATTTTGCCCTCGAAATTTACGTACGTACCTGGTATACCGAAGAGGTGAGGAACCTTGACTTCATTTTAGATTCTAACTCTTGAGGTATAACCTTTGAGTGTTGAATACGATCCTTCTTATTCAAGATTTTAACACGTATCTCCTCATACGTTAAATCTTCTACTACCTCGTCTAGTTCTAATTAAATAATGTGGTTCGGGTTGTCCACATATTTATGTAACATCGATACGTGAAAAACGTTATGAACACGCAACATACTTGGCGGTAAAACGAGTCTATAGGCCACAGTTCCTACTCGATCGATGATTTCAAATGGGCCAATTAAAATGGAGGGTTGAGATAACGCCTTCTTAAACATTCATCAGCTCCAGGTGTGTAGTTTGAGCGGCTTTAACTTTATCGATTAAAGTCGATTCTACTCGTATATTCGTTATCTTCACGTGGGTCCCTAGAGTCTTTAACTCTATCTTCATTATTTGTAAGTTATACGAAATGAATTTTTTTTGTGTGTTAACAACATCACACTCGTAAGCGCAAACGATCTTCTACTCAACGTGTCAGCTATCATGTTCTCTCTTCCACGATGATATTGAATGGTATGATCGTAATCTTCAACATCTCGAGCCAACGTCTTTGGCGCATTATACGTTCGTTTTGGGTGAAGAAAATATTTAAGGGTTTTAGAAATGGGTTGTGTACTGGGGTCAATACAAAATTCGATTTCACGCTCTGGGGTAGGCTAAGAAGTCTTCAAGAATACGTCAGGAAATTTATTAACAATAGAAATATCATTCAAAACTATGACTTTCATCAAAGACTTGGATAGTACGTCACATTGATACCTATCAACTTGCCATCGTCATTTACGACGTCGCTTACAGAAAGTCTGGCTTTGGTGCATTCCACACAAGAAAGTCAACAACGAAAGGATCGGGGATCTTTACTTATAGCTTGATATGAAAATGATTGACTTTTAGTGGTTTGGTTGCTTGAATTCGCATAAAAGGTTGGTTAGGAATATGAAAGCTAACAACCTTACGAAAAAGCTTGATGAGTAGTTAACCAATCGATTCCTATAATCACATCAAAGGCGAGTATTTTCAAAGAGATAAGATCGACACGTAACGTGAAAGTGTCAATTTGAATCAAACAAAATTTATAAACAGTGGAGGTAATGAAGGTTTCTACTAACGAAGTTTCAACCAATAAGTCAAAGTCTAACTTTTCTGGGGTCAAATTTAAACGTTGAGCGCAAGCAAAGAGATAAAATAATGGGTAGAACCGGTATCTAATAAGGTATAGACTTCGTAAACGTTTATGATTAACTTAACCATGATAACTTCGTTCGGGTTCCTCAAAAAAACGTTCTCACTTAAACTACCGGCTTTGACTTGTCTGAGACATCCTTTGGCATCATTATCCCAGTTGGACTTGACTTCACTACACTACAAAATCGAGCTAGGTGACCTTCACTTCCGCAATTGAAACACGCTTTGGATTGCATCGTATATTTTGGACGGATGTGTCCCTCCTGTCCGCATTTGAAACATACGACCGGTGGTCGTTCTCCTTCCTTAACAACAGGTGCTCGTGCTGACGTCTTTCCATCATCTTTAAATCTTCTCTTCTTGAAATTTCCACTCCTATTATCTTGGCTATGATTATCACCGAAGTGGTTACCATTCTTGGCATGATAATTTCCCCCATGATAGTTATCATTTTTCCGATGGTCGTTGCCACCGGTACGATTATTATCGTGTTTTTGGTCGTTGCCTTTAGGTTGTGCTGACTCATTATCGCGTTTCAATAACTGAGCCCTATTCACAACATCTAAATATAAACAAAGTTTTTGAGAAATGAGGTATATCGGGTTTCAAATCTCTTAGAAACATTCGCGTCATTCGCTCCTCATTATCGATGAAATGAGATGCAAATCGGGATAACTCTGCAAATTTAACACTGTCACAAAACAAGGGTTAATTAACATATCACATATTATCCCTATACTCTGACCGACCAATTAAATACCAAATAAACTTAGGTAGGTCATACTAGTGAAGGAATTCTCCATCACTCCCCTCCTAGTTCTTGTCTCACATCTCAGCCAAGGATCATATCCCTAAGCTTTGATACCAACTGTGACGCCCCCAAAATAGGTATATATCACCCATCTTGGGTCGCCAGATACATGGTACTGAATATACAAATATAACTTAATAATACAACTGTCGTGTAAAATACGACTAAACATAAGCTGAGAGTTTTAATAAGAATATTGTCATCTAGACAATATCCACACTCAATGGAGTCTTCATTATATTTATTGTCACACTATTTAACAAAATAGTGAGGACTACTAATGCTATCATCTGGACCGTCACTCCGTTCCCCGACTCGTCCCAGCTATATTCTCATTTTCTGAAGAGAACAGTGAAAGAAAGGGTGAGCTCAACTAGCCTAGTAAAAAATATTATGACTAAGATAATGCAGAATAAATTATCATTCGTCTTTAACAATGTTAAACTGATAAAATACAATAGACATCAAGTTTAACTGCAGCGGAACAAGCAATCCATTAGAAGAGTCAAATAGAGCATAAAATCTACTATCTTCTATGATTTAAAATTTTTTTCATAAACTTTATCGCTGAGACTCAGCTTAATAAATAAACCACATCATCCCTACACCACGATCAAGGATATTCATGTAATCATCAATGGTCATGATTATACCGAATAATCTCTAGTAATAATCATACCAACAACTGTCCACCAATGAAGTACAGGCCAATGAAGACTTTTACCACATCATTTATTACATTACGGTCATAATTATACCGAAAATCCCTGGTCATAATCATACCAAGTCCATCTCTGCACGTAAGCCAAAGATGACTTTCATCACATTATAAGCATGAATCAAATAAAAACAATGATAAATATTAAAGACTTTAAATTTATCCGAATATTATCCATCACTTAAATAACTCATAATCTAATATTGTTAATATTATAACAATATTTTAATCACTTCTTAAACATATAAATAATTTAATTTAATTGTTTACACTTTACCAAATAATACATTTAATCATTCAAAATGCCATACTCATAAGATTTCATCACCAATGATCAAATCACTCATCAAAAATCTGCATACGCCTTATATAGGATTTTCAAGCCCTAAAATCCTATTTACCAATTCTTCAACTTCACATAACATATTTAACTCATATGTTCTAAACTAAACTATTTTCGTGAAAAATTACCAAATTAACTTATTATTTTTCTATCCTTTGTCCAAATATATATACATATATTTCATACACAACAAGTATTTTTTTTATATAATTTTTCAACTCTCTTAAGTATTTTTCAAAAATCAATTTCTAATTAATTCCTTAAGAAATTAGCTACCTCAAGTTTAACACCAGAAATTCCCAAATCTTGGCAGGATCTTACACATGTTAACGTGAGCTTCCAGTTTAAATTTCATGGTAATCGGAGTTATAGAACTCCAGTTATAGCATTTTTCGTTGAAAAAACCTATATATTAAAATGGTCATAACTTGCTCATTTTAAGTCGAAATGAGCTCATTTTTGGACAAGAGGTACTTTATACCATATAATTTTATGTCCCAAAAGGCAAAAATTTTTCTCATAAACTAAGTGGCCGAAAAGGTCCTTTTAAATTTATGGGGAGTAGCTTTTTTGTACTTTGCAGTTTTTGACTCCTTTGCTAAAATCAGTCCACATGAAAATCTACAACACCTTTTCCAGTGATTCCACTTGGATAAGTTAGAAAACTCATAGATCTAACTCTAGAACTTGACCACACTAAAAAATCCGAAATATAATAGGAGATATGGTCGATTGAAATTCATGTTCAATTTTCACCAAAAATTTAATTTTCAACTCTTTCTGATTTCTAAGAAAGTTTCATGTTTTCACATAATAACCAACATAACTCATCATAACACTTACTAATACTAAATATACCCATGATTTTCATCAGTCCAATCCTTTTATTATGACTTTCATCATAATCAACAGTCCAACGTGTAAGACCCCAACTTATTATAAATGAAATTGAATTTCCTCTATTTATTATTTTGAAATAGTAAGGGTTGATTTGATTAATGTGGTTAGTTATGGGTAAAACGCGCAAATATTTCAAATAAGCAAGTGGCTATAAAATATTCATTATTGTCGGAGAATATTCGTTTGGTCGTGGAATATTCTTGCTGTCGGGGAATAATCGTACGACGGCGCAGACTTGTGTGGGCTCCATAACGAAAAATGATTGGATGAAAAAAAACGACAAATATAAGTTATTTACAAATAACGGTGTTGTTGTTACCGTTAATACTGTTGGAATACCCGGTGGTTAAAACACAGTAGCACACGTCATTGCACCAATTATTGATTCTTACGTAAGAAGGCACTACTCAATAATTGTTACAGTAATTATTGTTCTATATTTTATTTTATTAATTCAATAATTGATACGTTGATATTTTATATTGTTGTTGTTTCAATAATTGTCACTACACAGTATTTTCCATTATCAGATCAATAATTCATATTATTTGAATAATATTATTAGATAACATTATTGGCAATATCTAGAAAGTTCTGTCTAAGGAGAGGTTTGGTCATCTAATTGTGCGCCAATAAGGAGAAATCCTTATTGGAAAGCCTCCTCTTTCCTGAGAATGACCTGGTTGACAGTATTTTGATTCTGTAATATTATTTGTGAATAATTAATTATTGATTTATATCATATGGAAAATATTCATTTTATGTGGATATAGATGGAGAAAATTTTAAAGTGACAATTGTTAAAAAATTGATATTTTATCTTTTCTGATAAATAATTCATTTAAAAATTTTATTATATTTTAATAATATAATAATGGTGATATTTTACAATTAATGTGTGATATATGAATAAATGAGGAGGAAGAGTATTTTTGTTACAAAAATTATTTAAAACATATTAAACATATTTGTGGGCCCATTTCTTAACTGAAATTTGATTATAACCTATAAAATCGCCCGTTTATGGATTTCGGTCAATTTTTGCTTGGAATTTGGAAAAACTTAAACTTAAAAAGTTGTAGATAATGGAATTTCCTATGGAATGGACATAAGATTTGAATTTTTTTGATAAAAGGGCTATTTATTATGAATTATTGAAGCTCTGAAGTTCCGGAATAATTGATTTTTGGAAGTTTTAATTGTTTTATTTAAGAATAACGTTTTTTTTTTTTGCAATTAAGTGGGCTCACATGTGATATAAATGTGCTGAAATCAGTTGGTCTAAGGTGGGCTTAAAATTTTGTAATTATATTATTATTTTATTAAATTTTGTGCTTTTGTGTTCTAAGCATTTTCCTATAAAAAGGATGCTTAGGTTAGAATTGAAAATCACACCAGAAACTGAAGTTTTCTCTCTCTATATTATCAAGCGTATTCTTGTGAGTATTTTGATACTTTTAGTGTTGCTATACGGTGCAAGATCCCTTCAGCACTATATCCAGTATTTCAGTCAGAAGTACTATGTTTTCGAGGTAAGGGATATTGTTTTTTTTTAAAATGATATTATTTCTTATAATATCATTATGCCAAAATATTGGTAAGATTTTTCTTGTAAAATTATTGTCTTTTAGTGTCGGGGTTACTATTCATGTATACGGCACTATTCACGAATACGACACTATTCACAGAAAAATTAAATTTTTATTTTTTGTCCAAAATATCTATTATGGATACTAGATTTGATTGTATCCATATTTTTATCATTCTTGAATTTTACTTCACTATGATTATTAATGAAGTATTTTTGAACTTGGACTGTTTAAAGTACGAATCCTTAATATTTGCTCTTTTGTTTCACTGAATTCGTTTTCTTTAAAATATTTTTCATCATCCTTAGTCCTAAATGATGATATTACTCAATATCTTTGGCCTGTAGTGCAAATATGGTTGATTTTCTTATAAATATCTTTGGCCCGCAGTACAAAGATGTACAAGTGTTGAGATGAATATGACCAACTGATGAATATCTTTGGCCTGTAGTTCAAAGATGAATATTTGATTCAAGATGAATATTGATTGATGTTATAGGGATAAAATATTGACGACGGACTTTTAAATTCATAGATTATAGTTGATTTCATTCTTTACGTAACACATCTATGAATTATTATTTCCACTGCAAATATTGATCTGAAACTTGTTGTCTATTGTATTTTATCAGATTTTTTCCTGTTGAAGACTAACGATAATTTGTTCTATATTATCTTAGTCATAATATTATTTACTGGGCTAGTTGAGCTCACCCTTTTCCTTTTTGTTCCATTTTTCTTCTCAGGAGGCGAGAATTTAGCGAGTTCTAGTCGGGGTGTGGAATGATGGTTCTAGAGAGTTATTTTAGTAGTCCTCACCATTTTTGTAAAATAATGTATCAATAATTATAATGAGGACTTATTTGAGTGTTGATATTGTCTAGATGGCAATATTTGTATTTAAACTTATAGTTTTTATGTTGTATTAATAAAGTTGTAGTTGTTTCTGTACCTTGTTATTGATGACTCAAAATGTGTGATGTATACCTATTTTGGGGGCGTTATAGTTGGTATCAGAGCTTAGGGATATGATCTCTGGAGGAGATCAGGGAATAGAACTATGATGTATACCTTTACTAGTGTGTCTTACCTAAGCTTATTTGTTGGTTGGTCAGTATATAGGGATATTATGTGATATGTTGATTTCTTTAATTAACCCTTGTTTTATGGCAGTATTTGAGAATGTCGACTGAGAATGTTAACAGTGGAGTAAATGAGACCGTGGAGACTCATTTACTCACCAATGAGGAGAACGTTCAACATGCCGACAATGTTCCTCCTGTAAACAACACCACTGATCAGACGATGAACGACGAAATGTTTATAAGCTTTTTGCAGTTCATGCAAAATCAGACGAGGGAGACTCATGCACAAAATACAAGTGGAAATGATAACAATGCACTGTTTATCACAGCCAAGCAGTTCAAAGAGTTGGGACCACCAGAATTCTAGGGAAAGCCGAATCTGATTAAAGCAGAAACGTGGGTCAAACAATTCATCAAGATATTCGATGTCTTGGGATGCACGGAGGAACAGAAGGTTCCATTCGTCACCTTTATGTTCTGTAATGATGCAGATTACTGGTGGGAATCTGTGAAGCGTACCCATCCAGCCGCACTCAGCATGTCTTGGGAGACGTTTCAAAAACTGTTCAATGACAAGTACTTTTCTAAAAGTATTCGTTATATGAAGGAAGTGGAGTTTATTATATTAGAACAAAACAACATGACGGTGTCCCAGTACGAGGTGAAGTTTGCAGAGTTTTCCAGGTTTGCACCTCATTTGGTGGAGAATGAGGAATGTATGACTCGGCATACGTCAATATCTCATTTCTCATAAATTTTCTCTTTATTCAGATGTTGTCAACATGGCTCAATTATTAGAGCGAGATAACGAGTACGTTCAACCGAGGGACCACACCAGAATCATACCGGTGACAGCAGTCATCAGAACAACGATAACCAGCGGAGGAAAAAAAATACGGATAAAAGCGGTAACCACTTTGGTGGTAATTATGACCATGAAAATAGAAAAAGCGAGTCGGGGGGAGATTTTAAAAAGAGGAGATTCAATAATGACCATGTGAAGACGTCAACACCAACTGGTTCTAAAGGAGGAGAAAGACCACCGGTCGTATGCTATAAATGTGGAAAAAAGGGACATATCAGCCCAAACTACTTACAACAGTTCAAGGTATGATATAATTATAGAAAAGAAGGATATATCGCTCGAGATTGTACGGTAGCGAAACCAAGTCTAGCGAGGATGGTGACTCAAAAGGCTGTCCCAGAAAAGTCAAAGTCAACGGTTCCTGGAAGAGCATTTATTGTTACTGGTCAAAATGCGAGGAACCCAAACGAGGTGATCACGGGTAAGCTAATCATAAATTCTTGCGAAGTTTATACCTTACTAGATACCGGTGCTACCCATTCATTTATCTCTCATGCTTGTGCTCAACGTTTAAACTTAACTCCTAATGATGGTTTTAGAGAGTTATTTTAGTAGTCCTCACTATTTTTGTAAAATAATGTATCAATAATTATAATGAAAACTTATTTGAGTGTGGATATTGTCTAGATGTCAATATTTGTATTTAAACTCATAGTTTTTATGTTGTATTAATAAAGTTGTAGTTGTTTCTGTACCATGTTATTGACGACTCAAAATGGGTGATGTATACCTATTTTGGGGTGTCAAACAATGCTTATATTATGACTTTCTATAATTTTTGAGGGTCAGAAAAATTATGAAACTGCAAATGGATTTTCACCCGATATGCGGTAATCCACGTAAACAGATCATTTCCACAATTTAATAAGGAATGAATACAAATGATCATTCACCATGCATGTGGTAATCCACATAGACAGGTTATTCCAATAGAATAATAAAGAATGGAATAACAGAAGGATTCACCATGCGTGCAATAGACTGCACAGACAGGTTATTCCCAACAGAATAATAAAGAATGGAACCAGGTCATGCATAAACGCACAGACAGGATATTCCGACAGAATAATAAATAATGGAACCAGGTCATGCATAAACGTACAGACAGGATATTCTGACAAAATAATAAAAAACGGAACCATGTCAGGCGAAATTCGCACCGACGGGATATTCCAACAGAATAATAAAGAATGGAATAACACTAGAATTTCACCATGTATGCGTTACTTCACATAGACAGGTTATTCCAGCAGAATAATAAAGAATGGAATAACAACAGAATTTCACCATGTATGCGGTACTTCGCATAGACAGGTTATTCCAGCAGAATAATAAAGAATGAAATAACAACAGAATTTCACCATGTATACGGTAGTCCGCGTATACAGATTATTCCAATAGAATAATAAGGAATGGAATAACAATAGTTCTCTTCATGAATACGAAAGAAATAATACCCCTTATGAGTATTGAAAGAAATTAATTCTCTTCATGAATACAAACAAAATAATACCTCTTACCTTAGAAGAAACTGGATATTGGAAAAGTGAGGTAGCAGACTTCTCTTCTTCTTTCTTTCTATAATTTCACTCTCTATAGTTTCAGTGAATTCGTAAGAAATAATGAAGGATTGAGCTTCTATTTATAAGAGAATGGACTGAATAGTAACTAATTCATGAACGGTCCATATTAATTTACTATTAAAACTTAAAGAAACGGTCCATACTGATTCACTATTAAAACTTTAAACCAGCGATCCATATTGATTGACTATTAAAACTTTAAACTAACGATCCTTATTAATTTACTATTATAATTTCAACCAATGGTCTGAAAAATTGGCACATCTCCTCATGGAATAATATTGTGCCCAAAAATGATTTGGACAGAAAAAATATATATTTTTCGGGTGAATAGTATCCCGTGAATAGTACTTCGGTAATAGTAACTCCGTGAATAGTACCCCGACACGAAAAGTGTCCCAAATACTCGAGTGAATAATACTAGAGTGAATAGTAATTAGATGAATAGTAACTCGTGAATAGTAACTCGTGAATAGTAACTCGTAAATAGTATTCCGACACAAAAAGTGCCCCGAATACCTAATTGAACAATATTACCTCCAGACATCAATTATTATCGAAATAAATGTCGATTTCCACTAACACAAATAATTTCAACACAATGGAACTATCAAATTCATCTATAATCAACAAGAACTTATTCATAATTAATATTATAACTCACAATATTTAACAACCAGGTTGTTCCTAGATAAGAGGGGGCTTTCCGATAAGGATATCTCCTTATTTACGCGCAATTAGGTGACCAAACCTCTCCTTGACAGAACTTCTAAACATTATAAATATTTCAATTTAATAATATGAATAACTTTGTCATCTCAATTATTGATTTAATAATATATCATATATTATGTAGATGATACTGTGACAATAATTGAATCAATAATATGAGAGATATGATACAACAATTATTATAGCAATAATTAATTATAACTGAGTGACTTCTCACATAAGCATCAATAATCAATACCGTGTGCTTCTATGCAATCACGCGTATTTTACCACCAATTATTTTATAACAACTTGCTTACTTTGCAAAATTTTTAAATATCACCCTTAACTTTAACCTTTATCAATTTAACCATTTACTAAATAGAATAATTATAAAAAATTGAATACTTTCATTTCATAAAATTTGGGGTCTCACAATCTCCCCTCATAATGAAATTTTTCCCTCGAAATTTACGTACCTGGTAGTTCGAAGAGATGAGAATACCATGCTTTCTTTTTGGATTGTACCTTCTCGGTTATTTCCTCTCTATCATGATTTTCTCATTTCTCATTTCACATCTCTCATCTCCTGTATTTCAGATATCATTCTAGAATATATCTTCAAAACAAAGGTTAATTGATATATCACAATTTTTCAACTTATCAAGTAAACAATTTCAGCTTAGGTAAGTCACACACTAGCGAATTATATAACTCGTCTCTCCCCTCCTAGTTTTAGACTCTTATCTCCGCCAGCGACCATATCCCTAAGCTCTAATACCATTTGTGATGCCCCTAAAATAGGTCCACACGACCCATTCTGAGTCACCAGATATCACTCTTTAAAAATTAAATACAAACTTTATTTATACAACTATTGAACTGTCGTGCAAAGTACGACAACAGATAAGCTGTGAGTTTCAATACAAAATCTATGTAACTTTCATGGTGCCTTGACCACAACACCTTACAAAGGTACTTTACATAAAAGTACAGTCAATAACTGTTTTAGAAATTAAAATCTTTGGAAAGTGCTCAAGGAAACCTTCGTATATGAGAGGCCATGCATCTAGGTTATGATAGATATCATATGTCCACAGAATTATCCTTGGTTGACCCAATAGACCCCAAAGAAAAATAAGAAGATTGCTATCATCTTTTTTTTTTCCAATGGTGAGGCTTCTCTTGATATATAATTATCTCTATTGTATCCAAGTGAGAATTATATTTCAAATATACTCCAAGATCATATAGGTAGTGCTCGTAGATATACTCAGCATGTGGATGTGCACAACCTTGTCTTATGATAACACGAGGTTGTATATCATTAGACATCTTGCATGATAGTTGCAAAACAGTCTTCCAAAGTTAGGTTTACCTCACCCTATTCGGTTCACCAAAATTAAATATCAAATGACGTATATAATACAACACACTTATCTAAAATTCTCAATAAAATTATTTCCATATTATTTAGGGAGAACCTCAACAGCTATAGACCACCGTTCTATTCTCCTATTACCCCCGCTCGACCTAGCTACACTCTTATTACCTGAAAGGAATTGTGAAGCAAAAAGGGTGAGCACAACCAGCCCAGTAAAGAATATCATGAATAAAGATAATTAAATTATCAATAGCCTTCATCAGTAATAAATCAGATGATTTAGAACATATGGTAGATGATAAAACTTTTCAATCATAGTTGCAGCGGAACGAGTAATCCATTAGAAGAGTCAAATAGACCATCAGATCTATTATCTTCTCCACATTAAAAGTCCAACAATAATGTTTTATCCCTGTGGCATTAATCAACTATTCCTGTCCATAATCATATGAATAACTCATAATTATAATTGTGATTCTAAATTCCTCTTCGCACCCAGGATAAAGATAATTTTCATCATCTATCTTCACCTGAAACAATAAAAATCATGGTTATACCAAATCACAATTCCTGCTCATAATCATACTAATAAATTCATCTTTGCATTACGGCCAAAGATATTCATTAACAATTCATCTTTGCACTACAGCCCAAAGACATACAATTGTATAACCAATAACCAACAGTTCATCTTTTCACTATAGGCCAAAGATATACAATTGTAAAACCAATAATGCTGAGACTCAGCTTAATAGTATCACGACCACGAATTATCCATGCATTACGGGCCAAGGATATTCATGTTTTCAATTACGGTCATGATTATACCGAATAATCCTTGGTCATAATCATACCAAGTCCATCTATGCACTACGGGCCAAAGATGACTTTTACCACATTACGGTCATGATTATATCGAATAATCCCTGGTCATAATCATACCAATTCAATCGATGCACGTAAGTCACAGATGACTTTCAACACAATATAAGCATGAGGATCATGACAATGATATAAAGAATCAATCAAATGAGATAAAGGATAAATATTAAACATTTATAATATAATTTATCCAGGGTTCAAGAATATCCTAATGTTATCAATTACATAATAATCTCATAATCTAATATCATTAATATTATAACAATATTTTAATTTTTTTTCTTAAACTTATAAATAATTTATTTTAATTGTTTACACTTTACCAAATAATGCATTTAATCATTCAAAAATGCCATACTCATAAGATATCATCACCAATGATCAAATCCCTCATCAAGAATATGTATATATACCTTATATAGGATTTTCAAGCCATACAATCATATTTACCAATTTTTCAACTTCAAATAACATATTTAACTCATATGTTCGTAACTAAATCATTTTCATGAAAAATTACCAAATCAAATTATTATTTTTCTATCTTTTGTCCAAACATATATACACATATTTCATACACAACAAGTATTTTTTTTATAATTTTTCAACTCCCTTAAGTATTTTTCAAAAATCAATTTCTAATTAATTCCTTAAGAAATTAGCTACCTCAAGGTTAACTCCAGAAATTCCCAAATTTTGGCAGGATCTTACACATGTTAACGTGAGCTTCCAGTTTAAATTTCATGGTCATCAGAGTTGTAGAACTCCGATTATAGCGTTTTTCGTCGAAAAAATCTAAATATTGAAATGGTCATAACTTGCTCATTTTTAGTCGGAATGAGCTCATTTTTGGACAAGAGGTACTTTATACCATATATTTCCATGTCCCAAAAGGTTAAAAAATTTTCACAAATTAAGTGGCCGAAAATGCCCTTTTAAATTTATGGGCAATAACTTTATGGTACTTTACAGTTTTTGACTCCTTTGTTAAAATCAGTCCACACGAAAATCTACAACACCTTTTCTAGTGATTCCACTTGGATAAGTTAGAAAACTCATAGATCTAACTCTAGAACTTGACCACACTCAAAAATTCAAAATATAATAAGAGATATGGTCAATTGAATTTCATGTTCCATTTTTACCAAAATCTGATTTTTAACCCTTTGTGATTTCTAAGAAATTTTCATGCTTTCACATAATAACTAACATAACTCATCATAACACTTACTAATACTACATATACCCATGATTTTCATCAGTCCAATGCTTTAATTATGACTTTCATCATAATCAACAGTCCAATGCTTATATTATGTCTTTCATTATAATCCACGTAAACAGATCATTTCCACAATTTAATAATAAATACAAAGGATCATTTACCATGCATGTAGTAACCCACATAGACAGTTTATTCCAACAGAATAATAAAGAATGGAATAACAGAAGAATTCACCATGCGTGCGATAGACTGCACAGACAGGTTATTCCCAATAGAATAATAAAGAATGGATACGGGTCATGCGTAAACGCACAAATAAGATATTCTGACAGAATAATAAATAATGGAACCAGGTCATGCATAAACGCACAGACATGATATTCTGACAGAATAATAAAGAACGAAACCATGTCAGGCGAAATTCGCACCGACATGATATTCCAACAGAATAATAAAGAATGGAATAACAATAAAATTTCACCATGTATGCGTTACTTCGCATAGACAGGTTATTCCAGCAGAATAATAAAGAATGGAATAACAATAGAATTTCACCATGTATGCAGTACTTCGCATAGACAGGTTATTCTAGCAGAATAATAAAGAATGGAATAACAACAGAATTTTACCATGTATACGGTAGTCCGCGTATACAGATTATTCCAACAGAATAATAAGGAATGGAATAACAAAAGCTCTCTTCATGAATACGAAAGAAATAATACCCCTTACGAGTATTGAAAGAAAATAATTCTCTTCATGAATACAAACGAAATAATACCCCTTACCTTAGAAGAAACTAGATATTGAAAAAGTGAGGTAGCAGGTTTCTCTTCTTCTTTCTTTCTATAATTTCTCTCTCTATAGTTTCAGTAAATTCGTAAGAAATAATGAAGGATTGAGCTTATATTTATAGGAGAATAGACTGAATAGTAACTAATTCATGAACGGTCCAGATTGATTTACTTTTAAACGAACGATCTATATTGATTTACTATTAAAACTTAAAGCAACGGTCCATACTGATTCACTATTAAAACTTTAAACCAGACGATCCATATTGATTCACTATTAAAACTTTAAACTAACGATCCATATTGATTTACTATTTTAATTTCAACCAACAGTCTAATAAATTTGCACATCTCCTCATGGAATAATATTATACCCAAAAATAATTTGGACTGAAAAAAATATTTTTTTTGGGTGAATAGTACCTTGTGAATAGTACTTCAGGAATAGTAGCCCCGTGAATAATATCCCAACAAGAAAAGTGTCCCAAATACCCGAGTGAATAGTACTAGAGTGAATAGTAATCGGGTAAATAGTAACCCCTGAATAGTAACTCGTGAATAGTATTTTGACACAAAAATTGCCCCGAATACCTGATTGAACAATATAACCTCCAGACATCAATTATTATCGAAATAAATATCAATTTTTATTAACAAAAATAATTTCAACACAATAGAACTATCAAATTCATCTATAATCAACACGAACTTATTCATCATTAATATTATAACTCACAATATTTAACAACCAGGTCGTTCCCAGGAAAGAGGGGGCTTTTCGATAAGAATTTCTCCTTATTGACTCGCAATTAGGTGACCAAACCTCTCCTTGACAGAACTTTTAAACATTGTAAATATTATAATTTAATAATATGAATAACTTTTTTGTCTCAATTATTGATTTAATAATATATCAAATATTATGTAGACGATACTGTGACAATAATTGAATTAATAATATGAGAGATATGATGCATCAATTATTATAGCAATAATTGAGTATAACTGGGTGATTTCTCACATAAGCATCAATAATCAATACCGTGTGCTACTATGCAACCACGCGTATTTTGCCACCGATTATTTTATAACAACTTGTTTACTTTGCAAAATTTTCAAATATCACCCTTAATTTTAACCTTTATCAATTTAACCATTTACTAAATAGAATAATTATAAAAAAAATTAAATATTTTCATTTCATAAAATTTGGGGGTCTCACAAGAATGATCCATAGCATCTATTTGCTATGAAACAAAAAATAGCATATAGCATTTTAACCATCCGTTTGTTAAATGAATGACTGAGATTTTATTTTAAAAAATGTTGTCCGCTAGACTTACTAGCGGACGTAGTATGTGACAATATATATATATATATGCTATATTGACTCATAATAGATTTTTTTTAATAACAATTATTCATAAGTAATTAATTCATTAATTATTTTTAAAAATAATATAAATTATATTATTATTTAGTTTTAAATATTATTGAGAGATATGCATATATTTAGAGGATATGAATCATATGTGGTTAAAATTTGATCGACAAAATTATAAATTTTCAATTTAATCCCGTATAGTATAAAATTTATAAAATTTTAGTAGGATCAATTTATATATAATACTTAAAATTTTTAAAATTTATCTTAAATTATAAAGTAATTATTTTTTTCAATAGGATCAATTGACCTTAGAATATATTATGTGGCTTCGACACTGAATTTGATAGTATTATAAAGGTGACCATATTATATTACGTATGTCTTGATAGAACTTATTACAAATACTTAATATTATGATAATCTATAATAAAATAATTAATATATAAAATTATAAAATATATCATTTTCCTTGGCGTTATCCACGTAGAATAACACTCCATAAGTTTGGACCCCTAACTTAAAGCAAGGGTATTCCAAAGTATATCAACTTGCACTACATAATGTTCTCCTAATGGGCTCTTTAAGAAGGTTATATTAATATTAATGTATCAGAATTTTTAGATTATTAAGTGATCTGACTAACAAAAATCCATGAACTTGTTTGATCCTACTCATGAACAAGATAGAATGGATCTGATTAGCATGAAGTTTATTTTTTGGTAAGTTGATCAATTGGCCAATAGAATACTAATACACATAGAGTGTCGCCTGCGTGTCAACACTTTATTGGCCAATTGGCCAACTTGCTTAAAATTAAACTTCATGCTAACCACTCCCAGATAGAAGATTCTTGATAGAGAGAATTCAATGATTCTTGTAATGTCTTTTGGAATTATAAATCCCCTTATTCTCTAGAGACCACTCCAAAGTTATGTACGACTCTTTATTCCATTTGAAAAGCCTCAACTTAGTCAATTACCTTTAAGACCGTAAAATGGGTTTCGATTTGTATTCGTTCGATTCGAGTTTGACTCAAAATATAAATGATTCAAATATGAACAAATTTTAAATTAAATAAATTACTCTAACCTTCTCGAATTAAATTTTTTTTATTGATACTCTGATCATATTCGTTCGAAAATTTCAAATAGTTCGGGCTCAATTCGAGATCGTGCTCGACTCGATAGCTAAACGAGTCTTAATCAAACCTTATTTTATATTCCATAAATTTTGTTAACCAATTTTAAGCAACTCAATACTCGCATCGACTCGCTTCATTTAAACTTTTACTTACCTTCATTAAACCATATGTGTATCTAGCAATTAAGGGTATAAACGAGTCGAATTAAACCAAATAGAAAGATGCTCAAATTCGACTAGAAAAGTTAAATTCATACTCGAATTTGAATTGTATTTGAAAATGCTTTACTTAGATTCAACTTAGTTTGAATATTCGTTACTCGAATTTGATCCAACTCGGATCGAATTATATTTAAATTATTAACGAGTTTCGAATTCAAGTTCAAATTCGAGTTTTTACATATTGACTAACTTTATAATACATATAATTATAAATTAAACTTATTATTTTACTTAAAAATGAGAAAATAAATTTACAACTACACTTTAAAAATATAAAATCACAATAATTTTTTTTAAAAAAAAACTAATGATCCTAATTTTATTCAACTTTATGCGTATTATAAGAGAATTTATTGAATATCTACTGGAATATATATCAACGGAGTATGTATTGAACCACAATTGAGATTTTTCTCGTATTCAACTCAAAATTTTCTCGTATTTTTATTTAAATAATTTTTTGTGTTCAGATTTGGATCATATTATTAACGAATACGAGACTCGTTCCCAGTTATTCGAATCGAGCATGAATCGAGTTCGAATCGTTTGTTTTGTTTACAGCCTTTCTAGCAATACAAAAGACTTGCACTAAATAATGTTCTCCCAGTATCAAATAGGTTCTTTAAGAAAGTTATGTAAATAATAATATAGCAGAATTTTTAGATTATTAGTGCTTTGACAAACAAAAATCCGTGAACTTGTTGGAACAAATTAACACAGGTGGGAGATAGAAGATTCTTGACAGAGAATTCAATGATTCTTGTAATCTCTTATGGAGTAATAAATCCCCTTATCCTCTGGAGACCACTCCATAGTCATGTATGACTCTTTATTTTATTCGAAAAGCCTTTCAAATGCTCACTCACTTTGTCACTTCTTTTTTTATTGATCTAGACCACATATGTGCCCACACTTTGGTGCGGGACTAATCCTATTCGAGCCGGTGGAAACCACTCGGTGACAAAGTTATTTGACGCAACTGCATTCACTTGTATTTAGTAAGAGTATCTTCAACGGTAGTAGTAAAAAAAATTCAAATACTATAACGATTTTTGGATGTATAGATTAAGAGTTATGAATTTTATGGGAAAGACTAATTTAAAAATAAACCCTTATAACTCCTTGTGCTTAACTCCAAAATTGGTGAACTTTTTATTGGGAGTACATGTATATAACAGGAGTATACCTTGTAAATTTCGGAATTTTTGGATAAAAGTACAATTTATGATAAATGTCTAAATATTCGACAGTTTTGGCCATATGAAAAATAGTAAATGAATTTTAAAAATTCTGAAAAAAATATATATTCAACATGGGACTATATTCTGTTAAATTCCAACATGGGACTATATTCAACATGGGACTATAAAAAAATATTTTATTAGTATGTAATATTTTTATATGTTGCCCGTGAGGTTTTCTAAATATATTATATCACTTAAATTGTTGCATAAGTGATATATGGGAGTTTAAACTAATTGCTACACGTGGATATATATTAGTGAATCTAGTTTGCTAAAGTGGTGAATAATATTAATTGTGATAAGCTTGCATGTAATCATGATCTCCTAGGAAATTTTAAATGGCGGTAGCTACTGATTTGATGTTTGAGTGTTTTAAGGAGTAAATGATATTGGGACTCTAAAGATTGTTTTGAAAAGAGATTGATGTCATATAAGTTACTGCCACCTTTTTATACGGAAAGAAGGAGTCAAGGATATTATCTAT
Organism: Panax japonicus; assembly: GCA_020205505.1. Taxonomy (NCBI): domain Eukaryota; kingdom Viridiplantae; phylum Streptophyta; class Magnoliopsida; order Apiales; family Araliaceae; genus Panax; species Panax japonicus. The sequence continues at coordinate 53,874,115 of CM035108.1, forward strand.
TATGTCTTTTGATTTTTTCCACTAACAAAGTCTGTTCTCTTACTATGGATATATATTAAAGATATGGACTTGGTCTCTTAGCTTTACCTTTGTGAAAACTGAAGATTACCGTTTATTAATACATATCTTTTATTAACAGTAACATGGCGAGCTATAAAAAGAGTATTCTGATACTTAGAAAAACACAGAACTCATGAAATATTCATTGCACTTATTATTATTATTGATCAATCTGATTCTGCTAAGTGCAAACTTTTGAGAAGCTAAGCATTTTAGTTTCTGGTATTAGGGAAAGAGTTACAAATAGGTTCAAGGAAGTAAAGGTGCTTGAAGGGTGCATAGGTGCACAAGGAGCAAGAGAGCTCAAGGGAAATTAATTGTTAATTAATTTTTGTTGGAATCTGTTTTGTAATTTGTATTTATTTATAAAGAAATAAATAAAGTGAGTCTCCAATACTAATTGGTATTGGACGTGGATTAAGCTATTATTATAGAGGATAATAGCTAAACCACGTAAAAAATATTAGTGTTGATTCTATTATTTGATTTACTTTAAATTTGTATAAGTTACTTAATTATCTTAATTTGACTACTTGCATTATATTTAGATAATTATTTAACACAAAGTATTTTATCCAAGTTATAAATTCAGCAGGATATTTTCTAAATAGACTATATTAATTAAGTAAGCTGATTTCAATCAATTTAGTAGCCTGAAATTAATAGTTTTTAAAAGTTGATCATAGATTGCCTTCACACTTATTCAACCCCCCCTTTTAAGTGTGCCTAGATAAATTTCAGAAAGGAACTGTTGATTGATGTTACAGGGATAAAATATTATTGGTAGACTTTTAACGTGGAGAAGATAATAGACTTTATGGTTTATTTGACTCTTCTAATGGATTGCTCGTTCCGTTGCAACTATGGTTGAAAATTTTTATCATCTACCATATGTTCTAAATCTCTGATTTATTACTGACGAAAGCTATTGATAATTTAATTATCTTTAGTCACGATATTCTTTACATGGCTATTTGTGCTCACCCTTTTGCTTCACAATTCTTTTCAGGTAATAAGAGTGTAGCTGGGTCAAGCGGGGATAACAAGAGAATAAAACGGTAGTCTATAGCTGTTGAGGTTATCCCTAAATAATATGGAAATAATTTTGTTGAGAACTTTAGATAAGTTTGTCGTATTGTATACGTCATTTGATATTTAATTTTGGTGAATCGAATAGGGTGAGGTGAACCCAACTTTGGAAGGATGTTTTGCCACTATCATACAAGATGTCTAATGACATACATCCTCGTGTTATCATAAGACAGAGTTGTGCACATCCACTTGCTGAGTATATCTACGAACACTACCTATATGATCTTGGAGTTTATTTAAAATATAATTTTTACTTGGAGACAACAGAAATAATTATATGTCAAGAGAAGACTCACCATTGGAAAGAAGATGATAGTAATCTTCTTGTTTTTTTGGGGGACTTTTGGGTCAACCAAGGATAATTATGTGGACATATGATATCTATCATAACCTAGATGCATGACCTCCCATGTACAAAGGTTTCCTTGAGTATTTTCTAAAAATTTTAATTTCTAAAATAATTATTGACTGTACCTTTATGTAAGGTACCATTGTAAGGTCTTGTGGTCAAGGCACTACGAGAGTTATATATATTTGTATTAAAACTCACAGCTTATCTGTTGTCGTACTCTGTACGACAGTTCAACAGTTGTATAAATGAAGTGTATATTTGATTTTTATAGTGCGATATCTGGCGACTCAGAATGGGTCGTATGGACCTATTTTGAGGGCGTCACATATATGAATTACAATTATAAGATTAATTTAATTTAGGATATTTGTTTAGAATGAAATTATTCATGATTACTTAATATTAGCCCATATTAGGTTTATTTTGTCCTAAATTATTTTAAAGATTATATAATTTATTTTTATCGATTAGATTAATATACTCTTACCAATAATAATAAAGATATTGTATTCTTAATAGCACGAGTATAAATGAACATAAATTTTAAATGATGGAGATAAAAATACCTGATTAGATATGATATTAAATAGCCATCCAATGCAAGTAATTTTTTTTATTATTGAATAAATAGTCCCAAATTCAATTTTTATACAAAAGATTAGAATTAAATATTTTAATTATAAGTGTTATCCTTTTAAAAAACATGATTTTAGTGTGTTTAGAAGTTGAAGACGTATTTTAAAATTTTATTTATTTTATGCGTAACTTATTTAATGCATAAAGTTTAGAGATTATTTTAACCCATTTCGATTTCAACCGTCATTACGTTATATCTTAATCTTATTCCATCCAATCAAACGTCTCATGAATGCTCTAAAAAAGTTGAAACTTTTGGATCAATCTATCTAATAAAATACAAATGATTTTGAATTTTCCGCTCACTCAATAAATCATCTGGGCTGTCCAAAGTTTGAGATAAATCCCACCGTCCATACATCTATCTAATAAAATACATCTATCTATCTAATCTATCTATCTAATAAAATACAAATGATTTTGAATTTCCCGCTCACTCAATAAATCATCTGGCCGTCCAAAGTTTGAGATAAATCCCACTGTTGGGATGTGATTATTTGGGCCTAGCCATGGTGCAACTCAATCTATTTAATGGTCCAGGTCTGGTGATGGCCCATATGTATTTATTATGACAGTGGAAGAGTCCTTATTAAAATAGGATTGTGTTTCCTTATTTGGAGGGATAAGGAGTCCTTCTCCTATTAGGAGAAGGGTAAATGTGATTCTATATATATGGCTACAAGCTAGGGTTTAAGGAGGAGGAGAGGACACAAGAGATACAACACAAATATACAACTTGTACTCTCTCCATATACACAACTTGTACTCTCAATATTATTATAGTGGATTACTCTCTCTCCGTGGTTTTTCCCCAATTGGGTTTCCACGTAAATTCTTGTGTTCATACATTATATTTCTTTATTTATGTTTATGTGAGTCTATTTCGTGAGTTTAATTTCACAACAATTACTCCATCAACCGTTGGCGCTATTTTGGCCTGTCCTTTTGGGTGATTTCGTCAGGCGTACAAAATCAGGCGTTAACATTGGCGCCGTCTGTGGGAAACGAAGACACTTGTTCTAGTGTCGATTTAAAATCACCGATTCATCTAGAAGAAGAGCCAACACATAAAGCTAAGTTATTCTTTTTTATTAAATTTTAAAAATATATATGCAATATGTGTTGAGCCTTCTGCTAGTAATCTGTTCATGCTAATTAAATTTTAGCATCCCCATCATTAATATTACTTTACACTACTTTACACGTATACATGTGTACAAATTCATGTAGGATATTTTTTCGTACGATTCGAAGGCTATGTTGGCAGTTTCCGTCACGATGCTTCTCAATCTAGCCCACAAGCTGCTTCTCTGTTGGATATTAACGGTGAAGTGGCACAACGCCCGAAGAGACTTTTTCTGAGAGACGACTTTGGGGTCTTTGTCTGTTTCAATGAAAATGGATGGAACTGCTGTCGAAGTTTCAAAGCATTGATATCATTGGTTCCACTCCAAATAAAATACTAATATCCCTCTCATACTCAACGAAAAAATTTCAGCACCAGCGCAGCCACCGTACGAAGAAGGCGCAACTGCGACTGGGATTCCGGTGATGTCTAGCGGCCAATACTATGAAAACAATCGCCCTGCTCAAATTCTATCCAAAACCTGGTCCACCGACCTCTGCGACTGCTTCTCTGATGTCAACAACTTTGTGTTGGGATTCCTCTTCGAGCCACACCGGTTATAAATTCTATCCAAAATCAGGCCATGGGTGGGTCTTGGAGCTGCTGTTTGGGTCCAAATCGCTGCTGGCAACGCTTATACTTTCCCTTTGTACTCTCATTCTCTCAAATCAGTACTGGGTTTCACTCAACAACAACTCATCATCCTTGCAGTTGCTTATGATATTGGAGAAAACGTGAGTATTCTTCCTGGCATCGCCTGCAACAAATTCCCACCATGGGCTGTTCTTCTCGTTGGTGTACTTGCTTCTTTCTTGGGTTATGGTATTCTCTGGCTTGCTGTTACCCAGAATGTTCAATCCTTACCTTACTGGGTTGATTAGAAAAGTGGCCTGACTATTCAAGCGGCCATCAAAAGGTTGTAAGAGCTTTACAATCATGCACCTGTGTAAAATAATGGGTCTTCAGAGCTTCGGACGCATCGATTGCAAAAGTTCCAAATCTTTAAGTTCAGAATTTTGATGGGCCGAGGAACTCCGGAAAATCTCAACTGACAATTCCAATCCAGGTTTTAAGTAGCAGGAATAAAAAGGATTGGAAACAACCCACTTCGGGCAACAACAATCCTCTTCGGATAATTGCAGTTTGCCTCGGACTATATCACATCAGTTTCATCATATCTTCGGCTGTCTACTTTCGGCAGATATAAAGTCTGATCGAAGCCTCCCACAGGGGTCGGGACGGATATTATGGTGGCATAAGGTTGCAGGGGTTATAAGGTCGGACAAACGTCCTTCGAGAAGGCTTTGATCTCCCGAAAGGATGAACATTTTACGGATATTATGGCGGCATAAGGTCGGAGGGGTTATAAGGCCGGACAAACATCCTTCGGGAAGGCTTTGATCTCCCGAAAAGAAGCCTCCCACTGGGGTCGGGACGGCTATTTTGGCAGTATAAGGTTGGATGGCGTAATAAGGTTGGATCCTTCGGGAAGGCTTAGTTCTCCCGAAAGGAAGCCTCCCACGGGGGTCGGGACGGCTATTTTGGCAGTATAAGGTTGGATGGCGTAATAAGGTTGGATCCTTCGGGAAGGCTTAGTTCTCCCGAAAGGAAGCCTCCCACGGGGGTCGGGACGGCTATTTTGGCAGTATAAGGTTGGATGGCGTAATAAGGTTGGATCCTTCGGGAAGACTTTGATCTACCGAAAGGATGAAAATCCCGAGGATTAAAATCCCGAAGAGACTTTTTGAATAATCTCTTATAAATAAGGTTCTTATTAATAAGAGACTGGGGGGCAATGATTGGTATAAAGGGGTTACAAGGTCGGACAAACATCCTCCGAGACGGACCGACATCCTCTCCAACGGATAACATCCCGAGACGGACCAACATCCTCTCCAACGGATAACATCCCGAGACGGACCAACATCCTCTCCAACGGATCACATCTTCCGAGACGAACCGACATCCTCACTAATGGATCATCGTCCTCCCGAATGGATTACTTCCTTCGGGACAGGCCATCATCATCTCGATCGGACAATATCCTTCGGGACGGACCAACGTCCTCCCGAACGGTCAAAATAAATATTTATACGGTTCTTCGGAACGAATACTTTTAGTTCCTCGGAACGAACTTTATAATTTATATTTGGTAGTGATAAGGTTGGTTCGGTCGTAATAAGGTTGGTTCGGTCGTAATAAGGTTGGTTCGGTTGGTATAAGGTTGGTTCTTTAAATATCTTCGGTTGGAATAAGGTTGGTTCGGTTGTGATAAGGTTGGTTCGGTTGGTATAAGGTTGGTTCTTTAAATATCTTCGGTTGGAATAAGGTTGGTTCGGTTGTGATAAGGTTGGTTCGGTTGATATATATAAGGTTGATTCTTTATATCTTCGGTTGGTATAAGGTTGGTTCTTTAAATATCTTCGGTTGGAATAAGGTTGGTTCGGTTGGTATATATAAGGTTGGTTCGGTTGGTATATATAAGGTTGATTCTTTATATCTTCGGTTGGTATAAGGTTGGTTCGGTTGGTATAAGGTTGGTTCTTTAATATCTTCGGTTGGAATAAGGTTGGTTCGGTTGTGATAAGGTTGGTTCGGTTGGTATAATGTTGGTTCGGTTGGCACAAGGTTGGTTCTTCAGTAGCAATATTATAAGGGCAATTGTTTATCTATTTGGGAGTAAACAAGAGTAGAGAGGCGACAATATGGGGAGCCAACAATTTTAGTTCGGCGCATGGTGTTCGGGCGTGATATTTTCTCTTCGGCAAATATGATCATTTTGTTGGGATATACTTATATAGTCTCTCATTTATAAGTTCTTTATAAATAAGAGACTGGGGGGCAATGTTGGGATGTGATTATTTGGGCCTAGCCATGGTGCAACCCAATCTATTTAATGGTCCAGGTCTGGTGATGGCCCATATGTATTTATTATGACAGTGGAAGAGTCCTTATTAAAATAGGATTGTGTTTCCTTATTTGGAGGGATAAGGAGTCCTTCTCCTATTAGGAGAAGGGTAAATGTGATTCTATATATATGGCTACAAGCTAGGGTTTAAGGAGGAGGAGAGGACACAAGAGATACAACACAAATATACAACTTGTACTCTCTCTATATACACAACTTGTACTCTCAATATTATTATAGTGGATTACTCTCTCTCCGTGGTTTTTCCCCAATTGGGTTTCCACGTAAATTCTTGTGTTCATACATTATATTTCTTTATTTATGTTTATGTGAGTCTATTTCGTGAGTTTAATTTCACAACAATTACTCCATCAACCGTTGGCGCTATTTTGGCCTGTCCTTTTGGGTGATTTCGTCAGGCGTACAAAATCAGGCGTTAACACCCACCGTCCATACATCTATCTAATAAAATACATCTATCTATCTAATCTATCTAATAATGATTTTGAATTTTCCGCTCACTTAATAAATCATCTAGGCCGTTCTAAGTTTGAGATAAATCTCAATGCCCATACAGTGCCGGAGGCACGGGACCCAGCTAGTTATATTTATAATCTATATAATAAAATATAATTAATTTTAAATTTTTCGCTCAACTAATAAATCATATGGGGTCGTCCAAAATTGAAAATAAATCTCATCATCCATGTAGTGTCAGAGGCACATGAAACAGCTAGTATACTATATTTACTATTGTAATGCAATGAGAATTAAAATTTCAAATAGCTTGAAGAAGCTAGAGATTCATGAAAGAAAATAGAAAAAAAAAACAAAAAGTCTACGACGACAGGGTTTGTGCGACCGGTCTAGCGACCGGCCGAATTTTTTTTTTTTTTTTTTTTTTTAAATGTCTCCCAAATAATTTATAAGATTTATTGGAACTGGAATTTTTACAGAAAAAAGTGTTTTGGATGTCATTTGGATACACGTAAAAAATATGCCTGTACAGTCTGTATAGGCATATTTTTTACGTGTATCCAAATGACATCCAAAACACTTTTTTCTGTAAAAATTCCAGTTCCAATAAATCTTATAAATTATTTGGGAGACAATTTAAAAAAAAAAAAAAAAAAAAAAAAAATTTCCGGCCGGTTGCTAGACCGGTCGCACAAACCCTGTCGCCGTAGAAGCTCTCGAAAAAAAAATATCAAAATTATAACTCTTGTTTGGATATTAATTGTCTGGAACATGTCAGAATATTTATAGGGAACTAAGGGCGTAAAAGAATTTCATATTTAATTTATAAAATTTATCCAGTATAAAATAAATTTTAATTTAATAGGTATTGAGTTGAGTATGACCTTGAATCGAGCCAGTTTGAATTATTCAAATAAATATAATTTAAATATAAATAAAAAATTATAATTTAAGAAAATTTAAATAATTTATTAAAATTTAAATTTTATTTATATTTAAATTATTTATATTTTAAATTGAATTTGAATCAAATTTTTAATCGAATTAATACGAATCAAGTCCGAGATGTTTTTATTAGCTTTAATAGTTAGGAAGGAAAGAAGGAAGGCCCCACTCCTAGTCAAATCAAGTCCTCAAAATTTTTTTAATATTCAAAATTATCACACAAAATCTATCTAACAAAATAAAATTTATTTTGTTTAATGTTGGAAGGCAGGAGACACATTAATATTATGCCTCTTTTAACTTTTCATCCTTGTAGTAATCTCTTTCCAAATTTCTAATGCTGTTTAGTAAAACTCTGTTGAATAGAAACTGGTAACCTACTACTGATACACAATAATGGACGGAAAAGGAGAAGAAAAAGGGAAAGGAGGAAGTGCAATCGGTATAGATCTGGGCACCACGTACTCGTGCGTCGGAGTTTGGCAACACGGCGGCGTTGAAATCATTGCGAATGAGCAAGGTAACAGGACGACGCCGTCATGTGTGGCTTTCACTCATACAGAGCGTTTCATCGGCGACGGAGCCTACAACCAGGCCGCCATGAACCCTGTTAACACCGTCTTTGGTAAATACGCATGCATTTATAAAATGAAACTTGAAACCCTTTTTACAACAAAAAAAAGTCCCATTTTTCATTTCTTTTTTATTTTTATAAAAAGGGTTTCATTTGTTTTGATGATGATATAAAATGATCAAATTTCATGAAGTCTTTAAACTCTTGATCATTAGAGCATCTGCGGTACATGGACTATCTGCTCAACTATATTTAGTCCACACATATCCTTTAGTCTTAGATCCTTTCAGCATATGGACTATCATTCGGTGGAATATAATATAAAAAGATTAAAATAATTAATAAATTCCAAAAAAACTCAAATATAATAAAAAATAATATAATACATAGGAGAATTATAATTTTTCCATCTAAAAAATAAATTAAAGAAATATTATCAATAAAAAAATAAAAATCAAATATAAAAAAATATAAATTATTATTAACAAAATACTTATATAATTGATAAAGGTTGAAATAATTGATTTGAGTTATAGATAACATATATTAAATTATTATGCATATTTATAATTTTTTTAATTTCTATTTGTTACTTTTTTTTATTAGACCTCATCTTCTTCGCCGCTTGTTTCCTCCTCTTCTTCAGAATTCCCTTTTCCTTCCTCACCATCTCTCTTCTCCTTCTTCCTCATCAACATCTCTCCTATTTAAATATATTAAAAATTATAGTCTAAATTATAGTCTATCCGTTTTGATTCCTTGATATAGTCGTTTTGCCTTGCCGAAAAATTGGATGGACTATATTTAGTCCATCTGCTGAAGCGACATATGTGTTCCTAGACTATATTTAGTCTAGGATTTGTGACTCCGGCACTGTTGGAGATGCTCTTATGTAATTTTTTTTTTTGCATTTTTTATATCAAATATTACAAATATTGCATCTGGCTTGATTTATAAAAAGCGATATATCTATCAATCTATGTCAGCTTACTATTCTGATAAAGATCTTGCTGAACTTTGTGGATTTTTTTTAAAACAAATGTAACAAAAAGTTTTTCCCTGATTTAAAAAGCAAATGTGACAAAAAGTTATGAATGTTTCAAGACTGCAACAACTTTATGTAATGAAAATCCAATATAAAACCACTTAATGTCTAATTAACTAAATAATCAATAAATTTTGAATAGACATGGAACAAAAAATTGTATTTAAAATTTGTAAATTTATAAATAAGATGAAAATTAACTATTTTTCTCATGGAGTACTAAAGTGGTCAGTTCTTTATTTTTGGTAGTGTAGTGTGTGTGTGTATGTGTCAATGTGTGTAATAAACTGGTTTGTGATTTTGCACAATATCTATGTTACTTAATTTTGCGATTGTGGATTACTGGACTAGTATTTAAGTTAGTTTGTGTTTGTTTTCAATTTTGCCGTCATGCTTATGTTACTTTAGTGTCTATATAGGAGAGAACTAGTTCTATTTATTTAATTAGTTTCCTTGTAAATTAATATTTCTGGGACTTGGTTTATTTTGTTTGGTATTGTATACAGATGCTAAACGATTGATTGGTAGGAGATTCAATGATTCATTTGTACAAAATGACATGAAACATTGGCCATTTAAGGTTATTGACTTATTGCTGGTCCTGGTGATAAGCCCGTGATTCTGGTCAATTTTAAAGGTGAGGAGAAGCAATTTGCAGCTGAAGAGATCTCATCTATGGTCCTCATAAAGATGAAGGTGATTGCCGAGGCATACCTTGGATCAATAGTAAAGGATGCTTTTATAACAGTCCCTGCGTACTTCAATGACTCTCAGCGCAAGGCTACAAAAGATGCTGGAACTATTGCTGGCCTTAATGTAATCAGTATCATCAACGAGCCGACAGCTGCTGCCATTGCTTATGGTCTTGACAAGAAGCAGTTCAGCCGGGGAGAAAAATGTGCTTATTTTTGACCTTGGTGGTGGTACTTTTGATGTTTCTCTTCTGACAATCGAAGAGGGTATCTTTGAAGTGAAGGCTATATCCGGTGACACTCACCTCGGAGGGGAGGACTTTGACAATCGTATGGTGAACCACTTTGTTCAGGAATTCACCAGGAAGTACAGTAGGAATACGAGTGGAGACCCTAGATCCCTAAGGAGATTGAGGACTGCCTGTGAAAGGGCAAAACGGACTCTCTCTTCTTTTCCCCAGGCCTCGATTGAGGTTGATGGAAAAGAGTTACGAGATTTGGAAAGAGAGGAAAGCTCAATACTCGATTCATTGGTCCATTTTTAATTCTCGATCGAGTAGGGACTGTAGCCTATAGAATTGTTTTACCGCCAAGTATGTCTCGTGTTCATAACGTTTTTCATATATCCATGTTACGTAAATATGTGAAATACCTGAACCACATTATTGAGTTAGAACCAGACGAAATAGCGAAAGATTTAACGTATGAAGAGGTTCCTGTTCAAATCTTGGATAAGAAGGAACATATTCTACGCTCCAAGATTATACCTCAAGTTAAAATTTTATGGAGGAACCACGATGTTGAGGAAATGACCTGTGAGTTAAAATCTGAAATGAAATCAAGGTATCCTTATCTCTTTAACATACCAGGTACGTACCCTAATTTCGAGGGCGAAATTTCATAAGGAGAGATTGTAAGACCCCAAATTTTATGAATAAAAATGAATTTTCTATAAATATCATTTTTGAATAGTATGGAATAAATTTAATATAATGTTATAGTTGTGGGTAATATTTATAAATTTTACAAAGTACGCAAGTTGTTATATAATAATCGATTGGTCGGGAAATATTCGTTTTAACAGGGAATATTCGTACGACAGCACAATCATTGGTGGATCCCACAACAGAATTATTGTCGGATTGAGAAAATGACAAAAATATTTTATTGAAAATAATGGCGGAAGTTTTACCGTTAATACTGTTGAACTACTCGGTAGTAAAAGTACAGTAATACGCGTGGTTGCATAGTAGCACACGGTATTGATTATTGATGTTTACGTGAGAAGTCATTCAGTTTTATTCAATTATTGTCGATATTTTATATATTATTAAATCAATAATTGAGATGACAGAGTTATTAATATTATTATTTACAATATTAACGATGTCTAGAAGTTCTGCTAAGGAGAGGTTTGGTCACCTAATTGCGCGCTAATATGGAGAAATACTTATTGGAAAACCCCCTATTTCCTGGGAACGACCTGGTCGATTAATAGTGTGAATAATAATAATGATGATGAAGTTTTGTTTTATTAGTATTATTAATGTATTAAAACAGAAAAGCTTTTTATATAAAACAGAATACTTTTATAAAATTATTCATTTTATTAGGCTAATAGTAAAATCTTTTTATATAAAACAGAATACTTTTATAAAATTATCTGTTTTATTAGAAAATAATTAGAATATATTATATTTTATTATGCATAGTGTTTGCATAGTGCTTGCATAGTATTTGCATAGTAAAATCTTTTTATATAAAATAGAATACTTTTATAAAGTTATTCGTTTTATTAGATTATAAATAGAATATATTATATTTTATTATAAACCAATCTGGACTGTCCGTTTAAAGTAAATTAATCTAGACTGTTCATGGATTGATTACTATTCAGTCCATTCTTCTATAAATAGAAGCTCATTCCTTCATTATTTCTTACAAATTCTCTGAAACTATAGAGAGAAAGAAGAAAATTATTCTGCTACTTCACTACTCCGATATCAAGTTTCTTTTACGGTAAGGGGTATTATTTCTTTTGTATTCATGAAGATAACTTTTGTTATTACATTCTTTATTATTTTGTTGGAATATCCTATCTGTGCGTTTTACACCGGACCTGGTTCCGTCTTTATTATTCTGTTAGAACATCCTGTCGGTGCGAATTTCGCCTGACCTGGTTCCGTTATTTAGTATTCTGTTGGAATAACCTGTCTATGCGAAGTACCACATGCATGGTGATTTCTGTTGTTATTTCATTCTTTTTTATTCTGTTGGAACATCCTGTCGGTAAGGCTGTAAACGAGTCGAATCGATCCGAATTCTAGGCTGCTCAGATTTGATTCGAGACAAAAATGTCTTGCTCGTATTCAATTCGAATTCGAAATAAAATTTAAATAATGTACTCGTATTCGACTCGATGCAAAAAATGATACTCGAAGTTCGATTCGACTCAACTCGAAATTATATTCGAACTACTTGTTTTGAATCAAACTCGAGTAAAAACGAGCTTATATCAAATTATTGATTCCAAATTTACAATTTACAATAATACAATTTTAAAAAGTTAGGCATATGAATTACAAAATATACATTAATAACAGTAACAACATTAACATTCAAGTTTCTAGCAGCAGCATTATCCAACAAGCAGCATCACAAGGATTCAAGTTTCCAGCAAGCAGCAGCAAGCATAAACATTGATTCATTCAAGTGTCCAAGTCCAGGAGAAGAGAATTATCAGCAGTTCATTTTTGCAGTATATGGCATACAAGATCAGCTGTAGCATGAATAATCCACATACAAAGTATCGCAGTAGCACCATCTAATTAGTCAAGGCAGGATCAAAAAGTTAGAAAATCAACAAAAGGTTTGAGAAAAATAAAAAAGAAGCTCCCAACATGAATTACTACAATATGTTCAGGCTATAAAAAGAATAAAATATTAAAGGAAGTGAACTAAGACCTGCATATCAGTTCATTACTTACCCACTAAGATGAAACGATTCCAAGTTCTGTTCCAAGAAATCAGGACAACTCAGTTCTCAGGAACAGTGTCATTGTAATCACTGCCATAGTGGTTCCAGGCATAAATAATATTTAGACAGACAAAAGAACGTCAACAGTAAGGGAATAATAGAGTTCCCCCCCCCCCCACCAAAAAAAAAAAAGAAAGAAGAGTACTTTTGATTAGTTCCTCTATTAGGATTCTGAAGTTATAAGAATTTTGAAATTTGAAAGTGCCACCAATATAATTATAGCTAAAATGAACTTAATTAATAATCTCACAAAGTTTAAGACTCAATTCTCAAGAACAAGGATTCATGCCTACCTAGATCAACAAGAATATATTAACCTTGTCATACTCATAACAATAACAACATGCATACAAACTGGAAATTAAACTTGTGTGCTGGGGCAAGAGAAATATACAGTACCTCCTGAATTGCTACTAGAGCTTCAGCTTGCCAACGTGTGACTGAGGGGGCTAGACTATAGCTAATCTCTTTTACCTGTTACAAATTATGAAGACCTTAAAAAATAGTTGCATGAACCACAAGGAGTCGTGTAAACAAATAAAATAGCAAAAATATGGCTAGTAGTAAGTAGTTAACCTAAGAGTTGAACTTGCAGTAAAAAGTTTGTGTAACAGGTGCTTATGTTACAAGTTGTATTAGGCACAATTGAGTCCTAATTATAATTTGTAAGTCTGTATTTGGGTATTTGTTCTTTCGGTCATACAAAGCCTCACCTTAAAAGAAAGAAAAATAATAGTTATACTGCTTTAAAGATTTTTTACAACAAGGCAAGGAAGAAGGTAACAAAATGTAGACATAAAAGTGCACCTAAACAACAATAATTCATCACATAAAAGTGTTTAATCAAGAGTTTTAACTACCACATAAATGTAGTCATAATATATCAATGCACTTGGGTATTATATTTAGAAAATTAGCAGAATTAATGTGTTCAAGTATATACATAAGCTTTCATTGTATACAGTATAATTCTGAAATGAGTTTCCAAATTAAGTGTTTCTTAAATCATACCACAACAGTTCTTCTCAGCCTACAATTTTAGTATTTCTACATTTAAGGTGATTATATTAGGAATATTATCCACCTATGGACTATGGTGATCTAGTGCGGAATTATTTAAACTATCTATTAATAAAATATTTGGTTACCTAACTAAACACATCTAACAACACAATCGGACACTAGCATAAATGTGTATATATAGCATACGGTGAGAGAGGTGAGAAGTTACAGTTCTGATAAATGGAGCAGCAGGGATGAGAATGGAGTATCATACAAATTCATTTATAACTTCAGGGGGCTCCAGCTGAAGAAATAGGTTACATAAATGTATGTGAACATACTGCATCCCACACAAGCTATTGTGTCCTTGTCCTGGTACTCTCTGTCGTCTTCACTTGAAAGAAATATGGATGAGCCTATAACATAAAACACAAACTATTAACAGAATCTGAGATTAAGTAAAATCAAACAAGGCGGCTTAAAATGATAACTCTTAAATACAACTACTTGATACTTGATAGTATATAGATTACCGTTGCTTCTCTTGTTGTGACCCTATCCTGATGATTATAACGAAGAAGCTTGTCAAGAAAATCAATGGCCTGCATGTTGCATACCTCAAAAGAATCAAAACCAAGAAGGGGGAGAAAGTAACATTCTCGAAATGAGTTGAACCACAGTTATAAATTACTAATGAACAGAATGACCTCTGGAGATACTAGATGAACAGAATGGCCTGTCAGTACTGTTTCTGATCTTTCTTTGATGTTACCTGCACCAAATTTTTATTCCACCAGAATGGTACTTAGATTTGAACAAGACATAATTCTATTGGCACCAGTGAAATTGACTAGAAACTTAACATATGACAGATCTCACACCTGAAGAAGATAAACAGAGATAGGGTTTCGTATGATTTGGGGAAAATGAAATTGGGATTATACAAATGAATTTGCAGAGTGATAACTTACCAACAATTGAAGTTAAACCTTATATCTCTTTCAATTCTCTTAAATCACAACCATGCATCTGCAGATCTTGAGATTATCTACAAAATAAATGATAGAAAACTGTAGATTGTGATTTTCTAGACAAAAATTAAAGGCAGACTCTTACAATTCTCTAACATCGTCGACCTCGAAGGAACCAAAGAAGTTAGAAGTAGACACTGGACTGCGGAAGATAAATCGTCAGCTTCCCAAAAGAATGAAAGATCAACTTAGCTTTACTCGCGAACCATAAGCGAACGTATTCGATCGAATTTCTGGCGAATGATTCGAAACCTATCGAACTACTCATGTAGAAAACGAGAAGAGTAGTACTCCTCTCACATCCGGATCGTTTAAAGACTCGAATAATAAAGAGTGCTCAAAATCGACTCGCTCATATACGAACTCGAGTCCCGTTCGATATTTTTGCGAGTCGACTCCGAACCGAGCTCGACCCGTCCGACTCGTTTTCAGCCTTACCTGTCGGTGTGAATTTCGCCTGACCTGGTTTCGTTATTTATTATTCTGTTGGAATAACCTGTCTATGCGAAGTACCGTATGCATGGTGATTTCTTTTGTTATTCCATTCTTTATTATACTCAGTTGGTTAAAGTTTTGACTTCTATACTCCATGAAATTAGTGGAATATTCTTGATATTTGCGCTTCATCTAGTATCTTTTTATGGAAATATTCTTCTGAGCATTCTTGAATTTTACTCTACAAAGAAGTATCATGTTGACAATTTGGACGTTATTAGTTCCTGAATAAATTAATTCTTGAACTTGTTTTATTGAATTTTTATATCATTGTCATCATCCTCATGTTTATATTTTTTTTGAAAGTCATTTGTGGTCTATAGTGCATAAATGGACTTGGTATGATTATGACCAGAAATTATTTGGTGTAATCATGACCATAATGTTACAAATGATGTGGTAAAAGTCCTTATTGGCCCATAGTGCATTGATGGACAGTTGTTGGTATAATCGTGACCATTGATGAATACACGAATATCCTTCGCCCGTATTGCATGAATAATTTGTGGTCGTGATACTAATGAATATCCTTAGCCGTAGTGCAGGGATGATGTGGATTATTTATTAAGCTGAGTTCCAGCGATAAAAGTGATGAAAAACTTTTTAAATCATAAAAGATAGTAGATTTTATTCTCTACTTGACTCTTTTAATGAATTACTTGTCCCGCTGCAGTTAAACTTGATGTCTATTATATTTTATCAGTTTAACATTGTTGAAGACTAATGATAATTTATTCTTCATTATCTTAGTCATAATATTTCTTACTGAGCTAGTTGAGCTCACCCTTTCTTTCACTGTTCTCTTCAGAAAATGAGAACTTAGCCGGGACTAATCGGGGAACGGAGTGATGGTCCGAGATGGTGTCTTAGTAGTCCTCACTATTCTATAAAATAGTTTGATAATAAATGTAATGAGGACTTATTCTGAGAGTAGATATTGTCTAGAAGACAATATTTGTATTAAAACTCACAGCTCTTGTTATATATTTAAGATTGTATTTGTATTCTGTACCATGTATTTGGCGACTCAGAATAGGTGATGTATACCTATTTTGGGGGCTTCACATAGCATTATTGGCAATATCTAGAAAGTTATATCTAAGAAGAAGTTTGGTCACCTAATTGCGCGCCAATAAGAAGAAATCCTTATTAGAAAGCCCCCTCTTTCCTGGGAACGGCCTGGTTGTCATTATTGTGATTCTGTAATATTATTTTTGAATAATTATTTATTGCTTTATATGATAAGGAAATATTTATTATATGTGGCTATTAATGTAAAGGTGTTTTATCAGTATTTTTGTCGAAATGGAGGTATTAAAAATCAAATCAGTTTTCTTGAGATATATTGCGTGAGTTATAATTTTTAATCCGACCGTTGGATCGTTATGATTTCTAGATATATTATACATATATTAGTTGAGTATATGTCCATAAATTTTGAATCGTTAAAAATGAATGTATGATTTGTTATGAATTTTAAGAGGTGTCTGATTCGGAAATTATGTTATAAATGATTTTTGGTGGAAAATTCTAGAATTGAGTGGGCCCCTCTTTTTGTTGGTAAGAAATATGGTAGAATTTTCTTTCAAATGTGGTGGGTGGGAATAGTAGCAGGTAAAGCCATCAGGTTGCAGGTCAAGTCTGCTTCGGCGTGCTAGCATTTCCTATAAATAGGCGCTTAGGTTAGAATTGAAAATCACACCAGGAACAAGTTTTCTCTCTCTATATTATCGAGCGTATTTTATGAGTATTTAGATACTTTGAGAGTTACTACTCAGTGCAAGTTTTCTTCTGCTTTACATCCAATATTCCGATCAGAAATACTATTATTTTGAGGGAAGAGATGTTATTTTCTTCGTAAATGATATTATTTTCTTCAATATCATTATGCCGAAATATTGATATGAATTTTATTGTAGAATTTTAACCTTTTTGTGTTAGGGTTACTATTCATGTATACGACACTATTCACGTATACGGCACTATTCACCGAAAAATAAAATTTTCTCTTTTTCGTCCTAAATGTCTTTAATGGTTACTATCTTTGATTGTATCCATGTTTTGATCTTTATTTTTGCATTCTACTTCACAATTGGTTATTATGGAGTATTATTGAATTTGGATAAACCGAAATACGAATCCCTAATATTTATCCTTTTATCTCACTAGATTCGTTCTCTAAAATGTTTTTCATCATTCTCAGTCCTTAATGGTGATACTTGATGAATATTTTTGACCTGTAGTGCAAAGATGAATGATTACCTGATGAATATCTTTAGCCCGTAGTGCAAAGATGAACATGTGTTGAGATGAACATGATCAATTGGTGATACAAATGAATATCTTTGGCCGTAGTGCAAAGATGAATATTTGATTTAAGATGTATATTGATTGATGTTACATGGATAAAATATTGATGATGAACTTTTAAATTAATAGATGATAGTAGATTTCATTCTCTCCTTAACTTTTCTAATGAATTATTGTTTCCGTTGCAGTTGTTGATCTAAAACTTGTTGTCTATTATATTCTATCAGATTTTTTCTGTTGAAGACTAAAGATAATTTGTTGTATATTATGTTAGTCATAATATTCTTTACTGGGCTAGTTGAGCTCACTCTTTTCCTTTTTGTTCCATTTTTCTTTTCAGGAAGCGAGATCATAGCAGAAACCAGTCGGGGTATAGAGTGATGATCCTAAACAGTTGTTTTAGAAGTCCTAACTATTTTTTGTAAAATAGTGCATCAATAATTGTAATGAGGACTTTATTTGGGTGTGGATATTGTCTCGAATTTGAAAGCGTAAAAAATGCACTCCATTAGAATGAGGAGGACAAAAATCATCTCATGTTCCTTTGGGGACTTGAAATATTTGATGTTGTACTTTAGATGGCATTGTAATAATTTGATTATGAATATTGTCGTATTATATATGTTACAATATTTGTATTGAAACTCACAGTATATGTGTCGTCGTATTTTGCATGACAGTTGTATAAATAAAGTTTTTTTTAGTGTATGTTTCTAGCGATCCAAGATGGGTGGCGTATAACTATTTTGGGGACGTCACAGTTCGTATCAAAGCTTAGGGATATGATCCCTGGTTGAGATGTGAGACAAGAACTAGGAGGGGAGAGACGAGAAATTTCTTTGTCAGTATGACCTACCTAAGTTTATTTATTATTTAATTGATCGGTCAAAATATATGGATAATATGTGGCATGACAATTAACCGTTGTTTTGAAGCTGTATTCTAGAATAATATCTGAAATATAGAAAATGAGCAATGGATGAACCATGAGATAGAGGAAGTAGCTTGGGAGCTAGAATTTGAAATCCTTATCTCTTCGAACTACCAGTTATGTAAATTTCGAGGGCGAAATTTCATAAGGAGGGGAGATCATAAGACCCCTACTTTTATGAAATAAAAGTCTAAATAAATTTATGGTTATTATTTTAAAATTGTAAAATGTTAAATTTATAAATGGGTAAACGAAAAATTAATTGGGTAAATGAGCTAATAAAAGAGGAGATACTAAACTTATAGAATGTGGACACGTGGGCGGCTAAGGCTGATAGGGGAGGGATGATTACTGAGATTTAATTTCCCAATACGCCAAACCTTTCCTTAAATTATGCACCAAATATTTTTCTATTGGTCCATTTATTTTGTGGGGCAAAGATATGGCCGTCCATTTTGGCTAAAAAGTCACATGTTCAACACTTTGCTTCTCATTTTTCCAAGGAGGTTGGCAATTCATTTTGGCTAAGTCAAATATGTAACCTTTTTTCTTCTCATTCTCTCATGCTCTCTCCCGTAGCCATGTCCAGAAGAAGAAAAAGGAGAAAAGAGAGAAGAGAGAAAGGAAAGAGAAAGAAAGAAAGAAATGAAGAAAGAAGAAGATGAAACTATGAAGCAATGAAGGAAGAATAAGAACTCAAAAGGTAAAACCAAAACTTTTCATCTCTTTAATTTTCCTAAGAGTTTGATTTGCTAAAGGTTGGGTTATATGGAATCATGATGGATCCAAAGTAATAATGAATTATATGATGATTTTATGTTTATTCCATTTCATAATCAAATTTAAGATCAAAAAGTTAGGCATGTGTTTGAGGATGAATAAAAGTTATTTTGAGAAC
This sequence comes from Panax japonicus, assembly GCA_020205505.1. Classification (NCBI taxonomy): domain Eukaryota; kingdom Viridiplantae; phylum Streptophyta; class Magnoliopsida; order Apiales; family Araliaceae; genus Panax; species Panax japonicus. The sequence goes on from CM035108.1 coordinate 53,893,726, forward strand.
TTAAATCAAACTTGTAAAAGTGTTGATAGTTGATTTATGTGTAATATCCGAGTAGGATGATCTATAGATTAAGAAGTTATGGAAATATTCCAATTTGAACGGACTAAAAATGAGTTAAATTAAAGTAGTAGTGAAAGTTTTCGTAAAACATGTTAAACGATGAAAAACTTAATCTTGGGGGACTTTTGAGCAAAATTTCAAAATAATTAATGAATCTAAAAAATTATGAAATCATGGGGGTTTTGTAGATCATGTTACAATCTTTCCATAGCCTCAAAAATGGACTAATTCTGACTTAAAATGAAGAAGTTATGAAGATTTGAAGTATGTGCGTCAAAAATTATAAAATCTGGAAAATTAGAGTTAAGTGTCGAGGGTCGAGCGCCTAAGCGCTAGGCTCGGTGCTTAGACTCTTTTCTTGGGTACCTAAGCGCTTGCCCAAGGCCAAAGTTGGGCGCCTAGGTGCTGGTCAAGTGTTAAGTCAAAATCTGTCTGGACATCCTTTAGAAAATTGGTAATAACTTTTTCATACGAACCCTGATTGAGGTGATCCAGGATGATTCAGAAAGATAAAGAGTAGACCTAAAACTTTAATTCTTTATGTTTTGAGATTTGAGGTTGGTATGAAGGCCTACAATGGCTATGTTGTGTCATCCTTTTGAGGATGATATGCCGAAATAAATTGTAAATCCATGCCCATAGATTTTTGCAAACTAACCCAAAATCTTGAAGTAAATCTTGGGTCTCGATCAGAAACTATGGATACTGGTATACCATGCAATCTTACGATCTCGTTTATGTATATACTAGCAAGACGTTCAAGTGTATAAGTTTCTCGCATCGATAAGAAATGAGTAGACTTTGTCAATCTATCAACAATGACCCAAATCGCATCTATGCCTTGAGAAACCTTAGGAAGACCAGTAACGAAATCTATGGTAATGCGCTCCCACTTCCATTCTGGAATTTCAAGTGGTTGAAATGGACCTTTTGGCACTTGATGACCCACCTTGACTCGTTGACAAGTTAGACACCTTAAGATAAACCCTGTTATCTCTCTCTTCATATTGCTCCACCAAAATGTATGTCGAAGATCACGATACATTTTGGTACTCCCAGGATGGATTGCAAACGGTGTGTTGTGCGCCTCCATCATGATTTTATACTTCAAGCCAAAATCGTTAGGAACACAAAGTCTGGAGTTGACTTGAAGTATTCCTTCTTCATTGATTCTTACTTCCGGAATAACACCTTATTGCACTTTCTTCTTCATATGCATCAGCTTCAGGTCTGTAGTTTGAGCAGCTTTAACTTTATCAATTAAAGTCGGTTCTACTCGTATATTTTCCATCATCACATGGGTCCCTGAAGTCTTTAACTCTATCTTCATCATTCGTAAGTCATACAAAATAGGTCTTTTCATTGACAATATTGCACTCGTACCCGCATATAATCTTTTACTCAATGCGTCAACTACTACGTTCGCTTTTCCAGGATGGTATTGGATGGTATGATCATAATTTTTCAACAACTCAAGCCATCGTCGTTGCCGCATGTTAAGTTCCTTTTGAGTGAAGAAATAATTGAGGCTTTTATGATCCGTATAGATCTCCACCTTCTTTCCATACAGGTAATGCCTCCAAATCTTAAGCGCAAAAATGACTGTTGCCAACTCTAGATCATGAGTAGGATAATTCCTCTCATATTCTTTGAGTTGTCGAGAGGCATAGGCTATGACTTTCCCATGTTGCATTAGAACACATCCTAACCATTTGCCTGAAGCATCACTGTAGATGACAAATCCCTCTGAGCCATATGGTATTGTCAGAACAGGTGCTGAAATGAGTCTTCTCTTGAGTTCTTGAAAACTCTTCCCACATTCTTCACTCCAACCGAATTCTTTTTAAGTCAGCTGAGTTAATGGAGTAGCGATTCGAGAAAATCCTTCCACGAATCTCCGATAATAACCAGCTAAGCCGAGAAAGCTACGTACTTAGGTCACTGACTTAGGTTGCTCCCAGCTTTGAATTGCTTCAATCTTTGATGGGTCAACAGACATTCCATGATTTGATATCACGTGCCCAAGGAATGCAACTTCCTCAAGCCAGAACTCACATTTCTTCAACTTAACATAAAGCTTGTTTTCACGAAGCTTTTTGAAGTATCAGCCTCAAGTGTTGTTCATGGTCTTCACGGATTTTGGAGTATATGAGGATGTCATCAATAAAGACGACCACAAAGTGATCTAAATATTCCTTGAATACTCGGTTCATCATGTCCATGAAGGCAGCAGGAGCATTAGTCAATCCAAAAGACATGACTAGGAATTCATAATGCCCGTACCGAGTTCTGAAAAGTAGTCTTTGGAATGTCATTAGTTTTAATCTTCAACTGATGATATCCGGAATGAAGATCAATCTTTGAAAAGAATTTGGCTCATTGCAACTGGTCAAATAGGTCATCAATGCGAGGCAACGGGTACCTATTTTTGATGATGACATGATTCAACTCCCGATAATCAATACAAAGTCGCATACTTCCATCTTTCTTCTTTACGAATAGAATAGGAGCATCCCAAGGAGACGTACTAGGAAGAATGAAACCGATGTCTAACAATTCCCGTAGTTGAGTTTTTAACTCCTGAAGTTCAATAGGAGCCATTCGATATGGGGCTTTGGAAATTTGTTTTGTACCGGATTCAAGGTCGATACAAAATTCAATTTCACGCTCTGTGGGTAGGCCAGGAAGTTCAACAGGGAATACGTCAGGAAATTTATTAACAATAGAAATATCATTCAAATCTGACGTATTTTTATTTAAATCCGTGACATGGGCTAAGAAAGCTTGACATCCGTTTTTTAAAAAACGAATAGCTTTATGGCTTGATATGACAGTGATTGATTTTAGTGGTTTGGTTGCTTGAATTCGTATAATAGGTTGGCTAGGAATATGAAAGCTAACAACCTTATGAAAACAATCAATTTTAGCATGATGAATAGTTAACCAATCAATCCCTAAAATCACATCAAATGTAAGTATTTTCAAAGAAATAAGATCGACAGGTAACATGCAGTTACCGATTTGAATCAAACAAAACTTATAAACCGTGGATGTAATGAAGGTTTCTCCTAACGGAGTTTCAACAGAAAAGTCAAAGTCTAATTTCTCCCGATTCAAATTTAAATTTTGAGCGCAAGTAGGAGAAATAAAGGAATGGGTAGAACCGGTATCAAATAAAGTATAAAATTCGCTAGAGTTTATGATTAGCTTACGCGTGATCACCTCGTTTGGATTCCTTACTTTTTGGGAGGTTACGACAAACGCTCTCCCTTGAACTACCAGTTTTGTCTTGTCTGGAACACCCTTTGATGCCTCCATCCCAGCTAGACTTGACTTTGGTGCACGACAAAATCGGGCTAGGTGACCTTCTTTTCCACAATTGTAACATGCTTTGGGCTGCATCGTGCAGTTTAGACTTATGTGTCCTTCCCCTCCACATTTTTAATATACGACCGGTGGTCGTTCTCCTTCCTTAACAACAGGTGTTGGTGCTGACGTCTTTCCATCATTATTGAATATCCTCTTCTTGAAATGTCCACTCTTATTGTCATGGCCATAATTACCACCGAAGTGATTACCATTTCTGGCATGTTGATTCCCTTCACGTTTATTGTCACCGTTTCGATGACTGCTACCACTGGTATTATCGACTTGTTGGCTGCTCTCTTTTGGTTGGGTTGTGTGACGCCCCCAAAATTAGGTATACATCACCCATCTTGGGTCGCCAGATACATGGTACAAAATACAAATACAAACTTAATTATACAAACGTCGTGTAAAAATAAGTCAAAACATAGCTGAGAGTTTTAAGAAAAATATTGTCATCTAGACAATATCCACTCTCAATGGAGTCCTCATTACATTTATTATCACACTATTTAACAGAATAGTGAAAACTATTAATACTATCATCTGAACCATCACTCCGTTCCCCGACTCGTCCCAGCTATATTCTTATTTCCTAAAGAGAACAGTGAAAGAAAGTGTGAGATCAACTAGCCCAGTAAGAAATATTATGACTAAGATAATGCAAAATAAAATATCATTAGTCTTCAACAATGTTAAACTGATAAAATACAATAGACATCAAGTTTAACTGCAGCGGAATAAGCAATCCATTAAAAGAGTCAAGTAGAGAATAAAATCTACTATCTTTTATGATTTAAAAAGTTTTCATCACTTTTATCGCTGGGACTCAGCTTAATATATAATTCACATCATCAATTCATCCCTGCACTACAGGCCAAGGATATTATTTAGTATCACGACCACGAATTATCCATGCACTACGGGCCAAAGATAATTGTGTTTTCATCAACGGTCCTGATTATGCCATAAAATAATTCATCTTTGCTCCCTTGGCCGAAGAGAATCCATAGCCATAATCATACCAAAAACTGTCCATCAATGCATTACGGGTCAATGAGGACTTTTTCACATCACTTGTAACATTACGGTCATGATTATACCAAATAATCTCTGGTCATAATCATACCAAGTCCATCTATGCACTACAGGCCACAGATGACTTTCAACAAAATATAACATGAGGATGATGACAATGATATAAGAATTCAATAAAACAAGTTCAAGAATTAAATTATCCAGGAACTAATAACGTTCAAATTGTCAACATGATACTTCTTTGTAGAGTAAAATTCAAGAATGCTTAGAAGAATATTTCCATAAAAAGATACTGGAAGAAGCGCAAATATCAAGGATATTCCACTAATTTCATGGAGTATAGTAGTCAAAACTTTAACCAACTGAGTATAATAAAGAATGGAATAACAAAAGAAATCATCATGCATGCGGTACTTCGCATAGACAGGTTATTCCAACAGAATAATAAATAACGGAACCAGGTCAGGCGAAATTCGCACCGACAGGATGTTCCAACAGAATAATAAAGAATGAAATAACAACAGGAATCACCATGCATGCGGTACTTCGCATAGACATGTTATTCCAACAGAATAATAAAGACGGAACCAGGTCTGGCGTAAAACGCACAGACATGATATTCTAACCGAAAAATAAAGAATGGAATAACAACAGAAATCACCATGCATGCGGTACTTCGTATAGACAGGTTATTCCAACAGAATAATAAAGACGGAACCATATCCGGCGTAAAACGCACAGACATGATATTTCAATAGAATAATAAAGAATGGAATAACAAAAGAATTTCACCAAGTATAGGGTAGCCCGCGTATACAGGTTATTCCAACAGAAAAATAAAGAATGGAATAACAGAAGTTCTCTTCATGAATACAAAAAAATAATACCCCTTACCTTAAGAAGAAGAGTATTCCGACTAGTAGGGCGAGGATATACTCGAAGAAAACTTGCACTATGCTCAAAGCTTTCTTAAACTCTAAAGAAATACGCTCAAGATTATAGAAGAAGAACTCTCTCTATAGTTTCTCTCTCTAGAGTTTCAGTGAATTCGTAAGAAATAATGAAGAAATGAGCTTCTATTTATAGAATAATGGACTGCATACTAACTAATTCATGAACGGTCCAGATTGATTTACTTTTAATCGGACAGTCCATATTTAAAGTAAAATCTTTTAAATAAAATATAATATATTCTATTTATAATCTAATAAAACGAATAACTTTATAAAAGTATTTATTTTTTATATAAAAAGATTTTACTATACAAAATACTATGTAGGCACTATGCAACACTATGCATAATAAAATATAATATATTCTATTTATAGAATAACTTTATAAAAGTATTCTGTTTTATATAAAAAGTTTTTCTGTTTTATTACATTAATAATACTAATAAAACAAAACTGAGTGACTTATCACGTAAGCATCAATAATCAATGTCGTGTGCTACTATGCAACCACGCGTATTACTGTACTTTTACTACCGAGTAGTTCAACAGTATTAACGGTAAAACTTCCGCCGTTATTTTCATAAAATATTTTTGTCATTTTCTCAATCCTACAATAATTCCATTGTGGGGTCCACCAATGATTGCGTCGTTGTACGAATATTCCCTGATAAAACGAATATTTCCCTACCAATCGAATATAATATGACAACTTGTATACTTTGCAAAATTTATAAATATTACTCATAACTATAACATTATATCAAATTCACACCATAATATAAAAAAATTATTTCGAAAATATTAAATCTTTATTCGTAAAATTTGGGGTTTGACAGGTTGACTCATTATCGCGCTCCAATAACTGAGCCCTATTAACAACATCTGAATACAAACACAGTTTATGAGAGATAAGGTATTGACGTATCTCAGGTTTCAAACCTCTTAAAAACATCCGCGTCATTCTCTCCTCATTATCAACCAAGTGGGACGCAAACCGAGATAACTCGGCAAACTTAGCTTCGTACTGTGCCACAGTCATATTGTTTTGCTCAAGCTTGATGAACTCTACCTCCTTCATGTGATGAATACTTTCAGGAAAGTACTTGTCATTGAACAACTCTTGAAACTTCTCCCAACTCATTTTGAGTGCGGCAGGTTGAGTACGCTTTACAGATTCCCACCAGTAATCTGCATCTGCTCGCAACATGAAGGTGGCAAAGGGAACCTTTTGCTCCTCAGAGCATCCCAAGACATCAAATATCTTGTTGATTTGGTTTATCTATATCTCCGCCTTAAGTGGTTTTGGCTCTCCAAAAAACTCCGGTGGTCGCAGCTCTTTGAACTGCTTAGCGGTGATCGTCTGAGAGTTATCAGTGTTTCCACCGGCATTTTGGACAGGAGCCGCCTTCGCCCGATGTTGCATGAATTGCATAAAACCTCTGAACATCCCATCGTTCATCATTTGATCGTTGTTGTTTACCTGAGGATTATTGTCTTCCTGTTGCATATTATCTTGGGTATTAATCTGTGGTGACTCAACGGTCTCATGTGATTCATTGCTTATCTCAACATTTTCGGATGCCATTTTCAAATACTGCCACAAAACAAGGGTTAATTATCATATCACATATTATACCTATACTCTGACCGACCAATTAAATACCAAATAAACTTAGGTAGGTCATACTAGCGAAGGAATTCCCCGTCTCTCCCCTCCTAGTTCTTGTCTCACATCTTAGCCAGGGATCATATCCCTAAGCTTTGATACCAACTGTGATGCCCCCAAAACAGGTATACATCACCCATCTTGAGTCGCCAAATATGGTACAAAATTTAAATATAACTTAATTATACAATAGTCGTGTAAAATACGACAAAACATAATCTAAGAGTTTTAATAAGAATATTGTCATCTAGATAATATCCACACTCAATGGAGTCCTCATTACATTTATTGTCACATTATTTAACAGATCAGTGAGGACTACTAATGCTATCATCTGGACCGTCACTCCGTTCCCCGACTAGTTCCGGCTACGTTCTCATTTCCTGAAGAGAACAGTGAAAGAAAAGGTGAGCTCAACTAGCCCAGAAAGAAATATTATGACTAAGATAATGCAGGATAAATTATCATTAGCCTTCAATAATGTTAAACTGATAAAATACAATAGACATCAAGTTTAACTACAGCGTTATAAGCAATCCATTAGAAGAGTCAAATAGAGCATGATATCTACTATCTTCTATGATTTAAAATGTTTTCATCAATTTTTATCGCTGAGACTCAGCTTAATAAATAAATCACATCATCGAGTCATCCCTACACTACGACCCAAGGATATTCATTAAATAATCAATGGTCATGACTATACTGAATAATCCTTGGTCATAATCATACCAAAAATTGTCCATCAATGCACTACATGCCACTGAGGACTTTTATCACATCATTTATAGAATTACAGGTCATGATTATACCGAATGATCCCTGGTCATAATCATACCAAGTCCATCTATGCACGTAAGCCAAAGATGACTTTCATCACAATATAAGCATGAGGATGATGAAAATGACATAATAATTCAATAAAACAAGTTCAAGAATAAATTTTAAAGATTTATAAGTTAATTTATCCTGAAATCAATTACGTCCAAATTGTCAACATGATATTGCTTTGTGGAGTAAAATTCAAGAATGCTCAGAAGAATATTTTAATGAAAAGATACTAGATGAAGCGCAAATATCTAGGATATTCATGGAGTATAGAAGCCAAAACTTTAACCAACTGAGTATAATAAAATATATGAAACTGTAAATAGATTTTTGCCCGCCATTCGGTAATCCACGTAGACAGATCATTTCCACAATTTAATAAGGAATGAATACGAAGGATCATTCACCATGCATGCGGTAATCCATATAGACATGTTATTCCAACAGAATAATAAAGAATGGAATAATAGAAGAATTTACCAGGCATGCGATAGATCGCACAGACAGGTTATTCTCAACAGAATAATAAAGAATGGAACCAGGTCATGCGTAATTCGCACAGACACGATATTCCAACAGAATAATAAAGAATGGAACCAAGTCATGCGTAATCCGCACAGACAGGATGTTCCAACAGAATAATAAAGAATGAAACCAAGTCATGCGTAATTCACACAGACAGGATGTTTCAACAGAATAATAAAGAATGGAATAACAATAAAATTCACCAGACATGCGATAGACCGCACAGACAGGTTATTCTAACAGAATATTAAAGAATGAAATAACAAAAGAATTTCAACATATAAGAGGTACTTTGCATAGACAGGTTATTCCAACATAATAATAAAGAATGGAATAACAACCCTTATGAGTATTGAAAGAAAATAACACTCTTCATGAATTCAAAAGAATAATACCCCTTACCTTAGAAGAAACTGCATATTGGAATAGTGAGGTAGCAGACTTTTCTTCTTCTTTCTCTCTATAATTTCTCTCTATAATAATTACTCTATAGCTTTAGTGAATTGGTGAAAAATAATGAAGGAATGAGCTTCTATTTATAAGAAAATATAGTTTCGATAATTGCATGTTTTGGGGCTCAAAATATTACAGTATAATACATTCCTCTTTTCCTTCATTTTTAATTTAGTCCTGCAAGTATAGTACCTCCATCTATACCTCCATTTTTAACTTAGTAATGCAATTATTATCAATCTTGTACCAACTCCCCTAATAGTACAAGAATATGAATCAGTAGTACACACATGTGAACAAATAGTTATAATCATGTGAATTAATAGCAATTAATTGCTCATTTATCCGATCAATTACCCGACTGGTCAGTATAACTTCCAGACATCAATTAATATCAAAATAAATGTTGATTTCCATTAACACTAATAATTCCAACACAATAAAACTATCAATTTCATCTTTAATCAACACGAACTTATTCAACATTAATATTATAACTCACAATATTTAAAAATCAGGTCGTTCCCAAGAAAGAGGGGGCTTTCCGATAAGGATTTCTCCTTATCGGTGCGCAATTAGATGACCAAACCTCTCCTTGATAAAACATCTAGACATTGTAAATATTGTAATTTAATAATATGAATAACTTTGTCATCTCAATTATTGATTTAATAATATATCATATTATGCAGATGATACTGTGACAATAATCGAATCAATAATATGAGAGATATGATGCAGCAATTATTGTAGCAATAATTGAGTATAACTGAGTGACTTCTCACATAAGCATCAATAATCAATACCGTGTGCTCCTATGCAACTACGCATATTATTGTACTTTTACTACTGGGTAGTTCAACAGTTTAACGGTAAAACTTCCGCCGTTATTTTTATAAAAAGATAATTCTGTCATTTTTTAACTACGAAAATACTTCCGTTGTGGGGTCCACCAATGATTGTGTCGTCGTACGAATATTCCCTATTAAAACAAATATTCCCTGACCAATCGAATATTATATAACCACTTGCTTACTTTGCAAAATTTATAAATATTACCCACAACTATAACATTTTATTATATTCACACCATAATATTCAAAAATATATTTCGAGAGAAATTAATCTTTATTCATAAAAGTTTGGGTCTTACAGAATTCTTTTACTACAATATTGTGATTATAATATTGTGAGTATTTCTGTTGAGTGGAAGGTTACTCCAAGTGTAGATAAGGAATGCAAGCATTGTTTAAGTTGATCAATTTCACAGAAAGCAGAATCAAGTCACATGTTAAGGTAAGAGAGGTCATTATTGTGGTAAGAGGGTATAATTTTTATGGTAGAAAGAATATCATTTTCTTTTATACTCCATAATATGGTAAGATATTATTATTCTTTTATTCAGTTTATCATTAAATGGTAAAAAATCCTTAAAGGATTAGAATATCCTTAATAGTTTGTGCTTCATCTATTATTATGTTATCAATTTAGACTCTGGATAATTAAGTTAAAAATCACTAAGATTTATGTTATCTTATTATTCTGATTATTTATGTTTATTCATTATATATATCATTGTCATCATTCTCATGCCTATATTGTGTTGAAAGTCATCTATGGCCAGTAGTGCATAGATGGACTTGGTATGATTATGACCAGAGATTATTCGGTATAATCATGACCATAATGTTACAAATGATGTGATAAAAATCTTCTTTAGCTTACGTGCAAAGATGGACAGTTGATCGGTATGATTATGACCAGGGATTATTCGGTATAATCATGACCATTGGTGAAAACACGAATATCCTTGGCCCGTAGTGCATGGATAATTTGTGGTCGTGATACTATTAAGTTGAGTCTCAGCGTTATTGGTTTTACAATTGTATATCTTTGGCCTGCAGTGCAAAGACGGACTGTTGGTTATTTGTTTTACAGTTGTATATCTTTGACCTGTAGTGCAAAGACGGACTGTTGGTTATTGGTTTTACAGTTGTATATCTTTAGCCTGTAGTGCAAAGATGGACTGTGGGTTATTGGTTTTACAGTTGTATATCTTTGGCCTGTAGTGCAAAGATGGATTGTTGGTTATTGATTTTACAGTTGTATATATTAGGCTTGTATTGCAAAGATGGACTGTTGATTTACCTGATTATAAATATGAATTGTGATTTAATTATAATCTGTGGTGGTTTAGGTGAAGACATGTGATGAGAGTTCTCTTTGTCTTGGGTATAACAAAGAACTGTTGATGAGTATTACAAGAATGAAATATTAACGATGGATTTTTAATCTAGAAGAGATAGTAGACATTACGTTCTACTTGACTCTTGTTAGTGTTGTTTTCTTTTGCTAAGGCTTCAGCCTTTGCTCTCTTCTTACATAAGGTAGAGAACTGATTCTTCACAACATTATCCGTTCTGTGTGAGCAAAAGAGAAGTAACAGTGACTGCCTTATTCTTTACTCAGAAGAAAAGAACAATCGTTTGCAACTGTATTTACCTGCCTGAAACTACTTTTGCTATTTCAGTCCATCTGTTGCCAAAAACCTTCTGAGCCTGTATACCATCTTTAAATATCAAATCACCCCTTCCTATTAGGAGTATAATAGTACTATGACTATCTCATGGAACCGGAAGTTGTAATTAAGTTGTGAATAGAATCAATTTACCTCACATAAAAGCATGTCTTCTTCTGGTGACCATCCCCCTTTCTTGGAATCAGAATTCAAATAAGTGTACCATCTGCACAAGGGGAAAAAATCCCATCTACATCAAAGTGAACTCAATAATAAAAAAGGATAGGATAAACAAAAGAATTTTGGTTGGATGGGAAAATCAGACGACAAATTTAAATAAATTAATTTTAAAAAACCAACCTTCTTCGACATTGTTTGGTTGTTTTATCTCTGAATTTGGATGCAATAATCGCCCAACTACACATATATAATAAATTAAGCTCCTTCATTACATCTATTTAGAATAACTGGGGTTCACTATTTGATTGAATTAAACAAGAGGGTAAACTAAAACAGAAAAATCAAAAGAGAGAAACTTTACTTGCCAGTTCCATGGATGCGGATTTGGTTGCGTAATATATCGTCCTCCTACAACATAAAATCATCCATCTTATCTAAAACTAACCAAAACATGAAAAAAACTAAAACATGAACAAACCGATAAAAATTCAAGACCAAGAATAAAAAATAAAAATAGAAGACCTCTTGAGACCAAGTAACGATGTGTCGAGTCTATTTTGGAACTTCAGTGCCGCCACTATTAGCATTCTTCTTCATGTTGTGCATTCTTTATGTAAGGAGCTCGGAGAGAAGGTACACCCAATTAAAGATCTTCAGATTTCAGCCTCAGAGAAGGTACACACAATCGGATCGAACACAACCAAAACTGCATAACCAGAGAAGAAAACTGAAAGAGAAGGAACGAGGAGAGGAAACTGAAGAGAGAAAGAACGAAGAGAGAAGGAACGAAGGAAACCGAAGCTCGATCTGCAAGTTCGAAGGAAATCGATCGAAGCTCTCTGCGTATTGGAGAGAGAGAAAGACGTATGTTTTAATTTTAAATTCAAGGGTAAAATTCAGATAACCACCTATAGTATCTGACATTTCCCACATAACCACCTGTATTACGTAAACCTACATTTAAACACTCGTGGTTTTGAGTTGAAGTGAAAAACAGACAGTTTCCATCTAATCTAACTGTGCGTGAAGTGTACTCGCTAAAAGAGCGTGAGGTATGAGTGTAACGATCAAATGAGCTAGGAAAAAGTCGATAATGCCCTCATCTTCAACCATGGTTATTAAAGACCCATTTTGTTGGCTATTTATGCCCTAACTCGTCCCTTAGCAGCTCTGCCTCAGTCCCAGGGATTATCAGTGTCTTCATCAATGTTATTATTTGTCTTACTCAAAACTCAGGTATGTATATTTAGCTTCTTTGAAATGTAATGAGTATATCGAAGAACGAATTTACCCAAATTGACTTTCTTAGATTTCTTAGTTGTGTAATTTGTTAGCAAGATGAGTATGACTCGTTATACAGTGTTCATTAGATTTCTTAGTTGTGTAATTTGTTAGCAAGATTTGGGCTGAAGTTACTACAAATTTGGCCGCCCAGAAGGTGTTTGTGAAAATGTTGAAGTAACATCTTGTATACATTTGCTTTATGTGCATGTTAGTTGTTGGGTTTCCCTCCTTTGTGGGAACTATCTATCTCTTAATTACAGTCTTAGGCATGCACCTTGGTAAAATGCATGACTTTTATTTTTGGTGAGTTTTCCATGCATATAAATATTATGCTTTAAATTGATGATTAAAGATTTTGCTGATGTTTATGTGAAGTAGGAGGCATGTCTTCGTCAAGCAATCATGTAGGATGGAATAATGGTGACCTTCGATACATACCTAGGAAATGTAAATGTGGAAAGAAGGCTTCTGTAAGAATTGTCGACTCGAACAAACCATCGAAGGGAAAATTGTATTTTGTATGTGATGAATGTGAATTTTGGGCATGTTGCTTGCCTACTACAACAAACTCAAGTGGTACACTTACTGATACTAATGAACACAATGAAGGAATGGGGACAACAGTGGTGAGGGGAACAACATGCAAGTGTTTGTGTGAGAAGAATAATCTACATATGAGGATGATGCTTGTTGAAAGCCATGTAAAGATAATAATGATAATTGGAGTTGTTTTTCTTCTCCTGTCATTCATGCTGATGTTCTTTAGTAGTATGAAGTGAAAGTTTGTAATGTGAGGGTTTTAATGTGTAATGAAATATGTAATGAAAGTTTTTAATGTTTTTTAGTAGTATGAAATGAAATATGTTAGTGTAATGGAATATTTAATGTTCTAAATTTAATGAAATGTAAGTTTTTATTCTTGGAGTTGTGTTGAATTTTTTTTTCAAAATTGAATTGTTGAAATATGTTATGTTGGAATATGTTATGTTGAAATATGTTATGTTGGAATATTATTGTTGTTCATGTTATATCAAAATTGAATTGTTGTTCATGTTATATTGGAGTTATGTTGCACAAAAAAAGATGAGCAATCTAACGAGAACAAGCAGTTGTGTAGAAGGAAATCACAATAAATATCAATTCACTTGTCATCATTGCCAAAACCTTAGTAGGCCACAAATCTGTTCCTATCTCAAAAATACACAAATATGTTCCTTGTGAGCAGCTAACTCTAGTGGTGCCAAAGCAGATAACCAAAGTAGATGACCACTGGTGCCAAAAATATACACTGCCCATTCAAGTTTACGAAAAACTACCAACAAGGCAACTAAAACTAACATCCATGTAAATGTGCCAAAATATAATTACATATTAGTCTAGACTAAGTCCAAGGCAAAATCAGAGCCTTAATCCCCCCCTTCCTGCCTTTTTTGGTGAACTAACAATGCTCTTCATTCTTCGTCCAGGATTAGGCTGTGAACTTGACCTTGGTTGATCAGTAGCCCCAGTCCAACATGCAGACAAACTTGGTCCAGGATTAGTCCACTTGGTGGACTAGTTAGGTTGAGAGCTTGATTTGGGCTGTTCTGAGGTTGAAGAATTAGGTCCAGGATTAGCACCCTTCCCCTTACTTTGCAACTTTGGTGGTCTGATTTTTGCCTGAAAGATACAAACAAATATGTTAGCTTATTCAACATTGCATTTTAAACCTAGGACCATCATTTTCAACTGTTACCTGGGAAGATGATGCCCCAACATTTGACTGGCAATCCTTTGCAGCTGTTGTTTCACCAGTTGGTCTATTTTTCCCCTACAAATACAAACCTGTTAGCTTCAGATTAAAAAGTCATAATTATATCAGCTATATATAATGTAAATACATACCTTCAGTTTGGAGTTTGGATGAAATGGCTGCCTACAAGCCCTACTGTTATGCCCAAGTGTCAAACATCTTGCACATGTTACAGTGCCACCTCTTCTACTTTCCAGGTGAGGGTTTTTTGGTTCATCTTGTGCCTTTTTCCTTACTTTTCTTGGTCTGCCAGTGGGTTTATGGTACAATGGAGGTTGAATCTTTGGAAATTTGGATTGCACCCATTCATGATGACTAGGAACAAGCTTTATGGTAAAGTTGTAGGTGCTTAAGTACACTTCCTTGCTATAGCAAGGATGGAAATAAGCCTCTGGCTGCTCCCTATTACCCCAGATTGCGGTCACTGCATGTTTGCAAGGAATGCCACTAAGCTGCCACATTCTGCACCCACAAGTTTTTTCATTCAAATTGACAACCCAAGTTCTGTCGTCACTTTCAACCTCAAACTCCCCAATTCCAAACTTCAATGCAGTGCATCCCCTAGAATGTTTCTTATTGATCTCTAATTTTTTTTGTATTCTTGGCCCAATTGACCCTCCATACTTGTCCATGCCCTCCTTTTTAATCTGAAACCTAACCATTAATTTCTTCCTAATCCACTCTAGCATGTTAATAATCCCTTTATCCCTTGCCTCAATGATATAATTATTCCATGACTCATTCAAGTTGTTTACAACCACATCAGACCTACAATGGGGTGAAAAATGAGATCTGGCCCAATATTTGGGCCCAACAGCCATCAACCACTTCACTGCCTCAGGATCAACTTTGTGCATTTCCTTCATAGCTGCTTCAAATGTATACATATCACCGCAACTAGCTGCATTCCAGAAAATATCCCTCAACAGCTTCCCCCAAAATTTGATTTTGAAATTGTTGTACAAATGCTTCAAACAAAATCTATGTTCATTATTGGGTAACATTGAATTAAAAACCTCTACAAGCCCCTTCTGTCTATCAGAAATAAACACATATCTTCTTGTTTCATTTTCACCAATGTCATCTAACAGTTCTATGAGAAACCACTGCCAACTGTCCCTACATTCTATTTCAACTATAGCAATGGCAATGGGAAAAATATTATCATTTGCATCTCTTCCTATAGCACTTAACATCTGCCCTCCATATATCCCCTTTAGGAAACATCCATCCAAACCTATTATTGGTCTACACCCAACAAGGAAAGCATGTTTACATGCTGACAGCCTCATATACAGTCTCCTAAATACTGGAAGAGAACCAGGCCCCTCAACACACTGACTGTGACGCCCCCAAAATTAGGTATACATCACCCATCTTGAGTCGTCAGATACATGGTACAGAATTCAAATACAACTTACTAATACCACTGTCGTGTATAATACGACAAAATACAACTGTGAGTTTGAATACAATAATTGTCTACTAGAGACCATACAAACTCAAAAGGAGTCCTCAATACAATTATTGTCACACTATTTAACAGAATAATGAGGACTACTAATACTATTCTCTGGTCCATCACTCCGTTCCCCGACTCGTCCCAGCTATATTCTCATTTCCTGAAGAGAACAGTGAAAGAAAGGGTGAGCTCAACTAGCCCAGTAAGAAATATTATGACTAAGATAATGCAGAATAAATTATCATTAGCCTTCAACAGTGTTAAACTGATAAAATATAATAATCATCAAGTTTAACTGCAGCAGAATCAGCAATCCATTAAAAGAGTCAAGTAGAGAATAAAATCTACTATCTTTTATGATTTAAAAGGTTTTTCATCACTGTTATAGCTGAGACTCAGCTTATTAAATATTCCACATCATCGAATCACCCCTGCACTACGGCCAATGATATTCTTTAGTATCACGACCACAATTATTCATGCACTACGGCCAAGAATATTTGTGTATTCATTAATGGTCATGATCATGCCAACAACTGTCCATCAATGCACTACGGGCCAATGAGCATTTTTAATTTTTACATCATTTGTAATATTACGGTCATGATTACACCGAATAATCCCTGGTCATAATCATACCAAGTCCATCCATGTTCTACAGGCCACAGATGACTTTCAAAAATATAAATAAGAGGATGATGACAATAATATAAGAATTCAATAAAACAAGTTCAAGAATTATTTTATCCATGAATTATTAACGTCCAAATTGTCAACACGATACTGTTTTGTGGTGTAAAATTCAAGAATGATCAGAAGAATATTTTCATGAAAGGATACTGGATGAAGCGCAAATATCAAGGATATTCTACTAATTTCATGGAGTATAGAAGTTAAAGTTTTAACCAACTGAGTATAATAAAGAATGAAATAACAAAAGAAATCACCATGCATGCGATAGACCACACAGGCAGGTTATTCCAACAGAATAATAAATAACGGAACCAGGTCAGGTGAAATTCACACCGACAGGATGTTCCAACAGAATAATAAAGATGGAACCAGATCCGGTGTAAAACACACAGATAGGATATTCCAACAGAATAATAATAAAGACGGAACCAGATCCGGTGTAAAACACACAGATAGGATATTCCAACAGAATAATAAGGAATGGAACCAGGTCCAGTGTAAAACACACAGACAGGATATTCCAACAGAATAATAGAAAATGTCACCAAGTATAGGGTAAACCGCGTATACAGGTTATTCCGACAGGATAATAAGAAATGGAATAACATAATGATTTCACCAAGTATAGGGTACACCGCGTATACAGGTCATGTATAGGGTATGCCACTTTTACAGGTTATTCCAACAGAATAACAAAGAATGGAATAACATAAGCTCTCTTCAAGAAGAAAGAATAACACCCCTTACTTTATTTAGGAGATTGAATACTGCAGTAGTGTAGTAACCGAATACTCTTCTTCTTTCTCTCTTATTCTCTCTATACTTTCTCTCTCTATAGCTTGAGCGAATTCGTGAAAAATAATGAAGCCCTAGGCCTCTATTTATAGAAGATTTATTACTATTTACGAAAGTATTTACTATTTACGAAGGTAATTACTATTGACGAAGGTAATTACTATTTACGAAGGTAGTTACTATTTACGAAGGTAATTACTATTTACGAAGGTAATTACTATTTACGAAAGTAATTACTATTTACGAAGGTAATTACTATTTACAAAGATAATTACTATTTACAAAGGTAATTACTATTTATGAAAGAGACTCTTAGATGATGACATATGGCCCCCCATAAATAATTAAACTTACCACAAACATCTAATAATAGACTCTTTATATACATCAAGGATTGAATAAAAATTACCAGAAATCATTTTATTTTTTTTATCCACACATATTTAATCTTTCAACAATTATTAATCATTTATAACCTGTCGTCTCAATTATTGTTTAGATAATATAACATATTATACAGATGATACTGTGACAATAATTGAATCAATAATATAAAAGATATGATGCAGCAATTACTGTAGCAATAATTGAGTATAGCTGAGTGACTTCTCACGTAAGCATCAATAATCAATACCGTGTGCTACTATGCAACAACGCGTATTACTGTACTTTTACTACCGAGTAGTTCAACAGTTTTAACGGTAACACCTCCGCCGTTATTTCATAGAAAGATAATTTTGTCGTTTTCTAACTACAACAATACTTCCGTTGTGGGGTCCACCAAAGATTGTGCCGTCGTACGAATATTCCCCGACAAAAAGAATATTCCCCGACCAAACGAATATTTTATAACAACTTGCGTACTTTGCAAAATTTATAAATATTACCCACAACTATATATTTTATCAAATTTATTCCATAATATTCAAAAATAATAATTATGAAAATTCATCTTTATTTATAAAAACTGGGGTTTTACAACCTCCCCTTCTTATGAAATTTCGCCCTCGAAATTAGGGTACGTACCTGGTATGTCAAAGAGGTAAGGATACCTTAATTTCATTTCAGATTCTAACTCCCAAGTCATTTCCTCAACATCTTGGTTTCTCCACAACACTTTGACTTGAGGTATAACCTTGGAGCGTAGAATATGTCCCTTCTTATCCAAGATTTGAACAGGAATCTCTTCATACGTCAAATCTTCAGCTATTTCGTCCGGTTCTAACTCAATAATGTGGTTTGGGTCTTTCACATATTTACGTAACATGGATATGTGAAAAACGTTATGAACACGAGACATACTTGGCGGTAGAGCGAGTCTATAGGCCACAGTTCCTATTCGATCGAGGATTAAAAATGGACCGATGAATCGAGGATTGAGTTTTCCTCTCTTTCCAAATCTTGTAACTCCTTTCCATGGAGTAACATGTAACAACACATGATCTCCTATATTGAATTCCACGTCCTTTCGATGAAGATCAACATAACTCTTTTGTCGACTTTGTGAGGTTTTTATACGTTGTCGGATCGTTTGAATCTTTTCCGTAGTCATACGTACCAACTCCGGTCCCAACAACGTTGCTTCACCCACCTCATCCCAGCATACTGGAGAACGACACTTTCTTCCATACAACGCTTCGAATGGAGCCATGCCAATACTTGCTTGATAACTGTTGTTGTAGGAAAACTCCACCAATGGTAAGAACTTGTCCCAACTTCCCTTGAAATCAAGGACACAGAGTCTTAATAAATCTTCGAGAGTTTGAATAGTTCTCTCCGACTGTCCGTCCGTCTGAGGATGATATGCCGAGCTAAATCGTAAGTCTGTGCCCATGGCTTTTTGCAAACTAACCCAAAATCGTGAAGTAAATCTTGGGTCTCGATCAGAAACTATGGATACCGGCATACATGCAGTCTTACAATCTCGTTTATATACATACGAGCAAGACGTTCAAGTGTATAAGTTTCTCGTATCGGTAAGAAATGAGCAGACTTGGTCAACCTATCAACAATGACCCAAATCGCATCAATGCCTTGAGAAACCTTAGGAAGACCGGTAACGAAATCCATGGTAATGTGCTCCCACTTCCATTCTGGAATTTCAAGTGGTTGCAATGGACCTTTTGGTACTTGATGCTCCGCTTTAACTCGTTGACAAGTTAGACACCTTGAGATAAACAACGCTATCTCTCTCTTCATATTGCTCCACCAAAATGTATGACGAATATCATGATACATTTTGGTACTTCCAGGATGGATTGCAAACGGTGTATTGTGCGCCTCCATCATAATTTTATACTTTAAATCAGGGTCGTTAGGAACACAAAGTCTGGAGTTGACTCGAAGTATTCCTTCTTCATCGATTCTTGCTTCCGGCATAGCACCATCTTGCACTTTCTTCCTCATACGCATCAGCTCCAGGTCTGTAGCTTGAGCAGCTTTAACTTTATCGATTAAAGTCGGTTCTACTCGTATATTCGCCATCGTCACATGTGTCCCTGGAGTCTTTAACTCTATCTCCATCCTTTGCAAGTCACATAAAATGGGCCCTTGCGTTGACAATATCGCACTCGTACTTGCATGTGATCTTCTACTCAATGCGTCAGCTACCACATTTGCTTTTCCAGGATGGTATTGGATGGTATGATCATAATCTTTCAACAGTTCAAGCCAACGTCGTTGTCGCATGTTGAGTTCCTTTTGAGTGAAGAAATATTTGAGGATTTTATGATCCGTAAAGATCTCCACTTTCTCCCCATACAAGTAATGCCTCCAAATTTTAAGTGCGAAGACAACAGCTGCCAACTCTAGATCATGAGTAGGATAATTCCTCTCATATTCTTTGAGTTGTCGCGAGGCATATGCTATGACTTTTCCATGTTGCATGAGAACACATCCCAGCCCTTTGCCCGAAGCATCACTGTAGATGACAAATCCCTCCGAGCCAGATGGTATTGTCAGAACAGGTGCTGAAATGAGTCTCCCCTTGAGTTCTTGAAAACTCTTCTCACATTCTTCGCTCCAATCGAACTTTGTATCTTTCCGAGTCAGCTGAGTCAATGGAGTAGAGATTCGAGAAAATCCTTCCACGAATCTCCGATAATAACCAGCTAACCCGAGAAAGCTACGTACTTCGGTCACTGATTTAGGTTGCTCCCAGCTTTGAATAGCTTCAATCTTTGCTGGGTCAACAGATATTTCATGACTTGATACCACGTGCCCAAGGAATGCTACTTCCTCAAGCCAGAACTCGCATTTCTTCAACTTGGCATAAAGTTTATATTCACGAAGCTTTTGGAGTGTCAGCCTCAAGTGTTGCTCATGATCTTCACGGCTTTTGGAATAAATAAGGATGTCATCAATAAAGACGACCACAAAGTGATCCAAATATTCCTTGAATACTCGGTTCATCATATCCATGAAGGCAGCAGGAGCATTAGTCAATCTAAAGGACATGACTAGGAATTCATAATGCCCGTACCGAGTTCTGAAAGCCGTCTTTGGAATGTCATCGGTTCTAATCTTCAATTGGTGATATCCGGAACGAAGATCAATCTTTGAAAAGAATTTGGCTCCTTGCAACTGGTCAAACAAGTCATCAATACGTGGCATACTCCCATCTTTCTTTTTCACGAATAGAACAGGAGCACCCCAAGGAGAAGTACTAGGACGAATAAAACCAATGTCTAACAATTCCTGCAGTTGGGTTTTTAACTCCTGAAGTTCAATAGGAGCCATTCGATATGGGGCTTTAGAAATAGGTTTTGTTTCGGGTTCAAGGTCGATACAAAATTCAATCTCACGCTCTGGGGGTAGGCCAGGAAGTTCTTTGGGGAATACGTCAGGAAATTCATTAACAATAGAGATATCGTTCAAAACTGACGTATTTTTATTTAAATCTGTGACATGAGCTAAGAAAGCTTGACATCCGTTTTTCAATAAACGAATAGCTTTATGGCTTGAGATGACCGTGATTGATTTTAATGGTTTGGTCGCTTGAATTCGCATAATAGGTTGATTAGGAATATGAAATCTAACAACCTTATGGAAACAATCAATTTTTGCATGATGAGTAGTTAACCAATCAATCCCTAGAATCACGTCAAATGCAAGTATTTTCAATGAAATAAGATCTACAGGTAATGTGAGGGTACCGATTTGAACCAAACAAGACTTATAAATAGTGGATGTAATGAAAGTTTCTCCCAACGGAGTTTCCACAGATAAGTCAAAGTCTAATTTCTCCGGAGTCTAATTTAATCGATGAGCGCAAGTAGGAGAAATAAAAGAATGGGTAGAACCGGTATCAAATAAAGTATAAACTTCGTTAGAGTTTATGATAAGCTTACCCGTGATGACCTCATTCGGGTTCCTTGCTTTCTGGGAGGTCACAACAAACGCTCTCCCTTGCACTACCGGCTTTGACCTTTCTGGGACGGCCTTTGGTGCCTCTATCCTAGCTGAATTTGTCTTTGGTAAACGACAAAATCGGGCTAAGTGACCTTCTCTTCCACAATTATAACATGCTTTGGACGGCATCGCGCAATTTGGACTGATGTGTCCCTCCCCTCCGCATTTGAAACATATGATAGGTGGTCTTTCTCCTTCCTTAACAACGGGTGCTGGTGCTGACGTCTTTCCATCATTGTTGAATCTCCTCTTTTTGAAATGTCCATTCTTATTGTTTTGGCCCTGATTACCACCGAAGTGGTAACCATTTCTGGCCTGCTGATTCCCTCCATGCTTGTTGTCACCGCTTCGATGACCACTCTCGCTAGTATTATAATTTTGCCGGTTGCTCTCTTTTAGTTGAGTTGACTCGTTATCGCGCTCCACTAACTGAGCCCTATTTACAACATCTGAATACAAACACAGTTTATGAGAAATAAGATGTTGACGTATCTCCGGCTTCAAACCTCTTAAAAACATTCGCGCCATTCTCTCTTCATTATCCACTAAGTGGGACGCAAACCGTGATAACTCTGTAAATTTTGCCTCGTATTACGACACGGTCATATTATTTTGTTCCAACTTAATAAACTCCACCTCCTTCATGTGGAGAATACTTTTGGGAAAGTATTTGTCATTGAACAGCTCCTGGAACTTCTCCCAAGATATCTTCAGTACAGCAGGTTGAGTACGTTTTACCGATTCCCACCAATAATCTGCCTCTCCGCGCAACATAAAGGCGGCAAAGGGAACCTTTTGCTCCTCGGAGCATCCCAAGACATCAAATATCTTGGTCATCTGCTTTATCCATGTTTCCGCCATAAGTGGTTTTGGCTCTCCCTTAAACTCCGGTGGTCCCAGCTCCTTGAACTGTTTAGCGGTGACCGCCCGAGAGTTTCCCGTGTTTCCATCTACGTTTTGGACAGGAGTTGCTCTCGCCTGCTGTTGCATGAATTGCATAAAACCTCTGAACATTTGATCATTCGTCATTTGGTCAGTGTTGTTGTTTGCATGAGGATTTTCGCCTTCCTGATGCACATTATCCTGATTATTGATATGTGGTGAATCAACGATCGCCTGTGCTCCATTGCCATTCTCAACATTCTAAGATGTCATTTTCAGATACTGCCACAAAACAAAAAGTTAATTGAAATGTAACATATTATCCCTATATTCTGACCGACCAATAAAATAACACATAAACTTAGGTAGGTCATACTAGCGAAGGAATTCCCCGTCTCTCCCCTCCTAGTACTATTCTCACATCTTAGCCAGGGATCATATCCCTAACCTCTGATACCAACTGTGACGCCCCCAAAATTAGGTATACATCACCCATCTTGAGTCGTCAGATACATGGTACAGAATTCAAATACAACTTACTAATACCACTGTCGTGTATAATACGACAAAATACAACTGTGAGTTTGAATACAATAATTGTCTACTAGAGACCATACAAACTCAAAAGGAGTCCTCAATACAATTATTGTCACACTATTTAACAGAATAATGAGGACTACTAATACTATTCTCTGGTCCATCACTCCGTTCCCCGACTCGTCCCAGCTATATTCTCATTTCCTGAAGAGAACAGTGAAAGAAAGGGTGAGCTCAACTAGCCCAGTAAGAAATATTATGACTAAGATAATGCAGAATAAATTATCATTAGCCTTCAACAGTGTTAAACTGATAAAATATAATAATCATCAAGTTTAACTGCAGCAGAATCAGCAATCCATTAAAAGAGTCAAGTAGAGAATAAAATCTACTATCTTTTATGATTTAAAAGGTTTTTCATCACTGTTATAGCTGAGACTCAGCTTATTAAATATTCCACATCATCGAATCACCCCTGCACTACGGCCAATGATATTCTTTAGTATCACGACCACAATTATTCATGCACTACGGCCAAGAATATTTGTGTATTCATTAATGGTCATGATCATGCCAACAACTGTCCATCAATGCACTACGGGCCAATGAGCATTTTTAATTTTTACATCATTTGTAATATTACGGTCATGATTACACCGAATAATCCCTGGTCATAATCATACCAAGTCCATCCATGTTCTACAGGCCACAGATGACTTTCAAAAATATAAATAAGAGGATGATGACAATAATATAAGAATTCAATAAAACAAGTTCAAGAATTATTTTATCCATGAATTATTAACGTCCAAATTGTCAACACGATACTGTTTTGTGGTGTAAAATTCAAGAATGATCAGAAGAATATTTTCATGAAAGGATACTGGATGAAGTGCAAATATCAAGGATATTCTACTAATTTCATGGAGTATAGAAGTTAAAGTTTTAACCAACTGAGTATAATAAAGAATGAAATAACAAAAGAAATCACCATGCATGCGATAGACCACACAGGCATGTTATTCCAACAGAATAATAAATAACGGAACCAGGTCAGGTGAAATTCACACCGACAGGATGTTCCAACAGAATAATAAAGATGGAACCAGATCCGGTGTAAAACACACAGATAGGATATTCCAACAGAATAATAATAAAGACGGAACCAGATCCGGTGTAAAACACACAGATAGGATATTCCAACAGAATAATAAGGAATGGAACCAGGTCCGGTGTAAAACACACAGACAGGATATTCCAACAGAATAATAGAAGAATGTCACCAAGTATAGGGTAAACCGCGTATACAGGTTATTCCGACAGGATAATAAGAAATGGAATAACATAAGGATTCCACCAAGTATAGGGTACAACGCGTATACAGGTCATGTATAGGGTATGCCACTTTTACAGGTTATTCCAACAGAATAACAAAGAATGGAATAACATAAGTTCTCTTCAAGAAGAAAGAATAACACCCCTTACTTTATTTAGGAGATTGAATACTGCAGTAGTGTAGTAACCGAATACTCTTCTTCTTTCTCTCTTATTCTCTCTATACTTTCTCTCTCTATAGCTTGAGCGAATTCGTGAAAAATAATGAAGCCCTAGGCCTCTATTTATAGAAGATTTATTACTATTTACGAAAGTATTTACTATTTACGAAGGTAATTACTATTGACGAAGGTAATTACTATTTACGAAGGTAGTTACTATTTACGAAGGTAATTACTATTTACGAAGGTAATTACTATTTACGAAAGTAATTACTATTTACGAAGGTAATTACTATTTACGAAGGTAATTACTATTTACAAAGGTAATTACTATTTACAAAGGTAATTACTATTTATGAAAGAGACTCTTAGATGATGACATATGGCCCCCCCATAAATAATTAAACTTACCACAAACGTCTAATAATAGACTCTTTATATACATCAAGGATTGAATAAAAATTACCAGAAATCATTTTATTTTTTTTTATCCACACATATTTAATCTTTCAACAATTATTAATCATTTATAACCTGTCGTCTCAATTATTGTTTAGATAATATAACATATTATACAGATGATACTGTGACAATAATTGAATCAATAATATAAAAGATATGATGCAGCAATTACTGTAGCAATAATTGAGTATAGCTGAGTGACTTCTCACGTAAGCATCAATAATCAATACCGTGTGCTACTATGCAACAACGCGTATTACTGTACTTTTACTACCGAGTAGTTCAACAGTTTTAACGGTAACACCTCCGCCGTTATTTCATAGAAAGATAATTTTGTCGTTTTCTAACTACAACAATACTTCCGTTGTGGGGTCCACCAATGATTGTGTCGTCGTACGAATATTCCCCGACAAAAAGAATATTCCCCGACCAAACGAATATTTTATAACAACTTGCGTACTTTGCAAAATTTATAAATATTACCCACAACTATATATTTTATCAAATTTATTCCATAATATTCAAAAATAATAATTATGAAAATTCATCTTTATTTATAAAAACTGGGGTCTTACACTGACTGCAGAATTTGAAAACTGTCCCAGGATTTAGTTTTTTAACTGTCTCAATATAATCCATAAGTTTGTTGCACTGTTCTCCTACATCACCAGATATATAATGTAAAGCTTTTCTTTTATCCCTATATAGGGATGATTTACTAAGACTGGAATGACATTCCTTTTGTGCCTTCTTCTGCCATGCTTTCAAATCCCACTTAGGATTATCTCTCAAGTCATTCAAATATTTTTTGGCCAAATACCTACTGTCAACAAGATGGTTTTTCTCTTGTCCAGCACATATGTGATCCCCCCCCCCCATTGATTTGATTTTGAAAGTTACTTCACCTTGTTTAATTGATGCATGAATCCTCCAAGAATAATTTTCTGATTTAAATTTGACAGTTATTCTTTTCTTATCATTTTGAATGTATTTAATATCAAACCCCCCTTTTACAGAAAACTCAACCAAAGCATTCCTAAAAATTTCATGATTTGTAAACTCCATTCCAACCTCAAATTCTATGTTACCCATATCAGTGTCCTCATTAAATTCCATAGACCCATCCCCTTCTAAGTTGTCTTCATCATCAGATAAAACAAACTTCTTTCTTAATGCCTCTTTCCCTTCTCCCTCATCATCACTCCACCAATCTTCTACAAAGACATCTTTGGAGTTATCAAAATCTGTTTTTTTTTCCTTCTTTAAATATGTCATCATCCCCAGGCCCCGCTAGATCTTCATCCATCCAAGAGGGATGGTCTGCCTCTTCACCCCTATTTTCATTTCTTTTCATAGGTTATTCTCTATGTTTATTTACCTTTTCAGATTCTTTCCCTTTACCCTTTTCAGATTCCTTCCCTTTACCCTTTTCAGATTCATTCCTTTTACCTACAACTTGTATTGGACCCTCCATTTGTTCTGCATATAAAACTACCTCTTCACTCTCATTATTAACTAGTACGTCTACCATATCACATACATCTGTGTCATCACTTAGAATTAAAGTCCCACCCTCCCATAACTCATAACCAGGTACAAGATAATAAATGTTCACATGTGGGATTGGATTTAACTGAAAGTGGAACTCATGTATCCCCATCAAAAATATCTTATCCAACTCTACATTCTCTATAATCTCAACACTACCCCCAACATAATCAATAATTGGTTCTTTAACAAAAGTCCCACCATAATGGAACACAACTCTCACAGACATTCTGCATTAAACATATGAGGGAGAAAATTTTGGATAAGAAACAAAACATGTTTGGGAGACAAGGGGGACCACCAATACTAAAAAAACAAATCAAAGTCTAGCATGCATGCCACTAAAGCATAAAATATTCCATCAAACACCACCAAATCCATATACACAGAGGGGACCAAACAAGTGAGGGCATATTATTGTACAAAATAAATCTATCAGAAAACATCACAAATCAGAGGGACCCCAACACAACAATATTTATTCTTGAAAAGCCATCCCAAATCAGACCAAAAATAATATAAACTCACACAACATAGTACATAACACTTAAATAGCAGTAAACATCAAATCGAATCGAATAGTTAATACTTACCTGGATCTACAGTAAAATATTAGCTTCCAGATACAATTTCTTCCACAAACACCATAAAAGGCTTTGGTTTCCACTTAGATTTGAAGCATTCGTGAAGAAATCGCCAGAAAATCGCCTCAATTGCAAGCCCTAAACCCGTCTACACAATTGACCATATTTTAGGTCATTTTCAATATATATATCAAGGGGCAAAAAAGTCATTATCCATTCCCATTAAGGACGTTTAGACGGAAAGCTGTTTTTCACTTCAACTCAAAACCACGAGTGTTTAAATGTAGGTTTACGTAATATAGGTGGTTATGTGGGAAATGTCAGATACTATAGGTGGTCATCTGAATTTTACCCTAAATTCAATTCATGCTCCGTGTTTTTCTCCATAGATAACGTTTTTGAAAAAAAAAACTACGTTATCTAATTAAAACAAAAAAAAATCCTTTTACATAGATAATATTTTTGCATATATATACAACGTTTTTTTTTTTGAAACGATGTAAGAAAAAATATCACAACATTTTTATAAAAACGTTGTCTATTAAGTGTTGTCTATTATATACTTTGTATTGGTGGATGTTACAAGAATAAAATATTAATGATAAATTTTTAAATCATAGAAGATAGTAGATATCATACTTTACTTAACTCTTCTAATGGATTGTTGTTTCTGCTGTAGTTGTATTCTAAAACTTGTTGTCTAATATTGTATTCTATCAGATTTTTTTCTGTTGAGGACTAAGAATAATTTCTCAGGAGGCGAGAATGTAGCTGGGACTAGTCAGTGAGTGGAGTAATAATCCAAGATGATTATTATATCATTCATCGATATTTTGTAAAATAGTGTAACAATAATTGTGATGAGGATTTTATTTGAATTTGGATATTGTCTACAAGACAATATTTGTAATAAAACTCACAATGTATGTGTTGTAGTATTTTGCACGACAATTGTATTAATGAATTTTGTACTTGGTTTCTGTACTATGTATTTGGAGATTCATTATACTTGATTTCTGTACCATGTATTTGGCGACTCAAAATGAGTTGTGTGAACCTAGTTTGGGGCGTCACATAATTGGTATTTGTGTGATAATTATAGTACTATTACATTATTTTTAAAATTGGGCTTAGTTCACTAAAATATTTAATTGGATGTAATGAATAAAAAATAATGTAAAATAATTATTATGAGAACTATTCCAACAAGCGCATCTCTCACGGTTCAGTCAATTTAAAACAAAAATAAACTTGTCAGTTCTCATTTTTCTTTAATTAATGATGGCCGGAGAAGGAGGTCTGACAATCGGAATCGATCTAGGTACAACATATTAGTGTGTGTTGGAGTTTGGCAACACGATGGCGTTGAAATAATCGAGAATGACCAGGGCAACATGACGACGACGTCTTACTTTACTTTCTGTGATACATGCTTTCGTCTCCATTACGTTGCTTTTTCTGATACATGCCTTCGTCTCCTCATTGATGCTGCGTACAATAATGCAGCTATGAATCCTGTTAACACCGTCTTTAGTAACTATTCCGTGAAACACTACTTTCGCTTTTTAGAGATGGATACCAAAAATAAAAAATAAAAAAATAATACAGAAAAAAATTCTTTTTCTATTTTATTTTATTAAAGATAGATATAATAATCTGATCTCTTATAAGAGCATAATTATACTATTATCCAGCACTACTAAACTACACCATTATTATATGGTTTAATACACTTCTTATAAAGTTGACCCTAATCAATAAAACGGGAGTTGTTAATATGAAGTTAACTTTGGTACTTCAATTGACCAATACAGTGTCGACATGCATGTCAGAAGGTGATATTTCTTTTTGCATGTCAGTACTGTATTAGTCAATTGACCAACTTACCATGAAGTTAACTTCATAGTAACCGAATCCTAATAAAACACACCCCAAGTATATTTAAGTGGTCAGAAGTGACCCTTTGGCCATAACTTTGGCGGACATGTGATGGCCAAATCATGTATTTATATAATTTTAATACTTATTAAAGTATTTCAATGTATTTAAAGTCATTTAATTGCATTTTCATGTATAAAATAATATAATTAAATAATGTATGCATGTATATATTATATGAAATAAATAAAACTCACTACATATTACCACACCAGTACACCTCACATAAAATAATTAATACCATTAATTCATTTAAATTGAATAGTTTACTCAAATATATAAAATGGTTAATTCTATTAATTAAATTAAATAAAATAACTAACTCCACTAACTAAGTTAAATAAAATACATAAATCAATTAATTAATTCAAATAAAATAATTATTTATTTAGTCATTTTTCATTATTTTACTTGAATTAATTAGTGGGTTTAATTATCTTATTTGAGTTAATTATTTAATTAATCATTTTAATTATTGTACTCGGTTGATTAGTGGGTTCAATTATTTTATTTGAGTTAATTAATTTAGTTATTTATTTTATTTAAGTTACTTAGTAAAGTTAATTGTTTTATTTGAGTAAAAAATCGAAGTTAATATACTGCCACAAGCTAGTTTTTAATTTTGTTGTTAATGTCGATTGTCTTTATGCATCAGATTGGTAAGGAATGATGTTGTTACCATCCCCGCCTACTTTATCGTCTCTCAACGCCAGGATGCTGGAGCCATTGCGGGCCTAAATGTTATTCGTATCATCAATGAGCCAACTGCTGTTGACATTGCTTACGGTCTTGACAAAATGCAGGGTAGTTCAGCCAAGAAGAAAAATGTGCTTATTTTTTTATCTTGGTTTGGTGGGGTGGGGTGGGGTGGGGGGTGGGGGGGTACTTTTGATGTTTTGTTAGAATTTGAGCTTAATTTGAAGTGAGTTTCATTAATCATTTGAAATGAATCTACATGTCAATGTATTCTATTCTATGAGTAGATTAAAATTAAGTATTTGGAAGCTCAAATTCATAAGATAATGAATGAGAAATTAATTCTCAAATATCACAATTGGAAATGATTATAAATATTTGTGAGAAACTAAGTGTTAAGAACTAAAGTTTGAATGAGTTTATATACAATAAAGTTGCTCTTGAGTTGGGACCAAAAGAGGCACTCCATATTTGTAGAAGGGAGAGGACCTAGCCAAGTCTTAATTTTAACCCAAGGGTCGGGCCCAAGGCTCTGGGTCGTTAAATATATTTTTTAAATAAAATTTATTTAAGTTTTGTTTTATTTTAGTTCTATTAATTAAAACTATGTCGTTTTGAGAAGCGTTATTTATTATGCCCAAACGGACGACTTAATACTGCGTCGTTTTGAGAAGCGCTATCTGCTAGAATGAATGCCCCAAAACTACGAACATACGCGCTCTTTCTACCAAACATAAAACTACGTCGTTTTTTGCCCGAACGCAAGTGTCGTTTCTGCCAAAGCCGAAAAGTACGTCATTTTTGGCTAACCTTGTCTTTTCAAGGGGTTGTGTTCCATCTGATGGGCCACTAAACCCTCCTATAAATATAGCCTAGGGAGCCAGCCTTTTAATTCATTCAATTCAGCATAACATAAAGCATTTTAGTCTTCTAGTCTTCAATATTCGTAGTTCATTTTGAGAGAGAAGTTCAAAATATTTGTTTGGTTCATTGTGTGTATTATTTGTAATGATGCTATAACACATGTTGTCATTGTATCCTAGGAGACAAATGCTATAAACTCTGAGCACCGTAAGGAGGGCACACTTATCTTAAGGATATAATATCAAGTATTAGTTGATGAGTGAGTTTTATACCCATTAATTGAATGCTTTTGAGCTTAATCTTTTAGTAGTTTTTAAGTGTTTGTATCTATTCATCCGTGTTTTACTTTCTTTTGTAGGAATTGGGATAAAATTTTCTTGGATCGACGTTTGAAGTTGCTAGATTCCCATTTTCGGCTTGCCATTTACATAGCAGCCACTTCAGGGCTAATTTTGGCATTGCTCCAGCTCTTATTTCGTAAAACTCAAAGAATAAAAGTTGTAGATCTACATCTCCTCTTTCGGAAACATCTTTAATCATCTAAATCGAAGTTCAGACGAAGAAATTATGGTTATTTTCCCAAAGGACGTCAAAGCAGAAAATTTCAGAAAAGTGTCCAGCGCCGGGGCGCCCAAACCTAGGCTATTTCTAGTGCCGTGGCGCCCAAAGGTAGATTTCCAGTGCCGTGATCAGTGACAGGGCTCTGGAGTCGGGCGAGATCAAGTTGGGACACGTTTTTGGGCGAATTTTGATACTTTTTTACTCCAAATTGGATTGGATTTTCACCTAAGCTAGAAATTGAACTTGTAACATATAAATACATGATGTGAGGCATAAAATATGGTAGATTAGTTTAGGGATACACTCCATTATATTCTATCTTTTATTCAAAAATTCTATTTTAGATTGGATGGGAGATTGAAGCAACTCGAAAAATATTGAGAATTCAAAGCAGGAGCAAGAAGAGAGCCTCAAGTTTGCAGACAACAGATTTTATTCTCTACTCTACTTCTTTTTTTGTCTTTTAATGTTTATTCAATTATGGATTTTAGACTTTAATTCAATAACCATGAACTAAATCTCTTATTTAAGATTGCAACGGATTTTTTTTGCGTAGCTTATTTTAGTATGTTTCTTTATTAATTATTGTTATCTATTCTGGGGGGTTGTCTATTATGATTGCATTTAATTGTTTAATTTTCTAGCTAACAATTTTGTGATAATCTATATAAATTCGGGAGATGAAATATAGATTTAGATCTGATCATAATAGCATGTGATTGTGTTTTCTGCATGGTGATGGAATTCATGATTTATGTTTAGGATATGGATATACCTTCACGCCACATGTAATCTAATAAGGGAACATGTGCTTTAAATCCTTTTTAATTGTAATTCACATAGGAATATAGTGAATTAGTTAATTAGGGTGTTTGATTCAACTCTATCAACTGTGGATTTGGATTGATACGTTTGTAATGCATCTGACGGTGGTTATAAATACTAACGAGTCCCTGATTAACAGTCTAGAATAGTCAGTATAATTAATAAGAAGTCTATTGATCTAAATGAAGCAATAAGTAAAGTTATAATCTTAAATCTCCATAATCTGATTCTAAACTAGTGGTAATTAGGATTTATTTGTATTAATTATTTTAATTCAAAAATCTTAAATCAATTGTTTAAATAAAATTGGTTTGGTTAAGAGTTAGTACTTGGTAATTTTTATTAAATAATTCCTTGTGGGAACGATACTTTTCTTATTACTTTATTACTTGTTGACCGTGTATACTTGCACGTAATTATTGATTGCGAAATCGACCAACACTAACCTTGACATATTCTGTATATTAACTTTGGTGTACAACACCCTTGTCCATTCAGCTTTCATAACAATTTCTCTTTTGAGAATCGACGATGGTATCTTTGAAGTGAAGGCTGCATCAGATGACACTTACCTTGGAGGAGAGGACTTTGACAATCGTATGGTGAATTACTTTGTTAAGGAGTTTAAGATGAAGCACAAGAAGGATGCAAGTGAAGACCCTAGATCTCTTAGGGGAATGACTGCTTGTGAAAGGGCAAAAAGGACTCTGTCTTCATATGCACAGGCTTTTATTGAGGTATATTCTTTGTACGAGGGTGTAGATTGATGCACAAAAATCAGTTGTACCAAATTTGAGGAACAGAACATGGATCTTTTAAGAAAGTGTATATATGGAATCCGTGCAAACGTGCTTGAGGGATGCCAAGATGGACAAGAGCAACATCCATGATGCTATCGTTGGTGGATCAACTAGAATTCCAAAGGTCCAGCAGCTATTGCCAAAAATTTTCAATAGTAAGGAGCTTTGCAAGAGAATTAATCCTGACGAGGTAGTTGAATATGGTGCAGCCGTGCAAGCTGCTATCTTGAGTGGCGAGGGCAATGAAAAGGTTCAAAACTTGGTGTTGTTGAGTAGTATTGCAATTGTTGGTGATGTAATGAGTGTTGTTATTCCACGGAACCAAACTACTCTCAATAATAAGGAACAAGTATACTCAATAATAATGTATAATAAAACTGCCCTATGATTTAAAGTTTTCAAGGGTGAAAGACCAAGAGCGAGTGACAACAACTTATTGGGACAATTTGTTCTCTTTGGCAATTGGCATCACCTTTGCCCCAAGGGGTGACAGGAAATTTTTGTATGCTTTGATATCGATGCAAATGGAGTGTCGAATATTTATATTCTACGGAGGAGAAGACTGAGAATTGATGAATGAGAAATATACCTATTTTTGGATACTTTTGGACTTGGTATTTTGCTTTCTATAAGTGATTTTAGTGCATTTTATTTGTTGTTTTTATGTAATTTTGTAGGAGAATGCAAAGGAGGGGCAGATCTGAAATTTTTAAGGAAGCAGTGGCATTTTGGTAATTTTGAGGACATGCAGCGCCAGGGTGCTCCCCGACACTAGGATGCAGACAAAGGTGCCGGCTTCTATTTCAGTTGTTGCACAGATTTTGGTTTTCTATTAGAATTTGGATGCTTTAAAGCCTATTTTTTGCATGGGAATTAATAATAGATTTGGAAAAGGAATTATATTATAGTAGATTATTAAAATTAGGATATTATGTATGTAAATTTAATTAGGATTGTAATTCTATTAGGATTAGGAAAAATAAACTCCTATAAATAGTACTCCCTCTGTCCCAAATTAACTGCTCAATTTTGACCTTTTTTAGTCAAATTGACTATTTTTAGAATTAATAATTAAGCATATATAAATATATTTCTAAAATTATAAAAATTAGGATTAGTAATAAATTGTATATACTTTCTTTTGATTATAATCTCTTCACCTGTATTTTAGCAAAAATAGTAAAAAGATTAGTTTTAAAAATGGTCAATTTGACTTTAAAAAGTCAAAACTGAGCAGTTAATTTGGGACGGAGGGAGTATTATTTTGGGATTGTAAAAGGTGTGGGGAAAAAGCCAATGAACACCATTTTTGTCTTTCATTGATGTGGAATACTTTGTGGATTATAATTTTATCTGCTATGTACATGTTTTTAATTTAAGTTTTTAATGGAATCTCATGTGTAGCTTAAATTGATTTTCTTTCTAGTTGATTGACACAATATGGATTGACTTATCATATTTTGTGCGTTCAAGTATTAATTAACTAACTAGTAATTAATGGGATAATCTATATGAAATTGGGATATGTATTATAGGTTTAGATCTGAATATGATAATATATGTTTGTGTTTTCTGCATGGGACGAAATTCATGATTTGTGTATAGGATAGGGATATACCTATATGCCATGTGTAACCAATTGGAGAATCTATGCTTAAAATCCTTATTAATTTAATTCACATAAGAATATAGTGAGTTATTTAGCTAGGATGTTTATTTTCTATTCTTTTTCCATCGTGATGGATTTAGAAAGGATATGTTTATATGACCATTAGAAGAGGCGTATAAATACTAACGAATTCTCAGTTAATAATTCATCGTGACCATATAATTAAATGGAGAGTTATGATATTTGAATGAAGCATGAGATGAAATTGAGTTCTTAGATTTATTTATTTATGTTTTATTATTTAATTTTAATATTTAGCTTAATTGTTAATTAATTCATCTATTTAAATAAGATTAAATTGATATAAAATTGGTACTTGGAAAACATTAGAATGATTCCTCATGAGAAAGATACTCTACTTACACTTTATTACTTGTTGACCGTGCATACTTGCACGTATTTATTGATTGCTAAATCAACCAACAAGTTTTTTTGTCGGGTAATTATTTTTCTAATGTTTTTACAATACTGATTTCAATCAAGTTGATCTTGATTTAAACTTGTATTTTGTAATTAATTTGTTTAATTTTTTTGTTTTACAGATCACACATCTTAGCAAATAAAACGAGACAGTTGCGAAAAGTAACAGTTGACCTCTTTTTTCAGGGAAGTTCTGTCATTAATTTCTTTTATTGCATACTTTAAGGATAATGTCAGTTTTAAGTTTGGGGGTCTTCCCATATTTTGTTTTGATATGTAGATCTATGTTGTGATTTTATTTTTTATTTTGTAGGTATATTCACTGTAAACTCTCACGAGACACAACTCGTCCACTTGGAGTAACCTTGGGGTAACCTTGGGGTTTAAAGGTTTGTTGAACATGCTAAGTGCAATCTTATTTCCTACGAAAATGGTGTTCAATTTATTTTTAGGCAATGTCTTTTGGGTAATTAATTAACTGAATTTGAAGATTTTTGGTCATTGATAAAATTTTGATTTTGATTTAATAATTCTTAGAAAAAGGGATAAATATTGCTTAGTCTGAATTTGTACTTTTTGTTAGTTTCTTGTTTTGTTCGAGACCCTTTAATTCTTTTATGCACATATCCATTTGGTTGAGCTAGTTTTAACTTTGAGAAAGTATATATGTTAAATGTTTGTGGAACATATTTATGAACTTTATATCTTGTTTGATCATAACTTAAAGTGTAAAAAGAAGGAGAATACAATTTGGGGGAAATCTTGGTTAATTTGAATATATTTTTTTTAGAATTTTGAACCTTCCCCAGTTGAAAGAATAGATTATGTGGTGGGTTAAGATGGAACGTAAAATGCACTCACTCATAAACGCATGCAACGAGATAGAGCGTAAAACGTACTCATTTAATGGAAAGTGAGATGGAGCGTAAAACTCACTCACTAAAAAATTTAAAAAATAATAAAAGAAAAAAAATTCTATTTTTGAATTCCTGGGGAATTGTTAAAAGGGGCTTAAATGTTTTAAAACCTTGGGATCCTCTTGCTATGTTTTTTTGTATTCGCTTTGAGTTGTGGATGATAAGCGTATAAAGTTCTTGTTGTAATAACTTTTTTATGATATCTTTTCATTTGTTTATATGAGCTTCTTTGAGTTACTTTTTTCGCTAGTTTGATACATTTGGATTCACACACACACAAGAAGGGTCTTGAATGAAGTATGACTAATAAGATGTTGGAATTTTAGGCTTTGCATAGTTTTGAAATTTTCTAAGAGATAGTTATTAGTTTTTTTTATAGTTTTTTTTTGTGTTTTGCTTGAGAACAAACAAATATTTAAGTTTGTGGATATTAATTTGATGAGTGAGAAATATACCTATTATTCGGATACTTTTGGACTTAGTTTTGCTTTCTTTAAGTGATTTTAGTGCATTTTATTTGATGTTTTATGTTATTTTGTAGGAGAATGCAAAGGAGGGGCAAATTTGGAATTTTAAGGAAGCAATGGCATTTTGGTAATTGAGGACATGCAGCGCTAGGGTGCTCAAATTAGTACTAATCCCAGCGCCCAGGAGGAGGTGTTACGTTTTGTTTCAATTTTTGCACGTATTTTGGTTATCTATAAGAATTTGGATGCTTAAAGCCTAATTTTTGCATGGGAATTAATAGTAGATTTGGAAAAAGAATTGTATTATAGTAGTTTATTAAAATTAGGATATTATGTATATAAATTTAATTAGGATTGTAATTCTATTAGGGTTAGGAAAAATAAACTCATATAAATAGTTTTATTTTGGGATTGTAAAAGGCGTGGGAAAAAAGCTTGGAGACAATTTCAAGGGCAAGCAAGATATCATCAAAGATGGAGGCCATGGATTGATGAAGCTTGGAGATAGAAGACTTGCGGCGGGGGACAAATTTTCTTCTCTAAACCTTTAATTATTTATTTTCTTTCATTGACGTAGAATATTTTGTGGATTATAATTTTATCTAATATGAACATGTTTTTAATTTAAGTTTTTAATGGAATCTCATGTGTAGTTTAAATTGATTTTCTTTCTATTTGATTGACACCATATGGATTGACTTATCATATTTTGTGTGTTCATGTATTAATTAACTAGCTAGTAATTAATAGGATAATCTATATGAAATTGGGATATGTATTATAGGTTTAGATCTGAATATGATAACATATGTTTGTGTTTTATGCATGGGATGAGGATATGGATATACCTATATGCCATGTGTAATCAATTGGAGAATCTATGCTTAAAATCCTTATTAATTTAATTCACATGGGAATATAGTGAGTTATTTAGCTAGGATGTTTCTTTTCGATTCTATTACCATTGTGGTGAATTTAGGAAGGATATGTTTATATGATCATCGGAAGAGGCATATAAATACTAACAAATTCTCAGTTAACAATTCATCGTGACTAGACCTGGTAAACGGGCGGGTCGGGCTGGGTCGGGCCAGGCCGAGCCGAGCGCGGACCAGGCCAAAATGGTCCGATTTTTAGTGGGCTGAAAATGTAAGGCCCGGGGTGGGCCGGCCCGCGGGCTTCTCCCTTTAAATTTTTTTAAAAAAAACTTTTTGCTACACCAAAAATAGTAATAATAATAAATATTAAAAATAATAAAACGAACAACAAAAAATAAAGTTACAAGTCCCGAAGTAAAATATGAAGCCATTTCTACTTCTACTTTTATAATATATAAAATTATAACCGTTGCATATCACCATGTCTTATAACATGGTTTGAACATGGTTATAAAATTATAATTTATATTTCAGTTTTCTCTTTTTCCTGCAATATGTACATCATTATAGAGCTTTGATCAGCTTTTTAGAAAGGCTATTTGATAGGTAATCTGACCAAATTTACACATAATTGTTGGGAATTGAATTCAAATAATGCTTCCATTCCAAATATTACGAGAAGCATTGCCAAATATGAATTCTTGTCAAAGAAAATTGCAGTCTGCATAGGATAAAGCTTTTTCAAAAATTTGATTGCAAATTGATTTTACAATTCATGATTTAGGATAATTAACTTGAGCATTATAATTTTCAATTATAGTTAAAATATATTGAAGATTGCATTAAAAATAAATAATTTTT
Organism: Panax japonicus; assembly: GCA_020205505.1. Lineage (NCBI taxonomy): Eukaryota > Viridiplantae > Streptophyta > Magnoliopsida > Apiales > Araliaceae > Panax > Panax japonicus. Next base: position 53,932,154 of record CM035108.1, read on the forward strand.
GTAGCTCAATTGGTTTGAACTCTTATTTATTAACTTACAAGTCTCGTGTTCAAACCCACAAATAACAACATTTTAATTTTTTAAAACATAAGTTGCGGGCCACGGGTCGGGCTTTCACAGGCCGGCCCAGCCCGCGGGCCTGGGCCTCTTTTGCCAGGTCTAATCGTGTCCGTATAATTAAATAGAGAGTTATGATATTTGAATGAAGCATGAGATGAAATTGAGTTCTTAGATTTATTTATTTATGTTTTATTATTTTGTTATTTAATTTTAATATTTAGCTTAATTGTTAATTAATTCATCTATTTAAATAAGATTAAATGATATAAAATTGGTACTTGGAAAACATTAGAATGATTCCTCATGGGAACGATACTCTACTTACACTTTATTACTTGTTAACCGTGTATATTTGCACGTATTTATTTACTGCTAAATCAACTAACAAGAATAACAAACGACTCGCTAAGACTGTCAAAGGAAGAGATTGAGAGGATGATAAGTACAAGGCAGAAGATGAGGACATGAAGAAGATTAAGGCAATGAATTCATTGGAGAAGTACATATCTGACATGAGGGATTATATCAGGGATGAGACGAGAAGTTCAAAGCTTCCAGCAGCTGACAAGAAGAAAATGGAGGATGTTATGAAGCAGGCAGGCATTTCACTGGCTGGATGGCAATCTTTTTTATGACAAGATGAAGGAGCCTGAGGTAATTTGCAATCCAATCGTTGCTTAAATGTACCCGTGGTGGTCCTAATATGGTTGGTGGGATGGATGAGGATTGCCAAAATCCAAAGAGGCCCTGTAATTATCATCATGTATTTGAAAGAATATTTAAGAGACTTCTTACAATTTAGTACTAAGCTATGACAATGGGGTTTCTTCAGCTCTGAATGATGTTCCGTTCCAGAAATTAAATACGATGAGCACTAAATTTTGAACAAGAAAAAGGCAACATCCATCATATGCATTTTTTTCCCCAAGCATTCTCTATCAAAATTTGGGAAAAATTCACTCACCTTGAAATCCCCAAAACATCCAGTATGAACTGAAGCTCCTCCCCCAGGGGACCCCTTGCTTGTAGCAATGAACTGATGCTTTTACTACTGTTCATACAATTATTCATCCATTGGTAAATGAAGTAAGCAATAGATTTGAATGATTGACATCAAGTTTAAACTATAATCGGACAATATCATTTATGAAATCAAGAGACGCCAAAAGGGGCCAACACGTGAGTACAAGAGGAGTACGCATAGGCAGTATAATACCAAGCCGGCGACAAAAAAAAAATATCAACAGAACAAGAACGCCTATGTGGAACATCTAAAAATAGTAAAAGACTTTAAGGAACTCGGATAAATATCATTCTGCCAAAAATATAGCACACTCAAAAACAAAAACCGAATGTGAACAATAGGCTTTTCTTTCTCCTCAACATAGTTGCCCTAATTACTTGCTGATCAACTACTCATTCATGATAATAAGATCTGGATTTACATTGCAAAAGGGGGAAAAAAACAGATGCATCAGAAGAAAGATATATAAAAGGAAAAGACATGATTGTATAATTCATAATGTTATTTTATGGAATGAGTTTGGTAAGCAATGAAGCAAAAAACCATTTTAATATTCCTTACATCTCTCATAACAATGCTTCTGTTAAATCAACATATGCACGCTCACTCCAGGGAGAAGGGAGGAGGCATACACGAACCTCGTGCTCTTCAGGTCCAACATGATGTTTCGGCACATTAATCTCGAGCATTGTCCCTGTCGCATCACCAAAAGCTTCTAGTAGTGCATCTTCTGGGATGCGAGTTGGAAGGGGAATTTCCCTAACAAATTCGCCTGGCGGACAGTGTTCCGGTGTTGCATCAGTTAACTTATATGTCCTATTTTGCCTTTTAATGATAGGCACACACCCAGTGCTCACACAAGATATCTTCACGATTCCATGTGAGAGAGTGTTTCTCCAAGTAACTTTTGCAAGTTGAAGATCAGCACAAGGCAAGCTGACAATAATTAGGAACCCCTTCTCATCCTCATAAATTGTTTTTGCAGCTGTCACTGGCCCGTATGAGCTCCTCATCACCCCAGTAAACTCATTAACCCAGTGCGGCTCAATGGGGTGGGTATCCAAAGCTCTATCAGACTGTGAATTATTAGGCAAACAACTATCATAATCATTTCCATATGTGAAATAGTTTTTCCTCCTTTTGGTGCAGGCAGCTAAAAGATCTATTCCTTCACCATGTACCTGATTTGGTTGCTGAGTTGATAAATTCAAACCAGACCCATTAAGCAATTTCTTTGGTTGCGGATTAACAATGTTCTTTAATGCAAGGGGTCGCTCAATTTCAAGTTCTGTGATTGGCTGAGTCCTCCATGAACTGAAATCACTGGCTTCGAGAGGAATTGAGAAATTCAAATCTCTCCCTGTGAGATTCATCCACTTCTTTCGTTCTTCTTCGTCGAGACCCGCAAAGTTAGGCATTCGAACAACTTCAATCCCATGAACACACTGGGGATTCGAAAGACCCCTGTAGTGTTTCCTCTGCATTCTGTGAGATCGAACAAACCCCTTATCTGCACTAAATGGAAATGGTCGCTCTCCTTGGCGAGAATGGCCATTCATGTAACTCCTCAGCTGCATCTTTCCCAATGCATTTTCAGGCCTCTCCTTGAAAACCCACATATACATATTCTCCATATCATGTTGAACCAAGAACACATCTAGCTTCAAATCCGTTTTATCATACCCAGAAATTCCATTACTGTCCCTTAGAGTCTTACACTTTGACTTCTCATTCAAAGCCGGCTTAAAATAAAAACTGAAGAAAACAAAAGCACCCCACACACTATCAAGCCGCTTGGCACATTTCTTCCCAACTTTCGTAACAGTAACATGTGTCTCAGCCTCATATTGCTGAGGTCCAAGACTAACATCTAAGATGTCACAAGCATCATTCCATAAGGGAGGTGGCGGGCTAGGCTCCACGGACAATGGGATATTAATATCTGGTGGCTGTGAAATGTTAATAGCCCGATTCAATTCTCTCTCCATTTCATCATGAGATGACAAACTCGAATCCATGGATAAAAGTGTAGAGAGATTATTATCCATGGATAAGGTAGTGAGAAGAGGTCCGCCCATTTTTTCTTTTGTTGACATTATTGTTACTTAGGTGGAAGCTATAACCACATCACACTTAACACCCAAAACAAGAAACCCTCACAAACATATTCATCACACAATTTATCAAATCAACAAAACTGAAAGATTCCCAAATCAATCCACAGCATACCCAAAACACCAGAAGCACCTCAAAGCCATTATGGTTACCAATCAAAGTTACCAAACCCAGAAAACAACAGATTAAATCTACCAAATTATAACAAACCCATTAAAGCCAATTGCATACAGATTCCAAAAAAGCTTTTGATACTCATAGAAACTGTTTTATTACTGAACCAAGAGCAAAAACACTAACCTTAATAAAACATAGATACAAAAGATGAAATCAAACAAATAATTGAACGGTACCTTTGGAGACAACGCTTTGATCCATAAAATTAGGGAGCTTAAAAATTGAGGAGAGAAAAAAAGAAGTGAAATGTTCACAGAGTGTCTTTAAAGGGATGGGGGCGGTGTGGAGGGGCCAAGCTGAGAAAGATCTGCACCAGGTAAAATCGCCATGGAGAAGAATCCGACCCGTTTCGTTTATATGGGTGGTGAAATTGAGACAAAAAGGTCAATAATATAAGCGCATACTCATTATATAGGTGGTGAAGAGGTAAACTTATAGCCTTTCCAAGTGTTGTAGGGTGTGGCTTTTATTTGTTTTCCCAGCTCTTATCAATAGATAAAGTTATACTAGTATATTTTTTTCATCAATATTTGAATTAACAACCCTCATCAATAGATAAGTTATACTCCTATATTTTTTGGAAAAATATTTGAACCACACTTAGCTCAAATATGTTTAAAATTATGAACATACTAATACTTACATTTACATCTTCTCGATGAATGATCACTACGAGTCAGGCTTAATAGAATTTGATCAATTCTTTTTTCTAATGTTAAGGTCTTTCAATTGAATCACTGTTTGCGATTTAGAATTTTATTTTATCATCAATCCAATCCTCCTGTTGGTCGCTCGTTAGAACTCGTTTCTCTATCTAGGTCAATATTACGTACAAGAGATAACTGCACCTTTCTATTTTCCTCTATCCCGCTTTATCCATTCCTAGATCGAAGTGAAGTAAGCATTATTTATACCGGTGTTGCTATCCTTCGAGAAATGTGAGTCATATTTGACTAAATATGAGATAAATGATTTTATTTCGCGCTTAAAATATGAATTAATGGTAATTTGAAATGACTGTAAAATTTAAAAACTTGGGGAGAAAGATATATAATTGTCGAAATTAATTCCGAAAACTCTCGAATGCTTAGATCAAATATAAAGGTAAACTTTATGGTTAAAAGTCCGGCTCTCTCCAACAAACTGAAGGAAGAGAACCGAGAACGAACCGGCTATAACGACGATTTTTTTCATCGCTATAGTCGGTTCGTTCTTAGTTCGCTCCTTCCAGTTCGTTGTAGAAGCGGATTGATGGTTAAAAAAAAGTATATACAATAGAACAAAAGTATTTTAAAATTTAAATAGGCGTACCCTAGCGCCTTCTATATATAGTAACATAAATTTGGTATGCACAAACTATGTGCGGAAGGAAAAAAATAAAAAGTAAAAATAGTTATTTTCTCGCATCTCACTTAATAATAAAGATGCGTCATCAAGATTGCCAATAAAGAAGAAGGATCATCAAATCTTAATGTAATTAGTAAGACTATTTGTTATAATTGATTTGAACCTTTGAATAACTAAAATTTATCAGTTATAAATGGTTATTTTTTTAACTAAAGTTTCTTATAACTATTTGTTCATGTCACAAGATGTGCACAAAGTTTGGCATATCATGTGTAGTATTAATTTTGCAGAAAATTGGACCCTTTTTAACGATTCGATTATCATGAAAGTAAATTGGTCAATTGATCAATACAGTACTGATACACAAATAAAAATCACCTCCTGATCTGTATATTAATACTGTATTGATCATTGATTAAAAATTAATTTTATGCAAATCACTTTTTTTTTAAAGATGAAGTTGGGGATGATATTTTCCCAAGATATTTAAATAAAATTTGTTGTGCCACTAATAACTCAAGAAGCAAGCACGTGGCTTTGTCGACTTGTGGCTGCCTTATCAACATCCATTCCCCAATGTATCACCTCTCCTAAGAGCAAATCCAATGGGGGTGTTATAATTGGTTCTATAGTCAAATTATAGCACCAAATGTCAAAAACTCAAATCCAACCCACTTCTATAATTAGTTCTAAAATAGCAAAATGCTATACTTGGTTCTAAATATAGAACCAAGGATGACTATAGTCATTTTATAGAACTAATGATGATGATTATAATAATAATAATAATAATAATAATAATAGTAGTAGTAGTAGTAGTAGTAATAAAAATAAAAATAATAATAACACTAATAATAATAGTAATAATAATTATAATAATAATTATAATAATAATAATAATAATTATAATAATAGTAGTATTAATAAAAATAAAAATAATAATAACACTAATAATAATAATAATAAATTTAATAATAATAATAATAATTATAATAATAATAATAGTAATAATTTTAATAACAATAATTTATTACAATAATTATAATAATAATAATAGTAATAATTTTAATAATAATAATACAATAATAGTAATTATAATAATATTAATATTAATAACAATAATAATAATTATTATAATAATAGTAGTAGTAATAAAAATAAAAATAATAATAACACTAATAATAATTATAATTATAATAGTAATGATAATAATAATAATAATAGTAATAATTTTAATAATAATAATTTATTACAATAATAATAATAATAATAATAATAATAAAATAATAGTAAAATGAGAAATCTAGATAAATTTGAAACAATTTGGTGCTAAAATAGAACCAACCACTGGAGACTGGGTTCTATTTTAGCACCAAAAAGCACTTTTTGGTGCCAAAATATAGCAATGGCTATAGCCATTTTGACATTACCATTGGATTTGCTCTAAGAAAATTGAAAAGATATGAATATTATGTAATTATTACTACATTATCAATCATTGAAAAAATATAATATTATTAATGCCATGTTATTCCCGAGGCCCTAACCTTTTACTAGTAGTTTTATATCTAGAGTTGAGAGTATACCTGACGATATAAGTAATTAACTGTTGAGTTAAACTATATTAACTGGAATCAAATAGGTCGATTAATCATTTTTATTTATTCAGTTTGGTTAAAGTTTGAACCCATATTTTTAAAATAAATATAATTAATTAACTGATTAACCATTTTTCAACCCATATTCTATTCAATTGCAATCCTTTCTCTCTATCACTAACTGCACCAAACACGTTATTTTTTTTGGTGGGTGGGTGGGTGGGGATAGAGCGTGGGTGGTGTATACATAATCGCTTAATATTAATTTATTTTGGGAGAGAGTGGTGGGGTGGGGTGGGGTGGGGTGGGGTGGGGGTTGGGGATGGGGCGTGTGGGGTGGGGTAGGTAGGTAGGTGGGGGGTGGGGTATACATAATCGCTTAATATTATTTTTTTGAGGGAGCGTTGGGTGGGGGGTAGGTGGGTGGGTGGGTGGGTGGGTGGGTGGGTGGGTGGGTAGGTGGGTGGAGTGGGGTGGGGTGGGTAAGTAGGTGGGTGGGGTGGCGTGGGGGTGAGGTGGATGGGTACGTAGGTGAGAGTGAGGGTACGGGGTGGGGGTGAGGGGGTGGGTAGGTAGGTGGGGTGGAGTAAGGGGTATATACATAATCATATAATATTATTATTTTGGGTTAAGTTGAGTTGGGTTGGGTTGGGTTGGGTTGGGTTGGGTTGGGGTGGGGTGGGGTGGGGTGGGGTGGGGTGGGGTGGGGCGGGGCGGGGCGGGATGGGATGGGAGGTAAGGGGTATATACATAATCACATAATATTATTTTTTTTGGTTTGGTTTGGTTTGGTTGGGGTGGGTTGGAGTGGGGTGGGGTGGAGTGGGGTGTATGGGGGGTATGGAGTATATACATAATCACATAATATTATTTTTTTTAGTGGTAGTGGGGGTGGGGGGTAAGGGGTTGGGGTGGGGTGGCGTGGGGGTGGGGGTGGGGGTGGGGTGGGAGTGGGAGGTAAGGGGTATATACATAATCACATAATATTATTATTTTTGGTTGGGTTGGGTTGGGTTGGAGTGGAGTGGAGTGGGGTGGGGTGGTGGGGTGGGGTGGGGTGGGGTGGGGTGGGGGTAAGGGGTATATACATAATCACATAATATTATTTTTTTTAGTGGTAGTGGGGGTAAGAGGTATATACATAATCACATAATATTAATGTCAAATCAGGTTTTCATGAAACCCATAACCCATAACAATATTAAAATTGTTAATATGAATTTTAACCATAACCATAGGGTTCCAACCTACATTATCCATATTAAAAATGGTTAATATGATTTTAGTTCTTAAATGGAACCATAACCATATTTTGAAAACCAAAATCAACCCATAATCATATTTTGTCAGGCCTAGCTGAGAGCACTTTGAGTCTTTGACATAGAATAGTACTCCGTATTTATCAACCCAGCAACTTTTCTTTTTCTAGTATTTTTTGGTTATTTTTTTACCTATACTATTATTATTATTATTACTATTACTATTACTATTACTATTATAAGATGGATGTATTTTCGGGTTGAGGGGCATCCGGTACATGTTGTACCGGACTAACGACCAGTACCATGTATTTTTTAATTTTTTTTAAACACAATTATCAGAATAAAAAATAAAAAATAATAGAGCAAGTTTAAACAAAAAATTGTAAAAGAAAGTATGTTTTTTATTGAAAAAACGCAGTAAACAGTTTACAGTGTTTTTTCAATAAAAAATATACTTTCTTTTATAATTTTTTGTCCAAACTTGCTCTATTATTTTTTTATTTATTATTCAGATAATTGTGGTTAAAAAAATAAAAAAATTACATAGTACCGTACGTTAATGCGGTACCGGACGCCCCCCTATTACACAAAAAACACAGTAAACAGTTTACTGTATTTTTTCAATAAAAAATATATTTTTTTATAATTTTTTGATCAAACTTGCTCTATTATTTTTTATTTATTATTCTGATAATTGTGGTTAAAAAAAATAAAAAAAATACATGATACCGGTCGTTAGTCCGGTACAGCATGTACCGGACGCCTCCTCAACCCTATATTTTCTGCTGAATTTGAACTTTTATTGAGGATAAATTTGAGCTCCCTAGGTTGATTTTATTGAGGAAACCGCAGGTCGATTGATAACCTAAATATTCAACCTCCTTCTGTCCCTAATTATTTGATATTTTAGAGGTGAACACAAGAATTAAGATAATAATTGAAAACATTAAATATAGTACTCATTTTTAAATTTTTCGGCAGGCGAAGGTTAATTAAGAATATTTTTTTACTCATTGAAATCTGATATTTAGAAAAAGAATCTATTATATAATTAATAGCAAAAAAAAAAAAGATTTTCTTTTGATGCTGAAAAAGTTTGTGAGAGATTCACGTGAATACATTTTCTTCTATATACTGTATTATTTTCATCCGTATTATTACTATCATAATTATCTGCTTACTATCATCTTTTATAATTTTACAAAAGAAGGGATAAATAATGATGCAGAAATGTCGAATATTATTAATAGATTATTTCTTAATAACATTTATTGTTATTTTAAGGTAAATATATTGTAATAAATGCATATCAAAATATATTGTAAAATATATCTTTTACAGTCTGCGAATTGAGCAAGGTAACAAAGGTAATACTCAGTATGCGAATTGGGTAAATTGGCAAGCAAAATACAGCTAATTGGCAAAGCAAAAGGGTGCTATTAGACTGGATTGCAAATGATGGATCACGGGTAGAGAAAGCAAGAGTTGGGCCTTTTGGATCTGATCTTTTTGATTCTGCTATCTCTGTGACTTCTGGTTCGGAGTGAGTAAGCTTCTCCAAACCCATATCTGTAAAATATGCTGAGTGGATTATACATTATAGTAAATTTGATTGGCATACAGTTTTGATGCCATCAAACTGGTTAGGATGGACAATTCAATTGGTATAGGGTTGTTTATTTGGGAAATTTGCCTGCAAATCAGTTTTTCTTTCCCTAAGAATTTTGTGGAAGCTTTAGCGTAGATATCTCATAGTTTTACTATAAAGAGTGAGTTGCTGAGTATTGATTTCCAAGTAAAGGTAAGATATATGAGAAGATAAACTGTAATTTCTGTTTTGACGATCCAGTATGTTAGAAAAGTTGAATTGAATACTAAAGCTTAGTTTCCACCCTCAAAACTGATTAAGGTTCTTTAGCTATATTTATAGTTGGGAATAGATTTAGATTTGTTTAAGTCAAGCAGTTACCTATTTGAGAATTGATAATGATGAAAGAGTTAAATGGGCGAAATGGTATTGTTTTAAGTTTTAATTAACCAAATTGTTTTGTTGATCATATATGGTCATCCTTTTGATAAAGCCTTTTGAATGAATGAAAAATGTGAATTTCAGAGTTCTACTTATTGGCAGCTAGGAAGTGAATGTTCATCATGATTTGTTTCCAAGACTCTACTTGTGTTAATTGTATGCTTTAAAATTTTGGAGCTGATTATTTTCGTATTCATAACCTCTAATATGTTTCAGGTTTGATTTATATTTCCGGAAAAACCCCTTTGGCGGTGAATATACAGTTTTTGCTGGACTAGAAGAATGCATTAGGTTCATTGCTAACTTTAAATTTACTGAAGAAGAGATTGCTTTTATACAGGCATCTTTGCCTCCTACATGTGAGGTAAATCAATTCAGTATAATCAATTGTTGTGCAGTCGTAATAAATTGTTCATTCATAATCTATCTGGCATAGATAATGAAGTGAGAAATAGTGCAGAATATGAAATATGACTTTGGAGTTTTGCTTAAACATTTTGCTAACAAAAGAATTGTTAAAGTAACATGCCATTTGCAGAAATTTTTGACAATGCTTAGCTGAATGAACAGAGTTATAATGATGTGGATTGTTGCTAAAGGATGTTAGTGTCCATATATATATATATATATATATATATATATATATATATATGTAACTGTGTTCAAATGTACAAATGTATAACGATCTAAAGTTATTGGCTGGTGACGTAAGTAGGCATTGTAATTAATTTTGTGTGAAGACAGGATACCACCTTGACGCTCAAAAGTTGAGAGCGTCTTTGTTAATTATCTTGTGCAACGGCATGCATATGGTATACCATGCAATGGTATGTAGCTTTTTCATCTTCATGCATACTTGCAAATCACCTGAGAGTTAAGTTACATGAACTTGGATGGAGTGTCTGGTCGGACTCAGATGTAGTGTCCGGTCAGACTATTTTGAAGAATCTGACATCGGTACCCTTCGATTTTGACAAATTTTTATACTAAAATGAAGTGTTCAACACCCATACTCTTGTGAAAAGTGAAGAGTAGCAAAGTCTGATGAAGACATGCAGGCTTAATGGTCTGAGCTTTGCACTGAAGTTGAAACATATTTGATTTAACGGAAGATGGATCCATGATACTGTAGAACGGAAAAATAAAAGAAGCCGATTCTATTCTTTCTCTGCACCGAGTATATAGTCAAATTTCATTTTGACCCTCATATAGCATTAATCAAAAGTGCTCCTATGTTAAATAAGAATTCCATTTTTTGAAGGACAGAACTTTCTGATAGTCTGTAGTTTTTGTTATGCTGGTGTACTTCTAAACTGCACTTAAGACATATTTCTCCTGTTTTGTAATCTATATACTCAGTGACTGTGCTAGTTGACTAGTTGAGTAAGAGTTCATCAATCACTTTCTACTGATGTGCTGTAGGATGGCTTCTACGATTGTCTTAGAGGAATTGATTGTTCTGATGTTGAAGTATATGCCTTTCCTGAGGGGTCAGTCGTCTTCCCAAAGGTTCCCTTGATGAGGGTTGAAGGGCCAGTAGCTGTAAGTATGCATGTTATGATTTATTTAATTGTTGAGAAGCTTCTCAGCTCTTTCCCTCTCTCTCAATTGTTATAAACGAAATGCACATCTCAGTGTTAATTTTTTCTTTTATCAATATACTTTCTAAAGTCTCTGGTGTTTTTTTAGGTGGTTCAACTTCTAGAGACTCCATATGTAAATCTTATAAATTATGCTTCACTTGTTGCTTCAAATGCTGCAAGGCATCGTTTTGTTGCTGGGAAGTCCAAACTTCTTCTTGAGTTTGGGCTTCGATGGGCACAGGTAGTCTATATAACAATTATTAATTATTATTTAAATCCTCATTTAAGTAATAAATTACAAAAGATTATATTCTTTTGCATGTAGGGCCCTGATGGTGGAATAAGTGCATCAAAGTATTGCTACCTTGGAGGATTTGATGCTACAAGGTGATCCTGTTAAAACTAAATATCCCACTACAATTCTGGGGTTGTCAGTCTTGCTGTTTCTTCTTTTATATCCAGAATTTATCACTTGTTTCTCTTGCACATTCTTTACCTTTAGGTGAGAACTTCATTTCTTCCACTATTCTTTGTGAATCTTTTGGTAGGATATTTCGTTATGCAAAATATATTATGGAATCAAAACAGTGTAATAAATGAGTCTTTATTTTTGGGTATTATTTCATGACTTGTTACAATTGTAAAGAGAAATTGGCTTGGATAATCTTACGGGATGTGATGCAAAGAAGATTTGAAGTTTCGACGGCCCTTCTAAAGCTTGAGATGAGCTTGATGCAAAGTAGTCTTCAGCTGGACTCCTTTACCATTGAACTTGACTCTATCGAAAACTAACTGTTCCAGTCTATTTTGCCTCACTTTCTGTCAACAAGTAATCAACTATGTGTCTAGGCCAAGAAGCTACACTCATTTATATTGAACTAAATGCTTTCCTTAGTGTTTGTCGACATATATATCTATATGCTTTCCTTACACTCATTTTCTGTGTATGATGTTGTGTAATATTAACTGTTGTACATGTTATGTTGTTGTGTATTGGGGCTGTTTAATGTTGTGTCATGTGATATGTTGTACAGAACTTTGTTGCGTGTTGGGGCTGTACTCGGGTCAAAGGACTGCGTTAATTCTACAGCAGGATGGCATGTGATACTTTTTATTTCAAGTTGGTCCGCTAAACATACTAGCGGATGATGCTAAGTGGGGAAAGTAGAAGGTGGGGAAAGTGGGGGCATTAATGTCCATAAATTATACTTAATGCGTCCGCTAGTAATTCTAGCGGACGGCTTTTCTTTCAATCACATCTCAGCCATTCGTTTATTACACAGACGGTATAGATGTTATATGCCACTTTTTGATCCATAGCAAATAGATGCTATGGATTATTCCCCATATATATATATATATATATATATAATAGAGATATATTTAATTTTTTATTTTATTCTAAAATTAGAAATATATTTTTATTTTATAATAATAAAATGACATAATATTCTTAATCTGTCAGTAGCTTTTTATTAAATTTTAAGCATATATTAAGAACACAATTAATTAAGAACATAAAATCTCTGAAAATATTTCTTAATTTTGGAACAAAATGAGTCCCTTAACTAAATAGAATTTTGGCAGAGAAAGAAGTTTCAGCCCATTTCATACCATATGAGACAAATAATGTTTTTACTCCCTTGAAATCACCGTCGTCACCTCTACCTAGTTTTGAGTTGGCCTATTTCTCTCCTAGACAAGGCCTAGGCCAAGGCCAAATCAACAATTAACTTCAATTCCAATTTTCTCTACCATGTCTGGAAATGACCAAAATTCCTTTCTATACCAAAATTATTTTCTCTTCCTCACGGTTGGATCCGCAGTTTTAATAGTCACCATATATCACTGCATCGTAGTAATTTGTCGAGGCCAGCGACAACGGGCCGACCAGCCCTCACAACATGCCACGGTCCTTAAACTCGTTGACATACAGATTAATATCCCCATTCATAGGTACGAACCAGGTAAGGGATCCAACGGTGGCGAATGTCCAATTTGTTTGAGCGAGTTTGAAGAGGGCGATGAATTGCGTACTTTGCCCCAATGTATGCACTCTTTTCATGTAGCTTGCATTGACATGTGGCTTTATTCACATCCAAATTGCCCGATTTGTCGGACCAACGCCGTGCGTTGTTTGCCACCGCCGAGGCAAACAGTCCGTTTATCGTACTCGGATGGCATGTCACAAAATTTAGAGATGCAACGTTTGCCTGTATGATATATATACATGGTGGTGAAAAGGTTGGTGTTACATTTTGTGTTTTATTTTGGGTCGAATTCAAAGCAAAGAAGACATGATTTTAGCTGAGTTTGGAGGCCTTTATGCAGTTAATACTCCTTTTAAAATCTTTGACATTTATTTTTTTCTATTTCATAGCAAGCTGTCACAAACATAAATTTATTTTTTCCAAATTTTTACTCTTAAAATTTATTATTACATAAATAAATGTAATAAAATATATTCAAGTATATATAGTTCTTTGACACTTATTAATATTTGTTAAAAAAGAAATCAATAATCAATATGACTCGAATTTAGTGTCGGAAGAAAAAGGGCAACTTCAAGGGAGGGATCGATGGGAGTTTGGTGGAAGATCCAACCATAATGGACATAATAAGATATATTAACTATAATTTGGTGCATATTTAGACATAAACCCAAACTCACAAATATATATATATATATATATATATATATATATATATATATATATATATATATATATATATATATGGTATTCATCCATGGCAAACGTTTGCCATGGACACTATTCAGCAAACAAGTTAATTATCGTTGATCTGGACAATGGAAGGCTGAAATTGGTCAACATTTCTCCCTGCCGCTACAGCTTGTAGCGGCAGTCCCTTTTCCTTTTTGTCCGTTTGCAAATTACATTACTGCCCCTAACTTATAATACATGCCTGCCGCTACAGGCTGTAGCGGCAGTGTGAGTCCCACCCATATGGCTCATATGGCTATGTAAAGATAAGTTTACATTTATGTATACATAATGTAAAAATAAAAGATAATGATACATAATATAAAAATATAAGATAATGATAAGATAATAATACATAATATAAAAATAAAAGATAATGATAAGATAAATCTGAATAAAAGATAAACTTATTTTTATAAATACATAATGTAAAAATAAGATAAGTTTGAATAAAAGATAAATTTATCTTTTATAATAAAATAAATTTATCTTTTATTATAAAAACATAAATTTATCTTTTATAATAAAATAAATTTATCTTTTATAATAAAATAAAATAAAATTTATCTTTTATTATAAAAGATAAGATATTATAAAAGATAAATTTATCATTATCTTATCATTATCTTTTATTTTTATATTATGTATCATTATCTTTTATTTTTATATTATGTATACATAAATGTAAACTTATCTTTACATAGCCATATGGGCCATATGGGTGGGACTCACACTGCCGGTACAGCCTGTAGCGGCAGGCATGTATTATAAGTTAGGGGCAGTAATGTAATTTGCAAACGGACAAAAAGGAAAAGGGACTGCCGCTACAAGCTATAGCATGTAGCGGCAGGGAGAAAAGTTGACCAATCTCAGCCTTCCATTGTCCAGATCAACGATAATCAACTTGTTTGCTGAATAGTGTCCATGGCAAACGTTTGCCATGGATGAATACCCATATATATATATATATATATATATATATATAGAGTCCGGATCAGGTCCGGACTCCCGGATTTTGTTAAAATCCGGACCTTTTTTTTTTTTTTTTTTTTTGCTTTTTTTTTTTGAAACAACTAAAAAAAAAAAAAAATTATGGAATTGGAATTTTTACATTATACAGTGTTTTGGGCATGATTTGGATGCCTATAACAAAACATGTCTGTACAGTCTGGGCAGACTGTACATACATTGGTTGGTGTAGGTATTAAAAACACACCCAAAACACTGTATTATTGAAAAATTTCAGTTCCATAAATTTTTTTTTTTTTTAGTTGTTTCAAAAAAAAAAAGCAAAAAAAAAAAAAAAAATTGGACCGGATTTTGATCCAGTCCGGACTCCCGGACTGGATCAGTTTCATATATATATATATATATATATATATATATATATATATATATATACACACACACACACGCTTAAATATAAATTACTATCCTGAACTATATGTCATATTCCACTTCGGTGATTAAAATTTTAATTTTGTCAATTAGATGATTGAACTATCAATTTTTTCAATTGAGGTTGCCACGTCAGAAATTGCTGACGTGGCTCTTTGGATAGGCCATTGTTTAGCTGATGTGTAATTAAAAAAGAGTATTTTAATGTTTAATTACACAAATATTATATATGAAAGGGCAAATTTGTCAAATACTTAATTAAACCAATTTAAAAATAAAAAAGCCTCAGTTAGTGGGAATCCAAATCAAACATGCCGTGAGTTCCATAGTCTCTGTTGAAAAAAGTGGCCGATTTAGAGCTCTAGATAGTATGAATCTGCCGCCATGAAAATCGATAATGTGGATTTTTGTGGTCGGAGGAGAGAGAAAAGGGGGCGGAAGAGGCGAAAATCGATGATGGGGATTTAGTTTCTTCTTTACTTTATGATCGCCATACAAAAAATTTGTCATTTCGCCTCTCTCAAAGCTTTCCATTTCTTCTCCGACTACAAAGAGAGATCCATATGCAGAGCACAGCCACACCCCATTCCCCATATCATCATTCGCCTTCAAGAGACCCTCCGGAGCCCTAACTTCAGAAGGTCAGTTAGCTTCTTCTCTCTCCGATTTTCTACATTTTACATTCTAAACTTAATTAGAAATGTAATGGTTGGAAAGTGAAATTCTCATTTCTGGATTACCTAATTCCCCCATTTCTTGTTTAAAATCAAGTATGGTTGCTGGGGAATCGTATAAACTAGTAGGGGACTTATCATTTTGCTTGTCGAGAATATAATCTAGGTGGTTTTCAGTGAAACCCCATTTTTAGATCTATGTATTTATTGTTTATTTTTCTTTCTGATCTATTTTTCTGTTCAGTTGAAACAACTCATTACGATGCCAGAGGCAAGAGATAGACTATCGAGGCCAGTCGCTGTTACAACAGTGTTCAGTCGTCGCCAGAGGTCGATCGGTAGGAGTTTTTGGCTACAGATCTTGATCTTCAATGTTCGGCTGAGAGGTGTTTTTGATCGATTTTTAATGGTTTTAGATTCTGTTGTTTTGATTGAATTGATCAATTTCTGATTGTTTGGAAGTTTTAATTAGTTTTGATGTATTAAGTGAATAGGGTGTGACCATTTTACCCTTCAATATAACAAATATATTTTATCACAATTTAAGAAACTATTTTTTCTATACACATTAGCTGAGATGTGTCCCACTATGATAGCCACGTCAACAATTTCTGACGTGGCAACCTCAATTAAAAAAGTTAAAAAAAATTGATAGTTCAATCATCTAATTGACAAAATTAAAACTTTGATCACCAAAGTAGAATATGGCCTATAGATCAGGATATTAATTCATATTTAAGCCATATATATAAATGAAGTCGAGTTCAAATTTATAGTATCATTTATACTCTTATATTTATAAGATTGTAAACAAATTGGGTTGAGTTCAAACTTATCATTTAGTCTTTGACATACTTTAGTTAACAAGTTTGAAAATTGAATTTTAAATTTGCGTTTCATACTTAATGAACAAATGTAAGTGAGGGTACTTTGAGCTAGAGAGCAGCGCCGTTTCTGAGATTTTGGTAGTTCAGGATTAAAAATGAAAACGAAACCCTTTTCGAAACATTGTCTTCATAAAAAAAGTAAAAAATAAATATAAAAATAAAATACAAATTATATCAAAAAAATTATTTTTTCGGAGCTTAAAACATAATAATAGTTCAATTCGACTACAACAAAATATATGAGAACTTCGACTACAACAAAATATATGAGAAGTTCAATTACAACAAAATATATGAGAATACATTAATTGAAAGATACTTCTAGTATTCCTAGAGGCAAAATCTTCAATCAAATGTTCAAAATCATTATATGTTTACATTTTTAATTTCACACACACACACACAGATATATATATATAAATTTGGGGTCCCTGATCGGGAGCCCAAAGCGATCGACCCTTCTACCAGTGCTCAAAAACGCTACTGGAGAGTTTTGTAAAGTCCCAAATTGACTTGATAAAATTACAAATGTATTCCAAAAAAACATTTGAAAGTTTGATATATGTTATAAAATTATAACATGTATATTTATGGATGTCTAGATTTATATTTAATTGTAATGATCTTTGGTATTTTAGAACTCCCAAGTTCATTAAGTAACTCTCATGTTCATTAAGTTTTAAACTCATGACTTTTGAGTTTTGAAACTTCCAAGTCCATGTATCTATAAATAAGAGCATTGTAAAAGAGAATGGTGGATTTATGAAAAATATATGAAAATATTAAGAGACATGCCTCTTTTCTCTAATCATTTTGTTCTTAATTTTACTAATATTTTATAACACGTTATCAGCACGAATTGCTTCTCACATTCGCCTTGAAGATAATCATATTTGATTTGAAGGAGAAGGTATATTTATCTATTATATATATATGGATACGCAAATTTTTTTTTAGTATAACATGCTGCATGTTATTCCATTCATAATCTATTATTAGAGTTTGTTGTTCTTGATTCTAGCATGCTAATGATTTTCATACTAATATGTAAGCCATCATCACACCACCCTCAAATTGTCTTGTTGTTATACGGTGAAATATCTAACCTCAATTATTGTGCAGTGTTTATTTTTATAAAAGTGTATTGTAATTTTGCATTCCTTCCCATCTAAATAAATCAAAAGGGATCCGATAAAATACATGATGATTACATTTTTAGATATTTTCATATTTCAACAGATAACAACTAGAAGATATAATCTTCAAAAAGGGTACTTTCTAGCAGTTTCCGTACTAAAACAATCTTTAAAAAAAATTGATATATTTCTAATGATTTTTGATATATTTCCTTTTGGCATGCATGGTAGCATATTTGATATATTTATAATGACCTTTTGATAAATTTTTGTATGAAGTTACAATGACAAATATGCTTAGTAGTATTGGTTTGTTATCTTTAGTGGACAAATTTAGTTTCGTATTTTACTGCATTTCTATAAATTGTTTCATTACAATTTAAACTGAACATATATAATTATTTAATTTGATGGGGAATATGTTTAGTTATTTAATATTTAAATCTTATAAATTTGAATTTGTTGCCCTTGATTTATATCAAGCAAGAATTATTTGTCATGTACTCTTAATGATGAGATTCATATAAAGGCAAAGAACCTTGGAGATACAATTATAGTTGACAATCATGCATCCCTGCATGATCATGCAAAATTAATGATTTTTATTCGCTGTCATCTCAATGAAAAATTAAAAGTTGAGTACATTACAGTAAAAGACTCACTTGTCTCATAAAATGATTTAAAGGAAAGATTTTAAAAGCTCATTATAATTGGTTGCACCTGAAGTTGCAAGATTTTAAAAGTGTTTGAGTGAAAAACATTGATGAAGACATGTTAGAGAAAATATTTATTATATTTAATGCCTCGAATATGCTCCTGCAGTAGCAATATTGAGAGCGTAAGTTTACAAAATATTTCCTGAAGCGATAAAGGAAACTATGTTTCCAGAAGTGAAATTATGTCTTCTAGTAGCTGTACAAAATAATGAGTTTTTTTGCTGAAAAACCAACAATCTCGCTCGATCGATTCTATTACATTCCCTGAAGTGAATGGAACCTCATTTGATAATCATAGAGGAAATTATGATTATGATAGTGGATGTGAAAGGAACAATCAATATAGATAAGGAATGTACCTGTCGTACTCCTAAACATTTGGTATATAGATTTGTACTAACACTCCATAAAAGAAAAGGAAATGGAATTGAAATAAACTTTATTGTTCATAATGATCTTGAAGATCCCATGAATTATTTTGACTTTTCAACTGGAGTGGATATAACTAATTTTGATATCTATGGTTTCCTTGATGATTCTTTATATTCTTCTGAGGCAAGCAGAAATTTGCTCAGCTTTAAAGATATACGTTATAATGGTCATCCATTGAAGAACCAAAAAATTCTTCAATTTAAAGAATTCTCATGTGTTGCTTGTTCTCAATGCAAATTTGTCATTAGACCATCACCAGCTAAAATTGGGATTGAATTTCCAAAGTTTCTAGAACGAATTCAAGGAGATATTTGTGGGCCTATTTACCCACCAAGTGGATCATTTAAATATTTTATGATTTTAATAGATGCATCTACAAGATGGTCACATGTGTGTTTATTATCAACTCGCAACCTGGCGTTTGCGAGATTACTTGCTCAAATTATTAGATTACGAGCACAATTTTTGGATCATACAATCAAGACTATTCGTCTTGACAATGATGGTGAATTTACATCCCAAACATTTAATGATTATTGCATGTCACCTGGGATAAATAATGAACATCCTGTTGCCCATGTTCATACTCAGAATGGTCTTGATGAATCATTTATTAAACGCCTCCAGTTAATTGCAAGACCATTGCTCATGAGAACAAAACTTCATGTCTTTGTTTGGGGCCATGCTATTTTATTGAAGGCAGTAAAGAATTTCTTTATATTACTTTAATAGTATCGGGCCAGAAGCTCATATTAGAAAAGCTGTATATTTTCTCTTCTAGGTTATATTATACTAAAATGAGAATAGTTGAAACAAATGTTGTAATACACCAGAAGTGTATAATACACCAGAAGTGTTCGGATCCAAAGGTTTTTATGATTTGACATTCCAGGATCAATAATGTTGCGCTGAATTATTAAAAACTCCCATGAACATCCTGTAAGGAACCAGAAGATTCCTTTACTTGTTGATTATATCAAAGTAAATTAATTACCAATACATACTTGGGGTCATGCGATCATAACCTCAATAAGTGATATTTTAAGGTATAATTTGAGGATAGTTATTTTAATGTAACAGTCTTCCCACTATTAGGGGGAGAAAAGTCGTTGCCTAAAGCACGACGTTAGATCGTTGCCTGAAGCACGATGAGAGATTAATTAGAATGTGTCAGGAATAAGCATGTGAATGATATTCCTACTTACATGTGATTTGATTATGATATATATGAATGAATATGCAAGTATGCTTGCATTAAGAAAAGCTGTAAAGTCCTTTGATAGATAATAGAAACATATGTACAAGGAATTAGAATGAATTGATAAAATATGTTAGGTTGATCCTACATAAGCAAAACATCTTTGTAAAGTCCTTAAAAAGAAATGATGTACAAGGACTATAAATATAGAAAAATCAAGCATGTTAGGTTGATCTTATGATGTAATAGATAGGCTTGTCTGATCGTCGAGCATTGCACCAGAAATCGTAGTCTGCCAGGAGAGTCAAGGATAACTCGAGAGCTATCGAGGCAGAATCATAGTCTGCAAGATAGTAAATCTCAGAGTTCGTAGACTGCCAGGAGAGACGATGAAGGATCATAGTGTGTCGAGGAGCACTTCCTTGGAGCCGTAGTCTGCGGAGGAAGTCATGTTCAGAATCGTAGAGACAGCCTGCCTATGAGCCGACCGAGCATCTACCGAAACCAAGTCAAGAATTATAGACTACACTCTGAGTCATAGAGTTTACTGATGTCGAAGCCAAGTCAAAAATCATAGACTACATTCAGAGTCGTAGAGTCTACTGATCATATCAAAGACAGAGATCGTAGTCGAGCAAGATCAGATGAAGACAACAAGCACAACAACATAAATCGTAGAGTGTCAAGATCTGATGTCGAAGTTGTAGTGTCTGCACATTCAAAGCTGAATCGTAGTGTGTAGAACTGAGACTTCAACAGATGTGCTCAAAATGCTAAGGCAGAATCGTAGAGCAAATACGATTCTTAACAAATGAGCACTCCCAGAATATCCTAAGGAATGAAGCCTCTGGTTGGTACTGCAAAGATACATTCCACCTAAAGGAAACCAGAGAGTACTTAACTAATGACATGCAAGCTAAAAGAAGATCTAAACATCAACTCAATCAGCATCCAGATTTAGTTGTGAAGCCATTCGAGATGAAGTCTTCCACAAGTTGATCATAAGAAGACTTCAGTAACTGACTAAGGAAAGTCAGCTAGTGCAGTTGCTGTCAAGTAAATAGAAGACATCGATCTTGGAAGCAACTAGGATCGTAGTGTTTGTCAAACAAAGAAAGAACTGATGGAGTGTACACTAAGATACTAGTCAGCCTCTGAAGAATAAGCCTAAAGTGATTAAGCATTGGGTCAGTCCATTGATGATAAGTGAACGGGTGATCACAAGGAGAAAGCGAGCTGGACACGCCATAAATCTGAAGTGTCTTGCTATTCAGAAGGGGCCAGAGCTAAGAGTCAAGCCATCAGTATCTGAGAACAGTCGAATCAAACAAGAAATATTGAAGCACTGTACAATAGAAGGAAGAAGTGTTCTACATTGAAGATCCAATGAACATTCTTCAAAGATCGTAGTGTTGTCTCTACATGTCAAATGAGCAAGTCAACAAGACACTAAGATCAGGTCCAAGAAAGCAAGCATCAGAATCATAGAGTTCGGTCATCAGAAGATTAAAGCATTGACAACGGTTCAATCTGAAGGTTGGTATTCAGACAAGAGCTTATTGAAAGCATCGATGCAAAAAGACAACCTCTGATCGAGAAATCAGAAGGGGGAAATAAAGTCGTCGACCTGCCCGAGACATCAAAGTAACATCTCTAACGGGGTAGGTGAAACAGTGGACTGCAGTGTCAGAAAGTCATGTCATGTCACATCTGCAGTCTGCCCCAAACAACTCGAGATCTGCGAAGCAATTCAAATAGCTCTCAACGGCTACTTTTCAACGGAAAGATTGGGAAGGAATATAAATCAGCAAGAGCTTCAAAGATCGAATGTTGTTGGAGTTGCTGAGTTTGGAGAAATGGTGGACTAATTTAACCAACATAAAATAGTGAGTGACCAATGAAGGTCCGAAGGCTCACTTTATGATTCACCAAGAACACTTAGAGACAGACAAAGAAAAAAGTAGAATTGAGAGTTCTACAATGTAGAAGTGAGAGTTCTACTACAAGAAGAGTGTTCCAAACTGCCGAGAGAAAGAAGAGCATCATGTCATCTTGATGTCCATTATGGGAAGACTCTAAGTATAAGAGAGAAGAGCCTACAGTCATCTTAGCATGTCAATCATGAGAAGGCATCAAATATTAAGAAAGAAGATCACCAACACTATCATGGTGTCAAGCATGAGAAAGTTTCTAAGTACCTAGCAGAAGAGCTTACAGTCATCTTAGAAACCCATCATGTGCAGCCATCAAGCATCTAGAAAAATGATCTTCAAGGTAGTTCATCAAGGGATCATCAGAAGTGGTTGAGTAACTGAAGAAGCTGAGCATCATGCAACACTCAATTGCACTTAAAGGATGATCATGCCAAGCTGCTAAGTACAAAAGATGTTCAGAGCTTAAAGACATCTTAGCAGCTCAGCACCAACTCCAACAAACAAACAAATAACTCAACAACAAGAAGTTAGGGCCTGAGGGGTCCTTGTCTGGAGGGACTAATTAAAGTTCCAAGCCTGCTGGGCTTGAAGAATTCCTAAGGAACTAGTGAAGTTCCAAGGATGCTGGCCTTAAATAGTTCTTAGTGAACTGAAGTCCCAAGGCTGCTGGCCTTAAAGGAATCTTAGTGATTCAGGGTTCTGCCCTTCTTTAGTGGAAATCCTGCTAGTTGAAAGCAGAAGAGTGGATTATGAGCTTGAGTCTCTGAATCAATTAAAACCCCTTGTGTCTTTTACTTTATGTCATTTACATTATGTACATTAACTGCTATAACTCTCATGTATGTTCTAACTGCTTACCACTGAACTAACTCTACGAATAATGTATGTATAAATATGAATATATCAATGAAGGGAATCTTTTACTTATTCCGCTGTGCTTGAAAAGATTCTTATGTTTGTCATATGCTAAATTATTAGCAATACAAAATAAACCAAAAAAGTATTTGAAAAAATAAAGGATCTACTTAACCCCCCCTTCTAGATCTATTATGCCTACTGGGCACTAATAATTGGTATCAGAGCAGGTTGTCATGCTATATTCAAAAGCTAATCGCTTTGATTATGATCCCAGTCACAAACATTGTTCTAAACTTAGTTTAGTAGTAAGTCACTTGTTATATGCAGATGAGCTCACACGTTGGAAATATTGTGTATAGGTAAATGTGCATATACACCTGAAGCTGCTCAGATTGGTCCATGTTCTTGATTGTCATATCAACGAGACCAATATTTGTTCGCGGTCAATCTTGTAGTCTGAAGACCAGGCTAGAAAGCTCAAGAGACATCAATAAAAAAGATTCAAACATCCACCAGCCTGAAAAGATGAAAAGGCCATACATGCTAAGTAATGTTTATCCAGAGAAGAAGAAAGAACTTCTCAAACATGTGTCTGGCCAATTTGCTGCTGGATGTAAACCTTGTGAACTCAAGAATGTCAAAGAACTAAAGATGTTGATATTCTCTTAGCTTGTATCTTCAAGACCATGACTGATTGATTGAAGGTCTACTGGAGCAACTAGCTGTCAGGAGAAATTGAGAAACTATGCACATCAATGCCTAAACTCAGTATATCTTAGATAAATGACTGTTAAGAAACTGACAGTAAAAAGGCACGATTCCTCACTAATATAAATATGTACATCATGATTGCACCTTCTTATGAACTATAATAGTATTCTTTCAAGGAATCTTACTCTACCTAAATGGTGAAGAGAGAAAGTACACTGAGAGTGGAAACTCAAATGCCTATAAACTTTCTCTCCATCCAAGTTTTAGTTTGAAGATGACATCTTGAAAGAAATCTGAAATGGGTCATAAGAGCATCACAAGTTAAATTAATTTTATGAGAAATAATCTTTGGTGATGGGTTAGTATGTATGTACAACCTATGGTGTAAGTGTTTAATAACACACAGAGTATAATCAGTTCTACAAGGGCATCTTGATGATTCATAGAAACTGATCACCCCCATGAATCAACCAGATACAAATAAATCGTAGAGTTGATTCTTACTCTGTAAACATTTAAATCCTGTGAACGTAACCTAGCAAATGATGAAACCATCAAAGAAAGAGTGTGTTTTATTAAAATAGCAAATCTTACACACACTCATCACCATGCATCTCAAAATGCATTATCTAAATTAGTTACATACATGAATATGACTGTTGGTGATAAATATGATGATTATCCAAATATATGAGGAACAGGGGTTTATAAAACTAACCTAGCAGGACCCATTTAATTATGGGTACCAAAATAGAAATGTATCTAATTTGCAGGTACCTGGTCTATCTGACCACACTAAGGAATGCTGAAGCAGTAGACTTCAGTTAAGAAGATTCAAGCAGGAGAAGGCTTAAGACTATTTAGAAATGATTCTGATAAAATTCCTATATGTCAAAGCCTGTCTTGGAAGACTTGCTGAGCTAATCTGAATGAAGCTCACATTGTTGTTGATCCTTATAAGGAAGCAAGTCATTCAACCAAAGATGTAAAAGGGTCTTAGATGACAAATCATACAAAGCATGTCATAATAGAAGAATCCTCAGGGAAGCTCACCACAGAGGATCATCGAGAATCAAAAATGAGGAACTCATTACGGGAGCAGAACTCTACAAGTACAAATTATAAAAAAAGACTACGTTCGTAGTGCTGTCAAATGATCGTAGAATGATCAGTCCTGGAAATATCCATGTCTATGATGTAAACAGATTTAATTGTCAGTGATGATTCCAGTCAGAAAGAGACATGAAAAGATGCCTCCTAATGCATACGAAGAAAAGGAAATCACACCTCACTGAAAAGACAACATCAACCATGGGGGAACAGTGATCTGTTAAGGAACAACAACACTGAAATATACTATGAATAGATGTACCAGCTACAGAGCCCAAAAACTTTGTGGCTGATGAACCAAATAAAGATCCATAGTCAGTAGGAACATCTCAAAACGTACTACTGATAACCTATCAGCCACCCAACTCAAAATTGTGGAGTGCCTACGATCAAACATCTGATCGTAGTGTAAGAACAGGAGGACACCACGATTATAGCAAATGCAATTGTTTAAAGTTGAGAGAGGACCTCCCCACTAGAAAAGGTCAAATGAGATATCAGTGCAAACTATTCCTAAAGTACTTCATCTGGATAGCGCCTCAGGGACAAACCTGACCCTTAGCTCATTCTAAGAGGTTGGCCCTTCCTAAGCTACCTTAACCCAGAAGGATTGCTTGATCAAGTTCATCTCAAGGACTAAGACAGTTAACGATTGCAGAGTAAAGTTTGTGAAAACTCAACGATCGTAATATAACCTCAACGATCGTAGTGCAACCTCAACGATCATAGAAACAGACTTGACAATTGCAGTCTTACAAAAAGATACTCTAGCTCATGAGGAGCTTGGGAGAACGAGACAATTGCTCAACCATTCTGATTATAGGGAGATAAGGTCGAATACTAGTTGGAAAGATGTCCTGCTGAAGAGAAGTGCCCAAGGCTTCATGAAGTACATCAGTGGTTGAGCCATGCAGGTTTAAAATGAGAAGTAATGTCAAAACCATCCACTGAAACATCTCTCAACAGTTGATTTTTGAGTCAACAAAGGAAAACATAGAGTCCATAGCTGCCTTACCATGCTACTCTATGAACCAAGATGGTCAACGGTCAATCCACGTCATTGACGACTACTTGTTTTAAAAAGGGACATTAAACTTAAGAGTTAATGGGGGAGTTACAGCTCATTACTGGGCATCGTGCAACCAATGGCTAGTTGACACATCACAACGTATGCAGAGTCAGAAGGAACTGCCATAAAGATAAAATTCAAAATCTATAAACAATTACCAGAAACTATCAAACTTCTCTCCCTCCCATTTTTAAAACCTAGAATCCTCTTCAAAGCTTAAATCAATTAAACCTCTAGAACCCAAATCACAATCAGTTATCTCTCATAAATCTCTCTGAATCACTAACCCACATACCTTGAACTCTTCAAATGGCAGAATGATGAGTTATAATGGGAATCCAACTCGGCTTCAAAAAGTTCAAAAAATCAGAAACAAAGTTCAAGGACATTCTTGAGCTCGTAAAGAAGGCTGGGTTCTCTGAGTGCTTGGAGGCCAACACTCCAGTCTATACAAAGCTAGTAAAGAAGTTCTACTCAAATGCTTCAACAAATTCTGGGCTTCTGTCCACTAAGGTAAAAGGATCAAGTCTAAAGATAAGAGCATCAGAAATCAATCAATGTCTAGGATTTCCCAATCAAGGCCTGATAAACCTGGTTGAAGTCGACATTGAAGAAGTTAAGAGGCTAATGCGGTACCAAAGGAACCCTAGTCTAAAGGATATGAAGGAGTTTCCTGTAGAATTCGAGTTCCTTGCTGAGATAGTGGGAAAATGTATACTATGCAAGGATACTGCACATGACACTGTACTTGATCTGCAGTTAAAAATTATGTCTGCTATAGTTCTGAAGAAGCAAATAAACTTTGGAGTAATCCTGTTTGATCAGATCTCCAAATGGGTAGAAAAGGCTGAGTTGAAGAAGTCTACCAAAAACCCCCTGACAAAGGTGTTTCATGGAAGACTGTTGAGTATATTACTAAAGAAGAAGCTGGGAAGCAAAATCAAAGAGGATGAAGGAGAGCCTCTAAATGTTCAAAAAGTAATGTCTCCTTAGTTGTTCGTAAATTGGAAGAAGAACCCAAAGGAAAATAGAAGGCTAACTACAGCCGGGGGCAACAAAAAGAACTCTGCTAAGAAAATAAAGGCAAAAGAGGTGGAAAGCTCTGAGTCTTGTGACTCAGCACCAGTAGAAACCACACCAACAAGGAAGAAATCCAAAGGTGTGAAGAAAACTAAGGCCCAACCAAAAATTCTCTCCATGGAAGACAAGGATAAAGAAGAAAAAGTCCTGACAACAGAAACCACTAAGAGAGAAGTAACAGACTGCTTCAAGGGCCATCAAGAAAGAGAGCTAAGGTGGAAAAAAAACCAGTCCCAGTTTCCCAAGAAAGTACATCTGACGAAAAGGAGAACGTAGAGTCAGAGCAAGAAAAGGAAACTGATGATCTCAAGATTGAGTCCCCAAAGAACAAATCCAGCAATGAAGATGAAGCTAGATTTATGGAAGAAAATGCAGAATCTGCTGATGAAGAAGAATGCACAAGCCCTGTTGCTAACTCTTAGAGCATTCACTCTGATGATGCAGAAAAGCTACAAGATAACCTAACTGCATCTCTAAATGCAAATGCTCCAACAAGCTCAAATGATGGTGATTCTAAAGAAGGACATGCCCTTGCCAATGCTAAGAGTCAAGGAAGCTTGCCTGATGATTCAAAGGTCTCAGAGTCTAAAGAAGAAGAAGAGTCTGACTGTAAAATCCCAAATTTTAGGAATAAAGATTTAAATTTCTCGATTTTTTTTTTGAATATTATGGTGTGGATTTAATATAATGTTATAGTTGTGGGTAATATTTATAAATTTTGCAAAGTATGCAAGTTGTTATATTATATTCGATTGGTCGGGGAATATTCTTTGTGTCAGGGAATATTCGTACGACGACACAATCATTGGTGGACCCCATAACGGAATTATTGTCGGATTGAGAAAACGACAAAAATATTTTTATGAAAATAACGACGGAAGTTTTACCGTTAAAATTGTTAAACTACTCGGTAGTAAAAGAACAGTAATACGCGTGGTTGTATAGTAGAACACGGTATTGGTTATTGATGCTTACGTGATAAGTCACTCAGTTATACTCAATTATTGCTACAGTAATTGTTGCATCATATCTCTCATATTATTGATTCGATTATTATCACAGTATCATTTGCATAATATTTTATATATTATTAAATCAATAATTAAGTCGACAAAGTTATTCATATTATTAAATTATAATATTTATAATGTCTAAAAGTTCTGTCGAGGAGAGGTTTGGTCACCTAATTGTGCGCTAATATGGAGAAATCCTTATTGGAAATCCCCCTCTTTCCTGGAAACGACCTGATTGTTAAATATTGTGAGTTATAATATTAATGATGAATAAGTTCGTGTTGATTAAAAATGAATTTGATAGTTCCATTGTGTTGGGATTATTGGTGTTAGTTGAAATCGACATATATTCCGATGATAATTGATGTCTGGGGGTTAAATTGATAAATCGGGTAATTTATCGGACAAATGAGCAATTAGTTGCAACTTATTCACATGCTTATATAACTATTTGTTCACATGCGTGTACTATTGAGTCACATTCATTTACTATTAGGGGAGTTGGTGCAAGATTGATAATACTTGCATGACTATGTTAAAGATGGAGGTACTATATTGTAATTAATTTTTTCACATGTTTAGAACTATTGAGTCACATGATTTACTATTGAGTCACATGATTTACTATTGAGTCACGTGATTTTACTATTGATTCACATGATTTACTATTAGGGGAGTTGGTGCAAGATTGATAATACTTGCAGGACTAAATTAAAAATGAAAGAAAAGTTGGAGGTATTGTACTGTAATTTTTCGAGCCCCAAAATGTGCAATTATCGAAACTATATTTTCCTATAAATAGAAGCTCATTCTTCCTTCATTTCTCACCAATTCACTAAAGCTTTAGAGCCATTATTATAGAGAGAAATCTATAGAGAAAAAGAAGAAGAGAAGCCTGCTACCTCATTATTCCAGTATCCAATCTTCTTTTGAGGTAAGGTTTTTTTTTTCATATTCATGAAGAGAACTTCTGTTATTCCATTCTTTATTATTCTGTTGGAATAACCTGTATACGCGGGCTACCCTATACTTGGTGAAAATTTTCTTTTATTCCATTATTTATTATTCTGTTGGAATAACATGTATACGCGGGCTACCCTATACTTGGTGAAATTCTTCTGTTATTCCATTCTTTATTATGCTATTGGAATATCCTGTCCGTGCGTTTTACGCCGGACCTGGTTCCGTCTTTATTATTCTGTTGGAATATCCTGTCTGTGCGTTTTACGCCGAACCTGGTTCCATCTTTATTATTCAGTTGGAATATCCTGTCTGTGTGTTTTACGTCAGACCTTGTTCCGTTATTTATTATTCTGTTGGAATAACCTGTCTATGCAAAGTACCGCATGCATGGTGATTTCTGTTGTTATTCAATTCTTTATTATTCTGTTGGAAAAACCTGTCTATGCGAAGTACCGCATGTATGGTGATTTCTGTTATTATTCCATTCTTTATTATTCTGTTGGAATATCTTGTTGGTGCGTATTACGCCTGACCTGGTTCCGTTATTTATTATTCTATTAGGATAATCTGTCTATGCGAAGTACCGCATGCCTGATGATTTCTTTTGTTATTCCATTATTTATTATACTCGGTTGGTTAAAGTTTTGACTTCTATACTCGTCATGAAATGTCATTTTATTTGGTATTTTTTGTTACAAGTTACTATTCACGGGTTACTATTCACTCTAGTATTATTCACTCGGGTATTCGGGGCACTTTTCATACTGAAATACTATTCACGAGTTACTATTCATGGGTTACTATTCACCAAAATTACTATTTACCCGAATATTAGTCACTCAGGTATTTGAAGTACTTTTCATGTCGGGGTACTATTCACGAGGTACTATTCCCGAAGTACTATTCACGGGTACTATTCACGATGAAAAATTGATTCTTTTCTGCCCAAATTATTTTTGGTGCATGAATATTATTCTTGAATTTTACTCTACAAAGAAGTATCATGTTGACAATTTAGACATTATTAGTTCCTGGATAATTTAATTCTTGAACTTATTTTATTGAATTCTTATATCATTGTCATCATCGTCATGTTTATATTTTGTTGAAAGTCATCTGTGGCCTGTAGTGCATAGATGGACTTGGTATGATTATGACCAGGGATTATTCGGTATAATCATGACCGTAATGTTACAAATAATGTGAAAAAAGTCCTCATTGGCCCGTAGTGGATTGATGGACAGTTTTTCGTATGATTATGGTTATGGATTCTCTCAGGTCAAGGGAGTAAAGATGAATTGTTTTATGGCATGATCAGGACCGTTGATGAAAACACGATTATCTTTGGCCCGTAGTGCATGGATAATTCGTGGTCGTGATACTAAATAATATCTTTGGCTTGTAGTGCAGGGATGATTTGATGATGTGGATTAATTATTAAGCTGAGTCTCAGCAATAAAAGTGATGAAAAACTTTTTAAATCATAAAAGATAGTAGATTTTATTCTCTACTTGACTCTTTTAATGGATTGTTTGTTCTGTTGCAGTTAAACTTGATGTCTATTGTATTTTATCAATTTAACATTGTTGAAGACTAATGATAATTTATTTTGCATTATCTTAGTCATAATATTTCTTACTGGGCTAGTTGAGCTCACCCTTTCCTTCACTGTTCTCTTCAGGAAATGAGAATATAGCTGGGACGAGTCGGGGAACGGAGTGACGGTCCAGATGATAGCATTAGTAGTTCTCACTATTCTGTTAAATATTGTGACAATAAATGTAATGAGGATTGAATTTGAGTTTGTATACTGTCTATGAGGACTCCATTGAGAGTGAATATTGTCTAGAATGCAATATTCTTGTTTAAACTCTCAGCTTATATTTTGTCGTATGGTACACGATAGTTGTATATTTAAGTTTGTATTTGAATTTTGTACCATGTAAGTGGCGACCCAAGATGGGTGATGTATACCTATTTTGGGGGCGTCACAATTGGTATCAAAGCTTATGGATATGATCCATGGCTGAGATGTGAGACAAGAACTAGTAGGGGAGAGACGGGGAATTCCTTCGCTAGTATGACCTACCTAAGTTTATTTGGTATTTAATTAGTCGGTCTGAGTACAGGGATAATATATGATATGTTAATTAACCCTTGTTTCGTGACAGTGTTTGAAAATGGCATCTGAAAATGTTGAGATATGCAATGGAGCAAAATAATATGACTGTATCACAGTACGAGGCTAAGTTTGCGGAGTTATCCCGGTTTGCATCCCATTTGATCAATAATGAGGAGCGAATGAAACGAATATTTCTAAGAGGTTTGAAACCCGATATACGTCAATACCTCATTTCTCATAAACTTTGTTTATATTCAGATGTTGTGAATAGGGCTCAGTTATTGGAGCACGATAATAAGTTAGCACAACCAAAAGGTAACGACCAACAACACGATAATAATCGTACCGGTGGCAACGGCCATTAGAACAATGATAACCATCGTGGGGTAAATTATCATGCCAAGAATGGTAACCACTTCGATGGTAATCATGGCCAAGATAATAGAAGTGGAAATTTCAAGAAGAGAAGGTCATTTAGCTCGATTTTGTCGTATAGTAAAGTCAAGTCCAGCTGGGACAGTGGCACCAAAGGAGGATACGGACAAAACAAAGTCGGTGGTTTCAGGAAGAGCGTTTTTCGTGACTTCTCCAAAAGCGAGTAACCCGAATGAAGTTAGCACATGTTAGTTAATTATAAATTCTTGAGAAGTCTAAACCTTTTTAGATACCGGTTCTACCCATTCTTTTATTTCTCTTGCTTGTGCTCAACGTTTAAATTTGACTCATGAGAAGTTAGACTTTGACTTATCTGTTGAAACTCGGTTAGGAGAAACCTTCATTTCACGTGTTATCTAAGTCTTGGATGAGAGTCACAATTTTTAAATGATATTTTTATCGTTAATAAATTTCCTATCATATTCTTGAAGACTTCTTGGCCTACCCTCAGAGCGTGAAAATGAAATTTGTATTGACCCTAGTACAAAACCCATTTCTAAAACCCTTAAATATTTTCTTCACCCAAAACGAACGTAACATGCGCCAAAGATGTTGGCTCGAGCTGTTAAAGATTACGATCGTACCATTCAATACTATCATGGAAAAGCGAATGTGGTAGCTGATACATTGAGTAGAAGATCGTATTCGAATATACGAACCCACGTGTAGATAACGAATATACAAGTAGAATCGACTTTAATCGATAAAGTTAAAGCCGCTCAAGCTATAGACTCAGAGCTGATGAATGTGAAAAAGAAGGTTCAAGAGGGCATTATTCTAGAAGCAAGAATCGATGAAGAGAGGAAATCTCAACCCTCGATTTAATTGGGCCATTTAAAATTCTTGATCGAGTAGGAACTGTGGCTTATAGGTGAGCACGTGCAAAAAAAAAGTATATAAGATTGAGCAGGTGCAAAAAAAAAGAAAGAAATCAAACAGATGAATAGCTGATCTACAGACATCCTGGAAGCATACATGGAACCAAAGAAGAACATCTCTAACTAGTTAGGTATGTTCTGGACCCAGGATGTAAAATGTCAGTGTATTAAATTCCACATCATTATAAATGACATTCATGATTATCTGTTTTAGAAATATAGCTGCTCACTGTATATAAGATTCATTCATAACATGCATATGCACTTATTGTTTTTGTCATAATCAAATAGGGGGAGATTGTCAGGAATAAGTATGTGAATGATATTCCTACTTATATGTAATTTGATTATGATATATATGAATGAATACGCAAGTATGCTTGCATTAAGAAAAGCTGTAAAGTCCTTTGATAGATAATAGAAACATATGTACAAGGACTTAGAATGAATTGATCAAATATGTTAGGTTGATCCTACATAAGCAAAACAGCTTTGTAAAGTCCTTAAAAAGAAATGATGTACAAAGACTATAAATATAGAAAGATCCTACATAAGCAAAACAACTTTGTAAAGTCCTTAAAAAGAAATTATGTACAAGGACTATAAATATAGAAAAATCAAGCATGTTAGGTTGATATTATGATGTAATAGATAGACTTGTCTGATCGTCGAGCACTACACTAGAAATTGTAGTCTGCCAGGAGAGTCAAAGATAACTCGAGAGATATCGAGGCAGAATCATAGTCTGCAAGATAGTAAATCTCGGAGTTTGTAGACTGCTAGGAGAGACAAGGAAGGATCATAGTGTGTCGAGGAGCACTTCCTCGGAGCCGTAGTCTGCTGAGTAAGTCATATTCAGAATTGTAGAGACAACCTGCCTATGAGCCGAACGAGCATCTGCCGAAACCAAGTCAAGAATCGTAGACTACACTCTGAGTCATAGAGTCTACTGATGTCGAAGCCAAGTCAAGAATCGTAGACTACACTTAGAGTCATAGATTCTACTGATCATATCAAAGGTAGAGATCGTAGTCGAGCAAGATCAGATGAAGATAACAAGCACAACGACATAAATCGTAGAGTGTCAAGATCTGATCTCGGAGTCGTAGTGTCTGCACAGTCGAAGATGAATCGTAGTGTATAGAACTAAGACTTCAACAGATGTGCTCACAATGCTAAGGCATAATTGTAGAGAAAATACGATTCTTAACAAATGAGCACTCCCAGAATATCCAAAGGAATGAATCCTCTGGTTGGTACTACAAAGATACATTCCACCTAATGGAAACCAGAGAGCAGTTAACTAATGACATGCAAGCTAACATAAGATCTAAACATCAACTCAATCAGCATCCAGATTGAGTTGTGAAGCCATTTGAGATGAAGTCTTCCACAAGTTGGTCATAAGAAGACTTCAGTAACTGACTAAGGAAAGTCAGCTAGTGCAGTTGCTGTCAAGTAAATAGAAGACATCGATCTTGGAAGTAACTAGGATCGTAGTGTTTGTCAAACAAAGAAAGAACTGATGGAGTGTACACTAAGATACTAGTCAGCCTCTGAAGAACAAGGCTAAAGTGATTAAGCATTGGGTCAGTCCATTGATGATAAGTGAACGGGAGATCACAAGGAGAAAGCGAGCTGGACACGCCACAAATCTGAAGTGTCTTGCTATTTAGAAGGGGCCAGAGCTAAGAGTCAAGCCATCAGTATCTGAGAACAGTCGAAACAAACAAGAAATGTTGAAGCACTGCACAATAGAAGGAAGAAGTGTTCTACATTGAAGATCCAATGAACATTCTTCAAAGATCGTAGTGTTGTCTCTACATGTCAAATGAGCAAGTCAACAAGACATTAAGATCAGGTCCAAGAAAGCAAGCATCAGAATCGTAGAGTTCGGTCATCCGAAGATTGAAGCATTGACAATGGTTCAATCTAAAGGATGTTATTCTGATAAGAGCGTATTGAGAGCATCGATGAAAAAGGACAATCGAGAAATCAGAAGGGGGAAATAAAGTCATCGACCTGCCCGAGACATCAAAGTAACATCTCTGACGGGGTAGGTGAAATAGTAGACTGCAGTGTCAGAAAGTCATGTCATGTTACATCTGCTGTCTGCACCAAATAACTCGAGATCTGCGAAGCAATTCAAAGAGATTCCAAGAAAGATTGGGAAGATTGGGAAGGAATATAAATCAGCTAGATTTTCAAAGATCGAATGTTGCTGGAGTTGCTGAGTTTGGAGAAATGGTGGACTAATCTAACCAACGTAAAATAGTGAGTGACCAATGAAGGTCCTAAGGCTCACTCTATGATTCACCAAGAACACTTAGAGACAGACAAAGAAAGAAGTAGAATTGAGAGTTCTACAATGTAGAAGTGAGAGTTCTACTACAAGAAGAGTGTTCTGAACTGCCGAGAGAAAGAAGAGCATCATGTCAGCTTGATGTCCATCATGGGAAGACTCTACGTACAAGAGAGAAGAGCCTACAGTCATCTTAGCAAGTCCATCATGAGAAGGCATCAAGTATCAAGAAAGAAGATCACCAACGCCATCATGGTGTCAAGCATGATAAAGTTTCTAAGTACCAGCAGAAGAGCTTACATTCATCTTAGAAACCCATCATGTGCAGCCATCAAGTATCTAGAAGAATGATCTTCAAGGCAGTTCATCTAGGGATCATCAGAAGTGGTTGAGTAACTGAAGAAGCTGAGCATCATGCAACACTCAACTTCACTTCAAGGATGATCATGCAAAGCCGTTAAGTACAAAAGATGTTCAGAGCTTAAAGACATCTTAGCAGCTCAGCACCAACTCCAACAAACAAACAAACAACTCAACAAAAAAAAGCCATGGCCTGAGGGGTCCTTGTCCGGAGGGACTAAATTAAGTTCCAAGCTTGCTGGGCTTGAAGAGATCCTAGGGAACTAGAGAAGTTCCAAGGCTGCTGACCTTGAAGAGTTCTTAGTGAACTGAAGACCCAAGGCTGCTGGCCTTGAAGGAATCTTAGTGATTCAGGGTGCTGCCCTTCCTTAGTGGAAATCCTGCTAGTTGAAAGCAGAAGAGTGGATTAGGATCTTGAGTCTCTGAACCACTTAAAACCCTTTGTGTCTTTTACTTTATGTCTTTTACATTATGTACATTAACTGCTATAACTTCCATGTACGTTCTAACTGCTTACCACTGAACTAACTCTACGAACAATGTATGTATAAATATGAATATATCAATGAAGGGGATCTTTTACTTATTTCGCTGTGCTTGAAAAGATTATTATGTTTGTCATATGCTAAATTATTAGCAATACAAAATATACCAGAAAAGTATTTGAAAAAATAAAGGATCTATTCAACCCCCCCTTCTAGATCTATTGTGCCTACTGGGAACTAACAGAATGTTTCAACGTTATTTAATCCTGATTCTCATATAAATCAATATGAACTAGAAGTTCAAAGGATTATTCATTTGCAATGAATTGCAAATCAATTACCAGAATTATTCACCGATAATAAAAAAAGTGTGCTATCTCATATTTTAGCTGCTAATACAGATTGAAGTCCTTGTTGGACAATCAGTTAATACAGCAGCAAATTGAATCAAAGTCACACTTGAAACATGGAAGAATTATCGGTGTTAAAGATAAAATTTCCCAGAAGAAGAAAGTACAAGAAAAATAAGTTGCAGCCTATAAAGAGGCTATACCCATGAAACATGCTACAAAAGTTATTGATCTATCCAAAACTTATGAAAAAAAATCTCCTGTAAATAAAACTCTTGAAGAGTTATCTCCTGAAGAGGATGAGTTATCCCCTGAAGAGGATCAGGTACCTGAAAATAACGAGATCTCGATACATTATGTATATACAAGAGACGAATATATTGGATAGAAATAAAATTATTGTCGACAACATATTTTTATATAAAATTGTTCTTGATATTACCAGAGGTAATGATCATGAATATGAACCACAAATTATTGATGAATGTTCAACATAGAAATATTTGGCCAATGTGAAAAGAGGCGATTCAAGTAGAACTAAATTCACAAAGTAAACGTGAAGTTTTTGGACCTGTAGTCCGAACACCTGAAGGTGTAATGCCTGTTGAATACAAATGAGTATTTTTATGAAATAAGAAAAATAAAAATATATGGCACAAAACGCGACTTGTAGCACAAGGTTTCTCGTAGAGACTTGGTATTAATTTTGGAGAAACATATGCTCCTGTAATAGACGCAATTACATTCAGATTTTTAATTAGCTTGGTAGCTAAAGAAAAATTTGGATATGCGATAAATGAATGTTGTTACAACATATCTGTATGGATCATTAGATAATGATCATATATACATGAAAATCCCTGAAGGATATAAAATGCCTGAAACATATAATTCTACATCTCGAAGTATGTATTTTAAGCTACAAAGATCTTTATATGGGTTAAAGCAATCCGGGATACATATTGTGGTATAATCGCCTGAGTGGATATCTTTTGAAAGAAGGATTTGAGAATAATCCAATTTGTGCATGCATTTTTATCAAAAAATCATAATATGGATTTGCTATTATTACTGTATTTATTGATGAAAGATCTTGCTCCAGAATAGTTGACAAAAATAACAAATTTGAGATGAAAGATATTGGTAAGACAAATTTTTGTCTTGGCCTACAAATTGAGCTATGGAATTCTTGTTCATCAATCAACATACACAGAAAAAGTACTAAAGTAACTTTACATGGATAATGTTAATCCTTTAGGTACTTCAATAATAGATTGGTCACTTGATATCAAGAAAGATCTGTTTTGACCACAAGAAAATAATGAAGAAACTCTTGGTCCTGAAGTACCATATCTTTGTACAATTGGTGCTTTGATATATATTGCAAAACTTTTCATGATCTGATATAGCATTTGCAGTTAACTTACAAGCAATATGGATCAAAACCACAACTAGTTGGATCTGCTGATGCAGAGATTATCATAATTTATGAAGTAAGTTGTGAATGTATTTGGTTGAGATTAGTAATTCAACATATTTGTGTGAATTGTGGATTATCATCAATCATAAATAGTCCAACGATATTATATGAAGATAATATCGCTTGTATCACTCAAATTAGAGGATGTTATATCATGGGTGATAGAACCAAGCATATTGCACCAAAATTATTTTGAGCCCCAGAAAAATAGCGATATTGATATCAAACATATATATATGATCATGTGATAATTTGGTTGATGGATTCATTAAGTCATTACCAACTATGATTTTGAAGAAGATGGTGCACAATATTGGCATGCTTCGACTTAATGATATTTTTACCATGAAAAATGGAAATTCTATGTACTTATGAAGGGGAGTAAAAAGGATATGTGATAATTGTACTCTTTTTTCCTTTGCTAAAGTTTTTTTTCCACTGGGTTTTCCTTTGCAAGGTTTTAATGAACCAATCCCAAGGCACTAGAAGTTATACAAGAATATTGTACTCTTTTCCTTAGCCAAAAATTTTTCCCACTGGGTTTTTATTTGGTAAGGTTTTTAACGAGGCATATTCTTAGAAAATTGCTACAAAAGGACTCCATCCATTCTGTATGAAGACAATGCTTCATGTATAGCTCAATTAAAGGGAGGATACATCAAAGGAGATAGAAGAAAATACATCTCACCAAAATTCTTTTTCACACATGACCTTGATAAGTGTGGTGACATTGATGTTTAACAAATTCGATCAAAAGATAATTTAGCAGATTTGTTCAGCATAGCATTACCAACTACAATGTTAGAAGGATTGCGTCGCAATATTGGAATGCGACAGCTGGAGGACTTAATGATACATTCATGAGGGGGAGCTTATACGCACTGCACTTTTTTCCCTTAACCAAGGTTTTTTTTTCCCATTGAGTTTTTCCTGATAAGGTTTTTAATGAGGAAGTTTTCTATGCGTATGGTTATACAATAGACATCCAAGGGGGAGTGTTATAAAATTATAACATATATATTTATGGATGTCTAGATTTATATTTAATTGTAATGATCTTTGGTATTTTAGAACTCCTAAGTTCATTAAGTAACTCCCATATTCATTAAGTTTTAAACTCATGACTTTTAAGTTTTGAAACTTCCAAGTCCATGTATCTATAAATAAGTATATTGTGAAAGAGAATGGTGGATATATGAAAAATATATAAAAATATTATGAGACATACTTCTTTTCTCTAATCATTTTGTTCTTAATTTTAGTAATCTTTTATAACAATATAAATATATTAAACATGTAGTTTAATATTTTTGTGGGGTTTTAGGTTGGTGGGGGATTATCCAATTCCAACACATTTGTCTGGATACATTTGTGAGCTAGTAATGCATGATTGAAACCTCATCTTATACCCATCATTTGGTCAAAACAAAGATATACAAATATCCAAAGTAAAAGACATAAACATAGTTGGCTAGAGATGGACATTTTAATCATTGACCATTTATACATCTCCTAAGAATTTCTTAACAACGTAAGTTCCCAATATTTTTTCTCCATTTTGCACCAAGAATGGATGATAATGCCACACATGTTGTAGGCCTTTCCCCTATAACGGTTGCCATTATAGCCATTATTTGTGCCGCCACCATGCTATTAACCTATCACTGCGTTGTAGCGCGGTGGTGCAACCTACAAGAGCCCGATAGCCGCCACGGGGACCCACAATTGCCGGTGACATATGTTGGGGATACACCGCAAAGTAGCATCGAGAATTCTATTGCCGAGCTCATCCCTTCTTACAAGTATAATAAAGATATTGGTTTGGTTTCAAAAATAGAAGATGGGGGG
The DNA here is from genome assembly GCA_020205505.1 of Panax japonicus. Classification (NCBI taxonomy): domain Eukaryota; kingdom Viridiplantae; phylum Streptophyta; class Magnoliopsida; order Apiales; family Araliaceae; genus Panax; species Panax japonicus. Next base: position 53,971,511 of record CM035108.1, read on the forward strand.
GAATGTTCGGTTTGCTTGTGTGAGTTTATGGATGGGGAATCGGTTCGTGTCTTGCCCGAGTGTTTGCACCCGTTTCACGTTTCGTGCATCGACACATGGCTACACTCTCACTCTAGTTGTCCGCTGTGTCGGGTCGGGACGCCTACTCCGCCTCCGGCCCTCGGCGGGTCGCGGCTATTGACAACGCTGTCACCACCAATAGATGGCGGTGTAGCCGGGTCAGTCCGTTAGCTAGGGTGTTGGTTGGTTAAGTTTGGGCCTATGTGTATTTTATATGTTATGAACTAGCTGGACAAAATCCCCTAAAAAATTACTCTCTCCATCCTCAAAATCATGACTAAAATTATAAAGAAATTAATATTTTTACGTGAATTTTTGATATTTTCACATTAACAATATCGCTATAGATATATAGCGACGGTAAAAACCGTCGCTATAGGATTTATAGCGACGATTTTCATGTGAAAATATTAAAAAGTCATGTGAAAATATCAATTTTCAAATTCTAATTATTTTTATTCCTAAAAAGATGAGTTAAAAGTACATAAAGTGAAGAAAATTATGTCATTTAATGAGATTCATTAGTTTAAAAAATTACTCACCACTTTATGATTCTTGTTCCGGAGAAATTTTGAATTTTATCTACTCTTTTTTTAATATACGTTAAATTTATGATTACTTATCTTTTTGAGAACGAAGGGAGTACGTAATACATTTTGAATATTCTCCTTCAATTTAAAATTTTTATTGAATTTTTTCCAAGTTTTTCTAAAAGGAGATATTGAGTGTTGATGAGGAGGCATATGACAACTATTTGGGAGTATTTGAGGGTTGTATTATTTGAGATAATTCCACATGTACATTCATTTTGTTTGAATTTTACTAAATTACTCTTATATTTGAAAATTTAAAAATTCAAAATTTTTATATCCAATTTTACATATCAATATGTTACTTTTAAAAGCATCTCCAACAATTTCTTTAACCACTTTGAGATACTCAAAAAATAGGTGAGTCACATCAGAAAAATTATCTCCAATAGCCTCTTCAACCTTAATAATCAAATCTACAACCTCATTATCTCTATTTAAATCTGCAATCACATTCTCTCTGTTCAAAATATTTATGAAAGGCTAAAAATATTTATTTTACTTGATGGGTTTGATGTACATCTCATTGAATTGAAGAAACCGATGAGGCACAAAATATAAAAGTAGCAAATAATGCTCTTCAAATCGCCACGTAGGTCAATAAACTTCAATTTGAATTGTTAAATCCACAACACTTTTTGTTATTTCCACAACAAAAGTGTTCCTGTAGATATATAACGACTGTGAAAACCGTCGTTATAGGATCTATAGCGACACTTTTATTGCAAAAATAATATTTTCTGTTATGGATTTAATAATTTTTTTTATTACTACTGTTGGAGATGCTCTAAGAACACATTAGTTGACAAACTAGGGGCCACTTTTAAATGGGTCAATGGTTTTTATTAGGGTCCTTTACATAAGTATACAACATTTAGAAAGTAATTACAATATTAGTGCACTCATAAAATATTTACACAATTAATATACTTTCTATATTTATTTACAATATTCGTGCAATTAGGATTCCTAAAATCAAGGATAAATAACTACCATATTTAATAATTCAAATTCAAATATCTTGGATCTAACAACAAAAATAAATTCAAATTCAAAAATAATAATTAAAATTCAAATATTCAAAGTTTGGCAACGTCATCTTCCTCCTCCCCTTCGCCGCCGCTTCAACACCATGGACGCCGATCTCCTCATCCATTACGGCCACAGCTGCCATTATGGCGAAGGTTGATTTAGTTCAGAAATTAAAAGGATAAAAAGAACAAATTTTAGTGCAGTTGGTATCCAAATATTTATACAAAGGTAACAGTTTTAGTTTTTATGGGTAACCGAAAGAAATTTCAGTGCAGTTGGTAACCAAAACTTTCAAAGGTAACAATTTTAGTTTTTGTTGGTTACATTTGTATTACGGTTTGGCTACCAACTGCACTATGAAAAAAAAAATTTATAATATATTTTTTATAATTAATTGGTAACCCAATAAAACTGAATTGGTTACCTTTGTATTTAGGTTTGGCTACCAACTGCATTATAAAAAAAATTACAATAGATTTTTTTTTAATTAATTGGTAACCCAATAAAACTGAATTGGTTACATTTGTATAAAGTGTTAGCTACCAACTGCACTATTAAATAAAAAAAATCTATAATAGATTTTTTAAAAATAAATTAGAAACCCAATAACTCTGAATTGGTTACCTTGGTATGAATGTTTGACTATCAACTGTACTATAAAAAAATCGCAACAATTGTACTGTGAAAAAATCGTAGGTGGAAGATGGCCTAAGTTCCCAAACGAAATGATGTAATGCCAGTTGGGGCAAATAATGTGCAATACCTTTCTCGGCAGTGGTGTGTGCTCGATAATGATGTCAAGGACATGGGTGCAATTCCATCCAACATACAATACGCCTGCTCCCTGGGCGATTGCACGAGCCTGGAAGCTGGAGGAGGGTGCAGTAAATTGGATGAGAGCAAGAGGGTTTCGTACGCATTTAACAATTATTTCCAGATTAATAATCAGGATGTGGAGTCGTGCGATTTCCAGGGGCTGGCAAAGATTGTGAAGCAGAATGCCTCTACAAGTGACTGTCTGTTTCCAATCGTGATACAAAGTGCTGAAATGAGACTAAACATGGAAGAAGACGACGATCTTGAAGGAGTTTGGGGATGAGTCACCGGAAATTGGGATCGGTGATGAGTCATTGAATTTGTTAAATAACTTGAGGAGAGAGAAAAGAACTCATGGGTATAATTAATGAGACATCTGATGAGGAAGAATCGTCATCCGAAGAGGAGGAATCATCGCGGCCGCCACCACCGCCTCCTCCTCCGCTCCAACCACCAGAGACACCATCACCACCAGCAACAGTAGCATAAGAAATATGGGACTTGGGTGCGTTGAATTTATTAATTGGAAGATGAAAGATGGAATCCTAATTGCATACAAATTCCTTAAATTAAGGAATTCTAATTGCACTTAATTATGTAAATAAAACTTTAAATGCATTAATTGTGTAAATATTTTATGAGTGCACTTTTTTTGTAATTATATTTTAAAATGTACTATAAAATGTAATTGTTCCTTTTTATTAAGCATCCATTTAATAGGGTTCAAAATGAACATCACTCTTGTTCTCTTCATTGGATTTCTTCGGCCCATTTTGAGGGCCCAGATTGAAAAGCCTTCTGTTGTTATTATTTTAAGTACCGGGCCATTTTGTGGTCAATTGAAAATGCAGAAAAAAAGCAAAATTAATTCACCATTCATTTCAAAATTAACTATTTATTTTTAGAATAATGTTATGTATACAAATTATACATTAAAAAATGTGTGTTTGAAATAGAATATACCTTTAAATATTTTATACTTTTTAATATATGTAATACATTTTTACTACCTTTAGTAAACAACTTTTTTATGTATAATTTGTACACATAATATTATTTTTATTTTTAAAACTACTACAGAAAAAAGTAAAATGTCTTGTCGGCGACTAGTTTAAGTAGTTTTTTACTATTTGGATGTTCGTAGTTGACTTATTTTATAAATTTATAAATTGATTTATAAGTTATTTTTGAGAAGTAAATATTTATTACTTATAAAGAATGATTTATAAGTTATTTTAAACTAAGTTAATTTTATTAAATGTAATGACTTTTTTTTCCTTTATTTTAGTTATCTTTACAATTCATTTTAACTTATAAATAATTTTAGTTAAATACTTTCACAACTTATTTTAACTTAATTTCTAATTTATAAGTAAAAATGATGTCAAATACTTTTATTCATAAAATTACAATTTAAAATGACTTATAGATTATTTTAAATTTTAACTTATAAGTTTTTTTTAAATAAGTCATTCCCGAAAAGCCCTAAGGGGTTTGAATTGTATTAAGAGATCAATATGATTAATTAAATAATTTTATTATTATATATCAATATAATAATAAATTTATTTTTTATTATTATAATAAGTCATTACGTGCTTGACATTTTTTTTATGATGTTAACCAATAGATTTACAAGAGTTTATATAATTTATTCTCTTTAAAAATATATCTTTATTATAAAAGAATACTAATATTAAGAACAATGATTAGTGAAAAGAGATAGTATTCTCCTTGTATTTTTATGTGTATCATTCTCTTTACAATACATCTATTTATAGGTACATCAACATCAATATTTGGAGGTTTCAAAACTCAAATGTCATGAGTTTCAAAACTTAAAGAATATGAGAGTTTCAAAAGATCAAAGATCATTACAATAAAGATGAGAGGAATGAATTTAGACATCCATATATATATATATATATATATATATATATATAAAATTTTATAACACTCCCCCTTGGATGGTTATTATATAGTCATACGCATTGAAAACTGCCTCATTAAAAACCTTACTAGGAAAAACCCAAAACCAAAAAACCTTGGTTAAGAAAAAAATAGTGCAACGTGTATTTTCATAAATCATCTTTGTGTGGAATCATCATATCCAACTAACTGTGGTATTAATTCATTTGGATAAAATAATCCAAAATCAATAGTCCCACGAAGATATCAAAAAATAAGTTTGCTTCTATTCCAACGTCTCTAAGTTGGTGCATAACTATATCTTACTAGTAAGTTAACTGCAAATGCTATATCAGGTCGTGTGAAATTTGCAATGTACATTAAAGCACCAATTACATTAAGATACAGTACTTGAGGACCAAAACACCAATTTCACGATGATATGATACTTCAGGACCAAAAGTTTCTTCATTATTTTTTTGTAGTCAAAACGAATCTTTCTTGATATCAAGTGATCAATCTATCATTGAAGTACTCAAAGGATTAACATTATCCATTTAAAGTTACTTCAAGACGTTTTCTGTGTATGTTGATTGATGAACAAGAATTCCATAGTTCAATTTGTAGGCCAAGACAAAATTTTGTCTTACTAATATATTTCATCTCAAATTTGTTGTTTTTTGTCGACTCTTCTGGAGCAAGATCTTTCATCAATAAATATAGTAATAATAGAAAATCTAGATTATGATCTTTTGATAAAAATGCATGCACAAATTGGATTATTCTCAAATCTTTCTTTCAAAAGATATCCACTCAGGCGATTATACCGCAATATGCATCTGGATTGCTTTAACCAATATAAGAATCTTTGTAGCTTAATAGATTACATACTTCAAGATATAGAATTTATGCTTCAGACATTTATATCCTTCAGGGATTTTTATGTAGATATAATTATCTAATGATCCATACAGATATGATGTAATAGCGTCCATTAATTTCTCTTGCTACCAAGCTAATTAAAAATCTGAATGTAATTGCATCCATTATAGGAGCATATTTTTTTTTTCGTAATCAATATCAAATCTCTGCGAGAAACCTTGTGCTACAAGTCGCGCTTTGTACCTTATAATTTTATTTTTCTCATTTCGTTTACGTACAAATACCCATTTATATCCAATAGGCATTGCACCTTTAAATGTTCGAACTTCAGGTCCAAAAGCTTCACATTTACTTAGTGAATTTAATTCTGCTTAAATCACCTCTTTTCACATTGGCCAAACATATCTACATTCATCAACAATTTGTTGTTCATATTCATGATCATTACTTCTGGTAATATCAAGAACACCTTTATATGAAAATATATTGTTGACAACAATTTTATTTCTATCCAATATATATGTCTCCTGTATATACATAATGTATCGAGATCTCGTTATTTTTATGTATTTGATTCTATTCAGAAGAAAACTCATCCTTTTCAGGGGATAACTCTTCAAGAGTTTTATTTACAGGAGATTTTTATTGTTCATAAGTTTTTTTTGTAGCATGTTTGTAAGACCCCAACTTTTATGAATAAAAATAAATTTTCTATAAATATCATTTTTGAATATTATAGAATAAATTTGATATAATGTTATAGTTGTGGGTAATATTTATAAATTTTGCAAAGAACGCAAGTTGTTATATAATATTCGATTGGTCAGGGAATATTCGTTTTAACAGGGAATATTCGTACGACGGCACAATCATTGGTGGACCCCACAACAGAATTATTGTCGGATTGAGAAAACGACAAAAATATTTTATTGAAAATAACGGCGAAAGTTTTACCGTTAATACTATTGAACTACTCGGTAGTAAAAGTACAGTAATACGCGTTGCATAGTAGCACACGGTATTGATTATTGATTTTTACGTGAGAAGTCATTTAGTTTTATTCAACTATTGTCGATATTTTATATATTATTAAATCAATAATTGAGATGACAGAGTTATTAATATTATTATTTGCAATATTAACGATGTCTAGAAGTTCTGCCAATGAGAGGTTTGGTCACCTAATTGCTCGCCAATAGGGAAAAATCCTTATTGGAAAGCCCCCTCTTTCCTAGGAACGACCTGATCGATTAATAGTGTGAATAATAATAATGATGATGAAGTTTTGTTTTATTAGTATTATTAATGTAATAAAACAGAAAAGCTTTTTATATAAAACAGAATACTTTTATAAAGTTATTCGTTTTATTAGGCTAATAGTAAAATCTTTTTATATAAAACAGAATAATTTTATAAAGTTATCTGTTTTATTAGATTATAAATAGAATATATTATCTGTAAAACATACTCAACCTGCCGCACTGAAGATGATTTGGGAGAAGTTTTAAGAATTATTCAACGATAAGTACTTTCCCGAAAGTATTCGTCACATGAAAGAGGTAGAGTTCATCAAGCTGGAGTAAAACAACATGACCGTGTCCCAGTACGAAGCCAAGTTTGCCGAGTTGTCCCGGTTTGCGTCCCATTTGATTGATAATGAGGAGAAAATGACGAGAATATTTCTAAGAGGTTTGAAACCCGAGATACGTCAATATCTTATCTCTCATAAACTGTGTTTGTATTCAAATGTTGTTAATAGGGCTCAATTATTGGAGCGCGATAATGAGTCAACCCAACCAAGGGAGCAGCCGACAAAATAATAATACTAGTGATAGCAGTCATCGAAGCGGTGACAATAAGCGTGGAGGGAATCAACATGCTAGAAATGGTAACCACTTCGGTGGTAATCATGGCCAAAATAATAAGAATGGACATTTCAAGAAGAGGAGATTCAACAATGATGGAAAGACGTCAGTACCAGCACCCGTTATTAAGGAAGAAGAACGACCACCTATCACATGCTTCAAATTCGGAGGGGAGGGACACATCAGTCTAAACTGCGCGATGCCGTCCAAAGCATATTATAATTGTGGAAGAGAAGGCCACCTAGCCTGATTTTTTCGTTCACCGAAGATAAATTCAGCTAGGATGGAGAGAGAAATGCCACTTCATGGTTGAAGAGGGCATAATTTTGGGCCATAAGGTATCGGTTCAAGGGTTGGAAGTTGATAAAGCGAAGCTGGAAACTATTGAAAAATTGCCTCCACCGACCTCAATGAAGGGTATTAGGAGTTTCTTGGGACACGTTGGGTTCTACCAGAGGTTTATCAAAGACTTCTCTAAAATTGCGAAACCCCTATGCAGTCTCTTAGAGAAGGATGTGACGTTTAGCTTTGATAAAGAATGCAAGACAGCTTTTGATTTATTAAAGAGGAAATTGACTACAGCCCCCGTCATAGTTGCACCGGATTGGAGCATGCCATTCGAGCATATGTGTGATGCAAGCGACTTCGCGGTTGGGGCTGTTTTGGGTCAGCGAAGAGACAAAGTGTTTCACGCTATATAATACGCAAGCAAAACACTTACAGAAACTCAAATGAACTACACAACTACAGAAAAGAAATTGCTTACAGTGGTATATGCGTTCGACAAATTTTGGGCTTACTTGATCGGGACTAAGGTAATAGTATATACGGACCATGCAATGATTCGGTACTTGATAGCGAAAAAGGATGCAAAGCCACGCTTTATTCGGTGGATTCTCCTACTTCAAGAGTTCAATTTAGAAATAAAGGATAGGAAGGGGACGAAAAATCAGGTAGCCGACCACTTGTCTAGGTTGGAAAACCATGGGAAACAAAAAGACGACAAATGTGAAATCAACGAATCGTTCCCAGATGAGCAACTAGTTGGGATTTCAGCAGAGATTCCGTGGTATGACGATTATGCAAATTTTGTTGTGAGCAACATTCTACCACCTGACCTCACAAGGCAACAGAAAAAGAAATTTCTTCACGACGTGAAATGGTATATGTGGGATGATTCATATTTGTTCAAGCAGTGCGCCGACAAGGTGATTCGACGGTGTATCCCATATAGCGAAGTGAAGAATATTCTGCATGAGTGCCACTCATTGGCGTATAGCGGGCATTATGGGATGGAGAGAATAGCAGCGAAGGTGCTGCAATATGGTTTTTATTGGCCCACATTATTCAAAGACTCCCACCAGTTTGTCAAACAATGCGATAGGTGTCAAAGGGTGGGCAACATTTCGAAACGTAATGAGATGCCCTTACAAACGATTCTGGAAGTGGAAATATTTGACGTATGGGGTATCGATTTCATGGGACCATTTCCCTCGTCCTTGAACAATCAATACATTCTACTCGCAGTGGACTACGTGTCAAAGTGGGTTGAAGCTGCAGCTCTACCAACAAACGATGCCAAGGTGGTCCTCAAATTCCTTCAAAAGAACATCTTCACTAGGTTTGGCACACCAAGAGCAATTATAAGTGACGAAGGTAGTCACTTTTGCAATAAACCGTTTACTGCTCTTTTGGCTAAGTATGGTGTGAACCACAAGATAGCTACAACATATCACCCTCAAACCAGTGGACAAGCTGAGGTATCAAACAGAGAAGTCAAAAAGATATTGAAGAAAGTGGTGAATCTGAGTCGGAAAGATTGGTCACTTAGATTGGACGATGCTTTATGGGCCTACTGGACTGCATACAAAACGCCAATCGGGATGTCACCATATCAACTATTATACGGAAAGGCATGTTATTTATCGGTGGAACTACAACATAAGGCATATTGGGCAGTGCAAAAACTCAATTTTAATCAAAAAGCTGTAGGAGAGAAGAGATTACTTCAGTTAAATGAACTCGACGAGTTTCGCCTTCATGCATATGAGAATGCCAAAATATACAAAGAAAAAGTCAAAAGATTGCATGACCAGAAAATTTTGCGTCGAACATCCGAGTCAGGCCAATTTGTACTATTATTCAACTCAAGGCTGCGTTTGTTCCCTGGAAAGCTTAAATCAAGATGGTCGGAACCATTTACGGTCAAGCAGGTATTCCCTCACGGTGCGGTTAAAATTTACAGTTGCAATCCACTCGAAACATTCAAAGTCAACGGACATCGTCTAAAGCATTACTGGGGTGACAAAGCTAACACTGACGTAATCACCATCACATTGGCTGACACAACTTAAGCAAGAAGTAGTCAGGCTGAACGACTTAAAATCAAGCGCTCATTGGGAGGCAACCAAATTTTTAGTTCTTTATCGTATTTTTCATTCATATTTGATTAATCATAGTTTTAGTAAATTACTAGGTAAAAGAATAAAATAAAATTCTCGTTAATCTCTCCACAACATAACATGACATCCAAGACTCACTAATTTTCATGTTTCATGTCATGCAGGCTGGGAAAAGGATCATCAAGCGAGTATATTGAAGAAAAGTGAGCTATATTAAAGCAAACCAAAAGAGCCTGACAGTAACCAAGCCCGCCGGGGCGGGCCCCTTCTACACTTAAACCCCCGCCGGGGTGGGGGGTCTCCAAAAATTTTGACAGTAAGCACGCCTGCCGGGGCGGGCCCTAAAAGCACTACCACCCTCGCTGGGGCGGGGGTCCTCAACTTCAGATATCAGTGACCTAGCCTGCCAGGGTGGGCATTTTTAGTTCAATACCCCCCGTTGGGGCGGGGGTCCTGGAATTTAAACAGATGTGGTTGTTGGTTGGTCTTCCTCCTTCCCAATAATACCCCACTTTCACACTACTCCACTACTTCATTACTCCATAACCACCACCCACTTTCCCCATATTCCCAAGACTTCATTACTCTTCTCCACCTTTCCACCTCCTCACTCCACTAATGCTAGACTACCATCTCCATCTATAAATACCACCACATATAATATCAACTCTCCCACCACACTTCTTATAAAGAAAAAGAGAGTAAAGTTGTAAGCTAGAGAGCTAATAGGGCAAAGTCTGGGGGAGAGTAGAGCAAAACTAGCAATTGAGAGAGCCATGGCTTCACAATCATCGTCCAAACGCCAAAGAGGGGAGAGTTCGCGTCCATCACAACAAACCCGCACCTTCGATTGCCGAAAATTTACAAGTGCCGCCGCCACCGACCGGTATGACTACATGCTTACTAAAGCCCTTACACCGAAGAGGGGATTGGCACCGGATCCTAATGACGGGGAGTTGATGCCGCAAATTTACCAAAAGGGATGGACAAAATTTACCGAGGAGCTGGAACCAGCCGTTGTAAATATTGTCAAGGAGTTTTACGCAAATGCTGCGGACAAAGTACCCTTCTAAGCATTTGTGCGCGGACGTCTGGTTCTATTCAGTGTCGACGCCATCAACACATACTACCAACTGCGGGTACCTCGCCATTGCCAGTATGAGCATCTCCATAATTCTGACCCAGATTTTGATGCTATTATCATGGAGATGACAAAGCCGGGAACGTCATGGATGAAAGGGCGAAAGGGGTGCACCGTGTTCCATAGCAAGGACCTTAGCCGGTATGGCAAAATTTGGTATGCCTTCCTCTGCGCAAAATTGCTTCCATCCCAACATACCTCGGATGTCACCAAAGAGAAGGCGTTGCTGTTGTACGCCATTGTGTAAGATTTTATAATTGATGTCGGGGCTATCATTTGTTCTATATTCGCTAGTGCCTACATGGAAATTTTTCTGGAGGTTTGCCACACCCATCACTTATATGTGGGTTATGCCGTCAAGCAGGAGTTAGATGGTCTGATGACGAGCCCACTCAAATGCCACTCTCGCTGCTTGATTCTAGAATGATAACGCGATACTCTGTATGGGAAGGAGGCGAGTCACACCCGCGTGGAGTGGGTTTCATTTTTCCATCATCGTCGGAAGATAACGAGGATGCTACAGAGACATCGGGGGACGATGATGAGGAAATGGGCGATCAAGGGAATGAGCAGGTACCGCAGGCTGAGGCTATATCTAGATCTCAATTCCTTGATTTCCAAAATCAACTGAATGCACACACAAAGGCAACTCGTCGGGAGTTGCGCCGATTGGCAATGAGGCAAGAGCACATGTTCGACGCTATGCACACATCTTTTGCCTCGTTGAACATAACTCTTCAGAGTTTCAACCCGGTGGCACAATTTCCATATCAACAGCCCGGTCCAATGCCAAGGTTCCCACCGAGTGATTCCGATGAAGAAGAACAACAACCACCTCCTCAAGCTTAAGCATTGACAGGAAAGTCCTCACGTACTTATTCTGATCAATTATCCAATGAGGACATTGTATTGTTTAAGTTTGGGGGATTTAAATTCATGTTTGCATGCATTTTAGCTTTTAGGATTCATTTTTAATTTTGGTCACTTAAATTTCTGTATTGTATTTTATTTTCAGTATTGCATGATAGCTTAGGGCATTCATAGTAGCTTAGGTTTTGCATAGTAGATAATAGTATAATGCATTTTGTTATCCGTATTTTGTTATTCACATCTATAAAAAAAATTTAAAATTTAAAAATAAAAAATAAAAATATGTTATTTAGATTATTGTGTTGTTTAAGTCCATCAATGTTGTGTTTCATGTTGTTGTGGGCCTATGATGTGATTGTTAAATAAGTAGGAAATACAGTATTAAGTATTAGAACTATGACACAATGATCGTTTATGAATCGAATCTTGAGTTGTTTGAAACTGGTATAAAAGGATAGCACGAGTAACAAACATCTGTGTTAATTGGTTAAGTTCAAACTGGTACCTAAATAGTCTCTAAAGGATAATGCTAGAGTGAATGATAAAATGAAAAGGATGGACAATAAAGGCTAAAGTTAGGCAAGAACTTAAGTTTGGGGGATGTTATGTGGGGTATATAAGCTTAAAAAAAAGGAAAAAAAAGGAAAAAAAAAGTATGAATAAACACCGTGGCGTGTCTGTCTAGTTTTGTGGCCTTTGTTACTTGAGTAAGTAAGCCCGAGGGGATTGTCTTTACACCTAGCGCCCTAAGGTCTTAATGGTCTGGGAGTCGTTGGTCAAAAGCTCGTTAAGATAGCATTGAAAAGCCTAAGGGAATAAGACATTGCATAGCTATGTGTATAAAAAAATAAAACGGGAAATAAGAGCAAAAAGCCACCGTTGATGAAAATAAAGCATAGGTACCCCGCGTGAACCCTTGAGATTTGGGATTGCTTGATTTTAGTTGGAACTATCTATTTTTGAAATTTTTGAGTTTGTGATGCATGATTCCTTCTAAGAGACTGGTTATGTATTGAATTTGAGTTAGTATCGGTTATCATGGATGTTACACACACACTATACCAGTGATGATGGCTTGATGTTGCCTAATTTTTAATAGCACTTTACCACGCAAGTATACGCATTTAATTGTAATATTCAGCAAGCAATGATATCGTTCCCACGAGGAAATAGACTAATACTTATCAATTACTAACTCTAATGCAATTAATCCTATTTTAAACTACGAAAATTTTGTTTGTGATTTGAAATTTAAACTTAACAAAACTAATGATTAAAAATCAGAATTTCACAAGAATAATTGCAGATTTAATAGGTTAAGATTACAACTTCCCTTGGTATTTCATTTAAACTAACTTACTTCCCATTTAAAATAAATCAATTAATATGAATCATTATCCAAGAATGCTTTATGAATATTCACGCACTTCTTCCAAAGACACGTGAACAAATCCTCCTAAATCCAATCTTTAAGATGCGGAATTATAAGGAACACCCCAGTTAATCAACTCACTATATTCCTATGTGAATCAAGTTAATTAGGGTTTTACGCTCAAATTCTTTTCAATGGATACAAAAGACACATAGGTATATTCCTATCCTATACGCTAATCATATTAACCCTATTCAGATTATATGAACAGATGTTATCATATCCAAATCTCAATCTATACTCCATCTTCCAATTTTATATAGATTATCACAGTTAATCAATAAACTGGCATAAAAGAATACTAATATTAAGAACAATGATTAGTAAAAAGAGATAGCATTCTCCTTGTATTTTCATGTGTATCATTCTCTTTACAATACATCTATTTATAGGTACATCAACATCAATATTTGGAGGTTTTAAAACTCAAAGGTCGTGAGTTTTAAAACTTTAAAAATATGAGAGTTTCAAAAGATCAAATATCATTACAAACATATATATATATACGGTCCGGATCAAGTGCATACCTCTTATCTTACTCACCCGTGCTCACCCCCCTTTAGCGACGGACCCGGCGACGGTTTGGTCATACAATCGTCGTCTATACTTTTAGCGACCCTATATGTTGTCCGTCGCTAAAAGTATAGACGACGGTTGTATGCACTTGATCCTTGCTATATATATATATATATATATATATATATATATATATATATATATATATATATAGAACAATCTTTAATTTCGAAAGGTCTTTTTGTATATTAAAATCATCCAAAGTAATGAATGACACTCCACTGCACTCTTCATTTCTATACGACTCCATGTGAGCATCTTTTGACAATGGGACCTCTCAAGTCACCATAAATTAGACAAGGATTTGCCGACCTTTTTGCCATTCCTCTCTCTAGCTATACTGGTTTTCCTTCCGGCTCCCTGTAATTCTTGGACATATGAGCTTCATACAAAATAGTCAAGAATGTGATTTTCAGCAAAGGGCATCTTTCTTTGTTTTTGGCTAGGAGCCTTAGTTTTATCATAAATGTTATGCTATTGGATTCTTGGGATTGTGTTGTGTTGTGTTTAGTGAAGAATGAGACTTGCTCATAAATAGCCGATAAGATTATCTATTTTTCTTGGGTTTTGTTGCACACCAACTGCTTGTAGTAATTCCGGTAAGGTTTAATGTTCTGGGTTTGAGAGATTTTAGCATTTTTTGAGGTAAAAGATATGCAAAGATGAAATCTTTGAGTAGTGTTGGACTTGGGTTGACTCTTGTTTTTGGGTGTCTTTTACTAGCTCTTATTGCTGAGGTGTACTACTTGTTATGGTGGGAAAAAAGAATCAGAAACAGAGATATTGAAGATGGTTACACCAGCAGCCCAACAAGAGAGTTATTTTACATGTTCTGTTGGAAAAAGCCATCATCTTTAAGCTCCACAGCACTAGATCCCCAAGAACTTCGCTCATCTGTTGGAGCCAGTGTCACCCATGACCGAGAATTACAGTCTCAATGCCAATCAAATAAGGACTTGTGGCTCAGAGCATTTGGGGAGGATATTATGGAGGCTGAGCTATTGAGGCTGCAGAATCTCTGTGGCCCACCGAGGTTTCTTTTCACCATCAAAGAAGAAACTAAAGAAGATTTGGAGTCTGAAGATGGTCAAAAGTCTAGAAAAGGTTCAAGAAGTAGGAGCTTAAGTGATATAATTCTCAGTATGAAGACTCCATTTTTGACCCCTTTTACTTCACCTTCTTATTTTACTCCTCCTCTTACCCCTATGGAATCCTTATGTAATCATAATGGATTTAATCCTCTCTATGAATCATCAAGTGATGCAAAGTTTAATAAGATAAGGTCATCACCACCTCCAAAATTCAAGTTCTTAAGGGATGCAGAGGACAAACTGCAAAGGGAAAAATTGCTGAAAGATGCTGAGAATCATTGGAATAAGAGGGAAAGATTTGTGAAAGATGATGAATTTCAGGATGAGGAAAATGGGTCTTCTTTTATTACACTTATTGTGTCCAAGAACAACAAATAAAGAGAGCTTGATTACCATGGCAATGGTTGACAGTACCCTTCAAGCTCTTCACAGGCACTTACTCTGATTGCTTCCCTTCCATCATTCAGACCAACTGACAAGAAGCCTTTTTTATATTAGTAATGGATAACAATTTTTTTCTTTTTTTTGTTCCTATTTCTTTTTATGATTATTAGTATAACTTTTTATTTTTAGAGTTTAGATTTTCCTTTTTTTTTACTTGGGGTTGTCTAGAAATGAAGGTGATTAAAAATCCTTAACTTTCAAGGGAGACAACATTCACTGTGAAACTGCATCTTATGGTGAGAGGTGGTCTGGTGCCAGTGGGGGACTAGTGGGAGTGACTTGTTTTTGTTCAATCTCCATGTCTCTTGAGTTGTCTGATGATAGAACATGTTAATCATTCATGTGGAACCACATAAGCCTTAGGCCGAACCAACCCTTTACAAAGCAAGGGGTGTGGGATCAAATCCCCCTCCCCAAATGTCCTAATGAGCTCTTGTTTGATTTAAAGCGTTTAGAATCCCCCTCCTGAAATGTCCTATTGAACTCGGGGTTTGTTTGATTTAGTGAGTATCGTATCACATTATTTTTGATGTGGGGTGAGTTTACTGGACTTGTGAGTTACGTAAATTGCGTTTAAAAAATACATTGATGAAACAAATAAAAATTTGAAGTGTATTTAGCCAAACACTGCAAACTGAACATGCACTTAGTGGTACCCAAAAAATAAAAAATCATTCATGTGGGTGATGGGTAGTACTCATGTCAAAAAGGTCACTGTAAGGTTATTTTAGGAACATTATTTCTCTCTCATTTTCTCATTTTTCAGTTCAGTATTGTTGACATACCAAGTATCAAGTAGTCAAACAAAGTTGAGTGCTGAGATTTACTATATAAATTTGGAACTTTGGATGCCTATTGTACTCGATAGTCATATTGATATTGGATATTTGGATTGCTTGCTTCTACACGGTCTTATATTAAATAATTTTGTTCATGTGATTTGCCGAATAACCCACATTTCATGTCATTTAATATAAATTATTGTGTTCGGCTAAAAAATGGAAACTGATATTTCCACATGACTTTTTTTTTATTTTCACATGAAAACCGTCGCTATAAATCCTCTAACGATCTATAGCGACTGTCGCTATACATCTATAACGACACATGTGGAAATATCAAAAAAATATGTGAAAATCAATTTCCCTAAAAAATACATGCCAGTTAGGTCAAGCGAATTCCCTGGATTAAAGAGTGTAATTAAACAGAAACCTGTTAACATAATTTCACATTAGACAAACTATTTAGTCTAGTTATATGATCATGCAAGCTAACTCCATTCATTGCTAATTTTGACTCCAATGCTTTTACAACACTTATGAAGCGCACATAAATTTAGGGGAACACTATTTCCATATGTTATGATTCTAATTGTAAAGTATGGGACTTGTGTCCCACATCGATGAAATGACTTTGATGTGGGGTATTTATAAACTTTGGGCTCACTAACCTTAACATCTAGTTTTTTAAGTGTGGCTCTCCCATGATTTATAATAATTGGTATCAAATTTGTCCACTATCTCCCGTTTTCAATTGTGCGGCGAGGGTGACGTCGGTATTGCAGTGCTTGCCCGGAGATAGATTTGTCTAGCGCAAAACCAGCCTCGCTAGCTTTTAAGGTGCGACTCTCCCATGACTTGTAACAATGATTTTTTTATATTTCTACACGATTTCCCCTCACATGATGGTGAGATCCACTTGAGAGAACTAATGAGAAATATAAAAAACACATGTGAAATTATCAGTTTACTTAATTTAATATGTAGCTCCACTTAGATCTTTGTTCTCTTTTCAGGCATG